>CM030043.1:24133945-25597267 GCA_017639485.1 Pluvialis apricaria | reverse complement strand
ATGATGGTAATTGCTGAGTGATCTCCCTGTCCTTATCTTGACCCATGAGCCTTTCATTTCCCCTGTCCCGTTGAGGAGGGGGAGTGATAGAGAGTCTTGGTGGGCACCTGGCATGCAACCAAGGTCAACCCACCACAGCTCCACAAATACTTTGAGAAGATATTAAGAAATTGGGGGGGTGGAGGCTGGAGAGCCTTTCAGCATTTTGTGGAAGTAGATTTTCTACCAGATGTTTGTAAAGAAAGAAAGAAAGCAAGCATATTGCATATTTTTACTTGAATTGAATCATTATCTGTGTAAAAATTTTTATTTTCTGAAAAGCCCCTTAAGCACTTTCTCTGGATCAAATATTAAGAGGAACTTTTATTAATTAATTTCATTTTGTCCTTTAGATAATAAGGAATAGGTTTGTAAGCTTCTCAGGAAATTTTCTAATGATTTGGAGAAACAGTTCCTACACTGAGAGTTATTCTAGAACATTACCACCTAGGGTCTGATCGTGTTTTCAAGATTACCAAAGGCTGTTGCTTATAATGCAGAATCCTGTCACAAAATTATTTGAAAAATATCAAAAGAATATATTTTAATGCCACTGATAATTGCAATCACTTAGTAAAAGCAAAAGCAAATCAAATGCATGTGGAAGAATTTGCTTTCTCTCTAATCAGGCTTTATTGAAGCAAGATTTGGAAACTCTGTGATGATCACAGGCATAATTGCTGCTGTTGCTGTTTTTCAATGTTCCCATTTTATGTTACATTTGCAGTGAAAACTGATATATAGCAGTCACCATGAATAAGTCAACATTTACCAACAATTACCATACAATGACATCTGAAATACTATAGTTTTCACCTACCTAACATACAAAAAAATATGGAGACGATTCAGATGATATCTGAAAATCAGAGGGTCTGTCCTTCTAAGCAACTTCAGAGGATCTTAGACTATGGTTACACATTTGATGGCAGAGCTGCTTAAGTCAGCGTAAACAGCTCTTCCACCCCTGCAGCTGCTTCTTCCCACTCGTGGACCACCCACAGCCAAAAAGCTGTGCCAGCACAATGCAGTGGGCGGTACAAGAACAAGGGCTGGGAATAAAGAGGGCTGCTTAAATCACTGAAAGACGTGATAGCTTCAAAAAGCATTTAAGTTCTTTAAAATAAATTAAAACTATCTCCATTCAATCAGTCATCATGGTTACTGTATACCACTTAAATATCAGTTACGCCTATCTTTTCCTGGGTGCAGCCTCAGGATAATGGAAGGAAAAAATATCGTATGGCCAGCTGTGACTTTGTATTGGGTTTGCATGGCAAGGTTTTGGCAGTGGGGGGGGGAGGCTACAGGGGTGGTTTCTGTGAGAGGATGCCAGAAGCTTCTCCTATGCTCGACAGAGCCAATGCCAGCTGGCTCCAAGACAGGCCTGTGAATGGCCAAGGCTGAGCCAATCAGAGACAGTGGTAGCGCCTCTGTAATAGCATATTTAAGAAGAGGAAAAAGTTTCTGTGCAACAGCAACTGCAACGGGAGAAAAGAGTGAGAATATGTGAGGGAAACAACTATGCAGACACCAAGGTCAGGAAAGAAGGAGGGAGAGGAGGTGCTCCAGGCACCAGAGCAGAGATTTCCCTGCAGCCCGTGGTGAAGACCATGGTGAGGCAGGCTGTCCCCCTGCAGCCCATGAAGGTTAACGTAGGAGCAGATATCCAACCTGCAAACCATGGAGGACCCATGCCAGAGCAGGTGGATGCACCTGAAGGAGGTTGTGACCCCGTGGGGGACCCATGCTGGAGCAGTCTGTTCCTGAAGGACTGCACCCCATAGAGAGGACCCACGCTTGAGCAGTCCATGAAGAACTGCAGCCTGGAGGAAGGATTCACATTGGAGAAGTTTGTGGAGGACTGTCTTTCATGGGAGGGACCCCACGCTGGAGCGGGGAAAGAGTGTGAGGAGGCCTCCCCCTGAGGAGGAAGGAGTGGCAGAGACAATGTGTGATGAAGTGACTGCAACCCCCATTCCTGGTCCCCCTGTGCCACTAGGGGGAGGAGGTAGAGAAATCAGGAGTGAAGTTGAGCCCGGGAAGAAGGGAGGGATGGGGGGAAGGTGTTTTTAGATTTGGTTTTCTTTCTCATTATTCTACTGTGATTTGATTGGCAATAAATTAAATTAATTTCCCTGAGTCAAGTCTGTTTTGACCATGATGTTAATTGCTGAATGATCTCACCCTGTCCTTATCTCAACCCAGGAGCCTTTCATTATATTTTCTCTCCCCTGTCCAGCTGAGGAGGGGGAGTGATAGAGCATCTTTGGTGGGCACCTGGCATCCAGCCAGGGTCAACCCACCACAGACTTCTTTGCCATATCAGTCAATGCTGAAGAATAATTTGTGTCCAAATACACTGACAAAACTTCAGATCACTGGATGAAACTGTAGAACCAAAGCTAGTAGGACATAAACCTCCTACAGATATTAGAGCAGGTTTTGATTTGGTGAAGATATACTGGAGTATTTTGCACACATCATTAGTTTAGTGTATTGATAAAAAGTATAATCCTAACTGTCACCCTTCATCATCACAGAAAAAATCTCAGTAACGACTACCTGGATATGATAAGCAACAATATTGTGCCCTGTAATGGTCTGGTGTGGACTTATTCATGGCTACAGATGCTTCGGGGTGTCCTGCTCCCACATGGACTCATCCACAGATCACAGTCCCTTCGACTTGAGTTCACACTGGAGTTCCAGCCTGTTCAGTACAGCAGCACAGAACTTCTGTACTGGGTGTGGCAGGGAGGAGAGCTAACTTTCTTCATAGCAGCCTATATGGTGCTGTGTTTTTCATTTGTGACTAAAACAGTGTCGATAACACACCAATGTTTTGGCTGTTGAGCAGTGCTTGCACAGCCTCATGGCTGTCTTTCTTTCCCACTCTGCCCCCCCCCCCCCCGCGCAAGTAGTTTTGGGGTATGCAAGGAATTAGGAGGGAACACAACTAGCACAGCTGACCCGAACTGACCAAAGGGATATTCCATGCCATATAACATCATGCTCAGCAATAAAAATGGAGAGGATGGTTTTTTTGGAAACGTAGCCATTGCCCAGAGACTGGCTGGGCATTGGTCTGTTTGTGGGAGGTGGAAAGCAATTGCCTTTGCATTGCTTGTGTGTGGGGTTTTTTCTTTTTGTTTTTCTTTCTTCTTCCTCTTTCCTTCATTTTTTTAAACTATCTTTATCTTGACCCATGATTTTTCTCAATTTTGCTCTTCCTATTCTCTCCTCCATCCCGCTGGGAGGGGGGATAATGAGTGAGTGGCTGCTTGGTGCTTTGACAGCTGAGATCAACCCACCACATCTTCACAGATTGCATTTTGAGGAGTGTGCTAAAATGTTTATCTCTGTTGTCTATATTGGGGTAAATTTGAGTAGCACAGTGAGATATACCAAAAAATGCCTTGTACAGATTAGTTGTTTTCATTTCTCTATTGCTGTTTTCTACTTGACGTAAACATGGATAGAAATTAGAAAGATACTCATGCCTATTCCATAACAACACTTATGTATGTCTCTCCTAAATAAGGGTGTGGATCCAAGACAAGCTGTAGTGGGCAGGACCAGTTGGACCAACAGATAGCTAAACAACCACAGGATGAGGGAGGCCACAGTCTGTAAGGGTGCAGAAATGCACTTGCACTTTTGCCAACCCCGTTCACAATCCAGCAAACTGCATGCTGTGGAGTACAGACTGTGAACCAGGATGAGAGAAGGTAGAGTTGTTATGTTAACCCCTGCATAAGGGTAGGCAGACAGTTGAGTAAAGTATTATCTCAGGCTACCACAGCTTTGTTTGCCCAGTTCAATGGGTTGACTTCCCCAGCTATCTGCTCTATCCTTTAGCACCAGGAATCAAAGCAGGTCATTCATAGCCTGTTCTCTACCAGCAACCTTAAGCAAAATGTGGTAGATGTCTGCATCTCAGACACTTCAGTAGGGTAAAAAAAATTGCCCTGACCCTGATGATAGAGTAAAGGAAAACAGGAAAACTGTATATTTACAATTTATTACCTACTCCATGGTAACAGCTTGTGTGCAAACTTTTACTCAGGGATAAAAGTGAGTTAATTCAAGGTAGATTACACCTCATTTTATGCACACACAGATGCAGTTCCACCACAGATGTTGACTGTTGTAAATTAACACCCTAACTTACTGTGATGGGTTGACCCTGACTAGCAGCCAAGCACCTACACAACCATAGTCCCTTCAGAAAGAGAACCTGCTCCAACGTCGTCTTACCCATGGCTGCAGTCCCTCCAGGGTTGTACCTGCTCTGTCGTGGACTTATCCATGGCCACATGCTTTGAGGTGCTCCAGCATGACCTCATGCATAGCCACTGATGCTTCAAGGTGTACCTGCTGCAGCATGGACCTATCCACAGCCACAGATGCTTCGAGGCATACCTTCTCCAGCATGGACTTATCCTTGGGCCGCAATCCCTTCAGAGGTATACCTGCTGTGGCATGGACACTTTGAGATGTAACTGCTCTGGTGTGGACTTATTCATGGCCACAGATGCTTCGGGGTGTCCTGCTCCCACATGGACTCATCCACAGGTCACAGTCCCTTCGACTCGAGTTCACACTGTAGTTTCAGCCTGTTCAGTACAGCAGCACAGAAACAGCAGCGATGCCCTGGCCATCTGCCAGCCCAGGCGCATCACAATTGCTGTTATTAAAATCTTCCCAGGTACAGTAGAGTCAGATGATAAGCAGTACAGCAGTACAGAAAGCAGCAAAAGCAAAAAGCAGCCACTAATGAGCACTAGACTCTAATATACAGTAAGACAAGCAAGCCTCATGGAAAGCACCAAAGCGTTTCAATTAATAGCTAAACAGCAATAACAGCTAAACAGCAATAACAGCTATAAATTTGATCTGGCACATTCCAATCAAATCTGTTGTTATCTTGAACCTTTCATGCCCCACATTGGGCGCCAAAAAGGACTGTTGTAGTTTAACTCCAGCTGGCAACTAAGCACCACACAGCCGCTCATTCACTCCCCCCGGTGGGGCGGGGGAGGGAATCAGAAGAGTAAAAGTGAGAAAACTCATGTTTAATAGGTAGAGCAAAAGCCACGCACGCAAGCAAAGCAAAACAAGGAATTCATTCCCTCCTTCTCATCGGCAGGCAGGTGTTCAGCCATCTCCAGGAAAGCAGGACTCCATCACACGTAATAGTTACTTGGAAAGACAAACGCCATCACTCTGAACACACACACACACACGCACACACACACCCACACCCCTTCCTTCTTCTTCCCTCAGCTTTATATGCTGAGCATGATGTCATATGGTATGGAATATCCCTTTGGTCAGCTGGGGTCAGCTGTCCCAGTTGTGGCCCCTCCCAACTTCTTGTGCCCCCCCAGCCTACTCACTGGAAGGGTGCTGTGAGAAGCAGAAAAGGCCTTGACTCTGTGTAAGCACTGCTCAGCAATAACGAAAACATCCCTGTGTTATCAACACTGGTTTCATCACAAATCCAAAACATAGCCTCATACTAGCTACTGTGAAGAAAATTAACTCTATCCCAGCCAAAACCAGCACAGCAGGGGATTGGGAAAAGCCTGACTAACCTAATCACCTTCTACAACAAAACAATATTTTTTGTCAACATGGAGAAAGCTGTAGATGTTGTTTACCCAGACTTCAGCAAAACATTTGACACTGTTTCCCACAGCCTCCTCCTAGACAAACTGGCAAGATACAGACTGGATGGGTGGTCTGTGAGATGGATAGGAAATTGGCTAACAGGCCACCCTCAGAGGGTGATGATCAATGTTTTTTCTCAGGCTGGAAGCCTGTCGCAAGTGAGGTCCCCCAGGGATTGATACTGGGCCCCACGCTTTTTAACATCTTCATAAATGATCTGGACGATGGGATTGAAAGCACCCTCACCATGTTTGCTGATGATACCAAACTGGGTAGTGAGGTGGACATGTCAGAAGGGCAACCCATCTTACAGAGAGACCTGGACAGGCTGGAAGAGTGGGCAAACAATAACTGTATGAAGTTTAACAAAGACAGTTGCAAGGTCCTGCACCTGGGACAGAATAACCAAAGAGCCCAGTACAGGCTAGGATCTTTGTGACTGGGGAGCAGCTTTGCTGAAAGGGACCTGGGGGTCCTGATGGACAACAAGCTGAACATGAGTCAGCAGTGCTCTGCTGCAGCAACAAAGGCAAATCAGATCCCAGGCTGCATCCACAGGGGCATTACTAGCAGAGATAGAGATGTGATCATCCCACTGTACTCAGCGCTTGTCAGGCCACACCTGGAGTGCTGTGTCCAGTTCAATACTTTCAATACTTAAAGGGGGCTTCTAAGAAAGATGGGGACAGACTTTTTAGTAGGACCTGTTGTGATAGGACAAGGGGTAATGGTTTTAAACTAAAAGAGGGTAGATTCAGACAAGATATAAGGAAGAAATTTTTTATGATGATGGTGGTGAAACACTGGAACAGGTTGCCCAGAGAGGTGGTAGATGCCCCATCCCTGGAAACATTCAAGGTCAGGTTGGATGGGGCTCTGAGCAACCTGATCTAGTTGAAGATGTCCCTGCTCATTGCAGGGGGGCTTGGACTAGATGGCCTTTAAAGGTCCCTTCCAACCCAAGCCATTCTATGATTCTGGTCCCCACAATTCAAAAAAAGATGCAGACAGACTGAAGAGGGTCCAAAGGAGGGCCACAAAGATGATTAAAGGGCTGGAGAATCTGCCCTATGAGAAAAGACTGAAAGAGGTGGGTCTTTTCTCCCTGGAGAAGAGAAGGCTCAGGGGAGACCTCATCACAGTATTCCAGTACTTAACGGGTGGCTACAAAGAGAACAGACGCTCTGTCTTCACAAGGAGCCACATGGAGAAGACAAGGGGCAATGGGTACAAGTTGCACTGGGAAAGATTTCATCCCGCTATAAGAAAGAAATTTTTTACAGTGAGAACAATCAATCACTGGAGCAACTTCCTCAGGAACGTGGTAGAGTCCCCATCACTGGAGCTTTTCAAGATGCGATTGAACAGGGTGCTAGATAAGTTAAGTTAGGTGGGAGTGTCGATCTGCTTGAGGGTAGGATAGCTCTACAGAGGGATCTGGACAGGCTGGACCAATGGGCCAAGGCCAATGGTATGAGGTTCAACAAAACCAAGTGCCGGGTTCTGCACTTTGGTCACAACAACCCCATGCAGGGTTACAGGCTTGGGGAAGAGTGGCTGGAAAGCTGCCTGGTGGAGAAGGACCTGGGGGTGTTGGTTAACAGCCAGCTGAATATGAGCCAGCAGTGTGCCCAGGTGGCCAACAAGGCCAATGGCATCCTGGCCTGCATCAGGAATAGTGTGGCCAGCAGGACTAAGGAAGTGATTGTCCGCCTGTACTCGGCACTGGTGAGGCTCCACCTTGAATACTGTGTTCAGTTTTGGGCCCCTCACTACAAGAAAGACATTGAGGTTCTGGAGTGTGTCCAGAGAAGGGCAACAAAGCTGGTGAGGGGTCTGGAGAACAAGTCTTATGAGGAGCAGCTGAGGGAACTGGGATTGTTTAGTCTGGAGAAAAGGAGGTTGAGGGGAGACCTTATCGATCTCTACAACTACCTGAAAGGAGGTTGTAGAGAGGTGGGTGTCAGTCTCTTCTCCCAAGTAACAAGTGACAGGACAAGAGGAAATGGCCTCAAGTTACGCCAGGTAGGTTTAGGATGGATATTAGGAAAAACATTTTTCACAGAAAGGGATGTTAAGCATTGGAACAGGCTGCCCAAGGAAGTGGTTGAGTCGACATCCCTGGAGGTATTTAAAAGATGTGTAGGCGTGGTGATTAGGGACATGGTTTAGTGGTGGTTTTTGCCAGTGTTAGGTTGATGGTTGGACTTGATGATCTTCAAGGTCCCTTCCAACCTAGACAATTCTATTGTTCTGTGATTCTACAATCTCATCAAGTCTCCCTTTCCCACAAAAGGTTGGACTAGATGATCTTTCAAGTTCCCTTCCAACCTCAGTTGTTCTGATTCTATGGTTCCATGATTTTATGGTTCCCTGTGGTAACAGTGAATGCATAAATATTCTAAAGATGCATACATAACAGTCAATGCAACATCTTCACAAGATGGACTTACTCAGGTGTAGGGTCTGCCCTTTGATAAAGCAAAGCTTAAGGCAACTGTTCTTCAGACTTATTTCAGCTGGACCTCTGAGCAGGGCAGAGTTTACAATTTAATTCGGGGCTAGGGGTGAGTGTGAGAATTTGGCCTCTAGGCCTCACTAGGACAGAAGTTTAGCATATGCTGGGACATCACTCAGGACTCGTGTCCTCACAAATCCTCCACCATCCTTTAGGGAAAAACCCTGCATCCTCTTCCTTCCCCAGTCCTGTTGGGAGTGAGGAGTGAAACAAATTCACTGGCACCTGTCCCAGGTAGTGTGAGCCCTGGCCTACACAGGGAGGGGGGAAAGGCAGAACACAAACCAGGGAGGGCAGGAGGCTACAGCAACAAGAGCAGGTCTGCAGGCCACCTGCAGAAAGCATGGCTGCAAGGGACGGAGCAGCTGCAGTCCCGCACAGGCGAGGTAGGGAGTCCTCACTA
This sequence comes from Pluvialis apricaria, assembly GCA_017639485.1. Classification (NCBI taxonomy): domain Eukaryota; kingdom Metazoa; phylum Chordata; class Aves; order Charadriiformes; family Charadriidae; genus Pluvialis; species Pluvialis apricaria. The sequence goes on along the minus strand of CM030043.1, from coordinate 25,588,631 downwards.
GGCTGGGGTCAGCCAAGGGGCCACGGGCAGGCAGCCACCTCCAAAGCCCAGATCCAGCTGCCCCAAACTTCGCAGTGGCATGGCTCGGGATTAAGGCAGGAACTCTGTAGCTTGGTCCAGCTCGGTCCAAAAAACAAGCTAACTTTTTGGCAGCCCTTTCCGGATAACGATCTGCAGCATGAATTGGCCCTTTTTTTCCTATGTCTGTCAGATTTTTGGAGGAGAGAGGGAGGAAAAAAAAAAAAGCACCTCAAAACATATAGATTTAAATTTTTCCTGCATATGTCTCTGTCCCATGACTCCTTCTCCCTCCTTTCCCCACGCCTGGGCACAAGCTCCAGCCTGTGCTATGGAAACAGCACCATCCAGGCTGCCACTGCCTTTTGAACAAACTGTGTGTGTTGAAGCGCGGCAGGCTCCTGCTGCAGCCCAGGAAGGAACTAACAGTGCTGCCCACTCCCACTTTGTCTTGGTAGGGCACCTCCATCAGATGAAGTGGGAGGAAGAAACATTAACTCCAGCAGCTGTTTCTTGACCCCAGCTGTCAGTCTGCCTGAGATTACATTCTTTTGGAAAGTCCTATTGGGGACCAAAGAGGGAGTTTTCAGATTTGGGGAAGTTGGGTGCCTGCGGACCCAGCACACTGCCCCCCTCCCACCCTGCTGCCGATGGCCTCCGCTTAACTCACGACCTCCCATCCGGCTCCCTGGCCCGCAGCTCCTCTGCCCTTCCTGGCTTGTGCACACACACATATGCACACACACAGCCAGCGCCAACACTAAGAGCGGTAACTAGACTACAGTAATTCCCCAACATGGGTGGCTTGAAACTGCTCAGGCTGAATAGCATTTGCTGTTCCGTTGCTGCAGCTGCCTCCCGCCGGCCCTGTGAGGAGCTGCTCTTTCCTCCTCCTGGAAGTTGTGCTGACACAGTTTCGCTACCACAAGTAGTTTGTCAACATCAAGCTTGCCCTGTGTGCTATGTGTGCACCTCCCGCCAATGGGGGGCCAGTAAACAGCTGCCAGTCACGCCATGGACACGTTCGCCTCACTGCTCCCCCAGCACAGGGGGCAGTGAGTGTGTGTGGGGTGGGGTGGAGTCCTATGGGGTGTATGGGGAAGACAACTGGTGAGCATCCTCAGGCCAGAGACAGCCAAGGGGAACAGCAGCTGCAGGGGAACGCAGAGATGCTGGTTTCACCCAGTGTTGTGCTAGTTATCTTTTTTTTTTTTTTAATATGGCAGGAAAGTGACAGTGACTTGGCTTTCCATAGTCTTACAGAGGTTACTTGGAAACAGTGGCTTGACAAAGTCAGGGATGGTGTTCACACAGAGACTGCTCTTGTAGTGTCCATCCTATGAACAAAGAGCGACTCAAAAAAATGTCAGTCCTTGTCTCCTGAAACTGAATAAAATTGAGAAATTCTGAGTGAAAATTTATATATAAACATATGCATACACATATCTATGTATGAACAGATATTTTCACACTTTTATTGTCATGCAGTCTGAAAACTTGAGTTGATTCCTTTCCTTTATATTGAACCGAGGTTACTTGAAATTGCTTCTACATCATCTTTAGGGTATGGAGGTTTCAGGGAAGTGGTGGGTTTTTTATTTGCTTCGTGCCCTCTGAGTCCTCTGAAGGCTTCTTGAAAGGACAATTAACTCTTTGTATGGCTCACAATGCATGTTATGCACACAGATATTTGCAGTGCTGTCCTCTTAAAAATAACGGGCCTATTTAGCAAAGCCATAACCTGGACGTACGTAAAGGTCATGACTAAAGGGAGGAAGCAAAACAGAACACACAAAACAGTAACAATTAAAACTACTGGGATCTCCTACCATTCACCTTATATTTTATATTTTACAGCATCAGAATACCTGTGACCAGAAAGCATGCAAGCATACATGTACCAGTGTCCTAATCCATACTGAGAAAACCTAAGAACTGAAAAGCTTTGGCCTGTGAAGTGCTGATTATTAGTGCAGCTCATGCTAAGTGCTCAAAGGACACATTTACCTTTTCCCTAGTGAGCAGTCCCAGTTGCTTTGGAAGGGCTGTGCCTGGCAGGATACGGTCCTGAAAGAATCCCAGTATTCTCTGTGTGGTAACCATGTTAATCTCAGTGTACTAGTGCTTGAAACATTATCTATATTTTCAGCCTAAAGTAAGAATCTGTCTACAGCAGTTTCTTGGTATCTAATAAGGACGCAGCAGTGCTTTATTTCTCCCCAACATCCCTAATAAGGGAAAAGGAACTAAGAGACGATGAATATTGAAATGAACATGCCTATGGGTGCTTGTGCATTGTGGAAGAAGGTGTAAGGAGGAGTATTATGAGGACTGTCTGAGGGACACTAGTTCATGAGGGTGAGAGCAAGACGATCAGCTTCACTTGCTGTGCTATAGACAACAAAACATGAACTTTTTGAATGAAATAATATTTATATATTATATCTTCTATATTAGCCATAAAAAAATAAATCTTGAGCACATATGTTAAAGAAAGCTGATCAAGGGATGTTTATTTTATAGTAGCAATGAATATTCTACCAGTAGAAAGCTGTACACTCCCAGCAGGCGACAGCAAATTCAGACACTAGAGTCTTCAAAAAATGCAGTTTTCCCTAGCATTAGAAGATAAATTAGCCCTGTGTTGCTCAAACCAGGACACCCCAGTAGGCAGCTAAGCACCACACAACAGCTCGCTCAGCCCCCCCACGGTGGGGTGGGGAGGAGAATTGGAAGGGCAAAGGTGAGAAAACTCATGGGTTGAGATAAAGACAGTTTAATAGGTAAAGCAAAGTGTACAAGCAAAGCAAAACAAGGAATTTATTCACTACTTCCCATCAGCAGGCAGATATTCAGCTGTTTCCAGGAAAGCAGGGCTCCATCACACGTAACCACTACTTGGGAAGATGACAAATGCCATAACTTTGAACATCCCCTCCTTCCTTCTTCTTCTACCAGCTTTATATGCTGAGCATGACGTCATGTGGTATGGAATATCCCTTTGATCAGTTGAGGATGGTCAGCTCTCCTGGCTGTGTCCCCTCCCAGCTTCTTGTGCATCCCCAGCCTACTTGCTGTAGAGGGCTACATGAGAAACAGTGGCAGCCTCGATACTGTGTAAGCGCTGTTCAGTAATAGCTAAAACATTGGTGTATTATCAACACTGTTTTGGTCACAATTCCAAAACATAGCACCATACCGGCTACTATGAAGAAAGTTAACTCTACCCCTGCCAAAACCAATACACCTCCATATCAAAGATATAAGGTGATCAAAGAGAGTCATTTTAAATGCCTCAACTTAATAAGATTAGAACTGATGAATGGATGTTCTTGTTTATTTTAAAATAAAAATTATGATTATACAAATAAACAATCACTTAAAAGCTTTTAAAATTGCTGATTGACTCAGGAAAATAATGGATGACTGCATGATTGTACACATTTGAATATGCACAAATTGAATACTTGTTGTGAGTTACTTGCATTTTTCTCTGACATAAATTGCCCAGTCTTTAAAAGGGAGGTATTAGCATATGTGAACATTCTGAGCACCGTGCTCATTTGGATTCAATTACTTGCAAGTTAAATAATAAATTAATTTGAAAATGTCAGTATCAGATGCCTTAGTATAGGCAACTAGAGTATCTTCCAAGCAGGGTTCTCCTGAGAGAACCAGATTGAATCTGGTTGACCAGAATACAATAATAATGTTTTTCTTGTTTTTCTCAAGTTAGCATGCAAGTGCACAACTTTTCATTTTTCATTCATTTAGTATTTCTTCTAAAAATACTGTTTCAGTGTTGAAATAATCTCTGCAATAATAATATACATTGATAATCAATTCAATTTTTATTATTCACACGCAGTAACTTTTCATCTCCTGATACAACAAACACCAAATATAGTGAATATTTATCCATGTCCATCCTACACCATAAGGCAGGTGTAGAGAATGTATTATTTCATTAGAGTAAATACACAAATATAGTGCAGCATTGTTCTGTACAAAAGAAATATGATGAGGCAGTAGATACAGCTAAGAAAAACAGAAAGAGTTAGTGCAATACACTCATAGTCCATAGAGAGTGTACAGATTTTATACACAGATAAAATGAAAGTATCTGGAACAAAATATTTAAATCTATATAAGTTACAATACAACTGTTGTATATTCTGTGAAGGCCAAATCCTAAAGTCCTAACTCAATACAATCTAAGCAAAAAAATCAGAATTTATTTGATTGCAAATAATCAACTGTTTTAAAAGATACTTTCCTTGCATGTTATCTGGTGGTAACTAGGTAGTGTCCAAAATTCCTGAAATTAGTTTTAGGATTATTCTGAATCTAATCTGAGCTATAATATGTTCCATATTTTGCACAAAAATATTTGTGTTTTAACTGCCTTAGAACTGTAAATGCATCTTGTGCATGTTTTTAATCAAAATGCAATATTTACCATTAATTAAAAGGATAATATAATATCTGGGCAGAATACTCAAGATCGAAATCTGTAAACATAAGGCATTTTTGCAGGGCCTTACTACTATTTCCACTGAAGACAATGACAGAACTCCCAAAGATCTCATTGATACAGGATCAGTTTTCTAAAAATATTATGGTAATAAAAATAAACATAAATAATAATAATAAAAGAGAAGAAGAGTAAACAACTGAAAAATAACCTCAAACTTCCATGGCACATGCAGATAAAATTCATGCTTTTCTAATTTTTTCTTGCTAACTTTTTGTTTTTCTTCACTTCACTTGATAACCATATTTGTAATATTTTGTGTAACTTTATGTTAGTGGTAATATTAATGCCAGTTTTAAACTGAGAATACTTTGCCTGAACTTGGAATCTGCTGTTGTTCTATTGTTCAAGTGTATTGTGTTTTTGCATGTTTAGCAGTAGTGCTAATGAAAGTATGATAAGTAGAGAGTATGCTACTTTTATGTTTAGCTAAAATGTGTATAATGCTTATATCAGACAATGAAGGTGGTAAAAACTAGCAGATTTTTAAGAACTGGATAAACAGTTACAAATGGATTAATTTATAATAAATACTCAAAGTATACTTTTTTGAAAAAATGCATTATCTTGTCTAACCAATAAAGACATTTCTTAGTCTAGAAGGAACAAATGCTGAAGAAAATTTCATAACTTATACTTGGAAGTACCATAGGTTAGGGTAGCAGTTTATTCATTGGTATAGCAGCTACCAATCTTCTAGTAATGAATCATGGCAGAGCATTTACAATTCACCCCTGTGGACAGAATTTTAAATCTTTCCTTCTTATAGTGTAACTTACAAAATGTTTTGGCTCACTTTATATTAGGAAGTTATGTAAATTCACAGAATCATAGAATTGCTGAGGTTGGAAGGGACCTTTAAGATCATCATGTCCAACCATTAAGCTACCCTGACAAAACCCACTTCTAAACCATGTCCCCAAGTACCATATCTACCCTTTTTTTAAACACCTCCAGAGATGGTGAATCCACCACATCCCTGGGCAGCCTATTCCAATGTTTAATAACCCTTTCAGTGAAAAATGTTTCATAATATCCAGTCTAAACCTCCCCTGACATAACTTAAACCCATTTCCTCTTGTCCTATCACTTGTCACCAGGGAGAAGAGGTCAGCCCCCACCTCTCTACAACCTCCTTTCAGGTAGTTGTAGAGGGTGATAAGGTTTCCCCTCAGCCTCCTCTTCTCCAGGCTAAACAACCCCAGTTCCCTCAGTCGTTCCTCATAAGATTTGTCCTCCAGACCCCTTACGAGCTTTGTTGCCCTTCTCTGGACACGCTCCAGCACCTCAATGTCTTTCTTGTAGTGAGGGGCCCAAAACTGAACACAGGACTCGAGGTGGGGCCTCAGCAGTGCCAAATACAGGGGGATGATCACTTCCCTAGTCCGGCTCGCCACACTATTCCTGATACAGGCCAGGATGCTGTTGGCTGCCTTGGCCACCTGGGCACACTGCTCACTCAGCTCACTCAGCTGGCTGTCCACCAACACCCCCAGGTCCTTTTCTGCCGGGCAGCTTTCAAGCCACTCCGCCCCAATCCTGTAGCGCTGCATGGGGTTGTTGTGACCCAAGTGCAGGACCTGGCACTTGGCCTTGTTGAAACTCATACCATTGGCCTCAGCCCATCGGTCCAGTCTGTCTAGATCCCTCTGCAGGGCCAACCTACCCTCAAGCAGATCAACACGCCCGCCTAGTTTGGTGTCATCTGTGAACTTACTGAGGGTGCATTCGATCCCCTCATCCAGATCACTGATAAAGATATTAAAGAGAATGCACCAAATGCCCATTTAGCATGTGGCTTGCTTAATGAATATATACAAGAAGAAAAAAATAAACATCTGAAGTGTGGTTTCAACATTTCAGTGGCTCTTTTAAATGTGAATACAGCCAGCAAATGAAATCAATAAAAAGCGAATTCTGTATTTATATCCTACTAATTATACAGGTCTAATCTACTGTGTAAAGGCTGCTGACAGTGCCAGCACAGTCTTGTATCAGGTGTTCAGGCAGGTGTTCAGCCGTCTCCAGGAAAGCAGGGCTCCATCATGTGTAATAGTTACTTGGGAAGACAAATGCCATCACTCTGAACATCCCCTGCTTCCTTCTTCTTCCCCCAGTTTATATAATGAGCATGACATCATATGACATCATGACGTCGCTCGCCGAGACGAGCAGCTCCGGTGCAGGCACGTCTGCAGCGGAGCCGGCTGATCTCAGCGAAAAAGGGGCTTTTTCTGAGCTTTTTTTGAGCCAGGGAAGCGCCAGGGCGGCACAGGGACCCGCAGGGCACCGGCAGCTCGAGCGAGAGCAGCTGACGTGAAGGGGCGGGACCAGCGGCAACGGCGGCTCCCCCACTCCCATAAGAGGCAGCCCTAGGGAGCGCTGCGAACAGAGCGGGCAAACAGGGCGTGGCAGCAGTGGCAGTGGCAGTGCAGTGCAGTGCAGTTCGCGCAGGAAGGGCGCTGAGGGTGCTGCCACTTCTGCCAGTTCCAGAGGTGGGTTCACCTGGTAAGAGAAGCGCAGGCATGGTCCCCACCCGCCGGAAAGCCTTGTCCTTGGCACCTGCCAGAGTAGACACAGCCACACAGACAGCACTCCCTCGGAAACACACAGGCACCCAGGCCTCCGGCTGCAGGGAGTGCCACAGCTTTGCTCTAGGAGCAAGTGGTAGTGGTAATAATGGATGTGTGAGGTGTGAGCAAGTGGATGATCTGCTGAGCCTGGTGGCAGAGCTCAGGGATGAAGTTGAAAGACTAAGGAGTATCAGGGAGAGTGAGAAAGAAATAGACTGGTGGACCCAGGCCTTGAGCTCCTTGAAAGAGAGACCGGGCCAGAACACCGGAAATAAGAAAAGACCACAGGGATATCATCTCCTTGCCCTGTAGGGCTGAAGGGATGGAAGGCAGTGGACTACTGGAAAATGGTGAATGGAGGCAAATCTGCGGTAGGTGCAGCAAGCGAGCCCCCTCCTTGCCCGCCTCCCCTCCCCTAGTACCATTATACAACAGGTACGAGGCCCTGGGCATGATAGAACAGCCTAAGGACAACAAGGCTGACAGTCCTAATACATCGCAGGAGGCGCTAGGACTGGAAAGGCCCACTCACAACATTAAGACCACTGCTGCAAGGAAGAAAAGGAGGGCTATAGTCGTGGGAGACTCAGCACTGAGGGGGACTGAGGGCCCAATATGTAGGGCAGACCCCACTCTCAGGGAAGTCTGCTGCCTCCCAGGGGCACAGGTTAGGGACATCACTAAGAGACTCCCTAGCCTGGTGCAGCCCTCGGACTACTATCCACTGCTCCTGTTCCATGTGGGGGGCGATGGATGTGCAGATCAGAGTGCAAGGATGATTAAAAGGGCTATCAGGGCCTTGGGTCTATGGGGATCTGGAGCACAGGTGATTTTTTCTTCTCTACTTCCTGTTGCGGGCAATGACATTGAAAGGAACAGACGAGCTCAATCTGTTAATATGTGGCTCCGTGGCTGGTGTCAACGCCACAATTTTGGGTTTTTTAACAATGGAATGACCTATGCGGCATCAGGCCTGCTGGCATCAGATGGGGGCTGGCTCACTCAAAGAGGGAGAAGGGTTTTTGCCCAAAACCTAGCAGGGCTCATTAACAGGGCTTTAAACTAGATTCGATGGGGGAAGGGGGTATTATCAGGGTTGCCCGTGACCAGCCAAGGGATGTTGCATTAAGGAAAGGGGAACAGGGTACTGGTGAGGGCCTGCAGCCATTAGCTCCAAGATGTGCTGGCTACACTGCAGCATGCTCAAAGTCTCGTGTAGATGAGCTAGGAGCTCCTGGACCAATGGGAACCAATGAGGAGGCACTGTTAATACAGGGCAAAGGAATGCTGCCTGGAGAGCAGCACAAAGTAATTACAGCTGCTCCAACCAAATTGGCCTCAACGAAGACACAGCTGAAGTGCCTCTACACAAATGCGCGGAGCATGGGGAGCAAACAGGAGGAACTAGAGATGCGTACACGCCTCCAAGGCTGCGATTTCATCAGCATCGTAGAAACTTGGTGGGACAACTCCTATGACTGGACTGTCGGCATGGAAGGGTACAGGCTCTTCAGGAGAGACAGGCAAGGGAAACGAGGAGGCGGTGTTGCCTTATATGTTGACGAGCAGCTGGAATGCATGGAGCTCAACCTAGGGGAGGCTAAAGAGCCAACTGAGAGCCTATGGGTCAAGATTACAGGGAAATCGGGAGCAGGGGACATTACAGTGGGGGTATGCTACAGGCCACCCAACCAAGAAGACCAAGTGGATGAAGTCCTCTATAGACAGATAGGGGCAGCATCACGTTCACAGACCCTGGTTCTTATGGCTGACTTCAACCACCCTGACATCAGTTGGAAGGGTAACACAGCCAGGCACAGGAAATCCAGGAGGTTCCTGGATTGCATTGAGGACAACTTCCTTCTCCAAGTGGTTGAGGAGCCAACGAGGAGAGGAGCCATGCTGGACCTTGTTCTGACCAACAAGGAAGGGCTGGTTGACAGTGTCAAACTCAAGGGTAGCCTGGGCTGTAGTGACCATGAAATGGTCGAGTTTGAAATCCTCAAGGCAGCGAGGAAGATGTGCCACAGGCTGATGACCCTGGACTTCAGGAAAGCCGACTTTGGCCTCTTGAAGAATCTGCTTGGTATGGTGCCATGGGATGAAGCAGTGGAGGGAAGAGGGGTCCAAGAAAGTTGGTTAATATTCAAGGACCGCCTCCTCCAAGCACAAGAGCAATGAATCCCTACAAAGAAGAAGGCAGGCAGAAAAGCCAGGAGGCCTGCATGGATGAATAAGGAGCTCCTGGAGGTGACCAAAAGAAAAAAGGAGGCCTATAGGGAGTGGAGACAGGGGCGGGTAGCCTGGGAGGATTACAGAGGAATCGTTCGAGCAGCCAGAGAGCGGGTTAGACAAGCTAAAGCCCAGCTAGAACTAAATCTGGCCAGGGACATCAAGACAAACAAAAACTCCTTCTTTAAGTATGTCAGTGAGAAAAGAAAGACTAGGGAAAATGTAGGCCCTCTCTGGAAGGAAACGCAAGAACTGGTTACCTGGGACAGAGACAGAGCTGAGGTTCTCAATGACTTTTTTGCCTCAGTCTTCATGGACAAGGATAGCAGCCGCACTGCCCAAGACGCAGATTGCAAAGGAGAGGATTGGGAAAACAGAGCACCGCCCACTGTAGATGAAGATAAAGTGAGAGACCACCTGAGGAACCTGAAGGTGCACAAGTCCATGGGACCTGATGAGATTCATCCATGGGTCCTGAGGGAACTGGCAGATCAAGTCGCTAAGCCACTAGCCATCATATTTGAGAAGTCGTGGCAGTCTGGCGAGGTTCCTGCCGACTGGAAAAGGGGAAACATAACCCCTATTTTCAAAAAGGGAAACAAGGAAGACCCGGGGAACTACAGGCCAGCCAGTCTCACCTCTGTGCCTGGCAAGATCATGGAGCAGATCCTCCTGGAAACTCTGCTGAGGCACATAGAAAGCAAGGAGGTGATTGGCGAGAGCCAACATGGCTTCACCAAGGGCAAGTCATGCCTGACAAATTTGGTGGCCTTCTACAAAGGGGTTACAGCGGCAGTGGACAAGGGAAGATCAACTGATGTCATCTACTTGGACTTGTGCAAAGCGTTTGACACTGTCCCACACGATATCCTGGTCTCTAAATTGAAGAGACATAGATTCAACAAATGGACCACCCGGTGGATAAAGAGCTGGCTGGACAGTCGCACTCAAAGAGATGTGGTCAACGGCTCGGTGTCCAAGTGGACAGCAGTGACGAGTGGTGTTCCTCAGGGGTCGGTACTGGGACCTGTACTATTCAACATCTTTGTCAGCGACATGGACAGTGGGGTAGAGTGCACCCTCAGCAAGTTTGCTGATGATACCAAGCTGTTTGGCGAGGTAGACACGCTAGAGGGGAGGGATGCCATCCAGAGGGACCTGGACAGGCTGGAGAGGTGAGCCCAAGCCAACCTCATGCAGTTCAACAAGGCCAAGTGCAAGGTCCTACACCTGGGTCGGGGCAATCCCAAGCACAAATACAGTCTGGGCGGGGAATGGCTGGAGAGCAGCCCTGAGGAGAAGGACCCGGGTGTGCTGATTGACGAGAAAGTCAACATGAGCCAGCAATGTGCGATCGCAGCCCAGAAGGCCAACCATATCCTGGGCTGCATCAGAAGCAGCGTGGCCAGCAGGTCAAGGGAGGTGATTCTGCCCCTCTACTCCGCTCTCGTGAGACCCCACCCGGAGTATTGCATCCAACTTTGGAGTCCCCAACATAAGAAGGACATGGACCTGCTGGAGCGTGTCCAGAGGAGAGCCACGAGGATGATCCGAGGGATGGAGCACCTCTCCTATGAGGAAAGGCTGAGAGAGTTGGGGCTGTTCAGCCTGGAGAAGAGAAGGCTCCGGGGAGATCTTATTGTGGCCTTCCAGTACCTAAAGGGGGCCTATAAGAGAGCTGGGGAAGGACTTTTTACGAGGGCATGTAGTGATAGGATGAGGGGGAATGGCTTTAAGCTGGGAGAGGGCGGGTTTAGATTAAACATTAGGAAGAAGTTTTTCACTTTAAGGGTGGTAAGGCACTGGAACAGGTTGCCCAGAGAGGTTGTTGAAGCCCCGTCCCTGGAGGTGTTCAAGGCCAGGCTGGACGTGGCCTTGGGCAACCTGGTCTAGTGGGAGGTGTCCCTGCCTGTGGCAGGGGGGTTGGAATTCGATGATCTTCAAGGTCCTTTCCAACCTAAACCATTCTATGATTCTATGGCACGAATATTCATTTGGTCATTTGGGATCATGTCCCGGTTTGAGCAACACAGGATTGATTTTGCTTTCAGTAATTTTACTTTTCAGTAAGGTCTCTTCTTATGCTAGGGAAAACTGCATTTTTAGAAGACTAGTGTCTGAATTTGTGAAAATATTTACTTTCTAGCCACCTATGGTGTGTGGGTTTCAAGGTCTCAGTGTTTTACAAGCTCACCAGGTGCAGGGATGAGGAGGAGCGAGACCCAGGCACTTGACCCAAGCTGGCCAACAGAATTATTTCATACCATGAATGTCACATTGAATATAAATTAGAAAGCTTGCTGAGGAGTTTTTCTCTTCCTTGATGGCTGCGATCCTGAGAACTTCTTGCCCCAGTGCCAGACCCCTGAGGCCTTCCCTTCCTCCCAAAGCCATAGTGCTCGCAGTGTCCAACATTTGCTGTCCACTGCTGGGAGTGCACAGCTTCCTACTGATAGAATTGGTAGAGTATAATCTTTGTATATTTATTATTTATATATATTATATAGATAATTATCTATTATATATTGCATATTTATTATTTAATCTTTGATTAATTTATATATATTATATTTATTGTCAATATTGGTTCTTTAGTATTATTCATGTTAATTATTTCGTCTTGTTCTATTAAATCTTTTTATATTTCAACCCTTGGGTTTCCTTGTTTTTTCTTGATTCCCCTTCCCGGGTGGGGACGGGTCATTGGGTGATAGAATAATTGTCTAAATGTCAATAAATTGTTGTGGGTTTCTCAAACCATAATAGGTCAGCTGTCCTGGCTGTGTCTCCTCCCAACTTCTTGTGCACTCCCTGCCTACTTGCTGTCGGGATGGTATGAGGAGCAGAAAAGGGCTTGACTGCTTAGCAAGAGCTAAAAACACCAGTGCGCTATCGACACTATTTCTCATCCCAAATCCAAAACATAGCACTATACCAGCTGCTAGTAAGAAAGTTAACTCTGTCCCAACTGAAACCATGACACAGGGGAATCCCAACTGTTGCCTGTGTTGGAGGTAGAGGTGAGCTTAAAAGGGGACAGGTGGCAAAAGGACCCCATTGTGACCGGCCTGGAGGCCCCATGTATCCTTGCATAGACTACCTCAGGAGAGAGTACTTCAGAGATCCAAAGGGATACTAATGGGCTTTTGGTGTAGCCACCGTGAACACAGAGAAGATTAAACTCCTCCCCAAAAAGACTGGGAAGGTTGGACTAGATGACGTTTAAAGGTCCCTTCCAATCCGAACTATTTTCTATGATTCTATGAAACAGCTATCTACCCTGCCTGACCTCTCAGAATATCCCTCAATTATGGGATTGCTGTGAGTCAAAGAACAGCAGGTTCCAACTGCTACCATAATGGTGCACCAGTGGCAATACTGCATCAACCAGGACTCCCTGGCTCCCATCCATGAGCTGATTCCTCAATTAGAGAGCCTAGGAGTGATCAGCAAGACTCACTCACCCTTTAATACTCCCATATGGCCAGTGCAAAAGCCTGACGGAGGGTGGAGGTTAACAGTAGACTATCCTGGCCTGAACAAAGTCATGTCACCACTGAGTGCTGCTGTACCAGACATGCTAGAGCTCCAATATGAACTGAAGTCCAAGGCTGACAAATGGTATGCTACAATTTACATTGCCAATGTGTTTTTTTCAATTCCTTTGGCAGCAGAATGCAGGCCACAGTTTGCTTTCACATGGAGGGGTGTCCAATACACCTGGAATTAACTGCCCCAGGGGTGGAAATACAGCCCCACCATTTGCCATGGACTAATCCAGACCACACCAGAACAGGGTGAAGCCCCTGAACACCTGCAATACATCAATGACATCCTCATGTGGGGCAACAAGGCAGAACAACTGTTTGAGAAGGGAAAAAGAGTGATTCAGATTATTCTGAAACCTGGTTTCCCCCTAAAAAGAAGCAAGGTCAATGCACCTGCACAGGAGATTCCGTTCTTGGGACTAAAATGGCAGGATGGACTTAGTCATGACCCTATGGATGTGATCAAAAAGATAGCAACTATGTCCGCTCCAGCTAACAAGAAAGAAACACAAGTTTTCCTAGACCTTGTGGGATTCTGGAGAATATGTATACCAGGTTATAGTCAGCTTGTGAGCCCTTTCTGTTCAGTGACCTGAAAGAAGAACTATTTTGAGTGGGGCCCTGAGCAACAGCAAGCCTTTGAACACATCAAACAGGAGGTAGCTTGTGCGATAGCCCCTGGGCTTGTTCGTACAGGACCAGCTGTGCAAAATGTACTCTATACTGCAGCTGGGGAGCATGGCCTCACCTGGAACCTCTGGCAGAAAACATCAGGAAAAACCCAAGGCTGACTGTTAGGGTTTTGGAGTAGGTGGTATTTAGGATCAGAAGCCCACTACATCCCAACTGAAAAAGAGGTACTAGCAGCATATGAAAGGGTTCAAGCAGCTTCACAAGTTGCTGGTATAGAAGCACAGCTCCCGTTGGAACTGTGATTGCCCATGCTACACTGGATGTTCAAAGGACATGTCCCCTCTACACATCATGCAACCAATGCTGCATCAAGTGGGTAGTGTTGATCACGCAACAGGCTCGACTGGGGAAACCCAGCCACCCAGGAATCCTGGAAGAGATCATGGACTGGCCAGAAGGCAGGCGTTTTTGAGCATAGCCTGAGCAGGTAGCTCGTGCCCAAGAGGCACCACCGTATAATGAGTTATCAGAAGATGAAAGGCATTATGATCTGTTTACTGATGGATCCTGTAATGCTGTAGGAAACCATCAGAAGTGGAAGTCCCACACGACAAGTCTTTGAAGTCACTGAAGGAGAAAGTGAGTCAAGTCAGTTTACAGAAGTGAAAGCCATCCAACTAGCCCTATGGATTGCTGAATGAGAAAAGTGGGCAATACTCTCTCTCTGTACTGCCTCATGGATGGTGTCAAATGCCCTATGGGGGTGCCTGCAGCTATGGAAGAAGACCAACTTGACATTGCAGAAGTAAATCCATCTGGGCTGCTGTATTGTGGTAAGTCATCGTTGCCCAGGTAGAAAACATCACTCTAAAGGTACGTCATGTAGATGCTCACATGCCCAAAAACTGTGCCACTGAAGAACATTGAAACAACAAACAGGTAGACAAAGATGTCAAAATTGAAGTGGCTCAGATGGACCTGGACTGGGAGCGTAAGGGTGAGCTATTTGTAGCTCAATGGGCCCACAAAACAACAGGACATCTAGGGAGAGATGCAACACACAGATGGGCTGGTGATGGAGGAGTGGACCTGACCATGGAAGTTATCACACAGGTCACCCATGAATGTGAAACATGTGCCACAATCATAGAATGGTTTAGGCTGGAAGGGACCTTAAAGATCATCTAGTGCCAACCCCCCCTGCCATAGGCAGGGACACCTCCCACTAGACCATGTTGCTCAAAGCCCCATCCAACCTGGCCTTGAACATCTTCAGGGATGGGGCATCCACAACTTCTCTGGACAGCCTGTTCCAGTGCCTCACCACCCTCATAGCGAGCCACACAAGTAAAGTCTCCCTGGAATAGAGGGTGGTGGCTGTGTTTTTGATATGGGGAGGCCTGGCAGATTGACTATATTGGACCGCTGCCACAAACACACCAAGGCAAGTGCTACGTGCGCACCATGGTGGAAGCAACTACTGGTTGGCTAGAAACATAACCTGTAAACCATGCCACTACCTGAAACACCATCTTAGGTTTTGAAAGGCAAATTTTGTGGTGACATGGTACCTCAGAAAGAATTGAGTCAGACAATGGGACTCATTTCTGAAATAATCTCATAAACTCCTGGGCCAAGAAACACGGCATTAAGTGGGTGTATCATCCATAAGCCTCTGGAAAGATTGAGAGATATAATGGATTGTTAAAGACTATGCTGAGAGTGTTGAGCAATGGGGCATGGAAACACTGGGATATAAATTTAGCAGAACCACCTTGGCTGGTTAACACCAGAGGATCTGCTAACCATCCTGGTCCTGCTCAAACCAAGCCCCTAGATACTGTGGGAGGAGATAAGGTCCCTGTAGTGCACATAAGGAAGTTGTTGGGGAAGGCAGTGTGGGTTGCTTCTCCCTTGGGAAAAGGCAAACCCATTCATGGGATTGTCTTTGCTCAAGGACTTGGGTGTACTTGGTGGGTTAATGTGGAAGGTTGGGGAGGTCCGGTGTGGACCCCAATGACATTTAACCTTGGGGGAAAAATAATCTGTGATGTGAGTTGTATGTTGTAGGAAGCAATGTATCAGGAACTACCTGAATGGACAAAGAGTGAAATTTGCAAGGAACTGGGTGAGTGCAATGATGACCCAAAACAAGCCGGTGTTGGCACCTGGCAATCGAACATGCTGCTTCTCCTGTTCTGAGTGACCATCTTGACAGATGGGGCCCAAGTCATAGCCTGTTCTTATGAACATTCGAGGGAGTGTCGGAAGCTAATGGAATGGGAAAATAATATCTATCTGTTAAGGGACAGGGGATATAGTAATTAACGAGAATGTATAATCCCATATGTTGTGTATAAAGATGGTTTAAGTATATAGCAGAAGTTGTAAGTGTTGGTAAGAGGGGATTTCAGTAATAAGAATTATATACAATGGGATGGTTAGAAAATATATAATTATATTAAATTATGTGGGTACTGAGCATGATGCAAATGGTATGGAATAAGGGGTGGAGATTGTATTTGGTCTGGCTGGGATGGAGTTAACCTTCCCCATAGCAGCCCTACTGCTTTGTAGTTGTAGCTAAAACATTGTTCGTTGGAGGTCAGTAACGAGTGGTGTTCCCCAGGGGTCAGTACTGGGTCCAGTCCTGTTCAATATATTCATCAATGACCTGGATGAAGGGATAGAGTGTACCATCAGCAAGTTTGCTGATGACACAAAACTGGGAGGGGTAGCTGACACACTGGAAGGCTGTGCTGCCATACAGCGTGACCTGGACAGGCTGGAGAGTTGGGCCGAGAGAAACCTGATGAAGTTCAACAAATTCCTCTGATCAGTCATTAGAACCCAAATCTTGATCCAAGTGCCCTGTGATTTCAGAGGCTTACTGCACCTTTGTTCCTCAGATATACTGCATGCCTGAAAACTGTTATTTTGATCCTGAGCAAGTTTCTCCCCTGCCATGATCTACACATAGCTGATCAAGAGAAGGAGAATGTGTTAGTTAAAGATCCGCTTTGGATGATGTCTAGGATGATTTTAGATGGTGCAAAACTCCCCTTCGCAGGAGGAAATGATTCAGTTAGTTAGAAGAGGCTTAGCTGCAAAGTAAAATTACAAAACAGAAAATGGGTCCTGTTTTACCTCAAACCAGGACAGCATGATATGATACGAACAAGGACTGTACAACCAAGAGCATTAGTCTTGTGTGGTAATACCATACCATGCTAATCTATAGCACGATACTATAGTAGGAACCAATTTTAGTTGAGGAACGAAGATGGATCTCCCCATGAGCAGTCAGAAAAAGTTTATTTTAGAATAGCACAAAATGACTGTTTTCATATACCTGTGTGCGCTAATGCAACTCCCACAACTTTAGCTGCAGTTACACTGTAATACACCAAGGATAAACAGCATGCCACTTGCAAAATTATCTCAGTTTTTGCCCTTACATTTTTTGAAAGAGCACTGTGATGCTCTCAGATTGGATAACAAATGTGACCCAAAATTAAAAGTGTTTTGACTGATAATGATAAAATCTGTCATCAAAGAGCCGAGTTTGATAATATAAGGATATGGATCTCAGCTAAAAAGCAAATTTAGTATTATCATAGAATCATAGAATATCTCAAGTTGGAAGGGACCTATAAGGATCATTGAGTCCAACTTCTTCACAGGACAACCTAACACTAAACCATATTACTAAGAGCATCGCCCAGATGCTCCTTGAACTCTGACAGGCTTGGTGCCCTGACCACTTCTTTGGGGGAGCCTGTTCCAGTGACCGACCACCCTCTCAGTGAAGAACCTTTTCCTAATGTCCAATCTGAACTTCCCCTGATGCAGCTTCATTCCATTTCCACATGTCCTATCGCTGGTCACCAGAGAGAGGAGATCAGCACCTCCCCCTCTGCTGCCCCCCTTGAGGAAGTTGTAGACTGTGATGAGGTCACCTCTCAGCCTTCTCTTCTCTAAGCACCCCCAGGACATGGTTGGCCCTTTTGGCTGCCAGGGCACACTGTTGACTCATCAACCTGCCATCAACCCAAACCCCCAGATCTCTTTCCGCGGGGCTGCACTCCAGCCTCTCGTCCCCATGTGTATGTATAAACAGGATTACCCCGTCCCAGGTGGAGAATCCAGCACTTGCTCTTGTTAAATTTCATATGGTTGGTGATTGCTCAGCTCTCTAGTCTATCCAGATCTCTCTGTTAGGCCTCTCTACCCTTTAGGGAATCCACAGCTCCTACTAGTTTAGTATCAGTGGCAAACTTACTTTATGTACATTCGATTCCTGTGTCCAGATCATTTATAAAAACAGTAAAAAGTACTGGCCCTATGTTTAGTTACAAAAATGTATCAACGATTTACAATGTCCAGATATTGTTTTCAAAAGTATCATGAGATCTAACCTGTTCCCCATAGTCATGCAAGCATTCGTCATTGGCTGCCACCCCATTCAACCTTCACTTTAACCTACCTTTTTGTTCTATGGTAGTAAAAAGATGTACCTTGTTTATTCTTTATATCATTTGTTAGACATAGCAAAGATGTAAAAAGAAATAAAACTCCAAAATATATTGATGTACATCAGCTTAACTTGTAGGGATTAGTTAGTGTAGTAAAGGAATTTTTTTTTATGAACAGAATCTCACTGATTGACCTGCTTGGTACTAGGAAATGTGTCGATTATATGATTATGTAACTATTGCAGACTAGCATGCTTGTATTTTTAACTAATCTGTGTTACCACTATAATATGTGGACTGTTTTGGTTTTTGTGGGCTTCATGTTTTCTTTCTGGGGAGAAAATGGTTACTGTTATTGTTATACAGGTATCTCTTGACACGCTTGAGGGGAGGGATGCCATCCAGAGGGACCTGGACAGGCTGGAGAGGTGGGCCCAAGCCAACATCATGCAGTTCAACAAGGCCAAGTGCAAGGTCCTACATCTGGGTCAGGGCAATCCCAAGCACAAATACAGGCTCGGCGGAGAATGGCTGGAGAGCAGCCCTGTGGAGAAGGACCTGGGGGTGATGACTGATGAGAAGCTCGACATGAGCAAGCAATGTGCGATCGCAGCCCAGAAGGCCAACCGTATCCTGGGCTGCATCAAAAGAAGTGTGGCCAGCAGGTCAAGGGAGGTGATTCTGCCCCTCTACTCTGCTCTCGTGAGACCCCACCTGGAGTACTGCATCCAGCTGTGGAGTCCCCAACATAAGAAGGACAAGGACCTGCTGGAGCGCGTCCAGAGGAGAGCCACGAGGATGATCAGAGGGCTGCAGCACCTCTCCTATGAGGAGAGGCTGAGAGAGTTGGGGCTGTTCAGCCTGGAGAAGAGAAGGCTCCGGGGAGATCTTATTGCGGCCTTTCAGTACCTAAAGGGGGCTTACAGGAGAGCTGGGGAAGGACTTTTTACGAGGGCATGTAGTGATAGGACAAGGGGGAACGGCTTTAAGCTGGAAGAGGGCAGGTTTAGATTAAACATTAGGAAGAAGTTTTTCGCTTTAAGGGTGGCAAGGCACTGGAACAGGTTGCCCAGAGAGGTTGTTGAAGCCACGTCCCTGGAGGTGTTCAAGGCCAGGCTGGACGTGGCCTTGGGCAACCTGGTCTAGTGGGAGGTGTCCCTGCCTATGGCAGGGGTGTTGGAACTCGATGATCTTCAAGGTCCCTTCCAACCTAAACCATTCTGTGATTCTATGATTCTATGATCTCTAGATAGTAGTATTTTTGGCTGCAGTATGGTGGAGTATGATGGCTGTATCATCATCAGACTTCCATAGATCTATGCAAGTATTCTAAAAATTTATGTGGTGTAAACTGGGTGAGAATAATATGAGCATGAAAGACTATATAGCCAGTGTTTGAGAATAAGAAACTCAGTTGTACAGTGTAAATTGTATTTTTTTTCCTGTAAAAAAATTAGCTGAGCTGGCTGCAATAACAACAGAGTCATTTCTAAAAGCTGAGGAGGAAGAAGTGAAGCCAAAACAGAGCTAATGCTGCTATTTTTTAAAACAGGTTGTGCAAGGAATTTGGAGAAAGAGAATGTCTGGGCAACTTATTGCTTTTATTTAAGAAAGGGGGAAAAAAAAAAGAGTAAACCAGTTCCTTTAAGACTTTTTTAAAAAGAAGTTAGAACTGCTGCTGGTTTTCCTAGAAGCTAAACTACTTTTGGTGAGATGTTAGGAAGCTGTTTTTTTGCACATAGAATCATAGAATAGCTTGGGTTGAAAGGGACCTTAAAGATCATCTAGTTCCAACACCCCTGCCATGGGCAGGGACACCTTCCACTAGACCAGGTTGCACAAAGCCCCATCCAACCTGGCCTTGAACACTTCCAGGGATAGGGCCTACACAACTTCCCTGGGCAACCTGTTCCAGTGTCTCACCATCCTCAGAGTGAAGAATTTCTTTTTAATATCTATTCTAAATCTCCCCTCTTCCAGTTTGAAGCCATTCCCCCTCATCCTATCACTACATGCCCTTGTAAAAAGTCCCTCTCCAGCTTTCTTGTAGGCGCCCTTCAGATACTGGAAAGACGCTATAAGGTCTCCCTGGAGCCTTCTCTTCTCCAG
This sequence comes from Pluvialis apricaria, assembly GCA_017639485.1. NCBI lineage: Eukaryota > Metazoa > Chordata > Aves > Charadriiformes > Charadriidae > Pluvialis > Pluvialis apricaria. The sequence goes on along the minus strand of CM030043.1, from coordinate 25,568,509 downwards.
GATGAATAATGCCAACTCTCAGCCTGTCTTCATAGGAGAGGTGCTCCAGCCCTCTGATCATCTTCGTGGCCTCCTCTGGACTCTCTCCAACAGGTCCATGTCTTTCTTGTACTGGGGACCCCAGAGCTGGACACAGTACGCTAGGTGGGGTCTCACCAGAGCAGGGTAGAGGGGCAGAATTCCCTCCCTCGACCTGCTGGCCATGCTGCTGGTGATGCAGCCCAGGATGCGGTTGTCTTTCTGGACTGTGAGCCCACATTGCCAGCTCATGTCGAGCTTCTCATCCACCAACACCCCCACGTCCTTCTCCTCAGGGCTGCTCTCAATCCATTCTCCAACCAGCCTGTATTTGTACTTGGGATTGCTGCAACCCACGTGCAGGACCTTGCACTTGTCCTTCATGAGGTTTGCACAGGCCCACCTCTCAAGCTTGTCCAGGTCCCTCTGGATGGCATCCCTTCCCTCCAGCATGTCGACTGCTCCACACAGCTTGGTGTCATCGGCAAACTTGCTGAGGGTGCACTCTATCCCAACATCTATGTCGCCAACAAAGGTGTTAAATAGTACCGGTTCCAGTACAGACCCCTGAGGAACACCACTTGTCACTGGTCTCCACTTGGACATGGAGCTGTAGACCGCAACTCTTTGAGTGCGACCATCCAGCCAGTTCCTTATCCACCAAGTGGTCCATCGGTCAAATCCATGTCAAATCCACACCTAGGACAGTAGTTAGAAAGGGATTCCCATGGGACCCAGAAGTCACCACACTCAGCTAACTGACTTTTTACGATGGTTTGTGACAGAGCAACGACAAAGCAAGTACCAGAACACCAACTGTTTAGCCCACTCTTCCAGCCTCTTCCTGCAGGGTGGGTCTCCCTTCCAAAGTGTCCACTTCCCCACTCAGTTTGGTATCATCAGCAAACTTCATCAGGTTACGCTTGATCCCATCATCCAGATCACTTATAAAGATATTAAACAGTGTTAGGCCCAAGATTGATCCCTGGGGGACCCCACTTGTGACAGGTTGCCAGTTTGAAAAGGAGTTATTTTCCACCACCCTGTCAGCCAGTTCCCCACCCACCGCACAGACCACTTGTCCAGACTGTAATGCATCAATATCTCTAGGAGGAGGCTGTGGGGAACCATGTTGAAAGCCTTGGAGAAATTCAGGTAGACAATGTCCACCGCTTGCCCCACATCAACCGAGCAGGTTACTTTGTCATAGAAGGCGACCAGGTTTGTCAAGCACTATTTGCTCTTGGTGATTCTGTGGTGGTTTTTCCCAATCACATGCTTCATTTGACCTGTGATAGCCCCCAGGAGGGTTTGTTCCATAACTTTCCCAGGGACTGAAGTAAGACTGATGGGCCTATAATTTCCTGGATCCTCCTTTAAGCCCTTCTTAAAGGAGGGAAGGACTTTTTACTAGGGTATGTAGTGATAGGACGAGGGGGAACGGCTTTAAGCTGGAAGAGGGCGGGTTTAGATTAAACATTAGGAAGAAGTTTTTCACTTTAAGGGTGGTAAGGCACTGGAACAGGTTGCCCAGAGAAGTTGTTGAAGCCCCGTCCCTGGAGGTGTTCAAGGCCAGGCTGGACGTGGCCTTGGGCAACCTGGTCTAGTGAGAGGTATCCCTGCCTATGGTAGGGGGGTTGGAACTCGATGATCTTCAAGGTCCCTTCCAACCTAAACCATTCTATGATTCTATGATTCTTGTAGATGGGGGTGACATTAGCCTTCTTCCAGTCTTCTGGGACATCCCTCGATCTCCACGATTTCTCAAAGATTATGGAAAGCAGCCTCGCAACAACGTCAGCCAGCTCTCTTAACACCCTCGGGTGGATAACATCAGGGCCCATCAATTTGTAGGGGTCAAGCTCTTGTAACAGTTCACATATCAACTCTTCCTTTGCGGACGGTGGGTCTGTGTTTGCATCAACCTGGATTTTTTAAAATTTTAAATCAATATAGTATTTATAAATGTCCTGGCTTGAGGTAAAACAAGACCAATTTTCTGTTCAGTAATTTTAGTTTTCAGTTAAGTCTCTTCTAACTGACTGTATTCTCTGAAATTAACAGTATGTTTTTCAGACAGTAGTCCGCTTCCAGAGTGATAAGACCTAATGTTTGTAGTTTATGCCAAGGAATGGTATGCAGAGAGGCTCCTGCTTATACTTATTGCTATAACAACCAAGGCCAGCTAACTTTGTTATTTGTCCCATTGGAGGGTTGGAAGAGGAAAAGTGTAGAGGGGTTGCACCTGTGGGGAGGAGCGGACAGGACAGGTGACCCAGAACTGACCAACGGGGTATTCCATCCCATCTGCCTCATGCTCAGTATAAAAGCTGAGTGATCAAAGGGGTTAAGTCTCTTCTTCAATGGCCAGTGTCCAAGGAGGACTCTGTCTGTTTGTCTGCCTTTGATCCCGATCCGTGTGTTCCTGAATCCAGATCTGGAATCCAGTTCCTGAGTTCAGCTCCTTTCCATCTCTGAGTCCAGTCTGGAACTTTCCCATTGCCTGCTGGTGATGTGATCATCATCTTGGGAGCTTGATACCGGTTGTATATATTTCATTATTTTCTTTTTTGATATTATTATATTTCTTTTTATTATTTTTATTATTAATATTTCATTAATATAGTTTAGTAGAACTCATAGAGTCTAGAACTCATAAGTCTCTTGCTTTCTCATCCTTCTCTCCCTGAAGGGAGATGCTCTCCCTTCTCTGAAGGGGAGAGAAGTAAAAGAGAGCATCTGTCATTCATTTTAGTGGCCAGCCCAGCCCAAACCACAACAATAAAATATATAATTTCAGCTGTAGCTGAAACTGATTAAAAGTGATTTTAATATGGAGTAGTAACTTTGTATGATCAGAAGGCTCCAACTTCCAAACAAAATGAATCCTTGGAAAAAATTTCTTCCTTATGTCCAATCCAAATCTATCCTCTTTCAGTTTAAAACTTTTGCCTCTTGTCCTGTCACTGCAGTCTCTGGTAAAAAGTCTTCCTCTGTCTTTCTTGTAAGCCCTCTTTAAGTATTTAAAGGCTTCAATAATGTCTCCCCAGAGCCTTCTCCTCTCTGGGCTGAACAACCCCAACTCTCTCAGCCTGTCCTCACAGGAGAGGTGTTCCAGCCCCCTGATCATTTTTGTGGCCCTCCTCTGACCCACTCCAACAGGTGCATGTCTGTCTTTTCTGTGCTGGGGACCCCAGAGCTAGATGCAGTACTCCAGGTGGGGTCTCAGTAGAGCAGAGCAGAGGGGCAGAATCGCATCCCTTGGCCTGCTGGCCATGCTTCTTTTGATGCAGCCCAGGATGCGGTTGGCTTTCTGGGCTGTGAGCACACATTGCTAGGTCATGTCTAATATTTCAGGATCCCCAAGTCCTTCTCCACAGGACTGCTCTTAATCCCTTGGCCTATATTGATATTGGTGATTGCCCCCAATCCAGGTGCAGGAACTTGCACTTGGCCTTGTTGAACTTCATGAGGTTCACATGGGCCCACTCCTCAAACCTATCCAGGTCCCTCTGGTTGGCATCCCTTCCCTCAAGCATATCAACTGCGCCACTCAGCATGGTGCTTAGGGACATGGTTTAGTGGTGGAATTGGCAGTGTTAGGTTAATGGTTGGAGTTGATGATCTTAAGGGTCTTTTCCAACCTAAATGATTCTATGATTCTATCTGAAAACTTGCTGAGGGTCCACTCAATCTCACTGTTTGTCGTTGATGAAGATATTAAATAGTATTGGTCCCTTTATGGACCACTTGTTACTGGTTTCCACTTAGACATTGAGCCCTTTACTGTAACTTGTTGGACACAGCCATCTGGCCAGTTCCTTATCCATCTAACAGTCTATCCATCAAACCTATATCTCTCCAGTTTAGTGGCAAGGATGTTGTGGGGGGACCGTATCAAAGGCCTTACAGAAGTCCAAGTAGAGGACATCATTTGTTCTTCCCTTGTCCACTGATGCAGTCACTCCATCTTAGAGGGCCATTAGAGCAGCCAGGCACAATTTGCCCTTGGTGAAGCCATGTTGGCTGTCTCTAATCACCTCCCTGTCTTCCATATCCTTTGACAGAACTTCCAGGAGGATCTGTTCCATGATCTTACCAGGCATGGAGGTGAGGATGACTGGTCAGTAGTTCCCAGGGTCTTACTTTTTACGGTTTTTAAAAATGGGTGTGATGTTTCCCTTTTTCCAGTCACTGGGGAGTTTGCCTGACTGCCATGACTTTTCAAACATGATGGAGAGTGGCTTGGCAACTACATCAGACACTTCCCTCAGGACCCTGGGATGCATCTCATTGGGTCCCATGGACTTGTGTATGTTCAGGTTCCTCAGGTGGTCTCGAACCTGATCTTCTTGACCTGGACAGGCTGGACAGTTGGGCGGAGAGAAACCTGATGAAATTCAGCAAGGGCAAGTGTAGGGTACTGCATCTGGGGAGGAATAACCCCATGCATCAGTACAGGTTGGGGGCTGACCTCCTGGAGAGCAGCTGTGTGGAAAGGGACCTGGGAGTCCTGGTGGACAACAGGATGACCATGAGGCAGCAATGTGCCCTGGTGGCCAAGAAGGCCAATGGCATCCTGGGGTGCATCAAGAAGAGTGTGGCCAGCAGGTCGAGGGAGGTCATCCTCCCCCTCTACTCTGCCCTGGTGAGGCCGCATCTGGAGTATTGTGTCCAGTTCTGGGCTCCCCGGTTCAGGAGGGACAGGGAACTGCTGGAGAGGGTCCAGCAAAGAGCTACAAAGATGATTAGGGGATTGGAACATCTTTCTTATGAGGAAAGGCTCAGGGACTTGGGTCTTTTTAGTCTAGAGAAAAGAAGACTCAGGGGGGATCTTATTAATGCTTATAAATACTCAAAGGGAGGGTGCCAAGTAGATGGGAACAGTCTTTTTTCAGTGGTGGACAAGAGATAGGACAAGATTTTTCAGATAGGACAAGAGATAACGGGCACAAACTTGAACATAGGAAGTTCCATCTTAACATGAGGAGGAACTTCTTTACTCTGAGGGTGGCAGAGCACTGGCACAGGCTGCCCAGAGAGGTTGTGGAGTCTCCCACACTGGAGATATTCAAAACCCGCCTGGATGCCATCCTGTGCAACCTGCTGTAGGTGACCCTGCTGTGGCAGGGGGTTTGGACTAGATGATCTCCAGAGGTCCCTTCCAACCCTGACCATTCTGTGATTGTTGATAACACATGGATGTTTTGGCTCCTGCTGAGCAGCGCTCCCACAGCATCAAGGCTGTCTCTCCAATCCCCTGCTCCTCCTCCTGCTAATAGGCTGGGGGTGGGCAAGAGGGTTGGGAGGGGACAGAACCAGAAGAGCTGACCCAAAGTGACAAAAGAGGTATTCCATACCGTATGATGTTGTGCTTGGCAATAAAAGCTAAGAGAAAGGGGAAAGAAGAGGAGGAAGGCATTCGTTATTAAGGCGTTTGCCTTCCGAAACAACTGCTACACATACTGAGGCCCTGCTCCCCAGGAAGTGGTTGGACATTACCTGCTCATGGAAAGTAGCAAATAATATTTTTTTTTGTTTCCTTTGCTTCCATGTGAGGCATTTCCTTTTCTTTATTAAACTGCTTTTATCTTGACCCATGAGTTTTTTCATCTTATTTTCTCCCCCTATCCAGGTGAGGAGGGGAGTGATGGAACAGCTTGGTGGGCATCTGGCAGCCAGCCAAGGTAAACCCACCACATCTCATTAAATCCTTTCTTAACTTTATTTCTGTGTAATCTCACTTTATATCCTCTGTATGTGTATGCCTGTGCATGCGTGCATGCTGCAAGGACTAGGTGTCAGCCACTGGCAAGACCCATGTGAGTGGATTTGGTATCAGCATCTGGAGTCAGACCAGGGGTGTAGTTGCCCCCAGGGCCTCTGGTGACAGCAACTGGAACAAGTGGTCTCAGCATCAGTTGTTAGAGAGGGGCCATAGCTCTTGGCAGCATCTCTATGTGTCTCTCACGGTCTATTGGGATCTCCCAAATTTACAGGACAATCTACTTTGTAAATTAAACTGAGTCCTGCCTGGGACTTCCCCAGTGCCAGCCGGTGTTGTGATTGTCATCCTGGGAGCTTGATACGGTTTTGTATATTTCTCATTATTTTCTTTTTATTTTATTATTAATATTTCATTAAAGTAGTTTAGTTCCTTCTAAACTCATAAGTCTCTTTTTCCCTCCTCTGCCTCTCTCTTTGAAGAGGGGTAGAGGGGAGCATCTGTCGGTCCCATCTGGGGTCCCCTATGTCCCCAGTGGCCGATTTGGCCTAAACCACGACAGATTAATTGGCGCCCAACGTGGGGCTCGAGCAGTGCTCGACCAGAGCTGTGATAAATTGTCTGAATAGTTTGAATTCCATCTTGTTCTGAGATTAGAGCAGACACCTTACAGCATGTCGTTCTTAAACGAAATGTATCGTGCCTTTAAAGAGCTTGGTTTGCACTTGATTGACTCAACTCTGTTTAACCTGCCAAATGTATTGCAAAGTTTACTTACTCTTTGTGGTTTTTTGGGAGGGTTTAAATGTGCTGTTTTGGTGTGGTTCGCAATTCAGGTCTATAACATGATTAATTGGGTAACGGCTCTGCCTGCATATCTCGGGCATCGCGTGATGGATTCTGTTACTAATTACACTTTTGGTTCTACCTTGGGAAAGTTTACTTTGCCCTTGGATAGTTATATTAATGTGACACCATCAGAGCCAGGGCATGGAAACCTTCTGGGCTGTGACGATAAGGATTGTTACCTCCTTAAGATCATGATTTTGTTGTCGGTTTTCCTGCATGTGTTGCAGAGGTGGTTTCTTGTGAAAAATCGGTACAGGGGTAGCTATAGGGTAACGTGCGCTGCTGCCACTCTGACCGCAGCAGCTGCTCCGCGACGTGCAGCGGCACGAGCCATGGCACCGCCCGTCACAGCACAGGTGCCTCCACCCCCGCCCGCAGCGGCACCACTGCCGTCAGCTGCCCCCCACACACACACCGCAACAACACCAGCGCCTCTGCCGCCTGTCCCGGCACAAGCTACTCCAGCCACGACAGCGAGTACCGCTGCTACTCAAACTCCATCAGAACCAGTACCAGTTGCCCCGGTGATCAGGAAGCAGAAAAAGAGATCATCTCGTTTCCCTGTTCCTTACGACAAGGACCAGCTCAAGCCAGATGGCTTGGGAGAGGGCCCTTCTAGAGTAGATCCAGGAGAAGGTCCTTCTAAACCAGACAATGGAAAAAGACCTTTTAAAACAGATAGAGAGCAGAGTCCTTCTCGGGCAGCCTCATCACAGGAAGACTCAGATGTAGAGGTAGTTGTTAAATCCTTCTCTATGAAGGATATGAGAAATATTAGGAAGGGCTTTAGTCGTCATGAAGGTGAAACACTCATCTCTTGGTTGCTCCGATGCTGGGATAGTGCCCTACTCTGCCCTGGTGAGGCCACATCTGGAGTACTGTGTCCAGTTCTGGGCTCCCCAGTTCAAGAAGGACAGGGAACTGCTGGAGAGGGTCCAGCAAAAGTCTGCAAAGATGATTAGGGGATTGGAACATCTTTCTTATGAGGAAAGGCTCAGGGACTTGGGGCTTTTTAGTCTAGAGAAAAGACGACTGAGGGGGGGATCTTATCAATGCTTATAAATACTTAAAGGGAGGGTGCCAGGTAGACGAGAAGAGTCTTTTTTCAGTGGTGCCCAGTGATAGGACAAGAGGTAACGGGCACAAACTTGAGCACAGGAAGTTCCATCTTAACATGAGGAGGGACTTCTTTCCTTTGAGGGTGGCAGAGCACTGGAACAGGCTGCCCAGAGAGGTTGTGGAGTCTCCCACACTGGAGACATTCAAAACCCGACTGGACGCTGTCCTGTGTAACCTGCTGTAGGTGACCCTGCTGTGGCAGGGGGTTTGGACTAGATGATCTCCAGAGGTCCCTTCCAACCATGCCCATTCTGTGATTCTTCTACGATAGGAGGGACTTCATTCCCCCAGTCCCTGCACTGAGGTTCAGGGAGTTGAGAAATATGGGAAGAGAGATTGTCAGTGAAAATGGAGGTAAAAATGTTGTTGAGTACCTCAGCCTTTTCCATGTCAGTTGTCAATAGTTCTTCTGTGTTATTTATTGGGGAGTGTGTGTGTGTGTATATTTTCTTTAATTTTTTTTTCTGACCGACATACCTTTAGAAGTCCTTCCTATTATTCTTTGCATTCCTTGCCAAATTCAGCTCCAGCTGTGCCTTATCTTTCCTGATACCACCCCTACACATCCAGGCAGCATCCCTATATTCTTCCCAGGATACATGTCCCTGCTTCCACTGCCTCTGCATTTCCTTCTTACACTTTAGTTTGACCAGGAGGTCCTTACTCAGCCCTGTTGGTCTCCTGCCTTCCTTGCCTGATTTCTTACACATGGGAATTGAGAGCTCTTGAGCTCTAAAGCAAATGTCCTTAAAGGGCTGTCAGCTTTGTTCTGCTCTTTTATCCCTGAGGGCAGTTTCCCAGGGGGTCCCATCCACTAATTCCTTAAACAACTGAAAGCTTTCTGTCCTAAAATTCAGGGTCCTGACTTTACTCATCATCTGGCCCATATTCCCCAACCTTATGAATTCCACCAGGGCATAATCACTGTAGTCCAAGGTGCAACCAATCTTGACCTCTCTAATTAGTTTATCTGTGTTGGTTAGCAACATGTTTTGTAATGCCTCTCCTCTGGTTGGACTGTCTATCACCTGAATTAAGAAATTATCTTTGATGTGCTTCAAGAGTCTCCTGGATTGCTTACAGTATGCTGTGCTGCTTTTCCAGCAGATGTCAGGGTGATTGAATTCACCCAGAAGGCTCAGAGCAGGATCAGAGCCTGGTAACAATGAAATAGATGAAAAATCATTGTATGCTAAAATATGTTTGTTACCATCATAAATATAAATGACAAACAATGCAGGTATTCCCCAATGAGGGTAAAACTCAACAGAGCAAAATGAAGCTAAATAGAAAACTTAACAAGCTCACATTTCTATGAACTTGTCCTGCATACATCTTCAAGAAGTGTATATTGGTACTATCAAAAGTATCACCTGCAGTTTCCATGTGATACTGTCATTGACTGGCATTTGTTGTTATAGCTCACAGATACAAATTTTGAAGAACATTAATAATATCCCATCTCATGACACTGTGCCTTTTTATATTATCTGTCTTGACATGTCTACTTAATGAAGACGCTTTCTTTTTTCTAACCATCTTGTCCCAATACCATTCAAAAGGTTTGTGACATCAGTCATAGAAGACATACCTGACACTATGGTACTGAGTAAATAAATCAGGAAAGCACATGTATGCTGCACCAGGTCAAAGGACAGAAAAGTTCCCTTTGTATAGTCTTTTTCCATGCATTTTCCTGAGCAAAATCTGAGTCAGAACATTCCAGTGTTTCAGGCTATTTCTTTATAAAGCTGCAGAGAAAGCGATTCCTAAAACATGTAGAAGGATTTGACTACCTATAACCAGCTGCTATAGATACTATAAATTTCTCTTAAAAAGACCGCATACAAATAAAGTACAAAGGGATGTATGCTTACAAGATGGATGCATTTTTTCAGGGGTAAGACCGAGTGACAGTCATGAAGCTTATGTTAAGCATTGCACTGTAGCCACATGCCCTGGAATGAATTATTGAGGTTCTAAAATTGTCATGGTAATGTTTTTGCTTATGAGTTTGTACCTGTAGAAGTATAGTCTCATAATTACCATAATTACAAGGCTTATCACTCAAATTACCTTGCTCCCTCAAGACATTCTCAAAATTGCTATCTGATTCCTGCACACTAAAAAGGTAATTTTGGAGTAAAGTTTCCCTACTAACAAAAAAACCCCAAACAGTCAAAGCAAAGAAATAGACAGTTATCTAATTCAACCCCATATACACTCATTTGTTTCCTTTCTCAGCCTCTGACATACCTTTCCCATCATCCACAGCTGACATATTGAACTCCCCCTACCTTGAACAACCAATATGGATCTTTCACCATAGCATGTGCATTGGTTGTAGAATTAGGTTTTGATGATTAGCACAGTTAGTGTAGATTGCATATATTATACAGTGAAAACTACCGCATATAGTTTTCTTAACTGGTATTTTGAGTTAATATCAGATAATAAATAGCCATAAATATATATATATCTATAAAGCCTAGGAAAAACAATGCCACTCTTTAATACTTCTAATAGCATCAGCTACAATACTGAAACCTGTATATAGGTCTGCACTGGCAAATATACTCAGGATAAAGTCCCTGGACTCAGGCTGACGACCCTGGACTTCAGGAGAGCCGACTTTGCCCTCTTGAAGAATCTGCTTGGTATGGTGCCATGGGATGAAGCACTGGAAGGAAGAGGGGTCCAAGAAAGTTGGTTAATATTCAAGGACCACCTCCTCCAAGCACAAGAGCAATGCATCCCTACAAAGAGGAAGGCAGGCAGAAAAGCCAGGAGGCCTGCATGGATGAATAAGGAGCTCCTGGATGTGACCAAAAGAAAAAAGGAGGCCTATAGGGAGTGGAGACAGGGGCGGGTAGCCTGGGAGGATTACAGAGGAATCGTTCGAGCAGCCAGAGAGCGGGTTAGACAAGCTAAAGCCCAGTTAGAACTAAGTCTGGCCAGGGACATCAAGACAAACAAAAACTCCTTCTTTAAGTATGTCAGTGAGAAAAGAAAGACTAGGGAAAATGTAGGCCCACTCTGGAAGGAAACGCAAGAACTGGTTACCTGGGACAGAGACAGAGCTGAGGTACTCAATGACTTTTTTGCCTCAGTCTTCATGGACAAGGATAGCAGCCGCACTGCCCAAGACGCAGATTGCAAAGGAGAGGATTGGGAAAATGGAGCACCGCCCACTGTAGATGAAGATCAAGTGAAAGACCACCTGAGGAACCTGAAGGTGCACAAGTCCATGGGACCTGATGAGATTCATCCATGGGTCCTGAGGGAACTGGCAGATCAAGTCGCTAAGCCACTAGCCATCATATTTGAGAAGTCGTGGCAGTCTGGCGAGGTTCCTGCCGACTGGAAAAGGGGAAACATAACCCCTATTTTCAAAAAGGGAAACAAGGAAGACCTGGGGAACTACAGGCCAGCCAGTCTCACCAATGTGCCTGGCAAGATCATGGAGCAGATCCTCCTGGAAACTCTGCTGAGGCACATAGAAAGCAAGGAGGTGATTGGCGAGAGCCAACATGGCTTCACCAAGGGCAAGTCATGCCTGACAAATTTGGTGGCCTTCTACAAAGGGGTTACAGCGGCAGTGGACAAGGGAAGATCAACTGATGTCATCTACTTGGACTTGTGCAAAGCGTTTGACACTGTCCCACACGATATCCTGGTCTCTAAATTGAAGAGACATGGATTCGACAAATGGACGAGGATGAGGTGGAATGGCTTTAAACTGGAAGAGAGCGGGTTTAGATTAAACATTAGGAAAAAGTTTTTCACTTTAAGGGTGGCAAGGCACTGGAACAGGTTGCCCAGAGAGGTTGTTGAAGCCCCGTCCCTGGAGTTGTTGAAGGCCAGGCTGGACGTGGCCTTGGGCAACCTGGTCTAGTGGGAGGTGTCCCTGCCTATGGCAGGGGGGTTGGAACTCGATGATCTTCAAGGTCCCTTCCAACCTAAACCATTCTATGATTCAATAATATAGGACTTGCAAAAAACCCAAATATAGACAGCCAAGCCCCCTTCCTCCTCTTGGGCTGGTAAGGATTGAAGGTCACTAGTGAAAGCACACACCCCCACAGTCTCCAGATTCACAAGCATACACTCATTCGTGGATCCCTAAAGTACCGGCACAGCCCCCCTGCCTGGATCTTGAGCCTTCTTACCCTCTGCACGGGTCTAGCACCAGCTAATCCAGCTCAGTGCTTGCCAGCAAACAGATGCACACACTTATATGCTACTTTCACAGGCACTCCACACTCACAGGTCCCCCTGAATACCAGATTGGACCCTCTTCCTGCCTGAAACCCTGGCCTGGACACAGACCCTCCTACTTGCCGGCTAGTCCAGAATGAAGTTTGCTAGCAAATTATCCACGCACAGTCCCACACACACCAGGTTTGAAAAGGTTATAGACACACACTCTCTGCCAGCAGCCAGTACCAGGCACACAGGCTGTGACCCACAGTTCCACTCCAGCTGCCGGTGCTGATCCCCTCACTGGCCTCACACAGGTCCCTCCCAGTAGCTGGTTTTCAAGATACACACCAATCCTGTCCCAGTGGCTGGAGTTGAGACCCCCACTCTCTCCAGTTGCTGACACTACAGGCCCAGGGTGCGTACACCACTGGTCTGACTCCAGTAGCTGGCACCAAATCCACTCACATAGGTCTCACCAATTTTACTCACGCCAGTCTCCCCATTAGCTGCCTCTCTGGACACAGTGTCTGTGTTGTTCGGTTATGTGATAAAGCTCATCTGGACACCCACAAAGGAGCTCAGATAGACAACAGCAGGTCCCTAAATAATACCCTGCCAGGTTACTCCCAGGCCCATCACTGGTGCCATCAGCTCATTAAAGACCCATCTGCAGAAGGCCAGAGGAACACAGGGGCAGAATAGCAGGTGAGAATGCAAATCAAGGACTCCCAAGGAATGAACACCTTGTGATCCCATTCTGTCACCCATAGGGAAGCTTATTGGGCTGGGGGAATAGATGCCTTGGAACAAGGTGAACCATCCATAATTCCCATAGTCATGGTTTAGGCCAAATCAGCCACTGGGGACATAGGGGACCCCAGATGGGACCGACAGATGCTCCCCTCTACCCCTCTTCAAAGAGAGAGGCAGAGGAGGGAAAAAGAGACTTATGAGTTTAGAAGGAACTAAACTACTTTAATGAAATATTAATAATAAAATAAAAAGAAAATAATGAGAAATATACAAAACCGTATCAAGCTCCCAGGATGACAATCACAACACCGGCTGGCACTGGGGGAGTCCCAGGCTGGACTCAGTGATAGATGGGAACTGGATTCTGGATCTGGATTCGGGATCGGGACCAAAGGCAGACGAACAGACAGAGTCCTCCTCAGACGTCGGCCATTGAAGGAAAAAGGGGCCTGACCCTTTGATCCCTCAGCTTTTATACTGAACGTGAGGCAGATGGGATGGAATACCCTGTTGGTCAGTTTTCGGTCGCCTGTCCTGTCTGCTCCTCCCCGCAGGTGGGACCCCACTACGCTTTTCCGCTTCTGACCCTCCAACGTGGCAAATAACAAAGTTGGTTGGCCTTGGGTGTTATAGCAATAAGTATAAGCAAGAGCCTCTCTGCATACCATGCCCGGACATCAGCTATAAACATAGGTCTTATCACTCTGGGACCAAACATTGTCTGCACAATATGCTGTTAATTTCAGTAGTTAGAAGAGGCCTAGCTAAGAAGCAAAGTTACTGAACAAAATTGGTCCTGTTTTACCTCAAACCAGGACAAGGAGGAAGGGTCCGACACTGGGGCAAGAAGTTCTCAAGATCACCGCCATCGTAAAAGAAAGAACTTCACAGCAAACTTTCTAATTTATGTTGAATGTTCATGGTATGAAATAATCCTGTTAGCCAGCTTGGGTCAAGTGCTCAGGTCTCGCTCCTCCTCATCCCTGCACCTGGCTAACTCGTGCTTCCTGGTGTGATACAGGGGACACCTGCACTGTGACGGAAGAGGAAGCATGAGCTTTCTCACCATCGGCTAGGCAACTGTTTTGCTCATAGGCTCGCAAGTTACATGTTATAAATTAGAGAACTTATGAGTTAGAAGCCTCATGAATTAATGAAGTTATGAATTAGTGAATTCACATGTTAGAGTAGTCTGTACAAAGGTTATTGAGCCCTTGTTTGATGTGTTTATTTTCTTTCCTAATGACCTAATAAAATAAAGTTTAATTTACAAAGTAGATTGTCCTGTAAATTTGGGAGATCCCAATAGACCGTGAGAGACACATAGAGATGCTGCCAAGAGCTATGGCCCCTCTCTAACAACTGATGCTGAGACCACTTGTTCCAGTTGCTGTCACCAGAGGCCCTGGGGGCAACTACACCCCTGGTCTGACTCCAGATGCTGATACCAAATCCACTCACATGGGTCTTGCCAGTGGCTGACACCTAGTCCTTGCAGCATGCACGCATGCACAGGCATACACATACAGAGGATATAAAGTGAGATTACACAGAAATAAAGTTAAGAAAGGATTTAATGAGATGTGGTGGGTTTACCTTGGCTGGCTGCCAGATGCCCACCAAGCTGTTCCATCACTCCCCTCCTCACCTGGATAGGGGGAGAAAATAAGATGAAAAAACTCATGGGTCAAGATAAAAGCAGTTTAATAAAGAAAAGGAAATGCCTCACATGGAAGCAAAGGAAACAAAAAAAAATATTATTTGCTACTTTCCATGAGCAGGTAATGTCCAACCACTTCCTGGGGAGCAGGGCCTCAGTATGTGTAGCAGTTGTTTCGGAAGGCAAACGCCTTAATAACGAATGCCTTCCTCCTCTTCTTTCCCCTTTCTCTTAGCTTTTATTGCCAAGCACAACATCATACGGTATGGAATACCTCTTTTGTCACTTTGGGTCAGCTCTTCTGGTTCTGTCCCCTCCCAACCCTCTTGCCCACCCCCAGCCTATTAGCAGGAGGAGGAGCAGGGGATTGGAGAGACAGCCTTGATGCTGTGGGAGCGCTGCTCAGCAGGAGCCAAAACATCCATGTGTTATCAACAATCACAGAATGGTCAGGGTTGGAAGGGACCTCTGGAGATCATCTAGTCCAAACCCCCTGCCACAGCAGGGTCACCTACAGCAGGTTGCACAGGATGGCATCCAGGCGGGTTTTGAATATCTCCAGTGTGGGAGACTCCACAACCTCTCTGGGCAGCCTGTGCCAGTGCTCTGCCACCCTCAGAGTAAAGAAGTTCCTCCTCATGTTAAGATGGAACTTCCTATGTTCAAGTTTGTGCCCGTTATCTCTTGTCCTATCTGAAAAATCTTGTCCTATCTCTTGTCCACCACTGAAAAAAGACTGTTCCCATCTACTTGGCACCCTCCCTTTGAGTATTTATAAGCATTAATAAGATCCCCCCTGAGTCTTCTTTTCTCTAGACTAAAAAGACCCAAGTCCCTGAGCCTTTCCTCATAAGAAAGATGTTCCAATCCCCTAATCATCTTTGTAGCTCTTTGCTGGACCCTCTCCAGCAGTTCCCTGTCCCTCCTGAACCGGGGAGCCCAGAACTGGACACAATACTCCAGATGCGGCCTCACCAGGGCAGAGTAGAGGGGGAGGATGACCTCCCTCGACCTGCTGGCCACACTCTTCTTGATGCACCCCAGGATGCCATTGGCCTTCTTGGCCACCAGGGCACATTGCTGCCTCATGGTCATCCTGTTGTCCACCAGGACTCCCAGGTCCCTTTCCACACAGCTGCTCTCCAGGAGGTCAGCCCCCAACCTGTACTGATGCATGGGGTTATTCCTCCCCAGATGCAGTACCCTACACTTGCCCTTGCTGAATTTCATCAGGTTTCTCTCCGCCCAACTGTCCAGCCTGTCCAGGTCAAGAAGATCAGGTTCGAGACCACCTGAGGAACCTGAACATACACAAGTCCATGGGACCCAATGAGATGCATCCCAGGGTCCTGAGGGAAGTGTCTGATGTAGTTGCCAAGCCACTCTCCATCATGTTTGAAAAGTCATGGCAGTCAGGCAAACTCCCCAGTGACTGGAAAAAGGGAAACATCACACCCATTTTTAAAAACCGTAAAAAGTAAGACCCTGGGAACTACTGACCAGTCATCCTCACCTCCATGCCTGGTAAGATCATGGAACAGATCCTCCTGGAAGTTCTGTCAAAGGATATGGAAGACAGGGAGGTGATTAGAGACAGCCAACATGGCTTCACCAAGGGCAAATTGTGCCTGGCTGCTCTAATGGCCCTCTAAGATGGAGTGACTGCATCAGTGGACAAGGGAAGAACAAATGATGTCCTCTACTTGGACTTCTGTAAGGCCTTTGATACGGTCCCCCCACAACATCCTTGCCACTAAACTGGAGAGATATAGGTTTGATGGATAGACTGTTAGATGGATAAGGAACTGGCCAGATGGCTGTGTCCAACAAGTTACAGTAAAGGGCTCAATGTCTAAGTGGAAACCAGTAACAAGTGGTCCATAAAGGGACCAATACTATTTAATATCTTCATCAACGACAAACAGTGAGATTGAGTGGACCCTCAGCAAGTTTTCAGATAGAATCATAGAATCATTTAGGTTGGAAAAGACCCTTAAGATCATCAACTCCAACCATTAACCTAACACTGCCAATTCCACCACTAAACCATGTCCCTAAGCACCATGCTGAGTGGCGCAGTTGATATGCTTGAGGGAAGGGATGCCAACCAGAGGGACCTGGATAGGTTTGAGGAGTGGGCCCATGTGAACCTCATGAAGTTCAACAAGGCCAAGTGCAAGTTCCTGCACCTGGATTGGGGGCAATCACCAATATCAATATAGGCCAAGGGATTAAGAGCAGTCCTGTGGAGAAGGACTTGGGGATCCTGAAATATTAGACATGACCTAGCAATGTGTGCTCACAGCCCAGAAAGCCAACCGCATCCTGGGCTGCATCAAAAGAAGCATGGCCAGCAGGCCAAGGGATGCGATTCTGCCCCTCTGCTCTGCTCTACTGAGACCCCACCTGGAGTACTGCATCTAGCTCTGGGGTCCCCAGCACAGAAAAGACAGACATGCACCTGTTGGAGTGGGTCAGAGGAGGGCCACAAAAATGATCAGGGGGCTGGAACACCTCTCCTGTGAGGACAGGCTGAGAGAGTTGGGGTTGTTCAGCCCAGAGAGGAGAAGGCTCTGGGGAGACATTATTGAAGCCTTTAAATACTTAAAGAGGGCTTACAAGAAAGACAGAGGAAGACTTTTTACCAGAGACTGCAGTGACAGGACAAGAGGCAAAAGTTTTAAACTGAAAGAGGATAGATTTGGATTGGACATAAGGAAGAAATTTTTTCCAAGGATTCATTTTGTTTGGAAGTTGGAGCCTTCTGATCATACAAAGTTACTACTCCATATTAAAATCACTTTTAATCAGTTTCAGCTACAGCTGAAATTATATATTTTATTGTTGTGGTTTGGGCTGGGCTGGCCACTAAAATGAATGACAGATGCTCTCTTTTACTTCTCTCCCCTTCAGAGAAGGGAGAGCATCTCCCTTCAGGGAGAGAAGGATGAGAAAGCAAGAGACTTATGAGTTCTAGACTCTATGAGTTCTACTAAACTATATTAATGAAATATTAATAATAAAAATAATAAAAAGAAATATAATAATATCAAAAAAGAAAATAATGAAATATATACAACCGGTATCAAGCTCCCAAGATGATGATCACATCACCAGCAGGCAATGGGAAAGTTCCAGACTGGACTCAGAGATGGAAAGGAGCTGAACTCAGGAACTGGATTCCAGATCTGGATTCAGGAACACACGGATCGGGATCAAAGGCAGACAAACAGACAGAGTCCTCCTTGGACACTGGCCATTGAAGAAGAGACTTAACCCCTTTGATCACTCAGCTTTTATACTGAGCATGAGGCAGATGGGATGGAATACCCCGTTGGTCAGTTCTGGGTCACCTGTCCTGTCCGCTCCTCCCCACAGGTGCAACCCCTCTACACTTTTCCTCTTCCAACCCTCCAATGGGACAAATAACAAAGTTAGCTGGCCTTGGTTGTTATAGCAATAAGTATAAGCAGGAGCCTCTCTGCATACCATTCCTTGGCATAAACTACAAACATTAGGTCTTATCACTCTGGAAGCGGACTACTGTCTGAAAAACATACTGTTAATTTCAGAGAATACAGTCAGTTAGAAGAGACTTAACTGAAAACTAAAATTACTGAACAGAAAATTGGTCTTGTTTTACCTCAAGCCAGGACATTTATAAATACTATATTGATTTAAAATTTTAAAAAATCCAGGTTGATGCAAACACAGACCCACCGTCCGCAAAGGAAGAGTTGATATGTGAACTGTTACAAGAGCTTGACCCCTACAAATTGATGGGCCCTGATGTTATCCACCCGAGGGTGTTAAGAGAGCTGGCTGACGTTGTTGCGAGGCTGCTTTCCATAATCTTTGAGAAATCGTGGAGATCGAGGGATGTCCCAGAAGACTGGAAGAAGGCTAATGTCACCCCCATCTACAAGAATCATAGAATCATAGAATGGTTTAGGTTGGAAGGGACCTTGAAGATCATCGAGTTCCAACCCCCCTACCATAGGCAGGGATACCTCTCACTAGACCAGGTTGCCCAAGGCCACGTCCAGCCTGGCCTTGAACACCTCCAGGGACGGGGCTTCAACAACTTCTCTGGGCAACCTGTTCCAGTGCCTTACCACCCTTAAAGTGAAAAACTTCTTCCTAATGTTTAATCTAAACCCGCCCTCTTCCAGCTTAAAGCCGTTCCCCCTCGTCCTATCACTACATACCCTAGTAAAAAGTCCTTCCCTCCTTTAAGAAGGGCTTAAAGGAGGATCCAGGAAATTATAGGCCCATCAGTCTTACTTCAGTCCCTGGGAAAGTTATGGAACAAACCCTCCTGGGGGCTATCACAGGTCAAATGAAGCATGTGATTGGGAAAAACCACCACAGAATCACCAAGAGCAAATAGTGCTTGACAAACCTGGTCGCCTTCTATGACAAAGTAACCTGCTCGGTTGATGTGGGGCAAGCGGTGGACATTGTCTACCTGAATTTCTCCAAGGCTTTCAACATGGTTCCCCACAGCCTCCTCCTAGAGATATTGATGCATTACAGTCTGGACAAGTGGTCTGTGCGGTGGGTGGGGAACTGGCTGACAGGGTGGTGGAAAATAACTCCTTTTCAAACTGGCAACCTGTCACAAGTGGGGTCCCCCAGGGATCAATCTTGGGCCTAACACTGTTTAATATCTTTATAAGTGATCTGGATGATGGGATCAAGCGTAACCTGATGAAGTTTGCTGATGATACCAAACTGAGTGGGGAAGTGGACACTTTGGAAGGGAGACCCACCCTGCAGGAAGAGGCTGGAAGAGTGGGCTAAACAGTTGGTGTTCTGGTACTTGCTTTGTCGTTGCTCTGTCACAAACCATCGTAAAAAGTCAGTTAGCTGAGTGTGGTGACTTCTGGGTCCCATGGGAATCCCTTTCTAACTACTGTCCTAGGTGTGGATTTGACATGGATTTGACCGATGGACCACTTGGTGGATAAGGAACTGGCTGGATGGTCGCACTCAAAGAGTTGCGGTCTACAGCTCCATGTCCAAGTGGAGACCAGTGACAAGTGGTGTTCCTCAGGGGTCTGTACTGGAACCGGTACTATTTAACACCTTTGTTGGCGACATAGATGTTGGGATAGAGTGCACCCTCAGCAAGTTTGCCGATGACACCAAGCTGTGTGGAGCAGTCGACATGCTGGAGGGAAGGGATGCCATCCAGAGGGACCTGGACAAGCTTGAGAGGTGGGCCTGTGCAAACCTCATGAAGGACAAGTGCAAGGTCCTGCACGTGGGTTGCAGCAATCCCAAGTACAAATACAGGCTGGTTGGAGAATGGATTGAGAGCAGCCCTGAGGAGAAGGACGTGGGGGTGTTGGTGGATGAGAAGCTCGACATGAGCTGGCAATGTGGGCTCACAGTCCAGAAAGACAACCGCATCCTGGGCTGCATCACCAGCAGCATGGCCAGCAGGTCGAGGGAGGGAATTCTGCCCCTCTACCCTGCTCTGGTGAGACCCCACCTAGCGTACTGTGTCCAGCTCTGGGGTCCCCAGTACAAGAAAGACATGGACCTGTTGGAGAGAGTCCAGAGGAGGCCACGAAGATGATCAGAGGGCTGGAGCACCTCTCCTATGAAGACAGGCTGAGAGTTGGCATTATTCATCCTGGAGAAGAGAAGGCTCCAGGGAGACCTTATAGCGTCTTTCCAGTATCTGAAGGGCGCCTACAAGAAAGCTGGAGAGGGACTTTTTACAAGGGCATGTAGTGATAGGATGAGGGGGAATGGCTTCAAACTGGAAGAGGGGAGATTTAGAATAGATATTAAAAAGAAATTCTTCACTCTGAGGATGGTGAGACACTGGAACAGGTTGCCCAGGGAAGTTGTGTAGGCCCTATCCCTGGAAGTGTTCAAGGCCAGGTTGGATGGGGCTTTGTGCAACCTGGTCTAGTGGAAGGTGTCCCTGCCCATGGCAGGGGTGTTGGAACTAGATGATCTTTAAGGTCCCTTTCAACCCAAGCTATTCTATGATTCTATGTGCAAAAAAACAGCTTCCTAACATCTCACCAAAAGTAGTTTAGCTTCTAGGAAAACCAGCAGCAGTTCTAACTTCTTTTTAAAAAAGTCTTAAAGGAACTGGTTTACTCTTTTTTTTTTCCCCCTTTCTTAAATAAAAGCAATAAGTTGCCCAGACATTCTCTTTCTCCAAATTCCTTGCACAACCTGTTTTAAAAAATAGCAGCATTAGCTCTGTTTTGGCTTCACTTCTTCCTCCTCAGCTTTTAGAAATGACTCTGTTGTTATTGCAGCCAGCTCAGCTAATTTTTTTACAGGAAAAAAAATACAATTTACACTGTACAACTGAGTTTCTTATTCTCAAACACTGGCTATATAGTCTTTCATGCTCATATTATTCTCACCCAGTTTACACCACATAAATTTTTAGAATACTTGCATAGATCTATGGAAGTCTGATGATGATACAGCCATCATACTCCACCATACTGCAGCCAAAAATACTACTATCTAGAGATCATAGAATCATAGAATCACAGAATGGTTTAGGTTGGAAGGGACCTTGAAGATCATCGAGTTCCAACACCCCTGCCATAGGCAGGGACACCTCCCACTAGACCAGGTTGCCCAAGGCCACGTCCAGCCTGGCCTTGAACACCTCCAGGGACGTGGCTTCAACAACCTCTCTGGGCAACCTGTTCCAGTGCCTTGCCACCCTTAAAGCGAAAAACTTCTTCCTAATGTTTAATCTAAACCTGCCCTCTTCCAGCTTAAAGCCGTTCCCCCTTGTCCTATCACTACATGCCCTCGTAAAAAGTCCTTCCCCAGCTCTCCTGTAAGCCCCCTTTAGGTACTGAAAGGCCGCAATAAGATCTCCCCGGAGCCTTCTCTTCTCCAGGCTGAACAGCCCCAACTCTCTCAGCCTCTCCTCATAGGAGAGGTGCTGCAGCCCTCTGATCATCCTCGTGGCTCTCCTCTGGACGCGCTCCAGCAGGTCCTTGTCCTTCTTATGTTGGGGACTCCACAGCTGGATGCAGTACTCCAGGTGGGGTCTCACGAGAGCAGAGTAGAGGGGCAGAATCACCTCCCTTGACCTGCTGGCCACACTTCTTTTGATGCAGCCCAGGATACGGTTGGCCTTCTGGGCTGCGATCGCACATTGCTTGCTCATGTCGAGCTTCTCATCAGTCATCACCCCCAGGTCCTTCTCCACAGGGCTGCTCTCCAGCCATTCTCCGCCGAGCCTGTATTTGTGCTTGGGATTGCCCTGACCCAGATGTAGGACCTTGCACTTGGCCTTGTTGAACTGCATGATGTTGGCTTGGGCCCACCTCTCCAGCCTGTCCAGGTCCCTCTGGATGGCATCCCTCCCCTCAAGCGTGTCAAGAGATACCTGTATAACAATAACAGTAACCATTTTCTCCCCAGAAAGAAAACATGAAGCCCACAAAAACCAAAACAGTCCACATATTATAGTGGTAACACAGATTAGTTAAAAATACAAGCATGCTAGTCTGCAATAGTTACATAATCATATAATCGACACATTTCCTAGTACCAAGCAGGTCAATCAGTGAGATTCTGTTCATAAAAAAAAATTCCTTTACTACACTAACTAATCCCTACAAGTTAAGCTGATGTACATCAATATATTTTGGAGTTTTATTTCTTTTTACATCTTTGCTATGTCTAACAAATGATATAAAGAATAAACAAGGTACATCTTTTTACTACCATAGAACAAAAAGGTAGGTTAAAGTGAAGGTTGAATGGGGTGGCAGCCAATGACGAATGCTTGCATGACTATGGGGAACAGGTTAGATCTCATGATACTTTTGAAAACAATATCTGGACATTGTAAATCGTTGATACATTTTTGTAACTAAACATAGGGCCAGTACTTTTTATTGTTTTTATAAATGATCTGGACACAGGAATCGAATGTACATAAAGTAAGTTTGCCACTGATACTAAACTAGTAGGAGCTGTGGATTCCCTAAAGGGTAGAGAGGCCTAACAGAGAGATCTGGATAGACTAGAGAGCTGAGCAATCACCAACCATATGAAATTTAACAAGAGCAAGTGCTGGATTCTCCACCTGGGACGGGGTAATCCTGTTTATACATACACATGGGGACGAGAGGCTGGAGTGCAGCCCCGCGGAAAGAGATCTGGGGGTTTGGGTTGATGGCAGGTTGATGAGTCAACAGTGTGCCCTGGCAGCCAAAAGGGCCAACCATGTCCTGGGGGTGCTTAGAGAAGAGAAGGCTGAGAGGTGACCTCATCACAGTCTACAACTTCCTCAAGGGGGGCAGCAGAGGGGGAGGTGCTGATCTCCTCTCTCTGGTGACCAGCGATAGGACATGTGGAAATGGAATGAAGCTGCATCAGGGGAAGTTCAGATTGGACATTAGGAAAAGGTTCTTCACTGAGAGGGTGGTCGGTCACTGGAACAGGCTCCCCCAAAGAAGTGGTCAGGGCACCAAGCCTGTCAGAGTTCAAGGAGCATCTGGGCGATGCTCTTAGTAATATGGTTTAGTGTTAGGTTGTCCTGTGAAGAAGTTGGACTCAATGATCCTTATAGGTCCCTTCCAACTTGAGATATTCTATGATTCTATGATAATACTAAATTTGCTTTTTAGCTGAGATCCATATCCTTATATTATCAAACTCGGCTCTTTGATGACAGATTTTATCATTATCAGTCAAAACACTTTTAATTTTGGGTCACATTTGTTATCCAATCTGAGAGCATCACAGTGCTCTTTCAAAAAATGTAAGGGCAAAAACTGAGATAATTTTGCAAGTGGCATGCTGTTTATCCTTGGTGTATTACAGTGTAACTGCAGCTAAAGTTGTGGGAGTTGCATTAGCGCACACAGGTATATGAAAACAGTCATTTTGTGCTATTCTAAAATAAACTTTTTCTGACTGCTCATGGGGAGATCCATCTTCGTTCCTCAACTAAAATTGGTTCCTACTATAGTATCGTGCTATAGATTAGCATGGTATGGTATTACCACACAAGACTAATGCTCTTGGTTGTACAGTCCTTGTTCGTATCATATCATGCTGTCCTGGTTTGAGGTAAAACAGGACCCATTTTCTGTTTTGTAATTTTACTTTGCAGCTAAGCCTCTTCTAACTAACTGAATCATTTCCTCCTGCGAAGGGGAGTTTTGCACCATCTAAAATCATCCTAGACATCATCCAAAGCGGATCTTTAACTAACACATTCTCCTTCTCTTGATCAGCTATGTGTAGATCATGGCAGGGGAGAAACTTGCTCAGGATCAAAATAACAGTTTTCAGGCATGCAGTATATCTGAGGAACAAAGGTGCAGTAAGCCTCTGAAATCACAGGGCACTTGGATCAAGATTTGGGTTCTAATGACTGATCAGAGGAATTTGTTGAACTTCATCAGGTTTCTCTCGGCCCAACTCTCCAGCCTGTCCAGGTCACGCTGTATGGCAGCACAGCCTTCCAGTGTGTCAGCTACCCCTCCCAGTTTTGTGTCATCAGCAAACTTGCTGATGGTACACTCTATCCCTTCATCCAGGTCATTGATGAATATATTGAACAGGACTGGACCCAGTACTGACCCCTGGGGAACACCACTCGTTACTGACGTCCAACGAACAATGTTTTAGCTACAACTACAAAGCAGTAGGGCTGCTATGGGGAAGGTTAACTCCATCCCAGCCAGACCAAATACAATCTCCACCCCTTATTCCATACCATTTGCATCATGCTCAGTACCCACATAATTTAATATAATTATATATTTTCTAACCATCCCATTGTATATAATTCTTATTACTGAAATCCCCTCTTACCAACACTTACAACTTCTGCTATATACTTAAACCATCTTTATACACAACATATGGGATTATACATTCTCGTTAATTACTATATCCCCTGTCCCTTAACAGATAGATATTATTTTCCCATTCCATTAGCTTCCGACACTCCCTCGAATGTTCATAAGAACAGGCTATGACTTGGGCCCCATCTGTCAAGATGGTCACTCAGAACAGGAGAAGCAGCATGTTCGATTGCCAGGTGCCAACACCGGCTTGTTTTGGGTCATCATTGCACTCACCCAGTTCCTTGCAAATTTCACTCTTTGTCCATTCAGGTAGTTCCTGATACATTGCTTCCTACAACATACAACTCACATCACAGATTATTTTTCCCCCAAGGTTAAATGTCATTGGGGTCCACACCGGACCTCCCCAACCTTCCACATTAACCCACCAAGTACACCCAAGTCCTTGAGCAAAGACAATCCCATGAATGGGTTTGCCTTTTCCCAAGGGAGAAGCAACCCACACTGCCTTCCCCAACAACTTCCTTATGTGCACTACAGGGACCTTATCTCCTCCCACAGTATCTAGGGGCTTGGTTTGAGCAGGACCAGGATGGTTAGCAGATCCTCTGGTGTTAACCAGCCAAGGTGGTTCTGCTAAATTTATATCCCAGTGTTTCCATGCCCCATTGCTCAACACTCTCAGCATAGTCTTTAACAATCCATTATATCTCTCAATCTTTCCAGAGGCTTATGGATGATACACCCACTTAATGCCGTGTTTCTTGGCCCAGGAGTTTATGAGATTATTTATTTCAGAAATGAGTCCCATTGTCTGACTCAATTCTTTCTGAGGTACCATGTCACCACAAAATTTGCCTTTCAAAACCTAAGATGGTGTTTCAGGTAGTGGCATGGTTTACAGGTTATGTTTCTAGCCAACCAGTAGTTGCTTCCACCATGGTGCGCACGTAGCACTTGCCTTGGTGTGTTTGTGGCAGCGGTCCAATATAGTCAATCTGCCAGGCCTCCCCATATCAAAAACACAGCCACCACCCTCTATTCCAGGGAGACTTTACTTGTGTGGCTCGCTATGAGGGTGGTGAGGCACTGGAACAGGCTGTCCAGAGAAGTTGTGGATGCCCCATCCCTGAAGATGTTCAAGGCCAGGTTGGATGGGGCTTTGAGCAACATGGTCTAGTGGGAGGTGTCCCTGCCTATGGCAGGGGGGGTTGGCACTAGATGATCTTTAAGGTCCCTTCCAGCCTAAACCATTCTATGATTGTGGCACATGTTTCACATTCATGGGTGACCTGTGTGATAACTTCCATGGTCAGGTCCACTCCTCCATCACCAGCCCATCTGTGTGTTGCATCTCTCCCTAGATGTCCTGTTGTTTTGTGGGCCCATTGAGCTACAAATAGCTCACCCTTACGCTCCCAGTCCAGGTCCATCTGAGCCACTTCAATTTTGACATCTTTGTCTACCTGTTTGTTGTTTCAATGTTCTTCAGTGGCACAGTTTTTGGGCATGTGAGCATCTACATGACGTACCTTTAGAGTGATGTTTTCTACCTGGGCAACGATGACTTACCACAATACAGCAGCCCAGATGGATTTACTTCTGCAATGTCAAGTTGGTCTTCTTCCATAGCTGCAGGCACCCCCATAGGGCATTTGACACCATCCATGAGGCAGTACAGAGAGAGAGTATTGCCCACTTTTCTCATTCAGCAATCCATAGGGCTAGTTGGATGGCTTTCACTTCTGTAAACTGACTTGACTCACTTTCTCCTTCAGTGACTTCAAAGACTTGTCGTGTGGGACTTCCACTTCTGATGGTTTCCTACAGCATTACAGGATCCATCAGTAAACAGATCATAATGCCTTTCATCTTCTGATAACTCATTATACGGTGGTGCCTCTTGGGCACGAGCTACCTGCTCAGGCTATGCTCAAAAACGCCTGCCTTCTGGCCAGTCCATGATCTCTTCCAGGATTCCTGGGTGGCTGGGTTTCCCCAGTCGAGCCTGTTGCGTGATCAACACTACCCACTTGATGCAGCATTGGTTGCATGATGTGTAGAGGGGACATGTCCTTTGAACATCCAGTGTAGCATGGGCAATCACAGTTCCAACGGGAGCTGTGCTTCTATACCAGCAACTTGTGAAGCTGCTTGAACCCTTTCATATGCTGCTAGTACCTCTTTTTCAGTTGGGATGTAGTGGGCTTCTGATCCTAAATACCACCTACTCCAAAACCCTAACAGTCAGCCTTGGGTTTTTCCTGATGTTTTCTGCCAGAGGTTCCAGGTGAGGCCATGCTCCCCAGCTGCAGTATAGAGTACATTTTGCACAGCTGGTCCTGTACGAACAAGCCCAGGGGCTATCGCACAAGCTACCTCCTGTTTGATGTGTTCAAAGGCTTGCTGTTGCTCAGGGCCCCACTCAAAATAGTTCTTCTTTCAGGTCACTGAACAGAAAGGGCTCACAAGCTGACTATAACCTGGTATACATATTCTCCAGAATCCCACAAGGTCTAGGAAAACTTGTGTTTCTTTCTTGTTAGCTGGAGCGGACATAGTTGCTATCTTTTTGATCACATCCATAGGGTCATGACTAAGTCCATCCTGCCATTTTAGTCCCAAGAACGGAATCTCCTGTGCAGGTGCATTGACCTTGCTTCTTTTTAGGGGGAAACCAGGTTTCAGAATAATCTGAATCACTCTTTTTCCCTTCTCAAACAGTTGTTCTGCCTTGTTGCCCCACATGAGGATGTCATTGATGTATTGCAGGTGTTCAGGGGCTTCACCCTGTTCTGGTGTGGTCTGGATTAGTCCATGGCAAATGGTGGGGCTGTATTTCCACCCCTGGGGCAGTTAATTCCAGGTGTATTGGACACCCCTCCATGTGAAAGCAAACTGTGGCCTGCATTCTGCTGCCAAAGGAATTGAAAAAAACACATTGGCAATGTAAATTGTAGCATACCATTTGTCAGCCTTGGACTTCAGTTCATATTGGAGCTCTAGCATGTCTGGTACAGCAGCACTCAGTGGTGACATGACTTTGTTCAGGCCAGGATAGTCTACTGTTAACCTCCACCCTCCGTCAGGCTTTTGCACTGGCCATATGGGAGTATTAAAGGGTGAGTGAGTCTTGCTGATCACTCCTAGGCTCTCTAATTGAGGAATCAGCTCATGGATGGGAGCCAGGGAGTCCTGGTTGATGCAGTATTGCCACTGGTGCACCATTATGGTAGCAGTTGGAACCTGCTGTTCTTTGACTCACAGCAATCCCATAATTGAGGGATATTCTGAGAGGTCAGGCAGGGTAGATAGCTGTTTCATAGAATCATAGAAAATAGTTCGGATTGGAAGGGACCTTTAAACGTCATCTAGTCCAACCTTCCCAGTCTTTTTGGGGAGGAGTTTAATCTTCTCTGTGTTCACGGTGGCTACACCAAAAGCCCATTAGTATCCCTTTGGATCTCTGAAGTACTCTCTCCTGAGGTAGTCTATGCAAGGATACATGGGGCCTCCAGGCCGGTCACAATGGGGTCCTTTTGCCACCTGTCCCCTTTTAAGCTCACCTCTACCTCCAACACAGGCAACAGTTGGGATTCCCCTGTGTCATGGTTTCAGTTGGGACAGAGTTAACTTTCTTACTAGCAGCTGGTATAGTGCTATGTTTTGGATTTGGGATGAGAAATAGTGTCGATAGCGCACTGGTGTTTTTAGCTCTTGCTAAGCAGTCAAGCCCTTTTCTGCTCCTCATACCATCCCGACAGCAAGTAGGCAGGGAGTGCACAAGAAGTTGGGAGGAGACACAGCCAGGACAGCTGACCTATTATGGTTTGAGAAACCCACAACAATTTATTGACATTTAGACAATTATTCTATCACCCAATGACCCGTCCCCACCCGGGAAGGGGAATCAAGAAAAAACAAGGAAACCCAAGGGTTGAAATATAAAAAGATTTAATAGAACAAGACGAAATAATTAACATGAATAATACTAAAGAACCAATATTGACAATAAATATAATATATATAAATTAATCAAAGATTAAATAATAAATATGCAATATATAATAGATAATTATCTATATAATATATATAAATAATAAATATACAAAGATTATACTCTACCAATTCTATCAGTAGGAAGCTGTGCACTCCCAGCAGTGGACAGCAAATGTTGGACACTGCGAGCACTATGGCTTTGGGAGGAAGGGAAGGCCTCAGGGGTCTGGCACTGGGGCAAGAAGTTCTCAGGATCGCAGCCATCAAGGAAGAGAAAAACTCCTCAGCAAGCTTTCTAATTTATATTCAATGTGACATTCATGGTATGAAATAATTCTGTTGGCCAGCTTGGGTCAAGTGCCTGGGTCTCGCTCCTCCTCATCCCTGCACCTGGTGAGCTTGTAAAACACTGAGACCTTGAAACCCACACACCATAGGTGGCTAGAAAGTAAATATTTTCACAAATTCAGACACTAGTCTTCTAAAAATGCAGTTTTCCCTAGCATAAGAAGAGACCTTACTGAAAAGTAAAATTACTGAAAGCAAAATCAATCCTGTGTTGCTCAAACCGGGACATGATCCCAAATGACCAAATGAATATTCGTGCCATAGAATCATAGAATGGTTTAGGTTGGAAAGGACCTTGAAGATCATCGAATTCCAACCCCCCTGCCACAGGCAGGGACACCTCCCACTAGACCAGGTTGCCCAAGGCCACGTCCAGCCTGGCCTTGAACATCTCCAGGGACGGGGCTTCAACAACCTCTCTGGGCAACCTGTTCCAGTGCCTTACCACCCTTAAAGTGAAAAACTTCTTCCTAATGTTTAATCTAAACCCGCCCTCTCCCAGCTTAAAGCCATTCCCCCTCATCCTATCACT
This sequence comes from Pluvialis apricaria, assembly GCA_017639485.1. NCBI lineage: Eukaryota > Metazoa > Chordata > Aves > Charadriiformes > Charadriidae > Pluvialis > Pluvialis apricaria. Next base: position 25,539,479 of record CM030043.1, on the reverse strand, counting down.
ACATGCCCTCGTAAAAAGTCCTTCCCCAGCTCTCTTATAGGCCCCCTTTAGGTACTGGAAGGCCACAATAAGATCTCCCCGGAGCCTTCTCTTCTCCAGGCTGAACAGCCCCAACTCTCTCAGCCTTTCCTCATAGGAGAGGTGCTCCATCCCTCGGATCATCCTCGTGGCTCTCCTCTGGACACGCTCCAGCAGGTCCATGTCCTTCTTATGTTGGGGACTCCAAAGTTGGATGCAATACTCCGGGTGGGGTCTCACGAGAGCGGAGTAGAGGGGCAGAATCACCTCCCTTGACCTGCTGGCCACGCTGCTTCTGATGCAGCCCAGGATACGGTTGGCCTTCTGGGCTGCGATCGCACATTGCTGGCTCATGTTGACTTTCTCGTCAATCAGCACACCCGGGTCCTTCTCCTCAGGGCTGCTCTCCAGCCATTCCCCGCCCAGACTGTATTTGTGCTTGGGATTGCCCCGACCCAGGTGTAGGACCTTGCACTTGGCCTTGTTGAACTGCATGAGGTTGGCTTGGGCTCACCTCTCCAGCCTGTCCAGGTCCCTCTGGATGGCATCCCTCCCCTCTAGCGTGTCTACCTCGCCAAACAGCTTGGTATCATCAGCAAACTTGCTGAGGGTGCACTCTACCCCACTGTCCATGTCGCTGACAAAGATGTTGAATAGTACAGGTCCCAGTACCGACCCCTGAGGAACACCACTCGTCACTGCTGTCCACTTGGACAACGAGCCGTTGACCACATGTCTTTGAGTGCGACTCTCCAGCCAGCTCTTTATCCACCGGGTGGTCCATTTGTTGAATCTATGTCTCTTCAATTTAGAGACCAGGATATCGTGTGGGACAGTGTCAAACGCTTTGCACAAGTCCAAGTAGATGACATCAGTTGATCTTCCCTTGTCCACTGCCGCTGTAACCCCTTCGTAGAAGGCCACCAAATTTGTCAGGCATGACTTGCCCTTGGTGAAGCCATGTTGGCTCTCGCCAATCACCTCCTTGCTTTCTATGTGCCTCAGCAGAGTTTCCAGGAGGATCTGCTCCATGATCTTGCCAGGCACAGAGGTGAGACTGGCTGGCCTGTAGTTCCCCGGGTCTTCCTTGTTTCCCTTTTTGAAAATAGGGGTTATGTTTCCCCTTTTCCAGTCGGCAGGAACCTCGCCAGACTGCCACGACTTCTCAAATATGATGGCTAGTGGCTTAGCGACTTGATCTGCCAGTTCCCTCAGGACCCATGGATGAATCTCATCAGGTCCCATGGACTTGTGCACCTTCAGGTTCCTCAGGTGGTCTCTCACTTTATCTTCATCTACAGTGGGCGGTGCTCTGTTTTCCCAATCCTCTCCTTTGCAATCTGCGTCTTGGGCAGTGCGGCTGCTATCCTTGTCCATGAAGACTGAGGCAAAAAAGTCATTGAGAACCTCAGCTCTGTCTCTGTCCCAGGTAACCAGTTCTTGCGTTTCCTTCCAGAGAGGGCCTACATTTTCCCTAGTCTTTCTTTTCTCACTGACATACTTAAAGAAGGAGTTTTTGTTTGTCTTGATGTCCCTGGCCAGATTTAGTTCTAGCTGGGCTTTAGCTTGTCTAACCCGCTCTCTGGCTGCTCGAACGATTCCTCTGTAATCCTCCCAGGCTACCCGCCCCTGTCTCCACTCCCTATAGGCCTCCTTTTTTCTTTTGGTCACCTCCAGGAGCTCCTTATTCATCCATGCAGGCCTCCTGGCTTTTCTGCCTGCCTTCCTCTTTGTAGGGATGCATTGCTCTTGTGCTTGGAGGAGGCGGTCCTTGAATATTAACCAACTTTCTTGGACCCCTCTTCCCTCCACTGCTTCATCCCATGGCACCATACCAACCAGATTCTTCAAGAGGCCAAAGTCGGCTTTCCTGAAGTCCAGGGTCATCAGCCTGTGGCACATCTTCCTCGCTGCCTTGAGGATTTCAAACTCGACCATTTCATGGTCACTACAGCCCAGGCTACCCTTGAGTTTGACACTGTCAACCAGCCCTTCCTTGTTGGTCAGAACAAGGTCCAGCATGGCTCCTCTCCTCGTTGGCTCCTCAACCACTTGGAGAAGGAAGTTGTCCTCAATGCAATCCAGGAACCTCCTGGATTTCCTGTGCCTGGCTGTGTTACCCTTCCAACTGATGTCAGGGTGGTTGAAGTCAGCCATAAGAACCAGGGTCTGTGAACGTGATGCTGCCCCTATCTGTCTATAGAGGACTTCATCCACTTGGTCTTCTTGGTTGGGTGGCCTGTAGCATACCCCCACTGTAATGTCCCCTGCTCCCGATTTCCCTTTAATCCTGACCCATAGGCTCTCAGTTGGCTCTTTAGCCTCCCCTAGGTTGAGCTCCATGCATTCCAGCTGCTCGTCAACATATAAGGCAACACCGCCTCCTCGTTTCCCTTGCCTGTCTCTCCTGAAGAGCCTGTACCCTTCCATGCCGACAGTCCAGTCATAGGAGTCGTCCCACCAAGTTTCTACGATGCTGATGAAATCGCAGCCTTGGAGGCGTGTACGCATCTCTAGTTCCTCCTGTTTGCTCCCCATGCTCCGCGCATTTGTGTAGAGGCACTTCAGCTGTGTCTTCGTTGAGGCCAATTTGGTTGGAGCAGCTGTAATTACTTTGTGCTGCTCTCCAGGCAGCATTCCTTTGCCCTGTATTAACAGTGCCTCCTCATTGGTTCCCATTGGTCCAGGAGCTCCTAGCTCATCTACACGAGACTTTGAGCATGCTGCAGTGTAGCCAGCACATCTTGGAGCTAATGGCTGCAGGCCCTCACCAGTACCCTGTTCCCCTTTCCTTAATGCAACATCCCTTGGCTGGTCACGGGCAACCCTGATAATACCCCCTTCCCCCATCGAATCTAGTTTAAAGCCCTGTTAATGAGCCCTGCTAAGTTTTGGGCAAAAACCCTTCTCCCTCTTTGAGTGAGCCAGCCCCCATCTGATGCCAGCAGGCCTGATGCCGCATAGGTCATTCCATTGTTAAAAAACCCAAAATTGTGGCGTTGACACCAGCCACGGAGCCACATATTAACAGATTGAGCTCGTCTGTTCCTTTCAATGTCATTGCCCGCAACAGGAAGTAGAGAAGAAAAAATCACCTGTGCTCCAGATCCCCATAGACCCAAGGCCCTGATAGCCCTTTTAATCATCCTTGCACTCTGATCTGCACATCCATCGCCCCCCACATGGAACAGGAGCAGTGGATAGTAGTCCGAGGGCTGCACCAGGCTAGGGAGTCTCTTAGTGATGTCCCTAACCTGTGCCCCCGGGAGGCAGCAGACTTCCCTGAGAGTGGGGTCTGCCCTACATATTGGGCCCTCAGTCCCCCTCAGTGCTGAGTCTCCCACGACTATAGCCCTCCTTTTCTTCCTTGCAGCAGTGGTCTTAATGTTGTGAGTGGGCCTTTCCAGTCCTAGCGCCTCCTGCGATGTATTAGGACTGTCAGCCTTGTTGTCCTTAGGCTGTTCTATCATGCCCAGGGCCTCGTACCTGTTGTATAATGGTACTAGGGGAGGGGAGGCGGGCAAGGAGGGGGCTCGCTTGCTGCACCTACCGCAGATTTGCCTCCATTCACCATTTTCCAGTAGTCCACTGCCTTCCATCCCTTCAGCCCTACAGGGCAAGGAGATGATATCCCTGTGGTCTTTTCTTATTTCCGGTGTTCTGGCCCGGTCTCTCTTTCAAGGAGCTCAAGGCCTGGGTCCACCAGTCTATTTCTTTCTCACTCTCCCTGATACTCCTTAGTCTTTCAACTTCATCCCTGAGCTCTGCCACCAGGCTCAGCAGATCATCCACTTGCTCACACCTCACACATCCATTATTACCACTACCACTTGCTCCTAGAGCAAAGCTGTGGCACTCCCTGCAGCCGGAGGCCTGGGTGCCTGTGTGTTTCCGAGGGAGTGCTGTCTGTGTGGCTGTGTCTACTCTGGCAGGTGCCAAGGACAAGGCTTTCCGGCGGGTGGGGACCATGCCTGCGCTTCTCTTACCAGGTGAACCCACCTCTGGAACTGGCAGAAGTGGCAGCACCCTCAGCGCCCTTCCTGCGCGAACTGCACTGCACTGCACTGCCACTGCCACTGCTGCCACGCCCTGTTTGCCCACTCTGTTCGCAGCACTCCCTAGGGCTGCCTCTTATGGGAGTGGGGGAGCCGCCGTTGCCGTTGGTCCCGCCCCTTCACGTCAGCTGCTCTCGCTCGAGCTGCCGGTGCCCTGCGGGTCCCTGTGCCGCCCTGGCGCTTCCCTGGCTCAAAAAAGCTCAGAAAAAGCCCCTTTTTCGCTGAGATCAGCCGGCTCCGCTGCGGACGTGCCTGCACCGGAGCTGCTCGTCTCGGCGAGCAACGTCATGATGTCATATGATGTCATGCTCATTATATAAACTGGGGGAAGAAGAAGGAAGCAGGGGATGTTCAGAGTGATGGCATTTGTCTTCCCAAGTAACTATTACACATGATGGAGCCCTGCTTTCCTGGAGACGGCTGAACACCTGCCTGCCAATGGGAAGCATTGAATGAATTCCTTGTTTTGCTTTGCTTGCACGCACAGCGTTTGCTTTTCCTATTAAATTGTCTTTATCTCAACCCATGAGTTTTCTCACCTTTACTCTTCTGATTCTCTTCCCCATCCCAGCCAGGGGAGTGAGCAAACAGCTGCATGGTCCTAGCTGCCAGCTGGGGCTAAACCACGACACCTTGTCACTCCAGAGGTGCAGATGGGTTCCATGCCCCTATAACCTGATGGCACCAGGGTACACTGTGTACCAGTGTATATTCCTGATCCTGGTCAGAGTATTCACTGTCTGACCCTTTAACTGAGAGACCAAAAGTCCCCTTACCAGGATCAAGGGAGGTGATCTCAGTCCTTCTTCTATGTCTGGGAGATCGCTGATTGCCTTCTTGTGTCTCTACAGCAACTAAGCTGACAGCCTTCTTGGGTGGCCCCTTCTTAACAGCTGTCTTCCCCCTCAGTTTGCATACACGGGCTTCCAGCTTAAAGGTGGGCTCACCATTCCACTTCCTCATGTCTCCCCCTGGTCACACAGGAAGAAACAGAGGGTGCCACGCAGCATGGACCTGGGGGTCCCTTTCCCTCTGAACAGGACAGGAGGGGACTGACTTCTTGGGGTGGTTCTGATAGCCAAGGCACTGGCCTGTAGGGATGAGGAGGGACAGATTTTCTTCAATGTTTTGAAGCCAACAAGATGCTCTCTTCACAGATGGTGTATTCATATTTGGACAATACAATGCTGCCAAGCTGTTAGAATACAGAAAAGCAGAAATTTAAACCCCATTTTCAAAAGGGGAAAAAAAGAAGACCCAGGGAACTACAGGCCGGTCGGTCTCACCTCTGTGCCCGGCAAGATCATGGAGCAGATCCTCCTGGAAACTATGCTAAGGCACATGGAAAATAAGGAGGTGATTGGTGACAGCCAACATGGCTTCACTAAGGGCAAGTCATGCCTGACAAATTTGGTGACCTTCTATGATGAGGTTAACATGTTGGGGAGAGCAACAGATGTCATCTACCTGGACATGTGCAAAGCATTTGACATCCACCCGCATGACATCCAGGTCTCTAAACTGGAGAGACATGGATTTGATGGATGGACCATTCGGTGGATAAGGAATTGGCTGGAATTTCATAAGGTTCCTCTCCGCCCAACTCTCCAGCCTGTCCAGGTCACGCTGTATGGCGGCACAGCCTTCCGGCGTGTCAGCCACACCTCCCAGATTTGCATCATCAGCAAACTTGCTGATGGTACACTCTATCCCTTCATCCAGGTCATTGATGAATATATTGAACAGGACTGGACCCAGTACTGACCCCTGAGGGACACCACTTGTCACAGACCTCCAACTAGACTCTGCACCACTAACCACAACCCTCTGAGCTCTGTCAACCACTGTTCAATCCACCCCACTGTCCATTCATCTAACCCACACTTCCTAAGCTTGCCTGTGAGGATGATGTGGGAGACAGTGTCGAAAGCTTGGAGATGACGCCCAGAACAAGCTGTTCCATCATCTTTCCAGGGATGGAGGTGAGGCTGACTGGCCTGTACTTTCCCGGATCATCCTTCTTGCCCTTTTTGAAGACTGGAGTGACATTGGCTTTCCTCCAGTCCTCAGGCACCTCCCCTGTTCTCCAGGACCTTTCAAAGATGATGGAGAGTGGCCCAGCAATGACTTCTGCCAGCTCCCTGTTGCGTTAAAGGGCAGAACAGTTTGGCAGAAAACAAACCCCCTTGCGTTCTAACACTCCTCACTGAGGTGGGAGGCTAGGTGCGGCTAGGTTTAAATTCTGAGTGATGCCCAATCCACCACTATTATTCCAGTCGCGTTTAATATATATATTAAATTATCACGATTCTGGATACACTAATAGTGGACTGCACCCTCAGTCCAGTCGTGCTCATGAACTACCACAGCCACTTTTATGGTCGCGTTCAATGAGAAACCAAAACAACCAGCTACTTAAGCAGCGCAGTTTATTTTAGCAACAGTACATAAGTTCTTATGGATTGCCGGTGATAAATACACTGTCTGCAAAGCACGTGCAAATAAAAGTGGCGTTAGTTATACAAAACGCGCGACAAAGTTATATACAGTACAGCCTGGCTATAAACATAGGAAAAAGACTCTCTAGAGAGATTTCTAAGTTTTTTTGAGGAAACACTTAGTATAGTCTAAGTCTTACCCAAAGGCGTCCCTATGGGGGGGAAGAAAGGCTCAGCCCGTCAGCTGGTCCCGGAAGTCGAAGGCAGTCTTTGATGGAATCCTCCTTGACTTGTTCACGATGGTGTCTTCCCTGATATTCCCCCTTTTTTGGGCTATTTTTATACTATTTTTTACCTTCAAGGTGGAGTTTGAGTGACTCTAGTCATAAATACTTTTATTATGATTGGTGTAAAATTCTCTCGCTTCACATTTAAAGGTATAGTTTATCAAAAATTCAGGGCGCAAACTCGAGGAGGAGTGGTCGCACCTTGGAGCCAGGTGGCCTTTGGGATGGAGGTGTGTTTAGGTATTATAATGACATTATAATGAGCAAAGTTCACACAAAGGACAGCATTTTGTCAAAATTTGACAATTCATTGGCTCAGGGTAGCAAGTGTGCAGCTTATCAGTTTCATAGGACCATTTTGTTCCCATATCTGCTGATTATCACAGGGCTTAGCCATGGAATCTCCACCCCACTCCATCCCCGTGTTGCTCTGCGAGCGATATTGTGCAGGGAATCACAGATGTAGTGGATTCTTCGCATACCAGCTGCAGCTGTATTCTACCCTAGGAACCTCTTTGATTTTAAGCTTTTCCTTAATGTGTGAACAATGCTGTATTTTGGTTATTTTAGTAATTATTCCACATAATCCACCCCGTGACTATAGTCACTCAAGCTTCACGATATTCAAAGCTGATTGGGAATATCACATACGCTCTTGTGGTGAGGGTTATCAAGTACAAATACATCTTGCGGAGTGATCAAGTGAGTTAAGCTTTTCACCATAATCCAAAGTTTAACATACAGCGTGATTGTCAAGATAAAACACAAGATAGTAAGGGTTAGTAAGACAATAACAGGATGAAGTATTTTGTTGAAGATTCCTGTAGCCGTTGGTGACCATCCGAAGACGGTGTCCCACCATTTGTGTTCTCCGTTTTTCTTTACTCTTTCCAACACGCGATGTATCTCTTCTATGTTGTGATGGACAGCGATTAGAGTTTTTTGTCTGTTTTCTTGAACTTGCTTCAACAACCGCTTCAGGTCATCATGCTGTAAGTCTCTTCTTACTAAGGTGAGATTCATCCCGATGGGGGTAGGCAATAACATTTTGCTCAGGGTGTAATTAGATTGTAACAGTTGATAAGACGTGACAGGAGTTAAGTAACTGAAGTCGCATCCTATAAGGTGAGTAAAGTTACAGACACAAATATTTGAGTGATTACTTGTATCTACATTAGCGCCATCTACGAACATAGAATTGCAAGGAGTTCTCACACAAACACATCCTTGTCCAATATATACAAGTACAGTCTCAGGTTTTTCATTGGGGTGTATTTCAAAATGACAAATGTTCTGTTCTGTGTCGAGACAAATATCTTGGGCTCTGATGGTGTTACTTTCACAAATAAACCCTTGTTGTTCTCGCACAATGCATGCGTCAACGTCGACAGTTTGCCATTTGCTTCTATTTTGCTGGGCCCATACTCTATGCTCTATGGGATAGAGTATAGTTCCAGGTTGGCTCACTCCCAGCGCAATGATTGGGTATATGGTATACACCGAAGCATTGCGTATGGTCAAGACAAAAGCTATGGCTGTATTGTCAGTGAGGTCATAAGTGAAATTAACTAAATGCCACCAGGATTGAAACTTCTTTTTTTTTCGAAGTCAATTGCATTATCCCAAATTATTTTTCGAATTTCAGTAGGTAAGGTACCTTCCTCACTTTCTCGTATAATCGCAGCTACCATTGATTGCATCCACAGCTGAGCTTGGACACAACTAAGGGCTAGAGAAACGTTATTTTGGGCCACATCAAGCGCATTTGTAATTAGCTGGTGGTCTTTTTCATTTAGTTCTCCCCACTGAGGCAACACATCTGATAGGAACCATTGGCTAGTTCCCAGAGCTGAAAGAGAATAGCACAGGATATTTTAATCCATTCAGGTCACTGGTTACTGTGGCTAGTTTGTTGGCAAGTACTTCTGCATCTATGCTGTTTAGGACTCCCAGTCCTGTTCCCAAGACACCACTCACATCTCGCTTTGATCGTTTTGGGGAGATGAGGATCCGTTGATGTAACCATGCCGACCACCTTGCGTAAGATGTGTTCAGGAATGGTGAACAGGTAGGTGTAATCACAGAGACATTAATATTGACAATTCTACATGCTTGAGCGAGTATGACAGATTAAACTACTTGTTGTTGACCAGTATTTTTAGTTATGTAAGGGCCAGTGTTGTAGATGTAAGGGGTCAGACTAATGGGTGGCTGAGTAGGTACACTTGTAAAAGGTTGTTGGGGCACAGGTTCGGTGCTTTCCTCAACAGGTTTGGATACAATTGTGTAAATCATAAATTCAAATAACAATTGTGTATCTTTATAGCTTTAAAGACAATACACTATTATATGTTTGGTAAAAGTGAAATTGTGCCAGCAATCTGAATTTGGCTCTATAATTTGTAACATTCAGTATTATATTTTCTTGGTTTGTTCTACTTTTTTTTTTTTTGAAAACATTTTGTTTTCATGCATAACTACAGTGGCTAAGTTCAAGTTTTCTTTGTAGGTGTGTGTTTTCATAAGTTCAGTGTACTTAACATAAGCTTGGGACTATGGCTATTCTGGGTCTTTCTGGCTACAAATCAAAGGAAGTTGTATTAGGATTGAGGTGAAACACTACATCATTAATTCAACTTGATCACCATTTAAATGCACAATGACTCAGCAGCATCTCGAGTGCAATTCACTAATTGCGCTTTATCTTCAGTGGTCTTGTAATTTGTCTGTTCACGTGCAGTTCATTTAGGGTTCCTGTGAACACAGAAAAAGGAAAACAAAAACAAAAACAAAAACATGCTCGGTCGTATTCAACCGGCAGGGTTAGGTTAGAAGGTAGGTACCACCCCGTCAATGCCTGACTTCATGGTTGCTGGCAGTGGGTAATGTCTCACATTGGTAAATTTTGATTAGAGAGCCACTGCATAGCTAACACCCTCCAGGCAGGGTGGCTCACTGTCCTCCCCAGGGCCTAGGGTTTTTTTTTTTTTGCGATGTATCTTTCATGTCAATCAAATCTTTCTGTGGTGCTGAGGGTGTGGGTTTGTCAGGGGCTAAAGGCCTCCCTGGTGACTGATCTCTTTTTAGCAAATCAATTTTCTTGCTCAGCAATTTTACCAGATCTCGGAGATCAGCAGTGGATGAGCCATGTAACAACCAGCAAGGCACTCCCATTGCAACAGCCTGTCGCCAGGGGTCATTGCGCTCTTTATCAAATTTAGGTTTGACCTCGGGTTTTGGCTTAGGAGTATGGACTTGATGATGGGGGTGGTCGTGGAGTCTTTCAAGGGTCGAACCAACCCAGCCAATCTTGCATCCATAACCTACCAACTCTTGCACAAAATCGCCCCAAGTAGTTACACAAGCTTGTTGTTTGTGTTCTTTTTGTTGTGCACCCCCCTGTTGCACAGCATTGTGGGTGGCTTGTATGTAATCTTGAACATTTGCCACACACATCTTTAGACCATCTGGGAGTCCATGGATAAGGGGAATTAATCTAGCTTGGTCGATAGGGGTTAACATCGAGGATCTCCTTAACAAGCTCCGCTCACCCATTGCCTGTATACAGGCTGCTTTTTGCACAGATGCAGACAAGTCAGTGAATTTTGAGGTCTTTATCACATGAGGGTCTCCCCTATCTTGTGGGTCAATACCACTAGCCCAATAGGCAGCCCGTGTAGTCAGTGAATACTTATGATCACCCAGTGTGGTGGTTAAAAACACTCCAGGACTCCAATAACCTTCTGCTTCTTCCTCACTTAACAAAATATTATCCCCTCCTGTCAAGGAGACATACCACACATATTCAGTCTCAGACTCCCCTGGATGCTGCGAGTATTCTTCTTGCAGCTTTGCTAAGTCAGTAGGAGACTGTGAGACAGTCTGCATAGCAGTACAATCATCATCCCCCCCCTCATTTGTGACTTCGGTTTTAATGAGGGGCTGTATGGATACAGGCTCTGGGGTATAATCATAATTGGAACCTTCCTCTGGTTCACCATAGTTGTTATCATCATACCAGATATTTCCATCCCGTGTTTCAGGGTCAGTATGCTGAGCAATTTTGCAGATTTGTGCTGTGGAATCACTACTTGTCAGCACTGCCTTCAGCCCCTTCTTCCACATACCGTAAACTTCCTTCTTCCACCTGAGCTTTTTTCAGAAGCTCCCTGCTCAGCCATGCAGGTCTCCTGCTTCCCTTGTCCGATTACTTGCTCTCAGGGATGCACCGATCCTGAGCTTGGAGGAAGTGATGCATAAATATCAGCCAGCTCTCTTGAGCCCCTCTACCCTCTAGAGCTCTCTCCCATGGGATTTCTCCCAGCAATTCCTTGAGGAGATCAAAGTTAGCCCTCCTGAGGTCTAAGGTTTCAACCCTACTTGTGATCTGATTGCTGCACCAGGGAAGGAAGCTTCTTAACATGGTTAACCCAGGCCCCAGGGAGGCAGCAAACTTCCCTATATAGCAGGTCTGGTCTACATATCGGGCCTTCCGTTCCCTTCAGAAGTGAGTAACCTATGACAATGACCCATCTTTTGTTTTTGACTGTGGAGGTTTTGATTCGGGGGGTGGTCCAACTAGGCCTCAATGACACCTCCAAGCTGGGAGGATTATCATCCTCACTGTTGTCCAGTTCCCCTTGCAGAGCACTGTACCTGTTCTGCAATGGCACCTGGGAAGGTAGGGTAGTCGGCGGGCAGATGTACCTGTGGTGCCTGTTGCGTTGGGCAGGAACATCTCCCCATTGTCCCCTGTCCTCCAAGCTACCCTGTTCAGCCAGTCGGGGAGAGGAGTGGGAGTTCTCCATAGCAGGGGCTCTGTCTGCCTGCTGGGTTTCTGTCATGGGAGACAGGGTATGACTCCAGGCATCTATCTCCCTCTCGCATTCCCTGATAACCCTCAACCTACTTACCTCCTCCCTGAGCTCCATCACTAAGCGGAGGAGCTCCTCTACCTGGGCACACCTGCCACAGGCATGCTCACAGCTGCCATCTGACACTGGTGTAAGAGCAGGACACACCCTGCAGCCCGACGCCTGGGTGGCAGCATGTTCGCACGAGCGCTCCATCTGCTAAGCAGCATCAGAGCTGGTGCATGCACAGTTCATCGGGGCCATGGTCTTCTGCCAGGTAGATACCATGGCTACCTGGCCAAGTTGGTAGATTTTCAGCACCCTTCCATGCGACCTGCTGCGCCCTGTTGGCCTGGTCGGTTTGCCTACCCAGGGGGTCTGTCCTTGCTGCAGTGCTCCCAGGTGATGCCTTAGGTGCCGCTCACTCACCGCTCACTTGCTCAGTGCACAGCGAGCTGGCTCGCTGCACTCCCGAATGGCTCCTTTAGAATTGCCGTGGGTGGTGCTGGCTCTGCCCCTGCCACGTCAGCAGCCCACCCTCAAGCTGCTGCTCCCGGCACGACCTAGTCGCTTTTCCTGGCTTTGAAAAGCCCCCAAAAGAGCCCCTTGCCAGCCCTTTTCGCCTCGATTCCCTTCCCCAGTGCAGACTTACCTGCACTGGAGCTGGTCTCCTCGGCAAGTGAGGATTTGTCTAGGTTGGAAGGGACCTTTAAGATCATCAAGTCCAACCACCAAGCTAACATGGCCAAAACCACCACTAAACCACATCTCTAAGCACTACGTCTACCTGTCTTTTAAATACCTCCAGGGATGGCGACTCAACCACTTCCCTGGTCACAACGTTCCAATGCTTAACAACCATTTTTGTGAAGAACTTTTTCTAATATCCAATCTAAACCTACCCTGGCATAACTTGTGGCGGTTTCCTCATGTCCTATCACTTGTTACTTGGGAGAAGACACTGACCCCCACCTCTCTACAACCTCCATTCAGGTAGCTGTAGAGAGCAAGAAGGTCTCCCCTCAGCCTCCTTTTCTCCAGACTAAACAACCCCAGTTCCCTCAGCCGCTCCTCATAAGACTTGTTCTCCTGACCCCTCACCAGCTTCGTTGCCCTTCTCTGGACACGCTCCAGCACCTCAATGTCTTTCTTGTAGTGAGGGGCCCAAAACTGAACACAGTACTTGAGGTGCGGCCTCACCAGTGCCGAGTACAGGGGGACAATCCCTGCCCTAGTCCTGCTCACCACACTATTCTTGATGCAGGCCAGGATGCCATTGGTCTTCTTGGCCACCTGGGAACACTGCTGGCTCATATTCAGCTGGCTGTTGACCAATACCCCCAGGTCCTTTTCCACTGGGCAGCTGGAAGCCACTCTTCCCCAAGCCTGTAACCCTGCATGGGGTTGTTATGACCGAAGTGCAGGACCTGGCACTTGGCCTTGTTGAACCTCATGCCATTGGCCTCGGCCCATCGATCCAGTCTGTCCAGATCTCTCTGTAGAGCCATCCTACCCTCAAGCAGGTCGACACTCCCACCTAACTTAGTGTCATCTGCAAACTTACTGAGGGCGCACTCGATCCCCTTGTCCAGGTCATTGATAAAGATATTAAACAGAAATGGCCCCAGTACTGAGCCCTGGGGAACACCACTTCTGACTGGCCGCCAACTGGATTTAACTCCATTCACCACTACTCTCCAGGCATGGCCTTCCAGCCAGTTTTTTACCCAGTGAAGAGTATACCTGTCCAAGCCACGAGCAGCCAGTTTCTCCAGGAGAATGCTGTGGGAAACCGTGTCGAAGGCTTTACTGAAGTCCAGGTAAACAACATGCACAGCCTTTTCCTTGTCCACTAAGCATGTCACCTTGTCACACAAGGAGATCAGGTTAGTCAAGCAGGACCTGACTTTCATGAACCCATGCTGACTGGGCCTGATCACCTGGTTGTCCTGCATGTGCTGTGTAATTACACTCAGGATTATCTGTTCCATAACCTTTCCCAGCACCGAGGTCAGACTGACAGGCTGTACTTCCCCGGATCCTCCTTCCAGCCCTTGTTGTTGACGGGCGTCACATTTGCTAACCTCCAGTCAACTGGGACCTCCCTGGTTAGCCAGGACTCCTGATAAATGATGGGAAGTGGCTTGGTGAGCACTTCTGCCAGCTCCCTCAGTACCCTCGGGTGGATCCCATCTGGCCCCATAGACTTGCGTATGTCTAGGTGCTGTAGCAGGTCACTCAGCATTTCCCTGTGGCCTTGTTGAACTTCATGAGGTTTGCACGGGCCCACCTCTCAAGCCTTTCCAGGTCCCTTTGGATGGCATCCCTTCACTCCAGCATGTAAACCATGCCACACAGCTTGGTGTCATTGGCAAACTTGCTGAGGGTGCACACAATCCCACTGTCCATGTTGCCGACAAAATAGATGATACCACCCTTATTGTTAGCACCCAGTAATCCTCTGGTTTGATAAAATAGAATACAGCAGCTGTTCTGTGATGATGCTTTCAACCATGCTCCATAGTACCTATATTATCTGTGTTTTTTCATTAGTCAGGTATTGCAGCCCCACCATTATGCCAGATAAATATAAGGATTCAAACATTCTTATTATGCTCACACTATTCACTTGCTAGATTTGTCACAAATGATAGAGAGGTATACTAAAACTGTTAAAGTATGTGGCCTTATGTTGATGAAGACAATAAAGTAGAGGGCTTTTTTCAGTGTTCTGAAAACAGATAAATACACTCTTTTTTCCTTTCTTTCACAGGTGCTTCCATATAAGAATATATAGCTATCCCATTCAGAGGGCTAAATAAATGAACAGTCCAGCTATTTAGAAAATAGAAATAACTACAGATGATGTGTTTGAGAGACAATACAGTGAGGAATACAGGTGAATTCAGCAGCTATGAAAGGGAATTTGGAACAGAAAGTAAAAAAGCTAAGAGATATCCTAGTTAGTAAGATTGAAGGGACATGTAGGCTACTAGTCCGTCTTTGATAATAACAATAGGAGATGCTATTTCAGGAAAACAAGTGAGTCTAATCACATTCTTTGGTCTATTCCTCAGCATCAACAATTCTTGCATTTGGAATGCTAGAGAGTAATAGAATGTTAAAAAGCCTTAAATTCAGAGAGGAGAGGACTGCACAAACTGTATAATTATCAAGTGTAACCACAGTGAATCTCAATGACTACCACACCTATAGGCATCCATGCAAATGTTGTGCAAGTGCAAATCTCTCTAGTTCCTTGCTGCATACTTACATACTTGTCCTGGTTTGAGGTAAAACAGGACCAATTTTGTTCAGTAGCTTCGCTTCTTAGCTGGGCCTCTTTTAACTACTGAAATTAACAGCATATTGTGCAGACAATGTTCACTCTCTCAGAGTGATAAGACCGATGTTTATAGCTGATGTCCAGACATGGTATGCAGGGAGGCTCTTGCTTACACTTATTGTTCTAACACCCAAGGCCAACCGGCTGTGTTATTTGCCACGTTGGAGGGTCGGAAGCGGAAAAGCATAATGGGGTCCCACCTGCGGGGAGGAGCGGACAGGGCAGGTGACCCAAAACTGACCAACAGCGTATTCCATCCCATCTGCCTCATGCTCAGTATAAAAGCTGACGGAGCAAAGGGGTCAGGCTCTTTTTCTTTTTGGCCTTCTTTTTCGCCCTTTTTTTTCCCTTCTTGCTTCAACGGCTGAGGTCTGAGGAGGACTCTGTCTGTTCGTCTGCCTTTGGACCCGATCCTGAATCCAGATCCGGAATCCAGTTCCCGTCCGTCACTGAGTCCAGCCTGGGACTGCCCCAGTGCCAGCCGGTGTCGTGATTGTCATCTTGGGAGCTTGATACGGTTTTGTATATTTCTCATTATTTCTTTTATTTTATTATTAATACTTCATTAAAGTAGTTTAGATCCTTCTAAACTCGTAAGTCTCTTTTTCCTCCTCTGCCTCTCTCTTTGAAGAGGGGTAGAGGGGAGCATCTGTCGGTCCCATCTGGGGTCCCCTATGTCCCCAGTGGCCGATTTGGCCTAAACCACGACAGATTAATTGGCGCCCAACGTGGGGCACGAGCAGTGCTCGACCAGAGCTGTGATAAATTGCCTGAATAGTTTGAATTCCGTCTTGTTCTGAGATTAGAGCAGACACCTTACAGCATGTCGTTCTTAAACGAAATGTTGTATCGTGCCTTTAAAGAGCTTGGTTTGCACTTGATTCAGTCAACTCTGTTTAACCTGCCAAATGCATTGCAAAGTTTATTTACTCTTTGTGTTTTTATGCGAAGGTTTAAATGTGCTGTATTGGTGTGCTTCACAGTTCAGGTCTATAACATGATTAGTTGGGTAACGGCTCTACCTATATATCTCGGGCATCGTGTGATGGATTCTGTTACTAATTACACTTTTGGTTCTACCCTGGGAAAGTTTACTTCGCCCTTGAATAGTTATATTAATGTGACACCATCAGAGCCAGGGCTTGGAAACCTTCTGGGCTGTGACGATAAGGATGGTTACCTCCTTAAGATCGTGATTTTGCTGTCGGTTTTCCTGAACGTGTTGCAGGGGTGGGTTTTTGTGAAATACCGGCACAGGGGTGGCTATAGTGTAACGTGCGCTGCCGCCACTCAGACCGCAGCAGCGCCGCGACGGGCAGCGGCGCGAGCCACGGCACCGCCGCCGCCCGCAGCGGCACCACCACCGCCGGCCGCCCCCCCCCACCGCAACAGCACCGGCGCCTCCGCCGCCTGTCCCGGCACAGGCACCGCCGCCGCCGCCGCCGCCGGCCGCCCCCCCCCCACCGCAGCAGCACCGCCCACTCCGCCGCCCGTCCCGGCACAGGCGCCTCCGCCCCCGCCCGCAGCGGCACCAGCACCGCCGGCCGCCCCCCCCCACCGCAACAGCGCCTGTCCCGGCACAGGCGCCTCCAGCCACGACAACGAGTACCGCTGCTGCTCAAATTCCATCAGAACCGGTACCAGTTGTCCCAGTCGCCAAAAAGCACAGAAAGAAGTCAGCTCATGCCCCTGTCGCTTGCGACAAGGACCAGCAAGAGCCAGACAGCTTGGGAGAGAGTTCTGACAGAGACCCAGGAGAGGGCCCTTCCAAAGTAGACCCAGGAGAGGGTCCGTCTAAACCAGACAATGGAAAGAGACCTTTTAAAACAGACAGAGAGCAGAGTCCTTCTCGGGCAGCCTCATCACAGGAAGACTCAGATGTAGAGGTAATTTTTAAATCCCTCTCTATGAAGGATTTGAGAAATATTAGGAAGGACTTTAGTCGTCATGAAGGTGAAACGCTCATCTCCTGGTTGCTACGATGCTGGGATAGTGGGGCTGATACTATAGATGTAGATGGCAGAGAAGCTAAGCAGTTGGGAAACCTGGCCAAGGATGGAGGTATCGATGAAGGGATTGGGAGAAAGACACGCACTCTCAGTCTCTGGAGGCGACTGATGTCAGCCATAAAGCACAGGTATCCCTTCAAGGATGATATCGAATGCCGTCCAAGTAAATGGACCAACATGGAAAAAGGTATTAAGTACCTGAGAGAATTGGCTGTGCGAGAGGTGATTTATAGTGATAGGCAAGTGACTGTAGATCCTGATAAGATGCCATGCAAACGATCCATGCTAAAAAAGTTTGTACAAAGTGCACCACCAACATATTCCCACACATTGTCAACAATGGTCTGGGGAGCATCCGATACCAACACACCAACTGTAAGTGAAGTGGTTAACAAGGTACGACAGTATGAAGACAGTCTCTCTCGTCCTTTTTCTGTGGCAGCTGTGGAAAAACTGACTGTGGTCACTGAGAAAATGACTGAGACAATGGAGCAAATGACCAAGAAAATAGTTGAGCACACCGATAAACTGCTTGATACATTAACCAAGGTGGAGGAAAAATCCCATTCTTCCCCTGCACAGAACCATGTTGCAGCTACTAAGAAAACACGCCCTCCTACTCAGGAGAAAAAACACTCTCCAACTCAAGACCAATCGAACCCACTCCGAGATTTCCTGTGTCTGTGCCTCTGCAACTATGGAGAGGATATGAGGAAGTGGGATGGAGAACCTATCTCAGCCTTACAGGCACGGGTGCTTGAGTTGCAAAGTAAAGCAGATAGAAGAAAGAATTCTTACAGGAGGCATGCTGCTCCGACCTACAGTAGGCGATCCTATGGTCCAGGTAGGAACAGGTACTATGGTCGACGTTAGAGGTGCCCTGCCTCCAGCCAGGAGGAGGAAAGGGACAACCGAATTTATTGGACTGTGTGGATTCGATGGCCTGGCACATTAGAGCCACAAAAGTATAAAGCCCTGGTGGACACTGGTGCACAGTGTACCCTATTGCCATCGAATCATAAAGGGGCAGAAACTGTCACTATTTCTGGAGTGACAGGCGGATCTCAAGAACTGACTGTATTAGAGGCCGAAGTGAGCCTAACTGGGAATAAATGGGAGAAACACCCCATTGTTACTGGTCCAGATGCTCCGTGCATCCTTGGCATAGACTATCTCAAGAGAGGGTATTTTAAAGACCCCAAAGGGTATCGGTGGGCTTTTGGTATAGCAGCTGTAGAGACTGAGGATGTTACACAGCTGTCAGCCTTCCCTGGTCTTTCAGATGACCCTTCTGTTGTGGGACTGCTGAGGGTTAAAGATCAGCAGGTGCCAATTGCTACTGCCACGGTGCATCGACGGCAGTATCGAACCAACCGAGACTCCTTGATTCCCATCCATAACCTGATTCGACAGCTAGAGAGCCAAGGAGTGATCAGCAAAACTCACTCACCCTTTAACAGCCCTATATGGCCAGTGCGGAAGTCTGATGGGGACTGGAGACTGACAGTAGACTACCGTGGCCTGAATGAAGTCACACCACCACTGAGTGCTGCTGTGCCAGACATGCTAGAACTTCAGTATGAGCTGGAGTCAAAGGCAGCCAAATGGTATGCTACAATTGACATTGCTAATGCCTTTTTCTCTATTCCTTTAGCAGCAGAGTGCAGGCCACAGTTTGCTTTCACCTGGAGGGGTGTCCAGTACACCTGGAATCGACTGCCCCAGGGGTGGAAACACAGCCGTACTGTTTGCCATGGACTGATCCAGACCGCACTGGAGAAGGGTGGAGCTCCAGAACACCTGCAATACATCGATGACATCATTGTGTGGGGTAACACAGCAGAAGAAGTTTTCAAGAAAGGTAGGAAAATAATTAAGATTCTTCTGAAAGCAGGTTTTGCTATAAAAAGAGGTAAGGTCAAGGGACCTGCACAAGAGATCCAGTTCTTGGGAGTTAAGTGGCAAGATGGACGTCGCCAAATCCCAATGGACGTAATTAACAAAATAACATCTATGTCCCCACCTACTAACAAAAAGGAAACACAAGCCTTTTTAGGTGTTGTGGGTTTCTGGAGAATGCATATTCCAGGTTATAGCCAGATTGTAAAACCTCTCTATGAAGTGACTCGAAAGAAAAATGAGTTTATGTGGGGCCCTGAGCAACGACAAGCCTTTGAGCAAATTAAACAAGAGATTGTGCATGCAGTAGCCCTTGGACCAGTCCGAACTGGACGAGACATTAAAAATGTGCTCTACACCGCAGCTGGGGACAATGGCCCTACCTGGAGCCTTTGGCAGAAAGCACCAGGGGAGACTCGAGGTCGACCCCTAGGATTCTGGAGTCGAGGGTATAAAGGCTCCGAGGCCAACTATACTCCAACTGAGAAAGAAATCTTGGCAGCATATGAAGGAGTTAGAGCTGCTTCAGAAGTAATTGGTACTGAGGCACAGCTCCTCCTGGCGCCCCGATTACCAGTACTGGGCTGGATGTTCAAGGGTAAAGTTCCTTCTACTCATCATGCCACCGATGCTACCTGGAGTAAGTGGGTTGCCTTAATCACACAGCGAGCTCGAATAGGAAACCCAAACCGTCCAGGAATTGTAGAAGTGATCACAAATTGGCCCGAAGGCAAAGACTTTGGAATGCCACCAGAGGAGGTGGTGACACGTGCTGAGGAAGCTCCACCATATAACGAACTCTCAGATGATGAGAAACAGTATGCTCTGTTTACAGACGGATCTTGTCGTATTGTAGGAAAGCATCGAAGGTGGAAAGCTGCTGTGTGGAGTCCTACACGACGAGTCGCAGAAGCTGCTGAAGGAGAAGGTGAATCGAGTCAATTTGCAGAGGTAAAAGCCATCCAGCTGGCGTTAGATGTTGCCGAACGAGAAAAGTGGCCAATACTCTATCTCTATACTGACTCATGGATGGTGGCAAATGCTCTGTGGGGGTGGTTAAAGCAGTGGAAGCAGAGCAACTGGCAGCGCAGAGGTAAACCCATCTGGGCTGCTGAATTGTGGCAAGACATTGCTGCCCGGCTAGGGAACCTAGTCGTAAAGGTACGTCATGTAGATGCCCATGTACCCATGAGTCAGGCCACCGAGGAACATCGAAACAATCAGCAAGTGGATCAGGCTGCTAAAATTTTCCAGACAGACTTGGACTGGGAACATAAAGGTGAACTATTCTTAGCTCGGTGGGCCCATGACACTTCAGGTCATCAAGGAAGGGATGCAACCTATAAATGGGCCCGTGACCGAGGGGTGGATTTAACCATGGATGCTATTGCGCAGGTTATCCACGACTGTGAAACATGCGCCGAAATCAAGCAAGCTAAAAGGTTAAAACCTTTGTGGTATGGAGGACGATGGCTGAAATATAAATATGGGGAGGCTTGGCAAATTGACTACATCACACTCCCTCAAACTCGCCAGGGTAAGCGCTATGTGCTTACAATGGTGGAAGCAAGCACCGGATGGTTGGAAACCTATGCCGTGCCCCATGCCACTGCCCGGAATACCATCCTGGGCCTTGAAAAGCAAGTCTTGTGGCGACATGGCACTCCAGAAAGAATTGAGTCAGACAATGGGACTCATTTTAAAAACAATCTCATAAGTAATTGGGCCAAAGAACATGGCATTGAATGGATATATCATATCCCCTATCATGCACCAGCTTCTGGGAAGATTGAGCGATATAATGGACTGTTAAAAACCACCCTAAAAGCAATAGGTGGTGGAACCTTTAAAAATTGGGACAAGCATTTAGAGCAAGCTACCTGGTTAGTTAACACCAGGGGTCCATCAATCGAGCTGGTCCTGCTCAATCAGACCTTTTACATACAGTAGAAGGGGACAAAGTCCCTGTGGTGCATGAAAGGAAGATGTTAGGAAAAATTGTCTGGGTTTCTCCTCCTTCAGACAAAAGCAAACCCATTCGTGGGACTGTTTTTGCTCAAGGACCTGGATGTACTTGGTGGGTGATGCTGAAGGATGGAGAAGTTCAATGTGTACCCCAAGGGAATTTAACCCTTGGTGAGAATACTCAGTTCTGAGCTGTATGATGCTGATCACTAGATAATACTGACAGTGTTCAATAAGTGTTTTTCAGGGTGACACAGTGGTGATGAAACCTGAGCTAGCTTCATCAACTGGCGTCCAGCAGGCTCTTCAAGATGAACATGCTACCCACGGGCACAAACTACAATGAATTTTGTACCATCTTTCCTGCCCTGAGATGAGATCCTGCAATCATGAATCAAATGGACTTAAACTTTTGTATATAAAGATAATCGTAGATGAGTGACCTGCATGTATCCATACATATATATATATCCTCTGTGTGTGCATAGATTTGATAGATAAAAGTAATAGTAATCTGAGCAAGATGCAAATGGTATGGAATAAGGGGTGGAATGTCCTGGTTTGAGGTAAAACAGGACCAATTTTGTTCAGTAGCTTCGCTTCTTAGCTGGGCCTCTTTTAACTACTGAAATTAACAGCATATTGTGCAGACAATGTTCACTCTCTCAGAGTGATAAGACCGATGTTTATAGCTGATGTCCAGACATGGTATGCAGGGAGGCTCTTGCTTACACTTATTGTTCTAACACCCAAGGCCAACCGGCTGTGTTATTTGCCACGTTGGAGGGTCGGAAGCGGAAAAGCATAATGGGGTCCCACCTGCGGGGAGGAGCGGACAGGGCAGGTGACCCAAAACTGACCAACAGCGTATTCCATCCCATCTGCCTCATGCTCAGTATAAAAGCTGACGGAGCAAAGGGTCAGGCTCTTTTTCTTTTTGGCCTTCTTTTTCGCCCTTTTTTTTCCCTTCTTGCTTCAACGGCTGAGGTCTGAGGAGGACTCTGTCTGTTCGTCTGCCTTTGGACCCGATCCTGAATCCAGATCCGGAATCCAGTTCCCGTCCGTCACTGAGTCCAGCCTGGGACTGCCCCAGTGCCAGCCGGTGTCGTGATTGTCATCTTGGGAGCTTGATACGGTTTTGTATATTTCTCATTATTTCTTTTATTTTATTATTAATACTTCATTAAAGTAGTTTAGATCCTTCTAAACTCGTAAGTCTCTTTTTCCTCCTCTGCCTCTCTCTTTGAAGAGGGGTAGAGGGGAGCATCTGTCGGTCCCATCTGGGGTCCCCTATGTCCCCAGTGGCCGATTTGGCCTAAACCACGACAATACTATATGAGCTTTGGATATCTTGAGAAATGGACACTTTCGGAATTGGCATGGAAAGAAGCAAATATACTTGATCCTCTGCTTGAACTAATACAAAACGTGTTAGATGAGGTATCAAGAAGGCAAGGGACACACAAGACAGCAAAAAGAATTATCACTGAATCTGGTTGCAGTTTTATTTCACAGCTTTCTCTGTTACACATTAACTTCAAGTTCCTTGTTTTAGGTTCGCTTTTTTTCTGCATCCATTTAGCTTACATTTAGAAAAGTGCACTTTGAACTGGTAACAGGAAGATAGTCACCACATGATATGCATTTGCACTCCAGAGATATTTAACACTTCTTCCAAATAAACTTCTTTTTCTTACACATGTATTAACTACACCAAGTTGGGTGGGAGTATTGATCTGCTTGAGGGTAGGAAGGCTTTACAGAGGGATCAATGGGCTGAGGCCAATGGTATGAGGTTCAACAAGGCCAAGTGCCGGGTCCTGCACTTGGGTCACAACAACCCCATGCAGCGCTACAGGATTGGGGCAGAGTGGCTCGAAAGCTGCCTGGCAGGGAAGGACCTGGGGGTGTTGGTCAACAGCTGGCTGAATATGACTTGGCAGTGTGCCCAGATGGCGAAGAAGGCCAACAGTATCCTGGCCTGCATCAGGAATAGTGTGGTGAGCAGGACTACAGAAGTGATTGTCCCCCTGTACTCGGCACTGGTGAGGCTCCACCTCGAATACTGTGTTCAGTTTTGGGCCCCTCACTACAAGAAAGACATGGAGGTGCTGGAGTGCATCTAAAGATAGGCAATGAAGCTGCTGAAGGGTCTAGAGCACAAGTCTCATGAGAAGCAGCTGAGGGAACTGGGGTTGTTTAGCCTGGAGGCTGAGGGGAGACCTTATTGCTCTCCACAGCTACCTGAAAGGAAGTTGTAGAGAGGTGGGGGTCAGTCTCTTCTCCCAAGTAACAGGCGATAGGACAAGAGGAAATGGCCTCAATTTCACCGTGGGAGGTTTAGAATTGGGTATTAGGAAAAATTTCTTCATGGAAAGGGTTATCAAGCAGTGAAACAGGCTGCCCAGGGAAGTGGTGGAGTCACCATCCCTGGAGGCATTTAAAAGATGTGTAGGTGTGGCACTTAGGGACATGGTTTAGTGGTGGACTTGGCAGTCCAACCAGACTAGGTTAACAGTTGGACTCGATGATCTTAAAGGTCTTTTCAACCTAAATGATTCTATAATTCTAATGATTCTATGAGAGCATAGTCTTATCTTCAGTCACCCAAATTAACGTTCCAGTACTAGTCTTAAACTGCTAGTTTTATCATTTTTTCCTGGGACCTACACAGTTAGAGAAGGATTTTGTGGTCTCTATTAAGAGAAGCTAGTTACTAAAATAACAGTGAGCAGTAATACTCCATGGGTAAACAATATTATTGGGAAGGACCTATTTTTGTCTGTGAACATAAGCATCAAGCTTCAATACTTTGGTGTCACAGACCTTATTCTATTTCCCACGCTGATGTTCAAAACACTACCATTACAATCCATAAAGCCTCTGCTTAACCAGAACACATCACTCTTCTGTCTGACATCATAACTTTTCCATGACAAACTAGGGTAATCTGTAAACCCTTAGTATCTTCAGAACTATTTGCGACATCATTGAGTGTGGAGACATTCCTAAATGAAAAAGGGCATGGTTTGGTTCCGTTGAGCAACCCAGGGTTTGAACTAAGCACCCAGAATGAGGAAGAAAAGATCTAAGTAAACAAGAAAGGTGACATCACCAAACCCGGGAGAAGAGTTAAACAGAGGCGCGTGGACAGAGGGCCTTAGCCAATCGGGTTGAGGGGCGTTGTGCGTGAACAGGGGAGCTGGACCGATCATAGCGTTGTTGACTATGCATGCTTTTGCTGCGAGCCTATATATACTCTGCTAAAATACTCAATAAATGAGAACGATCATACTCACATTGAGATCGCGTCGTTACTCCGGATCTGATCCCACTCCGACATCTGGTAGCAGAGGATGTCAAGGGTTACCCTTCAGCACAACTGAGTTCTCCGAGACTGCGGTAAGCAGCGAGAGGAGGGGAGTGGGAAACACGGCTGGAAGGAGTGCTGCTTGTGAGCATAGACTAGGGCAGACACGGTTCGAGGTGGCCTCTCGCCTTCCAGGTTTAAAGTGAAGTATAGTTGCTATCATGGAAGTTGAAGCAACAGCAACGCTGCTCGCAAGTATCCTCTCTAAGAGAGGGGTCGAGACAGCGGCCAAACAACTGATCAAGCTGATTAAGTTGGGACAACAACGGGGACATTTTAAAGACACGCATATGTTGTTTTCCCCTATGGAATGGCGATCCTTCGGTGATACAATGTGGGAAAAAAACAATAACCGGGGACGAGAAACAGGAGAAGGAGATAAAGGCTGTTCGCGAGTTGTGGCGCACGGTGTTAGAAACTTTAAAGGCCATGAAAGCGGAGGGAGAAGTAGCCTGTGCCGCCGCTCAAATGCTGGGTCCAGATCCAACTAGAGCAGGATATAAGAGCACGGAAACGAAACCTGGTGCGTGGGCATGGTTCTTTGGGCTGCCGGTGGTGAAAGGGATGACTGGGACTACATGTAAAACTGTTGCCAAGGTCCGCGCGAGCGCCGACCCTGCTGTGCCGACACAAAGGGCGGAAGTCGCCGCTCCCGAGATGCAGAGCGCGAAAAAGGCAGAAGTTGCCGCTCCCGAGCCGAGACAACCGACTGAGCAAAAGGCGAAAGTGGTGCCTCAGGAAACCCTAGAGGAGGTGTGGCCTCAGTCGCCATCACAGCCAGGAGGAGAAACCTGTCGACCTATGCCTTCGGCTCCTCCTCTGCCCCCCTCCACTGACTCATCTGCTCCTTCAACACCACCTGTTGACTGCTGCCAGGATCAATCACATGAGAATATAGATAAAGTGTTAGGAACAGTGCTGCAACGTCTTGATGACCTGGACTTACAATTAAAGGGCATGACGTCACAGGCCGAACATCCCTTGATGCGCAAAGAAGAACCGAACCCTCCTTCCTATCCTGAAGCTCCGCCAGCACTTCTGAAGCCTAAACGGTGGAGCGGAATCATTAGAGATGCTATCTTGGAGGGACAGTGGGGTGCTGCTGCCAGCTTAGGTAACACCCCGCAGTTGGCCTTTCCAGTGGTTCAGGATCTACAAAATGGCACCGGGAAATGGGAGCCGCATGACTGGAAGATCCTGCAACAAGCTCCTACCACCATCTCCAACTATGGATTAAAATCGGAAGCTACTCGGCAAATTGTCGGTTGGATTTTCTCTGCCGATTTGATGTGCCCCTACGACTGTCGAAACCTGATGAGGTTGTTGCTCACACCAACACAATTCTTGCTATGGGAATCATCTTGGCAGCAACGCGCGATGCAGGAAGCAGCACAGAGACAAACGCAAGGTGACCCACTGCTAGGGGTCACCACAGAAATGTTCACTGGAAGTGGGCAATTTGCTGCCCTAGAAAAACAGCTGACTTTCCCCGCGATTCTCCTGCAGTGAGCTGCGCAGCTTGCCCTGGATGCCTTTTTTGGTTTGCCCGGATCAACAATTCCGTCATTCGGAACTATAAAACAGGGAACAACAGAAAAATATAGCAACTTTATTGATAGGCTGTGGGAAGCAGCGATGCAACACCCTGACCTGAATGACGAAAACAAAAACCAGATGTTTAAAATATTGGCCTTTGATAATGCCAATAACGCCGCCAAACAACTACTAGCCAGCTTACCCAGAGGGGTAGGAGTTGAAGACATGTTATTATGAATCGACAGGGCCGAAGGCCAAAGACAGACCGCTACGGTTGCAGCGGTGGTCCAAGGAGCGGTAAGAGAGATCATACAGCCATTAGCCGCGGTTGTGCAGAAACAACAAATGAAAGGCGGTGCAAACCCCAATAAACAATTCACAGGAAAATGCTTTCGTTGTGGAGAACAGGGGCATGTTAAAGCTCACTGTGGAAAAGCAGTATGGTGTGAAAAGTGTCAGAAGAATACTCATGCCACAAAAGCATGTACGGGAAACGAGAGGCAGAGCGCGGAAAGAGGCCGCGTGATGAAACAAATGAAACCTCACGAGGAACCAAAGGCTTTCTACAACAGCGTCGACCAGCAACCAGGGGAAGCCTGGGATTCGACTTGGCAACAGCAATAGACACGACACTTACTGATAACACTGTCCACAACACAGCAAGCCGCATTGCAACAAATTGTACAGAAACTACAAGAGGCATGGTCAGCCTGGCGCATCTTGGATTGCCAATTTGTCTGTTAATTTGTAATACTGTTGAATCGCCGTATGCAGCTATTTGTCAGTGGCAAACAGGAAAGGGGGAAATTCTCCCCTGCCCCACCTTTGCCACTGACAAATCATCAGGTGACAAATCATCAGGAGACATGTTTAAGACTTTAGAATGGGTCTTTTTAAGAGTACAACCCAAGTCTAGCATTCAAACAAGACCGGAGGCAATAGGGGAGTTGATCAGGAAGGGCAGAACAAGAATCATAGAGATTAGCGGAATGGAACCTGATGATGTCAGTATTCCAGTGAATGATGCCGATCTAGAATGGTGGTTGCGTAACTCAACTCCCATCCAAGAAGCATTAATAGGCTATAATGGACGTATACATTTGCAACAACCAAAAGGGAAAATGTGGCAAGTATTAAAACGAAATCAGTGGATGACAAAAACAAAAGTCAGGCGAGAACCACTGGCTGATGGTCTCACAGTGTATACAGGCACTGGAAAGCGGCTTTGCCGTGCGGTGTGTGTCTGGCAGGATAAAGGACGATGGTGCCAGCACATACTGGAGGGGCAGCTACAAGACTCCCTTCAAACATTGGAACTTACTGCGGTAGTCTGGGCACTAACCAACTGGCTAACAGCCCCCTTAAATGTAGTAACAGACTCCCTGTATGTGGCTGGGGTAGTGCCGCGACTAGAAGATGCCCTCCTTAGGGAAACAACCAACCCAAGGTTGGGAAAATTATTTATCCAGCTGAGATCCACTCTGGGTCAACGAACTGCGTCTTGTTGTATCATCCATATTCGCAGTCATCAGTTGAATTTAGGTTTAGGATTGGGTAATCAAATTGCTGACAACCTAGTCAGTAGAGTGCGACATTTACCTCCAATTGACAAATTTCAGCAAGCCAGACAAAGTCATGACAACTTCCATCAAAATGCTAAAGGGTTAAAAAGACAATTTGGATTACCTGAAAATGAAGCACGCTCTATTATACGAGCATGCCCTAGATGTGGGAATCATGGGCCAGGAGTGGGACTAGGGGTGAACCCGAAAGGGTTAAAAGCGCTGGAAGTATGGCAAATGGGTGTAACACACATTACAGAATTTGGCCGATTGAAATATGTACATGTTACAATTGATACCTTTTCAAAAATAATATGGGCTACGGCATTACCAGGGGAAAAGGCGCATCATGTATGCAAGCATTTACTTGCATGCTTTGCTGTGTTAGGAGTGCCCGAACAGATTAAAACAGATAATGGGCCTGCATATATTAGTCAAAAGGTGAGAACTTTTCTACTGAGATGGGGAATTAAACACATAACGGGAATACCCCACTCACCAACCGGGCAAGGCTTGGTTGAGCGAACCCATCAAGTGCTAAAAGATTATTTAAATAAGCCAAAGGGTGAAGACACAGACGCACAGCAGCGATTACACAGAGTATTGTTTACGCTAAATTACTTATGTCTTATGGGTGATCAAGAGGAACCACCAGTAGTGATACACCATCAAAACATTAAGCTGAATAGTACCACTACCCTACCTAAATTTATGGTACATTATAAAGACCCGGCCACCAGAGCATGGGTCTGACCAGTGGCCTTCCAACTTACAAATGCAATTCCTAGGTAATGACTCTGCAACTCTTGCCAATAGCTGGGATGGATGGGCTGCATATCTGCCACCCCTCCATGCTGAGCTGCAAGAGCTTGAACTTCTAGGATCACTCACGATGGATAGCTGTGTGTACTACACAAACAATTTTTGCCTTGTTTTTTGCACCAGGAGTAGCAGCAGCACACGCTTTAACCACGCTTAATAAACTAGGATGTTGGCTTGCTAAACAATCTAATGCTACTGCATTGGCATTGAGTGGATTATTGTTAGACGTAGATTCTGTTAGACACGCTGCACTCCAGAATAGGGCCGCCATAGACTTTTTGTTATTAGTACATGTCATGGGTGTGAAGACTTTGATGGGATGTGTTGTATGAACCTCTCAGACCACTCCAAATCAGTGCACCAAAGCATCAGAGAATTGTATCAAGGAATACAAAAGCTGAGAAAAGATGATGAATGGGGATGGTTGAATCAAATACTATCAGGTTGGGGAATCAAAGGTTGGATAGCTATGATTGTGAAAACTGGCTTGCTTATATTGCTCATTGTAGTTGTTATAATCTTAGTTGTATCATGTATCTTCTCTTGTCTACAGCGCGTGCTCATGAAAATTGTGCACCAAGCCTGGGTTGCTCAAAAAGAAGAAAGGGGAATTGTGGAGACATTCCTAAATGAAAAAGGGCATGGTTTGGTTCCTTTGAGCAACCCAGGGTTTGAACTAAGCACCCAGAATGAGGAAGAAAAGATCTAAGTAAACAAGAAAGGTGACATCACCAAACCCGGGAGAAGAGTGAAACAGAGGCGCGTGGACAGAGGGCCTTAGCCAATCGGGTTGAGGGGCGTTGTGCGTGAACAAGGGAGCTGGACCAATCATAGCGTTGTTGACTATGCATGCTTTTGCTGCGAGCCTATATATACTCTGCTAAAATACTCAATAAACAAGAACATTCATACTCACATTGAGACCGCGTCGTTACTCCAGATCCGATCCCACTCCGGCAATTTAGCTACAAAAGCATTATTCTTTAAAAGCCATTTAGTTTCTCCTTTGGGACCATAAGGGGGGGGAAAAAAATTGGAAAACAAAACAAAAAACTCATCTAATTCTTCGTAAGCCACCTAAGATGATCCCTAGAAATACTAAAATCAAACACAGACTAGAATATTTCAGTTGCAAGAGACTTACAACGATCATCTAGTCCAACTGCCTGACCAATTCAGGGCTGACCAAAAGTGAAAGCATGTTATTAAGGGCATTGTCCAAATGCCTCTGAAACACCATCGACCACCTCTCCAGGAAGCCTGTTCCAGTGTTTGATGACACTCTTGGTAAAGAAATGCTTCCTAATGTCAAATCTGAACCTCCTCTGACGCAGCTTTGAACAATTCTCACTCGTCCTAACACTAGATGCCAGAGAGAAGAGCTCAGCACCTCCCTCTCCACTTCCCCTCCTCAGGAAGCTGTAGAGAGCAATGAGGTCACCCCTCAGTCTCCTTTTCTCCAGATTAGACAAACCCAAAGTCCTCAGCTGTTCCTCATAGGACATGCCTTCCAGGCCTTCCACCAGCTTTGGTGCCCTCCTCTGGGACGCATTCAAGGACCTTCACATGCTTCTTAAATTGTGGGGCCCAGAACTGCATGCAATACTCAAGGTGAAGCCACACCAATGCTGAATACAGCAGGATAATCACCTCTTTTGACCGGCTGGTTATACTGTGTTTGATGCAGCCCAGGATGCAGTTTGCCCTCTTGGCTGGCAGGACACACTACTGACTCATATTGAGCCTGCTGTCAACCAGCACCCCCAGATCCCTTTCTGCAGGGCTGCTCTCCAGCCACTCCTCTCCCAATTTATACTTGTGCCTGGCTTTACTCCATCCCAGGTGCAGAATCCAACATTTGAACTTGCTAAATTTCATGTCACTGATGATTGCCCAATGCTCCAATCTATCTAGATCCCTCTGCAAGGCCTCTTGTCCCTCGAGAGAGTCAACAGCACCTCCCAGTTTAATATCATCGGCAAAGTTACTAACCGTGCATTCAGCTCCTGCATCCAGATCGTTGATAAAAATATTGAACAGAACTGATCCTCGAACTGAGCTCTGAGGAACACCACTGGTGACCAGTCACCAGCCAGATGTAACCCCATTCCCTATAACTCTTTGAGCCCTGCCCTTCAGCCAGTTCTTCACCCAGTGCACTGTGTACCTGCCCATCCCACAGTTGGACAACTTGTCCAGAAGGATGCCGTGAGGGACAGTGTCAAAAGCTTTACTAAAATCCAGAAAAACTACATCCACTGCCTCCCATTCCTTTACTAGGCAGGTGACCTTATCATAGAAGGATGTCAAATTAGTTAGACAGGATTTTCCCTTTGTGAACCCATGTTGACTGTACCTGATGATTTTTCTTCATCCCTATTTGTCAGGTGACCATCTTCAAGAAGTATCAATACTTAGTTTAGACCTCCTCTTGCTATTAACATACTTTAAAAAGCCTTTCTTGTCTGAAACAACACTGGCCAGTTTCAACTGCTTTGGCCTTTCGTGTCTTCTCCCAGCATATGCAGACACCAGCTCTGTAATCTTCCTGTGAAGCTTTACCTTGCTTCCAGAGATCGTACAATTTCTTTTTCTTCCTGAGTTCCAAGAGGAGTTCCCTGTTCAGCCAAGCTGGTCTTCTGCTCCACTTGAGTTTCAGCACAGTGTAATTGCCTGCTCCTGTGCTTCTAAAAGGTGGTTCTGAAAGACTGACCAGCACTTGTGGATTCCTAAGCCCTAAAAAGCCAATTCCCAGGGAACACTGCTAACTAGCTCCCTGAGTAGCTTAAAGTTTGCTCTCCTGAAGTCCAGGGTAGCAACTCTGCTGATCTTTTTTCTCATTACACTGAAAATTTTGAACTCAACCATTTCATGATCACTGTGGCCAAGATAGACACCTACCATCATATCTCCCATGAGTCCTTCTCAATTTACAAATAGCAAGTCTAGGAGGGCATCTTTCCTAGTTGGCTCACTGACAAGAAATTATCTTTCACAAACTTCAAGAATTTCCCAGACTTGCTCATCTCAGCAATATGGAATTTCCATTTGATGCCTGGGAAGTTGAACGCTCCCATAAGGACAAGGGCTACCGATCCAGAGATTTCTCGTAATTGCCCACAGAACACACTTGCATCCTGGCTGGGTGATCAGTAGTAGACACCCACTACAACATCTCCTTTGTTTTCCATTCCCCTAATCCTCACCCAGAGGCTCTCAACCACATAATTGCTAACTGTAACGACTGTACTGTCAAACCTCTCCCCTACATACAGCGCAACACCTCCACTTCACCTGCCCATCCCTCCTGAACAGTCTGTAGCCCTCCATGCCAACACTCCAATCGTGGGACTCATTCCACTAAGTCTCACTAATACCAATGATCTCATAGCTCTGGGAGAGCCACCATACCCAGAGCCTCATACCTACTCTGTAAAGGTAGCTGAGAGGGTAAGGAGGATTCAACAACATAGGAAGAAACAAAGACTTCTGGTGCAAGGCTTGAACCTAGATATTATAGTACTGCAGCAGCAGAGTGGGAAAGTAACAGAAGATTGGTGAAGAGGATTGTAAAAATGCTCCAGTGACTCACACATGGGTTGCTGGAAAACACATTTATCACACTAATTGTTGTTTAGTCTTATGTGCTCAACAGGTAGAACATCTGCACTTAGATAACATAGGCCTGGAATGGACTTAGAGGCACCTTATTGAACATACCTGAGATTCCTGCCCTGCTCTTGGAGAAGATCAAAGCACAATAGAAAACTACACCTGCTTGAATCCCTGAAATAAAGGTAAGAACAGCAGGTTCGGACACTCTCTCAGTCTCTATTTCACTATTGAGGACTCTCTTGCTCTGCGGTGCCTGCATTCCTGCTTGCATGCCTCTGCCTGGGTGCTGCTTCGGAGATTCCCTGGTCTGGGAGGTATCAAGATTAAATTTGTTCTTTGACTTTCATCTGTGGTTTTCTGGTTGTTCCTGTGTCCTGCCTGTGTCAGCTCACATAAGCAGTCTTTGAGAGAAAATGCTTTCAGTGCCTATATAATTTTTATTCACGCTATTTATGGAAAAAATAAAAAGTACACCTCTCCTTGTGGGCTCTACCACCTGAGTCAAAAAGTTATCATCAAGGCACTGGAGGAACCTCCTGGACTGTACATGCCTAGCTGAGTAGTATCTGGAGTATTGTGTCCAGTTCTGGGCTCCCCGGTTCAAGAATGATAGGGAACTGCTGGAGAGGGTCCAGCAAAGGGCTACTAAGATGATTAGGGGATTAGAGCATCTCTCTTATGAGGAAAGGCTCAGGGACTTGGGTCTTTTTAGTCTAGAGAAAAGAAGACTGAGGGGGGATCTTATCAATACTTATAAATACTTAAGGGGAGGGTGCCAGGTAGATGAAAAGAGTCTTTTTTCAGTGGTGCCAAGTGATAGGACTAGATGTAACAGGCACAAACTTGAGCATAGGAAGTTCCATCTTAACATGAGGAGGGACTTCTTTCCTTTGAGGGTGGCAGAGCACTGGAACAGGCTGCCCAGAGAGGTTGTGGAGTCTCCCACACTGGAGACATTCAAAACCCACCTGGACGCCGTCCTGTGCAACCTGCTGTAGGTGTCCCTGCTCTGGCAGGGGGTTTGGACTAGATGATCTCCAGAGGTCCCTTCCAACCCTGACCATTCTGTGATTCTGTGATGCAGTCTCACCAGGGCAGAGTAGAGGGGGAGGATCACCTCCCTTGACCTGCTGGCCACACTCTTCTTGATGCACCCCAGGATGCCATTGGCCTTCTTGGCCACCAGGGCACATTGCTGGCTCATGGTCATCCTGTTGTCCACCAGGACTCCCAGGTCCTTTTCCACAGAGCTGATTTCTAGCAGGTCAGCCCCTAAAAACAGAGTCGATTTTCTGTTCAGTAATTTTACTTTCTAGCTCAGCCTTTTCTGACTAACTTGAACTCTCTGAAATTAACGGCGTGCTTTTAAGACTCTAGTCCGCTCCCAGAGTGATAAGACCTGATTAGTTGTAATTTATGCCAAGGAACAGTATGCAGAGAGGCTCCCACCTCTCTCTCCAAGGATGGAGAGAGAAAGAGACTTATGAATTTAGAAAAAAAGCCCTAAATTACTTTAATGAAAATATTAATAAATTAATAAAATAATAAAAAAGAAAAACATGAAATATATACAATATATACAAAAACAGTATTAAGCTCCCAGGATGATGATCACATCACCAGCAAGCACTGGGAAAGTCCCAGACTGGACTCAGTAATGGATGGGAACTGGATTCTGGATCTGGATTCAGGAATGCACGGATCAAAGGCAGACGAACAGACAGAGTCCTCCTTGGATGCCGGCTATTGAAGAAAGAGGGCTGACCCTTTGATCCCTCAGCTTTTATACTGAGCATGAGGCAGATGGGATGGAATACCCTGTTGGTCAGTTTTGGGTCGCCTGTCCTGTCCGTTCCTCCCCACAGGTGGGACCCCACTGCGCTTTTCCGCTTCTGACCCTCCAATGGGGCAAATAACAAAGTTGGTTGGCCTTGGTTGTTATAGCAATAAGTATAAGCAAGAGCCTCTCTGCATACCATGCCTGGACATCAGCTATAAACATAGGTCTTATCACTCTGAGAGTGCGAACATTGTCTGCACAATATGCTGTTAATTTCAGTAGTTAGAAGAGGCCCAGCTAAGAAGCAAAGTTACTGAACAAAATTGGTCCTGTTTTACCTCAAACCAGGACATTTAGTAACCTATATTTTTCTGGGGAAAATAATCACTGCAATAATAACTAGATTTTTTTAACAGTATCATAATCAGTATGCTCACTTGCAATAAAAAGATTTTCCTTTGGGAAATGAAGTACGTAAGGGATCCATGTGTCCATAGGAATCCATTGCCTGTATACCTTAACTCACTTTTGAATTTCATAGAATCATAGAATGGTTTAGATTGGAAGGGACCTTGAAGATCATCTAGTTCCAACCCCCCTGCCATAGGCAGGGACACCTCCCACTAGACCAGGTTGCTCGAAGCCCCATACGGTCTGGCCTTAAAATCCTCCAGGGATGAAGCTTGCACAGCTTCTCTGGGCAACGTGTTCCAGTGCCTTACCACCCTCATAGGGAAAACATTCTTCCTAATATCTAATATAAATCTACCCTCTTTCAGTTTACAACCATTACCCCTTGTCCTGTCATAACAGGCTCTGCTAAAACTGAACACAGTACTCAAGGTGAGGCCTCACCGATGCCGAATACAGGGGGACAATCACTGCCCTAGTCCTGCTCACCACACTATTCCTGATGCAGGCCAGGATACTGTTGGCCTTCTTGGCCACCTGGGAACACTGCTGGCTCATATTCAGCTGGCTGTCCACCAACACCCCCAGGTCCTTCCCCGCCAGGCAGCTTTCGAGCCACTCCACCCCAATCCTGTAGCGCTGCATGGGGTTGTTGTGACCCAAGTGCAGGACCCGGGGAGACCTTATCACCCTCTACAACTACCTGAAAGGAGGTTGTAGAGAGGTGGGGGCTGACCTCTTCTCCCGGGTGACAAGTGATAGGACAAGAGGAAATGGGTTTAATGTCAGGGGAGGTTTAGACTGGATATTAGGAAACATTTTTTCACTGAAAGGGTTATTAAACATTGGAATAGGCTGCCCAGGGAGGTGGTGGATTCACCATCTCTGGAGGTGTTTAAAAAAAGGGTAGATGTGATACTTAGGGACATGGTTTACAAGTGGGTTTTGTCAGGGTAGGTTAATGGTTGGACTTGATGATCTTAAAGGTCCCTTCCAACCTCAGTAATTCTATGATTCTATGATTCATTCCTCTTTCCTGACTGCTGTTGGTGTTACCCAGGGTTTTTTTCCCCCTTCTTAAATATGCTGTCACAGAGGTGCTACCAGCATCCCTGATTGTCTCAGCTTTCACTAGCGGTGGGTCTGTCTTGGAGTCAGCTGGCATTGGCTCTATCCGACGTAGGGGAAGCTTCTGGCATCTTCTCACAGAAGCCACCCCTGTAGCCCCCCCACTACTAAAACCTTGCCATACAAATCCAATACTGTGCACAAGATATCTTTGTAGGTTTGGACTTTATTGTTTTTCTTGCTAGTATATACATTTCAGGAATTCAAATGAGTAGTGCTGTGAAAGGAATGATCCGTATTATTTCTGTTCTTTATGTTTATTAAAATAATTACCATAACAGTAATTAATTTTCCCTTGATACAAATACAGGAGTTGATGAATTACTGTGTTCATGTTTGGTGTTTTAGGAATCTTTGGATGAGTCTCAAGTGGTTGGAGTTTGTGCAACAGCAGAAGTGATTTGCTATTAATATCATGTCTTGTACTCCAGCAGCTACCAAGTACCCGTGCTTTATTTTAGGCCATACATCTTAGGCAAAACCCAGTTTTCTATTAGACAAAGAGAAGAATGAGAATATGTAGGATGTAACATAGATTTTGTATTAAACTGGGGAACAGAATAATGGTCATATGTAAGATGATAGTAAGAGATGAGGCCATTCACTAGTAAATTTTGTAATACTCCAGACACGGAGCTTCAGGACCTTGGAGGAGATATCATCTTGTCCTGAAGGAAGCTGATCTTTGGCTCCTGGCATCTTGCCTGTGTTTGACTAAAACTGCTGATGATTTTTCTTGTTCTTGTCTTTAAATTAATACCAAAAGCTTAAAGTTGCAGGTCTGAATTTGGGTATGAAATAAGTGGGCATAATTACAGTGGCTTCGGCAGCATTGTGTCTGTTTCTTCAAAGCCTGAAGCCACAAGGCTGGGTTCTAAATGTACTTTAAAAATTGTACACAGTTCCTATTTAAATTTGCTGCTTTTAAAAAATAACACCTATAAGGTGTCATCTTTAATCATTTTCTATTAAAATTGGTTCTGAATCACAATCTGATTTTCTTTTCTCTCTAATATGCATGTCTTGTTATCCAGTACTCAGTTGCTACAGCCACTGTGATTTCACTCACCATCCTGTTAGGAAGGAAAGAGGAACACACTGCCTCACTCCAAGGCTTCCATTAGTGTCACTTATTTAATCAGCAAACATAGAATGATCACACTGCAGCACTGTCTGGGCTCAGTTCCCCTCTGCCCAAAGACTGTGTACTTAGGGCTGAGGGACTGAAATCTTCAAGTAATTTCATTCAGTCTCCTGCATGGTAGCATCAGTATGTTTTGTGTTTTGAATAATCTCCTAACTTTATCTAGATGAAGATGTATGAATGTTGCTTGTGATATCTTTTTCATTAAAAAATAGCATAAGCTGCTTTGAATGTGTTTGGTAGATTTAATCACTGCCTTATATTGTTTAATGGTTTCTAATTTTGCAGTTTTAGCATTATAAAAGGCACTTCAGATTTAAAAATGAAAAACAAATTCTCATAGACTACCTGGTGAAAAGATTTTAGTCTGAGGTGCAGTTTCAGGAATAGATAATTTGGGGTAAATTTTCAAACTGGGACGTGGGGAACTGAGGACATTGCTCTGCCTTTACCACCAACAGAACATTCATTTGCATGCATCCTGCCGCAGGTTCATTTCTAGAATTATTACAGGAATTTACTAATGTGCGATATTTTGCCTTTGAACTTATTGTACAGACAGAAGGATAAAGAAAGTTTTGCTGTAAGTGACATGAAGCTATTTGTAGTACTGGGAAATGGCATCTTCTTGGGCTTAGCTGAATTATAAGTGCACTGTGTCTACCGAAGAGGATGAAAGTACTGCAGGTAGAGTAAACAGGGCACCATTTCTACTATACTGTACTTTCATATAATTATTATTCACCATAAAAAGTTAATCACCAAGGAACTCTGTCCTGGTTTGAGGTAAAACAGGACCAATTTTCTGTTCAGTAATTTTACTTTGCAGCTAAGCCTCTTCTAACTACTGAAATTAACAGCATATTGTACAGAAACTATTCGCTCTCAGAGTGGTAAGACCTACATTTATAGTTGATGCCAAGGAATGGTATGCAGAGAGGCGCTTGCTATAACACCCAAGGCCAACCAACTTTG
The DNA here is from genome assembly GCA_017639485.1 of Pluvialis apricaria. Classification (NCBI taxonomy): domain Eukaryota; kingdom Metazoa; phylum Chordata; class Aves; order Charadriiformes; family Charadriidae; genus Pluvialis; species Pluvialis apricaria. The sequence continues at coordinate 25,502,266 of CM030043.1, read as the reverse complement.
TTACTTGCCGTGTTGGAGGGTCAGAAGCGGAAAAATGCAGTGGGGTCCCACCTGTGGGGAGGAACGGACAGGACAGGCGACCCAAAACTGACCAACAGGGTATTCCATCCCATCTGCCTCATGCTCAGTATAAAAGCTGAGGGATCAAAGGGTCAGCTCGCGCTCTTTCTTCAATGGCCAGCATCTGAGGAGGACTCTGTCTATTCATCTGCCTTTGGTCCCGATCCTGAATCCAGATCCGGAATCCAGTTCCCATCTATCACTGAGTCCAGTCTGGGACTTTCCCAGTGCCTGCTGGTGATGTGATCGTCATCCGGGGAGCTTGATATGGTTTTGTATATATTTCATTATTTTCTTTTTATTATTTTATTAATATTTCATTAAAGTAGTTTAGTTCCTTCTAAACTCCTAAGTCTCTCTCTCTGTCTCCCTCCTCTCCTTGGAGAGAGAGTTGGGGAAGAGCATCTGTCATTCATTTCAGTGGCCATTCCAGCCCAAACCATGACAGATTTATTAGTGCCCAACGTGGGGCATGAGTGGGGCTCGACCAGGCCTCTGATAGATTGCCTTAATAGTTTAAATTCCAGCTTGCTCAGAGGTTTTTTTTTCACTCTGAGTGTGGTGAAGCACTGGAACAAGTCACCCAGAGAAGCTGTGCAAGCTTCATCCCTGGAGGTGTTTAAGGCCAGGCTGTATGGGGCTTTGAGCAACCTGGTCTAGTGGGAGGTGTCCCTGCCCATGGCAGGGGGAGTTGGAACTAGATGATCTTCAAGGTCCCTTCCAACCTAAACTATTCTATGATTCTATGATTTAAAACAGACAGCTCACATAACGTCGTTTTTAAGCAAAATGTTATATCATGCCTTTAAGGAGCTTTGTTTGAAGTTAATTGATGCAACTCTGCTTAACCTGCTGAATGTGTTGCATGGTTTATTTGCTCTTCGTGTTTGTATGCAATTGTTTACACGTGCTATTCTGGTGTGGTTAGGAATTCAGATGTATAATATGATTACTTGGATAACGGTTCTACCTGCGTATCTTGGGCATCATGTTATGGATTCTATTACTAATTACACTTTGGGTTTTACCGGGGGAAGGTTTAACTCACCCTTGAATGCCTGTGCCAAAGTGACACCATCAGAGCTAGGGGATGGAAACCTCTCGAGCTGTTTCAGTAAGGATTGCTACTTCCTTAAGATCATGATTTTGCTGTTGCTTTTCCTGATTGTGTTGCAGGGGTGGTTTCTTGTGAAACATCGGTGCAGGACTAGCTCTAGTGTAACATAGGCTGCTGCCACTCAAACCCCAGAGACAAAAGAAGCTGCTTAACTTGTTTGCATCAGGGAATCGGAGATGTTGAAACACGACTCCTTATATCTGGAAGCGGATATTAGAGAAGCTAGTGGATTTGCTAATGCACAATCTATGTATTATGGGCCAATAGCTCCCCTCTCAGTACAAAACTGTAATTGTTCCTACAAGTGTAAATATCACAGAATCACAGAATGGTCAGGGTTGGAAGGGACCTCTGGAGATCATCTAGTCCAAACCCCCTGCCACAGCAGGGTCACCTACAGCAGGTTGCACAGGACAGTGTCCAGGCGGGTTTTGAATGTCTCCAGCGTGGGAGACTCCACAACCTCTCTGGGCAGCCGGTTCCAGTGCTCTGCCACCCTCAAAGTAAAGAAGTTCCTCCTCATGTTTAGATGGAACTTCCTATGTTCCTGGCCTCACCAGGGCAGAGTAGAGGGGGAGGATGACCTCCCTCGACCTGCTGGCCACACTCTTCTTGATGCACCCCAGGATGCCATTGGCCTTCTTGGCAACCAGGGCACATTGCTGCCTCATGGTCATCCTGTTGTCCACCAGGACTCCCAGGTCCCTTTCCACACAGCTGCTCTCCAGGAGGTCTGCCCCCAACCTGTACTGATGCATGGGGTTATTCCTCCCCAGATGTAGTACCCTACACTTGCCCTTGTTGAATTTCATCAGGTTTCTCTCGGCCCAATTCTCCAGCCTGTCCAGGTCACACTGTATGGCAGCACAGCCTTCCGGCGTGTCAGCCACCCCTCCCAGTTTTGTGTCATCAGCAAACTTGATGATGGTACGCTCTATCCCTTCATCCAGGTCATTGATGAATATATTGAACAGGACTGGACCCAGTACTGACCCCTGGGGAACACCACTTGTTACTGGCCTCCAACTAGACTCTGTGCAACTAACCACAACCCTCTGAGCTCTATCTGTCAACCACTGTTCAATCCACCCCACTGTCCATTCATCTAACCCACACTTCCTCAGCTTGCCTGTGAGGATGATGTGGGAGACGGTGTCGAAAGCCTTGCTGAAATCAAGGTAGACAACATCCACTGCCCTCCCCTCATCCACCCAGCCAGTCACGCCATCGTAGAAGGCTATCAGATTACTCAGACATGACTTCCCCTTGGTGAATCCATGTTGACTACTTCTGAGAACCTTCTTTTCCTCCAGATGCTTGGAGATGACGCCCAGAACAAGCTGTTCCATCATCTTTCCAGGGATGGAGGTGAGGCTGACTGGCCTGTAGTTTCCCGGGTCATCCTTCTTGCCCTTTTTGAAGACTGGAGTGACATTGGCTTTCCTCCAGTCCTCAGGCACCTCTCCTGTTCTCCAGGACCTTTCAAAGATGATGGAGAGCAGCCCAGCAATGACTTTTGCCAGCTCCCTCAGCACTCACAGGTGCATCCCCCATGGACTTGTGGGTATCCAGTTTACTTAACCGATCCCTAACTTGTTCTTCTCTGACCAGGGGAAAGTCTTCCTTCCTCCAGACTTTCTCTGTTACCTGCAAAGCCTGGGACTCCTGAGGGCTGGCCCAAGCAGTGAAGACAGAAGCAAAGAAGGCATTCAGTAACTCTGCCTTCTCTGCATCATCTGTCACCACAGCACCTGTCGTGTTCAACAGTGGGCCCACATTTTCCCTAGTTTTCCTTTTGCCTCCTATATACTTAAAGAAACCCTTCCTGTTGACCTTGACATCCCTTGCCAGGTTCAATTCCAAGGCTGCCTTGGCTTTCTTGTTTCATTCCTGCAAACCCTGACAGCATTCTTGTACTCATCCCAAGTCGCCAGACCCCTTTTCCACATCCTGTAAACTCCCTTCTTCCACCTGAGCTTTTTCAGAAGCTCCCTGCTCAGCCATGCAGGTCTCCTGCTTCCCTTACCTTGCTCTCAGGGATGCACCAATCCTGAGCTTGGAGGAGGTAGTGCTGAAACATCAGCCAGCTCTCTTGAGCCCCCTTACCCTCTAGAGCCCTCTCCCATGGGATTTCTCCCAGCAGTTCCTCGAAGAGATCAAAGTTAGCCCTCCTGAAGTCTAACATTTCAACCCTACTTGTCCTTTTGTGCATACTGCACTTAATCCTGAACTCTATCTTCTCGTGATCACAGCAGCCAAGGCTGCCCCCGACCTTAACATCCTCCACCAGTCCCTCTTTGTTTGTCAGTACTAGGTCCAGTAGTACACCTCTCTGTGGAGACATTCCTAAATGAAAACGGGCATGGTTTGGTTCCGTTGAGCAACCCAGGGTTTGAACTAAGCACCCAGAATGAGGAAGAAAAGATCTAAGTAAACAAGAAAGGTGACATCACCAAACCCGGGAGAAGAGTTAAACAGAGGCGCGTGGACAGAGGGACTTAGCCAATCGGGTTGAGGGGCGTTGTGCGTGAACAAGGGAGCTGGACCAATCATAGCGTTGTTGACTATGCATGCTTTTGCTGCGAGCCTATATATACTCTGCTAAAATACTCAATAAATGAGAACGATCATACTCACATTGAGATCGCGTCGTTACTCCGGATCCGATCCCTCTCCGAAATCTGGTAGCAGAGGATGTCGACGGTTACACTTCAGCACAACTGAGTTCTCCGAGACTGCGGTAAGCAGCGAGAGGAGGGGAGTGGGAAACACGGCTTGAAGGAGTGCTGCTTGTGAGCGTAGACTAGGGCAGACACGGTTCGAGGTGGCCTCTCGCCTTCCAGGTTTAAAGTGAAGTATAGTTGCTATCATGGAAGTTGAAGCAACAGCAATGCTGCTCGCAAGTATCCTCTCTAAGAGAGGGGTCGAGACAGCGGCCAAACAACTGATCAAGCTGATTAAGTTGGGACAACAACGGGGACATTTTAAAGACACGCATATGTTGTTTTCCCCTATGGAATGGCGATCCTTCGGTGATACAATGTGGGAAAAAAACAATAACCGGGGACGAGAAACAGGAGAAGGAGATAAAGGCTGTTCGCGAGTTGTGGCGCACGGTGTTAGAAACTTTAAAGGCCATGAAAGCGGAGGGAGAATTAGCCTGTGCCGCCGCTCAAATGCTGGGTCCAGATCCAACTAGAGCAGGATATAAGAGCACGGAAACGAAACCTGGTGCGTGGGCATGGTTCTTCGGGCTGCCGGCGGTGAAAGGGATGACTGGGACTACATGTAAAACTGTTGCCGAGGTCCGCGCGAGCGCCGACTCTGCTCTGCCGACACAAAGGGCGGAAGTCGCCACTCCCGAGATGCAGAGTGCGAAAAAAGCGGAAGTTGCCGCTCCCGAGCCGAGACAACCGATTGAGCAAAAGGCGGAAGTGGTGCCTCAGGAAACCCTAGAGGAGGTGTGGCCTCAGTCGCCATCACAGCCAGGAGGAGAAACCTGTCGACCTATGCCTTTGGCTCCTCCTCTGTACCCTCCTCTGCCGCCCTCCAACTCATCTGCTCCTTCAACGCCACCTGTTGACGACTGCAAGGATCAATCACACAAGAACACAGATAAAGTGTTAGGAACAGTGCTGCAACGTCTTGATGACCTGGACTTACAATTAAAGGGCATGACGTCACAGGCCGAACATCCCTTGATGCGCAAAGAAGAACCGAACCCTCCTTCCTATCCTGAAGCTCCGCCAGCACTTCTGAAGCCTAAACGGTGGAGCGGAATCATTAGAGATGCTATCTTGGAGGGACAGTGGGGTGCTGCTGCCAGCTTAGGTAACACCCCGCAGTTGGCCTTTCCAGTGGTTCAGGGTCTACAAAATGGCACCGGGAAATGGGAGCCGCATGACTGGAAGATCCTGCAACAAGCTCCTACCACCATCTCCAACTATGGATTAAAATCGGAAGCTACTCGGCAAATTGTCGGTTGGATTTTCTCTGCCGATTTGATGTGCCCCTATGACTGTCGAAACCTGATGAGATTGTTGCTCACACCAACACAATTCTTGCTATGGGAATCATCTTGGCAGCAACGCGCGATGCAGGAAGCAGCACAGAGACAAACGCAAGGTGACCCACTGCTAGGGGTCACCACAGAAATGTTCACTGGAAGTGGGCAATTTGCTGCCCTAGAAAAACAGCTGACTTTCCCCGCGATTCTCCTGCAGCGAGCCGCGCAGCTTGCCCTGGATGCCTTTTTTGGTTTGCCCGGATCAACAATTCCGTCATTCGGAACTATAAAACAGGGAACAACAGAAAAATATAGCAACTTTATTGATAGGCTGTGGGAAGCAGCGATGCAACACCCTGACCTGAATGACGAAAACAAAAACCAGATGTTTAAAATATTGGCCTTTGATAATGCCAATAACGCCGCCAAACAACTACTAGCCAGCTTACCCAGAGGGGTAGGAGTTGAAGACATGTTATTATGAATCGACAGGGCCGAAGGCCAAAGACAGACCGCTACGGTTGCAGCGGCGGTCCAAGGAGCGGTAAGAGAGATCATACAGCCATTAGCCGCGGTGTACAGAAACAACAAATGAAAGGCTGTGCAAACCCCAATAAACAATTCACAGGAAAATGCTTTTGGTGCGGAGAACAGGGGCATGTTGAAGCTTGCTGTGGAAAAGCAGTATGGTGTGAAAAGTGTCAGAAGAATACTCATGCCACAAAAGCATGTACGGGAAACGAGAGGCAGAGCGCGGAAAGAGGCCGCGTGATGAAACAAATGAAACCTCACGAGGAACCAAAGGCTTTCTACAACAGCGTCGACCAGCAACCAGGGGAAGCCTGGGATTCGACTTGGCAACAGCAATAGACACGACACTTACTGATAACACTGTCCAGAAGATACCCAGTGACGCAATAGGGCCTTTATATCACCAAGACAGCTCTATAGGAGGTCTTTTAGTGGGCCGATCCTCGGCAGGAATTAAGGGACTAATTGTATTGCCTGGAGTCATCGATGCAGATTACACCGGACGTATTTACATCATGGTCTACACCGTCTGTCCTCCTCTGTTTATTCCAAAGGGTAGCCATGTAGCTCAAATAGTCCCTATAGATAATTTGTTTCGCAATCCACCTGAATCTAATGTCTACCGCGGAAATCAAGGCTTTGGATCCACCGGACCAGCAGTGTGCTTTACCACAAAGATGGACCATCGACCAATGATGACTATAGTTATGTCCCAAGGAAACTTGTCCAAACGAATCATTGCCATGCTGGATACTGGCGCAGATGTCACAATCGTGAGTATGGCCAAAAGACTGGTCACTTGAGATGCCCACATCCTCGATTTCAGGGGTTGGAGGACAATCAGTCCCATGTGTGAGCAAATACCTGGTAACCTTGCAGTTCCCGGAAAAACAGCAAGTCAATATTAAAGTCTACGTCATGAATCTACCCGGGACATTAAACGCCTTGATCAGTCGCGATGTGCTTAGCCAGCTGGGTGCCGTCCTCACCACAACACATTTTTGATAGTGGACACTGGTGAGCAGTTGCCCAACCCACCATTGATCTGGCTCATAGATAAGCCAGTGTGGGTTGACCAGTGGCCCATGACAGAAGAGCAACTGCAAATTGCTAAACAATTGATAGCCGAACAACTTGAAGCTGGACATATCAAGCCCTCAGTCAGTCCATGCAACACCCCTATTTTTGTAATCCCAAAAAAGAGCGGAAAGTGGCGACTTTTGCACAACCTACGAAAAGTTAACGACCAGATGCAACCCATGGGGGCATTGCAACCTGGAATGCCTTCCCCTGCTATGCTACCAGAAGGATGGCACATACTAATAGTAGATCTAAAAGACTGTTTCTTTACTATCCCACTGCACCCACAAGATATGCAGAGATTTGCCTTTTCGTTGCCAGCAATAAATAAGGAAAAGCCAGCAGAACGTTATGAATGGGTAGTCTTGCCACAAGGCATGAAAAACTCACCTACTCTGTGTCAACTTTATGTAGCCTGGGCATTGCAGCCACTTAGGGAACAATGGACTAACACAATAATTTATCATTACATGGACGATATCCTTTGTTGTCAAAAAGAGCCATTTACGGAGGAATCCCTGCAACAGCTAGCTGAGACCTTATCCAAAAAGGGACTCGTCATAGCACCAGAGAAAGTACAGCAAGCGGCCCCCTGGAAATATTTGGGATGGTCTATTTCAGACGCGAAAATTCGCCCGCAAAAGACAGACTTAACGACTCAATTGAGGACATTGACAGACGTGCAGACTTTACTAGGAGACATTCAATGGGTGCGCAACTGCATTGGCATTTCGAACACTGCAATTGCGCCCTTAACAGAACTGTTACGAGGACGACAACCAGCCGACATCATTACACTGTCCACAACACAGCAAGCCGCATTGCAACAAATTGTACAGAAACTACAAGAGGCGTGGTCAGCCCGGCGCATCTTGGAGTTGCCAATTACTCTGTTAATTTGTAATACTGTTGAATCGCCGTATGCAGCTATTTGCCAGTGGCAAACAGGAGAGGGGGAAATTCTCCCCCGCCCCACCTTTGCCACTGACAAATCATCAGGAGACATGTTTAAGATTTTAGAATGGGTCTTTTTAAGAGTACAACCCAAATCTAGCATTCAAACAAGACCGGAGGCAATAGGGGAGTTGATCAGGAAGGGCAGAACAAGAATCATAGAGATTAGCGGAATGGAACCTGATGATGTCAGTATTCCAGTGAATGGTGCCAATCTAGAATGGTGGTTGCGTAACTCAACTTCCATCCAAGAAGCATTAATAGGCTATAATGGACGTATACATTTGCAACAACCAAAAGGGAAAATGTGGCAAGTATTAGAACGAAATCAGTGGATGACAAAAACAAAAGTCAGGCGAGAACCACTGGCTGATGGTCTCACAGTGTATACAGGCGCTGGAAAGCGGCTTCGCCGTGCGGTGTGTGTCTGGCAGGATAAAGGACAAGGGTGCCAGCACATACTGGAGGGGCAGCTACAAGACTCCCTTCAAACATTGGAACTTACTGCGGTAGTCTGGGCACTAACCAACTGGCTAACAGCCCCCTTAAATGTAGTAACAGACTCCCTGTATGTGGCTGGGGTAGTGCCGCGACTAGAAGATGCCCTCCTTAGGGAAACAACCAACCCAAGGTTGGGAAAATTATTTATCCAGCTGAGATCCACTCTGGGTCAACGAACTGCGTCTTGTTGTATCATCCATATTCGCAGTCATCAGTTGAATTTAGGTTTAGGATTGGGTAATCAAATTGCTGACAACCTAGTCAGTAGAGTGCGACATTTACCTCCAATTGACAAATTTCAACAAGCCAGACAAAGTCATGACAACTTCCATCAAAATGCTAAAGGGTTAAAAAGACAATTTGGATTACCTGAAAATGAAGCACGCTCTATTATACGAGCATGCCCTAGATGTGGGAATCATGGGCCAGGAGTGGGACTAGGGGTGAACCCGAAAGGGTTAAAAGCGCTGGAAGTATGGCAAATGGATGTAACACACATTACAGAATTTGGCCGATTGAAATATGTACATGTTACAATTGATACCTTTTCAAAAATGATATGGGCTACGGCACTACCAGGGGAAAAGGCGCATCATGTATGCAAGCATTTACTTGCATGCTTTGCCGTGTTAGGAGTGCCCGAACAGATTAAAACAGATAATGGGCCTGCATATATTAGTCAAAAGGTGAGAACTTTTCTACTGAGATGGGGAATTAAACACATAACGGGAATACCCCACTCACCAACCAGGCAAGGCTTGGTTGAGCGAACCCATCAAGTGCTAAAAGATTATTTAAATAAGCCAAAGGGTGAAGACACAGATGCACAACAGCGATTACACAGGGTATTGTTTACGCTAAATTACTTGTGTCTTATGGGCGATCAAGAGGAACCACCAGTAGTGATACACCATCAAAACATTAAGCTGAATAGTACTACTACCCTACCTAAATTTATGGTACATTATAAAGACCCGGCCACCGGACCATGGGTGGGACCAGTGCCAGTCACTTTTAATGGTCGAGGGTACATGTGTGTCTCTACAGGAACAGGCCCAGTGTGGGTCCCGAGCAGAGCGATAAAACCAGCATTAGAAGGATGACGGACAGACCAAGACCAAGGGACGGCACAACAAAATGGGGAAAAAAGAACCTCAAGAGTTTGCTGATAAGTAGTTGCGTCCTTCTTTTGGGTGCAGTAACTGCAGGGTTTTGGTTACCCCCGCAGCCTAAAAGGAATGTCTGGGTGACCTTGGCAAATATGACCGGTCAAGATTCCATCTGCCTATCCACAGCATCGCCCGAAAATCCATTTTCCACCTGTCTAGTCGGTCTTCTGTCTGACCAGTAGCCTTACAACTTACAAATGCAATTCCTAGGTAATGACTCTGCAACTCTTGCTGATAGCCAGGATGGATGGGCTGCATATCTGCCACCCCTCCATGCTGAGCCGCAAGAGCTTGAACTTCTAGGATCACTCACGATGGATAGCTGTGTGTTCTACACAAACAATTTTTGCCTCGTTTTTTAAGCCAGGAGTAGCAGCAGCACACGCTTTAACCACGCTTAATAAACTAGGATGTTGGCTTGCTAAACAATCTAATGCTACTGCATTGGCATTGAGTGGGTTATTGTTAGACGTAGATTCTGTTAGACACGCTACACTCCAGAATAGGGCCGCCATAGACTTTTTGTTATTAGCGCATGGTCATGGGTGTGAAGACTTTGATGGGATGTGTTTTATGAACCTCTCAGACCACTCCAAATCAGTGCACCAAAGCATCAGAGAATTGTATCAAGGAATACAAAAGCTGAGAAAAGATGATGAATTGGGATGGTTGAATCAAATACTATCAGATTGGGGAATCAAAGGTTGGATAGCTATAATTGTGAAAACTGGCTTGCTTATATTGCTCATTGTAGTTGTTATAATCTTAGTTCTATCATGTATCTTCTCTTGTCTACAGCGCGTGCTCATGAAAATTGTGCACCAAGCCTGGGTTGCTCAAAAAGAAGAAAGGGGAATTGTGGAGACATTCCTAAATGAAAAAGGGCATGGTTTGGTTCCGTTGAGCAACCCAGGGTTTGAACTAAGCACCCAGAATGAAGAAGAAAAGATCTAAGTAAACAAGAAAGGTGACATCACCCTGCCCGGGAGAAAAGTTAAACAGAGGCACGTGGACAGGGGGACTTAGCCAATCAGGTTGAGGGGCATTGCACGTGAACAAGGGAGCTGGACCAATCATAGCGTTGTTGACTATGCATGCTTTTGCTGCGAGCCTATATATACTCTGTGAAAGTACTCAGTAAACGAGAATGATCATACTCTCATTGAGACCGCGTCGTTACTCCGGATCCGATCCCACTCTGACACCTCTCCTTGTGGGCTCCTCCACCACCTGAGTCAAAAAGTTATCATCAATGCACTGGAGGAACCTCCTGGACTGTACATGCCTAGCTCTGTAGCCTTCCCAGCAGATATCAGGGTAGTTGAAGTCCCCCATGAGAACCAAGGCCTGTGATTGTGAGGTGATTCTCACCTGTCTGTAGAAGGCCTCATCAACTTCCCCATCCTGATCAGGTGGCCTGTAATAAACACCCACAACAGTGTCTCCCCTGTTACCCTGCCCCTTGATCCTTACCCACAAGCTCTCAACTTGCTCTTCATCTACCCCTAGGGAGAGCTCAGTACATTCTAGTTGCTCTCTCACATAAAGAGCAACTCCACCACCTCGCCTTGCTGGCCTATCTTTCCTAAAGGGAACATAGCCCTCCATGACAGCATTCCAGTCATGCGAGCTATCCCACCATGTCTCAGTAATTGCAATGAGATCATGGCCCTGTGACTGCACACAGATCTGTAACTCCTCTTGTTTGTTCCCCATGCTGCGTGCATTAGTGTACAGGCATTTCGGAGAGGCCAATGAGTGTGTAGCTTTTACCCTAGAGGGGTGGTGGGCCTTCCAATTCTCAAAAGTACTAGCACTCTGCCCCATAAGTGCTGAGCTACTACAGCCAGGCACCTCTCTAGTGAGCCCAGTTACATCCCCACCCCCCTTCCAATCTAGTTTAAAGCTGTCTCAATGAGCCCTGCTAACTCTAGTCCTAGAACCCTCTTCCCCCTGTGAGATAGGCTTTTCCCATCTGCTACCAGCAGGCCTGGTGTTCTGTAAATCAGGCCATGGTCAAAGAACCCAAAGTCCTGCCAGTAGCACCAGGTTCAGAGCCAGTCATTGACCTGCTGGCTCTTCCTGTTTACCCCCTCATCATTCCCTGCAACTGGAGGGATAGAGGAGAGCAAGACTTGTGCTCCCGATCCCTTGACCAGTCATCCAAAGGCCCTGAAATCTTTCTTCATTGCTGTCGGCGTTCTTCTCACTACGTCATCACTGACTACCTGAAAAACTAAAAGGGGATAATAATCTGATTGCTGCACCAGGGAAGGAAGCTTCTTAACATGGTTAACCCAGGCCCCAGGGAGGCAGCAAACTTCCCTATATAGCAGGTCCGGTCTACATATCGGGCCTTCCGTTCCCTTCAGAAGTGAGTAACCTATGACAATAACCCATCTTTTGTTTTTGACTGTGGAGGTTTTGATTCGGGGCGTGGTCCAACTAGGCCTCAATGACACCTCCAAGCTGGGAGGATTATCATCCTCACCGTTGTCCAGTTCCCCTTGCAGAGCACTGTACCTGTTCTGCAATGGCACCTGGGAAGGTGGGGTACCTGCGGCACCTGTTGTGTTGGGCAGGAACATCTCCCCATTGTCCCCTGTCCTCCAAGCTACCCTGTTCAGCCAGTCGGGGAGAGGAGTGGGAGTTCTCCATAGCAGGGGCTCTGTCTGCCTGCTGGGTTTCTGTCATGGGAGACAGGGTATGACTCCAGGCATCTATCTCCCTCTTGAATTCCCTGATAACCCTCAACCTACTTACCTCCTCCCTGAGCTCCATCACTAAGCGGAGGAGCTCCTCTACCTGGGCACACCTGCCACAGGCATGCTCACAGCTGCCATCTGACACTGGTGTAAGAGCAGGACACACCCTGCAGCCCGACGCCTGGGTGGCAGCATGTTCGCACGAGAGCTCCGTCTGCTAAGCAGCATCAGAGCTGGTGCATGCACAGTTCATCGGGGCCATGGTCTTCTGCCAGGTAGATACCATGGCTACCTGGCCAAGTTGGTAGATTTTCAGCACCCTTCCATGCGACCTGCCGCGCCCTGTTGGCCTGGTCGGTTTGCCTACCCAGGGGGTCTGTCCTTGCTGCAGTGCTCCCAGGTGATGCCTTAGGTGCCGCTCACTCACCGCTCACTTGCTCAGTGCACAGCGAGCTGGCTCGCTGCACTCCTGAATGGCTCCTTTAGAATTGCCGTGGGTGGTGCTGGCTCTGCCCCTGCCACGTCAGCAGCCCTCCCTCAAGCTGCTGCTCCCAGCACGACCTAGTCACTTTTCCTGGCTTTGAAAAGCCCCCAAGAGCCCCTTGCCAGCCCTTTCCGCCTCGATTCCCTTCCCCAGTGCAGACTTACCTGCACTGGAGCTGATCTCCTCGGTGAGTGAGGAGATATGTTTTAAAACACTTCCCAGGAACCTTTCACAATGGAAAACAGATATTTTTTTCTCTTCCTTCCTTTTAGGAAGAGGGGCTCATATAGAGCATCTTTCATTCGATTAGTGGCTAGACAAGGCTAAACCATGAGAGATTTATTGGCGCCTAATATGGGGCACAACCGAGGTTCTGAAGATTGCCTGAATAGTTTGAATACTGGCTTGCTCAGTTGAGAGAGTATCAGATTTTTTCTTCTGAGACTTTTGAGCAGTTGGAAATTAAGACAGCTCACATCATGTTGTTCTTGAGTGAAATATATTGTGTCTTTATAGAGGTTTTTTTAAAGTTAATTGACGCAATGCTGCCTAACCTGGCATATGTGTTGTGTTATTGTTCATTTGTTCTTTGTGTTTATTTGCGGTGGTTCAGTTCTGAGTGCTGGGAGAAATGTGCCATCTTGCTATGGTGTTTAACGATTATGCCGGGATAAATTTGGTAGTGACTTTACCCCCACACCTCTGGCGCTACCTCGTGGATTTTGTCACTTTGTACACTTTCGATTTTACCTTGGGAAAGCATACTCCCTTTTATGCTAAGCTGACTCCACTAGAGTTTGGGGATTGCAGAAATGATTGTTACTATCAAATCATGATTTTCTTATTGATTCTGCTGGATGTATTTCAGGAGTGGTTTTATATTAAACATTGGTGCAGGAGTAGGTGTTATACAATGTGCACTGCCGCTACTACTGCTCTGACAAGTACTGCTACTACTCCAATTCCGACAATGAGTACTGCCACTACTCCAATTCCGACAATGACCACTGCCGCTACTCCAACTCCATCCGTACCAGTATGTGTTGCCCCTGTGACCAGGAAGCAAAAAAGGAGGTCAGTTTGTTCCCCTGCCCCTTATACCAAAGAACAGCTCAGGTCAGATTGCGCGGGAGAGAGTTCTTCTGACAAAGATCAGAGAGAGGGTCCTTCTAAAGCAGATCAGAGAGGGGGTCCTTCTAAAGTAGATCCGGGAAAGGGTCCTTCTCAGGCATATCAGGGAGAGGGTCTTTCTCAGGCAGCGTAAACGTAGGAGGAGGAATCAGACATAGAGGTAATCATTCAATCCTTATTTATGAAGGACTTATGAAATATGAGGAAGGACTTTAGCCGTCATGAAGGTGAGACTTATCTCCTGGTCGCTCTGATGCTGGGATAACAAACAGAGACAATACCATAGACTTAGAAGTTAGAGTAGCTAGGCAGTTGGGAAACCTGGCCAGAGATGTAGGTACAGATAAAGCGATTGGGAGAAAGCCATACACTCTCCGTCTCTGGAGGAGATTCCTGTTACCCATAAAGGGCAGGTACTCCTTTAAGGATGATATCAAATGCCGCCTGTGCAAATGAACTACCATGGAGAAAGATATTAAGTACCTGAGAGAATTGTATGTGCGAGAGGTGATTTATAGTGACCGGCGAGTGATTATAGACCCTGATGAAATGTCATGCAAACGACCTATGTTGCGGAAGTTTGTGCAGAGTGCACCACTGATGTATTCAACAATGATCTGGGGAGGATCTGATGCTGATACACCAACTGTAAATGAAGTGGCTAACAAACCATGACAGTATGAAGACAGTTTCTCTTGTCCCATTGTTGCGGCCATGGAAAAAAAGACTGAGAAAATGACTAAGAAAACTGGGAAGTTATTTGAAAAACTGTATGATAAACTGTCGAGGATGGAGACAAGATCCCATTCTTCCCCTGCATGGACCCAGGCTGCATCCATTAGGAGAAGACGCCCTCCTACGAGACTGGCTCAAGAGAGACGGAACACGCCACAAGGTGGTTTTGCCTCTGCGACTATGGAGAGGACATGAGGAAGTGGGATGGACAACCTACATCGACCCTAGAAGCACGAGTACGCAAGTTGAAAGGTAAAACAAATAGAAGAAAGAGTTTTCCTAGGAGGATGGCTGCTCCGGTTTACAGTGAGCGGCTCTCTGGTCTGATTACAAACCCATTTGTTGGTCATGACACAAGTTGCATGAACCCATCTGTTAATAGCAGTTACTATGCTCAATATTAGAGGGGCCTTGCCTCCAGCCAGGTGGAGGAGAGGGACAACCAAATTTATTGGACTGTGTGGATTCGATGGCCTGGCACAGTAGAGCCACAAAAGTATAAAGCCCTGGTGGACACGGGTGCACAGTGTACCCTATTGCCATCGAATCATAAAGGGGCAGAAACTGTCACTATTTCTGGAGTGACAGGCGGATCTCAAGAACTGACTGTATTAGAGGCCAAAGTGAACCTAACTGAAAATAAATGGGAGAAACACCCCATTGTGACTGGCCCGGATGCTCCATGCATCCTTGGCATAGACTTCCTCAAGAGAGGGTATTTTAAAGACCCAAAAGGGTGGGCTTTTGGTATAGCAGCTGTAGAGACTGGACAGTGGGGTAGAGTGCACCCTCAGCAAGTTTGCTGATGATACCAAGCTGTGTGGCGAGGTAGACATGCTGGAGGGGAGGGATGCCATCCAGAGGGAACTTGACAGGCTGGAGAGGTGGGCCCGCGCCAACCTCATGCAGTTCAACAATGCCAAGTGCAAGGCCCTACATCTGGGTCGGGGCAATCCGAAGCACAAATACAGGGTCGGCGGAGAATGGCTGGAGAGCAGCCCTGAGGAGAAGGACCTGGGGGTGATGATTGACGAGAAGCTCGACATGAGCCAGCAATGTGCGATCGCAGCTCAGAAGGCCAACCGTATCCTGGGCTGCATCAAAAGAAGTGTGGCCAGCAGGTCAAGGGAGGTGATTCTGCCCCTCTACTCCACTCTCGTGAGATCCCACCTGGAGTACTGCATCCAGCTCTGGAGTCCCCAACATAAGAAGGACATGGACCTGCTGGAGCGTGTCCAGAGGAGAGCCACGAGGATGATCCGAGGGCTGGAGCACCTCTCCTATGAGGAGAGGCTGAGAGAGTTGGGGCTGTTCAGCCTGGAGAAGAGAAGGCTCCGGGGAGATCTTATTGCGGCCTTCCAGTACCTAAAGGGGGCCTACAGGAGAGCTGGGAAAGGACTTTTTACTAGGGCATGTAGTGATAGGACAAAGGGGAATGGTTTTAAACTGGAAGAGGGCAGGTTTAGATTAAACATTAGGAAGAAAGTTTTCACTTTGAGGGTGGTAAGGCACTGGAACAGGTTGCCCAGAGAAGCTGTTGAGGCCCCATCCCTGGAGGTGTTTAAGGCTAGGCTGGACGTGGCCTTGGGCAACCTGGTCTAGTGGGAGGTGTCCCTGCCCATGGCAGGGGGGTTGGAACTCGATGATCTTCAATGTTCCTTCCAACCTAAACCATTCTATGATTCTATGATTCTATGTTTGAGTGGGTATATCATATCCCCTATCATGCACCAGCTTCCAGGAAAATTAAACGATACAATGGACTGTTAAAAACCACCCTGAAAGGCGGAACCTTTAAAAATTGGGACAAGCATTTAGAGCAAGCTACCTGGTTAGTTAACACCAGGGGATCCATCAATTGGGCTGGTCCTGCTCAATCAGACCTTTTACATACTCTAGAAGGGGACAAAGTCCCTGTGGTGCATGAAAGGCATATGTTAGGGAAAACTGTTTGGGTTTTTCGTGCTTCACGCTAAGCCAAACCCATTCGTGGGACTGTTTTTGCTCAAGGACCTGGATGTGCTTGGTGGGTGATGCTGAAGAATGGAGAAGTTCAATATGTACCTCAAGGAAATTTAACCCTCGATGAGAATACTCAGTTCTGAGCTCTATGATATTAATTGCTACATAATACTAACAGTGTTCAATAAGTGTTTTTGAGGATAACATAGTGGTGATGAAACCGGAGCTAGCTTCATACAAAGTCATTAATAAGGTGAAACTTGCCATAAAACTTATTGAACCTTGTTAAACCACTGTTAAACTTTGGCAAATTCTAGCAAAGTTATTGAACTCAGTCAAATTATTATTTTACCTCAATAAAACATATTGCTGCTTCTCTCTTTTGCGTGAGGTGCATTCCTGTCATCAATGACAAAAGGGTGGCTACAAAGAATATGGAGACTCCCTTTTTACAAGGAGTTACATGGAAAAGACAAGGGGTAATGAGTACAAGTTACTCCTGGGGAAATTCGAATTGGACACAAAAGGAAAATTTTTCACAATGAGAACAATCAGCCATTGAAGTGGTGAATTCCCCAACATTGGACACTTTTAAGATTTGGCTGGACAGGGTGCTGGGCCATCTTGTCTAGATCATGCTTTTGCCAAGAAAACTTGGACCAGATGATCCTTGAGGTCCCTTCTGACCTGGTATTCTATGATTCTATAAACACAGTCAAGTCCCCTTCCTCCTCTTTGGCTGGTAGAGATAGGAGGTCACTAATGAAGGCACACACACCCCCACCCCTAGGTTCACAAGCACATGCACATTTGCAGATCCCTTGAGTACTGGCACAGCCCCTCTGTCTGCCTGACACTCCTGCCCTGATCCCAGGCCCCCTTAACCACTTCATGGGTCCCCTACTCACCTGCTAGTCCAGCTTAAAGTTTGCTAGTGAATACACATGCATACCCCACGCACACCAAGTTTGGAGAAGATACAGACACTTGGTCCCCCACAGCAGCCAGCACTGGGCACACAGGCTGTGACCCATGGTACCACTCCAGCCTCTAGCGCTGAGCCCCTCATTTACCTCACTCACGCTCTTGTCCGAAAAGCAGATTCATGCCTGTCATGCAATTAACCAATCTCACACGCTCAGGAGAGATATTGCATTTATTCAGGCCTGGGTGCTAGGTGGATTTTCCACAAATCAAGCACACCCCATGCCGGTCTTCTTGCTACATTTATACACAAAAGTTACAAGGTAGTACACTCCCAGTTACAATGATTGGTTAGTAATTTACATATAATATCTGCTATGTCATTCTTTTAATCATCACACATGCACGGAGGAAGGGTCTTCACCTGGGCAAGGGTCTTCTTGACCTGTGGGTGTGTTTTCTAGTATTATAATGAAGGTAGTTCACTTCAGGACACCTTAAAAGTAAGTTCTGTTGCCAAGTTGGCCAGCTGGATTCTCCTCTTGCCGGGTTGTCATATAATTCATCCTATATACAATCAATCCCAGATGTTAAGGTCCAGAGAAGAGGGACTTCAAACAACACAACGTTCTGTTCATTACTAGTTAATGGAACAGACTGCATGATCAGGCTCAGGGCATAGCCAGACAAGTGTACTGACCAGCAAACTTTTTACACACAATTGGCCCTTTTTATCTCCTTACCCCTCCATTTTCTATGCAACCCCTGGGCATAAAAGGTGATCTTTAAAGGTCCCTTCCTACCCAAGCCATTCTATGATTCTATTTTCCTACTCTTGTTCCTCCCAGAATCACCTAAACTCCTCCCTTATCCTACCTTTGGTTCCTCCCCTAAACATCCTATAATAAGATCTGTGCAATCCCAAACTGCTTTTCCCCTGAATCACATAATATGTCCTTTGCCTCAGTGGCCACTCTGGCCTAAACCATGACAGTCCCACTGTCACGGATGGAGCGATGCACTTCACTCGTAGAGAGAAGCAGCAATACATTTATTGATATAAAACAGGGATTTAACAATGTTTGATAGTAAATGCGACAGTGTTTTAACAAGATTCAATGGCAAAGTGCACTTGGTTATTTACTGCATAGAGGACAGGGTCAGACAGAACTGTCAGAGACCCTCCTGTTGAGTCATGAGGTTCAGAAAGGACCCTCTTGCTTTCTAAACCCTTTCTCAGAGAGGAGTTTAGGTACGTCTGGATCCAATCCTAGCCCCAGCTCAACAGTTTACATCTAAAGGATTATATATGCGCAATCAATCCTTTATATCCCTTAGCTAAGATTTCAAAGTTTAGCACGCTGTTAGTCACTTACTAAGGATCTGTTGCCGAAAGGCATCTCTGAATCTTGAGAAGTAACCTTGAGAGGCGTCCCTACTCAAGGTCCCTACTACCTGGCATGCAGCCTGCTGCCGTGGAGGAGAGCTCAAAGGGCTTTTGGGCTATTCACTATTTATGGGGGTAAGATGATTGACCTATAGTCATATTTTCATTTTGACCACAGTATCAGTGTTTCTCAAGTTAGCCCTTGGCTATTGTGTTGTTATCTGTCTCCCCAAAACCACATTGAGCCCCAGATGCTGCCATCATGACTAGATGCACCCATTACAACCACCACAGGTGGTTATCGCTTGGGCAGGGTTATGGAGATAACCCACCCAGGAGTGGGGGGCAGAGCAAACCATCACACCCACACCTAGCCAGCAACCCCCTCTAGCTTGAAAGGTGATCTGGAGAGCTGCTCCAGATGACTCATCATGATGGATTTCACGCCTGGACAATGGAGCTGAGGGCTCTGCTAGGACAGCCCTTGGAGGTATGCTGACAAGGTGTTTGTTCCTCAGGAGTCATTGATTTGTGTTCCTGCCTGCCATTGTATTCCCCTGTGCTCCTCTGGGCTTGTGCAGATGGGCCTTCGATGGGCTGATGGTCCCTGTGATGGACCTGGCAGTAGCCCAGAAGGGTATTATTTGGGCTCCCCCTCCTGCCAATGTCTCTCTGAGCTCCTTTGTGGCTGTGCAGATGAGCTTTATCACACAACCTAACAGTAAAAACCCCTATGAAGAAGGCATTCTGTACCTCAGCCTTTTACATGTTGTGGTGGGTTAATGATATGGTCTCTTACTTCCCCTCCTCAATAGGGTGAGGGAGAAAATAAGATGGAAAAGCTCCTGGGTCAAGATAAGGACAGGGAGATCACTTATCAATTACCATTACAGGCATTACAGGCAAAACAGACTGGGGGGGGGGGGGGGGGGGGAATGTTCATCTATTGCCAATTAAAAATTGAGTAGAAACAAAGATAAAACTATAAACACCTTCCCTCTATCCCACCCCTCTTCCCAGGCTCAACTTCACTCCTTCATTCCCAACTCTTTTACGTCCTCCTCCCCCAATGAGCAGGAGGGGCACGGGGGATGGGGAAAGGAGGTTGCAGTCAGTTCATTACAGTTCATCACAGTTCATCTCAGCCAACCTCATGCAGTTCAACAAGGCCAAGTGCAAGGTCCTACATCTGGGTCGGGGCAATCCCAAGCACAAATACAGGCTCGGCGGAGAATGGCTAGAGAGCAGCCCTGTGGAGAAGGACCTGGGGGTGATGATTGATGAGAAGCTCGACATGAGCAAGCAGTGTGCGATCGCAGCCCAGAAGGCCAACCGTATCCTGGGCTGCATGAAAAGAAGTGTGGCCAGCAGGTCAAGGGAGGTGATTCTGCCCCTCTACTCCGCTCTCGTGAGACCCCACCTGGAGTACTGCATCCAGCTGTGGAGTCCCCAACATAAGAAGGACATGGACCTGCTGGAGCGCATCCAGAGGAGAGCCACGAGGATGATCCGAGGGCTGGAGCACCTCTCCTATGAGGAGAGGCTGAGAGAGTTGGGGCTGTTCAGCCTGGAGAAGAGAAGGCTCCGGGGAGATCTTATTGCGGCCTTCCAGTACCTAAAGGGGGCCTACAGGAGAGCTGGGGAAGGACTTTTTACGAGGGCATGTAGTGATAGGACGAGGGGGAACGGCTTTAAGCTGGAAGAGGGCAGGTTTTTATTAAACATTAGGAAGAAGTTTTTCACTTTAAGGGTGGTGAGGCACTGGAACAGGTTGCCCAGAGAGGTTGTTGAAGCCCCATCCCTGGAGGTGTTCAAGGCCAGGCTGGACATGGCCTTGGGCAACCTGGTCTAGTGAGAGGTATCCCTGCCTATGGCAGGGGTGTTGGAACTCGATGATCTTCAAGGTCCCTTCCAACCTAAACCATTCTATGATTCTATGATTCTATGATCTCTGTTGCTCTTTCCTCCTCACGCTTTCCCCCTTCTCTGGCATGGGGTCTCTCCCATGGGAGACAGTTGTAATAAGTAACTAGTGGTGATTCGCTGATCAAATCAAGTTAATCAAGGGGAACGAACCCATTGTGGTAGTCTTGAGAACATCCCTTTTGACAAGAAGAGATATAACCACAATGTTATCCTGAGCAAGCATTAAACCGCCCTGTTAAGGTGTGTACCAATCAAGCCTGTAAAGAATAGATTGTATAAGTTGATTTTGCACATTTTTATCGAAACTACCTCAAGCAAGTACAGATCTAATGAAATCAAGATAACGGAAGAAGCAGAGGGGCGTACTGAAGATGTCGAAATCGACCTCCGTGAAGATAAAGGAGCTGCTCAGCTCGCTTGAATTTGCGAGCCTTGGAGGAGCTGCGACTCTCCGGCCACCCAGCGCTGCTTTTGCTTTCCTACCTTAATAAATATTTAGTGAATCTGTTTTTGATTCAGTTGGTCTTAATTTCAACTATAACACAGTTCTTCACAAAACTTGTCCAACATGGGTCCTTCCCATGTGCTGCAGTTCTTCAAGAACTTCTCCAGCGTGGGCTGCTCTCCATGGGCTAAAGTTCCTGCCATGAGCCTGCTTCAGGATGGGCTCTTCTCAAACTGCAGTGTCCTTCAGGGGTCCTCCATGGGGTGCAGGGCGGATATCTGAGCCGACACAGGCAGGACGCAGGAACAACCTCAAAACCATGCATGAAATGCAAAGAGTAAATTTAACCTTGATACCTCACAAACCAGGAGATCTCTGAAGCAGCACCCTGGTGATACAAAATTGGGTTTTCAGGCAGATGCCAAAATGGTTAAATTGCAGACAGAATGGAAATAATGTAAAAAGAGATAACTGCAAAGAACTCAGACAGCATGGACTGTAACTGAAGGCCGGAGCGGGAGGCTAGTACAAGTCGGTCTAGGAGGTTAAGTGCACAATTACGAGACTCGATATGAAAGGAATCTGAAGGACGGAGCACAAAACTCGCCCAAAGAATAACAAGGCGACCCCTTCAAGAAAGAGAAAAGAAACCACCAAGGACTCTCAGGACCACAGCTAAGGACAAAAGTACATGTGCGGCTGGGAGGGGTTAATGAAATAATTTTCATATGTATAAATTGTCATGAATATGTAAAGCCTACATTGTAATAAATAGGGTCTAGATAGAATCTGTGGTATGCACGTTGGGCGGAGTGATCCCCCGTGCATCCAGCGCTGCAATAAAGAGAATGCCTGCTTCTTAATATTACATTGGTGTTAAGGAGTTTATTCCCGATTTCAGAGACACTGGCAGAGGCACGCAAGCAGGAATGCAGGCGCTACAGAGCTCGGTCCTTGCTAGAGAGTGTTTATTAGCAAGAGAGCCCTTGCTAGCGAGAGAGAGAGAGTCTGAACCTGTTGTTCTCACATGTACATCAGGGATTCAAGCAGGTGTAGTTTTCCACTGTGCTTTGATCTTTTCTGACAGCAGGGCAGGAATCTCAAGCATGTTCGATAAGGTGCCTCTGAGTCCATCACAGGCCTATGTTATCTAAGTGCAGATGTTCTACTTGTCAAGCACACAAGACTAAACAATGATTAGTGTGATATACATGTTTTTCAACACCTTCAGCTCCAAGTCACTTGAGTGTGTTTACAATCCTCCTCGCCAATCTTCTGTTACTTTCCCACAGTGGATATATGCTCCAATGTGGTCCTCCATGGGATGCAGGGGGAAAACCTGCTTCACCATGGTCATCTCCACTGCCTGCAGGGGAATCTTGGCTCTGGCACCTGGAGCACCTCCTCCCCTTCCTTCTTCACTGCCCTTGGTGCCTGCAGGGTTGTTTCTCTCACATTTTTTCTCACTCCTCTCTCTCCCAGGTCCTCGCAGCAATTTTAACCCTTTCTTAAATATTTTATCACAGAGGTGCCACCAGCTTTCCTGATTGGCTCAGCTTTGTCCAGCTGCGGGTCCGTTTTGGGGCTGGCTGGCATTGGCTCTGTCAGGCATGAGGCCAGACCCTGAGCTCTTCTCACAAAAGCCATCCCTGCAGTTTCCCCTTCACTGCCAAAGCCTTGCCATGTAAACCCAATACACATCCTGTGTCAC
This sequence comes from Pluvialis apricaria, assembly GCA_017639485.1. NCBI lineage: Eukaryota > Metazoa > Chordata > Aves > Charadriiformes > Charadriidae > Pluvialis > Pluvialis apricaria. The sequence continues at coordinate 25,479,438 of CM030043.1, read as the reverse complement.
CAGGGCCTTTGCACTATTCAGCAGTGGGCCCACATGTTCCCTAGTCTTCCTTTTGTCACCTATGTACTTATAGAAGCCCTTCTTGTTGCCTTTGACATCCCTTCCCAGATTCAACTCCATGTGGGCTTTGGCTTTCCTAACTGCTTCTCTGCAGGCTCAGGCAGTGTCTCTGTATTCCTCCCAGGTTACCTGTCCCTGCTTCCACTTTTGTGTTTGAGTTTTGCCAGGAGCTCCTTGCTCATCTGTGCAGGCCTCTTGGCACTTTTGCTTGACTTCCTGATCGTGGGACAGACCGCTCTTGAGCTTGGAGGAGGTGATCCTCAAATATCAACCAGCTTTCTTGGGCCCCTCTTCCCTCCAGGGCCTTATTCCACAGGACTCTTCCAAGCAGATCCCTGAAGAGGCCAAAGTCTGCTCTCCTGAAGCCCAGCACTGTGAGCTTGCTTTTTGCCCTCCTCCCTCCTTTCTGGATCCTGAACTCCTCCATCTCATAGTCACTACAGCCAAGGCTGCCTTCGGCTTTCACATCTCCAGTGAGCCCCTCCTTGTTGGTGAGTATGAGGTCCAGCAGAGCACCTCTTCTCCTTTGATCCCCTGTCACTTGGGTGAGGAAGTTGTCATCGATGAACTCCAGGAACCTCCTGGATTGCTGACATAAAAAGGCCTAAACCATAGGCCTCGAACCAAAGTTGACTTCTGAATGAACCTAGAAGTTGACTTCTGAGTGAACCTCCCAACCAGCATCATATCAGCATGAATTATAACCATGGGAAAAACCCCTGGAAACTGTAGAAGATAGGAATAGAAACCTTTAAACCTAAGCTAGGAGACAGGAACTCCTCGGATGCACCCAGGATCCCGGCCAGATCCTGGACGTGCCCGAGTGAGGCAAGCCAATCCGCCAGATCTTTCTGTGCATTTTGACATATAGATGTTTGTTAAACTGTATATTAGCAGGACCCTCTCACAGCAAAGATGGAGACCTCACCTATGAGTGGACGCACTGCGTAGGATTTCCCAATTGCTGGGAGCGGTTCTCCGATCCTTTGCTGTGACGGGGCTCCCCAGCTGAAGCACGGATCTGGATGATGGTAAAGTATCAGGGCAATTGGTGATGTATCTATCTTTCTTAATCACTATAGTAAACTCTATGTAGTAATGATTAGGTGCATTATCTTGCTTATTCTTTATGCTGCTTTTAACTGAAGTAAAATAAGCTTATCTTTTTTTTTTTTTTAACTTGGTGTCTGTGTCCTTTCTGTTGACCCTGTCAACTGGCAAAACAATTGCTTATGCCCTGCTGTGTTGTCCCTCCAGCAGATATCGAGGTGATTGAAGTCCTCCATGAGGACCAGGACCTGTGAAGGTGAGGCTGCTGCTAGCTGTCTGTAGGACAGATGCACTTGTTCTTCCTGATCAGACGGCCTATAGCAGACATTCACTACAACGTCACCTAAATGGGTCTGCTCTTTAATCCTAACCATAAGTCGGCTCATCATCCATCCCTAGGAAGAGCTGCATACATTCCAGCTGTTCTCTCACAATAAAGGGCAACTCCCCCTCCTCGTCTTTCCAGACCATCCTTCCTAAAGAGCCTGTATCCTACAGTCCACCTGACCCAACAGAGGATGAGCCTCACGAGGAATCACGAGAGTGTGGTGGTGACCCAACCAAAGCCAGTTTTGGCACCCAGCAATCCAACATGCCACTTCTCATGTCCCCAGTGATCACCTTGACAATGGGGACCAAGTCATTGGTTCTTCTTATTGACACTGTGGGAGGCAGTCCATGGAATAAGGGAATAATATCTGCGTGTATGTCAATGGACAGGGGATGGTAGTTAATCAGGATATATAAACCTGACTATTGGATGTAAAGAAGGTTTAATAACGTAATATAAATTGTAAGCATTTGTAAGAGGGAATTAGGGAATGAGAAATAGATGAAATGATAAGGAAAAAGAAAAGTATGAATGGAATAGAATGATCAAATGCTATAGTGCAGCATGTGTTTCTTCTCAGAGGAAATGAGTTACCAGCAAATGCAGATTTTCAGCACTTTTTACATCTGTTTTGCTAATAATCTGGAAGCATTATAGCATTCTTCTATTGCTAGAAGTGTTTATTAACGCTTTTAAATTATTTTATATTTCTGAGCATTTCTGTTTGTGAAAATATTTATATTGTGTCTCCTATAAGATAGGTAATAATTAGCATTAAAAAACCCAAACAAAACAAGTACTTAAAAGGTTTTTCTGTATATGTGGAAGTCACTCACCCTCTTTCTCCAAGCTGAAAAGAACATAATTTTGTCATGTATCTGACTTGTATCTGTCTACTAATATGAATGTACCAGAAATCCCTGGTTTAAGCTCAGCTCTGCTTCTTGTATATTTCATGGTTCCTTAAGCAAAATCATTCTCTATTAAAATCAAATTAAATACCAAAAGTTTCAGGACATAAATTTATTGCAAAGAACTATTGTGTATGCAGTTTTAAAGTGATTACATTAAGCATATGAGATAAAACATAAACCATAATAGATACTCCAAACAATCTCACTAAAGTCTGGCAAGCAACTTGTAGGAAATAATGTATTTAACAATTTTTAGTCTACCTTGCAGTTTGGGAAATGTCATGTAAGAGCTCATAATCCATTATTTATCAAAAATTTTCTGACAGATATGTAGAGGTCTGCAGTCTCTTTTTTTTATTTGAGTACAGTATTCCAAGTATTCCAAGTATGCCAATCTCAAGCAGTACTTGAATGAGATTTTTATCAGGAAGTAGATTATTGCACAAGTCTGTTGATTTTCTTGTATTTTCCTAAGCAGCACCCTGTGCTGCAACTATCTGAGATGGGATCTTGAATGAGACTGACAATAGGTCTTGCCTTGTTTGGCAGTTCCAGTATTTTTATTCAGGTGTACCTATACAAACACAAACACATACACATGCATACTTATTAATCACAAATCATACTTGTAAGCATACTAGGTATCTACAGTACAGCAAGCTGTAAGCAGTCCAGGAAACTCTTGGAGTGCGTCAAAGATAATTTCTTAATCCAGGTGATAGACAGCCTGACCAGAGGAGAAGCGTTACTGGACCTGTTGCTTACCAGCACAGATGAACAAATTAGAGAGGTCAACATTGGTGGCAGCCTGGGCTGCAGTGATCATGCCCTGGTGGAATTCACAAGGTTGAGGGATATGGGCCAGGTGAAGAGTAGAGTCAGGACCCTGAATTTTAGGACAGCAAACTCTCATTTTTTTAAGGAACTAGTGGATGGGACCCCCTGGGAAACGGCCCTCGGGGATAAAGGAGCAGAACAAAGCTGGCAGCTCTTAGGACATTTTTCTCGGAGCACAAGAGCTCGATTTCCATGTGTAAGAAATCAGGAAAGGAGGGCAGGAGACCAGCATGGCTCAGTAAGGACCTCCTGGTCAAACTAAAGCATAAGAAGGAAATGGACAGGCAGTGGAAGCAGGGACACGCATCCTGGGAAGAATGTAACAATGCTGCCTGGATGTGTAGGGATGGGATCGGGAAAGCTAAGGCACAGTTGCAGCTGAATTTGGCAAGGGATGCTAAGAATAATAATAAGGGCTTCTACAGGTAAGTTGTTCAGAAAAGGAGGACAAAAGAAAACGTACCCCCCCACCCCAACATATACGACAGGAGATCTAGCGACAACCAACACAGAGAAGGCTGAGGTACTCAACAATGTTTTTGTCTCAGTTTTCACTAGCAACCTCTCTTCCCACATTTCTCAAGGCTCTGAGCCTCAAGGCAGGGACTGGGGGAATGAAGTCCCTCTCATCATAGGAGAAGATCAGGTTCAAGACCACCTGAGGAACCCGAACATGCTGGTGAGGTCCTTTGGTCTGCTGACTCAGTGAAGGTAGGGGATGGAGATTCACGCAGCAGCAGAGATGTGAGGGTCACTGATGGGTTAGAAATTTTGGCTGCGCCTGGGAATGGTCAGGCAGGAATTAGGGCTTCTCCCAGTAAAAAGGCGGTGGGATCAATAGCCCAACTGAAGTGCTTGTATACTACCGCACGCAGCGTGGGCAACAAACAGGAGGAGCTGGAACCCATTGTGCAGCAGGAACACTACAATATAGTCACCATCACAGAAACATGGTGGGATGACTCACATGATTGGAGTGTTGCATTGGATGGCTATAGGCTCTTCAGGAAGGATAGGCAAGCAAGGAGAGGCGGTGGGGTAGCCCTGTATGTTAGGGAGTGTTATGAATGTCTAGAACTAAATGATGGTGACAATAAGGTTGAGTGACTATATGTAAGAATCATGGGGAGGGCCAACAAGGCAGATATCTTGGTGGGAGTCTGTTATAGACCACCCAACCAGGATGAAAACCAGATGAAATATTCTATAAGCAGCTGGGAGAAGTCTCACGATAGCGAGCCCTTGTCCTCGTGGGGGACTTCAACTTACCAGATATCTGCTGGGAATACAATACAGCAGAGAGGGAACAGTCTAGGAGGTTCCTGGAGTGTGTTGGGGATAACTTCCTGACACAGCTGGTGAGGGAGCCGACTAGGGAAGGTGCTCTGTTGGACCTGTTGTTTGTAAACAGGGAAGGACTTGTTGGGGATGTGATGGTTGGAGGCTGTCTTGGGCATAGTGGTCATGGAATGATATCGTTTTTGATTCTTGGAGAAGCAAGGAAGGGGGTCAGCAGAACTGCTACCTTGGACTTCTGGAGGGCGGACTTTGGTCTTTTCAGGAGCCTGGTTGACGGAGACCCTTGGGAGGCAGTCCTCAAGGGCAAAGGAGTCCAGGAAGCCTGGACGTTTTTCAAGAAGGAAGTCTTAAAGGCACAGGAGCAGGCCGTCCCCATGTGCCAAAAAATGAGCCATCGGGGAAGAAGACCGGCCTGGCTGAACAGAGAGCTATGGTCACAACTTAGGGAAAAAAGGCAAATTTATAGCCTTTGGAAGGAAGGGCAGGCCACTCATGAGAACTACAAAGATGTAGTGAGGCTATGCAGGGAGAAAATTAGAAGGGCCAAAGCCCAACTAGAACTTAACCTGGCTATTGCAGTTAAGGACAACAAAAAAAGTTTCTATAAATACATTAGCAATAAAAAGAGGACTAAGGATAATCTCTGTCCTTTATTAGAAGGGTGCCGGGTCCTGACTAACCGAGCTTTCAAGCTTTTAATAGAACATGAAACTTTTAACATTGTAGGCCAAAGAAACTGCAATGCCTCTGACATCACCTTAAATTGCTCAGAGTAGCAGCTGTGCCTGAACACTATAGCCCTCTTTGCCCTTGATCTTTAGAAGCTACAGAGTATCAGTATAAACATGATAACTACCTCTTTGTCTAAACAGAATGTGTAAGCCTCTACTTCTCATGAGATTGCAAGGCATTAGATAGTTTTAGGCTGCACCTTTATCTCGGGTACCGAGGCTGGGAAGGACACAAGAAGAGACAGCTGGCAGCTGGAAAAGGAGCCAAGAAGTTGGAGTAACCATCAAGGACGGAATGATAACGGGACATTCCAAGATGTTTGCAACATAAAGGCAACATCAAAAGGAACCAATGGAAGACAAAGACGGGTCGCATGGACAGCTCGTGCCCGGGGGAATTAGCCAATTAACATTTAGCTAGTTGCGCAAACTAAACTGATCTGTCTATAAAATCGGGCTTGTAGCGAAAATAAATGTTCGACTGTGCATCGCATCGGTGTGTTCTGTCGTTCCGGTCCTGCATGACTCACAGATCTCGGCGACGGCGGCAATTGGTGACCCCGACGTGATTCGCCTACGTGCCGAAGAAAGCAGGGATACTGCCGGCCGGCGTTGAGGTAAGCCGGGCTGCCCGAGAGAAGCAGGAGCGGATCCGCCCCTTGGAAATTAAGGGACTGTGGCAGTATGGGTTCCGCCGTATCGGCGGGTGAAAAAGCAGCGGTACAAAGTTTGCTGCGGGTGGCAAAAAGGCTGGGAGAAGACCTCACTGCAGCCGAGATAGAGACATTGTTACTGTGGTGTCGGCGTCGTGGGCTTCTAAAAACCCCTAGCCAGCTATATGATATTGAAGTTTGGAAGAAGGTGGGCATGGAGTTATGGGAGTCGGTGCAAACGGGCAATAAGGACGCTAAACACTTAGCTCCCATATACCGGCGAGTCAAAACTATGGTGGCTACCCTGAGAGGGGAAGCAGCCGTCGCATTGGCTGCCAGAGCCTCCCTCTCGGCAGAGACGAGCGGAGAGGAGGATTTAACTGCCTGGCCAGCGCAACGAAAGGAAGAAGGGCTTTGGGAAGAGGAAGACGAAATCAATCGCTTTCCCCTCGGACCATGTGTCCCTGCGGCTCCGCAGCCCGTGACTCCTGCGGCACCAGCAAACCCGGAGTATAAAAACACCACGGACCCGGTGTGCGACGAGCCCATGGAGTACGACAGTGCTGACAACACTTGCCCAGCGAGTGACCTGCGACAGATGCTGCAAGGACAGGAAGAGTTAATGCTGGGGCTACTAGAGGAAATGAAACGACTAGACCGAGGCTCGAAAAACGCCGTGGTGAAGGACGCTTATAAGCGAGCGCAACAATCCATAGTTACTGGAATTAAAACTTTGGAGCGGGCGGTGTTTGGGGATGTTTCTGATGGAGTGGGGGGGGAGTGAAAAGGTCGCGCTTAATGAAGCGGAGGCACCGAAAGCAAGGTCTGCTGAGGAGCCTTTGAGGGAGGCGGGGGTTTCTGAGCATAAGCAGCGTAACTGGATCCGCCGCATGTTGGAGGATGGGGAAATGTCTTTGCAGGATGCAGATGAGTACTTGCGGGCCGGTTTGGTAGTGGAGTGGGGGAGGAGGAAAAAGCGGCGTGGAAACGGGGAATAGAGTGGCGGACTGCGGAATATCAGTCCAAAAACGCGGAGAGGGGGGAGGACGGGAACACCGGTTCGTTCGATGTACCACCCCCCGCCTCCCTCCCCTCCAGCAAAGGACCCTGCTTTTAGTCCAGGAATGCGATGGAGGGGCATTATTGAGAATGCCCGAATAGAGGGGACAATGCTACCGTCGTCCCTACAAGCATGGCCAGTAATGGTCCAAGGAGAACAGCGGCAGTGGGCTCCATTTGATTGGAAGATTATCAGTAATTTGCAGCGGTCGGTACAGCAATATGGGTTGGATAATAAGGCCACTAGGCAGCTGCTATGGTCCTTCTTTAAGGGACAGGTGTTGTTGCCCATTGATATCAAAACTCTACTTGAATTGGTTTTATCACCCACGATGTATATGCTGTGGAGGGAGAAATGGAAGGACAAGTTGGAAGTTGCTATGCTAGACAATGTTAACCGGCCGCCGGGAGACCCACTGCGCTTTGCCACCTTGGACATGCTGACTGGCAGTGGGCAGTATGCAGATGGGGCCACGCAGGCGGCATTAGACCCCAGGGTGACGCAACAAACACAGGCGCTGGCCCTCGCCGCTTTGGAGGAGCTACCAAATTTAGGAACGCCGGTTCCCCCATACTCTCAGGTGAAGCAGGGCGTAGGGGAACCGTATATGCAGTTCATTGATCAGCTAAAGGCCTCTATAGATGCTGCGCCAACCCTTACCCCGGAGGCCAAAAAGGCAGTTTGTAAAGATCTTGCGTTACAAAATGCTAATTCCCAATGTCAGCAAATAATTGCTTCCTTGCCTGCGGGATCCAGTCTTACCCGCTATGTAGAAGCCTGTTCAAAGATACCGAGAATGCAGGAGGAAAAAGAACGGGCTCGTATTCATGCAAGTGCGCTAGCGGCGGCCTTGAGACCTGCCCTGCAGCAGGGAAGAAGGGATATGGGTCCTAAGTCCCGCACAGGTTGTTTTGCCTGTGGACAGGATGGACATTTCAAACGGAATTGTCCCAATCGTAAAAGAGTGGAAGCAGGCAGTAGAGATGGATTTGCAAGAACGTGCGATCGATGTGATAAGTTTGGGCATAAAGCAAATGAATGCAGGTCACGGTTTAGAAGAGACGGCACTCCCCTGCCGGGAAACTCCCAGACCAGCGCCCAGATGGGGGGGCGCGGGGACAGCGAAATACCCCAAAGTGATGGTTGCCTCAAACGGCTGCTTGCCGGGACACGAGGGTCAGCCGGAGTTGATCTGGCCGTGGGAATAGACGTTACTTTTGAGGACGATCAAGTAAAGGTTGTTCCCTCAGTGGAATCGGGGCCGCTGGGAGACAACCTTAGCGCCTTATTGATCGGCCGGTCCTCTGCCTCTTGTCAAGGTCTTTTTGTATTGCCTGGCGTCATTGACGCTGACTATACTGGTCCTATCAGAATAATGGTCAGAGCACTAGCACCCCCCATTACAATAAAAAGGGGGACAAAAATAGCTCAGCTAGTGCCATTCCGCGCGGCTGTGCCTATTGCTAGTAAGAAGGAACGTGGGAATCAGAGCTTTGGTTCCACGGGAGAAACTCAGATAGCCTTTGTGGAGTCAATTGAGAAAAGGCGACCAGAGCGTCGGGTAATCCTTAAGGGTCCAGATGGAACTACAGCAGGCCCCATGCCTTTTTTGTTGGATACAGGGGCCGATGTAACAATTATAGGCCAGCGATTCTGGCCCACTCCATGGCCTGTTGAACCTCTCTCTGGGGCAATAATGGGAGTAGGGGGTGCGGTGCCCACTTTGAAAAGCCGAGCCATGATCCGATTTCAGGACACGGAGGGTGGGCTGGTGGCCTTAGTGCATCCGTTTGTCCTACTCGGGGATATTTGCTTATTGGGAAGAGATGTCCTGGGACAATGGGGCTGCACTCTACAGACGCCTTTTTAGTGGCGGCCATTGACACGAGCACGCCTCGACCGACCGTGAAGCTAACGTGGCTGACCTCAACCCCGGTCTGGGTGGATCAATGGCCGCTGCCAGAAGATAAGCTCGTACAGCTACAACATCTCGTCAGTGAACAGGTGCAACTTGGACACTTGGTCCCCTCTACGAGCCCGTGGAATACTCCAGTTTTTACCATCCAAAAGAAATCAGGGAAGTGGCGGTTATTGCAAGATCTAAGGGCCGTAAACGCAGTGCTACAAGAAATGGGTGCCTTACAACCAGGCTTGCCTTCACCAACCATGATACCCGCCGGTTGGCAGGTGGTGGTAATAGACTTAAAGGACTGTTTTTTTTACCATACCTCTGCACAAAGACGACTGCGACAAGTTTGCCTTTACCATCCCGTCGCAAAATCGTTATGGCCCCTGCTCAGAGGTACCAGTGGACGGTTTTACCACAGGGAATGAAAAATTCCCCGACAATTTGTCAATGGTACGTTGACCTGGCCTTACAGCCCTTTCGGCAAAAGCACCCTGAGTATTTGATATACCATTATATGGATGATATTCTAATGGCAAGGCCTCAAGGGATCACATCGGCGAGTATAGAAGAGTTAAAAACCCAGTTGGAACAGTGGGGCTTGGTTATCGCTCCAGAAAAAATCCAGCGCCAATGTCCCTGGCAATATTTAGGATTGAAGCTCACAGAAACTGTTATTCGCCCCCAGAAGTTACACATTCGAACGTCAATTAAAACATTGAATGATGTTCAAAAATTGGTCGGGGATATCCAGTGGGTGCGTACTTTGTGTGGCATTACGAACGAAGACATGCAGCCCTTGTTTGCGTTACTGCACAATGGCCGCAACCCCCAAGAGCCGCGACAATTAACAGACGATGCCAAAAGGGCGCTCAAAGTAATCGAGGAGAAGATTGGTCGGAATGTGGCTTCTCGACTTATCCCAGAGGCGCCAGTAAAGCTGTTTATCTGTGATCACGGAAGTGAACTAATAGGCCTGCTAGCCCAGTGGGTCACGAGTAAAAATAACCCGCTGAGCATATTGGAATGGATATTTAGCCCTAGTCATTACCCTCGGACAGTTACCACTCGACTGGAAGCCTACAGCCACATTATAAATAAAGGAAGGTTGCGAGCAATTACGCTTATGGGGCGACCACCATCTGAACTAATTCTGCCCATGTCCCTGGAACATGTGGAAATGGCATGCCAGTGTAGCGATGAATTCGCACTCCTGGTCTTGAGTCAGCCCTGGACTATAGATAACCATTACCCGTCTCACCCTATGTTTAAGTCCTGTCTAAATTTTACACCGAAACAGATAATCGCACAGCAGCCGCTTGATGCATTAACTGTATTCACTGATGCCAGCGGAAAGACAGGAAAATCTGGGTACGTGTGGCGTAATGCTGATGGACACTGGGAGTCACACATCATTCTCGCAACCGGCTCAGTGCAAGTATTGGAATTAGTGGCTATCGCAGAAGTCCTTCGCCGGTGGGACAATGAACCTCTCAACATTGTTTCAGATTCGTTGTATGCTGTCGGGCTGCTTCGTCGCTTACCCAACTCCTTTTTAGGAAGAATTATGAACCAGAAATTGTTTGAAATTGTATTCCAGCTTTGGAACCTTCTTGCTCAAAGGCAGGCGCCCCTCTTTGTGACCCATGTAAGGAGCCATCAGCTACTCCCTGGGGGTCTCGCGGAAGGGAATGCGCTTGCTGACCAACTCGTCGCCACGGCACAGTTACAGAAGGCTCGTCAGTCACATGGATTCTTCCATCAATCAGCAGCGGCTCTGCGCCGGCAATTCCAGCTTTCAAAGACTGATGCCCGAGCAATAGTCGCTGCCTGCCCCGACTGTGCACGAATTACCCCCTTACAGGAGGGGGGGGTTAACCCACGAGGCCTGACTCCCCGACAATTGTGGCAGACAGATGTGACTGAATTTGCGCCATTTGGACGGCTACGGTTTTTGCACGTTTCTGTGGATACTTGCTCCGCGGTGCTGTGGGCCACTGCCGCTACCTCCACATCCTCGAAAGCAATAATTCAACATTGGACCAGAGCGTTTGCCATTCTTGGCGTTCCCGATGTAATCAAAACAGACAATGGCCCCGCGTATCATGCGATGGCCGTAGCTCGATTTCTCACAGCATGGGGTGTAGAGCATACTTTTGGTATTCCCTATAACAGCACAGGACAAGCTATAGTCGAGCGAACGCATCAAATATTAAAACGCCAGCTCACAATTTTAATGAAACAGGGGGAGAACGGAGGGTTAATAGGGAGTAAGTCGCCTCATGAAGTCTTAGATCTTACGCTTTTTGTGCTAAACTGGTTGAATGTTAGGGGCGGTCAGCGAGACCCTCCCATCCTGCGACATCATAAATGCCCCAAAGAGGGTCAATCTGGGGTGCAAGTGCAAGTATTCCATCCTCAAACCAGTACCTGGGAGGGTCCTTACGAATTGTTAACTTGGGGGCGGGGATATGCTTGTGTCTCTGCAGATGGGGAAAAGCCCAAGTGGGTTCCAGCGAAATGGGTAAAGCCGTTTATATCAAATGAACAGTCCGGAACAGCGGAGGCAACGCCGAGTCCAGCGCCTATTGATCCCACTCCTCAGGAAGATCCACCCAAGTAATGAAACCTTAGGAGCCCTTTAACCACCTGATCCCAGAACGATCTTGACACGCTTACAGCGCTCTGGGGTGTCAGAAACCGAATAACAGAAGTATAGCCGTGCCTGTAGGGTGCATGGCCTTGTGTGTCGATCGTGGATACGGGTAGCGTGTGGGAAGCAACTAAAGCTTATCAGCAACGCCTTGCTAGGTGCTGCTCTCGCTACATTAGTGTCGCCATGTGGCGTAGTTGGGTAGTCCTGCTCTGTGCTCTTGCTACTATAGGGCTTGCCGCATTTACAGGGAATTCGTTTGTCGCGTTAGTACAGAAGGCTGTCAATGTGACCAAGTTAAAGTCATGTTGGGTTTGTGGGATGTCTGATCAGTTTAATAACCCGCTTCTAGGAATCCCGATTACGAATTGGAGTCAGTACAACCCATATTCCATGTTAAGCACGAGCTATCGATGCCGAAACCTGTCCAGTCCCATTGTGCACCATCCTTTCACGTTACAGCTATTGAATAATACTGTTGTTTTTATCAACTACACCCAAGGCAATCCTGCTGTATCGTGGAATGAAGCCACTGCTCCCTATTACGGAAAGTTTAATACTTCTGTAGGTAATTGGACTTCACTGAAGCTAAAATATGGAAAGTATGACCCAGTCACGGCAGGGCCTGCAAATAGTACCAAGGGTGAGAATGTGCAACAGTGGAGTGATTTCCTTTACGCCCGAAGCGGTGTCAACCGGTCACTCCAGATTAATGCCACATGTGATTTACCAGCAGGTTTATGGTGGTTATGTGGCGATGGCTATGCCAAAAAACAGCTTCCCGGGAACTGGACTGGGCACTGTACGTTGGGCATGTTAATGCCCAACCTACAAATATTCAACCACAGTGACCTGCGCGGTATTTTAAGAGGAGTTTGGGCTCAGACTCGCTATAAGAGGTATGCGAACCCCTTGGTTACCTATAGCACTGGTTTTCATAGTTTTGTACGGGCACTTTTCCCCTCGCTAGGTGTCCAGCAGTTAGAGCGTGCCATAGTCAATATCTCTGCTGAAATGGAGTTTATTGCTAATGCCACTGCAACAGCCATCACCGGATTACAAATTGAAGTTCAATCACTAAGAGAAACAGTTTGGCAGAACCGTGAGGCTCTGGATCTCCTCACTGCTCAAGCAGGAGGTGTCTGTACCCTTATTAATGCTTCTCGCTGTGCATTTGTCGACCAGTCAGGGATTGTTTTGTCTAGTGTGCAGAAAATATGGGAACATGCGCATGTCTTACATGCAGTATCCACAGACAATGCATCATGGCTGGACTCGCTGTTTAAGTCTTGGGGCATCACGAGCTGGCTTGCTTCGCTAGTTAAAACCGGCTTATTGATCTTACTAATCATTGTCATTATTTTGGTTTTTCTACCCTGCCTATTGCAATGCCTACAACAAATGATAGAACGACTAGTGAGGCGAGTCTTTTTTAATCAAACGCCATTGATTGCCGTAGTAGAACAACCGCTTACAGTTGTGCCATAAATGAATAAAAGAGGGGGAGATGCCGGGTCCTGACTAACCGAGCTTTCAAGCTTTTAATAGAACATGAAACTTTTAACATTGTAGGCCAAAGAAACTGCAATGCCTCTGACATCACCTTAAATTGCTCAGAGTAGCAGCTGTGCCTGAACACTATAGCCCTCTTTGCCCTTGATCTTTAGAAGCTACAGAGTATCAGTATAAACATGATAACTACCTCTTTGTCTAAACAGAATGTGTAAGCCTCTACTTCTCATGAGATTGCAAGGCATTAGATAGTTTTAGGCTGCACCTTTATCTCGGGTACCGAGGCTGGGAAGGACACAAGAAGAGACAGCTGGCAGCTGGAAAAGGAGCCAAGAAGTTGGAGTAACCATCAAGGACGGAATGATAACGGGACATTCCAAGATGTTTGCAACATAAAGGCAACATCAAAAGGAACCAATGGAAGACAAAGACGGGTCGCATGGACAGCTCGTGCCCGGGGGAATTAGCCAATTAACATTTAGCTAGTTGCGCAAACTAAACTGATCTGTCTATAAAATCGGGCTTGTAGCGAAAATAAATGTTCGACTGTGCATCGCATCGGTGTGTTCTGTCGTTCCGGTCCTGCATGACTCACAGATCTCGGCGACGGCGGCAGAAGGGGGTGGAAACATAGTGACCAAGGATGAGGGAAAGGCTGAGGTACTTAATGCCTTCTTTGCCTCAGTCTTTAACAGTAAGACCAGTTGTTCCCTGAGGATCCAGCCCCCTGAGCTGGAAGACAGGGGTGGGGAGCAGAATAAAGCCCCCATAATCCATGGGGAAATGCTGAGTGACCTGCTTCAGCACCTAGACATACGCAAGTTTATGGGGCCGGATGGGATCCACCCGAGGGTACTGAGGGAGCTGGCGGAAGTGCTTGCCAAGCCATTTTCCATCATTTATCAGCAGTCCTGGCTAAACGGGGAGGTCCCAGTTGACTGGAGGTTAGCAAATGTGACGCCCACCCACAACAAGGGCCGGAAGGAGGATCTGGGGAACTACAGGCCTGTCAGTCTGACGTTGGTGCCTGGGAAGGTTATGGAACAGATCATCCTGAGTGTCATTACGTGGCCGGCACATGCAGGACACCAGGTGATCAGGCCCAGTCAGCATGGGTTCATGAAGGGCAGGTTGTGCTTGAGAAACAGGATGTCCTTCTATGACAAGGTGACCCGCTTAGTGGATGAGGGAAAAGCTGTGGATGTTGTTTACCTGGACTTCAGTAAAGCCTTTGAGACCATTTCCCACAGCATTCTCCTGGAGAAACTGGCTGTTCATGGCTTGGACGGGCCTAATCTTTACAGGGTAAAAAACTGGCTGGATGGCCAGGCCCAAAGAGTGGTGGTGAATGGAGTGAAATCCAGTTGGCGGCCAGTCACAAGTGGTGTTCCCCAGGGCTCAGTACTGGGGCCGGTTCTCTTTAATATCTTTATCAACGACCTGGACAAGGGGATCGAGTGCGCCCTCAGTAAGTTTGCAGATGACACTAAGTTAGGTGGGAGTGTCGACCTGCTTGAGGGTAGGATGGCTCTACAGAGAGATCTGGACAGACTGGATCGATGGGCTGAAGCCAATGGCATGAGGTTCAACAAGGCCAAGTGCCAGGTCCTGCACTTCGGTCATAACAACCCCATGCAGGGTTACAGGCTTGGGGAAGAGTGGCTGGAAAGCTGCCTGGTGGAGAAGGACCTGGGGGTATTGGTCAACAGCCAGCTGAATATGAGCCAGCAGTGTTCCCAGGTGGCCAAGAAGACCAATGGCATCCTGGCCTGCATCAAGAATAGTGTGGTGAGCAGGACTAGGGCAGTGATTGTCCCCCTGTACTCGGCACTGGTGAGGCTGCACCTCAAGTACTGTGTTCAGTTTTGGGCCCCTCACTACAAGAAAGACATTGAGGTGCTGGAGCATGTGCAGAGAAAGGCAACGAAGCTGGTGAGGGGTCTAGAGAACAAGTCTTATGAGGAGCGGCTGAGGGAACTGGGGTTGTTTAGTCTGGAGAAAAGGAGGCTGAGGGGAGACCTTATCTCTCTCTACAGCTACCTGAAAGGAGGTTGTAGCGAGGTAGGGGTTGGTCTCTTCTCCCAAGTAACAGGCGATAGGACAAGAGGAAATGGCCTCAAGTTGCACCGGGGGGGGGTTAGATTGGATATTCGGAAAAATTTCTTCACAGAACAGCTTGTCAAGCATTGGAACAGGATGCCCAGGGAAGTGATGGAGTCACCATCCCTGGAGGTACTTAAAAGATGGGTAGGCATGGTGCTTAGGGACATGGTTTAGTGGTGGTTTTGGCAGTGTTAGGTTGGTGGTTGGACTTGATGGTCTTAAGGGTCCCTTTCTACCTAGACAACTCTATGATTCTAAGTCCATGGTCCATGGGACCCGATGCCATGCATTCCAGGGTCCTGAGGGAACTGGCTGATGTAGTTGCCAAGCCACTCTCCACCATGTTTGAAAAGTCATGGCAGTCAGGCGAAGTCCCCAGTGACTGGAAAAAGGGAAACATCACACCCATTTTAAAAATGGGTAAAAAGAATGACCCTGGGAATTGCCGACCAGTCAGCCTCAACTCCATGCCTGGTAAGATCATGGAACAGATCCTCCTGAAAGATATGTCAAAACATATGGAAGGCAGAAAGGTTATTAGAGCCAGCCAACATGGCTTCTCCAAGGGAAAATGGTGCCTGACTAATCTAGTGCCTTTCTACAATGAAGTGACACTCTACAATGGAGAGACACTTTTTACCAGGGCCTGTAGTGACAGAACAAGGGGCAATGGTTTTAAACTGAAAGAGGGTAGATTTAGATTGGACATAAGGAAGAAACTTTTTTACAATGAGGGTGGTGAGAGACTGGAACAGGTTGCCCAGAGAAGTTGTGGATGCCCCATCCCTGGAAGTGTTCGACATCAGGTTGGATGGGGCTTTGAGCAACCTGATCTAGTGAAAGATGTCACAGTCAGGGGAGTTGGACTAGATGATCTTTAAAGGTCCCTTCCAACCCAAACCATTCTATGATTCTATGATTGTGGTGGGTTGACCCTGACTGGACACCACATGCACACCAAAGCTGCTCTGCCACTCCCCTCCTCAGCTGGACAGGGGAGAGAAAATATAACGAAAGGCTCGTGGGTCGAGATAAGGGCAGGGAGAGTACATTCACCAATTACCGTCACAGACAAAACAGACTTGACTTGGGGAAATTAATTTAATTTATTGCCAACCAAATCAGAGTAGGGTAATGAAAAAATAAAAACTAAATCTTAAAACACCTTCCCCCCATGCCTCCCTTCTTCCCAGGCTTAACTCCCAATTTTCTCTACCTCCTCCCCCTGAGTGGCACAGGGGGACAGGGAATGGGGGTTGTGGTCAGTTCATCGCACATTGTTTCTACATTTCCTTCCTCCTCAGGGGGAGGACTCCTCACACTCTTCCCCTGCTCCAGCGTGGGGTCCCTCCCATGAGAGACAGTCCTCCATGAAATTCTCCAACGTGAGACCTTCACACGGGCTAAAGTTCTTCACGAACTGCTCCAACGTCCCTTCCTTCAGGAATGGACTGCTCCATTGTGGGTCCCACGGGGTCACAGGTCCTGCCAGCAAACCTGCCCCAGCATGGGCTCCTCTCTCCACGAGTCAACAGGTCCTGCCAAGAGCCTGCTCCAGTGTGGGCTCTCCACAGGGCCACAGCCTCCTTTGGGCGCATACACCTGCTTCAGCATGGGGTCCTCCATGGGCTGCAGGTGGATATCTGCTCCACCGTGGACCTCCATGGGCTGCAGGGGGACAGCCTGCCTCACCATGGTCTTTACAACAGGCTGCAGGGGAATCTCTGCTCTGGTGCCTGGAGCACCTCCTCCCCTTCCTTCTTCACTGACCTTAGTGTCTGCAGAGTTGTTGCTCTCTCGTATTCTCACTCCCCTCTTCAGCTTCATTTGTGCAGGGTTTTTTCCCCCCCTTCTTAAATATGCTATCACAGAGGCACTACCACTGTCACTGATTGGCTCAGCCTTGGCCAGCAGCGGGCCCGTCTTGGAGCCGGCTGGCATTGGCTCTATTGGACATAGGGGAAGCTTCTGGCATCTTCTCACAGAATCCACTCCTGTAGCTGCCCGCCCACCCCCACCCCCCCACCCCCCCCCGGCTACCAAAATCTTGCTACACAAACCCAGTAGAATGATCTAGAATGGAATTGTCATCCAAAAACTATAATTTAAATAAAATTACATATGCATTTGAATAACATAATCCTTAAACCCTGCATGTATATGAAATATCTGTCTTTAAGATTGACCTAATATTTTAAATCTCTGTATCAAATCCAAATGTAGTAGTAAAGCATTATATCTAGTATGACTTTTTTACTCAAGCTGCCCTGAGTTTTAGACAAATCCTCGTGCCAAATGTATATCCCAAAAGTTTAAAGTAGGAAAAGATATAGAATCATAGAATTGTAGAATGGTTTGGGTTGGAAGGGACCATTAAAGGTCATCCAGTCCAGCCCCCCCCCTGCAATGACCAGGGACATATTCAACTAGATCAGGTTGCTCAGAGGCCCATCCAGTCTGACTTTGAACACTTCCAATGATGGGGCATCCACAACTTCTCTGGGCAACCTTTTTCACTGTCTCACCACCCTCATCAAAAAGAATTTCTTCCTTATGTCCAATCTAAATCTCTTTCAGTTTAAAACCATTACACCTTGTCCTATCACAACAGGCCCTCCTAAAAAGTCTGTCCCCACCTTTCTTTTAAGCCCCCTTTAAGTACTGAAAGGCCACAATAAGGTCTCCCCAGAGCTTTCTCTTCTCCAGGCTGAATAACTCCAACGCTCTCAGTCTGTCCTCATAGGAGAGGTGCTCCAGCCCTCGGATCATTTTTGTGGCCCTCCTCTGGACCCGCTCCAACGTCTTTCCTGTACTGAGGACTCCAGAGCTGGACACAGTACTCCAGGTGGGGTCTCACGACAGCAGAGTAGAGGGGCAGAATCACCTCCCTCGACCTGCTGGCCATGCTTCTTTTGATGAAGCCCAGGATACAATTGGCTTTCTGGGCTGTGAGCGCACATTGCCAGCTCATGTCTAATTTTTTATCCACTGGTATCCCCAAGTCCTTCTCCTCAGGGCTGCTCTCAATCAATTCATCCCCCATTCTATACTGATATTGGGGATTGCCTCAACCCAGGTGGAGGACCTTGCACTTGGACTTGTTGAACTTCATGAGGTTTGCACAGGCCCACCTCTCCAGCCTGTCCAGTTCCCTCTGGATGGCATCCCTTCCCTCCAGCGTGTCAACTGCTCCACACAGCTTGGTGTCATCGGCAAACTTGCTGAGGGTTCACTCCATCCCAATATCCACGTAGCCAACAAAGATGTTAAATACTACCGGTCCAAGTACCGACCCTTGAGGAACACCACTTGTCACTGCTCAACACTTAGACATGGAGCCATTGCCCACAACCCTTTGAGTGCGACCATCCAGCCAGTTCCTTATCCACCGAGTGGTCCATCAGTCAAATCCATGTCTCTCTGATTTAGAGACAAGGATGTCATGCGGGACAGTGTCAAATTCTTTGCAAAATTTCAGGTAGATAACATCTGTTGCTCTTCCCTTATCCACCAACGCTGTAATGCCGTTGTAGAAGGCCACGAAATGTCAGGCACGATTTGCCCTTAGTGAAGCTGTCTTGGCTGCCACCAATCACCTCTCTGTTTTCCATGTGCCTTAGCAGAGCTTCCAGGAGGATCTGCTCCATGATCTTGCCAGGCACAGAGGTGAGTCTGACCGACCTGTAGTTCCCCGGGTCTTCCTTTCTTTTCCTTTCTAAAAATGGGGGTTATGTTTCCCCTTTTCCAGTCAGCGGGAACTTCACCGGACTGCCATGACTTCTCAAATATGATGGATAGTGGCTTAGCAACTTCATCTGCCAGTTCCCTCAGGACCCACAGGCCAATCTCATCATGTCCCATGGACTTGTGCACCTTCAGGCTCCTCAGCTGGTCTCGAACCTTGTCTTCTCCTACATTGGGCGGTACCTCATTCTCCCAGTCCCTGCCTTTGCTTTCTGCGACTTGGGCAGTGTGGTTAGAGCCCTTACCAGTGAAGACTGAGGCAAAATGTCATTGAGTATCTCAGCCTTTTCCATGTCCTGAGTGGCCAGGTCTCCCATTTCCTTATGGACAGGGCCCACATTTTCCCTCATCTTCCTTTTATCAGCGACATACCTATAGAAGTTTCTTGTTGCCCTTGACGTCCTTGGCCAGATTTAACTCTAGCAGGGCTTTCCTCATCTGATCCCTGGCTGCTTGGACAGTTTCTCTGTATTCCTCCCAGGCTTCCTGTCCTTGCTTCCACCCTCTGTAGGCTTCCTTTTTGAGTTTGAGTTTGTCCAGGAGCTCCTTGTTCATCCATGCAAGCCTCCTGGCGTTTGTGCCTGACTTCCTCTTTGTCGGGATGCATCACTCCTGAGCTTGGAGAAGGTGGTCCTTTAATATTAACCAGCTTTCTTGGGCCCCTCTTCCTTCCAGGGCTTTATCCCACTGTACTCCAGCAAGCAGATCCCTGAAGAGGCCAAAGTCTGCTCTCCTGAAGTCCAGAGTAGTGAGATTACTGTGCACCCTCCTGGCAGCCCTAAGGATCTCAAACTCCGCCATCTCATGGTCACTGCAGCCAAGGCTGCCCTTGAGCTTGACATTCCCCACTAGCCCCTCCTTGTTGGTGAGAACAAGGTCCAGCATGGCACCTCTCCTCGTTGGTTCCTTTATCGCTTGGAGAAGGAAGTTATCATGAATGCATTCCAGGAACTTCCTGGATTGTATATGCCCTGGTATGTTGTCCCTCCAACAGTTATTGGGGTGGTTGACGTCCCCCATGAGGACCAGGGCTTGTGAATGTGAGGCTGCTCCTATCTGTCTACAGAAGGCCTTATCTGCTCAGTCTTCCTGCTAAGGTGGCCTGTATCAGACCCCCACTGTAACATCACCTGTTCCTGCTCTCCCTTTAATCCTGACCCATAAGCTCTCTGTCAGCTCCTCATCCATTCCCAGGCAGAGCTCCATGCACTCCAGCTAGTCCCTGACATAGAGGGCAACACCCCCTCCTCGTCTCCCCTGCCTGTCCTTCCTGAAGAGCCTGTGTCCTTCCATTCCAACACTCCAGTCATAGGAGCCATCCCACCACGTCTCCTGATGCCAATAAGATCATAGCCTTGCAGGCGTGCGCACGTCTCCAACTCCTCTTGTTTGTTCCCCATGCTATGTGTGTTTGCATAGAGGCATTTAAGTTGGGTCCCCGAAGAAGCTGACTTACTGGCTGGAGTGGCTATTTTTACTTAAAGCTGCACTCCAGGTGCTCTCCTGCTGACCTGCAACCCATCTCCAGGTTCTGGGCCTCTATTACTGGTATTGGCATCATACTGGTAGGAGTGGGATGGATTGCGGTTCCCCTCCCCCGGCAACTGTAGTCTAAAGCCCTCTTCACAAGGTTGGCGAGCCTCTCTGACCAAAGATGCTCTTCCCCTTTCCTTACAGGCAGACCCCATCCGGACCCAGTTTCTCAATGCGAGTCCCATGATTTAAGAAGCCAAACCCCTGGCTATGGCACCAGTCCTGTAGCCAGCTATTGATTTGCCAGATTCGCCTGTCCCTATCAACCCCCTTCCCTTTGACCAGGAGGATTGGTGAAAAAACTACTTGTGCCCCAGAGTCCCTTACCCTGATTTTCACAGAATCACAGAATGGTCAGGATTGGAAGGGACCTCTGGAGATCATCTAGTCCAACCCCCTGCCACAGCAGGGACACCTACAGCAGGTTGCACAGGACGGCATCCAGGCAAGTTTTGAATGTCTCCAGTGTGGGAGACTCCACAACCTCTCTGGGCAGCCTGTTCCAGTGCTCTGCCACCCTCAGAGTAAAGAAGTTCCTCCTCATGTTGAGATGGAACTTCCTGTGTTCCAGTTTGTGCCCGTTACCTCTAGTCCTATCACTGGGCACCACTGAAAAAAGACTCTTCTCATCTACCTGGCACCCTCCCCTTAAGTACTTATAAGTATTAATAAGATCCCCCCTGAGTCTTCTTTTCTCTAGACTAAAAAGACCCAAGTCCCTGAGCCTTTCCTCATAAGAAAGATGTTCCAATCCCCTAATCATCTTTGTAGCTCTTTGCTGGACCCTCTCCAGCAGTTCCCTGTCCCTCCTGAACCGGGGAGCCCAGAACTGGACACAGTACTCCAGATGCGGCCTCACCAGGGCAGAGTAGAGGGGGAGGATGACCTCCCTCGACCTGCTGGCCACACTCTTCTTGATGCACCACAGGATGCCATTGGCCTTCTTGGCCACCAGGGCACATTGCTGCCTCATGGTCATCCTGTTGTCCACCAGGACTCCCAGGTCCCTTTCCACACAGCTGCTCTCCAGGAGGTCAGCCCCCAACCTGTACTGATGCATGGGGTTATTCCTCCCCAGATGCAGTACCCTACACTTGCCTTTATTGAACCTCATAAGGTTTTTTTCTGCCCAACTCTGCCTGTCCAGGTCACGCTGTATGGCAGCACAGCCTTCCAGCGTTTCAGTAACCCCTCCCAGTTTTGTGTCATCAGCAAACTTGCTGATGGTATGCTCTATCCCTTCATCCAGGTCATTGATGAATATATTGAACAGGACTGGACCCAGTACTGACCCCTGAGGGACACCACTTGTTACTGGCTTCCAACTGGACTCTGCACCACTAACCACAACCCTCTGAGCTCTATCTGTCAACCACTGTTCAATCCACCCCACTGTCCAATCCACCCCACTGTCCATTCATGTAACCCACACTTCCTAAGCTTGTCTGTGAGGATGATGTGGGAGACGGTGTCGAAGGCCTTGCTGAAGTCAAGGTAGACAACATCCACTGCCCTCCCCTCATCCACCCATCCAGTCACGCCATCATAGAAGGCTATCAGATTAGTCAGACATGACTTCCCTTTGGTGAATCCATGTTGACTACTTCTGAGAACCTTCTTTTCCTCCAGATGCTTGGAGATGACGCCCAGAATGAGCTGTTCCATCATCTTTCCAGGGATGGAGGTGAGGCTGACCGGCCTGTAGTTTCCCGGGTCATCCTTCTTGCCCTTTTTGAAGACTGGAGTGACATTGGCTTTCCTCCAGTCCTCAGGCACCTCACCTGTTCTCCAGGACCTTTCAAAGATGATGGAGAGTGGCCCAGCAATGACTTCTGATAGCTCCCTCAGCACTCGCGGGTGCATCCCATCAGGCCCCATGGACTTGTGGGTGTCCAGTTTACTTAATTGTTCTTTAACTTGGTCCTCTTCAACCAAGGGAAAGTTTTCCTTCCTCCAGACTTTCTCTGTTACTTGCAAAGTCTGGCACTCCCGAGAGCTGGCCCGAGCAGTGAAGACAGAAGTAAAGAAGGCAACTCTTCCTTCTCTGCATCATCCGTCACCACAGCACCCATCTTGTTCAAGAGCGGGCCTACATTTTCCCTGGTTTTCCTTTTGCCTCCTATATCCTTAAAGAAACCCTTCCTATTGGTCTTGACATCCCTCGCCAGGTTCAATTCCAAAGCTGCCTTGGCTATTCTCGTTTCTTCCCTGCATACCCTGACAGCATTCTTGTACTCATCCCAAGTCGTCAGCCCCCTTTTCCACATCCTGTAAACTCCCTTCTTCCACCTGAGCTTTTTCTGAAGATCCCTGCTCAGCCATGCAGGTCTCCTTCCCTTGCCTGATTTCTCGCTCTTCGGGATGCTCCTATCCTGAGCTTGGAGGAGCTGGTGCTTGAATATCAGCCAGCTCTCTTGAGCCCCCTTACCCTCTAGAGCCCTCTC
This sequence comes from Pluvialis apricaria, assembly GCA_017639485.1. NCBI lineage: Eukaryota > Metazoa > Chordata > Aves > Charadriiformes > Charadriidae > Pluvialis > Pluvialis apricaria. The sequence continues at coordinate 25,456,608 of CM030043.1, read as the reverse complement.
TAATTTGATTTCTCCCGTCAATTCCTTGAAGAGATCAAAGTTAGCCCTCCTGAAGTCCAACATTTCAACCCTGCTTGTCATCTTGTGCATACTGCACTTAATCCTGAACTCTATCTTCTCATGATCACTACAGCCAAGTCTGTCTACCTTAACATCCTCCACCAGTCCCTCTTTGTTTGTCAGTACTAGGTCCAGTAGTACACCTCTTCTTGTGGGCTCCTCCACCACCTGAGTCAAAAAGTTATCATCAATGCACTGGAGGAACCTCCTGGACTATGCATTCCTAGCTGTGTAGCCTTCCCAACAGATATCAGGGTAGTGGAAGTCCCCCATGAGAACCAAGGCCTGTGATTGTGAGGAGGTTCTCACCTGTCTGTAGAAGGCCTCATCAACTTCCCCATCCTGATCAGGTGGCCTGTAATAAACACCCACAACAGTATCTCTCATGTTACTCTGCCCCTTAATCCTTACCCATAAGCTCTCAACTTGCTCTTCATCTACCCCCAGGGAGAGCTCAATACATTCCAGTTGCTTTTTCACATAAAGAGCAACTCCCCCACCTCGCCTTGCTGTCCTATCTTTCCTAAAGAGAACATAGCCCTCCATGACAGCATTCCAGTCATGCAAGCTATCCCACCATGTCTCGGTAATTGCAATGAGATCATGGCCCTGTGACTGCACGCGGATCTCTAACTCCTCTTGCTTGTTCCCCATGCTGCGTGCATTGGTGTATAGGCATTTCAGAGAGGCCAATGAGTGTGTAGCCCTAGAGAGGTGGAACTAACTATTCTTACTAGCATCTGTAAAAACGGTCAGTCCGTTAACCGGTCTCCTAGAAAACTTGGGAATAATTTCAAAACCATAACGTAGTAAAAACTTTATTAGTTGGTGAGCTGGGTAATTAATGGTAAGATTCCCAGTAAAGGCATTCAAGGCCAGGGCTAACACAAAGTCATTTTGCAATAGCCAATTAAAGTATTCCGCTATAATAGGGACATAGATAATAGCAGGGTCAAAACCAGCTCTCTCTCGACATCGTTTTCTTAAATGGATGATAACTTGGGCAATAGCTTCCACCTTAGTCACAATGGTTTTTGATAATTGATATGGCAAAAATATCCATTCCATGATACATAAAGGATCAACCTGTTTTTTATCCCATTGTGCCAACATAGCAAACGGCTGAATACCACCATTAAAAACAAAAGCTTGAATTGGTAGCTCAGAGTTCCACTGGCTGGCTTTGGACATAGAGATTTTATCTACAATATTTTGTAATGCCTTCTTCAGCATTTGGGACAACTGTCGAGGTTCTCCCACATCGGGAGACCCCTTTAGCAAAGGCATAAGTGGTGCAAGGTCATCATTAGTGATACCACATATTGCGCGCACCCATTGGATATCACCAATCAATTTTTGGACATCAGATAGTGTTTCTATTTTCTCATTTAGAGTTACTTTTTGTGGAGTAACCGTAGTTCCAGATATGATCCAACCTAAATATTTCCATGGTGATTGTTGCTGCACCTTTTCTGGAGCGATACCCAATCCAGCCTTTGCTAGCTCCTGCTGAAAAATAGGCACAACAATGTTAGGATTTAACTCTTTTCCCGCAATTAAGATGTCATCCATATAATGATAAATCACAAAGGTACTAAATCGTTTCCGTAGTGGCTGCAGAGCCCAAGAAACGTATAGCTGACAAATGGTAGGAGAGTTCTTCATCCCTTGAGGTAATACTACCCACTCATATCTCTTTGATGGCTCACTTTTGTTAATAGCTGGTACGGAAAAGGCAAATTTTTCACAGTCTTCTGGATGTAGTGGTATGGTAAAAAAGCAATCTTTCAAATCAATTATCAACACATTCCATTCCTTTGTTATCATGACCGGACTGGGTAGTCCTGGCTGCAAGGCTCCCATATCCTTCATTACCACATTTACTGCTCTGAGGTCATGCAACAACCTCCACTTCCCCGACTTTTTAGGTATAGTAAATATTGGTGTATTCCAGGGACTATTAGATGGCCTGATGTGCCCAGCCAATTGTTGTTCTTCAACTAGTTGATGGATATGGGACAGCTTCTCTTCAGTGAACGGCCATTGATCAACCCATACTGGCTTATCCGTTAGCCATTGTAGCTTACAGGTTGGCCGTCCCTCAATGTCCGCCACTAAAAATGCTCATTTGTTAATTTCAACCCTAGTTGACTAAGAGCATCTCGGCCCAATAGAGCAATAGTGGTGCGAAGGATATAGGGTCTTACGCTGGCTACATTGCCATCTGATAAAATTACTTTAATCAGATGCCTACTGACTTGAGTAATCTGAACTCCTCCAATACCCATTACCCCACTATTTGGTGTCATCAAAGGCCATGTCTTAGGCCACTTCTCATGCGGGATGATAGTAACATCAGCACCAGTATCAATTAACACAGACAAAGACATAGTCTCATCTCCAGGTCCTTGAAGGGTGACTTTAACCTCTGGTTTGTTTTTCAAGATATCCACAGCAAAATTTATTTGGGGCATTCCCGTAGATCCCCATCCTTGATTTCCTCTAATTCTCAGATCACTTTTAGGCACTTTTGCCTCAAAGGGTATTAGTTGAGCAATTTTTGATCCCTTTGGAATATTTACAGGCAGAGAACACGTTTGTACCACAATGCCAATTGTACCTGTATAATCTGCGTCAATAACGCCGGTAATACCTTGGTTCTCATGGGTGACTTCAACCACCCTGACATCAGTTGGAAGGATAATACAGCCAGGCACAGGCAATCCAGGAGATTCCTGGATTGCATTGAGGACAACTTCCTTCTCCAAGTGGTTGAGGAGCTGACGAGGAGAGGAGCCATGCTGGACCTTGTTCTTACCAACGAGGAGGGGCTGGTTGACAGTGTCAAACTCAAGGGTAGCCTGGGCTGCAGTGACCACGAAATGGTTGAGTTTGAAATCCTCAAGGCAACGAAGAAGGTGCGCAGCAGACTGATGAACCTGGCCTTCAGGAGAGCCGACTTTGGCCTCTTGAAGAATCTGCTTGGTATGGTGCCGTGGGATGAAGCGCTGGAAGGAAGAGGGGTCCAAGAAAGTTGGTTAATATTCAAGGACCACCTCTTCCAAGCACAGCAGCAATGCATTCCTACAAAGAGGAAGGCAGGCAGAAAAGCCAGGAGGCCTGCGTGGATGAATAAGGAGCTCCTGGAAGTGACCAAAAGAAAAACGAAGGTCTATAGGGAGTGGAGACAGGGGCGGGTAGCCTGGGAGGATTACAGAGGAATGGTTCAAGCAGCTAGAGAGCGGGTTAGACAAGCTAAAGCCCACCTAGAACTAAATCTGGCCAGGGACATTAAGACAAACAAAAAATCCTTCTATAGGTATATCAGCGAGAAAAGAAAGACTAGGGAAAATGTAGGCCCTCTCCGGAAGGATACGCAAGAACTGGTCACCCGGGACAGCGACAGAGCTGAGGTACTCAATGACATTTTTGCCTCAGTCTTCACAGACAAGGACAGCAGCCGCACTGCCCAAGACGCAGATTGCAAAGGAGAGGATTGGGAAAACGGAGCACCGCCCACTGTAGATGAAGATCAAGTGAGAGACCACCTGAGGAACCTGAAGGTGCACAAGTCCATGGGACCTGATGAGATACATCCGCGGGTCCTGAGGGAACTGGCAGATCAAGTCGCGAAGCCACTAGCCATCATATTTGAGAAGTCGTGGCAGTCTGGCGAGGTTCCTGCCGACTGGAAAAGGGGAAACATAACCCCTATTTTCAAAAAGGGAAACAAGGAAGACCCGGGGAACTACAGGCCAGTCAGTCTCACCTCTGTGCCTGGCAAGATCATGGAGCAGATCCTCCTGGAAACTCTGCTGAGGCACACAGAAAACAAGGAGGTGATTGGCGACAGCCAACATGGCTTCACCAAGGGCAAGTCATGCCTGACAAATTTGGTGGCCTTCTACGAAGGGGTTACAGCGGCAGTGGACAAGGGAAGATCTGCTGATGTCATCTACCTGGACTTGTGCAAAGCGTTTGACACTGTCCCACACGATATCCTGGTCTCTAAATTGAAGAGACATGGATTCGATAAATGGACCACTCGGTGGATAAAGAACTGGCTGGATGGTCGCACTCAAAGGGTTGCGGTCAACAGCTCGGTGTCCAAGTGGAGAGCAGTGACGAGTGGCGTTCCTCAGGGGTCGGTACTGGGACCCGTACTGTTCAACATCTTTGTCAGCGACATGGACAGTGGGGTAGAGTGCACCCTCAGCAAGTTTGCTGATGATACCAAGCTGTTTGGCGAGGCAGACACGCTTGAGGGGAGGGATGCCATCCAGAGGGACCTGGACAGGCTGGAGAGGTGGGCCCAAGCCAACTTCATGCAGTACAACAAGGCCAAGTGCAAGGTCCTACATCTGGGTCGGGGCAATCCCAAGCACAAATACAGGCTCGGCGGAGAATGGCTGGAGAGCAGCCCTGTGGAGAAGGACCTGGGGGTGATGATTGATGAGAAGCTCGACATGAGCAAGCAGTGTGCGATCGCAGCCCAGAAGGCCAACCGTATCCTGGGCTGCATCAAAAGAAGTGTGGCCAGCAGGTCAAGGGAGGTGATTCTGCCCCTCTACTCTGCTCTCGTGAGACCCCACCTGGAGTACTGCATCCAGCTGTGGAGTCCCCAACATAAGAAGGACATGGACCTGCTGGAGCGCATCCAGAGGAGAGCCACGAGGATGATCAGAGGGCTGGAGCACCTCTCCTACGAGGAGAGGCTGAGAGAGTTGGGGCTGTTCAGCCTGGAGAAGAGAAGGCTCCGGGGAGATCTTATTGCGGCCTTCCAGTACCTAAAGGGGGCCTACAGGAGAGCTGGGGAAGGACTTTTTACTAGGGCATGTAGTGATAGGACAAGGGGGAACGGCTTTAAGCTGGAAGAGGGCAGGTTTAGATTAAACATTAGGAAGAAGTTTTTCACTTTAAGGGTGGTGAGGCACTGGAACAGGTTGCCCAGAGAGGTTGTTGAAGCCCCATCTCTGGAGGTGTTCAAGGCCAGGCTGGACGTGGCCTTGGGCAACCTGGTCTATTGAGAGGTATCCCTGCCTGTGGCAGGGGGGTTGGAACTCGATGATCTTCAAGGTCCCTTCCAACCTAAACCATTCTATGATTCTATGATTCTATGATAATACAAAAATCCCTTTTCGAGATGTGGATGATCGACCAAGTAAAAACGCGCAGAGGTTGTGACCTAAAGGGCCCTGGAGAACAGATGGAATACAATGTACAGAGGTATCAGGAAGAGTAAAATCTACTGCTGTTGCCATGTCCACGCCGTCACTTCCCCTTGTGGCAGCGGAGACGTGGTCCAGACACCCTGATTTGCTGTCATCGCGCGGGGTGTTGATTTCACGCTCTGACTGGAGTTTCCCAAAGGAGTCCCTGTCGTGCCAGTCGCCGGAACGGAGGGAAGAAGCAGTCACTCAATATGAGGGATCAGCAAACTTCATTTATTAAAGCACGGTTACACTTTTTATAACAGTCTTAATTAGCTCATACATATTGCAAAAGCCAAGCTCCTTATTGGTTAGGCATCTCAAGGTCTATCTTTGCATACACATCCTATCACTGCACATAGTTCTCATTTCTTTTAACCACAAGTTCCTTGTTTGGCTTTTGTTGGAATAAACAAGGGCAGACTGTCCTTGTTATCTATTAGTTCTCACAAGAGCTGCTCTCGATATTTCTTGAGATCCTGATGACTCAACATTTCGATGTTGACATGCCCTCGCTCGGCTAGCCAGCCCTCCACAATTCCCCTGTTTTTATTTTGTGCCAGCCAAGCGTTATTGGTAACTTGTGTTATAAGCCACTTAATACATGACAAAGCACAACTAAACATTAAGAGCCCTACAATAACTATCACCAAGACCAATACTAAGCTTTGAATTAGCCCCTTTAGCCACCCTCCTAGGCCTAACCAATTAGTTAGGCCTTCTAGCCCAAAAAATCTAACGTCTTTCTGTATCTCTGTGAGTGTTCCATCAGTTGCTTAATCTCCCTGTGTATGGAGCTAGAGTTATCTTCCAAATCCGGAGTAACGACGCGATCTCAATGTGAGTATGATCGTCCTCCCTTATTGCATATTTTAGCAGAGTATATATAGACTCGCAGCAAAGCATGCATATTCAACAACGCTATGATTGGTCCAGCTCCCCTGTTCACGTACAATGCCCCCCAACCCGATTGGCTAAGACCCTCTGTTCACGCGCCTCTGTTTAACTCTTCTCCCGGGCAGGGTGATGTCACCTTTCTTGTTTACTTAGATCTTTTCTCCCTCAGTCTGTGTGCTTAGTTCAAACCCTGGGTTGCTCACCAGAACCAAACCATGCCTTTTCTCATTTAAGAATCTCTCCACAATTCCCCCTTCTTCTTTTTGAGCAACCCAGGCTTGGTGCACAATTTTCATGAGCATGCGCTGTAGACAAGAGAAGATACATAATACAACTGAGATTATAACAACTATAATGAGCAATATAAGCAAGCTAGTTTTCACAATCATAGCTATCCAACTTTTGATTCCCCAACCTGATAGTATTTGATTCAACCATCCCCATTCATCATCTTTTCTCAGCTTTTGCATTCCTTGATACAATTCTCCGATGCTTTGGTGTACTGATTTGGAGTGGTCTGAGAGGTTCATACAACACATCCTGTCAAAAGTCTTCACACCCATGACATGCGTTAATAACAAAAATCTATGGCAGCCTTATTCTGGAGTGTAGCGTTAGATTGTTTAGCAAGCCAATATCCTAATTTATTAAGCGTGGTTAAAGCGTGTGCTGCTGCTACTCCTAGTGCAAAAAAAAAAAAAAACAAGGCAAAAATTGTTTGTGTAGTACACACAGCTATCTATCATGAGTGATCCTACAAGTTCTAGCTCTTGCGGCTCGGCATGGAGGGGTGGTAGATATGCAGCCCATCCATCCCGGCTATCAGCAAGAGTTGCAGAGCCATTATCTAGGAATTGCGTTTGTAAGTTGGAAGGCCGTTGGTCAGACGGAAGACCGACTAGACAGGTGGAAAATGGATTCTCGGGTGATGCTGTGGATAGGCAGATGGAATCTTGACCGGTCATATTTGCCAAAGCCACCCAGACATTCCTTTGAAACTGCAGGGGTGATCAAGCCCTGCCGTTTCTGCATCCAAAAGAAGGACGCAACTACTTATTAGCAAGCTCTTAAGATTCTTTGGGCCCATTCTGTTGCGCCATCTCCTGGTATTGGTCTGTCCGTCGTCTTTCCAATGCTGGTTTTATCGCTCTGCTCGGGACCCACACTGGGCCTGTTCCTGTAGAGACACACATGTACCCTCGACCATTAAAAATGACCGGCACTGGTCCCACCCATGCTCCGGTGGTCGGGTCTTTATAATGTACCATAAATTTAGGTAGGGTAGTGGTACTATTCAGCTTAATGTTTTGATGGTGTATCACTACTGGCGGTTCCTCTTGATCGCCCATAAGACACAAGTAATTTAGCGTAAACAATACTCTGTGTAATCGCTGTTGTGCATCTGTGTCTTCACCCTTTTGCTTATTTAGATAATCTTTTAGCACTTGATGGGTTCGCTCAACCAAGCCTTGCCGGTTTGGTGAGTGGGGTATTCCTGTTGCGTGCTTAATTCCCCATCTCAGTAGAAAAGTTCTTACCTTTTGACTAATGTATGCAGGCCCGTTGTCTGTTTTAATCTGTTCGGGCACTCCTAACACGGCAAAGCATGCAAGTAAATGCTTGCATACATGATGCGCTTTTTCCCCTGGTAATGCTGTAGCCCATATCATTTTTGAAAAAGTATCAATTGTAACATGTACATATTTCAATCGGCCAAATTCTGTAATGTGTGTTACATCCATTTGCCATACTTCCAGTGCCTTTAACCCTTTCGGGTTCACTGCTAGTCCCACTCCTGGTCCATGATTCCCACACCTAGGGCATGCTCATATAGTAGAGCGTGCTTCATTTTCGGTTAATCCAAATTGCCTTTTTAAACCTTTAGCATTTTGATGGAAGTTGTCATGACTTTGCCTGGCTTACTGAAATTTGTCAATTGGAGGTAAATGTCGCACTGCACTGACTAGGTTATCAGCAATTTGATTACCCAATCCTAAACCTAAATTCAACTGATGACTGCGAATATGGATGATACAACAAGACGCAGTTCATTGACCCAGAGTGGATCTCAGCTGGATAAAGGAGAATTTCCCCCTTTCCTTTTTGCCACTGACAAATAACTGCATACGGCGATTCAACAGTATTACAAATTAACAGAGAAATAGGCAAATCCAAGAGCAGTTGCACACCCATTGAATGTCTCCTAGTAAAGTCTGTACGTCTGTCAATGTCCTCAATTGAGTCGTTAAGTCTGTCTTTTGCGGGCGAATTTTCGCGTCTGAAATAGACCATCATCAAGACGTTGCAGCACTGTTCGTAACACTTTATCTGTATTCTCGTGTGACTGATCCTGGCAGTCGTCAACAGGTGGTGTTGAAGGATCAGATGAGTCAGTGGAGGGGGGCAGAGGAGGAGCCGAAGGGGGGGGGGGGGGGGGGGGGGCAGAGGAGGAGCCGAAGGCATAGGTCGTCAGGTTTCTCCTCCTGGCTGCGATGGCGACTGCAGCCGCACCCCCTCTCGGGTCTCCTGAGGCGCCACTTCCGCCTTTTTCACGCTTTGCATCTCAGGAACGGCGACTTCCGCCCGCGCGGACCTCGGCAACAGTTTTACACGTAATTCCAGTCATCCCTTTCACCGCCGGCTGCCCGAAGAACCGTGCCCACGCACCAGGTTTCGTTTCTGTGCTCTCCGGACCCAGCATTTGAGCGGCAGCACAGGCTGCTTCTGTCTCTGCTTTCATGGCCTTTAAAGTCTCTAACACCGTGCGCCACAACTCGCGAACAGCCTTTATCTCCTTCTCCTCTTTCTCACTCCCGGTTGTCATTTTTTCCCACATTGTATCACCGAAAGATCGCTACTCCATGGGGGAAAACAACATATGTGTATCTTTAAAATGCCCCCACCGTTGTCCCAACTTAATCCGCTTAATCAGCTGTTTCGGCGCTGTCTCAATCCCTCTCTTAGAGAGAATACTTGCGAGCAGCCTAACAGATCAGGAAGTTCCTTTTTCAAGTCTATTCCTTCAGTGCCCCGCTTCTCTAAGAAGCATTTGAGCAGATTATACGCCGCTTGCCTGTTCATACCTCTATCAGCGCGCTGTTGCAGCCTTTGCAGACTTCGGCGGCACGTGGCTGGCGGGACAGCCTCTCTAGGTGCTCCCGGGCGCGGGGAAGATATCCCTTTCGCCTCCTGCGCTGCTTACAGGACCGCACTCAACTTCTCCGCCGACCGTGGCTTCCGGACTCCGCTATCGGGTCGCCGGGGTCCCTGTTCGGGCGCCAATTTGTCGTGCCATTCGCCGGAATGGAGGGAAGAAGCAGTCACTCAATATGAGGGATCAGCAAACTTCGTTTATTAAAGCACGGTTACACCTTTTATAACAGTCTTAATTAGCTCATACATATTGCAAAAGCCAAGCTCCTTATTGGTTAGGCATCTCAAGGTCTATCTTTGCATACACATCCTATCACTGCACATAGTTCTCATTTCTTTTAACCACAAGTTCCTTGTTTGGCTTTTGTTGGAATAAACAAGGGCAGACTGTCCTTGTTATCTATTAGTTCTCACAAGAGCTGCTCTCGATATTTCTTGAGATCCTGATGACTCAACATTTCGATGTTGACATGCCCTCGCTCGGCTAGCCAGCCCTCCACAAGTCCCCTCTTTCTTAAAACGTGAAAAACAATCTATACTCTGATGACCAAATTTATCACAACGATTACGCTTGGCTGGATGAGCAGGAGGAGGTTTCTGACTTACACTAAGTCCTCTAGGCTGTACTGGTCTACCTTGCCGACATTGTCGCTGCAGGTGCCCCATCTTACCACAATTGTAACAGCGTACATTAGAGGAGGATCCTTTGACTCCTCTCCCTGAATTAAGCAGCGGCTTAACAGCAGCGGCAAACGCATTGGCAAGATACCCAGCCTTCTCTTCAGCTGTTCCTACTTTTGCACATGCATCCATCATGTCTTGCAATCCCGCTGATTTCGGCAAAGCCTGCAAAATACGCTGTCCTGGTTTGAGGTAAAACAGGACCAATTTTGTTCAGTAGCTTCGCTTCTTAGCTGGGCCTCTTTTAACTACTGAAATTAACAGCATATTGTGCAGACAATGTTCACTCTCTCAGAGTGATAAGACCAATGTTTATAGCTGATGTCCAGACATGGTATGCAGGGAGGCTCTTGCTTACACTTATTGTTCTAACACCCAAGGCCAACCAGCTGTGTTATTTGCCACGTTGGAGGGTCGGAAGCGGAAAAGCATAATGGGGTCCCACCTGCGGGGAGGAGCGGACAGGGCAGGTGACCCAAACCTGACCAACAGCGTATTCCATCCCATCTGCCTCATGCTCAGTATAAAAGCTGACGGAGCAAAGGGTCAGCCTCTTTTTTTTTCTTTTTGCCTTCTTGCTTCAACGGCTGACGTCTGAGGAGGACTCTGTCTGTTCGTCTGCCTTTGGACCCGATCCTGAATCCAGATTCGGAATCCAGTTCCCGTCCGTCACCGAGTCCAGCCTGGGACTACCCCAGTGCCAGCCGGTGTCGTGATTGTCATCTTGGGAGCTTGATACGGTTTTGTATATTTCTCATTATTTCCTTTTATTTTATTATTAATACTTCATTAAAGTAGTTTAGATCCTTCTAAACTCGTAAGTCTCTTTTTCCTCCTCTGCCTCTCTCTTTGAAGAGGGGTAGAGCGGAGCATCTGTCGGTCCCATCTGGGGTCTCCTATGTCCCCAGTGGCCGATTTGGCCTAAACCATGACATACGCTCACAAATTGGGTTAGCATTTTCTACTGCAAGTGACATCAACACTGACTCCCTTGCTCCGGGGGCCAGATTCAGATTTCTCTCAATAGCCGTAGTAAGCCAATCAATAAATTGCATATACAATTAATTCGGTCCTTGCTTAACCGAAACATAACATGGAGTAGGTTTCCCAGCTTCAGGAACTGCTTTAAAAGCTGCCAAAGCAAGCTCCTGAGATTGCTGCAAAACTTCAACAGCCATATGCATTTGTGCATTTTCTGAACTAAACCGACCCCGACCCACCAACATGTCAAAGGTAACTCCAGATAACAGATCGTTTACCCCGCGATTTGCGTTGTCATCTGCGGCGCGATCCGCCAAAGTCTCAAAGGCACTTTTAAAATGTAACGCTTGGGAAGGAGTAAGCAAAATATTAGCTAAACGATAACAATCATTGGGCAGCAAAACTGTACTAGAAAACATCGCACCAAGCATTTGCTGTGTATAATTAGATGTCAACCCATATTGTGCAATAGCACTTTTCAGTTCCTTTAGAGTCTTCCAGTCTAAAGCTTGCCATGCCCTTTCCCCTTGAGCATTAACTATGACTGGAAAAGCCCGAGGCAAGTCAAGAGGTAAAATAACCCCATCTAGCATAGCTTCCTTTATAACTCCTTTCCAACGCCGGGCAGCATCGCCATCTGCCGACGGTTTTCCCTTTGGTGCAAGAGGTAAATTATCAGGCAATGGAACATTGCAGGGATCAACGTCCTTTTGTTGCGGCATCGCCAATCGTTCTAAGCGTCGCTGTAAGTTTATCAGCTGCCTATTTATGTCCTCATTTGAAACCGGAGTATGCCACTTTTCTTCCAAAAGGTCTATAGAGGAGGGCGGCAAAGGATATGCCTCCGGAGTATGGTCAGGAAAACCCTCTAACGGAGGTGCCGATGGTTCTGGCAGAGGATCAGGCAGCTGCATAGGCAGCTCTTGTCCTTGTACAGGAGGAGCCTGAGGCGGTGGTGGCGGCGCGGGCATAGGCACGGGGGGTGGAGGGGGGTCATCAAACATGCGGACCTTACGGCGTGTTACTTTTTGTACATCCCTTGCCCCGTCCTGGTCTTACCCGGTATCCGAAAAAGCCGCACACGCTTGTAATGTCACATTTTTCTCCGCTCGCATACTTGCTACTGTATCTTTAAGCCGTTTCCATAACGTTGCTAGAGGCAACAGATCCTTTTTCCCAGACGAGATATCTTTCCATAATTCTTGTCCAAGGCTATCCCATATTGCCGTCTGGAAAATATCTTGGGCTTCCTTTACTATGCCCGTTTCTTTTGCCCATAATAGCAATTTCTTTAAGATATCAGGGTCATACTTAAGTCCTCTCGTAGAGAGGAAATGTAAAAGCTTCAAGATAGCTTGCTCTTCATAGCTTAAATTATTACCCATGATAGCGTATGACCCAAAACGCATTCGGCTGCTCACCTTCTTTTGTGGCCACAATTAACAAAAGCTTCTTGTCTCTCAGCTGGTTTCTTCTTCTTCTTCTTCTTCTTAAATCGCAAACTGTCAATTTCAGTAAGAAATTGCGTGGTGCCCCCGTCCCGCGTTGGGCACCATTTGCGGTGGGACTCAGACGCAGACCAATGTGATCGTGCTGAAGCCCTTTATTAAAAATACATAAACCATTATATACCTTTACTGCAACGTGGGTTAGCCCCATGTGCTGTGCTCATTGGCTTCTAAACATATACACACAAACTATTATTGGTTAAACACAGCTGTAGCTTATTATCTACGCTTTGTTACTATTTATCTATTTAGGTGTAGCAGCAGTTTCAGTATCAGCATGTGAATTCCTCCTTCATGTCGACCTTCAGACTATACTAACTTGTTCCGTATCTCGGTCATGTCGACTTTCTCTTCTGTTGGACACAGTTCATAAGCTCATCAGTTCAATGTGTCCGTTGCTTTCCAAAAAGCTTCCCACACGTCTCTTCAATTTAGAGACCAGGATATCGTGTGGGACAGTGTCAAATGCTTTGCACAGGTCCAGGTAGATGACATCGGTTGCTCTTCCCTTGTCCACTGCCACTGTAACCCCTTCATAGAAGGCCACCAAATGTGTCAGGCATGACTTGATCTTGGTGAAACCATGCTGGCTTCTACCAATCACCTCCTTGTTTTCTATGTGCCTCAGCAGAGTTTCCAGGAGGATCTGCTCCATGATCTTGCCAGGCACAGAGGTGAGACTGACTGGCCTGTAGTTCCCCGGGTCTTCCTTATTTCCCTTTTTGAAAATAGGGGTTGTTTCCCCTTTTCCAGTCGGCAGGAACCTCGCCAGACTGCCATGACTTCTCAAATATGATGGCTAGTGGCTTAGCGACTTGATCTGCCAGTTCCCTCAGGACCCGCGGATGTATCTCGTCAGGTCCCATGGACTTGTGCACCTTCAGGTTCCTCAGGTGGTCTCGTACTTGATCTTCACCTACAGTGAGCGGTTCTTCATTTTCCCAGTCCTCGCCTTTACCTTCTGCATCATGGGTAATATGCGAGTACATTTTCCACTGTAAACATTTCCTAAAGCTTTGCTTTTAAAGAAATAATCTCACCACCATATTAGGTCTCCCACATGAAGTGGATACCTCTGCTTTCACTGGGAATTATCCAAGCCCTCTGTTTCACACTCCTGATCTGGCACAGCAACAGCATATCCAGTGGTTTTGGTAACCTACTTAATATGTTTGCAATATCGCATTTGCAATACAGCTTTTTTTACACCTGTCTTCATGAGCTGGGATTGACATGTATTCTTCATGCCTTTGTCCATTCTTCTAATTCCATAGGACCATTTGATGGTGGTCACTTGAACAGATGGAGGGACTAAGAACACAGCTTTCCTCTGATCCCTTGCTTGAAAGTACAAACAGGGGAAGTTATTTGGATGGACATTGTTTAGAAGGTTGGTCTAATTAAATAGGTGAATGTAAGTGATGAAATACAGAGAAGTCCTACTATATGGCAAACTATTGGTATAGATACCAAAAGAAATACTGCACACAGTTTAAATTCAGGTATCAGTTGGACTCCGTATAATCTCAAGGAAACCGTAAAAAATATTTCTCCACTTCCTACACCTATAGAAGATATACTTTTGAAAGGGAGACACAAAGATAATTATGATCATCATACTTTATTACTGTCCTGGTTTGAGTGACACAGGACTAATTTCTCTTCTAATACTTGGGAAGACTGCACTTTTAGTGCACTTTTAGACTCTAGTGTCTGAATTGGTGAAAATATTTACTTTATAGCCAGCTATGGTGTGTGGGTTTCAAGGTCTCAGTGTTTTTGAGCTAGCCAGGTGCAGGGATGAGGAGGAGTGAGACCTAAGCACTTGACCCAAGCTGGCCAACAGGATTATTTCATACCGTGAATGTCACATTCAACATAAATTAGAAAGTTTGCTGCAAAGTCTCTCTCTCCCATGATGGCTGCCATCCTGAGAACTTCTTGCTCCGGTGCCGGACCCATGAGGCCCTCCCTTCCTCCCGAAGCTGTAGCGCTCGCAGTGTCTGACATTTGCTGTCCCCTGCTGGGAGTGCACAGCTTCCTACTGATTGATAGAATTGGCTGAGTATAATCCTTGTATATTTTATATTGGTATCGAGATCACTATTGGTTCTTTAGTGTTATTAATGTTAATCATCTAGTCTTATTCTATTAAATCTGTTTATATTTCAACCCCCGGGTTTCCTTGTTTTTTTTTTCCCGATTCCCCTTCCCAGGTGAGGAGAGGTCATCGGGTCATAGAATGATTGTCTAAATGACAATAAATTGTCATGGGTTTCTCAAACCATAACAATTACCCAACTGTTCTTTGAGCAGTCCCACTGTTTTCCATGTTAGCACAGCAGTGCAGACACACACAGATCTGTTATACCAAATCTGACAAAAAAACCTTTGTAAATTGCAAAATGCCTGGCAAATCAATTTATGCAATTTAATGCAAATATTGACAGGAATACACTTAAATCTGGGGGAAACAAAGAATTCAGATGATAATATTTTAGAATTCCAGTGTAAATAGGAAATGGTACTTTAATAAGAAAACATTTCTCTGAGCGTACGACACACAGAAATGCATAAAAAAACACAGAAGTCTATGCTCCGAGGAGAAAGCATAGAATCATAGAATGGTTTAGGTTGGAAGGGACCTTTAAAGATCATCTAGTTCCAAACCCCCTGCCATGGGCAGGGACACCTCCCACTAGACCAGGTTGCTCAAAGCCCCATCCAACCTCACCTTGAACACTTCCAATGATGGGGCATCCACAACTTCTCTGGGCAACCTGTTCCAGTGTCTCACCACCCTCATTGTAAAAAGTTTCTTCCATATGTCCAATCTAAACTTACCCTCTTTCAGTTTAAAACCATTGCCCCTTATCCTGTCACTACAGGCCTTAGCAAAAAGTCTCTCTCCATCTTTCTTATAAACCCCCTTTAAGTACTGAAATGCTGCAATAAGGTCTCCCTGGAGCCTTCTCTTCTCCAGGGTGAACCACCCCAACTCCCTAAGCATGTCTTCATAGGAGAGGTGTTCCAGCCCTCTGACCATTTTTGTGGCCCTCCTCTGCACTCCCTCTAACAGGTCCATGTCTTTCTTGTACTGGGGACCCCAGAGCTGGATGCAGTGCTCCACGTGGAGTCTCATGAGAGCGGAGTAGAGGGGCAGAATGACCTCCCTCAACCTGCTGGCCACGCTTCTTTTGATGCAGCCCAAGATACGACCGGCTTTCTGCGCTGCAAGCGCACATTGCTGGCTCACGTCCAATTTTTTTGTCCACCAGTATATCCTCAAGTCCTTCTCCTCAGTTCTGCTGTGAATCAATACGTCCCCCAGTCTATATCGATACTGGGAATTGCCCCAACCACCCAACCAAGGTGCCCAATTGCCATGATTTTTCAAATATGAAGGAGAATGACTTAGCAACTACATCAGTCAATTCCCTCAGGACCCTGGGATGCATCTCGTTGGGTTCCATGGACTTGTGTATGTTCCGGTTCCTCAGGTGGTCTCAAACCTGATCTTCTCTTGTGATGGGAGGGACTTCATTCCCCCATTCCCTGCCTTGAGATTCAAGGACTTGAGAGATGCGCAAAGAGTGATTATCATTGAAAACTGCGACCAAAAAATTGTTGAGTACCTCAGCCTTCTCCATGTCGGTTGTCACTAGTTCTCCTGTCTTATTTATCAGATCTAATAAAATTTCTAGTTACAGCTGAAGGAAGATTTTCTCAATGAGAGTATTAAGAAATGTCTTACCTTTGTCTCTGTAGAAGCGCATCTTTACAAGCCTAAACAGAACAGTCATTTTGGGGCTGGAGATGGTGGTAGAAGAGATATATAGAGGACTGAAAGACACTGAAACAGATAATATTGAGCACTGCTGCCAATACAGTAGCCCTGTGAGGCTGTTATAATTCTGACAAGTCCCTGGTGTTACGGAATTATACTGGGACAAGGCCTTATAACAGTCTGGGATCAGCAGAGTACAAAGACGGCTTGAAACCTTTCAGAGTTACAGTGCCAAAGTTCTCCTCAAATCTATAAAATACTTCCATGGAAGTTAATATTTCTACAGAGGCTGTAATAATTTACTGTGCTTCCTTGTGGACTCAACTACCAGGTGTCATGGTTTAACCCCAGCTGGCAACTAGGACCATGCAGCTGCTCTCTCCCTTCCCGCTGATGGGATGGGGGAGAGAATCAGAAGACTAAAAGTGAGAAACCTCATGGGTTGAGATAAAGACAGTTTAATAGGCAGAGCAAAAACCACGCACACAAGCAAAGCAAAACAAGGAATTCATTCACTACTTCCCATCGGCAGGCAGGTGTTCAGCCATCTCCAGGAAAGCAGGGCTCCATCATGCGGAACGGTTACTTGGGAAGACAAAACACCATCACTCTGAACGTTCCCCCCTTCCTTCTTCTTCCCCCAGGCTTTATATGCTGAGCATGATGTCATATGGTATGGAATATCCCTTTGGTCAGTTGGGGTCAGCTTTCCTGCCTGTGTCCCCTCCCAGCTTCTTGGATGCCCCCCACCTTCTTGTTGGCAGGCCAGTATGAGAAGCTGAAAAGTCCTTGACTGCTTAGCAACAACTAAAATATAGAATCATAGAATCATAGAATCATAGAATGGTTTAGGTTGGAAGGGACCTTGAAGATCATCGAGTTCCAACACCCCTGCCATAGGCAGGGACACCTCCCACTAGACCAGGTTGCCCAAGGCCACGTCCAGCCTGGCTTTGAACACCTCCAGGGACGGAGCTTCAACAACCTCTCTGGGCAACCTGTTCCAGTGCCTTACTACCCTTAAAGTGAAAAACTTCTTCCTAATGTTTAATCTAAACCTGCCCTCTTCCAGCTTAAAGCCATTCCCGCTCGTCCTATCGCTGCATGCCCTAGTAAAAAGTCCTTCCCCAACTCTCCTGTAGGCCCCCTTTAGGTACTGGAAGGCCGCAATAAGATCTCCCTGGAGCCTTCTCTTCTCCAGGCTGAACAGCCCCAACTCTCTCAGCCTCTCCTCATAGGAGAGGTGCTCCATCCCTCGGATCATCCTCGTGGCCCTCCTCTGGACACGCTCCAGCAGGTCCATGTCCTTCTTATGTTGGGGACTCCAGAGCTGGATGCAATACTCCGGGTGGGGTCTCACGAGAGCAGAGTAGAGGGGCAGAATCACCTCCCTTGACCTGCTGGCCACAATTCTTTTGATGCAGCCCAGGATACGGTTGGCCTTCTGGGCTGCGATCGCACATTGCTTGCTCATGTCGAGCTTCTCATCAGTCATCACCCCCAGGTCCTTCTCCACAGGGCTGCTCTCCAGCCATTCCCTGCTGAGCCTGTATTTGTGCTTGGGATTGCCCCCACCCAGATGTAGGACTTTGCTCTTGGCCTTGTTGAACTGCATGAGGTTGGCTTGGGCCCACCTCTCTAGCCTGTCCAGGTCCCTCTGGATGGCATCCCTCCCCTCTAGCGTGTCTGCTTCGCCAAACAGCTTGGTATCATCAGCAAACTTGCTGAGAGTGCACTCTACCCCACTGTCCATGTCGCTGACAAAGATGTTGAATAGTACAGGTCCCAGTACTGACCCCTGAGGAACGCCACTCGTCACTGCTCTCCACTTGGACACCGAGCCGTTGACCACAACACTTTGAGTGCGACCATCCAGCCAGTTCTTTATTCACCGAGTGGTCCATTTGTCGAATCCATGTCTCTTCAATTTAGAGACCAGGATATTGTGTGGGACACTGTCAAACGCTTTGCACAAGTCCAGGTAGATGACATCAGTAGATCTTCCCTTGTCCACTGCCGCTGTAACCCCTTCGTAGAAGGCCACCAAATTTGTCAGGCATGACTTGCCCTTGGTGAAGCCATGTTGGCTCTCACCAATCACCTCCTTGTTTTCTATGTGCCTCAGCAGAGTTTCCAGGAGGATCTGCTCCATGATCTTGCCAGGCACAGAGGTGAGACTGACTGGCCTGTAGTTCCCCGGTTCTTCCTTATTTCCCTTTTTGAAAATAGGGGTTATGTTTCCCCTTTTCCAGTCGGCAGGAACCTCGCCAGACTGCCACGACTTCTCAAATATGATGGCTAGTGGCTTCGCGACTTGATCTGCCAGTTCCCTCAGGACCCGTGGATGTATCTCATCAGGTCCCATGGACTTGTGCACCTTCAGGTTCCTCAGGTGGTCTCTCACTTTATCTTCATCTACAGTGGGCGGTGCTCCGTTTTCCCAATCCTCTCCTTTGCAATCTGCGTCTTGGGCAGTGCGGCTGCTGTCCTTGTCCATGAAGACTGAGGCAAAAAAGTCACTGAGTACCTCAGCTCTGTCTCTGTCCCGGGTAACCAGTTCTTGCGTTTCCTTCTGGAGAGGGCCTACATTTTCCCTAGTCTTTCTTTTCTCACTGACATACTTAAAGAAGGATTTTTTGTTTGTCTTAATGTCCCTGGCCATTAGTGTGTTATCAACATTATTCTCATCCTAAATCCAAAACATAGTACTATACCAGCTGCTAGTAAGAAAATTTCCCAGCTGAAACCAGAACATCAGGATAGTACCAAAACTAATCCTAGTAATGTGCCACTTTTCCATCCCATTGGCTTTGCTGTTGTCACCAAATACTGGTGCCCTTCTTGAACGAAACACAGGAGCTAGGAATGCTGCCAGGTTGTCACAAAAAAAAAAGCACTTAAGTGTGCACTTAACTCCTCTGAGAACATATATGTTGCTAAAGTGCTTTGCTGAATCCAAACGCAAAAGCAGAAAGCACTCAAAAGGGTGTCCTCAAAAGAAGACATCTTGCAGTGCTGAATGGCTTCCATTCCTACACACCCTGGGCAGGATTGCCAAGTTCAGAGTAGCTCCTGCCCTGTATACTTGGATGGAAAATGTGAGGTGGAATTTTTATTTTTAGACTGAAGAATGAAAGTGGATGCGGAAAGTCGGGGAACTTCTAACACCTGAAAGTAAAACATATATAAAAATGTACCACTAAATTTATGGTACCAAATATCTAACTTCTAATCGGCATCCTCTAACTTTGTTGTTGCCATCTTTTTCCGTGCTATATCTTATGTAAATCTTATCTGCACCAGAAAATTCAGTGTGTTACTATGTTGTCCTGGTTCTGGCAGGGATGGAGTTAATTTCCCCAAGGATCCAGCAGAGGACACAGATATTCCATACCATGTGAGCCATGCCCAGGCTATAGGGGGGAGCTGGCCGGGGGAGGGGGCAGGAAGTCTCACTGGGAGCGGGCTGGGGCAGTCCGGGTCCAGTGGGTGAGTGGTTTTACTGTAATCGCGTTTGTACATTCCTTTATTGGTGGTGGTGTTGTTTTTTAATTTCCTTTGTTGTTCTGTTAAACTGCCCACGAGTTTTGCCTTTTTCTTCCGACTTTCCCCACGGCTGTGGGGGTTGAGCGAGCAGCCATGTGGTTCTTTGTTGCCGGATGAGGCCAAACTGATACAAAATTGAGTTTTCAGACAGATGCCAAAATGGTTAAAGTGCAGACAGAATGGAAATAATGTAAAAAGAGATAACTGCAAAGAACTCAGACAGCATGGACTGTAACTCAAGGCCGGAGCGGGAGGCTAGTACAAGTCGGTCTAGGGGGTTAAGCGCACAATTATGAGACTGATATGAAAGGAATCTGCAGGACAGAGCACAAAACTCACCCAAAGAATAACAAGACGGCACCTTCAAGAAGAGAAATAGAAACCACCAAGGACTCTCAGGACCACAGCTAAGGACAAAAGTACATGTGCGGCTGGGAGGGGTTAATGAAATAATTTTCATATGTATAAATTGTCATGAATATGTAAAGTCTACATTGTAATAAATAGGGTCTGGATAGAAGCTGTGGTATGCACGCTGGGCAGAGTGATCCCCCGTGCATCCAGCACTGCAATAAAGAGAATGCCTGCTTCTTAATACTACATTGGTGTTAAGGAGTTTATTCCCGATTTCAGTGACAAAACCACGACATATGGTTACAATACAGTGATGCCACAAAAGCAAGAATCAGTGTTGAGATCTAAAACTGGCCAAAATATATCTGACCGTGCTGCTTTAACTATGCTACAGCTTCATTGTCCTTGGTTTTAGCACAGGTAAACTTTAAAAATATGATTCTTTTCTAGATCAGCTGCAAAACTGCATGATATTTCACTGGAGTCAGGAGACCCCAGTTTTTCTCAGAATCCCCTGATAGAATGGATTTTATTGTTAGGAATTTATCCTGTAATCTATTTGGGTCAAGGACTTGCCATATCTATTTCTGTGTGCTAGGTTATGTGATAAAAGCTCTTCTGCACACCAACAAAAGAACACAGAGAGACAATGGCAGGAGGGGGAGCCCAAATAATACTCTGCCAGGCTACTCCCAGGCCCATCAGCCCATCAAAGGCCCATCTGCACAAGCCCAGAAGAGCACAGGGGCACACAACAGAAGGCAGGTGAGGAACGAGGAAGGAACACCTTGTCAGGGCCCCTTCAGGGCTGTCTCAGGAGAGCCATCAGCCCCATGGTCCAGGCATGAAATCCATCAAAATGAGTCATCTGGGAATAGCTTTCCATATCACCCTTCAGACTAAGGGTGGTTCTTGTCTAGGAGTGGGACACATTATGGGATGCAGGGGAAAAGCAGTTCAGATTTGTTACACATGAAAAGCAGGTGCGGATCCCTCAGGGACAAGACACTCAGCTTTGGCTTTATTGAAAGCATAGAGTTACCACGGTGGGAGCCCCAGGCACTGATGCTAGTCAAAATGGGGAAACCTGACCCTGCTCAGGATGAGGCTCAAGGGAAAGATAAGGGGTGGATAATAAAAGTTGCACTGATTAACATATCATACATATTCAATGTCTTGTTTTGCTCATTAGCAAACTTGCTGATGTAGTGCAGGTCCTGTTGTCTGAATTCCTAGATCTGCAGCTGGCTGTCACATTGGCACCTGTGCAAGGGTTTGTGCAGATGGGGGGAAGCAAACTATCCTGAGTTACCATGACAGTCTTCTCAAGCCCTACAGGACTGCATAGGACTTATTATGGGATGTTTAGGGGAAGAACCAAAGCTGGGAAAAGGAAGGGGTTTAGGTGATTTGGGGATGAACACAAGTGGGAAAATAGAGGGGTAAGGGGATAAAAAGGGACAGCTTGACAGTACGCTTGTCTGGCTATGCCCTGTGCCTGATCAGTGCAGTCTGTCCTATCTTCTTATTAAATTATTTCCAAATTCCTTTCTATCACTTTCCGGGGCGGGGGGGGGGGGGGGCGCTGGGGTCTCTGTTCTGTCTGCATGTGTGAGTATAGAGGTCTGAATACCACCAGTTGGAGTCAGACCACGAGTCAGAGAGCCCCATGTGTCTGTGGTGCTAGCAACTAGAGGAAGTGGAGGTGTGCGAGTGAGTGTGAACTGAAGAGAGGACCTGGTGGAAACTTATTTTATCTTTAAGGAACAGGGCTAGCTTTATTTTTAAAGAACAGGGCGTGAAACTATTACAACTATCACCCAACAAAGGGAACAGGATATCTTGAGACCATTGAGACACAACCAGCGCCAGAACCAGCTCAATTTGGCTTTGGCAACCAGATAAGGAACAAAGAACTATAGTTCAGCAAAAGAATACAGTGATAAAGAGGAGTAAATGATGTAAACGACTACTAGAAGATTCTGAAGGACCACTGAGAGACTATAATGTGCATACGGGAGTGGGTAGTAACCTATGGTAATGAGTTCCCAGAAAAGTAATGAACATGTTAATCATTTCTTGGAAACTTTGTGAATATGTATATATGGCATGTATATAAGCTGTATAACTAACCCTTTACGGCGCACACATTAGGAGGAGCGATCTCCTGTGCGCCCAGCGCTGCAAAAGGATCAGAACGCAAATGAAGATCAAGCCGGACTAGCTGGTGAATAGGTGAAGTGGACTGGGAGCAAGGGGTGAGTGGGTCTCTAAGAGCCGTCTCTGGGAGTGAGAGTGCCTGTGTGTATTTAAGAATGAGAGCACAGGGGGGTCAGCTGTGAGAACCAGGGGAGTCCCGGTTGAGAGTGCCTGTGTATCTCTAGGGGCGAGAGCACAGGAGGGTCAGCTTTTGGGACCTGGAAAGTACTGACCAGCTGTGTGTATATGCAACAGCCTGTACCAGCAACCAGAGTAGTGCTATGGCCTTAGTGGATTGTATGTCCAGATGCTAGCAACTGGGGAGACTGGGATCCAGGGGCCAGCTACTGGGCAGACTGAGCAGCCAGAGAGGGGAGCAGGATGAGGTCGTTGGTACTGTCTATGTTCATGTGAGTGAACTCTGAGTGTCTGTCTGTGATCTGTATGGCTGGCTATGTATATATGTATACATGTAGTGTATATGTGTGATTTGTGTATGTGTGCCTCCTGGGAATGTAACTTCAGCCTTGCAACTGGTGGAAGCTGGGAACATGGAGCAGTGGCAGCCTCACCTCTGGATCCAGCATGATATATTTTCTTCTAACACTGTGTGCAAAGAACTATGCACACATTTAACACAAGTCAATAGTAATATATTTTTTTAAAAATATACAAATGGAAGATGAAAATTTTAACAAAACAGTGAGAGCTGCTATTACTGTTACTCCATATTTTACTCTGTTAGAAAATGAAATTACACCCTTCTGTTCTTTCCTTCTTCCTTCTGAAAAGGAGCACTAAGTTGTTCATCAAGAATTATTGTTCCTGTATGCATTTTTTTTGAGAGAATTAACATTTAGATCCCTGCTAGAAATAGGTGCTCTTTCTAAAATCAGTCCTTCAAGTGGTGAAGAATTCTTAAAAAGAAACTTATTCTAGATCTTAAATAAACAAAACTTTGTGCAAGTTCTAACAGCAGAACTCAGTACTGCTCAGCTGCACTTATATTAAGATTTAAACAGACACTTTATTTTTATTTTTTAAACAGAATTTATTACTACATGAAGGATAATTAAAACAAATCTCCCTGCACTGAAGTTTTACCAACTAAGAAAAACAGCTTTTAAGGTAAAGACAAATATGGACCCAAAACCTCAATAGTATCCATTTAAGTCCAGAATTCGAATTACTAATTTTGAAATAGTTCACTGCCTTCATTTGACAACAGTTTAATGATGTGTGTGCTTTTCTGCCAAGCCAGAAGGGATATAAATGCATAAATAAAGCATTTTATTGTTTCATACCAGCTGTGAAATAGCAAATATTGATACTAACTTTTTAAAACTATATTTTAAATGTGCAGAAGTGGTGAATGCATTCCTTATTTTGCTTTGCTTGCATGCGTGGCTTTTGCTTTACCTATTAAACTGTCTTTATCTCAACTCACAAGTTTTCTCACTTTTACTCTTCTGATTCTCTCCCCCATCCCACCGTGGGGGGAGTGAGCGAGCAGCTGTGTGGTGCTTAGTTGCCAGCTGGGGTTAAACCACAAAAACTCTATCCTCAATTATTATACCTTTTCAGCAGAGGAAGCCATGAGTTGCTGTTATGAGTTCCAAGTTTGAGTGCTAAGCACTGGCTAGCAATGGTGCTGTGGCTATTGAGAGAATTTCACTTTTCTCAGCTGCAGCTTGACTTTCTCCCGTCAGACAGATGGTAACAGGGACTGAGCTAAGCCAAGTATCTGTGACAGCTTATTCTTGACTTTTTTTGGAACTCAAACGAACGGCTGGAACATGTGATGCACCTTTTTCTTTTCTTTTCTTTTCTTTTCTTTTCTTTTCTTTTCTTTTCTTTTCTTTTCTTTTCTTTTCTTTTCTTTTCTTTTCTTTTCTTTTCTTTTCTTTTCTTTTCTTTTCTTTTCTTTTCTTTTCTTTTCTTTTCTTTTCTTGTCATCTTGGGCATAGCGATCATGAAATGATAGTTTTTGATTCTTGGAGAAGAAAGGAGGGGGGTCAGCAGAAGACTTTGGTCTATTCAGGAGACTGGTTGACAGACTCCCTTGGGAGGCAGTCCTCAAGGGCAAAGGAGTCCAGGAAGGCTGGACATTCTTCAAGAAGGAAGTCTTAAAGGCACAGGAGTTCTCTGTCCCTATGTGCCAAAAAATGAGCTGGCAGGGAAGAAGACCGGCCAGGCTGAACAAAGAGCTATGGTCGCAACACAGGGAAAAAAGGAGAATTTATGGCCTTTGGAAGAAAGGGCAGGCCACTCATGAAGACTACAAAGATGTTGTAAGGCTATGTAGGGAGAAAATTAGAAGAGCCAAAGCCCAACTAGAACTTAACCTGGCTATTGCAGTTAAGGACAACAAAAAAAGTTTCTATAAATACATTAGCAACAAAAGGAAGACTAAGGATAGTCTCCATCCTTTATTAGATGGGGGCAGAAACATAGTGACCAAGGATGAGGGAAAGGCTGAGGTACTTAATGCCTTCTTTGCCTCAGTCTTTAACAGTAAGACCAGTTGTTCCCTGAGGATCCAGCCCCCTGAGCTGGAAGACAGGGGTGGGGAGCAGAATGAAGCCCCCATAATCCAAGGGGAAATGGTGAGTGACCTGCTATAGCACTTAGACGCACACAAGTCTATGGGGCCAGATGGGATCCACCCAAGGGTACTGAGGGAGTTGGTGGAATGACTTTCCATCATTTATCAGCAGTCCTGGCTAACCCGGGAGGTCCCAGTTGACTGGAGGTTAGCAAATGGCTGGATGGTTGCACTCAAAGGGTTGCGGTCAACGGCTCGGTGTCCAAGTGGAGAGCAGTGACGAGTGGCGTTCCTCAGGGGTCGGTACTGGGACCTGTACTATTCAACATCTTTGTCAGCGACATGGACAGTGGGGTAGAGTGCACTCTCAGCAAGTTTGCTGATGATACCAAGCTGTTTGGCGAAGCAGACACGCTAGAGGGGAGGGATGCCATCCAGAGGGACCTGGACAGGCTAGAGAGGTGGGCCCAAGCCAACCTCATGCAGTTCAACAAGGCCAAGTGCAAGGTCCTACATCTGGGTGGGGGCAATCCCAAGCACAAATACAGGCTCGGCGGGGAATGGCTGGAGAACAGCCCTGTGGGGAAGGACCTGGGGGTGATGATTGATGAGAAGCTCGACATGAGCAAGCAATGTGCGATCGCAGCCCAGAAGGCCAACCGTATCCTGGGCTGCATCAAAAGAAGTGTGGCCAGCAGGTCAAGGGAGGTGATTCTGCCCCTCTACTCTGCTCTCGTGAGACCCCACCTGGAGTACTGCGTCCAGCTCTGGAGTCCCCAACATAAGAAGGACATGGACCTGCTGGAGCGTGTCCAGAGGAGAGCCACGAGGATGATCAGAGGGATGGAGCACCTCTCCTATGAGGAGAGGCTGAGAGAGTTGGGGCTGTTCAGCCTGGAGAAGAGAAGGCTCTGGGGAGACCTTATTGCGGCCTTCCAGTACCTAAAGGGGGCCTACAGGAGAGCTGGGGAAGGACTTTTTACTAGGGCATGCAGCAATAGGACGAGGGGGAATGGCTTTAAGCTGGAAGAGGGCAGGTTTAGATTAAACATTAGGAAGAAGTTTTTCACTTTGAGGGTAGTAAGGCACTGGAACAGGTTGCCCAGAGAGGTTGTTGAGGCCCCGTCCCTGGAGGTGTTCAAGGCCAGGCTGGACGTGGCCTTGGGCAACCTGTTCTAGTGAGAAGTGTCCCTGCCTATGGCAGGGGTGTTGGAACTCGATGATCTTCAAGGTCCCTTCCAACCTAAACCATTCTATGATTCTATGATTCTATGAAATGTGACGCCCATCCACAAGAAGGGCTGGAAGGAGGATCCGGGGAACTACAGGCCAGTCAGCCTGACCTCGATGCTGGGAAAGGTTATGGAGTAGATCATTTTGAGTGCCATCACATGGTACATACAGGACAACCAGGTGATCAGGCCCAGTCAGCATGGGTTTATGAAAGGGCAGGTCCTCCTTGACTAACCTCATCTTCTATGACAAGGTGACCTGCTTAATGGACTGTGGGGACTGAGGCAAAAGACGGGTTAAGTGTGGTAGAACTAATAGGCCATAAGCTATGGGAGGAATGAGCAGCTGCAGCTGCTGCTTTGGCAGATGAGGAGGTTGTGGGAAGCAACACCCTAGATAAGGTGGTAACGTTATCTTTTAGTGTACGTGATGGTGTGAACAAGTAAGGTGGAAAATCACTGGCCTTGGTAGAAAAGTATATAAAGAGCACGCTTGCTTAATAAAGCGGATTTCGTTCCTGCATATCGGAGTCCGTGTCTTTCAATCCACCACAAATGGCGCCCGAACAGGGACCTGAAGTTTCACGTCACCCAGGGCTATGACAGCAGTGTCTCGCTGACCGGTGGCAAAGCCCGGCTGAACTTGGATCGCTGAAAGTAAGCAGCATCACTGAAAGGAAGCGGGATCGTGCACAATTAATTACCTACTGCTGGACAGAGGTAAGCAGCCGGGGACGAGGGGGAACGATATCTCCCAGGAGCAGAGAATCATAGTGAACATAATGCAGAAAATATTGAAGCAACATGGGAAGACCATGCCCCTCCAAGATCTCAAAATGCTGTTAATGTGGGCTCAGTCAAACTGCCCGGGGATTGATTCCAGTTCTATCTACGATCCCAAAACTTGAGACCAGATAGGGGTCAAACTCTGGGACTCGGCAACCCAGTCTGACAAAACAGCAGCGGGGTTGCTCTCTGCGTGGCGGACGATGTTTGAGACCTTGAAACAGCATACTCAAAAGCCTGGAGAACAGTCTAAGACCCCCACAGCCCCCCTGTTGGATTTGGCATCAGCCGACACAGTGGTGGGGGCTGTGGGAGATCAGGAGTTGCCTGAAGACAACCCTTTCGATCCCGGGCCAGTCAATCCCGAGCAGGAACCGGATTTGTCTCCCCCCTGATCGCCATGATAGTGATAAGCAGGTAGACAATTCCCCCACGCGGGAGATCCTGCTGAAACAGCTAGCGGTCGAGAATGCTAATGCTGATTGCAAACGCATCTTAAAAACCCTGCAAAACCCTACTATCACAGAAATGATAGACGCATGCCAGAATGTGGGCACCCACCAATACCAGATGGACCTTTTAGCGCAGGCTTTCGCAGCCTTTCATACCGGCCCCCAGAAGTGCTTCTCCTGTGGGAAGACCGGCCACTTTAAGAGAGAGTGCCCAAAGAAGATGGAGGCCAAGGGGCCCAGGGTCTGTCCACGATGTAAAAAGGGGAGGCACTTCGCCAACCAGTGTCGCTCCAGGTTTGACAAGGACAGCAGACCACTTCAGCCGTCAGGTCAGGGAAACCGCCAGGCCAGTGCGCAGAGGGGGCGTGCGATGACACAAGCCACCCCTCCTCCACCCCTGGCAGCCCCAGCCTGTATGCCTGAACCAGCAGAAGTGCCGGAATGGACCTGGCCTCTGCAGTCACAGTAACGCTTTTTGATACAACCGTTACCCTGATCCCTACGGGGGTAAAGGGACCGTTGGGCAATGGACTGAGCGCCATCCTTCTCGGCCGCTCCTCGGCGACACGCCAAGGGCTGTTTGTATTGCCTGGTGTTATCAATGCAGACTTTACAGGGGAGAGTCAAATTATGGTATGGACTCCTACTCCTTGTCAGATTCCTGAAGGCTCACGTATTGCACAGTTGGTGCCTTTTTGGAGCCAGGTGCCGCGATGCCTGGTGGATGCTCGCGGAGACGGTTCTTTCGGTTCCATGGGGCCCGCACAGATCATGTGGGCCCAGAAGGTCTCCACGCGATGCTCCTCCTACCGTTGTAGCCTCCGGCACTCCACCCATCAAAATGAGATAACTCTGGAAGGAATTATTGATACGGGTGCAGATGTTACCATCATCTCTACAACAGCTTGGCCTCCCTTGTGGCCGACCGCCAGGGCGGCTGCCTCCGTTTCTGGTATCGGGGGGGCAGCTCTTCCGTTGCAGAGTCAGCACAACGTTCTGATTACAGGCCCAGAGGGGCAAGTGGCAACTGTAAAGCCATTCATCCTCGCTAGCCCAGTCACTCTATGGGGCAGAGATTGCTTGTCACAGTGGGGCCTCCACCTCCGGTCAGATTTTACATAGGGGCTGCTGAGGCGCAGCTCTCCCTAGCCCTTACCTGGCTCACGGATGACCTGGTTTGGGTTGATCAGTGGCCCCTTTCCAGGGAAAAGCTGCAACATTTACAGAGCCTGGTGGAAGAGCAACTCGCAGCAGAACATATCGTCCTTTCCACCAGCCCGTGGAACTCACCTGTTTTTGTCATTTGTAAGAAGAGCAAAAAGTGGCGTCTGCTGCATGATTTACAGTGCATCAATGTCATCATTGAGGACATGGGGCCCCTACAGCCAGGCCTCCCATCTCCTATGATGATCCCACAGAATTGGGCATTGACAGTCATGGACCTAAAGGATAGTTTTTTCACTATTCCTTTGTGCCCCCAAGATGCACTGAGGTTTGCTTTCTCGGTTCCCTCCGTCAACACTGCAGAACCACAATGTCGCTATCACTGGACTGTGTTGCCCCAGGGAATGAAAAACAGCCCCACCATTTGTCAGGCCTACGTAGCAAATGCATTATCTCCAGTTTGCCAGCAGTATCCCCAGGCCATAGTATATCACTACATGGACGACATTCTGGTAGCCGCCCTGACGACTGACTCCATGAGCGAGGTAGTGGAGGCAGTCCAGCAGTGGGTAGCTGCGTCTGGACTTGTGGTGCCGGAGAAAGTTCAAACGATGCCACCTTGGAAATATTTAGGATGGCGAATTACTGAACAAACTATTGTGCCCCAGGAACTTAACATATGTCCCAAAATAGAAAGCCTGCACGACCTGCAACACTTGTTAGGGTCTCTTAATTGGCTCCACCCACTGATCGGCCTCACCAACGAAGACCTACACACTCTTTTTTCATCTTGCTGAAGGGGGACCCCGCTTTAACATCTAAACAGTCCCTCACCCCTGCAGCCGAATCAGCTTTGTGCACCGTTGCACAGCACATAGACAGCCAGAAGGCCCACCATAGAGCGGAGCACGTCCCTTTCAGTCTGACTGATTGTTTTTAACTCTCAATTTCAGCCCTTTGCCTTGATAGCACAGTGGAATTCAGACTTTCCGGACCCTTTGATCATCATTCAGTGGCTGTTTCTGCCGCACCAGTTTTCTAAGACAGCCATCACCCAACCCGAAAAGATTAGTATGTTGATTCAAAAGGGAAGAAAGAGGCTACTGCTCCTAGATAGCCAGGATTCAGCTCACATTTACCTACCAATGGATCTCAAACAGCTGGAATGGCTGATGAAATGCTCATTTACGTTTCAGGTTGCGACCGAAAATTTCACAGGCCAATTTAAGATTCACTTACCCAAGCACCCCCTGTTACAAACATTGCCTTGTCTCCCCGTGTTTAAGGGAACAAAGCTTAGTGCTACCCCCTTGCAGGCATTGATGGTTTTCATGGACGGTTCTGGCCGCACCGGCCGGTCCGTCATCATTTGGCGATCGGACGCTGAGGCTTCCTTGCAGCAGGATGTCCAAGTGGTCCACGGCTCCCCTCAAATCGTCGAATTGGCGGCGGTAGTCCATGCCTTTTGCCAATGGCCAACAGATCTCAACATTGTCACCGACTCAACCTATGTTGCTGGCCTGGTCAGCAGAATGGAATCTGCCTTTTTAAAGGAGGCCGCCAATCCTCAATTGTTTACTCTTATGAGAGAATTGTTGTTTTTATTGAATTGGCGGCCGGGCAAATATTTTATCATGCATGTGCGGTCCCATATTAACCTTCCAGGCCCCATTGCCAAAGGCAATGCACAGGCGGATCTGGTGGCGGGACCCAGTTGTGGTCCCAAACACATTTCAGCAAGCTTGTTTGTTACATGAATTTTTTCATCAAAATGCTAAGGCATTAGCTCGTCATTTTTCTATATCTAAGGAACAGGCTCAAGCCGTTGTTGCCTCCTGTCCAGACTGCCAGCAAGTGACGCCGTCTGTCCCCATTGGCGTTAATCCCTGAGGTCTGTCAGCTCTAGAACTTTGGCAAACAGATGTTACCCATGTTCCAGATTTCAGCAGGCTGAAATACGTGCATGTGTCAGTGGACACATTTTTGGCATGTATTTTTGCCTCCTGTCATACAGGCGA
Organism: Pluvialis apricaria; assembly: GCA_017639485.1. NCBI lineage: Eukaryota > Metazoa > Chordata > Aves > Charadriiformes > Charadriidae > Pluvialis > Pluvialis apricaria. Next base: position 25,426,035 of record CM030043.1, on the reverse strand, counting down.
GTGAGCTAGAGATGTAATTCGGCATCTAACGGCTGCCTTTGTGGCATTGGGTGTCCCACGGCATGTTAAGACCGATAATGGTCCTGGCTGTACGGCCCATCAGACAGCACGCTTTTTCCAGGTGTGGGGGGTTTCCCACATTACAGGTATCCCCCATTCTCCTACTGTCCAAGCCATCGTGGAATGGGCCCATGGGATGCTCAAAGCCATGTTGCAAAAACAAAAAGGGGGAATGGCCCTAGGCACACCACCAGAACATTTAGCAAAAGCATTATATGTGTTGAATTTTCTAAATCGATGGATGGACAGAGAGCCGGCCGTGATAAAACACTTTACCTCTCTCCCGGAGGGACTGCAAGCAGTCTCTCCATGGGAGAAAGCACAGGTGATGATCAAAAATATGATGAATAACCAATGGGAAGGTCCGTGCCCGCTGATAACTTGGGGTTGAGGATATGCTTGTGTCTCCACAGATACTGGACCAAGATGGGTCCCGGCGAGATTGGGTCCGCCTGTCGCTGCAGTCATCCTCGTTGTCATGATGACTGCAGAACCAGGAGATGGGATATGGATCCCACCAGCACCCAAAGAAAACATCTGGGTAACTTTGGCAAACAAGACCGGCCAGGACACCCTGTGCCTTTCGCTGGCTACCCCAGGAAACCCCTTTTCGACATGTCTAGTCAGTGTCCCAGCGGACAATTGGCCAAGCCATGGTCCAGCACATCTTTTCGGAAACTCATCAGCTTTGGCTGATAACTGGGATGGGTGGACTCCTTACTTGCCACCCCTGCCCCACGAGCCACAAGAGATTGAACTCCTAGGCTCAATCAAAATGGATAGCTGTCTAATTTTTAATTATACTGGCCAGAATCAAGCTACAGCACAGAATGTTAATTCTTCTTTGTCAATATATAGAAATAACATGGCCTGGTGCAACTATACCAGTCGTAATGTCTCCCGCTCCAGCAATGTGCCTTTACAGCTCCCGCAGGGGCTCTTCTTTACCTGTGGTGATCGAGCTTGGGGAGGTATACCCTCACATATAAGGGGAGGGCCTTGTAGTCTGGGAAGACTTACCCTGTTGACCCCAAATACATCAATGATTCTGAATTTTACAAAGCATCATCAACACCCCAAACAATCGGCCCACACCTTTCAGAGCAAATGCAACGATAATGTGGAGTTTTGGGGTAAAGGGGAGATAATTACGGCCTCTATATTTGCACCAGGAGTTGCTGCTTCAAAGGCTTTAGCCACGTTGAATAAATTAGGGTGCTGGCTTGCCAAACAGAGCAATGCCACGTTGCTGGCTCTATCTAGCTTATTAATGGATGTAGATTCAGTTAGACATGCTACTTTGCAGAACCACGCAGCAATAGATTTTTTGCTATTAGCCCATGGCCACGGATGTGACGAATTTGACGGAATGTGTTGTATGAACCTCTCGGATCATTCCCTGTCCATCCACGAAAGCATCCGGAAGCTGAAAGAGGGGGTCGCTAAACTCCAGGAGGATGATGAGTGGGGATGGTTCAGCAATATGTTTGGCAAGTTGGGTTTGGGAAGCTGGGCAAAGCAGCTGCTGAAGCTAGCCACAGGGTGCTTACTGATCTTTTTATGCATTTTAATATGTATACCATGCCTTTTACAATGTACACAGAGAATAGTGGAAAAATCAATGAACACAGTGCTAATTGTTCAACAAAACAAAAAAGGGGGAGATGTGGGGACTGAGGCAAAAGACGGGTTAAGTGTGGTAGAACTAATAGGCCATAAGCCATGGGAGGAATGATCAGCTGCAGCTGCTGTTTTGGCAGATGAGGAGGTTGTGGGAAGCAACACCCTAGATAAGGAAGTGGGTAAGTAAGAGGGCAAACTGCATCCTGGGGTGCTGTCATGGTTTAGGCCAAATCGGCCACTGGGGACATAGGGGACCCTGAGATAGGACCAACAGATGCTCCCCTCTACCTCTCTTCAAAGAGAGAGGCAGAGGAGGGAAAAAGAGACTTATGAGTTTAGAAGGAACTAAACTACTTTAATGAAATATTAATAATAAAATAATAAGGAAATAATGAAATATATACAAAACCATATCAAGCTCCCAAGATGATAATCACGACACCGGCTGGCACTGGGGAAGTCCCTGGCTGGACTCGGTGATGGACAGGAACTGGACTCCGGATCGGGACCAAAGGCAGACGAACAGACAGAGTCCTCCTCAGATGTCGGCCATTGAAGGAAGAGCGCGAGCCGTTTGATCCCTCAGCTTTTATACTGAGCATGAGGCAGATGGGATGGAATACCCTGTTGGTCAGTTTTGGGTCACCTGTCCTGTCTGCTCCTCCCTGCAGGTGGGACCCCATTATGCTTTTCCGCTTCCGACCCTCCAACATGGCAAATAACAAAGTTAGCTGTCCTTGGGTGTTATAGTAATAAGTATAAGCGAGAGCCTCTCTGCATACCATGTCTGGACATCAGCTATAAACATTGGTCTTATCACTCTGAGAGAGTGAACATTGTCTGCACAATATGCTGTTAATTTCAGTAGTTAGAAGAGGCCTAGCTAAGAAGCAAAGTTACTGAACAAAATTGGTCCTGTTTTACCTCAAACCAGGACAGGTGCATTAAACACAGTATAACCAGCCGGTCAAAAGAGGTGATTATCCCACTGAATTCAGCATTGGTGCAGCCTCACCTTGAGTATTGTGTGCAGTTCTGGGCCCCACAATTTAAGAAGCATGTGAAGGTCCTTGAATGTGTCCAGAGGAAGGCAACAAAGCTGGTAGAAGGCCTGAAAGGCACGTCCTGTGAGGAGCGTCTGAGGACTTTGGGTTTGTCTAGTTTGGAGAAAAAGAGGCTGAGGGGCGACCTCATTGCTCTCTACAGCTTCCTGAGGAGGGGAAGTGGAGAGGGAGGTGCTGAGCTCTTCTCCCTGGGATCCAGGACGCATGGGAATGGTTCAAAGCTGCAACATCAGGAGGTTCAGACTGGACATGAGGAAGCATTTCTTTTCTGTGAGGGTGGACAAACACTGGAACAGGCTTCCTAGGGAGGTGGTTGATGCCCCAAGCCTGTCAGTCAAGAGGCCTTTGGACAATGCCCTTAATAACATGCTTTGTTCTGTTCTGTTCTGTTCTGTTCTATTCTATTCTATTCTATTCTAATATCTAGGGCCTCACAGGTTGTTTCTCTTAAGAGGAGATGGGGGTCAGTTAATTCTTTGATGCTGTCTTGTTTATTTACAAGGAATATGCACAATGCCTGGTTCTCTGACCATGGTAGGATCAAACAAGAGGAAGTGTTTTCCTGATCAAAATCTGAAGGCTGTCATTCCAGTTCAGAGGCTTTCCAACAGCTCGCTATCTTTTGGCTTTCTGTCAGGGCCACACTATTTGTTGTTCTCTTGCTCTCTCCTGGTTTTCTCCTTGCTCTCTGGCTTCTTCTCCCACCCACAGACAGGCAGCTGCAGCTAACGCTACCTCCAATGCTGGGGCTTGCATACAGTCCAGCCTTTGGGCAGCAGTTTCCACAGACTCAGAGCTAGACAAAGGGTCTTTCAATTGTTTCCCCATTTAATCTCAAAAGCAGTTTTCCAGTATGCCTATCAGGCCCAGCACTCACCCAGGGATCAAGTGTATACTTCCTATCTAACTGTAAGTATAAAATTAGGGCAAGTAGAAACAGCTAAAGCTTCAGCTACTTACTTTCTTTTTAAACATTGTATGAAAAGCAAGTCACCCTCAGGTAAAATAAAGCAAATCAATATTGTGTGATATAAGTATGGTTCAAACCACAGCATCTTCCATATCCTGAAATGGAATTCTTCGGGGCCCAGCAATGTTTTCACTTATGTATATTAAGGTGCAAAAATAGCTTGCTAGCATAATCTCTGTTTTATATCTCAGGTCAACGGGCTCCCCCTTGATATTCAGTTTGAAAGATTCTGTGCCCTTTCACTTTTGCCTCAGGACAGGAATAATTCATGATGCAGTTACTCAAGAAGAGCATATGTTCTCTGGTGTTTTCCTACCTGAATGGTAGGTTATTTGCTTCACCATACAGCATCTCCTTAGAGGTATTTTCAGCAAATCAAGGGAAACAAGATTTTGCATCCTACTGTTGTAATCCAAAGCAAGTTGAGGGGTAACTTCCAATCATCTTCTTATTATATTCCATTTTTGCTGACAGTTTTTTGAAAAGCAGATGTACTTCAAAAGTGTATAAAAGTGTATATACATGCCAAAATTAATTAATAATGTATTATAAGAAAAGGCATGTGGTTGTGGTTTTGACTCCAGAAGTCCTTTCCTGGAGTAACATCTGAGAAGCAAGTAACTTAAAGTCTCAAATACCTACTACACATTTTTGCCAAGAACAAAGACCGTATCTCTACCATCCTTTTGTCACACTCCTATTTTCATTCATATTTTTGTTTGGGGAATTTCTTGATGCAGACTTGGCCCCTTTTACTAGGTTGACATGATAGACTGAATTTACACTGCATGCAGGACTGGCTAAAAACAGCAGGGAAAATAGAAGCAGACTAGACATGCCTCTTCTGATTCCCCCAGATGTTCATTCATTGCTAAACTGGTGGAAAGATGTTATTCAACTGTGGAAAGGAGCACCTTCTCTCCAGCCGTACTATTCAAAGTTTCCACACCTAGGATAAACAGAGCACCCAGACTGTGGAGTTACAAGAAGGCTTGCTTGCTGGAGCCCTGCATTGGTTGGAAAGCCTTCATTGCATTCCTACCATTGATTCAAGAATTTGTTCTTTGTACTCTAGAATATGCTCACCATCATGATGCTGGGCATCCCCAATCACCAGGAATACATGGGCTGAAACCAACTCAAGCCCATTGCTCTCTTTGAAATTCTTTTGTTAGTTGTTCAGGTTTTATACTCTCTGTTGGGCTGAGCCACGTATTCACCACCCTTGTCCATCTCCACTGAGCCTTCTTCCATTGTAGGGGTTTATTGGTCAGTCAGGGCATGATGAACAGCAACATGATTATATTGAATAGTGGAACGTGATCATCCTTCCTACCCAAGAAGGCTTTTGGCCACAGAATTTATGCTTTCAATATATCTCTTACAATAATTTATCTTCAAGTTCTAAGAATGCTCTGGGTGATGGTCTGAGGAGTCATCTGTCATCAGGTCTTAAAGAAGTCTATTAAGGACTGATCCACAAAACACAAGGTCATATTAGCACGTGCCTACTAAAGTGTTTCCAAGACCTGATGATATTGATACTGGAGCTGATGATCTCAGACATTCATATTCCAGGATCTGTTCCCTTGATATCAGACTTGATATCCAATGAAAAAGATATTATCTTATAATATTATCCTAGTTTCCTGCCAACCATAGAGAAATCATGTTTCTCTGCCATCCAGATAATTTTATTCCATTTTGGAAAGGATTCTACTAGATAAACCAACAGTATTTACATACTGCTGAGAGAAAACATTTTCAAAGTCAGGGTAAATAACATTATTTCTATCTTGGTGTCTCACAGATATCTGTTATCTTGGCTCTCTTTAAAGAAAAAAAAATTTACTTTGGATTTTTTCTGCCAATCTCCATCTCCTTCTCTACATCTAATCCTCCTGCTGAAAATCACTTAGTCTTTTCCCATCCACTGTTACTTAGTCCCCTTAAAGCTTTTCTCAGGTTTCTTCCCTCAGTGTGAGAACAATTCTTGTATAGTTCAAGACCTAAATATGAGTGGATAAACTATTGGGGCACCATTCAAACCCTGAGCAATCTGTAAAATTTTTTCTGCTTTCATAAAAAAATGGAAGCCACTCAGAGAACAGGGCAGATAGATACAAATTCCAACAGCAGTACCTTCACATGCCACATGCCAGACAGCTAAAACAGCTCTTGGGCCACTCGTCACATTCCTATCTAAGGTAGCTTGTCATGAAAATTTCATTTCCTAACTATTATACCAATCAGCCCTTATAGTATGAAAACATATTCACTTTCTTAAAATATATATAGTTCACATATACTGATTAATCACACATGAGTAAGCAAACTAAAGGACACCAGCTCATCACAAGGACTAGAAGGACAGTCCAGCCCTGGAAATAAGGACATTGCTTCTCAGCATCTTAGAGCTGTCTATGGCCAAGAAGGCCAATGGCATCCTGGGGTGCATCAAGAAGAGCGTGGCCAGCAGGTCGAGGGAGGTCATCCTCCCCCTCTACTCTGCCCTGATGAGGCCGCATCTGGAGTACTGTGTCCAGTTCTGGGCTCCCCGGGTCAAGAAGGACAGGGAACTGCTGGAGAGGGTCCAGCAAAGAGCTACAAAGATGATTAGGGGATTGGAACATCTTTCTTATGAGGAAAGGCTGAGGGACTTGGGTCTTTTTAGTCTAGAAAAAAGAAGACTGAGGGGGGATCTTATCAATGCTTATAAATATTTAAGGGGAGGGTGCCAGGTAGATGGGACCAGTCTTTTTTCAGTGGTGCCCAGTGATAGGACAAGGGGTAACGGGCACAGACTTGAGCATAGGAAGTTCCATCTCAACATGAGGAGGAACTTCTTTCCTTTGAGGGTGGCAGAGCACTGGAACAGGCTGCCCAGAGAGGCTGTGGAGTCTCCCACACTGGAGACATTCAAAACCCACCTGGATACCGTCCTGTGCAACCTGCTGTAGGTGTCCCTGCTGTGGCAGGGGGGTTGGACTAGATGATCTCCAGAGGTCCCTTCCAACCCTGACCATTCTGTGATTCTATGAAGGATAAAAGATACCCCTGGACAACCAAGATAATGCCAGCATTCTAGCCCCTCTAACAAAGGATTGCAATGGACATGGAGCAGTGCGAGGAGCATCAGCAGCAGCAAGCAGCTGCGGGACACACAAGAGATACACATGGACAAATAGAGGCTTGTCTGAACAGGGGGTGTTCCCCAAGCAATTGACCCCAGACCCACTGATTGGAGGAGACAGGAAGAGGCAGAACTTGCACCCCACAGTGTGGGAGATTTAAGTGGGCAAAACCAATCAGCCCAGCTGATTGCAATGGATGAATATATATATTCCCAACAGGCAGGTGTGCAGAAGCATGGTGATCACCTGGCAAAAAGCAGTGTTTTCTGCTTCTCCTGAGCTTCTAGCACCTGGTAGAACCAATGCAGCCACACAGACAGAGCTCCTGTTCAAGCATGTGATCACCCAGGTTTCTGGCTGTGGGATGTGTGAAGGGATATTCCTAGAGCTGGAAAGTGATTGCAAGTAAACCTGCGGGAGGTGTGACCGGATTGATGAACTGCTCTGTTTGGTGGCCTAGCTGCAGGAGGAGGTGGGCAGACTGAGGAGTGTTAGAGAGTCTGAGACAGAGATTGATCAATGGAGCCGTACTCTGATGAACGCAAACCAACTCAGCGTGGCCGCTACGGAGGCAGGTCCTGGATCTGCTTTGTGCCAGGAGTCAGTGTCACAAGGGAAAAGGAGGGGTAGAAGAAGATTACAGCATAGACCAGTAAGAGAAACCCTCCCTACCCTCTATGTTACTCTCTAAGATACCCTTACAGAACAGGTACGAGGCCCTGGGTACCGTAGACGAAGCATATAATGAGAAAGAGGAGGAACCTGCACAAGCAGTCTTGCCAAGATCAGAGAGACCAACCCCTCGCAACAAAATCTGCATTAAGACCAGCACCAAGAAGAAACAATGGTGAGTTATGGTCATTGGTGATTCCCTCCTGTGTGGAACAGAAGCACCCCTTTGCAGGCTGGACCCTCTTTTCAGGGAAGCTTGCTGCCTCCCTGGGGCCCAAATTAGGGACATCACCAAAAGACTAAAGAGCCTAGTTCAACCTTCAGACTAATATTCATTCGTGCTCTACCACATGGATACAAATGATGTTGTAACAAAAAGTCTGAGGTCAATCAAAAGAGACTTCATAGCCCTGGGAAGAATACTAAACAAATTCAGGAGCACAGGTAGTGTTTTCCTCAATCCTTCCAGTAATGAGGGGAGAATTCAGAAGAAACAGGCGAGCCCAGGATATCAATACCTGGCCCCATGACTGGTGCCTGCACCAAAACTTTGGGGTTTTAAACTGTGGAAGAACCTTTGAGAGACAAGGTATGCTGGGGCCCGATGGGATCCACCTGTCCTGATGGGGAAAAATGTGTCTTTGGGCGTAAGCTGGCGGGACTGATCAAGAGAGCTTTAAACTAGAATCAATGGGGGAAGGGGATACAAACATTGGATTTAAACGCAGTGAAACCGAAAGCAGCACTCAGTAAGGAACACAACGGCAGCAATGGTAAGTTCTGTGGCTGAGCACTAGATTGAGGTGGACAGGGGACATTCCCAGAGCTAGGGAAACCTGAGGAAGAGCAGAGAGACCTGCCAGGAGCCACCAGCTCTCACGAGAGAGGCTGATGTGGCTTGGGCCTTTCCTGGAGTAACCATGGGGGATTTAAACTGCCCTAGGGAGCACTTGCAACCAGGGCATGGCGTGGCAGTTTGCACAGAAGGGCCTGCAGGAAGGGTGCTGAAAGCTCTGCCAGCTTGACCAGGGAGCGATGGTACCCACCCAGCAGAAAGCCAAGGGTTCTCTAAGCTCTGCACCCAGCACAACTGATGCAGCTTCCCAGATGGAGCTCCAGTGGAAACATGCAGCCACCCAGGTGTCAGGCTGCAGGGTGTGCCCTGCTCTTACACCAGTACAGGATGGCAGTAGTGAGCACACCTGTGGGAGGTGCGCCCAGGTAGAGGAACTCCTCTGCTTAGTAACAGAGCTCCAGGAGGAGGTGAGTAGGTTGTGGAGCATCAGGGAGTGCGAGAGAGAGAGATTGACCACTGGAATCGCATCCTACCTTCCCTGAGACAGACCCAAAAGGAAGACAAGATACATAATACAGAGGATTTCCTACCCTCTCTCCACCTGACTGAACATTGTAACCTGAAGGATAGGGGGCAACAGCGACAAGTTCCTGCCCAGTGCTGCAGGCACTTCTCCTCAGCAACAACCCCACCTTCCCAGGTGCCCTCGCATAACAGGTACAAGGTTCTGCAAGTGGAATATAACAGTAACAAGGACGATGGTTCGTCTAGCTTGGAAGTGTCACCGAGGTTAAGTCGGCTTATGCCCTGCATCAAAACCACTCCCACAAAGAAAAAAGATGGGTCATTGTCATAGGTGACTTCCTCCTGAAGGGAACAGAAGGCCCAATATGCAGACCAGACACACTCCTTAGGGAACTCTACTGCCTCCCTGGGGCCCAGGATAAAGATGTGGCAAGAAAACTTCCCACCCTGGTATGGCCCTCAGATTATTATCCATTATAGATTTTTCAGGTAGGCAGGGATGAAAGTGCAACAAGAAATCCAAGGGCTATCAAGAGAGACTTGAGGGCCTTGGGACAACTGGTTAAGGGATCAGGAGCACAAGTAGTGTTCTCTTCTATCCCTCCAGTTGCAGGGAATGATGAGAGAAGAAACAGGAAGATCCAGCAGATCAATACCTGGCTCCAAGCCTGGTTTCAGCAGAAGGATTTTGGGTTTTTTTGATCATGGGTTGGTTTACACAACGCCAGGCCTGCGGGCAACAGACGGGGTACGCCTGGGGAAAAAGATTTTTGCACAGGAGTTGGCAGGGCTCATCGGAAGGGCTTTAAACTAGATTTGAAGGGGGAAATGGATAAAACAGTAAACTTGTTAGGAAGGGCAAAAAGCATTCCATAGTGAAAATGGTTGCCTTGAAAACATAAACAGAGAAAGCTCTACAGCAAAACTAGATTTGAAGGGGGAAAGGGAGACAAACCTGGGGGCAGCATATCAATGTTTGTGGGACAGCATGCTAGCAAGGGCTTTCGGTCTGCCATCCCAGTAGAGGAAGAAGATGGAGTGCCAGGTGATAGCAAAGACACAAGGGATATTGATGGGCAAGAAATCATGGAAGCACCTGGGAATGGTAAGTTAGGACTTAGGGCTTCTCCCCCCAAAAAGGTGACGGGATCAATAGCCCAACTGAAGTGCCTCTACACCAACGCACGCAGCACGGGCAACAAAATAGGAGGAGATGGAAGCAATTGTGCAGCAGGCAAACTATGATATACTCGCCATCACAGAAACATGGTGGAATGATACGCATAACTGGAGTGCTGCATTGGATGGCTATATACTCTTCAGAAGGGATAGGCAAGGAAGGAGAGTCAGTGGGGTAGCCCTGTATGTTATGGAGTGTTTTGATTGTCTGGAGCTTAATGATGGTGACAATAGGGTTGAGTGTTTATGGGTAAGAATCAGGGGGAAGGCCAACAAGGCAGATATCATGGTGGGAGTCTGTTATAGACCACCCAACCAGGATGAAGAGGCAGACAAAATATTCTATAAGCAGCTAGGAGAAGTCTCACGATTGCTACTACTTGTTCTTGTGAGGGTCTTCAACTTACCAGGTGTCTGCTGGGAATACAATACAGCAGAGAGGAAACAGTCTAGGAGGTTCCTGGAGTGTGTTGGGGATAACTTCCTGACACAGCTGGTGAGTGAGCTAACTAGGGAAGGTGCCCTGCTAGACCTGTTGTTCACAGAGAAGGACTTGTGGAGGATGTGAAGGTTGGAGGCCGTCTTAGACATAGCGATCATAAAATGATAAGAGTTTTTGCTTCTTGGAGAAGTAAGGAGGGGGATGTTAGTAAAACTGCCACCTTGTCCATCTGGAGGGCAGACTTTGACCTGTTTAGAAGACCAGTTGACAGAGTCCCTTGGGAGGCAGTCCTCAAGGCCAAGGGGGTTCAAGAAGGCTGGAAATTCTTCAAGAAGGAAATCTCAAATGTGCAGGAGCTGGCTGTCCCCATGTGCCATAAGACAAGCTGGCAGGGAGGAAGACCAACCTGGCTAAACTGAAAGCTTTGGCTGGAACTCAGGAAGAAAAGGAAAGGTTATGGCCTATGGAAGAAAGGGCAGGCCACTCAGGAAGGCTACAGAGAATTTGTGAGGCTATGCAGGGAGAAAATTAGAAGGGCCAAAGCCCAACTAGAACTTAACCTGGCTACTGCTGTTAAGGACAACAAAAAAAGTTTCTATAAATACATTAGCAACAAAAGGAAGACTAAGGATAGTCTCCGTCCTTTATTGAATGTGAGGGGAAACATAGTGACCAAGGATGAGGAAAAAGGCTGAGGTACTTAATGCCTCAGTCTTAAATACTAAGACCAGTTGTTCTCAGGGTACCCAGCCCCCTGAGCTGGACAACAGGGATGGGGAGTAGAATGAAGCCCCCATAATCCAAGGGGAAAAGGTTAGCGACCTGCTTCACCACTTAGACTTACACAAGTCTATGGGGCCAGATGGGATCTACCCAAGGATACTGTGGGAGCTGGCAGAAGCACTCACCAAGCCACATTCCATCATAACGGGAGGTTAGCAAATGTGATGCCCATCCACAAGAAGGGTCGGAAGGAGGATCTGAGAAACTACATACAGGCCTGTCAGCCTGACCTCGGTGCCGGGGAAGGTTATAGAGCAGATCATCTTAAGTGCTATCACGTGGCACATACAGGACAACCAGGTGATCAGGCCCAGTCAGCATTGGTTTATGAAAGGGCAGGTCCTGCTTGACTAACCTCATCTCCTTCGATGACAAGGTAACCTGCTTAATGGATGAGGGAAAGGCTGTGCATGTTGTTTACCTGGACTTTAGTAAAGCTTTTGACACTGTTTCCCACAGCATTCTCCTGGAGAAACTGGCTGCTCATGGCTTGGACGGGCGTACTGTTCACTGGGTAACAAACTGACTGGATGGCTGGGCCCAAAGAGTGGTGATGAATGGAGTGAAATCCAGTTGGTGGCCAGTCACAAGTGGTGTTCCCCAGGGCTCAGTATTGGGGCCAGTTCTCTTTAATATCTTTGATATCTTTATCAACAATCTGGATGAGGAGATCAAGTGCACCTTCAGTAAATTTGCAGACGACACCAAGTTGGGCGGGAGTATTGACGTATTTGAGGGTAGAAAGGTGCTATAGAGGGATCTGGACAGGCTGGATTGATGGGCCCGAGGCCAGTGGTATGAGGTTCAACAAGGCCAAGTGCCAAGTCCTGCACTTGGGTTGCAACAACCCCGTGCAGGGTTACAGGTGGAGTGGCTGGCTGCCTGGTGGAAAAGGATCTGGGTATATTGGTTGACAGCCGGCTGTATATGAGCCAACAGTGTACCCAGGTGGCCAAGAAGGCCAAGAGCATCCTGGCCTGTATCAGGAACAGTGTGGTGAGCGGAACTAGGGAAGTGATTTTTCCCCTGTACTCAGCACTGGTGAGGCTCCACCTCAAATACTGTGTTCAGTTTTGGGCCCCTCACTACAACAAAGAGGTTGAAATACTGGAGCATGTTCAGAGAAGGGCAACGAGGCTGCTGAGGAGTCTGGAGAAGTCTTATGAGGAACGACTGAGGGAGGTGGGATTGTTTAATCTGTAGAAGAGGAGGCTGAGGGGAGACCTTATTGCTCTCTACAGCTACCTGAAAGGAGGTTGTAGCGAGGTGGGGCTCAGCCTCTTTTCCCAAGTAACTGGTGATAGGACAAGAGGAAATGGCCTCAAGTTACACTAGGGGAGGTTTAGATAGGACATTAGGAAAAATTTCCTCACTGAAAGGGTTATCAAGCATTGGAACAGGAAGCCCTGGAAGTGGTTGAGTCGCCATCCCTGGAGGTATTTAAAAGACATTTATCATAGAATCATAGAATAGTTTAGGTTGGAAGGGACCTTAAAGATCATCTAGTTCCAACCCTCTTGCCATAGGCAGGGATGCATCGCATTAGACCTGGTTGCTGAAAACCCCATCCAAACTTGCCTTGAACACTTCCAGGGATGGGGCATCCACAACTTCCCTGGGCAATCTGTTCTAGTGCCTCACCACCCTCAGAGTGAAAAATTGCTTCCTAATATCTATTCTAAATCTCCCCTCTTTCAGTTTGAAGCCATTACCCCTTGTCCTATCACTACATGTCCTTCTAAAAAGTCCCTCTCCAGCTTTCTTGTAGGCTCCCTTCTGATACTGTAAGGCCTCAATAAGGTCTCCCTGGAGCCTTCTCTTCTCCAGGCTGAACAACCCCAACTCTCTCAGCCTGTCTTCATAGGAGAGGTGCTCCAGCCCTCTGATCATCTTTGTGGCCCTCCTCTGGACCCACTCCAACAGGTCCATGTCTTTCCTGTAGTCAGGACTCCAGAGCTGGATGCAGTACTCCAGGTGGGGTCTCACCAGAGCAGAGTAGAGGGGTAGAATCACCTCCCTTGACCTGCTGGCCACGCTGCTTTTGATGCAGCCCAGGATGCAATTGCCCTTCTAGGCTGCGAGTGCACATTTCCCGCTCATGTCCAGCTTTTCATCCACCAGTACCCCCAAGTCCTTCTCCTCAGGGCTGCTCTCAATCCCTTCATCCCCCAGCCTGTATTGATACCGGGGGTTGCCCCGACCCAGGTGCCTGCACTTGACTTTGTTGAACCTCATGATGTTCGCACTGGCCCACTTCTAGAGCTTGTCCAGGTCCCTCTGGATGGCATCATGTCCCTCAGGCATGTCAACTGCACCACTTAGCTTGGTGTTATCCGCAAACTTGAGAAAAGAAGACTGAGGGGGGATCTTATCAGTGCTTATAAATACTTAAGGGGAGGGTGCCAGGTAGATGAGAAGAGTCTATTTCAGTGGTGCTCAGTGATAGGACTAGAGGTAACGGGCACAAACTTGAGCATAGGAAGTTCCATCTTAACATGAGGAGGCACTTCTTTCCTTTGAGGGTGCCAGAGCACTGAAACAGGCTGCCCAGAGAGGTAGTGGAGTCTCCCACACTGGAGACATTCAAAACCTGACTGGACGCCGTCCTGTGCAACCTGCTGTAGGTGTCCCTGCTGTGGCAGGGGGGTTGGACTAGATGATCTCCAGAGGTCCCTTCCAACCCTGACCATTCTGTGAACTTGCTGAGGGTGCACTCGATCCCACTGTCTATGTCAGTGATGAAGATATTGAACAGTACTGGTCCCAATATGGACTCCTGGGGAATGCCACTTGTCACTGATCTCCAGGGAGCTGTTGACCACTACCCTCTGGATGTGACCATCCAACCAATTCCTCATCCACCAAACAGTCCACCCATCAAATCCATAATAATCCATTTAGAAGCACAGGAGCAGGCAATTCCACTATGTTGAAAGTCAAGCAAGCGGGGCAGAAGACCAGCTTGGCTGAACAGAGAACTCCTCATGGAGCTCAAGAGGAAAAATAAATTATATGATCTCTGAAAGCGAGGACAGACTTCACAGGAAGATTACAGAGCCATGGTGTGTATATGCAGGGAGAAGACCCGAAAGGCCAAAGCTCAGCTACAGTTGAAACTTGCCAGTGTTGTGTCAGACAAGAAGAAGGGGTTTAAGTACATTAATAGAAAGAGGAGATCTAAGGAAATCATTGGACTGATACTTGTTGAAGATGGTCATCTAACTAATAGGGATGAAGAAAAACCGGAGGCATTCAGTGCCTTTTTTGCCTTAGTCTTTAATAATACTGATAGACTTTGGGCTGCCCGGTCCCCTGAGTTGGAGGACCATGAACGTGGGAACAATGACTTTCCATTTGTGGACACTGAAATTGTAAGGGACCAGCTGTATCAGCTGAATGTTCACAAGTCCATGGGGCCTGATGGGATTCGTCCCAGAGTACTGAAGGAGCTAGCGGATGTTATGGCAGGACCCCTCTCAATCATCTACCAAAGGTCCTGGGAATCTGGGGAGGTCCCTGCTGGCTGGAAGCTAGCCAATGTTATCCAAATTTACAAGAAGGGTGTGAGAGAAGACCCAGGAAACTATAGGCCTGTTAGTCTAACCTCAGCACCTGGAAAAATTATGGAGGAAATTATACTGGGTACTACTGAAAGGCATTTAAAGAATAATGTAATCATCAGGCACAGTTAACATGGGTTCAAAAGGGAAAGTCCTGTTAAACTAATTTGATCTCCTTCTATGATAAGGTCACCTGCCTACTGGAGGAAGGGGAGGCAGTGGATGTAGTTTTTCTGGATTTTAGTAAGGCTTTTGATATTATCCCTCACAGCATCCTTCTGGACAAGTTGTCCAACTGTGAGATGAGCAGGTACGAGGTGCACTGGGTGAAGAACTGGCTGAAGGAAAGGGCCCAACGGGTTGTAGTGAATGGGGCTACATTTGGCTGATGACCGGTCACCAGCGGTGTTCCTCAGGGTTCAATTCTAGGGCCAGTTCTGTTCAATATTTTTATCAGTGATCTGGATGCAGGACCAGTAGCAAGTTTGCTGATGATACCAAACTGGGAGGTGCTGTTGACTCTCTTTGAGGGACAAGAGGCCTTGCAGAGGGATCTAGATAGGTTGGAGCATTGGGCAATTATCAGTGGCATGAAATTTAACAAGTCAAAATGCCAGATTCTGCACCTGGGACAGAGTAATGCTGGGCACAAGTATAGATTGGGAAAGGAGTGGCTGGAGAGCAGCCCTGCAGAAAGGGATCTGGGGGTGCTGGTTGACAGCAGGGTCAATATGAGTCAGCAGTGTGTCCTGGCAGCCAAGAGGGCAAACTGCATCCTGGGGTTCATTAAACAGTACAACCAACCGGTCAAAAGAGGTGATTATCCCACTGAATTCAGCGTTGGTGCTGCCTCACCTTGAGTACTGTGTGCAGTTCTGGACCCCTGTGGTGGGTTGACCCTGGCTGGAAGCCAGGTGCCCACCAAAGCTGCTCTGTCACTCCCCCTCCTCGGTTGGACAGGGGAGAGAAAATATAATGAAAGGCTTGTGGGTTGAGATAAGGACAGGGAGAGATCACTCACCCATTACTGTCGCAGGCAAAACGCTCAACTCAGGAAAATTCATTTAATTTATTACCAATCAAATCAGAGTAGGGTAATGAGAAATCAAAGCTAAATCTTAAAACACTCTCCCCCAACCCCTCCCTTCTTCCCGGGCTCAACTTCACTCCTGATTTCTCTACCTCCTCCCTCCCCGAGTGGCACAGGAGGACGGGGAATGGAGGTTGTGGTCAATTCATCACATGTTTTCTCTGCCAATCCTTCCTCCTCTGGGAGAGGCCTCCTCACACTCTTCCCCTGCTCCAGCGTGGGGTCCCTCCCACGGGAGACAGTCCTCCACAAACTTCTCCAACATGAGTCCTTCCCACAGGCTGCAGTTCTTCACGAACTGCTCCAGCATGGGTCCTTTCCATGGGGTGCAGTCCTTCAGGAACAGACTGCTCCAGCGTGGGTCCCCTGTAGGGTCACAAGTCCTACCAGCAAACCTGCTCCAGCATGGGCTCCTCTCTCCATGGGGTCACAGGTCCTGCCAGGAGACTGCTCCAGTGCGGGCTTCCCACAGGGTCACAGCCTCCACCGGGCAGATCCACCTGCTCTGGTGTGGGGTCCTCCACAGGCTGCAGGTGGATATCTGCTCCACTGTGAACCTCCGTGGGCTGCAGGGGAATCTCTGCTATGGTACCTGGAGCAGCTCACGGATGGTGTATCTGGTGCAGCCCATGCTCATGGTCTGTGGGTTGAAGATGTCTCAAGGAAGTCGCTGAGTGCCAGTTGCTGCAGTCAGTTGTGGTCCCATCACCACTGCACTTTACTCAGTTTCATCAAAGTCCATCTGTCATGGGTGATTCTTACTGTAGTGCCATTGATATGGCATATAGCAATTGTAGTAAAGATGACATACAGGGGCAGGGTTATTTAGCAAATAACATCATACAATTTGATTCATTGGCTATTCTCGCCCAAAATCAGAACCCCATGAGGTACACATCGGACCTCCCCATGCTTCCACATCACCCGCCAAGCGCACCCAGGTCCTTGAGTGTAAGCAGTCCCATGGATGGGTTTGCCTTTGCCTAAGGCAGGACTAACCCAGACTGTCTTCCCTAACACATTCTTCATGTGCACTACAGGGACTTTATCCCCTTCTACTGTATGTGGAAATTTTGATTGGGCAAGGCCAGTTCAATTGGCAGATCCCCTGGTGTTAACTAACCAGGTGGCTTTTGCTAAATGTATATCCCAATGTTTTAAGGTCCCACCACCCATTGCTCTCAGTGTAGTTTTTAGCAGTCCATTGTATCGTTCTATCTTCCCCAAGGTTGGTGCGTGATAGGGGATGTGATATACCCAGTCAATGCCATGCTCTTTGGCCTAGGTGTCTATGAGGTTGTTTCAGAAATGAGTCCCGTTGTCCAACTCAGTTCTCTCTGGGGTACCGTGTCGCCATAAGACTTGCTTTTCAAGGCCCAGGATAGTGTTCTGGGCCATGGCATGGGGCACAGGGTATGTTTCCAGCCACCCGGTGGTTGCTTCCACTATTGTAAGACCATGGCACTTGCCTTGGCAGGTTGGTGGGAGTGGAATATAATCAATTTGCCAGGCCTCCCCATATTTATATTTCAGCCATCGTCCTCCATACCAAAGAGGCTTTAACCGCTTGGCTTGCTTGATTGCAGCACGTTTCACATTCATGGATAACCTGTGCAATAGTGTCCATGGTCAAGTCCACCCCTCGGTCACGAGCCCATCTATATGTTGCATCTCTTCATTCATGGCCTGAGGAGTCATGGGCCCACTGAGCTATGAATAATTCACCCTTATGTTGCCAGTCCAGATCCACCTGAGCCACTTCAATCTTAGCAGCCTGATCCACCTGCTGGTTGTTTTGATGTTCCTCAGTGGCCTGACTCTTGGGTATGTGGGCATCTACATGACGTACTTTCACAACCCGATTCTCTATCCAGGCAGCAATATCTTGCCACAATGGGGCAGCTAGTTGCTCTGCTTCCATTTCTGTAACCACCCCCACAGAGCATTTGCCACCATCTATGACCCAGTATAGAGATAGAGTACTGGCCATTTTTCTTGTTCAGCAACATCTAAAGCCAGCTGGATGGCTTTCACCTCTGCAAACTGACTTGATTCACCTTGTCCTTCAGTGGCTTCTGCAACTCATTGTGTAGGACTCCATACAGCAGCCTTCCACCTTCAATGTTTTCCTACATGTCCTGGTTTGAGTGACACAGGACTAATTTATCTTCTAATACTTGGGAAGACTGCACTTTTAGAAGACTCTAGTGTCTGAATTGGTGAAAATATTTACTTTCTAGCCAGCTATGGTGTGTGGGTTTCAAGGTCTCAGTGTTTTCGAGCTAGCTAGGTGCAGGGGTGAGGAGGAGTGAGACCTAAGCACTTGACTCAAGCTGGCCAACAGGATTATTTCATACCATGAACATCACATTCAACATAAATTAGAAAGTTTGCTGCAAAGTCTCTCTCTCCCTTGATGGCTGCCATCCTGAGAACTTCTTGCTCCGGTGCCGGACCCGTGAGGCCTTCCCTTCCTCCCGAAGCTGTAGCGCTCGCAGTGTCTGACATTTGCTGTCCCCTGCTGGGAGTGCACAGCTTCCTACTGATAGAATTGGCTGAGTATAATCCTTGTATATTTTATATTGGTATCGAGATCAATATTGGTTCTTCGGTATTATTAATTATCTAATCTTATTCTATTAAATCTGTTTATATATCAACCCTCGGGTTTCCTTGTTTTTTCCTGGTTCCCCTTCCCAAGTGGGAAGGGGTCATTGGATGAGAGAATAATTGTCTAAACAACAATAAATTGTTGTGGGTTCCTCAAACCATAACACTACTATACAACAGGGTCCATCAGTGAATAGTGCATATTGCTTTTCATTTTCCGGTAGTTTATTGTATGGTGGGGCCTCTTCCGTACACGTCACCTCCTCCTCTGGTGATATTCCGAAATCTTTGCCTTCTGGCCAGTCCATGATCACTTCAAGTATTCCTGGGCAACTGGGGTTTCCCATTAGAGCCCACTGTGTGATCAGTACGACCTACTTACTCCATGTGGCATCAGTTGCATGATGTGTAGCAGGGACCCTTTCTTTGAACATCCAGCCCAGCATCAGCAGTCGAGGTGCTAAGAGGAGCTGTGCTTCAGTACCAACTACTTCCAAAGCAGCTCAAACTCCTTGATATGCTGCCAATATCTCTTCTTTCAGTTGGAGTATAGCGAGCTTCAGATCCTCTGTATCCCCGACTCCAAAACCCCAGGGGTCGACCTTGTGTCTCCCCTGGTGCTTTCTGCCAGAGACTCCAGGTAGGGCCATTCTCCCCGGCTGTGGTGTAGAGCACACTTTTTAACATCTTGCCCCACCCAAACTGGCCTCAGGGCTACTGCATGAAATATTTCCTGCTTAATTTGTTCAAAGGCTTGTCGTTGCTCAGTGCCCCACCTGAAATCATTCTTCTTCTGGGTCACTTGATAGAGAGGGCTTACAATCAGACTGTAATTTGGAATATGCATCCTCTGAAAACTCACAATACCTAAGAATGGATGAGTCCATGGCAAATGGTGGGGCTATGTTTCCACCCCTGGGGCAGTCAATTCCAGGTGTACTGGATGCCCCTCCAAGTGAAATCAAACTGTGGCCTGCACTCTGCTCCCAAAGGGATTGAGAAAAATGCATTAGTGATATCAATTTTGGCATACCACTTGGCTGCCTTTGACTCCAGTTCGTATTGAAGTTGTAACATGTCCAGCATGGCAGCACGCAGCAGCAGCGTGACGTCATTCAGGCCACAATAGTCTACTGTCAGCCTCCACTCTCCATTAGATTTTTGCACTGGCCATATGGGACTATTAAAGGGTGAGCGAGTCTTGCTGATCACTCATTGGGTCTCCAGTTGACAAATCAGCTTCTGGATGGGAATCAGGGAGTCTCAGTTGGTGCGATATTGCTGCCCATGCACTGTTGTGGTAGTAATCGGCACCTGTTGTTCTTTGACCCTCAACAAACCTACCACAGAAGGGTCCTCCGAGAGACCAGGCAAGGTAGACAGCTGTTTAATTTCCTCCATCTCTAAGGCAGCTATGCCAAAAGCCCACTGGTACACTTTTGGGTCCTTGAAATACCCTCTCCTGAGATAGTCTATGCCAAAGATGCACGGAGCCTCTGGGCCAGTCACAATGGGATGCTTTTGCCACTCATTTCCAGTTAGGCTCACCTCAGCTTTCAATATAGTCAACTGTTGGGATCCCCCTGTCACTCCAGAAATACAAATGGGTTCTGCCCCTTTATAGCTTGATGGTATTAGGGTACACTGTGCACTGGTGTCTACTGGAGCCTTATTTATACTCCTGTGGCTCTGATGTGCCAGGCCATCGAATCCACATGTTCCAATAAACCCGGTTGTCCCTTTCCCCCACCTGGCTGGAGGCAGGGCCCCTCTAATCCTGATCACAGTATCTGTTACTCACTTGTTGCAGAAATGACTTGGAAGTCCTTTCAAGAAGATCAGAGGTAAGATCAGGCCTTCTCCTGTGCCTGGGGAACTGCCGCTGGAAACTGGAGTGGCACTTTTCCTGGAAGGATCCCCTTTTGTGATTGTTCTTCCTTGCAACTCATGTACCCGTGCCTGTAGGATCTAGGTAGGTTGTCCATCCCACTTCCTCATGTCCTCTCCATGATCACACAAGTAAAACCATAGGGTGCCTCGTGGTGTGTACCTTCTATGCTCTTTCTCTCGAGCAGAGAAATGCCTCCTCCTAATAGCTGAGATGATGGCCTGTACAGGTGGAGAGTAGGACATATTTTCTTCGAGTTGCTGGACCTTCTGGGACAGTTTCTCCACAGCCAAGATGAAGGAGGAAAAGAGACTTTCTTTTTATTGCCAGAGTCAGCCAGCAACCTCAGCCACCATTGGTCCCTCTTCACCTTTCCATTCCATCACTTCCAATGAGTTGGCAGATGATGATGGTGCGCTCCGTACAAACTTCTGCCACATGGGCCTTGTGCATTGGACTTCATCAGGATCTGTGGGTAACTGTGCATTGTCCAAGTCATAATAAACCATCTCCTGCATGGCTAATTCCCTCAGGTACTGGATACCTCTCTCCATGGTGGTCCACTTGCTTGGATGACACACATCATCTTCACTGAAGGGATACCTTTCCCTCACACCTGACAGGAGTCGCCTCCAGAGGCTGAGGGCTCGTGTCTTTTTCCCAATTGCCTTGTCAATGCCCCCTTCCCTAGACAGGAATCCCAGCTGCTTGGCTTCCCTAACCTTTAATTCCAAGCTACTGGCCCCGTTATCCCAACATTGGAGCAGCCAGGTGACAAGTGCTTAACAGGATGTTGGCTGAAATCTTTTTGCATATCTCACAGCTCACTCAGGGATAGGGATTGGGTGATTATCTCTGGTTCTGCCTCTTCCTCCTTTTCTTGTGATGGCCCTGGTTCATCATCATCCCTTACTAAGTGAACTGATTTCTTGGTGTATTTCTTCTTCTGTATAGGGGCAACTGATACCGGCATGGGTTGGTTTTCTGGTTCAGCTGCAGTGCTTGCCACCAGGGTTGGAGTAGCTGTAGTACCTGTTGCAGGGGTTGGAATAGCCGCAGTGCCTGTCACAGGGATTGAAGGAGCTTCAGTGCCTGTCGGTCTGGTTTCCCTCTCTTTCCCCTGAAGGTGCTGCATAATATCAAGCAGTGTTTGGTAGATGCTGGCCAGGGCCCAGAACAGTGCAGTAAGTTGTGCCTCTCTGGAATAGCCACAGCATTTTCCTTTCAAATATTCTATCACTTTATCAGGGTCCTGTAGCTGTTCGGGGGTAAAGTCCATTGGAGGTGAGAAGTTCTCTAGATACCTGCCCATCTTCTCCCACATGCCATGCCACCCATGACTATCCAGCCTCAGGACAGATCTCTGGGTGGTAGTCTTAAATAGTTGATTAACCCTAAACAAGACCTGAAACACATTCAGGAGACATAGCAATAGGAACATGCTGGTTTGAGCATCCTAAGGATATTCAAAATTCTCAAAAGCTGTCATACCTGGCCCAAAGGAAGCGAAAGAGCTGGGGAAAGTATCTGCCCCTGTTTCCCCCATAGATTGGGTGTGATTATTAATAAATGCCAAGAGATGGCACCTGAGGTATGGGCAGGACAGCAACACTGCATAAACACCCCAACATAACCGCCTGAACAGTGCTGTTATCAGATCATAAGTAGATATTACACAGGACAGAAAAATGATAATCCTGATCCCTCTCCCAGAGGAGATAAACAGCATCGCGGGGAGTACATAGAGCCTATAAGAATTTACATAACACAGCCATGCGAACAAACAAAGCAACATTGTGACCAGCAAGTAACTAATATAATAAATGCATATAACAAACTTGTTTTAACATGCTCTGGTCGGATTTGTCGTTATCTCAACCCTTCGAGCCCCATGTTGGGTGCCAAAAAGGACTGTCATGGTTTAACCCCAGCCAGCAACAAAGAACCACGTTGTCAGTCGCTCATTCTCCCCCCAGCAGTGGGATGGGGGGAGAATTGGAAGAAAAGGGCAAAATTTGTGTGTTGAGATAAAGGCAGTTTAACAGAACAGCAAAGGAAAGGGGAAAGCAACAACAGTAATACTGACAAAGGAATATACAAAATATTTAATGTACAACCACTCACTGATGGGAACCCAGAAGAGCTCCAGCCTGCTCCCGAGTGGTGATTCCTGCCTCCCTGGACAAGTTCCCCAGCTATATACTGAGCATGGTGTCACATAGTATCGAATACCCTTTTGGCTAGTTTGGGTCAGCCATACATGGGTCAGCCATACAGGCTGTGTCCCATCCCAGCTCCTTGTGAAAATTAACCCTATCCCTGCCAGAACCAGAACACCCAATTTGACTGGGACAGCTCACGTGCATGAATAAAAGAATTACCCTTGTAATTCTATACTTTGCATCCTAGCCTCTCTCCTCAGTCAGCATGGGGCAGTTGCAAAATTTTTTGTAACAAGCTCCAAGCCTACAGCTAAATTAAACACCTATTAAATGTCTTTATCATGCCAAAATTCTTATTGAAGAACATTGCAGGCCTTGGATGTTGCAGGAACCTAACATTTAACAGCAAGAAACCAAAACATTTCCCAAGAGCATCTCCTGAAAGAGTGAAGAATCAAGCAGATTCTGTTCAAATGAAGGTTTATATTTTAGAGCTCATTCTGAGCACGCTGTTTATTGGCATTCCCACTTTAACTTTCTGGCTCCGTCCTGCAGGCTCAGTCCTCTGCCATCCATTGCAGACTTCCTACATAGCCACTATGCACTTTGTACTGAGTATTGTGAAACCATCTTTTAGCACTTCCTTTGGCAGAAGGACTGGTCATTTCAAAATGCCCCTACCTAGTACAGCACAGCCCCCAACCCTGAAAAACAGCAGATGTGCATCCATTCCCCTGAAACACTGTGTAGCAAACTCAGGGTGAAAATGTATTGGACCACAGAGAGACTGTCAGGTTGGTTCTGCAGTTTTTGTTATCCCCCAACCCGACTTCACTGACCACAAGGCCAAGTTGGGAAGTTTTTCCCTTCCCTGTTCACCCTTCTGCCTGACTATTAACATGCAATCACTGTATTTGCAAAATCAGATTTCCAGCCAGAAGCTGTGCATCAATCTGCCACTGTTATCGCTCCAGGGACAAATAGCCTGAGCACTGGGTGCCCAACATAAACAGGAGCCTGACAGCAGAAACAGAAAGGAAAAGAGACTGCAGGCAGCCCGGCAGGGGGAAATCCAAACCGTGGTGTGTGCGTTGCTCTGTGTACGCAGCTTGTCAAGCGGGCTCCCAACACCCAAATAAGTACGGGGGCATTGGCAGGTACCGTATGGCAGCACGCTGTGGCTGAAGGCGGTTGAGAGCCGGAAGGTGGCAGGGAGAGCGCAGGGAGCCGTCGCAGCGGCGGAAGAAGGCTGCTCGGGGCTGCTCCTGCGGGACAGGGGCAGGGGCCGGGCCGGGGGCAGCCCAGCGGACGGTACAGGTGCGGCCAGATAGGTGCCGACTGCGGGCAGGGCAGGGGCACGCCAGGCCAGGCCAGGCCAGGCGAGGCGGCGTCCTCGCACCACCGGAAAAAGTCTGCCTGTGCTCCCTGTTTCCTCTCTCCCCTCCTCTTCGATTGTTTTCTATAGGTGGCAAAAAGATCACACTATCATTAAAAGCACATCCTTTCCCTTTGTGCCAGTGCTGGGGAAAGAGAGCGAGATGAGTGAGCAAGCATACCGAGGCAGGAAGCTCGCTGCCGCTCCCGCGATGCCGGCTGCTGCCTGCGCTGCCACCATGCCCGGCCGGGGAAGCTCAGGAGCTGACCGACCGACAGCCTGAGAGCTGCCTGCCCGCTCGCCGCCCGCCGGCCCCGCCGCGCCCTGCCCCCCCGCCGGTGATGCGAGCGTGGCGATAGGGATGCTCAGGGTAAATCACTTGTGCTGTTTGAACTGGGATTTCCGGGGGCAGAGGAGA
This sequence comes from Pluvialis apricaria, assembly GCA_017639485.1. Lineage (NCBI taxonomy): Eukaryota > Metazoa > Chordata > Aves > Charadriiformes > Charadriidae > Pluvialis > Pluvialis apricaria. Next base: position 25,401,684 of record CM030043.1, on the reverse strand, counting down.
TGACAACGGCTTGCAATTAAGGTTGCGCGTTTGCTTGTTCATTGGGTTGGGTTTCTTCCACTTGTCTTTAAGCAGTCTAACCTGGTGCTAAGAGACTCTGGGATCTCAGGGGCTGGAGAAGGAAGGGAAGTATTGCTGAGGTGTTCAGGCACACATCTGTATTCACTTATGAATTTGCAAACTGCATCTAATAAAGCAAACAGCTCTCAATACAGAGGACTGAAATGAGGTTGTAGCTAGGTGGGGGTTGGTCTCTTCTCCCAAGTAACAAGTGATAGGACAAGAGGAAATGGCCTCAAGTTGCGCCAGGGGAGGTTTACATTGGATATTAGGAAAAATTTCTTCACAGAAAGGGTTGTCAAGCATTGGAACAGGATGCCCAGGGAAGTGGTGGAGTCACCATCCCTGGAGGGATTTAAAAGATGGGTAGACATGGTGCTGAGGGACATGGTTTAGTGGTGGACTTGGCAGTGCTAGGTTAACAGTTGGACTTGATGATATTAAAGGTCTTTTCCAACCTAAATGATTCTATGACTTTCCACAGATATCACCCTTGGGGGTACCACAGGGTATTTCCTCCTCTGTGCCTCAGTCACGTTGACTTCTTGAAGTCAAGGGGTGCGAGAGGGCAGCCATCATCAGGCACTGCCAAGGAGGTGATGCAGGGGGCCATGCTGGCAGTCTGCTTTCTCTGCAGGCAGCTCCCCAGGACAGGCAGCATGATGGGGCCCTCCACACCCACACAGGGCAGGACAGGCAGGCCCCTGGGCCTGGCAGCTCGGTGTAACACCAGTCTGCATAGGAGTACCCGAAGTGCGACCCATGACAGTGAATGACTTTGCTTTGCCAGGTGTCATGGTTTTGGCTGGGATGGGGTTGACTTTCTTGCTAGCAGCTGGTGTAGTGATATGTTTTGGATTTGGGATGAGAATAGTGTTGGTAGCATACTAATGTTTCTGGTTGTGGCTAAGCAGTCAAGGCCTTTTCTGCTCCTCACACTGTCCCACCAGCAAGTAGGCCAGGAGTGCAGAAAAAGTTGGGATGAGACACAGGCAGGACAGCTGACCCCAGCTGACCAAAGGGATATTCCATACCATATGATGTCATGCTCAGTATATAAAGCTGGGCAAAGAAGGAGAAAGGGGGGGATGTTCGGAGTGATGGTGTCTGTCTTCCCAAGTAACTGTTATGCATGATGGAGCCCTGTTTTCCTGGAGATGGCTGAACACATGCCTGCCGATGGGAAGCAGGGAATGAATTCCTTGTTTTGCTTTGCTTGCGTACATGGCTTTTGCTCTACCTATTAAACTGTCTTATCTCAACCCACGAGTTTTTTTCACTATTACTCTTCCAATTCTCTCCCCCATCCCAACTGGGGGGAGTGAGCGAGCGGCTGTGTGGTCCTAGTTGCTGGCTGGGGTTAAACTACGACACTGGGAAGAAGTAAAAAAAAGATACTAATGCCAGCACAACAGTGAGGTTTCATGGAGTTTCTGCCTGACAAGGTTAATGTTTGGGAGGAAAGATGGTGCGAGTTTCCGCAGGGAAGTGGGCAGGAAATGTGTTAATTCCACAGCCCTGGCAGGAGACCCCAAATGTGTTTTATGCCTGCCACCTCCTGGTTGGCGCACCCACAGCAGCACATCCCACAACACAGGTGCAGAGTCACCTGCAGGCCTTGCCCTTGCTGCCATGCCAGGGCTGCTCACCATGTCGATGTTGTCACTTATCTGATATGCAGGTCCTAATTTGCAAAGTGTCCCATCCCCTAGGAGAGCATGATACAGCTTTGACTCAAGTGAGCCATGCAGTGCTGTACAGTCAAATATAATGTGTGTACCTGGGTATGGTGGTGTATGGGTTACCAGGGGTGTATCTCCAGGACTTCTGTCCTCCTTACACAGATGGAGTAACATGGGGAAGGAAACGATGTGTTTTGCCAGTCACTTACATGCTTTGCATCCTGCAGTGCAGTGAACAGTACAAGAGGAGGTTTGTGCTGACTTCTGGAAACAAAGATGCCCTCCACAGGGGAGCAGCTCAGGCATCACACCTACCTTCTGGAAAATAAACCACAATTTGTTTAAAATTCATTAATGTTTCTTGCACGTGTTTGACTTTTACCCACTTTTATTTAATGCTGCTTTTTCGGGGGGAGTGTCCTGCTGTTGGTTTGCTTTCAGCTATAACTGGAGACAAATAGGTGGTAAAGATGCTCCGTTTGCTATTTAAAAAACACTGTTACGAGCTTGTGTTGGAAGGGGCCCTCGCAAGACGGAGTTTCATCCCCCTCCTTCCCGAGGGAAGCCCCTGCCTCTCGGGGTGCGGTGCTACCCACCCCCCAGACGGCGGGCCCAGCCCGGCCCACGGACGCCCTCTTGAAACGGCGGGAGAGGACAACCCCTCACCGTGTGGCTGCCAGCGCAGCCAATCACCGCTGCGGGCTCCCGCGCCAGCGCAGGCGCGAGGGTTCAGGGGCTGACGTGCAGGGCTGTCCCGCGAAGGGTGGGTGGAGTGGCCCGGACTGGGTCTAGCCAAGCCAAGCGCTTTTTCCGTAAATCACAAGGCAAGACACTGGGGGCGACAAGAGGAAAAGCCCCCTTCCCACTTTTGAATCAGCTCTAGCGCGGCACGGGGTGGGGCTGGGCCTATGGACACTACGGGGCCTGTTGGATGGGTTGGCTAGCCAATAGGAGGTGGAAGGTGGGAGCGGAGCTGCTGCCCTGTCTCGTTCGTTCACTGGCTCCTTCCTTTTGTGATTATCTCTCTGTGCCGCACTGACTCGCCCCTCTGGCTTGGCAGCTTTTGCCCGTCCCTGCACCTTTAGAGGAAGAGGAGGAGGCGTTGGCATCCCACTCGTGGCCTCATGCTGCGGCCCCATCCCTCCTTCAACCCGGGGACCTGTATGGACGGGCATGGGGAGAGCAGAGCCTTCCTGCGCCGCCGAGGCTGAGCGGCCGCGCCGGCTGCCGTCCGCCGCCTTCGGTGTCATCGCCGCACTGGGGCTGCTGCTGGGCACAGGTATGGGAGGCGGACCAGGGAGGGAGGAGCCGATGCGCGAAGCCGGATCCCGACAAGGGGCTACACCCGCCTGCGCAAATGTACCTCAGACTTTAACAAGGCGGGACCGAGGAGGGAGTGGGTAGGCGTATTGGCCTGTTTGCGGCTCGGGCCGATGCGGAGTTTGTGAGTGGTGTCCTCAGGAAAACGTCCGTCAGTGTTTGCACCGTCTTTATGGCTCTCTAGAAGCTGTGCGAGAAGCGCGCTGTACGGGGGCGTACGTGTGTGAAAACACTGATACAGCGCTGGAAATAGTGATTGCAGAATAGGGCAGCATGCAGCTGTACAGCAGCAAGCCAGAGGACTTGGAGAAAACATGCTTTTTTTCTGGGTTTTGGTTGTGGGTTTTTTGTTTTGTTTTGTTTTTGATAGAACAACTATTTGCCTGACAATGGAAACTGGGGAAGATACGCTGATAACGCTCGCCTAAAGTATTTTTCACTCGGAAGCGATCTGATCAGTTATACTTCTGTGAAAGTGTTTCTCTTTAGCTTGAGTGCTTTTAAACACTTATAACTTTAGTGAAATAAATTGTATGTTTAAGTGCAGGTTTAGGTCATCTGGATTTAGTCAGATTGCTGTTTCACCTCCCCCTTCCCTCTATACCAAGAGCCTAATGAAAGCAGCAGAATGGATTTTCCTAAAGTTGCAAGGGGGCTTGGATGGGTAGATTTGTTGTGCTATTTGATAACTTGCCTTGCACACCTAGACTAAATTATATGTGATTTATGATATTTTAATCATAATTTTAAAAAATTGATGCTTTGAAAGTCAGGCTCTGAACTGGCATAGTCTATGTCTGTTTGCTTGGCATAGGTCTTTTCACTTAGTGATAATGTACCTTAAAAGACATATTTTTTTTTTATTTAGTTTTTTTCTTAGCAAAGCTGTATATCACTTGTATGAAGGTGTACTGAGAAACTTATTGCTTACTCATATGCTTCATGGTCATGCTTGGCTGTAGGTTAAAGGCTGCTTCTACTCTGTGTTGGGATTTTGACAGGATATTTACTTTAGCTACCTATCATAGGCAAAACACCTGTTGCCCTTCTTAATTCACAGATTGGATGTTCTGGGTATGTCATATGAGTCCTGACTCACAGGAGGGTTGGCTAGGGGATAAGCAGAGAAATTGCTAATATCCTTTCATTGCTGTGAATTGCAGAAAACAACTGCATTTAAAAATCAAAGGTCCAATGTTATTATTCAGTCCTCTTTCACTCCCCATTTCTCAGAAAATTAGGAATATTTTAATTGGACTGTTAAAATCAAACTGAACTCGGCCCTATTTTACTTTGAGGACGTGCCAAAAAAAAAAGAAGAGTGGGAAATGATGTAAAGAGAGGGATTTGAGGGGAGGGAAAGGAATAGCTGTAAAATCTCTTCTCTTTGTTCACACTTCCATATGCTTCTCTAAGTATTTTTGTGTTATAAATCTGTTTTAATTTCTAATTTCAAATGGTTGTAATATATACAGTGAATTTTATTGGTCATTGTGAAATGTGTTCACCTGATTCGTGTCAATATGGAACAATGCTAGGGTTGTATGGGGAAATGTGCCTTCCTGCAGAAGCCACTTAAGGAACGTTAAACCGTGTTTTGTTTTTGGTTTTTTTGTTAACTGCATGGTGATTAAGCATAGGGTCATCCTAAGGATGAGCTGAGGTCTCTAGAGCGCATGCGTAAAACCTAGGGTCATCCTAAGGGCGAGCCGAGGAAGACTACTGACTTCATCCACTGACCACCACATGGGAGTCGAGAAGATCCCAAAAGGTGAAGAGGGCATGCGCCAAAGAAGACACGCCCATCATTAGCAACTCTATGAATATGTATTGGTAGCTATGAATATGTATTGGTAAAAGGAATATAAACCGGAAACGGAGAATGTACGGTGTGCGTCTTGGTTGAGCGGAGGCTCCCGGCGCACCCAGCGCTGTTTGCTTGTCTTTACTCGTTTAATAAATTATAAATTTTTGATCATTTATCACAATTGGGGGCTCATCCGGGATGGTCTTGGTTTCTGAATTCTGACTTGGTCTAGGAGGGGCGCCCCACCATTTGGTGGCTCCTGATCGGGTCGGGTCGGGACTAACACCAGCCTGAACCTGAGTAGGGACAAGCAAAGAATTTTATTTTTATGAGCTCCCTTGCCGGCTGCAGCAGTTTATTTTGCCCATAATTCTGTGCGCGAAGATCCAAACGAAGACGACAGAGTCGTAAGTGTTTAAGGTGTATACCGTTCGGTTGGGTGGGATTCGGTTGCCTGTGTGTGTGTAAGAGTGTGACTGAGACAGAACCTGGTTCCGAAGTGATTGTGGAGGTCTTCTAACCGCGGTTCCAATCTCCCGCGAGGGACTTGGCCGGTGAAGGACCGAAGTGACCCCTATAGGATTCATGGGTGGGTGGGTGACAGGTCCTAAAACCCCCTGCAAGACACTCTTACCGGTAACCAAGGGCTGTAGGAATTGCCACAGTAAAATTCCTAGATGGGTCAAACAAAATCGATGACCCAGGACCAGAAGAAAGGGAGCGAATTACCAGACATACCTCCGGAGAGTCCATTAGGAATAATGATTTAAAATTGGGATGAAAGGGGCCCCAGAAAAGGAAAAAGTAAATTAAAATTTGTTCAATATTGCATGGTTGAATGGCCGAAGGAACCTTTAAAACCACATGTCTTTTGGCCTGTTTTTGGATCTTTTGAGGACTGGATTTGCCAGGCCTTAGATATATATGTTAATTCAAAGGAACCTTTTAGTCAGGAGGAAAGTGATTATGCAGGATTATGGATTAGGATTTCACGTCCTTTTCCAGCCTCAATACTTCCATTAAAAACAGATGAGAAGTTTGAAGAAGAAGAAGGAGATAAAAACCAAAAAGGAAAGGAAAGAGATGATGAATGGGAGCCACTGGATAACCTACCGCCTCCATATCCTAATAATCCACCTTTGGCGGCGACTCCCCTTCCGGTGGCCGTAGCATCTCCATCAGCGCCACCATTACCCCCGCCTCCACCACCAATAGCACCGGAATTAGATCGACCTCCGGCTGCATGTACAAGGAGTAGGACTGCTGCATCTGAGGGAGCTTCTCTATATCCCTTACAAGAAGTACCCCTCGGAGGCAATCAGGGAGGCATCGGGTTTGTGGCAGTCCCATTAAATACCACAGATGTAAGGAATTTCAAGAAAGAAATGGGGACCCTATTAGATGATCCCCTTGGAGTAGCTGAAAAACTAGACCAATTCCTAGGCCCCAATACTTACACCTGGGAAGAAATACAATCCATTTTAGGGATCTTATTTACTGCTGAGGAAAGGGGAATGATTAGACAAGCTGGAATGAGAATTTGGGAAAGACAGAATCAGGCAGGACCCCTGGGAGATCAGAAATGGCCAACTGTGGATCCCCACTAGGATCATCAACAACCCCAAGGAAGACAAAACATGAGGGATTTGAGAACATTAATCATACAGGGAATAAGGGAAGCGGTTCCCCGAGGGCAAAATATTAATAAAGCATTTAATGAACAACAAGGAAAAGACGAATCTCCAACTGAATGGTTAGGAAGGTTGAGGAAAAGCCTACAAATGTATTCTGGAATTGATCCGAATACAGTGGCTGGAACCGCACTCCTTAGAACACAATTCGTAGCCAAATCCTGGGGGGATATAAGAAGGAAATTAGAAAAACTTGAAGACTGGCAGGAAAGAGGATTAGAGGAGTTACTTAGAGAAGCTCAGAAGGTCTATGTTAGGAGGGACGAAGAAAAACAAAAAGTAAAAGCAAAAATTTTTGTAGCAGCAGTAAGGGAAAGTCAGAAAAATAAGACTCCATCCGGAGAGAAAAGGGAAAAAGGAATAGAGCGGGCACCCCAGAGACAGCCTTATAGAGAGAGATTTACAGTTCCCGTCTGTTACTACTGTAACAAGAGGGGACATGTTCAGAAGAACTGCTGTAAGCGAGAACAAGATGAGAAAATGTTCAAAGAAGAATAGGGGTGTCAGGGGCTCTATCTTCTGGGGACTTCAACATCAACAGAGCTCTTGATAAATTTATTAATAGGTCCCCATAAAGAGGAGGTTTTATTTTTAGTGGATACAGGAGCTGAAAAATCAACCATTCAAAAACTTCCAAAAGGAATAGAAAAAGGGAAGAGTTATATGTCAGTAGTTGGGGCAAAAGGAGAGCCTTTTGAAGTACCTATCTTAAAGGATGTAGAAATAGAAACAGAAAAGAAAATTTGTCTTAATGATTTACTTTTGCTCCCTGAAGCTGAATACAATTTATTAGGAAGGGACCTGATTTTGAAATTAAACTTGAGCATTCAGAGTCAGGGGGACAAATTGCAGATTAAATTATATACTTTAACACAGGAGGATGAAGAAGCCATTAACCCCTCGGTGTGGTATAAAGAAGGGGAAACTGGGAAAATAGAAATGGATCCCATAAGCATTCAAATAATAGACCCACATCATCCAATTAGAATCAAGCAATACCATATACCCATGGAGGGTCAGAGAGGATTAAAACCTGTAGTTGACAGACTTTTGGAAAAAGGAACTTTGGAACCATGTATGTCACCTCATAATACACCCATCCTCCCTGTAAAGAAACCGGATGGGTCATACCGAATGGTGCAGGACTTAAGAGCTGTAAATCAGCGAACGATCACTAAATTCCCTGTGGTGGCAAATCCTTATACTTTATTAAGTCATATTTCTCCTAGACATACTTGGTATAGTGTAATAGATTTAAAAGACGCCTTTTGGGCCTGTCCCCTGGATGAGGGATCCAGAGATTATTTTGCTTTTGAATGGGAGGACCCCGAAACGGGACAAAAACAGCAATTAATGTGGACGGTATTACCACAGGGGTTTACAGAGTCACCGAATTTATTTGGGCAAACTTTAGAGAAAATCTTACAGGATTTCACATTACCCAAGGAAGTAAAATTATTGCAATATGTGGATGATTTATTAATAGCAGGAGAAACTGAAGAGGGGACCTAAGAAGCCACCATTAAATTGTTAAATTTTCTAGGGGAAAAGGGATTGAAGGTGTCCCGATCAAAGCTACAGTTTGTAGAACAGGAGGTAAAATACTTAGGACATTGGCTGAGTAAAGGAAGGAAGAAGCTAGATCCTGATAGGGTATCTGGGATTCTATCCTTAAGACCCCCACAAACTAAAAAGGAGGTTCGGCAAATATTGGGATTATTAGGATATTGTAGACCATGGCTTGAAAATTATAGTGAAAAGGTAAAATTCCTATATGAGAAATTAACTAGTAACCAACTTAAGTCGTTTACAGGAGATGACCAGAAATTAGAGGAAATAAAAAAGACATTAATACAAGCACCTGTATTGAGCCTCCCAGATTTAGAAAAGCCTTTCTATCTTTTTGTGAACACATCGAACCAGACAGCATATGGAGTTCTTACTCAAGACTGGGCAGGAATCAAAAAACCTGTGGGGTATTGTTCTAAGTTACTTGATCCAGTAAGTAGAGGATGGCCTGCTTGTCTCCAAGCTTTGGTTGCTACAGCATTATTAATAGAGGAAGTTCGGAAAATTACCTTTAGTGCTCCTTTAAAGGTGTATACCCCACACAATGTCAGGAATGTTTTACAACAGAAGGCAGAAAAATGGTTAACGGACAGACGGATCCTAAAGTATGAAGCAATACTAATAGACTCCCTTGACTTAGAACTGAGGATGACTTCTGCTCAGAGCCCAGCACAATTTTTGTTTGGAGAGCCATCGGAGGAAGTACAACATAGTTGTTTGGAGGTAATTGAGACCCAGACTAAGGTGAGGCCAGATTTAAGAGATACTGAATTGGAAAATGGAGAAGTGTTGTTTATAGATGGCTCCTCCCGAGTGGTGGAAGGGAAGAGAAAATCGGGATATGCAATAATTAATAAAAATCTAGAAATTGTGGAATCGGGACCTCTGAGTCCATCATGGTCAGCCCAAGCTTGTGAACTGTATGCCCTCTGTAGGGCCCTGGAATTATTAAAAGGAAAAAGCGGGACTATATTTACAGATTCTAAATATGCGTATGGAGTGGTCCACACTTTCGGAAAAATTTGGGAAGAAAGAGGATTAATTAATACTCAAGGGAGGAATCTAATACATCAAGAATTAATAGTAAAAATTTTAAAGGCGTTAAGAGAACCAAAGGAGATAGCAGTGGTACATGTGAGAGGACACCAAAAGGGATTAGATTATCGAAGCAGAGGAAATAACCGAGCAGATAAAGAGGCCCAGGAAGCAGCCCTGAGGACTGAAGTCGCTAAAATTAATGTAATGCAGACACAGGAAGACATCGGCGAAGAAAGACGAGAGGAGAGAGGGAAGAAGTTTACCCCTGAAGAACAGGCAAAATTGGAGAAAATAGGAGCTAAATTAGAACAGGGAAAACGGACGCTGCCCGACGGGTGAGAGATGTTGCCAAAAGCCTATACTAGGCAAATATTAGAACGATTGCATACGCAAACACATTGGGGTACAAAGGCGTTATGTGATCATTTCCTTAAACAATTTGGCTGTATTGGGATCTTTGAAATAGCAAAGCAAATTACACAAGGATGCTTAACTTGTCAAAAGGTAAACAAGAAAGTGTTTTGACAAGCAGCCACGGGAGGGAGAAAAACAGCTTACAGACCTTTTGAAAGAGTACAAATCGATTTCACTGAATTGCCTAAAGTGGGGAGGATAAAATATCTATTGGTAATAGTAGATCATTTAACACAATGGGTAGAAGCTTATCCTGTAGCGCGGGCTACTGCACAGATGGGGGTAAAAATTTTATTAGAATACCTGATACCTAGATATGGGATAATCCAGTACATTGATTCAGACCAAGGCACGCATTTTACTTCTAAAATAATAAAACTACTATGTCAATCGTTAGGTATTCAATGGGAATATCACACTCCGTGGCACCCACAGAGCTCAGGGAGAGTAGAAAGAATGAATCAAACAATAAAACAACAATTGGCTAAATTAATGATTGAGACACAAATGCCTTGGATGAAATGCCTACCATTAGCACTATTAAATATAAGAACTAAACCACATAGTGAGACTGGATTATCACCATATGAAATGCTATATGGCATGCCCTATTTTCAAGGAATGCCTTTAGGGAATAATGTAATTGAGGATCAAAGTATCCAACAATATATAATTACCATTGGAAAAAGATTAAAAGAGTTAAGGGAGATTGGAATGGTGACCCAAACACCACCTTTAGGATTTGCAATTCATCAGTTAGAACCAGGCGATAAGGTTCTAATAAAAACATGGAGAGAAGAAAATCTATCTCCTCTCTGGAAAGGACCTTTTCTTGTCCTATTAACTACAGAAACAGCTGTGAGAGCTGCCGAAAAAGGATGGACACATGTGTCGCGAGTGAAAGGTCCAGTGAAGGAGTGGAGAGTCACATCTGAGCCCGGAGAAACTAAGCTAACCATCAGCCGAACTTGAAGAGGCCTTCATCCAAGAGCATAAGCTAAGTTGCTGTGGGAATTTCATTATGACTACTCCTGTAGAGACAATTTATATCCCCTAGGGATAGCAATAAGCTTGCTACAGGGTACACGGGATTTTTGGGACATAGCATACCAATTAGCTGAAAAGACCACCCCCCCACAAGAGGAAGGAAGAGGGCAAGACCGGAGAGGGAACCAGTGTTGCGGCTTGAAAAGGTCTGCCAAGGGCTGCAACCCCTTCGGGCTGTGACCGCCGATCACTATGGCCCTGACCGGACCTCTTCTAGTCCTACTCGGGGTGAGTTCCTTAACCCTGGCTATGACTGTATGGGCCAGAAAATAGGAAGCTGCTTTAACGAGACTGTATGCTATGATCCCAAAGAACTCCCTTATCAGTACTGGGTAGATCTTGGGAAATTTAACCCCTTATATCATAAAATGGAAACAGGAGTGAAATATGAAATTCCCACAGTTACTAAAAATTTATTTGTAAATCATTAAATGTAAATTTGAAGGGATGTTTGTGGAAAATTTAATCTTAGTAATTGTTGTTTAGAAATTGATGATGAAGAAAAAGCTGTAAAGGAACTTGTAAAAGAAATTAAGAAAATTGCACATGTAGTATTGGGGATATGTGGAAGATTGTTAATAATTCCATGTTTAATACCTTGTTTTATACAAAGAATGCAGAAAACTGCAGTACCTGTTGATCCAAACCAGGGAAAGAGAAGGCTCATGCCCTGATGATACTAAAGATACCAATTCGGCAAGTATTGACTCAATCAGAAACAAAAACACGAATCAATACCATAAAAAAAAAAGATGGGGGATTGTGAAATGTGTTCACCTGATTCGTGTCAATATGGAACAATGCTAGGGTCGTATGGGGAAATGTGCCTTCCTGCAGAAGCCACTTAAGGAACGTTAAACCGTGTTTTGTTTTTGGTTTTTTTGTTAACTGCATGGTGATTAAGCATAGGGTCATCCTAAGGATGAGCTGAGGTCTCTAGAGCGCATGCGTAAAACCTAGGGTCATCCTAAGGGCGAGCCGAGGAAGACTACTGACTTCATCCACTGACCACCACATGGGAGTCGAGAAGATCCCAAAAGGTGAAGAGGGCATGCGCCAAAGAAGACACGCCCATCATTAGCAACTCTATGAATATGTATTGGTAGCTATGAATATGTATTGGTAAAAGGAATATAAACCGGAAACGGAGAATGTACGGTGTGCGTCTTGGTTGAGCGGAGGCTCCCGGCGCACCCAGCGCTGTTTGCTTGTCTTTACTCGTTTAATAAATTATAAATTTTTGATCATTTATCACAGTCATAAAAGGAACAAGATAATGCAGGATGTTTTCAGTTGATAGTTTTTTGGTGCTCAGACAGCTATTACATGAAGTCTTGCAAGTATTCTTTTTGAAGTTCCATTTGCTGTTATGGCCGTCTTCTGCTCTTTGGATGGGAGAGAACCTGATTTATCATTTGAGTGTCGTCCTAGTTTTAATCCCTGTGGAATGTGTGCATCTATGTTTCCTTTAATACATTGTGCAGCCTTGTTTGTTTTGTTTCTACCCCTCATGAGTTGCTTTGTGTAAAAGTTAAACTCTGAAGACTGGAAGAAGACTGAAGACTGTGTAAAAGTTAAAATCTGAAGAATCTGGAAGAACTTCAGGTTGTGGCAGTGAGAGCTGTGGAAGAGAGGGCTGTAAAAATCCCAGTTTGCTTGCTGGGATGGTAATTATGTTTTCTTTGCAAAAATCAGCTGACCAGATAAGGTGCAACTATTTGATATGGGTGGGTTTTGGTTTTTTTTTTGTCTTGTGGGTTTTGGGTTTTTTTTATGTAACCTGAACTGTGTACCTGTTTACACACATCTGATAAGTACTTCAGGTTTTGGTGGGGAGAGGTGCTTTTTTTGCCCCTTGTCTCATTATTGTATTATGCTGTAAGAGGTGCTATTGCAGTGTTTGGATTATCTAGCTGGCAACTTGAGCTTCAAACAGCTGTGGGTTTTCTCACTGTTTAATTCCAGAAAGCAAGCAGTGAAGCTTTAGCTATGGCAGTGCCAGGGAAGTAAAGCAAATAGAGTTTATGGCCTGGCCTGGCCTGGCCCTGTCTGTCTGCCTGCTCTCCCCCCCCCCTTTTCTCTCCCCCCCCCCCCGCACTCTTGAAGAAGAGAAACTGATCTCTGCTTCATTCAGTTTGTTTGAGTCTAAATCTGTATCACTTAACTTCTTAACCACATCCTTCTCAGGAACAGGGTTCTGTTTAAAAGTTCAGTAACTTCTCATGTAAAGCACTGAAAGACTAAATGAAGACTTGCTTATTGATTTAACTTAACAAGATGGTGATGCAATTCTATGCTTATCATTTGCCAACTGTGTTTCTTTTCCAGGAGTTAATGCTCTTAATCTATTACTTGCTATTGTCTAGATGAAATTCACGTCATGCTTGGGTTATCTCAGCCTTTGAGAGAGATAGGCTATATTGCTATCTTCCACCTGTCTGCCTCTCCTTCCCCCCCTTCCTCCCCACTTTCTCAACCCCTTTTTCTCTCTTGCAGAATGTTCTCCTCAATGGGTGAGCACTGTAGATTCTTTAAGATGTTTTCTGTAGCACTTGTGGATGTGGAAGGGAATATTGCCATCTAAGAGGTTTGCTTGATTTCTCTCTGCCTTCTGTTTTGTGCTTAGCTGACTGCCAGCTTCAAACACCTTGTCAAATCCAGAAGTGCACCACAGATTTTGTGTCCTTAACTGCACATCTAAACTCTGCTCTTGATGGCTTTGATTTGGAGTTTTGCAAGGCCCTGCGGGCATATGCTGCTTGTACCTATCGCAATTCCAAAGTATGCCGTGGAAATCTAGTCTACCATTCTGCAGTGCTTGGAATCAGCGACCTCATGAGCCAGAGGAACTGTTCCAAGGATGGACCCACGTCCTCTACCAACCCTGAAGTGACCCATGATCCCTGCATTTACAGTGGCCATGCAGGAGCTGGAGAACATCGGGGAGAGGAACAGACTTCTCCTACTTATCTGTTTTGTGGCTTGTTTGGTGATCCTCATCTGAGAACTTTTAAGGATCACTTCCAGACATGCAAAGTGGAAGGTGCCTGGCCTCTCATAGACAATAACTACTTATCAGTGCAAGTGACGAATGTGCCTGTGGTCCCAGGATCCAGTGCTACTGCTACAAATAAGGTATGGGTTGTTCTTAAACAATGTGTATGCATACAGAAGTAGAAGGCCAAGACGGAGTAGTAAACTACTTAACAGTTAAGGGTTGTAGTAGGTTGAGAATATTCCATGCAGTAGTTTGAGGAAAATAAAACTGCTGGGCTCATCTTTTGGAAAAACGCCTCTTTCCTTAGAAACAAACAAAACTCAAAACAGCTTCCCCCCCCAAAAAAAACCCCAACAACACAACCAACAAACCCATCCATAAATATTACCACATAAACATTTAAGAATAACTAAACTGATGGTTTAAAACAAGCATCAGACTGCAGCATCTGTGACTGTCCCCACACTAAGCGGAAATTCTAGGGCAGAAAGATGGAAAGAGTGTGGGTCTTTGCATTAATTCTTTAAATTGTATAATAGAAAACAAAAAAAATATTGATAGAGTGCCACAACAGATTAGTTACCCAGGATATTAAGTCTGTAATTGGAAAAGTATGTCTCGTGGGAGATTTGTTCATTCACAAAATGTTCTTGGCAATTTGTAGATATTTTGTGTAGTTGTGATGCTGATAGTAAGGACACATGTTTCTTCAGTGACTAAAGCTGTTATATATTCTATGGTCTAATTAAAACTTGCAATGCTAGTTTCTTCTGAGCTTGATTGATCTGTTTATGCCTGTTGGCATTGGATCCCAGGGCCTTTCAGATGGAGAATGAAAGATTGCTAAGTAGCTGGGAGACTTGAGTTCAATCTCTCATTTTCTTTTCCTTTCTTACAGACTTTCAGTATGAGTTTTGAGTTGGTCACTGGCATCTCTGTATCTGATTTCTCCAACTACAGAAGTAGAGCTCCCTGGTCTTTTGGGGATCTTCTGAGGCTTAATGACTATTACAAAGGGCTGTAGAGGAAGCAGGTAGGAAAGGGTATTGTAGAATGCCTTAAGTAGAAGGGGTGGTGGTGGTTGTTGTTTGTTCTCCTCCAAATAAAGCATGCACATAAAAAAGTGTGTCTTTCATCACTATCACTGGTGTTCTGGATATCACTAGCACAGTTGTCCCTGAGTAGCAAATAAGGCAGAGGTGTTTGTACTTCCCTATGGAAAACTTTCCTTCTTGTTTGCAGTAATTGAAAATGGACAGGGAACTTTTCTTATCCGGGTGTCTTGTAGTGGGTTGGTTGAGAGTGAAAGGGAGGACAGAGAAGAAAAAACAAACAGGTGGTGGAAAATCCAGAGCTTTTATTGTAGTGGGTTTACTGGTCATAAAGTTTTAAACCTGGGAATAGGTTGTATTAGCAGTGTAGTGAAACATTGGTAAGTGCTCTTTTTCCCCAGAGTCAAAATGCTTAGATATCTCTTTTACTGTCTGACTTCTATTTTTTTTTGTAAGAGATTACTGGACTGAACAGCCGGTACTTACTCTCCTTTAAATAAGTAATATAACACTTGTTTTCCAGTTATTGTTCAGCTGCTTAAAAGCAGGAGCATTAGAACATTGATCATGTGTGATCTAATTTTTTCATCTTTATAGACATTCCTAGATGAACTTGGCTTTATTTCTCAGAAGAGGTACATGTTACTGCTTTGTTGAAGGACTTCAGTCAAAAGCAGCTTTGTCTGTGAGGTGGAGCTGATGATGTCTTACCTTATAATGCAATGTTTTGGGGGGGGGGGGGGTGGTTCTATTATTGAAGAGTGAGGAGGAGAAAGCAGTCTGGCCTGTGCAAGTTAGTGCTGTGCATGGGCATACAGTTGGGCATAAACTGGTCAAATGATTCAGCAGGTAGCTGTGGACAGCTTGAAAATGTAGATGCTGAAGCATTTTCTGTGGATTTGGGATATTTCTAAAAGGCAGAGAGGTCTGCCTGTGCCTTTGAGACAATGGCTCTGTTCTCATATCAAAAGCTACATGACTGTGCCTAAACTAGATGATTTATGATTGACTTTCCGGATAGCTAGTTGTTGAATCTCCCCTGTGAGCAGTATTTAGTCTGGAGCTAGGGCAGACTGAAACCTCTTGGGGTTAAATATGACAGGTTTTGCCTTAGGATCTTTTCAGTGTATTTCAACTGTAAAATCTACCTTCAATGTGTTTTATCACAGTATCGTCAGGGTTGGAAGGGACCTCTGGAGATCATCTAGTCCAACCCCCCTGCCACAGCAGGGACACCTACAGCATGTTACACAGGACGGCGTCCAGGCGGGTTTTGAATGTCTCCAGTGTGGGAGACTCCACAACCTCTCTGGGCAGACTGTTCCAGTGCTCTGCCACCCTCAAAGTAAAGAAGTTCCTCCTCATGTTAAGATGGAACTTCCTATGCTCAAGTTTGTGCCCATTACCTCTTGTCCTATCACTGGGCACCACTGAAAAAAGACTCTTCTCATCTACCTGGCACCCTCCCCTTAAGTATTTATAAGTATTGATAAGATCCCCCCTCAGTCTTCTTTTCTCTAGACTAAAAAGACCCAAGTCCCTCAGCCTTTCCTCATAAGAAAGATGCTCCAATCCCCTAATAATCTTTGTAGCCCTTTGCTGGACCCTCTCCAGCAGTTCCCTGTCCTTCTTGAACCAGGGAGCCCAGAACTGGACACAATACTCCAGATGCGGCCTCACCAGGGCAGAGTAGAGGGGGAGGATGACCTCCCTCGACCTGCTGGCCACACTCTTCTTGATGCACCCCAGGATGCCATTGGCCTTCTTGGCCACCAGGGCACATTGCTGCCTCATGGTCATCCTGTTGTCCACCAGGACTCCCAGGTCCCTTTCCACACAGCTGCTCTCCAGGAGGTCAGCCCCTAACCTGTACTGATGCATGGGGTTATTCCTCCCCAGATGCAGTACCCTACACTTGTCCTTGTTGAATTTCATCAGGTTTTTTTTTGCCCAACTCTCCAGCCTGTCCAGGTCATGCTGTGTGTCAGCCACCCCTCCCAGTTTTGTATCATCAGCAAACTTGCTGATGGTAAACTCTATCCCTTCATCCAGGTCATTGATGAATATATTGAACAGGACTAGACCCAGTACTGAATTTATCTATTATATATTTGTATTTTCCTGATTGCTTGTCTTGATAAAAGTCAAGGGTGGGAGAAATAATGCACTTATTTCATAACCCAGAGTGGTTGGGGGCCAACTAGTACTTCAGTCTTAATTGAAAGTTCTTAATTACCTTTTGATCATAACCAACTGATGGCTAGTTCATAGCCTATGAAAACAAGTAGGCTGTTTGTTTGTTTTAAAATGGATGATACAGAAGTTCTGGGAAATTGGCACCATCCTGGCTGGAAGACAGGTTGTGAATGTAACTTTGAGGCTAGCTCCTTGGGCAGAGGCTGTAGCAGAAGATACAGCTTCCAGCAGAAAGTATTTTCCTCTTCTAATAGAATTCCTGTGTACTAGGCAGAAGATGCAAATAAGCTCTCTTTGGTCTTGTGTTTGGTTTTCGAGCTCAGATTTGTCTAAAATGAAGGTCTGCATTTCTCTGATGTGATCTCAGCTCTCTGCTTGTGCCTTCAGCATTTTCACAGTTCTTTCCTCCTCCATAAAGAAAGCTCATTTAATTGTTATGAACACATTTAGTATGTGTGAAGCTATGCTACTTTACACTGATGTGCCATGTTGTTCCAGACAGTCTCGTAAGAAAAACAGGACACACAGCAAAACTACCAATATCTTACTGGGCACAGGCAGTGTACCAATTTTAATGATTTGCCAACTTCATTGTCGTAAAAATAAACAATCCTGTTTCCTGGCGTTCAGGACAGCCTGACCTTACTAGAGGTTGTTTTGTAGGACAAGCTATAGCAGTTTATCAGGCACTAAACAGTTTTTCTGTCTCTGGGGCTGCTGGAGAACTGTTGCAGAAGCTTGTGTCTTGAATAACTTAATTTGGGGGGTGGAAAGGAGGCAAGAGCATGCACACATACTCAGCTGTATCTATCTGACTGTCTTTAAAGCCTCTTGGGGGGGGTTCTTTGGGACAGAAGGAAGGAGAATAAAGTTATAAATAAAGGTGGCAGTGTTTTTCTCAGATGTGGAGATGTGAGTTTAATGCTGTGTGCTTAAACAGGCTTTACCTGCCTGTTACCATATATGCTTTACAAACTCACTGCAGGGGAGAAGAACCCTTCTCCTTGGACTGTTCACTTGGGAACAAAAAGGAGGTAGAATATTTTAAAACTACTGTTACAATTGATTAAAGGACGCTTAACTATTATGAAGTTCTGAGTAGTTTTGAAATTAATCAATAGTAGATGCTAGATGTTTCTAGAGTTACTTATAAACAGTGACCTTCTTGCTTAACCATATATGAGAAGTACTTTCCTGAGCGACCTTGAGTTTCTCTTTGGAAATCTTCTAATGCTGAACTCTGGCCTTCCCCCCCCCCCCCCCCCCCCCCCCAATTGATTTCCTCTTTATTACTCTATGCATGGAATTCACATACCTTTCCTTCCCATTGTCTTCTCTGACATGAGACGGTAACTTGTCATGGTGTGGTCCAAACAGTAATGGAGTCTGACAATACATTATAACAAACAAAAAAACCCAACTTTGAGGCAGTAGGAAAGATGCACAACAACGTGCCCATATGGCAACTCAACCAATCACTGATAGCAAGCACAGGATCATAAGCGATGCCATAGCTCTGGTGGACTGCCAGGGACACTTGGTGTCTGGGTCATCTGGCTGCAACAGACAATTCTGCAAATGCCTTTTGAATGTGTGTAAGAGTCATGACGCTCCTTGGCTCCACCAATGGCAGTGTGATGGGCAGCATCCTGCCTACGCTGCTGATGTTGGTCACGGGGTAGGGTGTCAGGAGGCAGGGTGTCACATGGTGAAATGTTGTGTGGTGCTTCTGTAGGTGACCAACAGGCTGATGAGGGATTACTGTATGTAGTTTTGTAACACCCCCAGCAGTTCTTGTTTCCAAGAACTTGGCACCAGCAGCATCGTTGAAGCAGTCTCCTCTAAATCCACTTACATTGGACATTGGCTCTCGCCAAGGAGGTGATTGGCGAGAGCCAACATGGCTTCACCAAGGGCAAGTCATGCCTGACAAATTTGGTGGCCTTCTACAAAGGGATTACAGCGACGGTGGACAAGGGAAGATCTACTGATGTCATCTACCTGGACTTGTGCAAAGCGTTTGACACTGTCCCACACGATATCCTGGTCTCTAAATTGAAGAGACATGGATTCGATAAATGGACCATTCGGTGGATAAAGAACTGGCTGGACGATCGTACTCAAAGAGTTGCAGTCAACGGCTCGGTGTCCAAGTGGAGAGCAGTGACGAGTGGTGTTCCTCAAGGGTCGGTACTGGGACCTGTACTATTCAACATCTTTGTCAGCGACATGGACAGTGAGGTAGAGTGCACCCTCAGCAAGTTTGCTGATGATACCAAGCTGTTTGGCGAGGCAGACACGCTGGAGGGGAGGGATGCCATCCAGAGGGACCTGGACAGGCTGGAGAGGTGGGCCCAAGCCAACCTCATGAAGTTCAACAAGGCCAAGTGCAAGGTCCTACACCTGCGTCAGGGCAATCCCAAGCACAAATACAGTCTGGGCAGGGAATGGCTGGAGAGCAGCCCTGAGGAGAAGGACCTGGGCATGCTGATTGACAAGAAGCTCAACATGAGCCAGCAATGTGCGATCGCAGCTCAGAAGGCCAACCGTATCCTGGGCTGCATGAAAAGAAGTGTGGCCAGCAGGTCAAGGGAGGTGATTCTGCCCCTCTACTCCGCTCTCGTGAGACCCCACCTGGAGTACTGCATCCATCTCTGGAGTCCCCAACATAAGAAGGACATGGACCTGCTGGAGCGTGTCCAGAGGAGAGCCACGAGGATGATCCGAGGGCTGGAGCACCTCTCCTATGAGGACAGGCTGAGAGAGTTGGGGCTGTTCAGCCTGGAGAAGAGAAGGCTCTGGGGAGACCTTATTGTGGCCTTCCAGTACCTAAAGGGGGCCTACAGGAGAGCTGGGGAAGGACTTTTTACTAGGGCATGCAGTGATAGGACGAGGGGGAATAGCTTTAAGCTGGAAGAGGGCAGGTTTAGATTAAACATTAGGAAGAAGTTTTTCACTTTAAGGGTGGTAAGGCACTGGAACAGGTTGCCCAGAGAGGTTGTTGAGGCCCCGTCCCTGGAGGTGTTCAAGGCCAGGCTGGACGTGGCCTTGGGCAACCTGGTCTAGTGGGAGGTGTCCCTGCCTATGGCAGGGGGGTTGGAACTCGATGATCTTCAAGGTCCCTTCCAACCTAAACCATTCTATGATGCTATGATTCTATTACTATGAACTTTCCTATATTTATGACCCCTTTAGAGATTTCATGTATGCTGATGAGGAAATTCAAATTGTAACTGCTCAACACTGGTAATTTGTGACTGTCGCGGAGGGAGTAATTCACTTCACTTGTAAGAGAGCAGCAGTGAAATATTTATTGTTATAAAACAACCTTTTAACAAAGTTTGATAGTAAATGTGACATTGTTTTAATGAGATTCGATGGCAAGTCACACTTGGTTATTTACTGCAGAGGACAGGGTCAGATAGAGCTGTCAGGGAAACCCTCCCATTGAGTCACAAGGTTCAGAAAGGATCCCCTTGCTTTCTAAACTCCTTCTCAGAGAGGAGTCTGGGTGCAGCTGGATCCAATCTTAGTCCCAGACTTGGTCAACGGTTTATGTCTAAAGGATTATATACACACAATCAATCCTTTTATATCACTTAGCTAAGATTTCAAAGTTAAGCATGCTATTAACCACTTACTGAGGATCTGTTGTGGTAGGGAATCTCTCAGCCTCGAGGAGTAACAACTTTGAGCGGCGTCCCTACTCAAGGGGAGATCCTGGCACGCAGCCCACTGCTGTGCAGGAGAGCTCAACACGCCCTGGGCTGTACACTATTTATAGAGTGAGATGATTGACCTATAGTCATATTTGCATAGCAGTGAGACATCTAGGTCCCTATTCCAGACAGTGTTTGGCTATGTTGCCATTCATCCCCCAAAGTCCAGGTGCAACCCATCACAACCCCCACTAACAGTTATGGCTATAGCAGGAGCCAGGCAAGATTCTCTATTCTACTCTGATGAGACCCCACCTGGAGTACTGCATCCAGCTCTGGAGCCCCCAACATAGGAAAGACATGGTCCTGTTGGAGCGGGTCCAGAGGAGGGCCACAAAGATGATCCGAGGGCTGGAGCACCTCTCCTATGAAGACAGGCTGAGACAGTTGGGGCTGTTCAGCCTGGAGAAGAGAAGGCTCCGGGGACACCTTAGTTAGGCCGTCCAGTACCTAAAAGGGGCCTACAAGAAAGCTGGAGAGGGGATTTTTACAAGGGCATGTAGTGATAGGACGAGGAGGAATGGCTTCAAACTGGAAGAAGGTAGATTTACATTATATATTAGGAAGAAATTTTTCACTCTGAGAGTGGTAAGGCACTGGAACAGGTTGCCCAGAGAAGTTGTGGAAGCTCCATCCCTGGAGGTGTTCAAGGCCAGGCTGGATGGGGCTTTGAGCAACCTGGTCTAGTGGGAGGTGTCCCTGCCTATGGCAGGGGGGTTGGAACTCGATAATCTTCAAGGTCCCTTCTGACCTAAACCATTCTATGCCAGAGACAGAAGGACTTCCTGTAAGGAAGTGAAGTTTCCCTTGCTGATGAGAAATAGCTGCAACATTGTCTTGTGGCAGTCCTGGAATGTGAGCTCTCAGGAGCCATCTTTGGGCAGCAGAGCTGGCACTTGGGGGATGGGGCTGAGGTGCCCCATGCTGATGCTCACAGGATTGGTGCTGGTGCAAGCATATATAACAAATCCGCACATCTTTGCAGACTCCTTGTAGAACTGCTTATGGCGGGAGGACTCTGTCCAATGCATTCTTCATTAAGTTTTTATATTTAAGCACAAATGTGCATTTGATTCACCCCGAGGGGTACAATAAAAATTCCCCAACAATGCTATGCGTATGCAGCCTCACCTCCATCCCTGGAAAGATGATGGAACAGCTCATTCTGGGCGTCATCTCCAAGCATCTGGAGGAAAAGAAGGTTCTCAGAAGTAGTCAACATGGATTCATCAAGGGGAAGTCATGTCTGAGTAATCTGATAGCCTTCTACGATGGCGTGACTGGATGGGTGGATGAAGGGAGGGCAGTGGATGTTGTCTACCTTGACTTCAGCAAGGCTTTCGACACCGTCTCCCGCATCATCCTCACAGACAAGCTTAGGAAGTGTGGGTTAGATGAATGGACAGTGGGGTGGATTGAACAGTGGTTGACAGATAGAGTTCAGAGGGTTGTGGTTAGTGGTGCAGAGTCCAGTTGGAGGCCAGTAACTAGTGGTGTCCCTCAGGGGTCAGTACTGGGTCCAGTCCTGTTCAATATATTCATCAATGACCTGGATGAAGAGACAGAGTTTACCATCAGCAAGTTTGCTGATGATACAAAACTGGGAGGGGTGGCTGACACGCCAGAAGGCTGCACCGCCATACAGCATGACTTGGACAGGCTGGAGAGTTGGGCAGAAAAAAACCTGATGAGGTTCAACAAGAGCAAGTGTAGGGTACTGCATCTGGGGAGGAATAACCCCATGCATCAGTACAGGTTGGGGGCTGACCTCCTGGAGAGCAGCTGTGTGGAAAGGGACCTGGGAGTCCTGGTGGACAACAGGATGACCATGAGCCAGCAATGTGCCCTGGTGGCCAAAAAGGCCAATGGCATCCTGGGGTGCATCAAGAAGAGTGTGGCCAGCAGGTCAAGGGAGGTCATCCTCCCCCTCTACTCTGCCCTGGTGAGGCCGCATCTGGAGTACTGTGTCCAGTTCTGGGCTCCCCGGTTCAAGAAGGACAGGGAACTGCTGGAGAGGGTCCAGCAAAGGGCTACTAAGATGATTAGGGGATTGGAGCATCTTTCTTATGAGGAAAGGCTGAGGGACTTGGGTCTTTTTAGTCTAGAAAAAAGAAGACTGAGGGGGGATCTTATCAATACTTATAAATACATAAGGGGAGGGTGCCAGGTAGACGAGAAGAGTCTTTTTTCAGTGGTGCCCAGTGATAGGACTAGAGGTAATGGGCACAAACTTGAGCACAGGAAGTTCCATCTAAACATGAGGAGGAACTTCTTTACTTTGAGGGTGGCAGAGCACTGGAACAGTCTGCCCAGAGAGGTTGTGGAGTCTCCCACACTGGAGACATTCAAAACCCGCCTGGACGCCGTCCTGTGCAACCTGCTGTAGGTGTCCCTGCTGTGGCAGGGGGTTTGGACTAGATGATCTCCAGAGGTCCCTTCCAACCCTGACCATTCTGTGATTCTATGCAGCTGTCTACCTATGAACTGCCTCCCACAGATCACTTCAGTCATTCACAGGTCTCCCAGGGATATTTGAAGACCACTGGTCTAATATCATAAAACCTCTTGCTGAACCATCTTCCCACCTATTCTCCAGTGTTAAATGAAGTCATTAGTAAATCACTGGGGCTCTGTTTCCCCTTAAATGTAATCATTCCTTATCTTTTCCAGTAGACTGGAATGGTACATATGAAGGCGTTTGACTGCTTTCTTTTGATGCTGGACATGGGGGTGGGGGATGGGTATGTAGTTTAAACTACAGACCTATTCTGAAGATAAAGCATAAGAAGCACTAATAGCTGCTTCTGTTGTATCAGATTGCCGTCTCAGCAGTCTGCCTGTCCCACTGTGTCTTGCTCAGACAGACATGTTATTATATAGGCCTACTGTGGGATCTCATCTGCTTCTGTGCTGCTCGTTAATAAAAGAAATGCTCGATAGCAAAGTCTTATGTCATAAAAACATTGTTGTCATGGTTTAACCCCAGCTGGCAACTAGGACCATGCAGCTGTTCACACACCACCACCACCACACCCCCCCAACCCCCCCCCACAGTAGGGTAGGGAGAAGAGGGTGGAAAAAAAACCTTGTGGGTTGAGATAAAGACAATTTAATAGAACAGTAATGGAGGAGAAAAATAATGGTAAAAGAATATACAAGAAGTGATGCAACACAAATTGCTCTCACCACCTGATGATGCCCAGACAGTCCTGAGCAGCGATCGCAGATTCCTGCCCCCCAGCCAACCCCCATTTATATACTGAGCATGATGTCTATGGTATGGAATGTTCCTTTGGCCAGCTTGTCCTGTCTATGCTCCCTCTCAGCTTCTATGGGAAGCTGAAAAAGTCCTTGACTTAATATAAGCATTGCTTAGCAACAACTAAAATATGTGTTATCAACATTATTCTCATACTAAATCCAAAAAACAGCAGCTACTAGTGTCGCTGAAATTGGGAATGAACCTCTTAACACCAATGTAGTCTTAAGAAGCAGGCATTCTTTATTTGGCACTGGGGACATGGGGATCTCTCCACCCAACATGTCCGTCGAATACGAGATTCACAGAGACATATCTATACAGAATACGCATAGTCATTACATCTCTCAGAACTCATTTCCATATTCATTACACTTCCCAGAACTCATAATAATATTTATATCACCCTGGCACATGCACATTAAGTCCATTGGGGGCTTCATGGAGGGTCTTGGGGTGATCCCTAGTGGTGTCCATTGGTTGCACAGGAGTGAACTCTTGGTCATTCTCTCTTGGGTCCTGGTTCTGTTTGCCAGGCTTTTTTGACCACTATGGCTGGTTTGGGCTGATAATAGAGGAACCCTTTGTGTGGACTGGGGAGATAGAAGCTTTTGCAACTAGTTGACATGGCATGAGGTGGTATTTTTCACTGTTTGTTCTTACCCATAATTGCAAAAGGTGCATTTAATCACAAGGAGTTCTAATTACACATTTACATATTCACCAGGCTCTTAGTTCCTAGTTGTAACACTAGGAAGAAAATTAACTCTATCCCAGCTGAAACCAGAACAATTGTAAAGGCTCTGTTTCAGTGTGCATGTTCCACTGGTTGAGTGTACAGTTGTTAAATGTTTGAATAACTTCCTTGTTATAATCAGTGTTGCTTGCCTCTCTAACTAGCTTTTCTTGTTACATACCTGAATGCTGACTGTAACCTTTCCAAGACAGGTATGGCCGTATTGTTGTCCCAAAAGTGGGGTCACTTACCCGGTGTGCAAGATACCAATGTACACACTGGGCAAAGGTATTTTATTATTGTCTATTTGCGTAGAGATGGGCGCTAGGTGGTAATTCCACAAAGCCAGCACACTGGTCTATAAAATCTTTGGTATATTTATACGGTTCAAAACACAGAAATACACACCTTTAGTTACAGTGATTGGTTAGTACCTTATCTTAACAATTTCTATTGGTTAATACAGTCTCTCGCTTTCATTTAAAGCTACAATGCCCTTTAATTGATGTGCGCATGCTCCAGTACAGTGGGGGGTAGGTCTGTTCAGTCTCTAATTGAGTCGGTGGTCTCGATCTCCCCCTGCCACCTTTACCTTTCCCCCAGTTACTGCAGATCTTTGTTGACTTCATGCTTCTTTTAGCAGTTCTCCGGTTTTTGGTGCCTCCTTCTTCGGTGGGATGTTCCCTTGTTATCATCCTTCTGCTCCCCTTCAAGGGTATATTCATTTGCAAGGCATGCATTGTTTATACGAAGTGTCCTGTTTCACAAGACCGGTGTAACCTTTTTATGGCATTTTGTTCTCGCTCAGTGGAAGACTCCATTTTCTAAAGTACATCATTTCCCCCCCTTTGAGACTATAGAAGAGGAACTTCACTGTAGTTTCTCTTATATTAGCCTCATCTCCTCATAACTTTGTCTCCCTGCTGTAGAACAACATTTCCAAAAAAGCCTGTATTATTACGTAGATACATACAAAAGTGAATAAGGCAATTATTACAATATTCAATAACTTTTTTTACCCATAGACTCAGATCAGGGAACCAGGAAGTTAACCATTTAAATGTTTCCTCAGATCCATAAGATGTGTCATCCTTTTGTATCTCATGGAGCATTTGGCAGGTGCCCTGGTTTGAGGTAAAACAGAATCGATTTTCATTTCAGTTATTTTACTTTTCAGTTAAGCCTTTTCTAACTAGGTGCACTCTCTGAAATTAACAGCATACTTTTCAGACAGTGTCTGCTTACAGAGTGATAAGACCAGATTGTTTCTAATTTATGCCAAGGAATGGTATGCAGAGAGGCTCTTGCTTATACTTATTGCTATAACAACCAAGGCCAGCTAACTTTGTTATTTGCCCCATTGGAGGGTCGGAAGCAGAAAAGCATAGTGGGGTCCCACCTGCAGGGAGGAGCAGACAGGACAGGTGACCCAAAACTGACCAACAGGGTATTCCATCCCATCTGCCTCATGCTCAGTATAAAAGCTGAGGGATCAAAGGGGTCAGCCTCTTTCTTCAATGGCCGGCGTCCAAGGAGGACTCTGTCTGTTTGTCTGCCTTTGATCCTGATCCGTGCATTCCTGAATCCAGATCTGGAATCCAGTTCCCGTCTGTCGCTGAGTCCAGTCTGGGACTTTCCCAGTGCCTGCCGGTGACGTGACCATCATTTTGGGAGCTTGATACAGTTTTGTATATATTTTATAAATTTCATTATTTCCTTTTTATTATTTTATTATTACTATTTCATTAAAGTAGTTTAGTTTCTTTTTAAACTCATAAGTCTCTTTTCTCTCTTATCCTTCTTTCCCTGAAGGGAGACGTTATCCCTTCTCTGAAGGGGAAAGAAGTAAAAGAGAGCATCTGTCGTTCATTTTAGTGGCCAGCCCAAATCACAAACTACAACAGCGGGTTGGTGGGAGTGTGATATAATAAATTTTCCAGGCCTCCCCATATTTATATTTCAGCCATTGGCCTCCATACCAAAGAGGCTTTAACTGCTTGGCTTGCTTGATTGCAGCACACGTTTCACATTCATGGATAACCTGTGAAATATTGTCCATAGTCAAATCCACCTCTCGGTCACGAGTCCATCTATATGTTGCATCTCTTTCTTGATGGCCTGAAGTGTCATGGACCCATCGAGCTATGAATAATTCACCCTTATGTTGCCAGTCCAGATCCACCTGAGCCACTCCAATCTTAGCAGCCTGTCCACTCTCTATCCAGGCAGCAATATCTTGCCACAATGAGGCAGCCCAGATGGGTTTACCTCTGCTCTGCCAGTTGCTCTGCTTCCATTGCTGTAACCACCCCCACAGAGCATTTGCCACCATCCATGAATCAGTATAGAGATAGAGTACTGGCCATTTCTCTCGTTCAGCAATGTCTAAAGCCAGCTGGATGGCTTTCACCTCTGCAAACTGGCTCGATTCACCTTGCCCTTCAGTGGCTTCTGCAATTCATTGTGTAGGACTCCACACAGCAGCCTTCCACTTCCGATGCTTTCCCACAATCCGGCAGGACCCGTCAGTGAACAAGGCATATTTCTTCTCATTTTCTGGTAGCTTATTATACGGCGGGGCCTCTTCCTCACGTGTCACCTCCTCCTCTGGCAATATTCCAGAAATCTTTGCCTTCTGGCCAGTCCATGATCACTTCCAGTATTCCTGGGCGATTGGGGTTTCCCATTCGAGTCCGCTGTGTGATCAGTGCAATCCACTTACTCCATGTAGCATCAGTTGCATGATGTGTAGAGGGGACCTTCACCTTGAACATTCAGCCCAGCACCTGCAGTCGAGGTGCTAAGAGGAGCTGTGCTTCAGTACCAACCACTTCTGAAGCAGCTTGACCCCCCTTCCTATGCTGCCAATATCTCTTTTTCAGTTGGAGTATAGTGGGCTTCAGATCCTCTGTATCCCTGACTCCAGACCCTAGGGGTTGACCTTGAGTCTCCCCTGGTGCTTTCTGCCAGAGGCTCCAGGTAGGGCCATTCTCCCCGGCTGCGGTGTAGGGCACATTTTTAACATCTTGTCCTGCTCGGACTGGTCCCAGGGCTACTGCATGAACTATTTCCTGCTTAATTTGTTTGAAGGCTTGTCGCTGCTCAGGGCCCCATTTAAAATCATTCTTTTTCCAGGTCACTTGATAGACAAGGCTTACAATCAGACTGTAATCTGGAATATGCATCCTCCAAAACCCCACAACACCTAAGAAAGCTTGCGTTTCCTTTTTACTAGACAGTGGAGACATAGCTGCTATTTTGTTGATCACAACCATCGGGATCTGATGGAGTCCATCTTGCCATTTTATTCCTAAGAAGTGGATCTCCTGTGCGGGTCTCTTGACCTTACTTTGGTTTATGGCAAAACTGGCTTTCAGAAGGATTCAAACTATTTTATTTCCCTTCTCAAAAACTTTTTCTGCTGTGTTGCCCCATACAATGATGTCATCAATGTACTGCAGGTGTTCTGGAGCTTCACCCTGTTCCAGTATAGTCTGGATCAGTCCATGGCAAATGGTGGGGCTGTGTTTCCACCCCTGGGGCAGTCGATTCCAGGTGTACTGGATGCCTATGCAGGTGAAAGGAAACTGTGGCCTGCACTCGACTGCCAAAGAGATTGAGAAGAATGCATTAGTGATATCAATTGTAGCATAACACTTGGCTGCCTTCGACTCCAGTTCATTATGAAGTTGTAACATGTCCATCATGGCAGCACGCAGCAGCTGTGTGACTTCATTCAGGCCATGATAGTCCACTGTTAGCCTCCACTCTCCATTAGATTTTTGCACTGGCCATATGGGACTATTAAAGGGTGAGCGAGTCTTGCTGATCACTCCTTGAGTCTCCAGTTGACGAATCAGCTTCTGGATGGGAATCAGAGAATCTCGGTTAGTGCGATATTGCCACTGATGCACCGTTGTGGTAGTAATCGGCACCTGTTGTTCTTTGACCCTCAACAAACCTACCACAGAAGGGTCCTCCGAGAGACCAGGCAATGTAGACAGCTGTTTAATTTCCTCCGTCTCCAAAGCAGCTATGCCAAAAGCCCACCGCTATCCTTTTGGGTCCTTGAAGTAACCTCTCCTGAGATAGTCTATGCCAAAGATGCGCGGAGCCTCTGGGCCAGTCACAATGGGATGCTTTTGCCACTCATTTCCAGTTAGGCTCACCTCAGCTTTCAATATAGTCAACTGTTGGGATCCCCCTGTCACTCCAGAAATACAAATGGGTTCTGCCCCTTTGTAGCTGGATGGTATTAGAGTATGCTGTGCACTGATGTCCTTATATTCCTGTGGCTCTGATGTGCCGGGCCATCGAATCCACATAGTCCAATAAACCCAGCTGTCCCTTTCCCACACCTGGCTGGAGGCAGGGCCCCTCTAATCCTGGTGTCGTGGTTTGGCCTCAGCCGGCAACAAAGAACCACATGGCTGCTCGCTCAACCCCCACAGCCGTGGAGGAAAATCGAAGAAAAAGGCAAAACTTGTGGGTTGAGATAAAGGCAGTTTAACAGAACAGCAAAGGGAAGAGAAAACAATAACACTGATAAAGAAATATACAAACGCGATTACGGTACCACTGCTCACTGACCGGACCTGGACCGCCCAAGCCCGCTCAGAGCAGTGACTTCCTGCCCGCTCCCCCCTGCCTGCTCCCCTGGCCAGCTCCCCGATATAGCCCGGGCATGGCTCACATGGTATGGAATACCTGCGTCCCCTGCTGCACCCTTGGGGAAAATTAACCCCATCCCTGCTGGAACCAGGACACCTGATCACAGTATCTGTTACTCAGTTCTTGCAGAAAGGACTTGTAATACCCTTCAAGAGGATCAGAAGTAAGGTCAGGCCTTCTACTCTGTCTGGGGAACTGCCCACTGGAAACTGGAGGGACACTTTTCCTGGAGGCACTTTTCCATTCCATCACTGCCAATGAGTTGGCATATGATAATGGTGCGCTCTGTACAAACTTCGACCACATGGGCTGTGTGCATTGGACTTCATCTGGATTTGTGAGTAACTGCGCATTGTCCAGGTCATAATAAATCATCTCCCGCATGGCTAACTCCCTCAGGTACTGGATACATTTTTCCACGGTGGTCCACTTGCTTGGACGACATACAACATCTTCACTGAAGGGATACCTTTCCCTCACACCTGACAGGAGTCGCCTCCAGAGGCTGAGGGCTCGTGTCTTTTTCCTAATCACCTTGTCAATGCCTCCTTCCCTAGACAGGAATCCCAGCTGCTTGGCTTCCCTACCCTCTAATGGGTACTGGTCCCATAATCCCAGCATCAGAGCAGCCAGGTGACGATGTGCTCGCCCGGATGGGGGCTGAAATCTTTTCGCATATTTTGCAGCTCACTCAGGGATAGGGATCGGGTGATTATCTCTAGTTCTGCCTCTTCCTCCTTTTCTTGTGATGGCCCTGGTTCATCATCATCCCTTACTAAGTGAACTGATTTCTTCATGTATTTCTTCTTCTGTATAGGAGCAACTGATACCGGTACAGGTTGGTTTTCTGGTTCAGCTGCAGTGCCTGCTACCTGGGTTGGAGTAGCCACAGTGCCTGTCACAGGGATTGAAGGAGCTTCAGTGCCTGTCGGTCTGGTTTCCCTCTCTTTCCTCTGAAGGTGCTGCATAATATTGAGCAGTGTTTGGTAGATACTGGCCAGGGCCCAGAACAGTGCAGTAAGTTGTGCCTCTCTGGAATAGCCACAGCATTTTCCTTTCAAATATTCTATCAATTTATCAGGGTCCTGTAGTTGTTCAGGGATGAAGTTCCAAACCACTGGAAGTGAGAAGTTCTCTAGATACCTGCCCATCTTCTCCCACATGCCATGCCACCCATGACTATCCAGCCTTGGGGCAGATCTCTGGGTGGTAGTCTTAAACAGTTGTTTAACCCTAAACAAGACCTGAAACACATTCAGGAGACATGGCAATAGAAGCATGCTGGTTTGAGCATCCCCAGGATATTAAAAATTCTCAAAAGCTGATGTACCTGGCTCAAAAGAGACAAAAGAGCTGGGGAAAGTATCCCCCCCTGTTTCCCCCATAGATTGGGTGTGATTATTAATAAATGCCAAGAGATGGTGCCTGAGGTACGGTGTCCTGGTTTGAGGTAAAACAGGACCAATTTTGTTCAGTAACTTTGCTTCTTAGCTAGGCCTCTTCTAACTACTGAAATTAACAGCATATTGTGCAGACAATGTTCGCTCTCTCAGAGCGATAAGACCTATGTTTATAGTTGATACCAAGGCATGGTATGCAGAGAGGCTCTTGCTTATACTTATTGCTATAACAACCAAGGACAGCTAACTTTGTTATTTGCCCCGTTGGAGGGTCGGAAGCGGAAAAGCATAAAGGGGTCCCACCTGTGTCCAATCAGAAATACTTATTGATCATAGTGAACCACATCATCTTTCAATTAGGCTATACATACTATTCCAGGACATGACCCACACAAGTTCTGAAACATAATTATTAACAAGAACTTGCTGGAAATGAAATGGCTACAGTGATGTTGTTGCAACAGATGGTCCTAATTTATATGTCAGATGACTCTAGTACACCACAAGTGTATAAGCTTTATTACATGCATCCAAAAACTCCACTCTTTCAATACTCTATAGCTAAAAGACTTGTTAGCACATGAGTATATAACTAGTGTAGTCCCAAAATGGGGTCGTTTACTGGTGTGCAAGATGCCAATGTACACACAGAGCAGAGGTATTTATTTATATCATTTCTGCGCAGAGGTGGGTGCTAGGTGGTAATCCAAAAAAGCCAGCACACCGGTCGACAAAATCTTCGGTATATTTATATGATTCAAAACACAGAAACACATGCCTTTAGTTATAATTATTGGTTAGTACCTTATCTTAACAATTTCTATGGTTTAGTATTATCCCTCGCTTTCATTTAAAGCTAGTGTCCTTTAATTGATGTACACATGCTCAGTCCAGTAGGGGGGGGTAGGTCTGCCTAGTCTGTGATTGAGTCGGTGGTCGAGTTCTCCCCCTGCTGCCTTTACCTTTCCACCAGTTACCACTGACTTCATGCTTGTTTAACAGTTGTCCAGCTTTCGGCGCCTCCTGCAGGGGGATGTTCCTCTTAGTGGCTGGAAAGCTGCCCGGCAGAAAAGGACCTGGGGGTGTTGGTCAACAGCCGGCTGAATATGAGCCAGCAGTGTGCCCAGGTGGCCAAGAAGGCCAACAGCATCCTGGCCTGTATCAGGAATAGTGTAGCCAGCAGGACTAGGGAAGTGATCTTCCCCCTGTATTTGGCACTGCTGAGGCCCCACCTCGAGTCCTGTGTTCAGTTTTGGGCCCCTCACTACAAGAAAGACATTGAGGTGCTGGAGCGTGTCCAGAGAAGGGCAACGAAGCTGGTGAGGGGTCTAGAGAACAAGTCTTATGAGGAGAGGCTGAGGGAACTGGGACTGTTTAGTCTGAAGAAAAGGAGGCTGAGGGGAGACCTTATCGCTCTCTCCAACTACCTGAAAGGAGGTTATAGAGAGGTGGGTGTTGGTCTCTTCTCCCTAGTAACAAGCTATAGAACAAGAGGAAATGCCCTCAAGTTACGCCGGGGAGGTTTAGATTGTATCTTAGGAAAAATTTCTTCACTGAAAGGATTGTCAAGCATTGGAACAGGCTGCCCAGGGAAGTGGTGGAATCACCATCCCTGGAGGTATTTAAAAGACAGGCAGACGTGGTGCTGAGGGACATGGTTTAGTGGTGGTTTTGACAGTGTTACGTTGATGGTTGGACTCAATAATCTTAAATGCCCCCTCCAACCTAGACAATTCTATGATTCTATCAGTCTTCTGCTCCCCTTCAAGGGTATATTCATTTGCAAGGCATGCATTGTTTATACGAAGTGTCCTGTTTCACAAGACCGGTGTAACCTTTTTATGGCATTTTGTTCTCGCTCAGTGGAAGACTCCATTTTCTAAAGTACATCATTTCCCCCCTTTGAGACTATAGAAGAGGAACTTCACTGTAGTTTCTCTTATATTAGCCTCATCTCCTCATAACTTTGTCTCCCTGCTGTAGAACAACATTTCCAAAAAAGCCTGTATTATTACGTAGATACATACAAAAGTGAATAAGGCAATTATTACAATATTCAATAACTTTTTTTACCCATAGACTCAGATCAGGGAACCAGGAAGTTAACCATTTAAATGTTTCCTCAGATCCATAAGATGTGTCATCCTTTTGTATCTCATGGAGCGTTTTAGTCTGTTTCCAAATTTCTTCTGGGTCTGTAGAAATTCTGCCACTCTGATCTACATATACACAGCAACTAGTATTTAAAACTGTGCTTAGCATCATATCGGGAACCATTCTGTTTTGCAAGGTGATTTCAGTCAATTCAGATACCTCTTTTTGCATTGCTTTGATAGCATCAAAAGTTTCATTTCCAATTTTTTTCATAACCGCCCCCAGGGTCCTGACCAGTTGGGGCAGGAAGGCTTTTGTAGTTTTAGTTCCACATATCCAATACCACCTTTTTCCTTTGGGAACAAACCAGTTAGCATTCTTGCCTTTGGGAAGCACCACAATTAATCTATAACTTGGGACGTTTCCTACCAAAACTGAGTTGGTTTTCTGCAGTCTTTGATTAGTTGGTTTTGGGATTTCAGTCTCTCACTCTTGAATCTTTGTCCCATTGATCTATTTAAGGAGGTGTTAAGATTTTCTGATATTAGAATTCTGATTAAGGGTAAGGGAACTCTTTTTTTCGAATGCTCCGGAATGTGAGTACAAACCCAACAATTTGATTTATTAGCAATCTGAACTGTCTTTTGCAGTAAATCGAAATGCAAATTCTTTCCTTTGGGTTTCCTGGTTCCCCGTAAGATAAGTTAGGGTTCCTTAATTTTATGCAAAAGCAACAGAGGACTATCACCCCCCCTTAGTTCCTTCATTTCTTGTACGAAAGAAATCTGTATATCTACACAAATACACTAACAAAGGTATAAAAACAATTATTAGAACACAATACAAGGATACTAAGCCTTGTGTACAGTCTAGCTCAATATATGACTTTTCAGAGCCCCAGCTACAATTCATTGAGATCGAGAGAGTTTCAGCTTCAGTCATCCTGTTTCTTCAGAGATCTTTCTTCACGTGGGTAAAGTGTATCCACGAATCTATACCTTTCACCTTTACAGCTGTATAAGTAATGAGTAGTACCAGGTAAGGTCCTTTCTACCTTTCTTTCAATGCTTCAACTTTCCAAATTCGTATGTAGACCGTGTCTCCTGGTTGCAAACAATGTACAGGCGAATCTAAAGGTAGGGGAGACCGGTGGTTGAGGTACCTGTGTAGGGAAGATAATACTCACGATAGAGATAATAAATAATTTTTTAACATTTCTTCCCCTTTAATGTGGATCTCCTCCATGTCACAACGAATGGTGATTAGAGCCCTGCATCCATCATTTTGGATATGTTCCAGCAACCGACACAGGTCACCGTGCTGCAGCAGTCTCCTCAACAACGCAAGATTCTTTCTGATGGGGGGATAGGCAATAAATCTTGACTCAATGTATAATTAGATTGTAACGATTAATAAGATGTAACAAGAGCTGAATAATTAAAGTCACATCCCATAATTTCAGTAAAGTTAAACCCACAAATATTTAAGTGATTACTTGTATCTACAGTAATGGTATCTACAAATATAAAATCACAAAGGGTTCTCATACAAACACATCCTTTCCCAATATATACAAGTACGGTTTCAGGGGTTTTATCTTTTCTACCTTCCCACTAGGCTGTGGTCTCCAGGGGGTATGCAGATCCCACTATATCTGGAGGAATTTAGATACCCCTTGAACTCTCTCTGAAATAAAGTGGGGTCCTTATCCAAGGATACACCCTCAGGAACTCTGAATCTAGGGATAATTTCATTTAGAAACACCTTAATTACTTTTCTAGCCTCATTGTTGCGACAGGGGAAAGCCTCAGGCCATCCAGAAAATGTATCCACTAAAACCAGTAGATACTTATATTGCCCGCATTTTGGTAATTCAGAGAAATCTATTTGCCAGTGTTCCTTGGGAGTTATTCCCCTTCTCCCTTCACCCATTGGAGGTTTCTTTTGAATTTTAGAGTTGTTTGCACAGCAAATTTGACATCTTTTCACTAATATGTCTGCATTTGTCTGCATCTTCGGAGGGGTTTATCTATAAGTCCAAAATTGGGATTGCATATCTGGCAGAACCCTGTCATTCCCAGAAAGCTTATCGTGGCTTCCATACAAGTTTGTTCAGTATCAGCTCCAATAAAAATATCATCCACGTACTGTAAAAGAGTAACACCATCATTATTAGCTTGCCATTGTTCTAATTCTTTGGCCAATACCTCACTGACAGAGTGGGACTATTATTGAATCCCTGGGGAAGAGCAGTCCAGCACAGTTGTCCTTTCCTTCCAGCAGTTGAACTTTCCCATTCAAAGGCGAAGAGTGTTTGGCTTTGTTCGTCCATTGGAATGCAGAAAAAGGCATCTTTTAAGTCTAACACTGTAAAGTAGGCATTGTTTTCGGATACAGATGTATATCTTTGGTTCCTGCACTAATGGATATTCCTGGGAACGGGGCTTTCTTACTAGTAAGATCAGTGTATTATATTCAGATTGACATTCTCTGATCAGTCCACACTGTATGAAAGTATTTGTCAGAGGTTCGAGGCCCTTACAGGGTTCCAGCCTAATAGGATATTGATGCACACTCACCAGTTTGGCCCCCTCTTTTAGTTCTGTTTTGATCGGACTTACGTTTTTTGCTTTACCTGGTTTCTTAGAAGCCCATACCAGGGGAATTACCACATCTAGTACAGCACTTAGAATATTCTCCTCGGATTCTTCTGATGTTTCATCCATCAGCAAGCAGATCTGGACTTTCCAGGTGGTTTCAGGAGGGATATAGAGCTATACGGCATTCTCAGAAAAGGTTACTTGTGCATTTAGTTAGCATAGCACGTCTCGTCCCAGCAGCATTAGGGGGCATTCTGGTATATATAGAAAACTCATGGATTAATTTGGTGCCTCCAATTGTGTGTTCCATAGGTTGAAAAAATGGCCTTAATGTTCTTTTTCCTGTTGCCCCAACAATAGGTATAGTTACTTTACTTAGAGGTCCTTTACAACTGGTGACTACCGAATGAGTGGCCCCACTGTCAATTAAAAAATCTGATCTTGTTCCCCAAGTTAACTGGAACCAGGGGATCAGCTGGGGAGACCGTAATGTTTTCCCCCCCAGTCCCCTTGACTCCATTACCTGAATCCTCTAGCATAATAAGGTTAGCATTCCCTATATCACAGAATCATAGAATGGTTTAGGTTGGAAGGGACCTTGAAGATCATCGAGTTCCAACCCCCCTGCCATAGGCAGGGACACCCTCCCACTAGACCAGGTTGCCCAAGGCCACGTCCAGCCTGGCCTTGAACACCTCCAGGGACGGGGCTTCAACAACCTCTCTGGGCAACCTGTTTCCAGTGCCTCACCACCCTTAAAGTGAAAAACTTCTTCCTAATGTTTAATCTAAACCTGCCCTCTTCCAGCTTAAAGCCATTCCCCCCTCGTCCTATCACTCCATGCCCTAGTAAAAAGTCCTTCCCCAGCTCTCCTGTAGGCCCCCTTTAGGTACTGGAAGGCCGCAATAAGGTCTCCCTGGAGCCTTCTCTTCTCCAGGCTGAACAGCCCCAACTCTCTCAGCCTCTCCTCATAGGAGAGGTGCTCCATCCCTCAGATCATCCTCGTGGCTCTCCTCTGGACACGCTCCAGCAGGTCCATGTCCTTCTTATGTTGGGGGCTCCAGAACTGGATGCAGTACTCCAGGTGGGGTCTCACGAGAGCGGAGTAGAGGGGCAGAATCACCTCCCTTGACCTGCTGGCCACGCTTCTTTTGATGCAGCCCAGGATACGATTGGCCTTCTGGGCTGCGATCGCACATTGCTGGCTCATGTTGAGCTTCTTGTCAATCAGCATGCCCAGGTCCTTCTCCACAGGGCTGCTCTCCAGCCATTCCCCGCCGAGCCTGTATTTGTGCTTGGGATTGCCCCGACCCAGATGTAGGACCTTGCACTTGGCCTTGTTGAACTGCATGAGGTTGGCTTGGGCCCACCTCTCCTAGCCTGTCCAGGTCCCTCTGGATGGCATCCCTCCCCTCCAGCGTGTCTGCCCTCGCCAAACAGCATCAGCAAACTTGCTGAGGGTGCACTCTACCCCACTGTCCATGTCGCTGACAAAGATGTTGAACAGTACGGGTCCCAGTACCGACCCCTGAGGAACGCCACTCGTCACTGCTCTCCACTTGGACACCGAGCCGCTGACCGCAACTCTTTGAGTGCGATCATCCAGCCAGTTCTTTATCCACCGAGTGGTCCATTTATCGAATCCATATCTCTTCAATTTAGAGACCAGGATATCGTGTGGGACAGTGTCAAACGCTTTGCACAGGTCCAGGTAGATGACATCAGTAGGTCTTCCCTTGTCCACTGCCGCTGTAACCCCTTCGTAGAAGGCCACCAAATTTGTCAGGCATAACTTGCCCTTGGTGAAGCCATGTTGGCTCTCGCCAATCACCTCCTTGTTTTCTATGTGCCTCAGCAGAGTTTCCAGGAGGATCTGCTCCATGATCTTGCCAGGCACAGAGGTGAGACTGACTGGCCTGTAGTTCCCCGGTTCTTCCTTATTTCCCTTTTTGAAAATAGGGGTTATGTTTCCCCTTTTCCAGTCGGCAGGAACCTCGCCAGACTGCCACTACTTCTCAAATGCGATGGCTAGTGGCTTAGCGACTTGATCTGCCAGTTCCCTCAGGACCCGCGGATGTATCTCATCAGGTCCCATGAACTTGTGCACCTTCAGGTTCCTCAGGTGGTCTTTCACTTGATCTTCATCTACAGTGCGTGGTGCTCCATTTTCCCAATCCTCTCCTTTGCAATCTGCGTCTTGGGCAGTGCGGCTGCTGTCCTTGTCTGTGAAGACTGAGGCAAAAAAGTCATTTGAGAACCTCAGCTCTTGTCTCTGTCCCAGGTAACCAGTTCTTGCATTTCCTTCCAGAGAGGGCCTACATTTTCCCTAGTCTTTCTTTTCTCGCTGACATACTTAAAGAAGGAGTTTTTGTTTGTCTTAATGTCCCTGGCCAGATTTAGTTCTAACTGGGCTTTAGCTTGTCTAACCCACTCTCTGGCTGCTCGAACGATTTCTCTGTATTCCTCCCAGGCTACCCGCCCCTGTCTCCACTCCCTGTAGGCCTCCTTTTTCTTTTGGTCACCTCCACGAGCTCCTTGTTCATCCATTGCAGGCCTCCTGGCTTTTCTGCCTGCCTTCCTCTTTGTAGGGATTGCATTGCTCCTGTGCTTGGAGGGAGGTGGTCCTTGAATATTAACCAACTTTCTTGGACCCCTTCTTCCTTCCAGCGCTTCATCCCACGGCACCCATACCAAGCAGATTCTTCAAGAGGCCAAAGTCGGCTTTTCCTGAAGTCCAGGGTGGTCAGGCCTTGCTGCACATCTTCCTCGCTGCCTTGAGGATTTCAACTCGACCATTTCATGGTCACTACTGCCCCAGGCTACCTTGAGTTTTGACACTGTCAACCAGCCCCGTCCTTGATTGGTCAGAACAAGGTCCCAGCATGGCTCCTCCTCCCTCGTTGGCTCCTCAACCACTTGGAGAAGGAAGTTATCCTCAATGCAATCCAGGAACCTCCTGGATTGCCTGTGCCTGGCTGTGTTATCCTTCCAACTGATGTCAGGGTGGTTGAAGTCACCCATGAAGAACCAAGGTCTCTGTGAACGTGATGCCGCCCCTATCTGTCTATAGAGGGCTTCATCCATCTTGGTCTTCTTGGTGGGTTGGCCTGTAGCATACCCCCACTGTAATCTGTCCCCCCTGCTCCCGATTTCCCTGTTATCCTGACCCATGAGGCTCTCAGTTGGCTACTGCATCCTCCCCTAGGTTGAGCTCCATGCATTCCAGCTGCTCGTCAACATATAAGGCAGCACCGCCTCCTCATTTCCCTTGTCTATCTCTCCTGCAGAGCCTGTACCCTTCCATGCCTACAGTCCAGTCATAGGAGTCGTCCCACCAAGTTTCTACGATGCCGATGAGATATATGTTCTTGTTCCTCTGGCCCCTTTTGGTTTGGGCATTCGTTCTTTCAGTGTACTTCCTGTTTACAGAAGGCACATTGGTTTAAATTCAAAGGAGGGCCTCTTCATACTCCGTATCTTGGTCCTGCCCCGGGACTCCCTCTGTCTCTTCCCCTCCACCTTCTCCCTCTGAAACTCCCTTTCTATATCCTGAGACGACTGGCCCACAAACAACATGCCAAACATTCCTTCTGGGTTTTCTCGATAAGAGAGACAAACTGTTTCCAGTTTAACAAGACAGAAGCTGTAAAAGGGTCATGCACAAAGACTGGCATACTGTCCATCCCAACCGCCTGTCTCAGGGGTGTCAACTGAGAATGCCCTCTAGTTCTACTTGAAATAGGGTTAAATATTCATTTTCCTTTTGTCCTTTTTTTTTTTTAATCTTTATCTGAATTAACTAGACTTTCTTCCTCTTTGGCCCTAGGATTACATGGGAGAGGGGAAGAAGGCACAAGCTACTCTACATCCTCTTGTTCATCACCTGCACAACATACATATATATATATTTCTTCCGCTTTTTCTTTTCACATTCTTTGTAACAACTCTTTCTCTTTCCTTTCCCATTAATGCTTTCTGCTAATACATACATCCTATTGTAGTACCAAAGCGGGGTTGTTTACCTGGTATGCAAGACTGCCAATGTACACACAGAGCAGAGATATTTATTTAAATCATTAGATCAAAATCTTTCCAAACACAGTAGAAAACTTCTTTCTTTTGATGTGTTTTTTTCTTAAGTAAAAGGAAAACAAAGCAAAACAACAAGCCCCCACCCCCAAAAGACCAACAAAACCAAAAAAACCCCAACCCCAAACCCTACAACACAACTCAAATTTTTCCACGTTCACTGTCCAGTAAGTAGTGTCACCTTCTTGCATGTGGTACTGTCATGTTTATGTTTTCTAACATCTGTATGAAATCTGGCCTAATTCTAGGCAGGTTTTGTCTGAACTCTCTCCTCAGGAATTTTGCCTGCAGTAGGTATAAAAGACTTGGGCATCTGAAGTTGCATTTCTAGATTCGGGAGTTGAATTTGTGTCTTATTGTTATGGCTGGGCTAGACTAGGCAAGGAAAGAAATATTTAAAAATGAATAAGCAGAGCCAGAGTAGCTTGGGCAGAAGAAAAAGAAATGTTTAACAAAGGTGTTGGTTTTAGATAGCAGTACTGTCCATCAGTAATAGATGGAGTAGTACAGTGCAAATGTGCCAAACTGTTATATTGCTTAGTTGCTCAAACTAATCCATGAGGAAAGTTGCTACTTCAGATTTTCTAAGTCATCAAGGACATGCTGTCACTGAAATCGGGAATAAACTCCTTAACACCAATGTAGTATTAAGAAGCAGGCATTCTCTTTATTGCAGCGCTGGATGCACGGGGGATCACTCCACCCAGCGTGCATACCACGGCTTCTAGCTAGTCCCTATTTATATATCGTAGGCTTTACATATTCATGCAATTTATACATATGAAAATTATTTCATTAACCCCTCCCAGCTGCACGTGCACTTTCTTCCTTAGCAGTGGTCCTGAGAGTCCTTGGTGGTTTCTTTTCTCTTCTTGAAGGGGCTGCCTTGTTATTCTTTGGGTGAACTTTGTGCTCCGTCCCGCAGGCTTCTTTCATATCAGTCTCGTGATCGTGTGCTTAACCTCCTAGACCGACTTGTACTAGCCTCCCGCTCCAGCCTTGAGTTGCAGTCCATACTGTCTGAATTCTTTGCAGTTATCTCTATTTACATTGTTTCCATTCTGTCTGCAATTTAACCATTTTGGCATCTGCCTGAAAACCCAATTTTGTATCAATGCAATATATGTGTGAATTTGTGTGCTGAAAATGGGATTTGTTTCTGTTGCTCTGAACTGTTTTTTCTTTCTTCTGCTCTTTCCCCTGCTTGGTTCCTCTTTCCCTAGTAGAGTTCCATGAAGGGGACAAAATGGAAACAGAAGCAGGGGCCAATTAAATATTGGGATGTGATCTTGATCACAAGACCCTATAAGAAAACAACTGTATGCACAACCTTGTACTAATTCAAAGCGCATGAAGACTTTAATAGTCTGTGTTTATTCTAAAGGAATGATGAGTGAGATAGTAGAATGCAATCTACAAAATAATAAAATATTTGATGACAAAATGAATGAATGCAGACTACAGAAACAAGTGTACTACAGTGAAGTGTTTTTCTCAAAACTAGTAACTGAAGGAATATTGTCGTGGTTTGGGCCAGACTGGCCACTGAGGTGAACGACAGATGGTCTCCCCCACCTCTCTCTCCAAGGAGAGGGGGGAGAGAGAGGAAGAGACTTATGAGTTTAGAAGGAACTAAACTACTTTAATGAAATATTAATAATAAAATATTAAAAAGGAAATAATGAAATATATACAAAACTGTATAAAGCTCCCAGGATGACGATCACATCACTGGCAGGCATGGGGAAAGTCCCAGACTGGACTCAACAACAGTCAGGAACTGGATTCCAGATCTGGATTCTGGAATGCACAGATTGGGATCAAAGGCAGACAAACAGACAGAGTCCTCCTTGGACGCCAGCCATTGAAGAAAGAGAGCTGACCCTTTGATCCCTCAGCTTTTCTACTGAGCATGAGGCAGATGTGGCATTTTTTCAGCTATTAGTACTTTATAGCAAGAAAGCTAATAAAACCTTATAAACAATATAATTATGAATAACCTGATGAAAATTTCTGTCTTAAAGAACACTGTCACTTTACTGCAAATGTGTGAAATTCAAGGATATGAAGCTTACTGGGTTTTTTTGGGATGGAGTTATCTTTCTTCATAGCAGCCATGCTGTTTCAATTTGTGACCAAGACTGTTGATAACACACCAATGTTTTCATTATTGCTGAACAGCACAACAAACTGTTTCTTGCTCTGTGTCCCTGCCTCACCGCCCCCCCCCCCCCAAGCAAGCAGTCTGGGAGTGGGCAAGAACTTGGGAGGGAATACAACCTGCATGGCTGACCCAAACTGACCAAAGGGATATTCCATACCATTTGACATCATGCTCAGCAAAAAAAAAAAAAAAAAAGATAGGTAGTTTTTCCAAAGTAGCTGTTGCTCAGATATGGGCTAAGCATCAGTCTGCTTCTGGGAGGTGGTGAGTTGCATCACTTGGTTTTGTTGGATTTTTTTCTGTGGGTGTTTTTTTCCTTTATTAAATTGTCTTTATCTCAACTCATGCATTTTTCTTGCTTTTGCTCTTCCCATTCTCTTACCTCATCCTCCTGGGGTGGGGGGAAAATGAGCAAGCAGTGGGTGGGTGCTTAGTTGCTGGCCAGGGTCAACCTAACATACAAAGCTGTAGAATCTATGGTAAAATAGCAACATAGTTGCACCTACTAACTGCAGACCTACAGCACTGTAATGCCATTATGGTGCTCACAGAATAGCATGATAATGCAGAGTTACAAGTGTTGTATTTAATGCACACTAGCCATGCACCTTTTAGAGATGTATTATTGTTGTCCAAGAAGCAGATTTGTTAACTGGTGTGCAATAGCCAATCTCACACGCCAGGAGAGACATTGATTATTTATTTCAGAGTTGCGCAAGGCTGGATGCTTGGTGGCTTTCCACAAATCAAGCACACCAGAAGTCATCACCACAGTATCTTTTATACGCATGAATTACATAATCATACACTCCCAGTTGCAACGATTGGTTAGTGATTAGCATATGATTATAATATTTGCTTAATCATTCCCCACACTACTATGCCTGCACAGAGGAAGGGTCCTCACCTGGCCGAGGGTCTTCCTGACCTATGGGTGGGTATTTTAGTATTATAATGAAGGTAGTTCAGCTAGGGACACCTAAACTACTGCTTTCTTTGCCAAGTTGGCCATATCTTTGATCTGGACCCTGATGTTCCAGGAAGTGTACCAGAAACACTTAAGATCAGTTTCTTTGATTTCCATCTTTTGGCTTTTAACTTAGCAATTGTTTATTGTTTTCCAAACTAGCTCAGCCTGCAAAAGCCATGGTTAATTTTAACTCAGCAATAAGTAACCGATAATTGATATGATTATCACAGAATGGTTGAGGTTTTGAGATTGGAAGGGACCACTGGAGGTCATCTGGTCCAACCTCCGTGCTCAAACAAGGTCACCTAGAGCCAGTGGCCCAAGACCATGTCCAGATGGCTTTTGAATAGCTCCAAGGAGGGGGACTCCACAAGCTATCTGGGCAACCTGTTCCAGTGTTCAGTCACCCTCACGGTCAAAAAAAAAAGGTTTCCTGATGTTCAGAGGTAACCTCCTGTGTTTCCGTTTGTGCCCACTTCCTCCCATCCTGTCACTGGGCACCACTGAAAAGAGCCTGGCTCTGTTCTCTTTGCACCCTCTCTTCAGGTATTTATATACATTAGATTCCCCCCGACTCTTCTCTTCTGCATCCCAGCTCTCTCAGGGTTTCCTCATAGGAGAGATGCTCCAGTCCCTTCATCATCTTACTGGCCCTTTGCTGGACTCTCTCCAGTAGTGCCATCAGTCTCTTGCACTGGGGACCCCAGAACTGGACACAGCAATCCAGGCATGGCCTCACCAGTGCTGAGTAGAGAAGAATCACCTACCTCACCCTGCTGGCAATACTTTGCCTAAGGCAGCCCAGGATACCATTAGCCTTCTTTGCCCCAAGGGCACATTGCTGGCTCATGTTCAATTTTGTGTCCACCGGGACCCCCAGGACATTTTCTGCCAAGCTGCTTTCCAGCTGGTCATTCC
Organism: Pluvialis apricaria; assembly: GCA_017639485.1. Lineage (NCBI taxonomy): Eukaryota > Metazoa > Chordata > Aves > Charadriiformes > Charadriidae > Pluvialis > Pluvialis apricaria. Next base: position 25,358,190 of record CM030043.1, on the reverse strand, counting down.
CCCCAGCTTGTATTGGTGCCTGGGGTTATTCCTCCCCAGGTGCAGGACTTGGCACTTCCCCTTGATGAACTTCATGAGGTTCCTGTCAGCCCATTTCTCCAGCCTGTTGAGGTCCCTCTGGATGGCAGCACCACCCTCTGGCCTATCAGCCACTCCTCCCAGTTTTGTAGCATCAGCAAACACCTTTCTGAGTGTATACTCAGATGAGGCACTGGAACAGGTTGCCCAGAGAAGTTGTGGATGCCCCATCCCTGGAAATGTTCAAGGCCAGGTTGGATGGAGCTTTGAGTAACCTGGTGTAGTGGGAGGTGTCCCTGCCCGTGGCAGGGGGCTTGGTACTAGATGCTCTTTAAGGTCTTTAAGCACCACCCTCTAGTGTATCAGCCATTCCTCCGAATTTGGTGTTGTCTACAAACTTGCTGAGGGTATACTCTTCCCTATCATCCAGATCATTAATGAAGATGAACAGAATCAGACCCATTATCAACCCCTGTGGTACACCACTAGTTACTGGCCTCCAACTAGACTTTGCACTGCTGATCACCACCCTCTGGGCCCGGCCATTCAGTTTTTAACCCACCTCACTGTCTGCTCATCCAGCCCCTACATCAACAGCTTGTCCATGAGAATCATAGAATCATAGATTTATTGAGGTTGGAAGGGACCTTTAAGATCATCAAGTCCAACCATTAACCTAGCCTGACAAAACCACTTCTAAACCATGTCCCCAAGTACCACGTCTACCCTTTTTTTAAACACCTCCAGAGATGGTGAATCCACCACATCCCTTGGCAGCCTATTCCAATCTTTGATAACCCTTTCAGTGAAAAATGTTTTCCTAATATCCAATCTAAACCTCACCTGGCATAACTTGAACCCATTTCCTCTCGTTCTATCACTTGTCACCAGGGAGAAGAGGTCAGCCCCCACCTCTCTACAACCTCCTTTCAGGTAGTTGTAGAGGGTGATAAGGTCTCCCCTCAGCATCCTCTTCTCCAGGCTAAACAACCCCAGTTCCCTCAGTCGTTCATCATAAGATTTGTCCTCCAGACCCCTTACGAGCTTTGTTGCCCTTCTCTGGACACGCTCCAGCACCTCAATGTCTTTCTTGTAGTGAGGGGCCCAAAACTGAACACAGTACTCGAGGTGGGGCCTCACCAGTGCCAAGTACAGGGGGACAATCGCTTCCCTAGTCCTGCTCACCACACTATTCCTGATACAGGCTAGAATGCCATTGGCCTTCTTGGCCACCTGGGCACACTGCTGACTCATGTTCAGCCAGCTGTCCACCAACACCCCCAGGTCCTTTTATGCTGGGCAGCTTTCCAGCCACTCCGCCCCAATCCTGTAGCGCTGCATGGGGTTGTTGTGACCCAAGTGCAGGACCCGGCACTTGGCCTTGTTGAACCTCATACCATTGGCCTTGGCCCATCGGTCCAGCCTGTCCAGATCCCTCTGCAGAGCCCTCCTACCCTCAAGCAGATCAACACACCCGCCTAGCTTAGTGGAGCTTATGTTTGAGTTTGTCCAGGCTCTCCTTGTTCATCCATGCAGGCCTCCCGGCATTTTTGCCTGACTTCCTGTTTGTTAGGATGGAACTCTTGAGCTTGGAGGAGATGCCATTTCTTAGCATCAACTATAAACAATCAGGTCTTATCACTCTGGATGCGGACACTGTCTGAAAAATATGCCATTAATTTCAGAGAGTTCAGTTAGTTAGAAGAGGCGTAACTGAAAAGTAAAATTGCTGAAAAGAAAATTGGTCCTGTTTTACCTCAATCCAGGACATTATGTGGGAGAGAGACAGAAAGACTGACAGAATGAACTAACTGGGACAAAAATTAAAAAGTAATGTAGTGTTTAGTGTATGCCTGCATATTTGGAGGAGTTGTTGGGATGGAAGAAAGAAGAGTTGCTAGAAGGAAAGATGTCTTTTACAACTGATATGGAGAGGTGGGGCTAATAAGGGTCAAGGTTTTACTCAGGTTGTTTGTAATCCATCTGTTAAACCTCTAGCTCTTCTTTCAAAGCAGAGGGGCAAGAAACAAAAGCTGTTGTGCAGATGTGTGCTGGTTAATTGAAATTAAAACAAGTGGAGTTGCTAGTAAATACATTTTAAGGAAAATTGTCATGTTTGAAAATATCTTCTAACATGCTTTGGAGTACTCTGAATCTTATATCAGAGTGCTTAAATAATAGACTAAATAGTCTTGATTTAGTCAGTCAAGGATGAAAGTGATGATTAGAAGCCCAATTTCCTGTGCAAAATACCCTTTGACCTTTTCAAGACCTTTTCAAGAAATTACAGTTTCCTCCCTTCTGAAACCAGAAAGGAAGAAGCATCTCTGTTTCTAATATTTATATGCAACTCTTCATTATACTTTTTATTTTGGAAAACGTCACTGGACACCTCAAACTCAGTCTGCCAAATAGCCTAACTATTTCCAGAGGATCAGAGGACCTACTGTTTCTATCATGGCTTATTCAATATGTATAAAGGTTTAAATGGCCAGTTGTAATCGTAAAAGAACAAGTAATTGGTTTATGCTTCTGGTTTCTATGTTGGAAGTCACCCTTCAAAGGGCATGTTTTGGGGTATTTTTCAGTCTAGTTTTGTTTCTCCATGGGCACATTCTCTAGTAGCAGTGGATTGGAAGTGTCAAATCTCCCAGTTCCTAGGACAAATGTATATAGGAGCTGTAACCAGTAATTTGACTAGTTGTTCTGGTAATGCATCTCTCATCTCACTGGTTGTATTGATGTTTGTGACTAAACATATCAGTGATTTTACAGTACACACAGCTAATCCTGCCAACTCTTCCAGTAAGAGAGATATTTTTTTTTCCATGATCACTAACTTCTTTTTTTCTCTTCCCCGCCCCCAGATAACTATTATCTTTAAATCATACCAAGACTGTACAGATCAGAAAGTATATCAAGCAGTGACTGATGACTTACCTGCAGCTTTTGTGGATGGCACAACAAGTGGAAGCAATGGGAACACCAAGAGCTTGCGAATTGTGGAAAAAGTTGGTAGCAAATATGTTGAAATGCATGCCAGGTACATCGGAACCACAGTGTATATACGCCAACTTGGACACTACTTAACGCTGGCCATTCGTATGCCTCAAGAGTTGGCTATGGCCTACGAGGAGAGTCAGGATCTGCAGCTGTGTGTGAATGGTTGCCCTTCAAGTGAACGTATTGATGATAGCAGCCACTTGCCATTGTCTGTGATGGGGCAGTTACCCCCCCAAGCAAGTGCTACTCATCCCTGGTCAGTGTACACATTGGAAACTGCCACCACCAAATGCCATGAGAAGATACTGATGAAGGACATCTATTTTTACTCATGTGTGTTTGACCTACTCACAACCAGTGATGTTAACTTCACAGCTGCTGCTCACAGTGCCTTGAAGGATGTGAAGGCATTGCACCCCAGAAAAGAGCATTGGCATATCTTTCCCAGCAATGAAAGTGGTGGTGGTGATGGTGTGGGCATGGGTACCAAATTCTTTGTCAGTCCTGGACTTGTGTGCTTGATCCTTGCTGTTTTTTGTAGGGGGGTTTTGTCTATAACAAAGTTTTAAAATATATATTGTCATAATATATTGAGTAAAGAGGAGTATATATGTATATACTGTGTATATGAAGGGATGCTTTGTCTTGGGATACCCACCAGATTGTATATATTGTGTTACTGTTTTCATGTATGTTGGATGTAGTATTCTTTGTATCTATTTGTTTTGCAGTTGGTGAAATGTTTCATAAAGTCCCTGAATAGAAAGAACTTAATTTTTATGTATTTCAATATTTATTCATTTATCTGAGTAATTATGCATTATACACATGTACATATACTCAGTGCTTCTACTTGACTTAAAATTTTGTTAATATATTAACTTGTTTATTTTTCTGTCCTTCCTATTATTGTAGAGGTCAGCACCTCTCTTCTCTTGTAATGACATTGGTAATTTGTTGGGTTCTCTAGTTAAAACCATTAAGAATGGGATCTTGTTCTGTCCCTTAAACAAATGGTCCTCCCTTCTTTGGAGGGAGAGTATGAAGCATTTCCTGTTAGCACAGAAAACCATCTTGGATAATTCTGCATCTCCTAAACGTAGCATTTATGCTGCAGAGACATGAATCACAGAACCTTCTTTATAATTTTGACATTCTAATTCCATAGCATGAGCTTCAGAAGAAGAAAAGTACTCATGCTATCTCTCACAATGCATTGGAGTTTCTCCCTATTTTGTGTGTGGCTGAACTTCCTCATTGGTGCACTGAATTTAAAGATCTCATGGCTGAAAGCTAGTGGATAAAGCCTAGCATTGCTGCACTGATGCTCATACTTAGTAGACAGGTACCATTTATTAGTTAACTTTCTCTGTCCATGGATCCCATGAGTGTGTGTGTCTGTATATGTATACTAGTGTTGAACTGTGAGCCTTTCAAATAAGTAATATTTCAGAAATGTAGTACTTCCTCTAAAAAGTTTTCATTTTCTTGTTTCTGCTGTGGAATTTCTTGAGAAAATGTTATTTGCACGTGTTCGTTCTTGAAGTATAGCATAGCTAACAGAGCTTGGTTAATTAATTGAAGTTAATGCCAAATGTGGATATTTTGAAGCTCATGAATGGTCTCTGAGGAGAACTTGAGGGAACGCTGGTTTTCACAGACACTAGGAATGGCTGTCTTTTAGAAAGTTGCAGTTTTTATTTTCATGCATAGAAATCTCACAATGTGTCATTCCTTGCTAAACCTTTTAGATGTGGTTCATGAATATACTAGCAAGTATATGTTCGTGTAAAAGAATGACTGTGCAGTGTGTAAATACTTTTAAATTATCCTGATAGAAGAATAAAGTTGCCTATCCCACAGAGGAACATCTGTAATGTGGTATTAGTGACCCCTGGTGGGATGCAGAGAAATTGGGGATGTGGGCTGTGCACTGGGCAGGCAATCTATAACCCAAAGCCTCGTATTTGTTTTTTAGCCATCACTTGCTGTGTAGGAATGTGCTGAATACAATCATTCTGCTTCCTTGCAGATGCTTATTCTCTTCTTCTAAATTAGCTGTGTATTGAAATCTATGATCAGCAGTTGCAAACCAGGCCAGTTTATTGAAACCAATGGCATCCCCTCAGAATCCTGCTTGTACACTCTTCCTTTGCAATATTTACAGAGATATTTAGAAGAGCTTAGACACAGTGGTCTGATGTTGTTGTGTCTGTCTTGAGAGACGTTATGAAAAGCCTCTTAAATTTGCTGGATAACTCTCAAACCAGAAGAAACTTGGGAGAGAAAATTGCTGTAAAACTGAAGAGGAAATTGAGAGATTGAAGGAATAAATGGTACAGAAGAGTCCATAAGATTACAGAACTTTGTATAACAAGGTGATCTGCTCAGTATGCATGGGAGTTTTAATATTTCAGCTGCAAGGCTGATTCACTTAGCATGAATGTAAATTGAAAGTGCCAAAGCTTAACACAAGTTATATCAGATGCTTATCTAGAAAGATAGACCTAATAAACACAACTTAGAATGTTGTTTTGCCTAGGCTTTTGTTACAGCAAGAATTTGGGATGGGGGAAGCAATCTTAAGTGGTAGAGGTGTCATTGAAATGCTCTATGGAAACATTTGGCTGTAGAAATCAAAGGGAGTTTTAAATATATGTTTAATGTGTATAAAATAAGGTCCTTATTTCTGTAAGAGCTTACTTTCAAACATGCTTACTACTGCAAGCTCTGTAGAAGGCAATATAGCATGGTCATTGGCATTTTAATGCAACAACTAGTAAGTTGTTATTGAAGCTATCTGTTGTAAGCCTTTGTCTTAAAATAGTTAGCCAATGCCTTCTATGTTAATGGTTTATTCAAAAGATTATTTTAAATCTCTTCTGTAAGATTTCTAACCATTTCTCCTAACCCTGTGCTAATAGAACCTCTTTAACAGCAGATGAGGATGGTTCTCTGTTTTTGTACACATAGGAAGCATGTTACAGAAACAAGCAGACAACATGGTGCTTAATCCTTCATCTTTCTTGTATGTACATATGGCTCCTAAACAAGGGTATTGTAAAAGAAAATGGTATGCTCAACTGACTGAAACCAAAAATTATTTTTTCTCTCTCTCACACTCCACTTCCTGAAAAACACGGCTGGAATAATTTGCATAGAGCACCTATGAAGTGAGGCAAAACTTGAAAGCAGGGTTTGAGAACAACCTACCAGTCTTTCATGTGATTAAATTAAGGCCCTTCCGTATGTATGCACATTAGTGCCTCTCATTTCAAGCAGCTGCTGTCTTGCCAGCAAATACTTCCCCAACTATTTACATTCTCTTACATTAACGTTATGGATACCTATATTGAGTTTACATAACAAGGTTTTGATAGCAGGGGGGGCTGCAGGGGTGGCTTCTGTGAGAAGAGATCAGGAGCTGCCCCCATGTCAGACAGAGCCAGTTCCAGCCAGCTCCAAGATGGACCTGCTGCTGGCCAAGGCCGATTAAATCAGCGACAGTGGTAGCGCCTCTGTGATAACATATTAAAGAAAGGAGAAAAAACACTGCACAGCAGCAGTGGAGAGAGGAGTAAGAATATGTGAGAGCAACAGCTCTGCAGACCCCAAGGTCAGTGAAGAAGGAGGGGGAGGAGGTGCTCCAGGCACCAGAGCAGAGATTCCCCTGCAGCCCATGGTGAAGACCATGGGGAGGCAGGCACTCCCCCTGCAGCCCATGGCGGTCCATGGTGGAGCAAATATCCACCTGCCAGCCCGTAGAGGACCCCATGCCAGAGCAGGTGGATGTGCCTGAAGGAGGCTGTGACCCTGTGGAGAGTCCACGCTGGAGCAGGTTTTTCTGGCAGGAACTCTGGCCCCTGGGGGACCCCTGCTGGAGCAGTCTGTTCTTGATGGCCTGTGCCCCATGGAAAGGACCCATGCTGGAGCAGTTCATGAAGGACTGCAGCCCATGGGAGAGACCCCCACACTGGATGGGGTCTTATGGGTCCCTTCCAACTCAAGATATTCTATGGAGCAGGGGAACAGTGTTAGGAGGAAGGAGCAGCAGAGACGACCTGTTATGAAATGACTGCAACCCCCCATTCCCCGCCTCCCTCCCCGCACTGCTCATGAGGGAAGGAGGTAGAAGAATTGGGAATGAAGTTGAGCCTGGGAAGAAGGGAGGGTGGGGGGCAAGGTGTTTTCAGTTTTGTTTTTATTCCTTGCTATCCTATTCTATTATTAATTGACAATAAATTAAATTCGTTTCCCCAATTCCAGTCTGTTTTGCCTGTGATGATAATTGGTGAGTGATCTCCCTGTCTTTATCTTGACCCATGAGCTTCTCCATCTTATTTTCTCCCCATCTTGCTGAGGAGGGGAGATGAGAGAGCAGCTTGGTGGATATCTGGCAGACAGCCAAGGTCAACCCACCAAAATATGGGGCATTTGTTTTATATTTTTTTGACGATGTGACTGTTTATTTATTTTACCCCTAAATTAAACAAGCAGTGTTGCAAGATTTGCACCACCTAATGAATGTTTCATTAGGGGACATGTTTAGGAAAAAACCTAAAAGTGGCTTGGTTTTTTTCTCTTTTTTGTCAGACTGCAATTTCAAATTGTGTTCTCATTTTCTTCATATAAGTATAGCTGGGGTGTTTTACATTGAAGTTTTCACGATTTGGGTTATTTTAATTCTCATCTGTGTCTTGAGTGATAAACAGTATTCCTTTCTGTCTTTCTCTATTCTAGGTATTAAAAAATGCTATCTATATAAGGCCTAGACATGACTAGTAATGACTCAATTTGTTTTGACAGCTATTCAGTGCTGTTTACAAGATAAACTGTCTCTGTATGGTGCTGCAATTTCTCTCTATTTATATTCAAAATAAATGAGGATTGTGTATATCAATGATGTTGTTCATTAGATTTTATTATTCTTATTAATTAGCTTGTTTTGAAGAGCAACATGGCCACAGATCAAATACACATATGCAGGTAAATTTATTGTGATGTTGATGATCTGAGTTCTTTAAATCTATGTTTGTGAATTACACTTCATTGAAATTAAAAACTGATGATTAGTAAATCAACTGAACATTAAGATTGATTACAGAGTTTGGATACATGCAGGGGTAATCCTCAGAGCCGATAACTACGTATAAAAGGAACTTAATGTGTAGTTGTCCTGGTTTGAGGACAACATTTGAAGTTTCAGTAATTTTTATTTATAGGAATTATTATCATAAGTATTGCTGTTTTAAAGCTTAATTTCCATTTGTTTGTACACCATAACAGTAGGAAAATACGCAGGATCAACCACAGAACCATGGATGAAAGACAAAGAACAAATTTAATCTCTACCTCACAAATCGGGGAATCTCTGAAGCAACACCCAGGCAGAGGGAAGCAAGCAGGACATGCAGGCACCGCAGAGTGGGAGAAAGTCCTTGTTAGCAGGAGCGTGTGAGCTCCGGCTTGCTGTTCTTGCCTGCTTTTCAAGGGTTCAAGCAGGCATAGTTTTCCACTTTGCTTTGATCTTCAACAACAAGGCAGTGATCTCATATATGCTAGATAAGGGGTCCCTGAGTCCATCCCAGGCTTACGTTATCTAAGTGTGGATGTTCTACTTATGCGCACACAAGGCTGAACAACAATTAGTGTGATATATGTGTTGTCCAGCACCCCAGATGCAAGTCACTTGAGCATGTTTACAATCCTCCTCGCCAATCTTCCTTTATTTTCCCACATTCTCCTAAACTTCTTGGGAGCGGCTGGGTACAGAGTATCAGAAAAGAAAGTACAAATTGCAAAATCAACTAATTTATCTTGGATTCGAAGTATCTCAGGGGCAAAGAAAATTGGGAAATGATAGAAAAGAAGCCATCTGTAGGATGGTTCCCCCTCAATCAAAAAGAGAGTTAAGAGGATTTCTAGGAATGGCTGGATGGTGTCGCCTTTGGATCCCCAATTACGGTTTACTGGCAAAACCGTTGTATGAGGCGACAAAAGGCCCTGAAGAAGTCTTAGAATGGACCCCAGAATACCAAAAGAGTTTTGATGACATCAAACGGATGTTGATGGCTGCCCCGGCATTAGGACTCCCCAGTTTAAATAAGCCTTTTGAACTATTTGTCCATGAAAAAAGACATGTGGCTATGGGAGTCCTGACACAACTTTTGGGAGACTGGAGAAGACCAGTCGCTTATTTTTCTAAAAAATTGGATAAAGTAAGTTCAGGGTGGCCCAGCTGTTTACGGGCAGTTGCCGCAACTGTCCTCATCATCCAAGAAGCCAGAAAATTGACTTTGGATCAAAAGGTAACAGTTCATGTCCCCCCACGCGGTGCTTGTTGTATTGGAGCAAAAAGGACATCACTGGCTAACTCCTAGCCGTCTATTACAGTACCAAGCCCAATTGATTGAACAAGATGATGTAATTCTAAAAGTAAGTAAGTACAACCCTAAATCCTGATACCCTGATGCCCTCTGAAATGGAAAATTATTCTAATCATGACTGTTTACAAGTTATCGAACAGGTGTATGCCGGCAGACCAGATCTGAAGGATGTTCCCCTTCAGAATCCTGATGAGGAGTTATTCACCGATGGCAGCAGTTTTGTTGTGAAAGGTGAAAGAAGAGCTGGCTATGCTGTGGTGACCTTATCCAGGGATCGGGAAGTCACAGCATTACCTCCAAATACATCTGCACAAAAAGCTGAAATAATTGCCTTGACAAGGGCTCTAGAATTGGCGGAAGGAAAAAGAGTTAATATTTATACAGACTCCAAGTATGCTTTTGGAGTCATCCACGCCCATGGAGCCATATGGAAGGAACGGGGATTTTTTGTCTGCCAATGGAACACCTATAAAATATGGGACGGAAATTTTGAATTTATTGGAAGCAGTGCAGAAACCTAGAGAAGTCTCAGATTCATATCAAAGCACATCAAAAAGGAAATTCAGATGTAATTCGAGGAAATTGAAAGGCAGATGAAGCCATGAAATGAGTGGCACAGAAAAATACAATTTTTGCTTTGATTCCATCGAGGGAAATTCGATTGGAACCCCCGAAATATGGAGAAAAGGAAGATAAATTAGCTGAACTGTTACAGTGCAAGAAAGATAACCAAGGGTGGTGGATCACTTCTCATGGACAATGTATAGTAACCCCAGAGATTATGAGGAAACTGATGATTCAGGCCCATGGAGAAACACATATGGGAGCAGAAGCTATGGTTGAATCAGTGAGATGCTATGCAATTGGAGCTAAGATGTTACATTGCTAAAAGTGTGAGTAATAAATGTGAGATTTGTCTTAGAAATAACCCGAAGATACAAATCAGACCCCCTCCTGGAGAGGTAAGGAGAGGCACAACTCTTGGTGAGTTTATAGATTTTTCTATATCTATATATCATATCATATATATATAGGTGAGAAAATAGATTTTTCAGAATTGCCAAGGTGTAACCAATATCGATATTTGTTGGTATTAGTAGACACCTTTTCTGGATGGCCTGAAGCTTTCCCATGTCGAACCAATAAGGCGAGAGAGGAAACAAAACATTTAGTGAAAGAAATTATTCCAAGATTTGGGATCCCATTAGGTATGTCCTCCAATAGAGGTCCACATTTTGTAGCTGAAATTATTAAAGATATGAGTAAAATATTAGGAATCAAATGGGATTTGCATACCCCCTGGAGACCACAGTCTAGTGGACAGGTAGAGAGAATGAATCAAACATTAAAAAGACAGATTTCTAAATTGTGTCAGGAAGCACAGTTGAAATGGGTAGCTTTACCACTCACTCTGTTAAGAATTAGGGTGACCCTGAGGGCCAGAGAAAAAATAAGTCCATTTGAGATCATGTATGGTAAACCTTACTATGTTAATTTAACAGGAAAGCCTGAACAGATGCACATAGTAGGGGAAAAGGCGCTGACTGAATATCTTTTGTCTTTAAACAAGGTGTTGAGTTCCCTACATAGATACCTACTTCTAAGGGCACCTGTACCTCTTGAATTACTGGTACACTCCTTTCAGCCTGGAGACCAAGTCTACCTGCGGACGTGGAGAGACGACCCCCTGGGAGAAAAGTGGAAAGGACCCTTTCAGGTACTTTTAACAACCAACACTGCCGTAAAATTACAAGGAGTGGACTCTTGGATTTATCATACCAGGATAAAGAAGACACCCCCTGAGCTGTGGACATCAACACAAAAGGGACCGTTAAGATTAACTTGATGAATTGCACCTAGGATGCTGCTGATATACAGGAAATCATTCTGTGCTGTATTTTGATAATTATTGGAGGAATAATTGTGCTAATCAACATAAATCGGGAATTTAGGTTAAGTGATAGGAGCCAGTATGGAATGGAAGATAGTGTTGAGCTTGTTACTGCTTCTAGTAAATAGATTTGTAGCACAGATTACCTTTCCAAAATGGGACAGAAATCAAAATATTTGGGAACTTCTGGCCCGGGAAGTGAGTAACACATCATCTTTTTGCATAGCAGCCGAAAGTTCAATAGGAGGGATGTACAGCTCCCGTTTGATAGGAGTTCCTACGCCTTTAGAGTTACTGAAAAACTACACTATGTTTAAAAGTTTTGATAGGCTTGAACTTAGGTACAAGCAGTTATACAATTTGGGTAAGACAACAAGAGTAAAGGAAAAGGGAATGCTGAGAGTGAAAGTAAGAGGAACTCTCCCTGCTCAGAATTGTGTTGAATTTATAAATTGCTCTGTAAAGTGTGAAAATTTGACACAATTACAACCCCCTCTAAAGTGTAATATTACTGAGACTCAGATCTATGCTTGGGCACATACTAAATTGCCCCTTGGATGGTTTTTACTGTGTGGACAGTTGGCATATATGTACATAGCAGCAAACATAACTGGAAGACCGTGTTCCATAGGGAGAATGGCCCCGTTGTTGATGATTGACAAAAAAGATTTAGAGCACAAAGGAAGCAAAAGAAATGTCCACCAATAACCAGAAGATTGCGATGTACAGGTTACTTTGTATAGCGCAAGTGAGATGTCAGCAGCAGCTATATTAACACCTGGAATTGGAGTAACTATGAACTATCATACAATAAAAAGAATTGCCTGTGCCTTGGTTAAAGATATAAACTATACTTCGCAAGCACTGTCAATAAATAATCCATTAAAAATACAAAGTGCATACTTTCAGTTGATTTTAGTATATGCTGAAGGCTGCGTCTACAAAAGATTTTAAATGCCTAGTTGGTATGTGAAGTGTTTAAATCCAGACTAGAGATTCACAGTATAGGCTTATGTCCTGGTTTGAGGTAAAACAGGAACAATTTTGTTCAATAACTTTGCTTCTTAGCTGGGCTTCTTCTAACTACTGAAATTAACAGCATATTGTGCAGACAATGTTCACTCTCTCAGAGTGATCAGACCTATGTTTATAGCTGATGTCCAGGCATGGTATGCAGAGAGGCTCTTGCTTATACTTATTGCTATAACACCCAAGGACAGCTAACTTTGTTATTTGCCACATTGGAGGGTCGGAAGCGGAAAAGCGGGGTGGGGTCCCACCTGCAGGGAGGAGCAGACAGGACAGGTGACCCAGAACTGACCAACAGGGTATTCCATCCCATCTGCCTCATGCTCAGTATAAAAGCTGAGGGATCAAAGGGGCAAGGTCTCTTTCTTCAATGGCCAACGTCTGAGGAGGACTCTGTCTGTTCGTCTGCCTTTGGTCCCGATCCTGAATCCAGTTCCCATCCATCACTGAGTCCAGCCTGGGACTGCCCCAGTGCCAGCCGGTGTCGTGATTGTCATCCTGGGAGCTTGATATGGTTTTGTATATATTTCATTATTTCCTTTTATTTTATTATTAATATTTCATTAAAGTAGTTTAGTTCCTTCTAAACTCATAAGTCTCTTTTTCCCTCCTCTGCCTCTCTCTTTGAAGAGGGGTAGAGGGGAGCATCTGTCGGTCCCATCTGGGGTCCCCTATGTCCCCAGTAGCTGATTTGGCCTAAACCACGACAGCTTATCAGCTTAAACCCAGAGGTTCCTCTTGGATATCTACCTCTCTTGCTATTAATCCAGTAAAATCACCCAAAGAGTCTGTAGTTTTGCTGCTGTGGAGAGAAAAACTTCTAAGTCGTGAGTGTGGTGCCTGCAGATTCACAAATCAATCATTCATCTACCCAGTTTACCTGAAGGACATTTTTGGCGGGTATTCTAGCAGATTACTCCTCAAGTCTGACACAGATGATGGTAAGAATTATTTATAGTAGAACAGAATAGACTATTTCAGTTAGAAGGGACCTACAAGAATCATCTAGTCCAACTGCCTGACCAAGTTAAAGCATGTTATTAAGGGCATTGTCCAAAGGCCTCTGAAACACTGACAGGCTTGGGGCATCAACCACCTCTCTAGGAAGCCTGTTCCAGTGTTTGACCACCCTCACAGAAAAGAAATGCTTCCTCATGTCCAGTCTAAACCTCCTGATGTTGCAGCTTTGAACCATTCCCATGCATCCTGTCCCTGGATCCCAGGGAGAAGAGCTCAGCACCTCACTCTCCACTTCCCCTCCTCAGGAAGCTGTAGAGAGCAATGAGGTTGCCCCTCAGCCTCCTTTTCTCCAAACTAGACAAACCCAGAGTCCTCAGCCGCTCCTCGTAGGACATGCCTTACAGTCCTTTTGATGTAGGGCATCCTGACCTAAGAAGTTAGCTTATGTTAGTGTTGTCAATGTTAGTCTTAGTTAACTAATAATGAACAGAACAATGTGTTGTTTGAAGTCCTTCTAGCCTTAATTAACTAGTAATGAACAGAATGCTGTGTTGTTTGAAGTCCCTATTCTCTGGACCTTAACATCTGGGATTGATTGTATATAGGATGAATTATATGACAACCCAGCAAGAGGAGAATCCAGCTGGCCAACTTGGCAACAGAACTTACTTTTAAGGTATCCTGAAGTGAACTGCCTTCATTATAATACTAAAAAACACACCCACAGGTCAAGAAGACCCTTGCCCAGGTGAAGACCCTTGCCCCGCGCATGCATGATGATTAAAAGAATGACATAGCAGATATTATATGTAAATTACTAACTAATCATTGTAACTGGGAGTGTACTACCTTGTAACTTTTGTGTATAAATGTAGCAAGAAGACCAGCATAGGGTGTACTTGATTTGCAGAAAATCCACCTAGCACCCAGGCCTGAATAAATACAATATCTCTCCTGAGCATGTGAGATTGGTTAATTGCACGCTGGGCATGAATCCGCTTTTCGGACAACACTCACCAGCTTCGTTGCCCTCCTCTGGAGTACAGTAGTTTAAGTATTCTTCTGGGGCTTGGGAGAGGCAAGTTAAAATGCTCTTTCACATCTTGAGAGTAGCAGTGCCTGAACAACTGGAAGGTATTCTCACATAACAACCATTCTGCTTTGTTAGAAAGTGATAGCTCTTTTCAAATAAGGTCTTAGGTGCCTTGAAAGAGGTTGGACTTTACCCTGTAGAGTTATTTCAACTAAATTCAGTAAACTAAACATGTGTGCCTTTTCTGTAGTTAGTGGAGTCAGAGGCACTATTTTAGGCTGGGATTAATTGTCTTCTGGAGGTGCCTATTGATGTCCTTCACTAGAGAGGGAACCCAGATATCTAATTTTTACATAACTAAAGTCAGATGAAGAAAATCCAGGCCTGATGGCTAAATTTAAAATTCCAACCTAGGTTCTTCCTCAGGGACTACCCACATTTACTAGAGACAAGTCAGTTGACCCAGGTGTTTCCTGCACAGCACCATACCTGTTTCCTACCCAGGACTGACTGATGGAAACCTCTTGGCCTCTGAAAGCCTCACCACACCTGACCTCCTTGGCCTAGTCTGAACACTGAAACTTTCAACACCTCATTTCTCTTTAAAATATACTTGGAGAAGGCAGCAAGGCTACCCCAGTTTGAGCCCTTCTCCCATCCCAGAGCAGCTCTATGCAAAAAAAAAACCAAAGGAAAAAAAAAAACCAAAACAGCAGGAGTCGGGGAACAAAGAGGATTGTGAGTGGGATTATAGTGGGTAAAGCATATAACCTTAATTGTGGCCTTTAATTCCCAGAGTGTTTGCATTTTCTAATGAATGACAGAAGTTATATAGTATATGCCTTTGTATAGGAACCAAGGCTGTGTTTTCTAATAAGTGTGTTTTGTCTTATGGGCTGTCCTTTGGTACATCCCTTGCTAGCTCTGTGCATTTTGCAGTCCTGTACTATCCAAGTGTTTTATAGAAAGCAGAACAGTTATAATAGGTGAACTTGCCAAAGTCAGCCCGTTAAATACCCTATAGCCAAACAATCAAGGTTTGCCTAGAAAGTAAGAGATCTGTGTTTGTTATAACAGATTCCTGCTCTAAATTATGTAAAGGAGGTGTTTAAACAAAGGTTTCCTGCCTTCTCAGGTCCCTGCAATAGCCACTATGCTATTGGGTATTTAAATTGGCAGCGGCCAATAAAAGTTGCCTCCTTATTTGTGGACTCTGCTGGAGGAGAGTACTGATTCTGAGCTAGAGTTGTCATGTAAAAATCCTGAGAAGTTTACGCTGATATTTTTGTACTGAGTCTGGCTGGGATGTGTTAAGGGATGTCAAGAGCAGCAGTGGCTGCAGCCTCTAGAAGCCCGAGACTCTCTCCTGCTTGGCCACTGGAGCCCAGTCTGCTGTGCCTGAGGGTGCAGGACCTCTGCCCAGACTGAGAGATGTGGCTGTCACTTTCCCATTTGCAGATTCAACCAGCAGTAAAGCTGAGCATGTACTGCAGAGATATGCACACAAGACACTGATGTGGCTGGCTACGCAGATTGCTGCTGGCAAGGTGCTGCCTTCAACAGCATCGATGTATAGGACTGACATAAAACATAAACATTGACAAGTCCTCTTTGGCTGGTAGAGATAGGTCACTAGTGAATGCCCACATGAATCGCTCTCTAGAGTCACAAGCACATGCATATTTGTGGATCCCCCAAGTACCAGCGTGGCTCTCTTTGTCTGCCTGGTACCCCTGCCCAGATGCCAAGCCCTCTTACCTGCTTAATGGGTCCCATACTCACCAGGTAGTCCAGCTTGATGCTCACTCGCAAACACAAACATGTGCACTCACCCCACAGGCACTCCATGCTCTCAAGTCCCCCCCATCAGCTAATCCAGATGGAAGTTTGCTAGTGACTGACGTGCCCATACCCCCACACACCAGGTTCAGGGAAGACACTCAGCCCCCCAGCTGGCACCAGGCACACAGGTTCTGACCTGCGGTCCTGCTCCAGCCACCGGCACTGAGTCCTTCAGTTGTCTCACTCATGCTGGTCCCCCTACCCAGTAGCTGTTTTTTGGGACACACGCCAGTTTAGGCTGGGCTAGCCACTAAATGAACACCACCACCCCAATGGCTGAGGGCCCCACCCACTCCAGTGACTGGCACTGAGACCCTCACTTGTTCCAATAGCTGACACAACAGGCCAGGGGATACCAACACCCCTGATTTGACTCCAGCAGTTGGCACTCCAGGCTCAAAGTCTGTAGGACCCTCCCAAGATCCAAAGAGTCATGGCCCATCCAACCACTGATGCTAGGACCTTAACTTGCTCCCAGTAGCTGACACCACAGGCTGAGGGCACCTACACCCCCAGTCTGACTCCAATAGCTGGCACTAAATATGCTCATGCCAGTCCCCCAGTAGCTGGTACTTAGTCCTTGCAGCACATATACACGCAGGACAGAGCGGGATTATGCAGAGAGATAGTTAAGATTTAAGAGGACGATAGGACAGACTCAGACAAGCATACTGACCAGCTCCTTTTACACCCCTTTCTGTCTACCCCTGTCTTTGTTCCTCCCTGCCCCCCTTCACCTGCACATTCCCTCATCAGTTTGCATAGTTCCACTGATTCCCCTCCAACATCCTAGACCCTCAGGGTTATATCCTTATCAGTTGCAAAGTCCCATTAGCCTGCAGTTTCTTGATAGTCCATCAATCAGTGTAATGACCAGGTTTGTTTCTGGCTCTTGTTTTTGTTACTGCTAATTGGTCAGGTTTTATGTCTCTGTGTGTTTGTCTCCCTTCGTTTCTTTTCCCTCCCAACTGAAAAATAAAACATTCTCACAGTCTACATATCCTTACCAATTAGTGCGACTGACCAGGTTTATTCTTATCACTCCCTGTGTTCTGCACCGTGTGTACGGGTGTGGGGGAGAGAAAGAAACAGAGAGAGGGATCTCAATAAGAAAGGCCAGACAACAAATGGCTTAATAAGATAACTACTTTAATAAGAATAAGAAGAGGAATATAGATAGCAAGTAAATCTTACATCCCTTCAGATCCTGGGCACCCCACATTCGTGTAGCATTGGACTTAGCCCAGATGGATTTTCCCACGGCGTGCTTAAATGGCTCTCCATGGAGAGAAGCTCTCCCTTTTTTTGTCCTTTGAGCCAATTTCCTTACAAAAAACCCAACTCTATTCCTAAAAGATGTTCTCATGAGAGCTTCTTGCTGCACTGATAGATAAAGACAAGGCCACGCAGGTGGCTTAATCTCCAGTACCAAGTGGGAGCTGCCTGCGGGGTCCTCTGTTGCAATGAGCTGCTGAGTTTATCCTGCGGCCAAGGGATTTGTGCACACAACACGGGCCTGAAGGCCACGCTGTAATGCGTAGCATGGCACGGCACAGCACAGGTTTGGGCCTACTCAGGGTAACTGTGTGATAAATGACCAAAAATTTATAATTTATTAAACGAGTAAAGACAAGCAAACAGCGCTGGGTGCACCGGGAGCCTCCGCTCAACCAAGACGCACACCGTACATTCTCTGTTTCCGGTTTATATTCCTTTTGCTAATACATATTCATAGCTACCAATACATATTCATAGAGTTGCTAATGATGGGCATGTCTTCTTTGGCGCATGCCCTCTTCACCTTTTGGGGTCTTCTCGACTCCCATGTGGTGGTCGGTGGATGAAGTCAGTAGTCTTCCTCGGCTCGCCCTTAGGATGACCCTAGGTTTTACGCATGCGCTCTAGAGACATCAGCTCTGTTCTTAGGATGACCCTATGCTTAATCACCATGCAGTTAACAAAACCAAAAACAAAACACGGTTTAACGTTCCTTAAGTGGCTTCTGCAGGAAGGCACATTTCCCCAAACGACCCTAGCATTGTTCCATATTGACACGAATCAGGTGAACACATTTCACAATCCCCCATCTTTTTTTTTATGGTATTGATTCGTGTTTTTGTTTCTAATTGAGTCAGTACTTGCCGCATCAGGGCATGAGCCTTCTCTTTCCCTGGTTTGGATCAACAGGTACTGCAGTTTTCTGCATTCTTTGTATAAAACAAGGTATTAAACATGGAATTATTAACAATCCTCCACATATCCCCAATACTACATGTGCAATTTGCTTTTACAAGTTCCTTTACAGCTTTTTCTTCATCATCAATTTCTAAACAACAATTACTAAGATTAAATTTTCCACAAACATCCCTTCAAATTTACATTTAATGATTTACAGATAAATTTTTAGTAACTGTGGGAATTTCATATTTCACTCCTGTTTCCATTTTATTATATAAGGGGTTAAACTTCCCAAGATCTACCCAGTACTGATAAGGGAGTTCTTTGGGATCATAGCATACAGTCTCCTTAAAGCAGCTTCCTATTTTCTGGCCCATACAGTCATAGCCAGGGTTAAGGAACTCACCCCGAGTAGGACTAGAAGAGGTCCGGTCAGGGCCATAGTGATCGTGATCGGCGGTCACAGCCCAAAGGGGTTGCAGCCCTTGGCAGACCTTTTCAAGCCGCAACACTGGCTCCCTCTCCGGTCTTGCCCTCTTCCTTCCTCTTGTGGGGGGGTGGTCTTTTCAGCTAATTGGTATGCTATGTCCCAAAAATCCCGTGTACCCTGTAGCAAGCTTATTGCTATCCCTAGGGGATATAAATTGTCTCTACAGGAGTAGTCATAATGAAATTCCCACAGCAACTTAGCTTATGCTCTTGGATGAAGGCCTCTTCAAGTTCGGCTGATGGTTAGCTTAGTTTCTCCGGGCTCAGATGTGACTCTCCACTCCTTCACTGGACCTTTCACTCGCGACACATGTGTCCATCCTTTTTCGGCAGTTCTCACAGCTGTTTCTGTAGTTAATAGGACAAGAAAAGGTCCTTCCCAGAGAGGAGATAGATTTTCTTCTCTCCATGTTTTTATTAGAACCTTATCGCCTGGTTCTAACTGATGAATTGCAAATCCTAAAGGTGGTGTTTGGGTCACCATTCCAATCTCCCTTAACTCTTTTAATCTTTTTCCAATGGTAATTATATATTGTTGGATACTTTGATCCTCAATTACATTATTCCCTAAAGGCATTCCTTGAAAATAGGGCATGCCATATAGCATTTCATATGGTGATAATCCAGTCTCACTATGTGGTTTAGTTCTTATATTTAATAGTGCTAATGGTAGGCATTTCATCCAAGGCATTTGTGTCTCAATCATTAATTTAGCCAATTGTTGTTTTATTGTTTGATTCATTCTTTCTACTCTCCCTGAGCTCTGTGGGTGCCACGGAGTGGTGATATTCCCATTGAATACCTAACGATTGACATAGTAGTTTTATTATTTTAGAAGTAAAATGCGTGCCTTGGTCTGAATCAATGTACTGGATTATCCCATATCTAGGTATCAGGTATTCTAATAAAATTTTTACCCCCATCTGTGCAGTAGCCCGCGCTACAGGATAAGCTTCTACCCATTGTGTTAAATGATCTACTATTACCAATAGATATTTTATCCTCCCCACTTTAGGCAATTCAGTGAAATCGATTTGTACTCTTTCAAAAGGTCTGTAAGCTGTTTTTCTCCCTCCCGTGGCTGCTTGTCAAAACACTTTCTTGTTTACCTTTTGACAAGTTGAGCATCCTTGTGTAATTTGCTTTGCATACAGTTTTAATTGTCAAAGCAAAGAATCTTGACAAGATGCAAAAACAAAGTGTAGCATAAGCACCAAAACATTATTACACAAGTTACTAGATAAAAAGCACTGATTTCTGGTCATACCGCCAGTAACACCGTGTAACCCCTTGTGTTACATGCCAGCTAGGTTCCAATATCTGGATTACCAGAAGGCAATTATACCAGACAAAAATTCTACAACAGAATTCAGGAGTCACTAATACATGAACTCTTCTTGTTGTTAAAGGAAAGCTTAAACTCTGATTTAATGATCCTCCTTGTTAGACAGCAGATGTTTTCCTATCTTCTATGGAGGTAGTACTATTTAATACGTTCACCATATGCATGATATCAACAATCAGTGAGAATTTTCCCACTTGAAGCAATTCCACAGTTTAGATTATCAGCACTGCAGCACTCTGCTTCTTCCATGTGATTTCCCCACTGAAGGTATAACTGATTTTATTACAACAGTACCTTAATTGCTACTATAGCTCAGATTCCCATTTTAAACAACTGAAGTATTTCAGGACACCATAAAACCTGTTTCCAGCTGAAATGCTCACATTCATTTCAATATACAGAGACATACCAGCAGCACAAATAAATACAGATTTACTGATGCCAGAAGCATTTCTGTGTACATACATGTTTCTGTCTTGCAAAGGGTTTCCTTTACAAAGGCCAATGCTTTAGCTGTATTCAGCATATCTCAAAGTTAAACTTAATGTAGTGCTCTGAATTTCTTCCAATGTATGTGCACAATTTCTTTTTCAAGGTTCACAAATAGTCACAATAATGTGCAGATTTATCTGATCATCAGATGCTACGAACTATGTATAAATAATATATCATTAAAGAACTCCCCAAATGTATGTTTACTCAATAATTCTTATTTAAAAAAACTGTTAAAGACATTTTTCTTAGCAACACCTTTGCACTAAAACAACACTAATGTTATCAGCATCATCAGAAATATTAAAACTAGGGAAAAAAAACCAAACATAATTGTAAACTTAAAATCTGCCCTCCTTTCATTCTGCACTATTACAACATACAGACAAACATTAGATTTCTGTGCTAAAGGGTTTACAGAGTTTTGGAACAGTTCTGACGACAGCGTGTACCACAAAATAAGCCTGACGTTCACATTCATCAGATCTTAATTAAATTTCAAGTGCACAGCAGATTTGTAGCAGTTAGACACTGATTTCCAAGTCCACGCAGCTGCACAAACAGCTAAGTTCAGTGTCTCAAGGTGTTAGCATCTACAGAATTCCTAGTACACATCCATTAACATTGGGTATGCTTGAAGCTGGAGCCTGATTGTACTTCAAACATTACAAAATGTAGCCTCTCCTCAGTTTCTCTGTTTGAAATTCCATTTATTTTTTATAGTTGGACTGAGAGCTGGTAACATATGCTGCATTTCATATATTCCTAGCACTTCAGCAGTTGTCCTAAGTATTTTACCTCCTGTTCTACAAACTGTAGCTTTGATCGGGACACCTTCAATCCCTTTTCCCCTAGAAAATTTAACAATTTAATGGTGGCTTCTTGGGTCCCCTCTTCAGTTTCTCCTGCTATTAATAAATCATCCACATATTGCAATAATTTTACTTCCTTGGGTAATGTGAAATCCTGTAAGATTTTCTCTAAAGTTTGCCCAAATAAATTCGGTGACTCTGTAAACCCCTGTGGTAATACCGTCCACCTTAATTGCTGTTTTCTTCCCGTTTTGGGGTCCTCCCATTCAAAAGCAAAATAATCTCTGGATCCCTCATCCAGGGGACAGGCCCAAAAGGCGTCTTTTAAATCTATTACACTATACCAAGTATGTCTGGGAGAAATATGACTTAATAAAGTATAAGGATTTGCCACCACGGGGAATTTAGTGATCGTTCGCTGATTTACAACTCTTAAGTCTTGCACCATTCGGTATGACCCATCCGGTTTCTTTACAGGGAGGATGGGTGTATTATGAGGTGACATACATGGTTCCAAAGTTCCTTTTTCCAAAAGTAATCCTCTCCGACCCTCCATGGGTATAGGGTATTGCTTGATTCTAATTGGATGATGTGGGTCTAGTATTTGAATGCTTATGGGATCCATTTCTATTTTCCCAGTTTCCCCTTCTTTATACCACACTGAGGGGTTAATGGCTTCTTCATCCTCCTGTGTTAAAGTATATAATTTAATCTGCAATTTGTCCTCCTGACTCTGAATGCTCAAATTTAATTTCAAAATCAGGTCCCTTCCTAATAAATTGTATTCCGCTTCAGGGAGCAAAAGTAAATCATTAAGACAAATTTTCCTTTAAGATAGGTACTTCAAAAGGCTCTCCTTTTGCCCCGACTACTGACATATAACTCTTCCCTTTTTCTATTCCTTTTGGAAGTTTTTGAATGGTTGATTTTTCAGCTCCTGTATCCACTAAAACTAAAACCTCCTCTTTATGGGGACCTATTAATAATTTTATCAAGAGCTCTGTTGATGTTGAAGTCCCCAGAAGATAGAGCCCCTGACACCCCTATTCTTCTTTGAAATTTCTCTCTATAAGGCTGTCTCTGGGGTGTCCGCTCTATTCCTTTTTCCCTTTCCTCTCTGGATGGAGTCTTATTTTTCTGACTTTCCCTTACTGCTGCTACAAAAATTTTTGCTTTTTCCCCTTTCCTCAGCAGTAAATAAGATCCCTAAAATGGATTGTATTTCTTCCCAGGTGTAAGTATTGGGGCCTAGGAATTGGTCTAGTTTTTCAGCTACTCCAAGGGGATCATCTAATAGGGTCCCCATTTCTTTCTTGAAATTCCTTACATCTGTGGTATTTAATGGGACTGCCACAAACCCGATGCCTCCCTGATTGCCTCCGAGGGGTACTTCTTGTAAGGGATATAGAGAAGCTCCCTCAGATGCAGCAGTCCTACTCCTTGTACATGCAGCCGGAGGTCGATCTAATTCCGGTGCTATTGGTGGTGGAGGCGGGGGTAATGGTGGCGCTGATGGAGATGCTACGGCCACCGGAAGGGGAGTCGCCGCCAAAGGTGGATTATTAGGATATGGAGGCGGTAGGTTATCCAGTGGCTCCCATTCATCATCTCTTTCCTTTCCTTTTTGGTTTTTATCTCCTTCTTCTTCTTCAAACTTCTCATCTGTTTTTAATGGAAGTATTGAGGCTGGAAAAGGACGTGAAATCCTAATCCATAATCCTGCATAATCACTTTCCTCCTGACTAAAAGGTTAACGTATATATCTAAGGCCTGGCAAATCCAGTCCTCAAAAGATCCAAAAACAGGCCAAAAGACATGTGGTTTTAAAGGTTCCTTCGGCCATTCAACCATGCAATATTGAACCAATTTTAATTTACTTTTTCCTTTTCTGGGGCCCCTTTCATCCCAATTTTAAATCATTATTCCTAATGGACTCTCCGGAGGTATGTCTGGTAATTTGCTCCCTTTCTTCTGGTCCTGGGTCGTCGATTTTGTTTGACCCATCTAGGAATTTTACTGTGGCAATTCCTACAGCCCTTGGTTACCGGTAGGAGTGTCTTGCAGGGGGTTTTAGGACCTGTCACCCACCCACCCATGAATCCTATAGGGGTCGCTTCGGTCCTGCACCGGCCAAGTCCCTTGCGGGAGATTGGAACCGCGGTTAGAAGACCTCCACAATCGCTTCGGAACCAGGTTCCGTCTCAGTCACACTCTTACACACACACAGGCAACCGAATCCCACCCAACCGAACGGTATACACCTTAAACACTTACGACTCTGTCGTCTTCGTTTGGATCTTCGCGCACAGAATTATGGGCAAAATAAACTGCTGCAGCCGGCAAGGGAGCTCATAAAAATAAAATTCTTTGCTTGTCCCTACTCAGGTTCAGGCTGGTGTTAGTCCCGACCCGACCCGATCAGGAGCCACCAAATGGTGGGGCGCCCCTCCTAGACCAAGTCAGAATTCAGGAACCAAGACCATCCCGGACGAGCCCCCAATTGTGATAAATGATCAAAAATTTATAATTTATTAAACGAGTAAAGACAAGCAAACAGCGCTGGGTGCACCGGGAGCCTCCGCTCAACCAAGACGCACACCGTACATTCTCTGTTTCCGGTTTATATTCCTTTTGCTAATACATATTCATAGCTACCAATACATATTCATAGAGTTGCTAATGATGGGCATGTCTTCTTTGGCGCATGCCCTCTTCACCTTTTGGGGTCTTCTCGACTCCCATGTGGTGGTCGGTGGATGAAGTCAGTAGTCTTCCTCGGCTCGCCCTTAGGATGACCCTAGGTTTTACGCATGCGCTCTAGAGACATCAGCTCTGTTCTTAGGATGACCCTATGCTTAATCACCATGCAGTTAACAAAACCAAAAACAAAACACGGTTTAACGTTCCTTAAGTGGCTTCTGCAGGAAGGCACATTTCCCCAAACGACCCTAGCATTGTTCCATATTGACACGAATCAGGTGAACACATTTCACAACTGTTATGTGGATCGCTCCTAAATGTGCAACGTTATCCCAGTCAGGATCGCTACAACCTCCCTTATAATTTGTTGGTCAAGTTTGTCTCTGTATTTTCTTCTTTATGTCTCCTTTGACCAAATACCCTTCAAAGACCAGTCACTCTCACAGAATCACAGAATGGTCAGGGTTGGAAGGGACCTCTGGAGATCATCTAGTCCAACCCCCCTGCCACAGCAGGGACACCTACAGCACATTGCACAGGACAGCATCCAGGCGGGTTTTAAATGTCTCCAGTGTGGGAGACTCCACTACCTCTCTGGGCAGCCTGTGCCAGTGCTCTACCACCCCCAAAGTAAAGAAGTCCCTCCTCATGTTTAGATGGAACTTCCTATGTTCAAGTTTGTGCCCATTACCTCTTGTCCTATCACTGGGCACCACTGAAAAAAGACTGGTCCCATCTACCTGGCACCCTCCCTTTAAGTATTTATAAGATCACCCCTCAGTCTTCCTTCCTCTAGACTGAAAAGACCCAAGTCCCTCAACCTTTCCTCATAAGAGAGATGCTCCAATCCCCTAATCATCTTTGTAGCACCACCCACGACAACTTCTAAAGGAGCTGTAAACACGACAACGGTCAGTTGCCGAGGAGACCAGCTCCAGTGCAGGTAAGTCCGCACTGGGGAAGGGAATCGAGGCGAAAAGGGCCGGTAAGGGGCTCTTTTTGGGGCTTTTCGAAGCCGGAAAAAGCGACTAGGTCATGCCGGGAACGGCAGCTTGGGGGAAGGCTGTGACGTAGCAGGGGCGGAGCCAGCTCCGCCCGCGGCAATTCTAAAGGAGCCATTCGGGAGTGCAACGAGCCAGCTTACTGTGCACTGAGCAAGTGAGCAGCGAGTGGGTGGTACTGAGGACGTCACCTGGGAGCACCGCGGAAAGGGCGGACCCCCTGGGTGGGTAAACTGACCGGCCAACAGGGCGTGGCAGGTCGCACGGAAGGGTGCTGAAAAATCTACCAACTTGGTCAGGTAGCCATGGTATCTACCCGGCAGAAGACCATGGCCCCGATGACCTGTGCATACACCAGCTCTGATACTGATGCCCCTGGCCAGGTTTAGTTCTATCTGGGCTTTAGCTTTCCTAACCTGATCCCTGGCTGCTTGGACAATTCCTCTGTATTCCTCCCAGGCTACCTGTCCTTGTTTCCGCCCTCTGTAGGCTTCCTTTTTCTGTTTGAGATTGTCCAGGAGCTCCTTGTTCATCCATGCAGGCCTCCTGGCGTTTGTGCCTGACTTCCTCTTTGTTGGGATGCATCACTCCTGAGCTTGGAGGAGGTGCTCTTTAAATATAAATGTTTATAAAATTCGGGGTGGTGGGGTGGTGGTGTCTGTAAGCTTTGAAGTTCATAATTTAAATACTTTCCCAAAACTACTAAATTGAAATCACAAGCTGTCACTGCACAAGCTATTTTATATTATAAAGTGCTTATTAAAGCTAAAGGATGTTTCATTTGCAACTTGGCGCACTCTAAATACTTAACTTTATAATTAAACTCATCAGAACTGTTCAGCCTTTATTGCTAATTGCATACTTGTAACAATGATTTCCTTGGCTCATCTGAATAAGCTTTGCTAGCTCTAATTATGAATGATACATCCTTCTTATTTCTGGCATAATGAATAAAAGCACTTAAATCCAAATTTTTTATTCCCCAAAATTCTATCCTGAGCCTCTTCAGCAAAAGAGGCCTAATGTTTTCAACATTAAATTCGGCATGCACCTGAATTTCTGTTCTAGTTGTTCCCACTGGAGCTGAGAAGGTTTAACATTATAACCTAACTAAAGCCTGTTGACCTCTACAAACAAGATTCCTCTCACTTTTATCTTGCCTGATTAGGCATTGTTTAAAAATACTTAGAGGATCAAGTAGCAACGCTTATTTCTGTTCAAAAGACAAAGTGAGGAGCAAGTAGTACTAAGGTAGTCAGGTAGTCTCGTTGTTTATTTGGTAGAAAAGAACTTGAGTATGCATTGTAACTGCTCTCATAGCACAGTATATTTACTTAATATTTTAATGACATGTTAAGATGCTGTTTTATGAGCCAGAGCTGAGAAATGCATTTATTTGAAAAACATGATAGTCAGTACTCCTGTTGATTTCAGTTAGAGTGCTTAATGCTTCTATAATGAGTTTTTACAAGATCAGGACAGGCTAAATACTTATTAAACTTTCATAATCAGTTAATGAATGTCTAGCCATCTGCAGTATATGTTAGTGTTGAGGTGAACTTATTTTGCAATACACGTTTTCTTGTCTTGTAGCATTTAATACGTAGCAGTGGGAAACTAATCCTTCTTGACAAGCTACTGATTCGTCTACGAGAACGTGGCAACAGAGTACTGATTTTCTCTCAGATGGTGAGGATGCTAGACATCCTAGCAGAGTATTTGAAGTATCGTCAGTTTCCCTTTCAGGTAAGAATTTTGCTGGTAGTAGCCAAGAAGCCTTGCTCTTTACCACTTTATCTTAAGAAAAGTGTCCTTTTAATAGAAAGTTTTATGAAGGTTTAATTTTATGTACAGGAAAAGACTGGCAATTACTATATGTTAAATAGTATTTTGAAATTAAACTGATGAATTAGAAAGATGAAGTGTTACATTACTCTTATTCCCCCCCCCCCCCCCCCCAATTGTTTTGGCAATTGAAGATTCAAGTTGCTCCGATGAGAATATAGTAGGAGTTCCTTTTTAACTGTATTATTCATCTCTTTAGAGGCTTGATGGATCAATAAAAGGGGAATTGAGGAAACAAGCACTGGATCATTTTAATGCAGAAGGATCAGAGGTATGGTATTAGTGGGTGGTTGTGTTCTTAATCTACTCAGTTTTATTTTTTTTCCCACCAAGAAGTATAACAAAAATTACACATAAACTGAAGACAGAATAAAGTGAGGGATGTATTATATGAAAAAAAAAACGCCGAAACCAAAAAAAAAATCAAAATGGTGTTTAACTAATATAACTACATAGTTATATTTTTAGATTTTTGTCAGTGCTCTTTATCAAAGTAATTTTAAGTACTGTATAAAAACTGAAGAATTTAATTTATTTTGTTGTGTAGGACTTATTCCTGCAATTTTTACAGGAGCACTGAACTTTGACACAAGCTTTTGACACTGAAAACCTACTTAGGCAATGGGCAGAATTGAGTTGTGTATATTCTTGCATGAAGAAAAGCTATCTTTAATAGCTTTAAATCTGGCTTCTGTTACCTTCATTTTTTGCCCTGGAAGAAACCGAAGAACTGATTTATAGCCATTGTTTGTGTACCACTTAAAATTCCTAGTTTATTTAGGTTTCCTACTATGGAAGCCTTTCCATACCTTTGACAATCTTAGGTCTTTTATTCTACACTGACAGCTTTTTTCAGTAATAGAAGCATAGCATTTGTCAGTTGCTGCTGAGCTTATGTTTCTGCTGTGGTTGAGGAGGAAGGACTTAATTTCAAACATAAACTTCAGATATTTGTCAAATACAGAAGTTAGTTTTGTTTTAATTTTCTGGTATAGACATCATTGCCTTTTTCTGGAATCCTTGTAGTTGTACTGTACAGTTTTTAAGATGAAGGGGGATCCATACTTCGCATGGTATTCAAGAATGGAGGCAAACTATGGAGTTGTGCAGCAATAAAATTGTTTCCTGTTTTATTCTCCATTTCTTTTCTAATAATCAATAAAACTTCATACTTTTTTTTTGCTATTACTGAGCTAAGGTATTAATGGAAATATCTATGATAACTCCAAGGACTCATTCCTGAGCAGTAATGACTTGCTATTACCTTTCACTGTATTTAAAACACAAAATTTATTTCCTATTTCACTTTATCTTTAATTTCATATGCTTTTTTTATTGCCTGTCTCATATGATCCTTCTGTAGTCCTTTGTAGTTGTCTCTGAATAACTCCATGTCATCTGCAAACTTTGTCACATCATTGCTCATCTCATTTTCATATTATTCATGAATATTTTGAAGAGCATTGACCCCAGCAAAACACTTTAGTTTTCTTAACAGAAAGCACAAGGGACTTGGGCACACATGAGGCTTTAACAACAAGGGGGTTTGTATTTTTGATCAGTGTTTTGCTTGGTTTTTTTCTCAACAAGTGGCTTTTGCTCATCTTCTAGGATGCTGCTTACTTTAAACCATGGAGAAGTTGATAACTGTTCACAAGAGAAATTGATCTCAGTTTGCTTTATATTTATAGTAGGTCTGTTGGACTGGAGTTAATTGTCTTCATAGCAGCTCGTACAGTGCTGTATTTTAGATTTGTGACAAAACCAATGCTAATAACACACCAGTGTATTAGCTGTTACTGAACAGTGCTTGCATAGTGTCGAGGCCTTCTCTCTCTCACTCTGCCCGCCCCCCCCCCCCCAGTGAATAGATTGGGGGGTGTGCAAGAGATTGGGAGGGGACATAACCAGGCAGATGACCCAAACTAACCAAAGAGATATTCCATGCCATATAATGTCACGCTCAGCGATAAAAGGGGAGAGGAGGGGGTTTAGGGAGGTTAGCCATCTTTTGTTTGGGAACTGACTGAGCATCGGTCCTACGCATGGGAGGTGGTGAGTGATTTCCTTTGCATCACTTGTTTTGTTTTGTTTTCTTTATCTCTTCTTCCACTTCTCCTTTGCTTATTAAACAATTTTTATCTCGACCCCCAAGTTTCCTTGCTTTTAGTCTTCTCTTCCTCTTCCCCTGTCCCACTGGAGGTGTGGGGGAGAAGTGATTGAGTGGCTGTGTGGTGCTTAGCTGCCTACTGGGTTAACCCACAACATAATGATCGAGAGAGCTTTAAACTAGAATCGAATCGGGAAGGGGATACCAACAGGATTGCAGTAGGTAAGCCAAGGGTTGGCATGGCATTGCCTGAGGGTGGCAATGCTAGTGGGAAATTGACACTGCTCCTGGGAGCACGGAGGGCTCAGGAGCGTATCTGAAATGCTTGTACACCAGTGCACACAGTATGAGAAACAAACAGGATGAACTGGAAGCATTGGTTAGCTCCCAGAGCTATGATATCATTGGTATTAGTGAGACTTGGTGGAATGAGTCCCACGATGGGAGTGCTGGGGTAGAGGGCTACAGGCTGTTCAGGAGGGATGGGCAGGGCAGGCGAGGTAGAGGTGTCACACTGTATGTAAGGGAGAGGTTTGATTGTACAGCCCTTACAGTTAGTGTGTGATGTGGTTGAGAGCCTCTGGGTGAGGATTAGGGGGACAGAAAACAAAGGAGATGTAGTGGGTGTCTACTACTGATCACCCAGCCAGGATGTAAGTGCTGATGAATTATTCTATAGGCAGTTAGGAGAAATATCTGGATCAGTAGCCCTTGTCCTCATGGGAGATTTCAACTTCCCAGACGTCAACTGGGAGTATCATACTGCTGTGACGAGCAGGTCTTGGAAATTCTTGAACTTTGTAGGAGATAACTTCTTGTCACAAGTACTCAGTGAGCCAACTAGGAAAGATAGACTTGCTGTTTGTGAATAGAGAAGGGCTCATGGGGGATGTGTTGGTAGGTGTCTGTCTTGGACACAGTGATCATGCAATGGTTGAGTTCAAAATGTTCGGTGTAATGAGAAAAAGACTGCAGAGTTGCTACCCTGGACTTCAGGAGAGCAAACTTTAAGCTACTCAGGGAGCTACTTAGCTGAGTAGCCTGGGAATCTGCTTTTGAGGGCTTAGGGGTCCACGAGTGCTGGTCAGTCTTTAATAACCACCTTTTAGAAGCACGGGAGCAGGCAATTCCACTGTGTCGAAAGTCAAGCAAAAGACCAGCTTGGCTGAACAGAGAACTCCTCATGGAGCTCAGGAGGAAAAAGAAATTGCATGATCTCTGGAAGCGAGGACAGACTTCACAGGAAAATTACAGAGCCGTGGTTTGTATATGCAGGGAGAAGAACCGAAAAGCCAAAGCTCAATTAGAGTTGAAACTGGCCAGTGTTGTGTCAGATAATAACGGCTTTTTTTAAGTATCTTAATAGCAAAAGGAGGTCTAAAGAAAACTGGACTGATACTTGTTGAAGATGGTCACCTGACTAATAGGGATGAAGAAAAACCAGAGGCATTCAGTGCGTTTTTTGCCTCAGTCTTTAATAATACTTGGGCTTCCCGGTCCCCTGAGTTGGAGGACCACGAGTGTGGGAACAGTGACTTTCAATTTGTAGACACTGAAATTGTAAGGGACCAGCTGTATCAGCTGAATGTTCACAAGTCCATGGGGCCTGATGGGATTCATCCCAGAGTACTGAAGGAGCTAGCAGATATTATGGCAGGACCCGTCTTGATCATCTACCAAACGTCCTGGGAGTCTGGGGGGGTCCCCGCTGGCTGGAAGCTAGCCAATGTTATTTGAATTTACAAGAAGGGCGTGAGGGAAGACCCAGTAAAAGACCGACCTGTTAGTCTAACCTCAGTACCTGGAAAAACTATGGAGCAGATCATACTGGGTGCTACTGAAGGGCATTTAAAGAGCAATGCAATCAACATGGGTTCAAAAGGGAAAGTCCTGTTTAACTAATTTCATAGAATGTTTAAGAGTTCGAAGGGACCTTAAAGATCATCTAGTTCCAATCCCCTGCCATGTGCAGGGACGCCTTCCACTAGATCAGCTTGCTCAAAGCCCCATCCAACCTGGCCTTAAACACCTCCAGGGATGGGACCTCAACAACTTCTCTGGGCAACCTGTGCAAGTGTCTCACCACCCTCACAGTAAAGAATTTATTCCTAATACCTAATCCAAATATACCCTCTTTCAGTTTAAAACCGTTACCCCTCGTCCTATTGCTGTACTCCCTGATGAAGAGTCCCTCTCCACCTTTTCTGTAGGCCCCTGTACTTAAGTACTCGAAGGCTGCTATAAGGTCTCCCCGGAGCCTTCTCTTCTCCAGGCTGAACAACCCCAACTCTCTCAGCCTGTCCTCATAGGAGAGGTGCTCCAGCCCTCGGATCATCTTCGTGGCCCTCACTGGACTCGCTCCAACAGGTCCACGTCCTTCTTATGTTGAGGGCCCCAGAGCTGGATGCAGTATTCCGGGTGGGGTCTCACCAGAGCGGAGTACAGGGGCAGAATCACCTCCCTCGACCTGCTGGCCACGCTTATTTTGATGCAGCCCAGGATGCAGTTGGCCTTCTGGGCTGTGAATGCACATTGCTGGCTCATGTTGAGCTTCTCATCCACCAACACCTCCAAGTCCTTCTCCTCAGGGCTGCTCTCAGTCCGTTCTCCACCCAGCCTGTATTTGTGCTTGGGATTGCCCCGACCCAGGTGCAGGACCTTGCACTTGGCCTTGTTGAAATGCAAGAGGTTTGCACAGGCTCGCCTCTTCAGCCTGTCCAGGTCCCTCTGGATGGCATCCCTTCCCTCCAGCGTGTCAGGTGCTCCACACAGCTTGGTGTTGTCAGCAAACTTGCTGAGGGTGTACTCCATCCCAACATCCATGTCACCAACAAAGATGCTAAACAGCACCAGTCCCAGTACTGACCACTCGTCACTGCTCTCCACTTGGACGTCGAGCCGCTGACCGCAACTCTTTGAGTGCGACCGTCCAGCCAGTTCTTTATCCACCGAGTGGTCCATTTATCGAATCCATGTCTCTTCAATTTAGAGACGAGGATATCGTGTGGGACAGTGTCAAACGCTTTGCACAAGTCCAAGTAGAAGACATCAGTAGATCTTCCCTTGTCCACCGCCGCTGTAACCCCTTCGTAGAAGGCCACCAAATTTGTCAGGCATGACTTGCCCTTGGTGAAGCCATGTTGGCTCTCGCCAATCACCTCCTTGTTTTCTGTGTGCCTCAGCAGAGTTTCCAGGAGGATCTGCTCCATGATCTTGCTGGGCACAGAGGTGAGACTGACTGGCCTGTAGTTCCCTGGGTCTTCTTTTTTACCCTTTTTAAAAATGGGGGTTATGTTTCCCCTTTTCCAATCAGCAGGAACCTCACCAGACTGCCATGACTTCTCAAATATAATGGATAGTAGCTTGGCAACTTCATCCTCCAGTTCCCTCAGGACCCGTGAATGAATCTCATCAGGTCCCATGGACTTGTGCACCTTCAGGCTCCTCAGCTGATCTCAAACCTCATCTTAGAATCATAGAATCATAGAATAAGTGAGGTTGGAAGGGACCATTAAGATCATCAAGTCCAACCGTTAACCTACCCTTATTTAAAAACACCCACTTCTAAACCATATCCCTAAGCACCTCATCTACCCTTTTCTTAAACACCTCCAGGGATGGTGAATCTACCACCTCTCTGGGCAGCCCATTCCAATGTTTAATAACCCTTTGAGTGAAAAAATGCTTCCTAATATCCAATCTAAACCTGCCCTGAAATAACTTGAACCCGTTTCCTCTTGTCCTATCACTTGCCACGTGGGAGAAGAGGTCAGCCCCCATCTCTCTAAAACCTCCCTTCAGGTAGTTGTAGAGGGTGATAAGGTCACCCCTCAGCCTCCTCTTCTCCAGGCTAAACAACCCCAGTTCCCTCAGTCGTTCCTCATAAGGCTTGTCCTCCAGACCCCTCACCAGCATGGTAGCCCTTCTCTGGACACGCTCCAGCACCTCAATGTCCTTCTTGTAGTGAGGGGCCCAAAACTGAACACAGTACTCGAGGTGAGGCCTCACCAGTGTCGAGTACAGGGGGATGATTACTTCCCTACTCCGGCTCACTACACTATTCCTGATGCAGGCCAGGATGTTGTTGGCCCTCTTGGCTGCCTGGGCACACTGCTGGCTCATACTCAGCCGGCTGTCCACCAACACCCCCAGATCCTTCTCTGCCAGGCAGCTTTCCAGCCACTCCGCCCCCAGTCTGTAGCACTGCATGGGGTTGTTGTGACCAAAGTGCAGGACCCGACACTTGGCCTTGTTGAACCTCATACCATTGGCCTCAGCCCATCTGTCCAGCCTGTCCAGATCTCTCTGCAGAGCCAATCTACCCTCAAGCAGATCAACACGCCCCCCCCCAGTTTAGTGTCGTCTGCGAACTTACTGAGGGTGCACTCAGTCCCCTCATCCAGATCATTAATAAAGATATTAAAGAGAACCGGTCCCAGCACCGATCCCTGGGGGACACCACTTGTCACTGGACACCAACTGGATTTAACTCCATTTATCACCACTCTCTGGGTACGGCCATCCAACCAGTTTTTTACCCAGCGAAGGGTACACCTGTCCAGGCCACGAGCAGCCAGTTTCTCCAGTAGAATGCTATGGGAAACGGTATCAAAAGCCTTGCAAAAGTCCAGGTAGACAACATCCACAGCTTTTCCTTCATCCACTAAGCGGGTCACCTCATCATAGAAGGAGATCAGGTTTGACAGGCATGACCTGCCTTTCACAAACCCATGCTGACTGGGCCTGATCACCTTGTTCTCCTGCATGTGCCGTGTGATGGCACTGAGGATGATCTGTTCCATCACCTTCCCAGGCACCGATGTCAGACTGACTGGCCTGTAGTTCCCCGGATCCTCCTTCCGGCCCTTCTTATGGATGGGTGTCACATTTGCCAACCTCCAGTCAGCTGGGACCTCCCCGGTTATCCAGGACTGTTCATAAATGATGCAGAGTGGCCTGGTGAGCACTTCCGCCAGCTCCTTCAGTACCCTTGGATGGATCCCATCCGGCCCCATAGATTTGTGCACCTCCAGGTGCTGAAGCAGGTCCCTCACCATTTCCCTTTGGATTACAGGGGCTTCATTCTGCTCCCCATCCCTGTATTCTAGCTCAGGGGTTAGGGAACTCAAGGAACAACTGGTCCTACTGCTGAAGACTGAGGCAAAGACAGCATTAAGTACCTCAGCCTTATCCTCGTCCTTGGTCAATACGTTACCAGCCTGGTCTACTAGAGGACAGAGATTATCCTTAGTCCTCTTTTTATTGCCAATATATTTATAGAAACTTTTTTTGTTGTCCTTGACAACAGAAGCCAGGTTTAGTTCTAGCTGGGCTTTGGCCTTCCTAATTTTTTCCCTACATAGCCTCACTACCTCTTTGTAGTCCTCCTGAGTGGCCTGCCCTTCTTTCCAAAGGCCATATATCCTCTTTTTTTCCCTAAGCTGCAACACTAGCTCCCTGCTTAGCCAGGCCGGTCTTTTTCCCCGACGGCTTGTCTTCCGGCACATGGGGACAGCCTGCTCCTGCGCCTTTAGGACTTCCTTCTTGAAAAACATCCAGGCTTCCTGGGCTCCTTTGCCCTTGAGGACTGCCTCCCAGGGGACTTTTTCAACCAGGCTCCTGAAGAGCCCAAAGTCCGCCCTCCGGAAGTCCAAGGTGGCAGTTCTGCTGACCCCCTTCCTTGCTTCTCCCAGAATTGAGAACTCTATCATTTCGTGGTCACTGTTGCCAAGACAGCCTCCGACCATCACATCCCCCACAAGACCTTCCCTGTTGACAAACAACAGATCCAGCAGGGCACTTTCCCTAGTTGGCTCTTTCACTAACTGTGTTAAGAAGTTATCCCCAGTACCTTCCAGGAACTTTCTAGACTGTTCCCTCCCTGCTGTATTGTATTCCCAGCAGATGTCCGGCAAATTGAAGTCACCCACGAGGACTAGAGCTCGCGACCTTGAGACTTCTCCCAGCCGTTTATAGAATATTTCATCTGCCTCCTCATCCTGGTTGGGCGGTCTATAACAGACTCCTACTACAATATCTGCCTTGTTAGCCCTCCCCCTGATCTTTACCCATAAACACTCAATCCCATTATCACCATCTTCTAATTCAAAGCATTCATAACACTCCCTGATATATAGGGCCACACCCCCGCCTCTTCTTGCTCGCCTATCCTTCCTGAAGAGTCTATAGCCATCCATGGCAACATTATAGTCATGAGAGTCATCCCACCATGTTTCTGTGATGGCAACTACATCATAATTACCCTGGTGCACGATGGCTTCCAGCTCCTCTTGTTTGTTGCCCATGCTACGTGCATTAGTGTATAAGCACTTCAGGTGGGCTATAGGTCCTTTCTCCTTTTTACTAGAGGGAGCTAAAGTTCTGCTATCCCCAGACATCTTCCTAAGTAGCCCGGTTACACCCCCTGTCTTTTCCAAGTCTAGTGCCAGCCCACCAATTTCAGGATTTTTGCTAGCAACAATCTTCTCCTACAGTGGGCGGTACCTCATTCTCCCAGTGTCTCTTTTCCTTCTGCGACTTGGGCAGTGTGGCTAGAGCCCTTGCTGGTGAAGACCAAGGCAAAATAGTCATTGAGGACCTCAGCTGTGTCCATATCCTGGGTGACCAGATCTCCCATTTACTTCCCGAGAGGGCCCACATTTTGCCTAGTCTTCCTTTTGTCATTGACATACTAATAGAAGGCTTTCTTGTGTCCCTTGATGTTCCTGGCCAGATTTAGTTCTATCTGGGCTTTAGCTTTCCTAACCTGATCCCTGGCTGCTTGGACAATTCCTCTGTATTCCTCCCTGGCTACCTGTCCTTGTTTCCACCCTCTGTAGGCTTCCTTTTTCTGTTTGAGATTGTCCAGGAGCTCCTTGTTCATCCATGCAGGCCTCCTGGCGTTTGTGCCTGACTTCCTCTTTGTCGGGATGCATCACTCCTGAGCTTGGTGGAGGTGGTCTTTAAATATCAGCCAGCTTTCTTGGGCCCTTCTTCCTTCCAGGGTTTTATCCCATGGTACTCTGCCAAGCAGATCCCTGAAGAGGCCAAAGTCTGCTCTCCTGAAGTCCAGGGTAGCGAGCTTGCTGTGTATCCTCCTCACTGCCCTAAGGATCTCAAACTCCACCATCTCATGGTCGCTGCAGCCAAGGCTGCCCTTGAGCATGACATTCCTCCTTGTTGGTGAGAACAAGGTCCAGCATGGCATCTCTCTTCGTTGGCTCCTCTATCACTTGGAGAAGGAAGTTATCATCAACGCATTCCAGGAACTGCCTGGATTGCTTATGCCCTGCTGTGTTGGCCTTCTAAGAGATAACAGGGTGGTTGAAGTCCCCCATGAGGACCAGGGCTTGTGAATGTGAGGCTGCTCCTTTCTGTCTATAGAGGACCTCATCTGCTCCATCTTCCTGGTCAGGTGGCCTATAGCAGACCCCCACCGTAACATCACTTGTCCCTGCCCTCCCTTTAATCCTGACCCATAAGCTCTCTGTCAGCTCCTCATCCATCCCCAGGCGGAGCTCCATGCTCTCCAGCTGGTCTTTGACATAGAGGGTGACACCCCCCTCCTCGTCTCCCCTGCCTGTCCTTCCTGAAGAGCCTGTATCCATCCATTTCAACATTCCAATCATAGGAGCCTTCCCACCATGTCTCCGTGATGCCGATTAGATCATAGCCTTGCAGGTGTTCGCACATCTCTAACTCCTCTTGTTTGTTCCCCGTGCTATGTGCATTTGCATGGAGGCATTTAAAGCATCGAAGGTGGAAAGCTGCTGTGTGGAGTCCTACACGACGAGTCGCAGAAGCTGCTGAAGGAGAAGGTGAATCGAGTCAATTTGCAGAGGTAAAAGCCATCCAGCTGGCGTTAGATGTTGCTGAACGAGAAAAGTGGCCAATACTCTATCTCTATACTGACTCATGGATGGTGGCAAATGCTCTGGGGGGGTGGTTAAAGCGGTGGAAGCAGAGCAACTGGCAGCGCAGAGGTAAACCCATCTGGGCTGCTGAATTGTGGCAAGACATTGCTGCCCAGCTAGGGAACCTAGTCGTAAAGGTACGTCATGATAAAAGGGAGTACGGGGGGAAAGGTGGAAAGCAAAAAAGGGGGTATAGGGGGTCACGTGGGAAGAGGTGGAAAGGAGGGACATGGCACAGGAGACGAATTAAGTGGGAAAAGGGAACGAGGGATGGATTAAGGTGAAGGCAAGGGGGAAGGGGGAAGAGAGACTAGGATACGGGCTGGGAACAAGGTTAGGGGAAAGGGGGGAAACGGGACATAGTGGGAATAAGGGGGAAAGGGGGAGACAAGAAAGGAAGAAAGGAGGAAAGGGGGGACTGAGGAGGAAAAGGGGGGACAGTGGCAAAGAAAGGAGAAAGGGGGAACGGGTGAGGTGTAAAGACTGAAAATTAGGAACAGGGAGGTGGAAAGAGGGAAACAGCGACAGGGGGAAAAGGGCAGAAAGTGGGGACAGGACTCGAGGCCAAGAAAGGGGAGGAGGGGACACGGAACAGGAGAGGAATTAAGCAGAAAGAGGGAAGAATGGATGAAGTGAGGTGAAGGCAAGTGGGAAAGAGGCAATGGGGGTGTATACAGTTGGGCCCCCGATGAATCTAGCTCCCTGGCTAGAGAGGATATTTTTCCTTTAATCTGCACTCCAGGTGCTCTCCTGCTGACCTGCAACCCATCTCCAGGTTGTGGTCCTCTACTACTAGTAGCAGCATTGTATTGGTAGGAGTGGCATGGATTCTGGTTCCCCTCCCCCAGCAACTCTAGTTTAAAGCCCTCTTCACAAGGTTGGCGAGCCTTTGGCCAAAGAGAATCTTTCCCTTTTCTGACAGGTGGACCCCATCCAGCCCCAGTATACCAGGTTTCTCAAAGTGAGTCCCATGATCTAAGAAGCCAAACCCCTGGCTGTAGCACCAGTCCTGTAGCCAGCTATTGATTTGCCAGATTCACCTGGCCCTGTCAACCCCCCTCCCTTTGACCAGGAAGACTGATGAAAAAACTACCTGTTCCCCAGAGTCTCTGACCACTGCTCCCAGGGCTCTATATTCTTTCTTGGTAGTCTTCAGGCTGCTCCCAGCTGTGTCACTGGTTCCTATGTGAATCATCAGCAGCAAATAATTTGATTTCCTTCTATGATAAGGCCACCCGCCTAGTGGATGAAGGGAAGGCAGCGGATGTAGTTATTCTTGATTTTAGTAAGGCTTTTGATACTGTCCCTCACAGCATCCTCCTGGACAAGTTGTCCAGCTGTGGGATGAGCAGGTTCACGGTGCGCTGGGTGAAGAACTGGCTGAAGGAAAGGGCCCAAAGGGTTGTAGTGAATGGGGCTACATCTGGCTGATGACCGGTCACCAGCGGCGTTCCTCAAGGTTCAATTTTAGGGTCAGTTCTGTTCAATATTTTTATCAGCGATCTTGGTGCAGGAGTTGAATGCGCCATCAGCAAGTTTGCTGATGATACCAAACTGGGAAGTGCTGTTGACTCTCTCGAGGGACATGAAGCCTTGCAGAGGGATCTCGATAGATTGGAGCATTGGGCACTGATTAACGGCATGAAATTTAACAAGAACAAGGGCTCCCTGGGCAGGTGAACAGGCTGGGCCAACAGGGTGTGGCAGGTCGCACGGAAGGATGCTGAAAATCTACCAGCTTGGTCGGGTAGCCATGGTATCTACTCAGCAGAAGACCATGGCCCCTACGACCTCTGCATGCACCAGCTCTGATGCTGCTTCGCAGATGGAGCTCTCGCGCGAACACGTTGCCACCCAGGCATCGGGCTGCAGGGTGTGCCCTGCTCTTACGCCAGTGTCGGATGGCAGCGGTGAGCGTGCCTGTGGCAGGTGTGCCCAGGTAGAGGAGCTCCTCTGCTTAGTGATGGAGCTCAGGGAAGAGGTAAGCAGGTTGAGGGTTATCAGGGAATGCGAGAGGGAGATAGATGCCTGGAGTCTTACCCTGTCTCCCATGACAGAAACCCAGCAGGCAGATAGAGCCCCTGCTACAGAGAACTCTCTCTCCTCTCCCCGACTGACTGAACGGGGTAACTTGGAGGACAGGGGCCAATGGCAAGATGTTCCTGCCCGACACAACAGGCGCCGCAGGTGCATCTGCCCGCCGACTACCCCACCTTCCCAGGTGCCATTGCAGAACAAGTACAGTGCTCTGCAAGGGGAACTGGGCAACGGTGAGGATGATAATCCTTCCAGCTTGGAGGTGTCATTGAGGCCTAGTCGGACCACCCCCCGAATCAAAACCTCCACAGTCAAAAACAAAAGATGGGTCATTGTCATAGGTGACTCGCTTTTGAAGGAAACGGAAGGCCCAATATGTAGACTGGACCCGCTATACAGGGAAGTTTGCTGCCTCCCTGGGGCCCGGGTTAACAATGTTAAGAAGCAGCATCCTTCCCTGATACGGCCCTCTGATTATTATCCCCCTTTTGGTCTTTCAGGTAGGCAGTGATGAAGTAGTGAGAAGAAGTCCAAGGGCAATGAAGAGAGATTTCAGGGCCTTGGGACGACTGGTCAAGGGAGCACAAGTCTTGTTCTCCTCTATCCCTCCGGTTGCGGGGAATGATGAGGGGGTAAACAGGAAGAGCCAGCAGGTCAATGACTGGCTCCGAACCTGGTGCTACTGGCAGGACTTTGGGTTCTTTGACCATGGCCTGATTTACAGAACACCAGGCCTGCTGGTAGCAGATGGGAAAAAGCCTGTCTCGCAGGTGGAAAAGGATTCTAGGACTAGAGTTAGCAGGGCTCATTGAGAGAGCTTTAAACTAGATTAGAAGGGGGGTGGGGATGTAACTGGGCTCACCAGAGGGGTGCCTGGCTGTAGTAGCTCAGCACTTGTGGGGCAGAGTGCTAGTATTTTTGAGAATCGGAAGGTCCACCACCCCCCTAGGGCAAAAACTACACACTCATTGGCCTCTCTGAAATGCCTGTACACTAATGCACGCAGCATGGGGAACAAACACTCTCCTTCCACGTACCCTTACAGCATGGAGTCAACTGTCTTCATAGCAGCCCATATGGTGCTGTGTTTTGTATTTGTGGCTAAAAAGAGTACTGATGATAACATGCCAATGTTTTGGCTGTTGCTAAACAGTGTTTGCACAGCAGCAAGGCTTTCTTTCCCACTCTGCCCTGCCCACCTCCACACAGCAAGTAGGCTGGGGGTGTGCAAGAGATTGGGAGGGGACAGAACCAGGCAGATGACCCAACATGAATGAAAGGATATTCTATGCTGTATGATGTTGAACTCAGAAATAAAAGCTCAGTGAATTAATTCCTTTTTTTTTGTGTGTGCTCATAGAATCATGGAACAGTTTAGGTTGGAAGGGACCTTAAATTGGGCATCCACAGCTTCTCTGGGCAACCTGGGCCAGTGCCTCACCAGCCTCAGACTGAAAAATTTCTTCCTGAAATCTAAAAAATCTAATCTAAAAAATCTATTCTAAACCTACCCTGTTCCGGTTTGAAGCCATTCCCCCTCATACTATCACTACATGCCCTAGTAAAAAGTCCCTCTCCAGCCTTCTTGTAGGCCCCCTTCAGATACCGGAAAGCTGCTATGAGGTCTCCCTGGAGCCTTCTCTTCTCCAGGCTGAACAACTCCAATTCTCTCAGCCTGTCCTCATAGGAGAAGGGCTCCAGCCCTCCTCTGCACCCATTCCAACATGTCCATGTCCTTCTTATGTTGAGGGCTCCAGAGCTGGACGCATTACTCCAGGTGGGGTCCCACTAGAGCGGAGTAGAGGGGCAGAATCACCTCCCTCACCCTGCTGGCCATGCTTATTTTGATGCAGCCCAGGATACGGTTGGCCTTCTGGGCTGCAAGCGCACATTGTTGGGTCATGTTGAGCTGCTCATCCACCAGTACCCCCAAGTCCTTCTCTTCAGGGCTGCTCTCAATCCATTCTCTGCCCAGTCTGTATTTGTGCATGGCATTGCCCTGACCCAGGTGTAGGATCTTGCACTTGGCCTTGTTGAACTTCATGACATTTTGCTTGCATGCACACCTTTTGCTTTCCCTATTAAACTGTAATTATCTCGATCCCCAAGTCATCTCACCTACTTCCTATTTTCTTCCTGTCTCATGGGAGAGGGGAGTGAGCATGTGGCTGGGTGGGTGCTTGGCTGTTAGCTGGAGTCAACCTACCACAGTCCTTTTTTGATACTCAGTGTGGGCTTGAGATAATGACAGTTTTGATCTGAATGTGCTATAGCTGTTGTAGTTGTTAATTGGCAGGCTTCTCTGCTGATCATGGAGTATGCTTTCTTTAATGGATATTAGACTCCAGGGCTTGTTGTGGCTGCTTTTGATTCTCACTGTTTGCTGTGCTAATTATCACTTTATTTCAATGTACCTGGGAACATTTTAATAAAAGCAGTGGCCATGCACTTGGCCCCAGGCTGGCATATGGCCCTGGCATTGATGCTGTTCCTGTGCTGGGTAGGCTATCTTGCGGGAAGAATGAGGACTAACACCTCCCTCTTCTCCAGGACACAGGTGTACAATGTCATCGCACAGGCTCCCCAGGTTCTTGCACATACTTATGTAAGCTGTTTGATCCTGTTATTGGATCAAATGTTGGATTGGTTGGTGTCCTGGTTTGAGGTAAAACAGGACCAATTTTTTTTCAGTAACTTCACTTCTTAGATGGGCCTCTTCTAACTACTGAAATTAACAGCATATTGTGCAGACAATGTTCACTCTCTCAGAGTGAGAAGACCTATGTTTATAGCTGATGCCCAGACATGGTATGCAGAGAGGCTCTTGCTTATACTTATTGCTATAACAACCAAGGCCAAGCAACTTTGTTATTTGCCACGTTGGAGGGTCGGAAGCGGAAAAGCGGGGTGGGGTCCCACCTGCGGGGAGGAGCAGACAGGACAGGTGACCCAAAACTGACCAACAGCGTATTCCATCCCATCTGCCTCATGCTCAGTATAAAAGCTGAGGGATCAAAGGGGCAGAGTCTCTTTCTTCAATGGCCGACGTCTGAGGAGGAGTCTCTGTTCGTCTGCCTTTGGTCCCGATCCTGAATCCAGATCCGGAATCCAGTTGCCATCCTTCACTGAGTCCAGTCTGGGACTGCCCCAGTGCCAGCCGGTGTCGTGATTGTCATCCTGGAAGCTTGATAGGGTTTTGTATATTTCTCATTATTTCTTTTTATTTTATTATTAATATTTCATTAAAGTAGTTTAGTTCCTTCTAAACTCATAAGTCTCTTTTTCCCTCCTCTACCTCTCTCTTTGAAGAGGGGTAGAGGGGAGCATCTGTCGGTCCCATCTGGGGTCTCCTATGTCCCCAGTGGCCGATTTGGCCTAAACCACGATAGATTAATTGGCGCCCAACGTGGGGCTCGAGCAGTGCTCGACCAGAGCTGTGATAAATTGCCTGAATAGTTTGAATTCCATCTTGTTCTGAGATTAGAGCAGACACCTTACATCATGTCGTTCTTAAACGAAATGTTATATCGTGCTTTTAAAGAGCTTGGTTTGCACTTGATTCAGTCAACTCTGTTTAACCTGCCAAATGCATTGCGAAGTTTATTTACTCTTTGTGTTTTTATAGGAAGGTTTAAATGTGCTGTTTTGGTGTGGTTCGCAATTCAGGTCGATAACATGATTAATTGGGTAATGGCTCTGCCTGCATATCTCGGGCATCGTGTGATGGATTCTGTTACTAATTACACTTTTGGTACTACCTTGGTTAAGTTTACTTCGCCCTTGGATAGTTATATTAATGTGACACCATCAGAGCCAGGGCATGGAAACCTCCCGGGCTGTGACGATAAGGATTGTTACCTCCTTAAGATCGTGATTTTGTTGTCGGTTTTCCTGCATGTGTTGCAGGGGTGGTTTCTTGTGAATCACCAGTGCAGGGGTGGCTATAGGGTAACATGCGCTGCTGCCACTCAGACCGCAGCAGCCGCTCCGCGATGTGCAGCGGCGCGAGCCACGGCCCCGCCCGGCCCGGCCCGAGCCGCCCCCCGCACTGCAGCAGCACCGCCCACTCTGCCGCCCGTCCTGGCACAAGCTACTCCAGCCACGACAGCGAGTACCGCTGCTACTCAAACTCCATCAGAACCGGTACCAGTTGCCCCGGTAACCAGGAAGCAGAAAAAGAGATCATCTTGTTTCCCTGTTCCTTACAACAAGGACCAGCTCAAGCCAGATGGCTTGGGAGCGGGCCCTTCTACAGTAGATCCAAGAGAGGGTCCTTTTCAGCCAGACAATGGAAAAAAACCTTTTAAAACAGATAGAGAAGAGAGTCCTTCTCAGGCAGCCTCAACACAGGAAGACTCAGATGTAGAGATAGTCGTTAAATCCTTCTCTATGAAGGATTTGAGAAATATTAGGAAGGGCTTTAGTCGTCATGAAGGTGAAACACTCATCTCTTGATTGCTCTGATGATGGGATAGTGGGGCTGATACCATAGATGTAGATGGCAGAGAAGCTAAGCAGTTGGGAAACCTGGCCAAGGATGGAGGTATCGATGAAGGGATTGGGAGAAAGACACGCACTCTCAGGCTCTGGAGGCGACTGGTCTCAGCCATAAAGCACAGGTATCCCTTCAAGGATGATATCGAATGCCGTCCAAGTAAATGGACCAACATGGAAAAAGGTATTAAGTACCTGAGAGAATTGGCTGTGCGAGAGGTGATTTATAGTGACAGGCAAGTGACTGTAGATCCTGATAAGATGCCATGCAAACGATCCATGCTAAAAAAGTTTGTACAAAGTGCACCACCAACATATTCCCACACATTGTCAACAATGGTCTGGGGAGAATCCGATACCGACACACCAACTGTAAGCGAAGTGGTTAACAAGGTACGACAGTATGAAGACAGTCTCTCTCGTCCCTTCTCTGTGGCAGCTGTGGAAAAGCTGAATGTGGTCACTGAGAAAATGACTGAGACAATTGAGCAAATGACCAAGAAAATAGTTGAGCACACCAATAAACTGTTTGATACATTATCCAAGGTGGAGGAAAAAAATCCCATTCTTCCCCTGCACAGACCCATGTTGCAGCTGCTAAGAAAACACTCCCTCCTACTCAAGAGAAAAACCACCCTCTGACACAAGACAAATCAAACCCGTTCTGAGATTTCCTGTATCTATGCCTCTGCACCTATGGAGAGGATATGAGGAAGTGGGATGGAGAATCTATCTCAGCCCTAAAGGCACGGGTGCTTGAGTTGCAAAGTAAAGCAGATGATAGAAGAAAGAATTCTTACAGGAGGAATGCTGCTCCGACCTACAGTAGGCGATCCTACGGTCCCGGTAGGAACAGGTACTATGGTCGATGT
This sequence comes from Pluvialis apricaria, assembly GCA_017639485.1. NCBI lineage: Eukaryota > Metazoa > Chordata > Aves > Charadriiformes > Charadriidae > Pluvialis > Pluvialis apricaria. The sequence continues at coordinate 25,313,740 of CM030043.1, read as the reverse complement.
CAGAGGTGCCCTGCCTCCAGCCAGGAGGAGGAGAGGGACAAACAAACTTATTGGACTGTGTGGATTCGATGGCCTGGCACATTAGAGCCACAAATGTATAAAGCCCTGGTGGACACTGGTGCACAGTGTACCCTATTGCCATCGAATCATAAAGGGGCAGAATCTGTCACTATTTCTGGAGTGACAGGCGGATCTCAAGAACTGACTGTATTAGAGGCCAAAGTGAGCCTAACTGGGAATAAATGGGAGAAACACCCCATTGTGACTGGTCCAGATGCTCCGTGCATCCTTGGCATAGACTATCTCAAGAGAGGGTATTTTAAAGACCCAAAAGGGTATTGGTGGGCTTTTGGTATAGCAGCTGTAGAGACTGAGGATGTTACACAGCTGTCTGCCTTACCTGGTCTTTCAGATGACCCTTCTGTTGTGGGACTGCTGAGGGTTAAAGATCAGCAGGTGCCAATTGCTACTGCCATGGTGCATTGATGACAGTATCGCAGCAACTGAGACTCCCTGATTCGCATTCATAACCTGATGCGACGGCTAGAGAGCCAAGGAGTGATCAGCAAGACTCGCTCACCCTTTAGCAGCCCTATATGGCCAGTGCGAAAGTCTGATGGGGACTGGAGACTGACAGTAGACTATCGTGGCCTGAATGAAGTCACACCACCACTGAGTGCTGCTGTGCCAGACATGCCAGAACTTCAGTATGAACTGGAGTCAAAGGCAGCCAAATGGTATGCTACAATTGACATTGCTAATGCCTTTTTCTCTATTCCTTTGGCAGCAGAGTGCAGGCCACAGTTTGCTTTCACCTGGAGGGGTGTCCAGTACACCTGGAATCGACTGCCCCAGGGGTGGAAACACAGCCCTACTGTTTGCCATGGACTGATCCAGACCGCACTGGAGAAGGGTGGAGCTCCAGAACACCTACAATACATCAATGACATCATTGTGTGGGGTAACACAGCAGAAGAATTTTTCAAGAAAGGTAGGAAAATCTTTAAGATTCTTTTGAAAGCAGGTTTTGCTATAAAAAGAGGTAAGGTCAAGGGACCTGCACAAGAGATCCAGTTTTTGGGAATTAAGTGGCAAGATGGGCGTCACCAGATCCCAATGGACGTGATTAACAAAATAACATCTATGTCCCCACCTACTAACAAAAAGGAAACACAAGCCTTTTTAGGCATTGTGGGTTTCTGGAGAATGCATATTCCAGGTTATATTCAGATTGTGAAACCTCTCTATGAAGTGACTCGAAAGAAAAATGAGTTTATGTGGGGCCCTGAGCAACGACAAGCCTTTGAGCAAATTAAACAAGAGATTGTGCATGCAGTAGCCCTTGGGCCAGTCGGAACTGGACGGGACATTAATAATGTGCTCTACGCCGCAGCCGGGGACAATGGCCCTACCTGGAGCCTTTGACAGAAAGCACCAGGGGAGACTCGAGGTCGACCCCTAGGATTCTGGAGTCGAGGGTACAAAGGCTCCGAGGCCAACTATACTCCAACCGAGAAAGAAATCTTGGCAGCATATGAAGGAGTTGGAGCTGCTTCAGAAGTAATTGGTACTGAGGCACAGCTCCTCCTGGCACCCCGATTACCAGTACTGGGCTGGATGTTCAAGGGTAAAGTTCCTCCTACTCATCATGCCACTGATGCTACCTGGAGTAAGTGGGTTGCTTAATCACACAGCGAGCTCCAATACGAAACCCTAATCGTCCAGGAATCGTAGAAGTGATCACAAAGTGGCCCAAAGGCAAAGACTTTAGGATGCCACCAGAGGAGGTGGTGACACGTGCTGAGGAAGCTCCACCATATAAGGAACTCTCAGATAATGAGAAACAGTATGCTCTGTTCACTGATGGATCTTGTCATATTGTAGGAAAGCATCAAAGATGGAAAGCTGCTGTGTGGAGTCCTACATGATGAGTCGCAGAAGCTGCTGAAGGAGAAGGTGAATCGAGTCAATTTGCAGAGGTAAAAGCCATCCAGCTGGCGTTAGATGTTGCTGAACGAGAAAAGTGGCCAATACTCTATCTCTATACTGACTCATGGATGGTGGCAAATGCTCTGTGGGGGTGGTTAAAGCAGTGGAAGCAGAGCAACTGGCAGCGCAGTGGTAAACCCATCTGGGCTGCTGAACTGTGGCAAGATATTGCTGACTGGCTGGTGAACCTATTTGTAAAGGTACGTCATGTAGACGCCCACGTACCCATGAGTCGGGCCACCGAGAAACATCGAAACAATCAGCAAGTGGATCAGGCTGCTAAAATTTTCCAGACAGACTTTGACTGGGAACATAAAGGTGAACTATTCTTAGCTCGGTGGGCCCATGACACTTCAGGTCATCAAGGAAGGGATGCAAAGGAAGGGAAAGAAATGGGCCCGTGAACGAGGGGTGGATTTAACCATGGATGCTATTGCACAGGTTATCCACGACTGTGAAACGTGCTGAAATCAAGCAAGCTAAATGGTTAAAACCTTTGTGGTATGGAGGATGATGGCTGAAATATAAATATGGGGAGGCCTAGCAAATTGACTACATCACACTCCCTCAAACCCTCCAGGGTAAGCGCTATGTGCTTACAATGGTGGAAGCAAGCACTGGATTGTTGGAAACCTATGCCGTGCCCCATGCCACTGCCCGGAATACCATCCTGGGCCTTGAAAAGCAAGTCTTGTGGCGACATTGCACTCCAGAAAGAATTGAGTCAGACAATGGAACTCATTTTAAAAACAATCTTATAAGTAATTGGGCAAAAGAACATAGCATTGAGTGGATATATCATATCCCCTACCATGCATCAGCTTCTGGGAAGACTGAGCGATATAATGGACTGTTAAAAACCACCCTAAAAGCAATAGGGGGTGGAACGTTTAAAAATTGGGACAAGCATTTAGAGCAAGCTACCTGGTTAGTTAACACCAGGGGATCCATCAATCGAGCTGGTCCTGCTCAATCAGACCTTTTACATACTATAGAAGGGGACAAAGTCCCTGTAGTGCATGAAAGGAATATGTTAGGGAAAACTGTTTGGGTTTTTCCTGCTTCAGGCAAAGGCAAACCCATTCGTGGGACTGTTTTTGCTCAAGGACCTGGATGTACTTGGTGGGTGATGCTGAAGGATGGAGAAGTTCAATGTGTACCCCAAGGGATTTTAACCCTTGGTGAGACTACTTGATCCTGAGCTGTGTGGTGTTGATCACCACATAATACTAACAGTGTTCAATAAGTGTTTTTCAGGATAACACAGTGGTGATGAAACCTGAGCTAGCTTCATCAAGTGGCGTCCAGCAAGCTCTTCAAGATGAACGTGCTACCCACAGGCACAAACCACAATGAATTTCGTACCATCTTTCCTGCCCTGAGATGAGATCCTGCAATCATGAACTAAATGGACTTAAACTTTTGTATATAAAGATAAATCATAGATGGGTGACCTGCATGTATCCATCTATCTATCTATCTATCTGTGTGTGTATAGGTTTGATAGATAAAAGTAATAGTAATCTGAGCAAGATGCAAATGATATGGAATAAGGGGTGGAATGTCCTGCTTTGAGGTAAAAGAGGACCAATTTTGTTCAGTAACTTTGCTTCTTAGCTGGGCCTCTTCTAACTACTGAAATTAACAGCATATTGTGCAGACAATGTTCACTCTCTCTGAGTGATAAGACCTGTGTTTATAGCTGATGTCCAGGCATGGTATGCAGAGAGGCTCTTGCTTATCCTTATTGCTATAACACCCAAGGCCAACCAACTTTGTTATTTGCCACGTTGGAGGGTCGGAAGCAGAAGAGCATAGAGGGGTCCCACCTGCGGGGAGGAGCGGACAGGGTAGGTGACCCAAAACTGACCAACAGGGTATTCCATCCCGTCTGCCTCATGCTCAGTATAAAAAGCTGAGGGATCAAAGGGTCAGCCCCTTTTAGCCCTTTTTCCCTTCTTCCTTCAATGGCCGACGTCTGAGGAGGACTCTGTTTGTCTGCCTTTGGTCCCGATCCTGAATCCAGATCCGGAATCCAGTTCCCGTCCGTCACTGAGTCCAGCCTGGGACTGCCCCAGTGCCAGCCGGTGTCGTGATTGTCATCCTGGGAGCTTGATACGGTTTTGTATATTTCTCATTATTTCTTTTTATTTTATTATTAATATTTCATTAAAGTAGTTTAGTTCCTTCTAAACTCATAAGTCTCTCTTTCCCTCCTCTGCCTCTCTCTTTGAAGAGGGGTAGAGGGGAGCATCTGTCGGTCCCATCTGGGGTCCCCTATGTCCCCAGTGGCCGATTTGGCCTAAACCATGACAGTTGGTAGGGAATCTGGAGCACAGGTAAATTTTTCCTCTATCCTTCCAGTTGCAGGCAGCGACATTGGAAGAAACAGATGGGCCCAGTCTACCAATACATGGCTCCGTGCCTGGATTTTTTGCTAATAGGATGGCCTACACGGCACCAGGTTTGCTGGTGTCAGACGGGATTCACCTTTCTGAAAGGGGGAAGAGGGTCTTTGTTCACGAGCAAGTGGGGCTCATTGACAGAGCTTTAAACTAGGCTTGAAGTGGGAGGGGGATAATATCAGGCTTGCCCATGACAAGCTGTGGGACTGCACACCAAGGTTAGAGGGACAGGGTGCTAGCGAGCGCCCTCAGCCTGTTGCTCTGAGGCATGCTGGTTACACTGGAGCACACATGAAGTCTTATGGAGATGAGCCAGGGGCTCCTGAGGCAATAGGAGCCAAGAGGGAAACACCAGTGAAATACCTCAAAGGAATTAAGGGATGATCCTCTAAGAAGGTGACATGGCTGACAGCGCAGCTGAAGTGCCTCTACAGCAGTGCATGCAGCATGGGCAACAAAAAGGAGGAGCTGGAAGCCACCATGCTGCTAGAAAGCTATGACCTGGTTGCCATTACTGAAACCTGGTGGGACAAATCCCATGGCTGGAGTGAGGCTATTGAAGGCTACAGGCTGTTCAGAAGGGATAGGAGAGGAAGGAGGGGTGGAGAGGTTGCCCTCTACATCAAGAAATGGATAGTGTGAAGAGCTGTCTCTGAAGAATATCCACAAGCAGGTTGAAAGCTTATGGGTAAGAATTAGAGACCAAGGCAACAAAGGGAACCTCATGGTTGGTGTCTACTACAGGCTGCCTGATCAAGGGGAGCCTATTGATGAAGCCTTCTTACTCCAGCTACAGGAGGCATCATTTTCACAGGCTCATGTCCTGCTGGGGGGCTTCAACCACCCCGACATCTGCTGGAAAAGTAGCATGGCAAGCTGCAGGCAACACAGGAGACTCCTGGAGTGCATCAAGGATAACTTCTTAAGGCAAGTAATAGACCTATATATATAAATAGCCCTACCAGAGGGGATGTAATACTGGATCTGTTGGTCACCAACACAAGTGAGCTCATCTGTGATGTCAAGACTGGGCTGCAGTGATCATGCACTGGTGGAGTTCACAGACCTGAGGGATATGGGACGGGGAAGAGTAAAGTCAGGACCCTGAATTTTAGGAAAGCAAACTTCCAGCTCTTCAAGGAGTCAGTCAATGGGACCCCCTGGGAAACTGCCCTCAGGGACAAGGAAGCAGAAGAGACCTGGCAGATCTTTAAGGATGCTTTCCATAGACCGCAAGAGCTCTCTATCCCCAGGTGTAAGAAATCAGGAAAGGAAGGCAAGAGACTGTCATGGATGAGCCAAGAACTACTGGTCAAACTAAAGGGCAAGAAGGAAATGCGCAGGCAGTGGAAGCAGGGACAGGTATCCTGGGAAGAGTATAGGGACGCTGCCCGGTTGGGTAGGGATGGGGTCAGGAAGGCCAAGGCACAGCTGGAGCTGAACTTGGCAAAGAACGCAAAGAATAATAAGAAGGGCTTCTATAAGTATGTCAGCCAGAAAAGGAAGGTCAAAGAAAGCATACCCCTTTGATGAACATGACTGGTAAACTGGTAACAACGGGACGAGGAGAAGGCTGAGGTACTCAACAACATTTTTGCATCACTCTTCACTGGCAACCTCTCTCCCCACACCTCTCAAGTGGATGGACCTCAAGACAGGGACTGGAGGAGCAAAGTCCCTCCCACTGTAAGAGAAGATCAGGTTTGTGACCACCTGAGGATCCTAAACATACAGAAGTCTATGGGACCTGACGAGATGCATCCCAGAGTCCTAAAGGGAACTGGCTAATGTAGTTGCCAAGTCACTCTTCATGATATTTGAAAAGTCATGGCAGTCAGGGGAAGTCCCCAGTGACTGGAAAAAGGGAAACATTGCACTCATTTTTAAAAAGGGGAGAAAGGAGGACCCTGGGAACTACTGACCTGTCAGCCTCACCTCTGTGCCTGGGAAGATCATGGAACAGATCCTCCTGGAAGATATGCTAAGGCACATGGAGGACAGGGAGGGGATTTGAGACAGGCAGCATGGCTTCACCAAGGGTAAGTCCTGCCTGACCAACCTAGTGGCCGTCTATGATGGAGGGACTACATCAGTGGACAAGGGAAGAGCTACGGATGCATTTGACACTATCCCGCATGACATCCTTGTCTCTAAATTGGAGAGACATGGATTTGACCAATGGACCGCTCTCGGTGGATAAGGAATTGGCTGGACAGTCGCACTCAAAGAGTTGTGGTCAGTGGTGGTGTTCCTCAGGGGTCAGTACTGAGACTGGTGCTGTTTAACATCTTTGTTGGTGACATGGATGTTGGGATTGAGTGCACCCTCAGCAAGTTTGCTGACAACACCAAGCTGTGTGGAGTGCTTGACATGCTAGAGGGAAAGGATGCCATCCAGAGGGACCTGGACAGGATGGAGAGGTGGGCCCATGCCAACCTCATGAAGTTCAACAAGGCCAAGTGCAAGGTCCTGCACGTGGGCTGGGGCAATCCCAAGCACAAATACAGGCTTGGTGGAGAACGGACTGAGAGCAGCCCTGAGGAGAAGGACTTAGGGGTGTTGGTGGATGAGAAGCTCAACATGAGTCAGCAATATGCATTCACAGCCCAGAAAGCCAACCGTATCCTGAGCTGCATCAAAATAAGCGTGGCCAGCAGGTCGAGGGAGGTGATTCTGCCCCTCTACTCCGCTCTCGTGAGACCCCACCCGGAATACTGCATCCAGCTCTGGGGCCCTCAGCATGAGAAGGACATGGACCTGTTGGAGTGAGTCCAGTGAGGGCCACAAAGATGATCAGAGGGATGGAGCACCTCTCCTATGAGGACAGGCTGAGAGAGTTGGGGTTGTTCAGCCTGGAGAAGAGAAGGCTTCGGGGAGACCTTTTTGGGGCCTTTCAGTACTTAAAGGGGACTTACATGAAAGACGGGGACAGACTTTTTAGCAGGGCCTGTTGTGACAGTACAAGGGGTAATGTTTTTAAACTAAAAGAGATTCAGACTAGATATAAGGAAGAATTTTTTTACAATGAGGATGGTGAAACACTGGCACAGGTTGCCCAGAGAGGTGGTAGATGCCCCATCCCTGGAAACATTAAAGATCAGATTGGACGGGGCTCTGAGCAACCTGATCTAGTTGAAGATGCCCCTGCTCATTGCAGGGGGTTGGACTAGATGGACTTTAAAGGTTCCTTCCAACCCAAACCATTCTGTGATTCTTTCATCTTACATCTCTGTGCAGCTGTTGGGTGCATGGAACCTGGTTTCATCCTGGCATAAGAGTAAGCAAGTTCTTGGTGATGTCACAGAGAAACATGCTGCAGTATGATCTCTGGATGGCAAGGTACGTCAAAGGATTTGGGCACGTGCCTAGGGAGGTTATCACCTCTGATAGCCAGGGATTTTACTACTGAACAGGCATGTAATCTCATTGAAATGGCACACCGACTGACAGAAGGGTGCCTTGCCAACCCCAGTGAGACCCAGCATCTCCTAGCACTGTTTTGGGGCTTGGCTTGTGATATTGAACACTCCTTTAAAACCAATGGACTGGAAAAGACTTTCCAGATCCCAGTTTAGCTGAATATTTCCCACCATTTCATTACAACAAATCACAATATTGACAGTTTAATAGAAAAACAAAAAAAAACACATTTATTTGAAGCACCCAATAAAAAGAGGGCTCTAAATGGAATAAAAATGTTCCTTTTCCCCATTTTTGCATTCTGAACAGTGTTTTCATAAAGATATTTTATTATAAAGTGCTAGTATACTGACTTTGTTTCATACTTGTGACAAGTGGTGGGGAAAGAAACAAGAAAAAAAAGAAAGCTCATTTAATTAGTTTGCACTAATTTTCAGCCATTTATTTTATTTTATAAAAAGGTATTATTACAACTGATCACAAACAGGAGAAATCCTGGCTATTTTACAGTTATAGGTACAGAACTTAAATATTCAAGCTTGTGATGAAAAGTGGCAAGGTGGTTGCAGTGTACAATGTAAACAAATAGCTTTGGAAAGTGAACAGAATTCCTTGAGAATTCTTTACTAAGAAAACAAAACAAACTCCTCATTCCTTCCTGAAACATGATCACAGGTCAGTGTTTAAAACTTCGTTTGCAAACATAATTTAAACTGTGTTCAGCCTAAAAACAGTTTTATGAGATCCAGTCTGAATGGGGGAGTGTTGAGGTCCCTGTAAAAGTAAACATTTTCCATTTCTTAAAGAGGGGAGGGAAAAAAAAGCGCCCCAACATTTGCAGCACAGTGCAGCATAAACTTTAAATACAAAAATATTTTTCTATTGTTATGATAATAGACCTTGCATCCTGGAAAGAAGTAACAATACTGCTACTGACAGAATATCCAGTCCATATCTTTCAAGTCACATAAGGCAATTACTGTGTTAGCTTACTGTATATGGCTAAAAGAAGGTCCAGAAAATGTCAGTCTTTGTTATGTTTTCCAGCTACTCCATGTATGTTCAGGTGTACTTTTGTGATCTGATGAGTGTTCAAATGGAGATTTGTGTCCTAAAGGAGATCTTGAACCATAAGGAGACCTCTGATCTAATGGTGACCTTGGGCCACTACCAGAAGCTCTGTGGTCCATTTGCCAGTCTGAATGGTACCTATAATCTCTGGAAGATTTATGATGGCTGTACTCTGAAGTGGAACGGTGATCTGAATGTATCCTGTGGTCTGAAAGGGAACGGTGATCTGAATGAGGCCGACTGTCTTTTAAACTTCCTTCCAGGTTTGACCTGTGATCTCTGCTCCTGTGGTCATCCAACTTTCTGTGTTTACTATCACTATAGTATCTGAAAAGATTTACTTATATTAGTATTACTGAACACACAGTAAGAACAACAATTATGTCAATTCAACAGAACTGCATTAGAGAAATGTCTTTGTAATTCTGCATTGCTCAGAAAAGATACTGTGGTGCTTACTACAAGTATACTGCAAAACCAGGAAGGGAATTCTTAATGGATTTTACAATTGCTGAAGCAATTTACCTGCTGTCTTGTTTATAGTGATCCCAGTCTCTGTGGTCTTTTCCATTGCTGAAGGCTGAATAGGACCTTTTCCTAGAGTCACTTTTCTTATAAGCATCTCCCTGATGCCTGTCCTTATGATGATCATGGTATTGTGACAAATGTCTATCAGAAGAATAACTGTCCCTGCTACTGTCATCATGGTTTGTATTCTCTTTCAGTCTTTCAACATCTGTTTAATAAAGCAGAGGTTATAAGGAAGTCTCATACACTACAATTTTTTTTCTTCACCAAGTCAAACAGCACTTCTACCTGTCAGATTTAAAGCAATGTGAAAGTGGCATTATAATTTGACAGAAACAAGATCTAAATAATTTAAAGACAAACACACTAATATGAGTGAACTGAGAGAAACCTCAGAAGTAAACAGAAGGCAAGCAAGCTAGAAATGTAGATATATAGGGCTGAGAAACTAAAATTTTCCACCTTACAGACTGAATGGAGAGGGTCAGTGTGGTCCAAATGAGCAGTGAGTAGAGACCAGGTGCCTTTAGTAGAGCAATTTTAAACAGAATGGTAGGAAGTTCCTCTCTAAGGAGAGATAGCCCTAGCATGAACATCAGTTTTAGAGGTACACCTTGTTAATGAAATGTTTTTAGTAGTATTCCTAAAATATATTATACTCATTTTAAACTCATGATAACATACTCGAGGTTTTACATAACATGATATAAACCCAAGTATTACAAGAAGGCAAGTGTGGGAGCACAGAAAAACAGTATTATTGTCAACAATAAAAGACATTCCATATAACTGATTGCTAACCATGACTTCAGGGAATATCTTTCTTATGATATGGTGACATTACAACTGCTACAAACAGGTATAGAGCCTCCAAGAAGTTTACAAGTGTTGAGTTGGCCTCTCTCCCTCCTCAAAATTAAATGCAAAAAAGTGTTTTCTTTTGTTTTTATTAAATTTATTTACTTTAACTTGCTACTAAAATCAGTAAGTACCAAGTTCAGTCCATGTTCAGTTGAATTTCATCAGCAAACTAGTGAAGTTACGCTAAGTCAGCCTATCCCTATGATATCCAGCAGTATGGGAATTCTAGGAGACAGTTTTAAGCTTGTTTCATTTTACATACCATCATTTAAGATATCCAGCACAATAATTTGCTCAAGATTTCTTACCTGGATTTCTAATTACATGTGTATTCACATTGCTGCTAATATTCTGGACACTGTGTTGCTAAAAGAGACAAGTACAAAAATTGTCATTGATAAATCCCAAAGTTGCATCCGAATTCTTCAGAAAATACCCTAAGAAAACAGACTAGTTTACTATGAACAGTGAAATACACTTCAAATTTATTAAGTGTACTCAATTGATACTTCATAAAACAGTTATAAAACATAGAATATATATTTGTATATTTAGAGAGTCTGAAAGTATTACCTGAGATTCTTGGCGTTTTTTGATTGCATGTTTATACAGCTTGTGCAGCTTTCTGGCATCAAATTCTGTAAACTTGGAGACAAAAATCCACAAGTTTCTGAGGAAAAAGAAAGAGAGGTTATAATTCTTCCATATATTAGTGTCAACTCAAAATCATTCAAACTTCCAATACACAAATTTATAATGGCCTATTTTTACTATGAATAAAAAAAATAAAACAAAAAACACAAACGAAATTCAAAGTTGAAAAAACTAGATTCTTTAATGATAAAGAACTCTTTTCCACTAAACATTAAATATACTCTAAATACAGTTATTTTCTGTTTGCTTTTGGTTTTAAGAAGTAAGATGACTCCACCTACTGGACAAAATGCATTGCTGTGCAAGTATGAAAAAGTGAATCCATTAAAAGCTGGAGCCATTTATAATCATCTTTTTATAAGTCCTTATTTAATACAGCAGAAAAATACAAGAAAGGGAGAATAAGAAACAAGAGAAATTAATTAAGAACTATTCTGCTTAATAGAAGCTATTATGGATTTTCCCCTTTCAAGAAAAATCATGCAGAATAACTTACTTTCTCCACTGTTTAATTTGTTCAGGATTTGTGTACTCCTTTAGACATTCAGTAATGTGGTCCCCAATTTTGATTAGGCACTGTCTAGTATGCTCCAGTTGTTCCCTTTCAGAAAGACCTTTCTCTGGTCTATCCAGTTGTTTCAATGCTGCTTTGACAGGCCTCATTCTTTCTTTGCACTATAAAAATGTAAAAAAGGAATACATTAATTCAAAGGAAAATAAAAAGATAGTAAAAATTGTAAAACATGACTCACCCTTATTGTGCTATTTATATAGGCAAAGACAGTACTGTTGTAAGCCAAATGAAAAACAAGTCTTTGCTCACAGCTGTCAGTTTTACTACAAGGTTTCATTTGGAAAAAGTAGTGTTTTAAATCCAGTTGAAAATTTACTCCTATATGAAAGCATTGTATGTAACAAATATTAAAGATTTAAGAACACACTAATTTAAAAGATTTTTTGAGGGAAAGGAGTTATTATAACTAGGTTTTACAATCACGGGTTTAACTTTCAGCACAAGTATATAGGACGACTTATTTTACATTTTAGGAACTCGAAAGCTATACAAACTCAGTGTCAACATTAAATATGAGAATGTTTAATATATTTGAAGTAGATACTTTCTGCAACAATGAAACTCGGCATTCAACAGAGGATCAGCATTCCTTCTCTGAGCAGTTTTAAAGCTTGAGTTCTATGCAGATACTGACAGAAACTGAGCTATCTAGGATAAAGCTAGTTTAGGTGTGCCTAAATTAGTAACAGTGATGACAACACAGATGTACCCATAGATATATTTCATATGTGCATTCTTGAATTTTCACACTAATTCAAATGTGTTAATAGTAAATGCAGATAAACCAGTTAGTATGTTTTAAATTATAGACACTTGCTTGGAAATACCATTCAATCACAATGGCAAGGTAGACAGATGAAATGCATATTTTTACCTGTCACAAGGTAGACAAGAAGTCAAGTGAGTTAGCCTCAACAATCCACAGCAGTAATTTCCATTTGAAAAGGTAAACACGCTAATTAGATTGCATCTGACCATGGCATAATGATGAATATACCTTCCAGAATAGAGGACCTGGCCAAAAAAATGTTCTATATGCAAACCCAACCTAGAACTGCTCCCACTAAGAAAGAGAGGCAAGTCTGTATATCCAGAATCAAAAATATGAGGGGTTTTGGAGAACATCACCATCACTGTGTCAACATCTAGGGACAACTCAAAAAATCAGTGAAACTGTTCCATTACCAGTTCATGCCATTAAGTAATTAAGCAGCTACATTACATATTGCACTAACCACAGCTTAAAGCAACCTTTAAAAAGACAGTTTACAAAGTACGCTGCTTAAGTTAAGTGTAGAGGTGAACAGAGAAGCATAATTGTACATGGGAATCAAGTGATTTTCAGTACCTAGACACACGCAAGATATCATGGAAATTATGGATGAGTCACTTATTCAGATAAAAAACAAAACAAAAAAACCCACATACATAAACTGGTCAGTACTATACTGATGAGAAAACAAGATAATTTGCCTCTCACAGCCAGCACCATGGTAGACCCAGTAAACCTGTCTGGCAGTAACAGACAGCTGTTGAGATGTGAATGATAGAACTTCCACAGCAGAAAAGAAGCTGCTCAAAGTAACTCCTTAGCATCTTTCCAAAGGCCCCAATCGACCTAGAAAACTTTATGTAGATTGAGTTTAACTACCTTTATTTCTTCCAATATTGATTCTGTTGTGGTCAAAAGTAGTTATATAACAAATTCTTTTGGTATCAGAGATATTACTCTGGCAAGGTATTTCTAAGGACTTTAGGATTTGTTTCTTCCTCTAACACAGGAAGTCTGTAATACTTCAAGAGCAACTTTGAAACTTAATTTCTCATTAGCTTACAAAGAACAAAGGAGTATTTGATAAGGCCAAGCCAGAGACTACAGCAGCTGCATTAAAATTCATTCGTTTCTGTCCTTTAAGAAGCAGTATCCATGAATTATTCTTGAGGACAGATCTTCACAGTCTGTATTTAAAACTATTCAGTGCATAGACGACTAGACAAATACTCTTCACTATACTGCATAAATGCAATAAAACAAAACTGCTGGCCTGAAAACAAAACTGACTTTAGTATTGCGTCGATAACCCTTCACTAATCTAAGATTTTACTGGCAATAGATATCTGTGTTTTAATGCCTAATAGCAGAATCAAAAACATCAGAAATTGTGTTCATTTAGAATATCAAGTGTAAACACTAAGTTATCAACAAGGGACTTACCACACTGAATGTCTTCTGATCCAGTTCTTCGGATTCTTCAGATATAGGAACTGGTTCACTAGTTGCAGTAATATGAACTGGAATATCCAACAATGAAACTTTTTTATTTTTTTCTTTGTTTTCAGATTTGATTTCATTTACCTAAGAACAAAATATGAAAATGTATCTGATAAACAAACCTTATTTTTGGGCTGGAATTATATTGTAATTAGCCAATCACTGCAATTACTGCATTCTCTTCAATAATAACAAGAAAAAAAATTTCTGACATTCAATGACAGTAACTTTTATTTTCTCTCTCCAAGGGATGATGAAGGAGAATGGACAAGTTTCTTGCACTCTCAGTCCCACTAAGCTATGCATCTTTAAAGAGGTAATTTCCCATTTCATTTGCCCATCCTTGTAGTTACAAGTGGTAAAAACAAAACTTCGAATGATGCAAAAGATTTCAATGAAATGACAACTGTAAAGTAAATGACCCAAAATACCTTTTCATCTCAAAATTGTTCACAATATCTTGGTGGCCTTTTCTAGTGCTAAATAAGAAAAATAAACCGTTACCTTTTCTTCCTTTACTTCTTTTTCTTTCTGTGTAGATTCTTTTACTTTGTTTTCTCTTTTTTCTTTAATATTTTTTAATTCTTTCTTATCCTCTTTTTCTTTTTTCTCCCTTTTCAAATCCCTCTTATTTTCTTTTTCTTTTGTCTCTCTTTTGTCTTCAGCTTCCTTCTTTATACCAATATCTGGCTCAGGCTTTTCTTCATTTTCTTCTTCTGCTTTTATTTTTTTATGTGGATGTTTCACTGAAACAATCTCATCCTGCAATACACAAGCATATATATCACATCAAATTGAGTTCCTAACTATACAAGTTTTGTAACCACCAGCTTAAAATGTACTTTTTATCTTTGTGTGATTTCTTTAGACTTAGGTTTAACACCTATCAAATGGACCTGGATGCAGTTGCGAAACAAAATGAGGACTACTCACTCATTTCCTTGACGTGACACAAAACAAGTACTGATTGGGCAGGGGTAATGGGAAGGTGAGAGATTAAGTCCATTTAACTTTCATATCCCCAAAGAAATCTGCCCCTGTAAAAGGTAGTTAAGCTGCGAAGAGCTAAAGACAATAAGGAAGTAGGCATCACAAGACTGAGCTGATTTTTCAGGCCATGGTGATGATAAAAGACCTCTGTTCTGGTTAGCTTTGTTCCAGTAACTTTTTACTGATCACAAATTAAACATTCACAATCATAGGAGAAGGGAACAGAGTTCCAACTTTCTCTTTTCCAGAGGTGTTCTGAAGAATCTGGTGTTCTTTCAGCTACCTTCAAAGTCACAAAATTAGGTGCAATGTGGCTCTAAACTTCATCGTTTGTTTTTTTACTCTCTCTAGTGGTTTCTGCTGTGTGATAAATTTAAATAAATGACCCAACAAAAACAGAGGCATAAAGGAATACATCAAAAGTAATAAAAACATAACAAAGTTGAGTAGTCTATTAGAATAATGAAAGTCCTGACATACACAGAAGCATTCAATTGTATGTCTCAAAACATCATTTATTCATGCTGTTCTTTCTAATCAAGCTTGATTTTTTTTCCCTGAGCCTGAACAAAAGTTGCTACCTGAAGAATCATTATCAGTAGTAACAATGGATTAGTCAGAAACATTAGTTTATGTTCAGATGTTACATTAAAATTGCATTTCTAGCAGATACAATGCTCAAGTCTTTAAAGAACATTGAAATTGCACAGTCACTTGTAATTGGGCGACAACATTATTTTATGATAATATAATTTGGAAAGATAATCATAATGTCTGAGCTACAGGCCTATCATTAAATTAAAATAGATATAATCATCCATGTGATTATATCGATGCAATATTAACTGCCATAGAAAGAGGATGCCATTCAAGTGCTTCAATTTTATTAAGTCAAACAGAAGATCAAATAGAAATAGTTACTAATAGAAACAACTGAATAGCCATCTTTACCATATGAATGATGTTTACCTCATTATCCTCATCATCTTCATCAGATTTTTCTGAGGGCGGTGATGAGGAGTCACTTTTTATTTCTTCTTTAATTTTTGCAGCCTTTGTTGCTCTATTCTTCTTAGTTCTTGTTTTCCTCCTCTTTGAATTGCCCTGAATGCAAATTAGTACCTTTACTATGTCAACTGACACATGTCTTGGCACCACAGTTGCAGAAAAAGAATTGGTTTTTATGTTAAAGAAAGCATTCATTTTATTTATTGCCACTAATGACCGCTACTTTTCTCAGGACTGTAGACCGAGCCTAATGCAACACTAGAGAATATATACAAATAAGAGAGAATAAAACAATATTAAACTTGCAATTCATTCCTTGAGTTAGTCTCATATAATATGATTAGCAATATCCAGAGAAAAATCACACAAAGCAAAGCAGAGTGAAACTAAGAATAAAACAAGTATCTGCTGACGTGCCCGTAAGCATATTATGTTATCTCACTACTGTATATCAAGCTTTACTTACTGCACCAGTAAGTCTTTGCGCTTCTTTTCTTGCAAGGTCTTTATTCAGTAATTTAATGAGGTAATCTGCACGGGTCTGTAACTGCTTGGCCTGAGGTTTCTTATCTGGATCATCAGGTAAAATCTGAGGAGAGCAATGATAGTATCAACTATGAGTACACATTATCAAATTAGGAAGCTGCTTGTCTGGAGCACTGGTAACAGAAAAAGCTGAATTAAAAAAAAAGGTAAAAAACCAATCCACTCCAACTATACCTGACCAATATGTCAGCATGCTTCAAGGAATGGAGAATTTCTTAAACGTTTTATTTTTCCCCAAACACACAAGTAATGTAGTCTTGGAAACAGTCTCACAAAGTTTACAGTAAACTCAAGAAACTAGCCTCAGATTTCTGTTTCCACTCTCACAGTTTATCTAAAAAAATCAGAGCTCCTATACCACTATTATCCACAGATTTCCTAGTTCTGCCTTGTGCTTCTAAATGCATGAACTCATTACCACAGGATATTTCAGAAGCCAAAAATATGAATGAGTGGTTTCATAAAACAAGCAAATTAATGGAAGGCAGGGGCAGGATATCATTAAACAGATTTGTATACAACCCTGTCTCCTCAAATCCCAAAGCTACAGGTTGTTGGCAATGTCATTGAGTTTGCTTCACTCCAGTCTTTCCCTAAATGTTTCTCACTACTTCTAAACAGCCATTGTGCTACTACTACTCTGATGAGTATAGCTATTCTCATGTTGTGAATGAAAGAGTTTCAAGCAAAGAAACCAGGGATAGGAAAATCAAAACCCCAAAACAACCTTCCCTCCAAAAAATCAAGAATAAAATTAACACAACTAGAGCATTTAAACTAGGGAAGCAAAAGACGGAAGATAAAGAATTCAAGTGACAGAGATCCAAATACATAGAAATACAGAAACATAACAGACTCTAAGAAGGTATACTTCAACTGAATACACAAAATCTTGAAATCTAATAATTTACTAGAAGGATAAAAAGAAGTACAACTGACCTAACTTCTGTGCAATTTCAGTTATCATAAAATAAGCTCTTTCAGTAACTGTTCTTATTAGCATTATTACCTAAACAAAAAAAGTCCTTAATGAAATTTTGTAGATGACATACCTTCTGTGTCAAACTGAGATCAGGATCCATTTTTATCATTTCCCAGCTGCCATAGCCATATTCATAGATACCTATTAACAGATTGGAATCATCTTCCTTACCCCAATCTATATCAAAATGAGCTGCCTTGGTGTGGCATGGGATGACATACCTAGTAGAAATAAATTAGAAACATAAATAAGCGATCTTCTCAAACTTAGCAAGGGAGAGGGGGACATGCCACACATCACTAAGATCCTGGTATATTTAGGTAAGTAATCCAGATATCTATCAGGTTTTCTTACAATTTCTATAAAATATTTATTGAAATCAGTACTGAAACATGTTTTAAAGCAGATCAAGATTAAGATATAAAGAACAAGAGACATTTATCTGTGGCCATGGATTGAGTCAGAACTGGCTAATCATGAAGATAAGCTTAAAATATTACTCGGGTGTAACTTCTAACTGAATAAGCAGATAGTCTAGGGACTATGATACACTAAAAAGTTCAGAGGGCTAAACAACTACCGACAATTACCATCTGCTCCACTTTGACAAATATTGCTTTCTCTCAGGCAGAGATGACACAAAGCAGCTCCTCAACAAGTCTAATTTCTAGTCTGGAATAATTAAGAGTAACTGAACCCAGTCCCCAATGAATACAGTTCAGAAGCCAAAGCAAATACTGGCTTCTAAGGAAAGGGAAGAAAGAATAAAGAAGAAAGGATGTGGAGCAGATTTCTGCTGCCAGTTCTGAGAGGGAATGGAGTGACACTGATGTCCCAGTGTGCTTAGAGTCTGGATTGCTTAAATATATGCATAAAAGCCTTTAATAACTTTCTACATTATGGTTTCCTTTAGGAAAAGAAAAAAATACCTTTTCCTTTCTTCTGGATCTGAAGGAATGGATTTGTGTAATGGTGCCAACTCTTCTTCATGAGAGATGACTAGCTTTGCATTCACCTGCACTCCTGATATTCGGAATGTTGGGCCTTTAACTTTCCCAAGTCTACCTCCTTAAAATAAAGGACCAAATTATTAAAATATTTAGCCTTTATGTGTATCTTATAGACAAACATAAAGAAAAAAGAAAGTTTGATGCTATAGCAGCAGACATTCGATTATAGCAAATGACTTTTTCTTACCCAAACACTTTCAATTAAACTCCAGAAACTCAAGGTCTTTGAGATAATAATAGCAGATTAATTTTAAATTTCATGGTAAAGCAAAAACATTCTGTGTTCTACTGCAACAACTCACTCAGGGAAAGGGGGAAAAAAACAAACCCAAAAAGTCTTCTTACTATAATCCTTTTTTCTAAATCACCTAGCATGCTAACATTTTGTTAATGTTTTCCCCTAACACAATTGTTTTGTTATAATCAGAGTGCAAGAATTATTCAGATCTCTTGACATTTTTTATTCCTCTCCCCACCCCCAAACACACTTTACCTGCTCTTTCTTGTCCAAAGGAATTGTCCTTTAAAGCCTTAATGCATCCATTATGTACAAGTTCTCCTAGACGTCTAAGGTCCATCTCAGATTTATCAACTAGCTCAGCATCTCTAGCTATAGCATCTAACCTGTAAGAAAACAAATATGTTTTTACAGCTCTAAAACTAGTATTATGAATGTCTCCTTCAGATTTTGAAACTAGAGAAGTGATCCTGTAAGTTATCATTCACCCACACTTGCTATGCTGTGTACAATTTTGATCCATGCAATTAAAAGCAGCTATAGAAAAGAATACAGAAACTATAAAAAAGGGTGTTTCACATAGAGGACAATACAACAGGAACTATAAAGGACACTAACTATACAGTTTTGAGTTACATTACTACACATTCTTTTAAATAGAAAAGGAACTATTATATATAATAAGATGATATATAGACTATAAATATTGTTAAAGAAAATGAAGGTGGGAAATTATTCTCAAAATACAGAGTAATACAGAAAACTTAAAATAAGAACTGACAATGAGAAAAATGCAGAACTGGCAGTTAGTCTGTTGAAAGCCTATGGCTTTATCCACTCTATCAACCAAGAAAACTGAACAATTGTCACTAATGCAGATTAAACAAGACAGTAGGTAAAGCATAAAGAAAAACAAGCAGTCTTTCAAAATTTAAAGATTTGTCGGACTGTCTGTCCACGTACATAACATATATGAAGAAAGGAAAAAAAAAATTAATTTAAATTCATGTTATAGTCAGCGCAAAAGATCAGGCACACTATTTTTTCTTCAACCTAAGGTTTCTTGGTGTATTGTTCTAATTTTAATGAAAACAAGGTTCCAAGTTGCTATACAAATATAATCAAATAAGTTTACCTTTCAAGTGGGCCACCAAATTTCTTGTAACTCTTGATAAACCTAGTAACAGAAAATAATTTTGCAGTTAAAAAATGTATGCCTAACTACACTGGTTTTAAAAATGTATCTCTCTGGGGGATACTGATCAAACAGCTGTGTGGTGCTTAGCTGCCTACTGAGGTTAAACCACAACAACTTATCAAAATGGATTTTGTGGGTTTTATTTATTTATTTATTTATTAAAAGTACCATATAACATTAATTCAATTACAATGGCAAGAAATTTAAAACAAAACAAAACTCACTGAACCTTTTGTAGGTATTTCCACAAAAATGTGCATACCATTTCTTCAACTACAGTTTTTAGGTTAAATGATGGGTAGTAGAATATTTTGTTTGTGGGGTTAAAAAAAAGCTCACCCATTTTAGAAACTGGTTTTCAAAAATCACTGTCTTCAGGGGATGCAGGAAGAATAAAAGACTGTAAAACAATTGAGAACATTTTTCTAACCCAATGTTATCCCTCACCAAAAAAGGTTCACAATCCGGACATAAGAGTTCCTTATGTCAGCACCCCAAACTACACAGAGTAAAGCCTTAAATGCCTAGAATAAAAATTTTTAAATAAATTCAGGAAAAATAGACTGTTTTCCATATTTCCAAACTCTAAAATGATAAAAAAAATATGCTTTGTCCCTTTAAATATGCATGTTCTCCCACATCTTACCGCCTAATCTCTGCATCGCTAAATCCTTTAATATTTTCTCGAGGAATAGTTCGTGGTCGTCCACGTTTTTTGGGTCGTTTTCTTTCTGAGATGGAGTCACTATCAGATCCAGAATATCTTCTGCTCCTACCTCGTTTCCCTTCACTTCCATTGAAGCTGATCTGGAATTTCAGATTAAGTAGTTCAAAGCTACATGACTAAAACATTTTATTAATGTGTTAGCTAGACTGTCAAAAAATGGGAAGGGGGGGGGCGGGGGCACCATGTGTGAAAACCACCCAACCCAAAAGTACAAGCTAAACCAACAGCAACAAAAAACCAAACAACAAAAACAAATAAATCAAAGTTAGTTGGTCAAAACCCAGAGATACCTGTTTTGCACAGTTTCTCATCCTTGGGAGCATATATATTTCTTCAAGCTCTTTTTGTCTTTCTTCCTCTTCTATTCGTCGCCGCTGGACTTCTGGAATGATTTCTTCCCAGTTTCTTAAATTTTGTTCTGGTTCCAACTCAATGTCGTCTTCATCCATATTGGAAAAGTTAGCCACCTTATATATTGGAACATAAGTATTTTCACCAAATCAATACGTGATTTTATTCAAACAAAGAGTCAGTAGTTAATATTCTAGGAAAACTTAGTTCAGAACAGCATATTTTATTTATTTATATATATACAAATTGTACACATATAAAATGCTTCATGAGGCACTGTCTCTAATGAAAGTATTTTCATACATGAAATGCACACACTCCATGCAACATGGCTGAATATAAAGATGAGAATCTTTTTCTTCTTTTACGAGTAATACAGAAAATACTATGAAATGCCTCCCCAATAGCTGTGATTGTTGTTTAATTTCCTTCAAAGCAGAAAGCAAGTCTGAATACCTGAGTTAATATGAAACTATAATAATGTAGAACTAACCAAACATTAATGAACTGTAGAAATCACAATATTTTGCAAATGAATGATTAGCAGGAAAGTGATTTAGTACTCTACTGATCTAAAAAATTCCTGCCCTGCTTTAAACAAAAAGACAAGCAAAAACACAACACACATACCAAACCCAAACAACAACAACAAAAAGATCCACACAAAAAAAACCACAAAAAAACCCAAACCACCACACACAATTTGGACCCATTTAAAATATTAAGTATTATCCAGTTACATGTATCTGGCATTCACGTTTACATGAGGGCTTAAAGGAATTTCTAAAAGTCATCAACTAAGAAATCCAAACTTCATTCTCTGTTTTCAGAAGTACCACACGTGTATAAAGCATTAAATGAAAACCAGCCCTCCCCAGTATTCTAATAATTAAATCAAAGACTACAGTATTTGTAAATCTCTTTCTTATTTTATGAGCAAAATACATTATGTATTTTTAAACATTTGCACTGGCAGTATAGGTGAACCCTGTATAGGTGAAAAGACATTCTATTCCAAAGAGTTGACTTATTGTTGCACCTGTTTCATAAGAATGAAGAAAAGATGAACAGGTGCACAAAAGAAGAAAAAAAAGTAGCATTTTTAAAGGAAAGTATAATTAAAGGAAGAGAGCAATACCTTGAACTGTGAAAGCAACTCATCTCCTACAGTTAGTGGGCCTGGCTCATTTTCTCGAGTTTCAGCCCTCTTCAGGATTTCATCTATATCCATTTCCTGAAACAGATGTTTCTCTTTACAACAAAAGAATTCATACGCATTTTTAGTTTCTCTGTTCATCAAGTATAGATGCACTGTTCCATTTACCTGAGGCTCCTCCTCTTCCCCTTCAGGTTCTTTAAAAAGTTCCTCGGCACCAAACTTCAAAATTGCTGATAACTCTTCCTTATTAAAAGGTGTTGAGCTGAAATACAGGAAGTTTCAGATAAATACTTTACTTTAGTGAATTTTTTGAAATTACTATAACCATGAGTCAATTAAACTTCCTTTTGACTTAAATAAAAACTATATTTAATATGCAAAAAAAAGTACAAAGACAACATACTTTACAGTCTTTACTTACATAACACCTTATCACATATTTTTTGCCTTTTATTAACCAAGTGAAATGACTTGCATTTTTACTCAATTAGTCAGGTATACTTAAGAATAAGTTAATCTGAAAAAATAAACAAATATACCTGGAAGGAGTAGAGCCTGTATGTAGTACAGTTTTCCCTGTTGTGTCCATTCTCTGAATTACTAAGTGATCTAACACCATCTTTTTCTTGGCTCTTTCAAGAATATCTTCTTCTACTGATCCTTTTGTAACTAGCCGATAAATATTAACCTATGCATATTATAAAAAAGGCTTTATTTACATGCTCACAAATTACACATGAAAACAATATTCAGATGAAGTTAACAAAAAACCCTTGAGCAACAACAGTGAGAAATATTAGTCATGATTACAAATCTTCTAAATCTTAACGAACTAGTATTTCATGTATGAAACTAGTCAATCATGTTACCATGGTCTCTACATAAATTCTTTAAAAAAATAAAAGAAAGAAATCCTTAGACCTCTCCTCTTTAAACTTCTGTGATTAGGCACAAGCATGGCCACAAGGAAAAGTGTTATATCTGAATACTGCTTGAAGTCTTCTGCAAGAAAGAAACCCAGAGAACTACGAAGTATTTAACTTCATTAACATTAAGTAAAATGGATGCGCCTGAAGTATAGCAGTTACTTTCTAGAATGACATGATGCCAATAAATGTGGGAAAAGTCCACAACTCTTCTCCCTATCCATCCATATACAACGGCTGCCATGCAATTTATAATTTTTTCTTGAAGGCAAATTAGCATTCTTAACATTTTTACACATTCTTGGCAAGTATTACTTATTTGCAAAATACATAAGAACTGTGATGGCCCAGACAGACAGCTTATGACTACCATTTGAAACCCTCCTTCAGGTTTGAAGCTTAAAAGACAAGTGTGCGTACCTGTTTCTTCTGTCCAATTCTATGGGCTCTAGCCTGCGCTTGAAGATCATTCTGAGGATTCCAGTCAGAATCAAATATAACTACAGTGTCAGCAGATGCCAAATTTATACCTAATCCTCCAGCTCTGGTAGAGAGCAAAAAGCAGAAGTCCTGAAATTATAAAATAAGAAAAAGCTTTATATATATTAGCTATAATACTCTCCAAGGAACCAATAAGACTTCTTCCTATGCTCTGTGGAGCAGACTATGAAATCATACACTTCTTTAAGTATATCATAAACATGTTAGACTTGTAATTCAACAAGGTGCTCGTCATGGCTAGAGACAGTAAATTGCTATTAGAATAGACAAAACTAGACTACTTCAGTTGGAAGGGACCTACAACAATCATCTAGTACAACTGCCTGACCAATTCAGGGCTGATCAAGTTAAAGCATGTTATTAAGGGCATTGTCCAAAGGCCTCTGAAACACTGACAGTCTTGGGGCATCAACCACCTCTCTAGGAAGCCTGTTCCAGCGTTTGACCACCATCACAGAAAATAAATGCTTCCTCATGTCCAGTCTAAACCTCCTGATGGTGCAGCTTTGAACCATTCCCATGCATCCTGTCCCTGGATCCCAGGGAGAAGAGCTCAGGACCTCCTTCTCCACTTCCCCTCCTCAGGAAGCTGTAGAGAGCAATGAGGTTGCCCCTCAGCCTCCTTTTCTCCAAAGTAGACAAACCCAGAGTCCTCAGCCACTCCTCATAAGACATGCCCCTTTCACCAGCTTTGTTCATAGAATCATGGAATGGTATAGGTTGGAAGGGACCTTGAAGATCATCGAATTCCAACCCCCCTGCCATAGGCAGGGACACCTCTCACGAGACCAGGTTGCCCAAGGCCACATCCAGCCTGGCCTTGAGCACCTCCAGGGACAGGGCTTCAACAACCTCTCTGGGCAACCTGTTCCAGTGCCTTACTACCCTTAAAGTGAAAAACTTCTTCCTAATGTTCAATCTAAACCTGCCCTCTTCCAGCTAAAAGCCATTCCCCCTCGTCCTATCACTACATGCCCTAGTAAAAAGTCCTTCCCCAGCTCTCCTGTAGGCCCCCTTTAGGTACTAGAAGGCCGCAATAAGGTCTCCCCGGAGCCTTCTCTTCTCCAGGCCGAACAACCCCAACTCTCTCAGCCTCTCCTCATAGGAGAGGTGCTCCAGCCCTTGGATCATCCTCGTGGCACTCCTCTGGACATGCTCCAGCAGGTCCATGTCCTTCTTATGTTGGGGACTCCAGAGCTGGATGCAGTACTCCAGGTGGGGTCTCACGAGAGCGGAGTAGAAGGGCAGAATCACCTCCCTTGACCTGCTGGCCACACTTCTTTTGATGCAGCCCAGGATACGATTGGCCTTCTGGGCTCTGATCGCACATTGCTGGCTCATGTTGAGTTTCTCGTCCATCATCACACCCAGGTCCTTCTCCTCAGGGCTGCTCTCCAGCCATTCCCCGCCCAGACTGTATTTGTGCTTGGGATTGCCCCCACCCAGGTGCAGGACCTTGCACTTGGCCTTGTTGAACTGCATGAGGTTGGCTTGGGCCCAGCCTGTCCAGGTCCCTCTGGATGGCATCCTCCCCTCCAGCGTGTCTACCTCGCCAAACAGCTTGGTATCATCAGCAAACTTGCTGAGGGTGCACTCTACCCCACTGTCCATGTCGCTGACAAAGATGTTGAACTGTACAGGTCCCAGTACCGATCCCTGAGGAACGCCACTCGTCACTGCTCTCCAATTGGACACAGAGCCATTGACCGCAACACTTTGAGTGCGACTGTCCAGCCAGTTCTTTATCCACCGAATAGTCCATCTGTCAAATCAATGTCTCTCCAATTTAGAGACAAGGATGTCATGCAGGATAGTGTCAAATGCATCCGTAGATGCTAAACAGCACCAGTCCCAGTACTGACCATTCGTCACTGCTTGCTACTTGGACATGGAGCCGTTGACCACAACTCTTTGAGTGCGACGGTCCAGCCAATTCCTTATCCACCGAGAGCGGTCCATTGGTCAAATCCATGTCTCTCCAATTTAGAGACAAGGATATCGTGTGGGACAGTGTCAAACGCTTTGCACAAGTCCAGGTAGATGACATCAGTAGATCTTCCCTTGTCCACTGCCGCTGTAACCCCTTCGTAGAAGGCCACCAAATTTGTCAGGCATGACTTGCCCTTGGTGAAGCCATGTTGGCTCTCGCCAATCACCTCCTTGTTTTCTGTGTGCCTCAGCAGAGTTTCCAGGAGGATCTGCTCCATGATCTTGCCAGGCACAGAGGTGAGACTGACTGGCCTGTAGTTCCCCGGGTCTTCCTTATTTCCCTTTTTGAAAATAGGGGTTATGTTTCCCCTTTTCCAGTCGGCAGGAACCTCGCCAGACTGCCATGACTTCTCAAATATGATGGATAGTGGCTTCGCGACTTGATCTGCCAGTTCCCTCAGGACCCGCGGATGTATCTCATCAGGTCCCATGGACTTGTGCACCTTCAGGTTCCTCAGGTGGTCTCTCACTTTATCTTCATCTACAGTGGGCGGTGCTCCGTTTTCCCAATCCTCTCCTTTGCAATCTGCGTCTTGGGCAGTGCGGCTGCTGTCCTTGTCTGTGAAGACTGAGGCAAAAAAGTCATTGAGTACCTCAGATCTGTCTCTATCCCGAGTGACCAGTTCTTGCGTTTCCTTCCGGAGAGGGCCTACATTTTCCCTAGTCTTTCTTTTCTCACTGACATACTTAAAGAAGGAGTTTTTGTTTGTCTTAATGTCCCTGGCCAGATTTAGTTCTAGCTGGGCTTTAGCTTGTCTAACCCGCTCTCTGGCTGCTCGAACGATTCCTCTGTAATCCTCCTAGGCTACCCGCCCCTGTCTCCACTCCTTATAGGCCTCCTTTTTTCTTTTGGTCATGTCCAGGAGCTCCTTATTCATCCATGCAGGCCTCCTGGCTTTTCTGCCTGCCTTCCTTCTTGGAGGGAGGCATTGCTCCTGTGTTTGGAAGAGGTGGTCCTTGAATATTAACCAACTTTCTTGGACCCCTCTTCCCTCCAGCACTTCATCCCACGGCACCATACCAAGCAGATTCTTCAAGAGGCCAAAGTCGGCTTTCCTGAAGTCCAGGGTGGTCAGCCTGCTGCGCACCTTCCTCGCTGCCTTGCGAATTTCGAATTTGACCATTTCATGGTCACTACAGCCCAGGCTACCCTTGAGTTTGACACTGTCAACCAGCCCCTCCTTGTTGGTCAGAACAAGGACCACCATGGCTCCTCTCCTCGTTGGCTCCTCAACCACTTGGAGAAGGAAGTTGTCCTCAATGCAATCCAGGAACCTCCTGGATTGCCTGTGCCTGGCTGTGTTACCCTTCCAACTGATGTCAGGGTGGTTGAAGTCACCCATGAGAACCAGGGTCTGTGAACGTGATGCCGCCCCTATCTGTCTATAGAGGGCTTCATCCACTTGGTCTTCTTGGTCGGGTGGCCTGTAGCATACCCCCACTGTAATGTCCCCTGCTCCCGATTTCCCTGTAATCCTGACCCATAGGCTCTCAGTTGGCTCTTTAGCCTCCCCTAGGTTGAGCTCCATGCATTCCAGCTGCTCGTCAACATATAAGGCAACACCGCCTCCTCGTTTCCCTTTCCTGTCTCTCCTGAAGAGCCTGTACCCTTCCATGCCGACAGTCCAGTCATAGGAGTCATCCCACCAAGTTTCTACGATGCTGATGAAATCGCAGCCTTGGAGGCGTGTACACATCTCTAGTTCCTCCTGTTTGCTCCCCATGCTCCGCGCATTTGTGTAGAGGCACTTCAGCTGTGTCTTCGTTGAGGCCAATTTGGTTGGAGCAGCTGTAATTACTTTGTGCTGCTCTCCAGGCAGCATTCCTTTGCCCTGTATTAACAGTGCCTCCTCATTGGTTCCCATTGGTCCAGGAGCTCCTAGCTCATCTACACGAGACTTTGAGCATGCTGCAGTGTAGCCAGCACATCTTGGAGCTAATGGCTGCAGGCCCTCACCAGTACCCTGTTCCCCTTTCCTTGATGCGACATCCCTTGGCTGGTCACGGGCAACCCTGATAATACCCCCTTCCCCCATCGAATCTAGTTTAAAGCCCTGTTAATGAGCCCTGCTAAGTTTTGGGCAAAAACCCTTCTCCCTCTTTGAGTGAGCCAGCCCCCATCTGATGCCAGCAGGCCTGATGCCGCATAGGTCATTCCATTGTTAAAAAACCCAAAATTGTGGCGTTGACACCAGCCACGGAGCCACATATTAACAGATTGAGCTCGTCTGTTCCTTTCAATGTCATTGCCCGCAACAGGAAGTAGGGAAGAAAAAATCACCTGTGCTCCAGATCCCCATAGTGACTGACCCAAGGCCCTGATATCCCTTTTAATCATCCTTGCACTCTGATCTGCACATTCATCACCCCCCACATGGAACAGAAGCAGTGGATAGTAGTCCGAGGGCTGCACCAGGCTAGGGAGTCTCTTAGTGATGTCCCTAACGCGTGCCCCCGGGAGGCAGCAGACTTCCCTGAGAGTGGGGTCTGCCCTACATATTGGGCCCTCAGTCCCCCTCAGTGCTGAGTCGCCCACGACTATAGCCCTCCTTTTCTTCCTTGCAGCAGTGGTCTTAATGTTGTGAGTGGGCCTTTCCAGTCCTAGCGTCTCCTGCGATGTATTAGGACTGTCAGCCTTTTTGTCCTCCGGCTGTCCTACCATGCCCAGGGCCTCGTACCTGTTGTATAATGGTACTAGGGGAGGGGAGGCGGGCAAGGAGGGGGCTCGCTTGCTGCGCCTACTGCAGATTTGCCTCCATTCATCATTTTTTGGTAGGCCTCTGCCTTCCATCCCTTCAGCCCTACAGGGCAAGGAGATGATATCCCTGTGGTCTTTTTTTATTTCCGGTGTCTGGCCCGGTCTCTCTTTCAAGGAGCTCAAGGCCTGGGTCCACCAGTGTATTTCTTTCTCACTCTCCCTGATACTCCTTAGTCTTTCAACTTCATCCCTGAGCTCTGCCACCAGGCTCAGCAGATCATCCACTTGCTCACACCTCACACATCCATTATTACCACTACCACTTGCTCCTAGAGCAAAGCTGTGGCACTCCCTGCAGCCGGAGGCCTGGGCCTGGTTTCCGAGGGAGCGCTGTCTGTGCGGCTGCGTCTACTCTGGCAGGTGATGAGGACAAGGCTTTCCGGCGGGTGGGGACCATGCCTGCGCTTCTCTTACCAGGTGAACCCACCTCTGGAACTGGCAGAAATGGCAGCACCCTCAGTGCCCTTCCTGTGCGCCCTTCTGCGTGAACTGCTGCGCAAACTGCCGCGCCATGCCCTGACAGACGCGCCACGCCCTGTTTGCCCGCTCTGGTTACTGCGCTCCCTAGGACTGCCTCTTATGGGAGTGGGGGAGCCGCCGTTGCCGTTGGTCCCGCCCCTTCCTTTGTTGCCCTACTCTGGGATGCATTCAAGGGCCTTTATATCCTTCTTCACTTGTGGGGCCCAGAACTGCACACAATACTCAAGGTGAGGCCACATCAACTCTGAATACAGCAGCATGATCCCCGCTCTTGACCGGCTGGTTATACTGTGTTTGATGCACCTCAGGATGCGGTTTGCCCCCTTGGCTGCCAGGACACACTGCTGACTCCTACTGAGCCTATGGTCAACCAGCATCCCCAGATCCCTTTCTGCAGGGCTGCTCTCCAGCCACTCCTCTCCCAATCTATAATTGTGTCCAGTGTAACTCCGCCCCAGGTGCACAATCCAGCATTTTGCAGAATCACAGAATGGTCAGGGTTAGAAGGGACCTCTGGAGATCATCTAGTCCAACCCCCCTGCCACAGCAGGGACACCTACAGCAGGTTGCACAGGACGGTATCCAGGCGGGTTTTGAATGTCTCCAGTGTGGGAGACTCCACAACCTCTCTGGGCAGCCTGTTCCAGTGCTCTGCCACCCTCAAAGGAAAGAAGTTCCTCCTCGTGTTAAGATGGAACTTCCTATGGTCAAGTCTGTGCCCGTTACCTCTTGTCCTATCACTGGGCACCACTGAAAAAAGACTGGTCCCATCCACCCAGCACCCTCCCTTTAAGTATTTATAAGCATTGATAAGATTCCCACTGAGTCTTCTTTTTTCTAGACTAAAAAGACCCAAGTCCCTCAGCCTTTCCTCCTAAGAGAGATGCTCCAATCCCCTAATCATCTTCGAAGCCCTTTGCTGGACCCTCTCCAGCAGTTCCCTGTCCTTCTTGAACCGGGGAGCCCAGAACTGGACACAATACTCCAGATGCGGCCTCACCAGGGCAGAGTAGAGGGGGAGGATGACCTCCCTCGACCTGCTGGCCACATTCTTCTTGATGCACCCCAGGATGCCATTGGCCTTCTTGGCCACCAGGGCACATTGCTGCCTCATGGTCATCCTGTTGTCCACCAGGACTCCCAGGTCCCTTTCCACACAGCTGCTCTCCAGGAGGTCAGCCCCCAACCTGTACTGATGCATGGGGTTGTTCCTCCCCAGATGCAGTACCCTACACTTGCCCTTGTTGAATTTCATCAGGTTTTCTCTGCTCAGTTCTCCAGCCTGTCCAGGTCACGCTGTATGGCGGCACAGCCTTCCGGTGTGTCAGCCACCCCTCCCAGTTTTCTGTCATCAGCAAACTTGCTGATAGTACACTCTATCCCTTCATCCAGGTCATTGATGAATATATTGAATAGGACCGGACCCAGTACTGACCCCTGGGGAACACCACTTGTTACTGGCCTCCAACTGGACTCTGCACCACTAACCACAACCCTCTGAACTCTATCTGTCAGCAACTGTTCAATCCACCCCACTATCCATTCATCTAACCCACACTTCCTAAGCTTGCCTGTGAGGATGATGTGGGAGACGGTGTCGAAAGCCTTGCTGAAGTCAAGGTAGACAACATCCACTGCCTTTTCCTCATCTACCCAGCCAGTCACGCCATCGTAGAAGGCTATCAGATTACTCAGACATGACTTCCCCTTGGTGAATCCATGTTGACTACTTCTGATAACCTTCTTTTCCTCCAGATGCTTGGAGATAACGCCCAGAACAAGCTGTTCCATCATCTTTCCAGGGATGGAGGTGAGGCTGACTGGCCTGTAGTTTCCCGGGTCTTCCTTCTTGCCCTTTTTGAAGACTGGAGTGACATTGGCTTTCCTCCAGTCCTCAGGCACCTCTCCTGTTCTCCAGGACCTTTCAAAGATGATGGAGAGCGGCCCAGCAATGACTTCTGCCAGCTCCCTCAGCACTCGCGGGTGCATCCCATCAGGCCCCATGGATTTCTGGGTATACAGTTTACCTAATTGTTCTCTGACCTGTTTTTTTTCAACCAAGGGAAAGTCTTCCTTCCTCCAGACTTTCAAAGTTTTTTACCCGCAAAGTCTGGGACTCCCGAGAGCTGGCCCGAGCAGTGAAGACAGAAGCAAAGAGGGCATTCAGCAACTCTGCCTTCTCTGTATCATCTGTCACCACGGCACCCATCTCGTTCAACAGCGGGCTCACATTTTCCCTAGTTTTCCTTTTGCCTCCGATGTACTCGAAGAAACCCTTCCTGTTGACCTTGAAATCCCTTGCCAGATTTAATTCCAAGGGGACCTTAGCTTTCCAAATTTTACCCCTGCATACCATGACAGCATTCTTACACTCTTCCCAAGCAGTCAGCCCCTTCTTCCACATACTGTAAACTTCCTTCTTCCACCCTGAGCTTTTTCAGAAGCTCCCTGCTCAGCTATGCAGGTCTCCTGCTTCCCTTGCCTGATTTCTTGCTCTTCGGGATGCACTGATCCTGAGCTTGGAGGAAGCGATACTTAAATATCAACAGCTCTCTTGAGCCCCCCTACCCTCTAGAGCCCTAACCCATGGGATTTCTCCAAGCAGTTGCTTGAGATCAAAGTTAGCCCTCCTGAACTCAAAGGTTGCAATCCTACTTGTCGTTTTGTGCATACTGCACTTAACCCTGAATTCTATCTTCTCAGGGATCTAGACAGACTGGACCAATGGGCTGAGGCCAATGGTATGAGGTTCAACAAGGCCAAGTGCTGGGTCCTGCACTTGGGTCACAACAACCCCATGCAGCGCTACAGGATTGGGGCGGAGTGGCTCGAAAGCTGCCCAGCAGAAAAGGACCTGGGGGTGTTGGTGGACAGCCAGCTGAATATGAGCCAGCAGTGTGCCCAGGTGGCCAAGAAGGCCAACAGCATCCTGGCCTGTATCAGGAATAGTGTGGTGAGCCGGACTAGGGAAGTGATCATCCCCCTGCACTCAGCACTGGTGAGGCCCCACCTCGAGTCCTGTGTTCAGTTTTGGGCCCCTCACTACAAGAAGGACATTGAGGTGCTGGAGCATGTCCAGAGAAGGGCCACAAGGCTGGTAAGGGGTCTGGAGGACAAATCTTACGAGGAACGACTGAGGGAACTGCGGTTGTTTAGCCTGGAGAAGAGGAGGCTGAGGGGAGACCTTATCACCCTCTACAACTACCTGAAAGGAGGTTGTAGAGACGTGGGGGCTGACCTTTTCTCCCTGGTGAAAAGTGATAGGACAAGAGGAAATGGGTTTAAGTTATGTCAGGGGAGGTTTAGACTAGATATTAGGAAACATTTTTTCACTGAAAGTGTTATCAGACATTGGAATAGGCTGCCCAGGGAGGTGGTGGATTCACCATCTCTGGAGGTGTTTAAATAAAGGTAGATATGGTACTTAGGGACATTGTTTAGAAGTGGGTTTTGTCAGGGTAGGTTAATGGTTGGACTTGATGATCTTAAAGGTTCCTTCCAACCTCAGCAATTCTATGATCACTGCAGCCAAGTCTGTCCCCAACCTTAATGTCCTCCACCAGTCCCTCGTTTTTGCCCTAGAGGTGTGGTGGGCCTTCCAATTCTCAAAAATACTAGCACTCTGCCCCACAAGTGCTGAGCTACTACAGCCAGGCACCTCTCTGGTGAGCCCAGTTACATCCCCACCCCCCTTCCAATCTAGTTTAAAGCTCTCTCAATGAGCCCTGCTAACTCTAGTCCTAGAATCCTTTTCCACCTGCGAGACAGGCTTTTTCCCATCTGCTACCAGCAGGCCTGGTGTTCTGTAAATCAGGCCATGGTCAAAGAACCCAAAGTCCTGCCAGTAGCACCAGGTTCGGAGCCAGTCATTGACCTGCTGGCTCTTCCTGTTTACCCCCTCATCATTCCCCGCAACCGGAGGGATAGAGGAGAACAAGACTTGTGCTCCCTTGACCAGTCGTCCCAAGGCCCTGAAATCTCTCTTCATTGCCCTTGGACTTCTTCTCACTACTTCATCACTGCCTACCTGAAAGACCAAAAGGGGATAATAATCAGAGGGCCGTATCAGGGAAGGATGCTGCTTCTTAACATTGTTAACCCGGGCCCCAGGGAGGCAGCAAACTTCCCTGTATAGCGGGTCCAGTCTACATATTGGGCCTTCCGTTTCCTTCAAAAGCGAGTCACCTATGACAATGACCCATCTTTTGTTTTTGACTGTGGAGGTTTTGATTCGGGGGGTGGTCCGACTAGGCCTCAATGACACCTCCAAGCTGGAAGGATTATCATCCTCACCGTTGCCCAGTTCCCCTTGCAGAGCACTGTACTTGTTCTGCAATGGCACCTGGGAAGGTGGGGTAGTCGGCGGGCAGATGCACCTGCGGCGCCTGTTGTGTCGGGCAGGAACATCTTGCCATTGGCCCCTGTCCTCCAAGTTACCCCGTTCAGTCAGACGGGGAGAGGAGAGAGAGTTCTCTGTAGCAGGGGCTCTATCTGCCTGCTGGGTTTCTGTCATGGGAGACAGGGTAAGACTCCAGGCATCTATCTCCCTCTCGCATTCCCTGATAACCCTCAACCTGCTTACCTCTTCCCTGAGCTCCATCACTAAGCAGAGGAGCTCCTCTACCTGGGCACACCTGCCACAGGCACGCTCACCGCTGCCATCCGACACTGGCGTAAGAGCAGGGCACACCCTGCAGCCCGACGCCTGGGTGGCAACGTGTTCGCGCGAGAGCTCCATCTGCGAAGCAGCATCAGAGCTGGTGCATGCAGAGGTCGTAGGGGCCATGGTCTTCTGCTGAGTAGATACCATGGCTACCCGACCAAGCTGGTAGATTTTCAGCACCCTTCCGTGCGACCTGCCACACCCTGTTGGCCCAGCCTGTTCACCTGCCCAGGGAGCCCTTGTTCTTGTTAAATTTCATGCCGTTAATCATTGCCCAATGCTCCAATCTATCGAGATCCCTCTGCAAGGCCTCGTGTCCCTCGAGAGAGTCAACAGCACTTCCCAGTTTGGTATCATCAGCAAACTTGCTGATGGCGCATTCAACTCCTGCACCAAGATCGCTGATAAAAATATTGAACAGAACTGACCCTAAAATTGAACCTTGAGGAACGCCACTGGTGACCGGTCATCAGCCAGATGTAGCCCCATTCACTACAACCCTTTGGGCCCTTTCCTTCAGCCAGTTCTTCACCCAGCGCACCGTGAACCTGCTCATCCCACAGCTGGACAACTTGTCCAGGAGGATGCTGTGAGGGACAGTATCAAAAGCCTTACTAAAATCAAGAATAACTACATCCACTGCCTTCCCTTCATCCACTAGGCGGGTGGCCTTATCATAGAAGGAAATCAAATTATTTGCTGCTGATGATTCACATAGGAACCAGTGACACAGCTGGGAGCAGCCTGAAGACTACCAAGAAAGAATATAGAGCCCTGGGAGCAGTGGTCAGAGACTCTGGGGAACAGGTAGTTTTTTCATCAGTCTTCCTGGTCAAAGGGAGGGGGGTTGACAGGGCCAGGTGAATCTGGCAAATCAATAGCTGGCTACAGGACTGGTGCTACAGCCAGGGGTTTGGCTTCTTAGATCATGGGACTCACTTTGAGAAACCTGGTCTACTGGGGCTGGATGGGGTCCACCTGTCAGAAAAGGGAAAGATTCTCTTTGGCCAAAGGCTCGCCAACCTTGTGAAGAGGGCTTTAAACTAGAGTTGCTGGGGGAGGGGAACCAGAATCCATGCCACTCCTACCAATACAATGCTGCTACTAGTAGTAGAGGACCACAACCTGGAGATGGGTTGCAGGTCAGCAGGAGAGCACCTGGAGTGCAGATTAAAGGAAAAATATCCACTCTAGCCAGGGAGCTAGATTCATCGGGGGCCCAACTTAAATGCCTCCATGCAAATGCACATAGCACGGGGAACAAACAAGAGGAGTTAGAGACATGCGAACGCCTGCAAGGCTATGATCTAATCGGCATCACGGAGACATGGTGGGAAGGCTCCTATGATTGGAATGTTGAAATGGATGGATACAGGCTCTTCAGGAAGGACAGGCAGGGGAGACGGGGAGGGGGGTGTCACCCTCTATGTCAGTATCCAGCTGGAGTGCTTGGAGCTCCGCCTGGGGATGGATGAGGAGCTGACAGAGAGCTTATGGGTCAGGATTAAAGGGAGGGCAGGGACAAGTGATGTTACGGTGGGGGTCTGCTATAGGCCACCTGACCAGGAAGATGGAGCAGATGAGGTCCACTATAGACAGATAGGAGCAGCTTCATGTTTACAAGCCCTGGTCCTCATGGGGGACTTCAACCACCCTGTTATCTCTTAGAAGGCCAACACAGCAGGGCATAAGCAATCCAGGCAGTTCCTGGAATGCGTCGATGATAACTTCCTTCTCCAAGTGATAGAGGAGCCAACGAAGAGAGATGCCATGCTGGACCTTGTTCTCACCAACAAGGAGGAATGTCATGCTCAAGGGCAGCCTTGGCTGCAGCGACCATGAGATGGTGGAGTTTGAGATCCTTAGGGCAGTGAGGAGGGTACACAGCAAGCTCGCTACCCTGGACTTCAGGAGAGCAGACTTTGGCCTCTTCAGGGATCTGCTTGGCAGAGTACAGTGGGATAAAACCCTGGAAGGAAGAGGGGCCCAAGAAAGCTGGCTGATATTTAAAGACCACCTCCACCAAGCTCAGGAGTAATGCATCCCGACAAAGAGGAAGTCAGGCACAAACGCCTGGAGGCCTGCATGGATGAACAAGGAGCTCCTGGACAATCTCAAACAGAAAAAGGAAGCCTACAGAGGGTGGAAACAAGGACAGGTAGCCAGGGAGGAATACAGAGGAATTGTCCAAGCAGCCAGGGATCAGGTTAGGAAAGCTAAAGCCCAGATAGAACTAAAACTGGCCAGGAACATCAAGGGACACAAGAAAGCCTTCTATTAGTATGTCAGTGACAAAAGGAAGACTAGGCAAAATGTGGGCCCTCTCGGGAAGGAAATGGGAGATCTGGTCACACAGGATATGGACACAGCTGAGGTCCTCAATGACTAATTTGCCTTGGTCTTCACCAGCAAGGGCTCTAGCCACACTGCCCAAGTCGCAGAAGGAAGAGAGACACTGGGAGAATCAGTTGCGGCCCACTGTAGGAGAAGACGAGGTTTGAGATCAGCTGAGGAGCCTGAAGGTGCACAAGTCCATGGGACCTGATGAGATTCATTCACGGGTCCTGAGGGAACTGGAGGATGAAGTTGCCAAGCTACTATCCATTATATTTGAGAAGTCATGGCAGTCTGGCGAGGTTCCTGCTGATTGGAAAAGGGGAAACATAACCCCCATTTTTAAAAAGGGTAAAAAAGAAGACCCAGGGAACTACATGCCGGTCAGTCTCACCTCTGTGCCCAGCAAGATCACGGAGCAGATCCTCCTGAAAACTCTGCTAAGGCACATGGAAAATAAGTACGTGGTTGGTGGCAGCCAAGACAGCTTCACTAAGGGAAAATCATGCCTGACAAATTTGGTGGCCTTCTATGATGGCGTTACAGCATTGGTGGATAAGGGAAGAGCGACTGACATCATCTACCTGGAGTTGTGCAAAGCGTTTGACACTGTCCCACATGACATCCTTGTCTCTAAATTGGAGAGACATGGATTTGACCAATGGACCGCTCTCAGTGGATAAGGAATTGGCTGGACCGTCGCACTCAAAGAGTTGTGGTCAATGGCTCAATGGCCAAGTAGCAAGCAGTGATGAGTGGTCAGTACTGGGACTGGTGCTGTTTAACATCTTTGTTGGTGACATGGATGTTGGGATGGAGTACACCCTCAGCAAGTTTGCTGACAACACCAAGCTGTGTGGAGCGCTTGACACGCTAGAGGGGAGGGATGCCATCCAGAGGGACCTGGACAGGCTGGAGAGGCGAGCCTGTGCAAATCTCATGCAGTTCAACAAGGCCAAGTGCAAGGTCCTACATCTGGGTCAGGGCAATCCCAAGCACAAATACAGGCTGGGTGGAGAACGGACTGAGAGCAGCCCTGAGGAGAAGGACTTGGGGGTGTTGGTGGATGAGAAGCTCAACATGAGCCAGCAATGTGCATTCACAGCCCAGAAGGCCAACTGCATCCTGGGCTGCATCAAAATAAGCGTGGCCAGCAGGTCGAGGGAGGTGATTCTGCCCCTGTACTCCGCTCTGGTGAGACCCCACCCGGAATACTGCATCCAGCTCTGGGGCCCTCAACATAAGAAGGACGTGGACCTGTTGGAGCGAGTCCAGTGAGGGCCACGAAGATGATCCGAGGGCTGGAGCACCTCTCCTATGAGGACAGGCTGAGAGAGTTGGGGTTGTTCAGCCTGGAGAAGAGAAGGCTCCGGGGAGACCTTATAGCAGCCTTCGAGTACTTAAGTACAGGGGCCTACAGAAAAGGTGGAGAGGGACTCTTCATCAGGGAGTACAGCAATAGGACGAGGGGTAACGGTTTTAAACTGAAAGAGGGTATATTTGGATTAGGTATTAGGAATAAATTCTTTACTGTGAGGGTGGTGAGACACTTGCACAGGTTGCCCAGAGAAGTTGTTGAGGTCCCATCCCTGGAGGTGTTTAAGGCCAGGTTGGATGGGGCTTTGAGCAAGCTGATCTAGTGGAAGGCGTCCCTGCACATGGCAGGGGATTGGAACTAGATGATCTTTAAGGTCCCTTCGAACTCTTAAACATTCTATGAAATTAGTTAAACAGGACTTTCCCTTTTGAACCCATGTTGATTGCATTGCTCTTTAAATGCCCTTCAGTAGCACCCAGTATGATCTGCTCCATAGTTTTTCCAGGTACTGAGGTTAGACTAACAGGTCGGTCTTTTACTGGGTCTTCCCTCACGCCCTTCTTGTAAATTCAAATAACATTGGCTAGCTTCCAGCCAGCGGGGACCCCCCCAGACTCCCAGGATGTTTGGTAGATGATCAAGACGGGTCCTGCCATAATATCTGCTAGCTCCTTCAGTACTCTGGGATGAATCCCATCAGGCCCCATGGACTTGTGAACATTCAGCTGATACAGCTGGTCCCTTACAATTTCAGTGTCTACAAATTGAAAGTCACTGTTCCCACACTCGTGGTCCTCCAACTCAGGGGACCGGGAAGCCCAAGTATTATTAAAGACTGAGGCAAAAAACGCACTGAATGCCTCTGGTTTTTCTTCATCCCTATTAGTCAGGTGACCATCTTCAACAAGTATCAGTCCAGTTTTCTTTAGACCTCCTTTTGCTATTAAGATACTTAAAAAAAGCCGTTATTATCTGACACAACACTGGCCAGTTTCAACTCTAATTGAGCTTTGGCTTTTCGGGTCTTCTCCCTGCATATACAAACCACGGCTCTGTAATTTTCCTGTGAAGTCTGTCCTCGCTTCCAGAGATCATGCAATTTCTTTTTCCTCCTGAGCTCCATGAGGAGTTCTCTGTTCAGCCAAGCTGGTCTTTTGCTTGACTTTCGACACAGTGGAATTGCCTGCTCCCGTGCTTCTAAAAGGTGGTTATTAAAGACTGACCAGCACTCGTGGACCCCTAAGCCCTCAAAAGCAGATTCCCAGGCTACTCAGCTAAGTAGCTCCCTGAGTAGCTTAAAGTTTGCTCTCCTGAAGTCCAGGGTAGCAACTCTGCAGTCTTTTTCTCATTACACCGAACATTTTGAACTCAACCATTGCATGATCACTGTGTCCAAGACAGACACCTACCAACACATCCCCCATGAGCCCTTCTCTATTCACAAACAGCAAGTCTATCTTTCCTAGTTGGCTCACTGAGTACTTGTGACAAGAAGTTATCTCCTACAAAGTTCAAGAATTTCCAAGACCTGCTCGTCACAGCAGTATGATACTCCCAGTTGACGTCTGGGAAGTTGAAATCTCCCATGAGGACAAGGGCTACTGATCCAGATATTTCTCCTAACTGCCTATAGAATAATTCATCAGCACTTACATCCTGGCTGGGTGATCAGTAGTAGACACCCACTACATCTCCTTTGTTTTCTGTCCCCCTAATCCTCACCCAGAGGCTCTCAACCACATCACACACTAACTGTAAGGGCTGTACAATCAAACCTCTCCCTTACATACAGTGTGACACCTCTACCTCGCCTGCCCTGCCCATCCCTCCTGAACAGCCTGTAGCCCTCTACCCCAGCACTCCCATCGTGGGACTCATTCCACCAAGTCTCACTAATACCAATGATATCATAGCTCTGGGAGCTAACCAATGCTTCCAGTTCATCCTGTTTGTTTCTCATACTGTGTGCACTGGTGTACAAGCATTTCAGATACGCTCCTGAGCCCTCCGTGCTCCCAGGAGCAGTGTCAATTTCCCACTAGCATTGCCACCCTCAGGCAATGCCATGCCAACCCTTGGCTTACCTACTGCAATCCTGTTGGTATCCCCTTCCCGATTCGATTCTAGTTTAAAGCTCTCTCGATCATTATGTTGTGGGTTAACCCCAGTAGGCAGCTAAGCACCACACAGCCACTCAATCACTTCTCCCCCACACCTCCAGTGGGACAGGGGAAGAGGAAGAGAAGACTAAAAGCAAGGAAACTTGGGGGTCGAGATAAAAATTGTTTAATAAGCAAAGGAGAAGTGGAAGAAGAGATAAAGAAAAAACAAAACAAGTGATGCAAAGGAAATCACTCACCACCTCCCATGCGTAGGACCGATGCCCAGTCAGTTCCCAAACAAAAGATGGCTAACCTCCCTAAACCCCCTCCTCTCCCCTTTTATCGCTGAGCGTGACATTATATGGCATGGAATATCTCTTTGGTTAGTTTGGGTCATCTGCCTGGTTATGTCCCCTCCCAATCTCTTGCACACCCCCCAATCTATTCACTGGGGGGGGGGGGCGGGCAGAGTGAGAGAGAGAAGGCCTCGACACTATGCAAGCACTGTTCAGTAACAGCTAATACACTGGTGTGTTATTAGCATTGGTTTTGTCACAAATCTAAAATACAGCACTGTACGAGCTGCTATGAAGACAATTAACTCCAGTCCAACAGACCTACTATAAATATAAAGCAAACTGAGATCAATTTCTCTTGTGAACAGTTATCAACTTCTCCATGGTTTAAAGTAAGCAGCATCCTAGAAGATGAGCAAAAGCCACTTGTTGAGAAAAAAACCAAGCAAAACACTGATCAAAAATACAAACCCCCTTGTTGTTAAAGCCTCATGTGTGCCCAAGTCCCTTGTGCTTTCTGTTAAGAAAACTAAAGTGTTTTGCTGGGGTCAATGCTCTTCAAAATATTCATGAATAATATGAAAATGAGATGAGCAATGATGTGACAAAGTTTGCAGATGACATGGAGTTATTCAGAGACAACTACAAAGGACTACAGAAGGATCATATGAGACAGGCAATAAAAAAAGCATATGAAATTAAAGATAAAGTGAAATAGGAAATAAATTTTGTGTTTTAAATACAGTGAAAGGTAATAGCAAGTCATTACTGCTCAGGAATGAGTCCTTGGAGTTATCATAGATATTTCCATTAATACCTTAGCTCAGTAATAGCAAAAAAAAAGTATGAAGTTTTATTGATTATTAGAAAAGAAATGGAGAATAAAACAGGAAACAATTTTATTGCTGCACAACTCCATAGTTTGCCTCCATTCTTGAATACCATGCGAAGTTTGGATCCCCCTTCATCTTAAAAACTGTACAGTACAACTACAAGGATTCCAGAAAAAGGCAATGATGTCTATACCAGAAAATTAAAACAAAACTAACTTCTGTATTTGACAAATATCTGAAGTTTATGTTTGAAATTAAGTCCTTCCTCCTCAACCACAGCAGAAACATAAGCTCAGCAGCAACTGACAAATGCTATGCTTCTATTACTGAAAAAAGCTGTCAGTGTAGAATAAAAGACCTAAGATTGTCAAAGGTATGGAAAGGCTTCCATAGTAGGAAACCTAAATAAACTAGGAATTTTAAGTGGTACACAAACAATGGCTATAAATCAGTTCTTCGGTTTCTTCCAGGGCAAAAAATGAAGGTAACAGAAGCCAGATTTAAAGCTATTAAAGATAGCTTTTCTTCATGCAAGAATATACACAACTCAATTCTGCCCATTGCCTAAGTAGGTTTTCAGTGTCAAAAGCTTGTGTCAAAGTTCAGTGCTCCTGTAAAAATTGCAGGAATAAGTCCTACACAACAAAATAAATTAAATTCTTCAGTTTTTATACAGTACTTAAAATTACTTTGATAAAGAGCACTGACAAAAATCTAAAAATATAACTATGTAGTTATATTAGTTAAACACCATTTTGATTTTTTTTTTGGTTTCGGCGTTTTTTTTTCATATAATACATCCCTCACTTTATTCTGTCTTCAGTTTATGTGTAATTTTTGTTATACTTCTTGGTGGGAAAAAAAATAAAACTGAGTAGATTAAGAACACAACCACCCACTAATACCATACCTCTGATCCTTCTGCATTAAAATGATCCAGTGCTTGTTTCCTCAATTCCCCTTTTATTGATCCATCAAGCCTCTAAAGAGATGAATAATACAGTTAAAAAGGAACTCCTACTATATTCTCATCGGAGCAACTTGAATCTTCAATTGCCAAAACAATTGGGGGGGGGGGGGGGGGGGAATAAGAGTAATGTAACACTTCATCTTTCTAATTCATCAGTTTAATTTCAAAATACTATTTAACATATAGTAATTGCCAGTCTTTTCCTGTACATAAAATTAAACCTTCATAAAACTTTCTATTAAAAGGACACTTTTCTTAAGATAAAGTGGTAAAGAGCAAGGCTTCTTGGCTACTACCAGCAAAATTCTTACCTGAAAGGGAAACTGACGATACTTCAAATACTCTGCTAGGATGTCTAGCATCCTCACCATCTGAGAGAAAATCAGTACTCTGTTGCCACGTTCTCGTAGACGAATCAGTAGCTTGTCAAGAAGGATTAGTTTCCCACTGCTACGTATTAAATGCTACAAGACAAGAAAACGTGTATTGCAAAATAAGTTCACCTCAACACTAACATATACTGCAGATGGCTAGACATTCATTAACTGATTATGAAAGTTTAATAAGTATTTAGCCTGTCCTGATCTTGTAAAAACTCATTATAGAAGCATTAAGCACTCTAACTGAAATCAACAGGAGTACTGACTATCATGTTTTTCAAATAAATGCATTTCTCAGCTCTGGCTCATAAAACAGCATCTTAACATGTCATTAAAATATTAAGTAAATATACTGTGCTATGAGAGCAGTTACAATGCATACTCAAGTTCTTTTCTACCAAATGAACAACGAGACTACCTGACTACCTTAGTACTACTTGCTCCTTACTTTGTCTTTTGAACAGAAATAAGCATTGCTACTTGATCCTCTAAGTATTTTTAAACAATGCCTAATCAGGCAAGATAAAAGTGAGAGGAATCTTGTTTGTAGAGGTCAACAGGCTTTAGTTAGGTTATAATGTTAAACCTTCTCAGCTCCAGTGGGAACAACTAGAACAGAAATTCAGGTGCATGCCAAATTTAATGTTGAAAACATTAGGCCTCTTTTGCTGAAGAGGCTCAGGATAGAATTTTGGGGAATAAAAAATTTGGATTTAAGTGCTTTTATTCATTATGCCAGAAATAAGAAGGATGTATCATTCATAATTAGAGCTAGCAAAGCTTATTCAGATGAGCCAAGGAAATCATTGTTACAAGTATGCAATTAGCAATAAAGGCTGAACAGTTCTGATGAGTTTAATTATAAAGTTAAGTATTTAGAGTGCGCCAAGTTGCAAATGAAACATCCTTTAGCTTTAATAAGCACTTTATAATATAAAATAGCTTGTGCAGTGACAGCTTGTGATTTCAATTTAGTAGTTTTGGGAAAGTATTTAAATTATGAACTTCAAAGCTTACAGACACCACCACCCCCCCCCACCCCCGATCTTTATAAACATGTATGTTGTTATAAACTGCATCAA
Source organism: Pluvialis apricaria (assembly GCA_017639485.1). NCBI lineage: Eukaryota > Metazoa > Chordata > Aves > Charadriiformes > Charadriidae > Pluvialis > Pluvialis apricaria. The sequence continues at coordinate 25,271,125 of CM030043.1, read as the reverse complement.
TTATAACAGTCCTTTTATTTGTTGCTGTGGTTCTCAACAGTTTTAATACAAAGATTAGTTAACCTTTACAAAAAGAACAAACTATAAACCCACAACACAATCACAGACTATCTTTGGTAGTGATGCTATAATTGCTTTCATTTATAACAACAAAACAACCAGGCTAAGCTTTGGATGTTTATTACTTTTATTTCCTTTCACTTTGTTTGTTTAAAGGCATGCAGAGAACAGTGTTTGATTACAAAAAAGCTTAAAGAGATTCTGCAGATTACTTTCTGCTGTCACATGGATTGTTGGTGTACCACTGTCAGTCAGATGTATTTGCATTTATATTCAATTTACCTGTATTTTAACTGCTTTATTTTAATCTGGGTTTAAAATTGGTCTTAAGTTTATTTAGTCTGAAAATACACAGACTATTTCAAACTATTTCCTTTTTATTTTGATCATAATTCAAGCCAGGAATATTTTATTTAGTATTGATCTATCTATTAATCAGTTCTAGTTAAGAAACAAACAAACAAAATCAATTCACTTACTTGTAAAACCCAGGATGCACATTTAATAGAGAACTTGTTCTTTCTTAATATACTTTAATAAGAACTAATAAATTGCCAGAACACTATAAAATTACCGCGTGCATATTTGAGATGTAAAAACACTTAAATAAAAAAAGTATTACCTGTAAGGCCTCCTGTTTATTGTAGAATTCATTATCATCCGGTGGTTTAATGAGGTAGCAATGGTTACAACACTTCTTGAGTTCCATCATGATGTTCAAAAAGCCTGAAGTACTGCCTTTTGAACCTTTACTCAGGGCTTTATAATTCCTGGTTAAAATCCACCTATGATATAGAATGTGCAATGGAAGTAATTTATAATCATTTGTGGAAATATGAAGGATGTAAGCTCTCAAAACATCAGTTCAAATTGCATTATGAGAACTATTACACTTCATTAATTTTCATATAGATATATCATTAAAATAGCAGGAATTAAAAAGTGTAATTACTTACTTGTAATATTGCTTCTGCAATGCACTCATTTCCATCCTCAAAATTTGTTCAACCTTTGCAGGTAAAGACTTTTCTACATCTTTTTTAACTCTTCTGAGTAGAAATGGTTCAAGTTCTTTGTGAAGACTTGCATAACCAAACTCTCTCCCTTTGCCATGCTCCTCTTCAAAATCTTCCCAGGAAGAAAACCTTCAACATAAGAATGAATAAAGGTAAAATAGCGACATACTGTGAACACAGACACACAAAGACCATAAATATACCACATGTGTACAAACGCATATTCTTCTCCACTCCCCTCTGTTTTATTAAATAAGTTTCTAAATTTGCATCTCACAAGAAATTCCAAATATTTTGTCTGTGAATAGGAGAATGGAAATTTCCAAACTTTTGCAGAATGAAAGTAGTTGTATAGCTGGAGGAAGTGCAAGAGAACAGACCACTTTGCATACCTTTTGCAGCTTGTATGGACTAGCTGAAATGTGATTATCCTCTGGTATGTGCTAACAGACTAAGAGAATGGACTTTGTGATCAAATGAAGAATAGGTGCCAGACAACAATCTTAGTGGCTTTGCTTGTAAGGTTCTGAAGAAGTCAATGCAATGCATAGCTCCGAAACTACTTTGAGCTACAGTGCTTTGTATTTACAAGATATATGAAAGGAACACCTGCTCTTATTTATCCCAGATATAAACAGAGGTCAGTATAGAATAATGTACATATAGTAAACCTATTCTATGCAAACCATAAGGGCAAACTGGCTGCCTCACTGAACTACTGGATATTGGGCATTGTGGTACAGGCTTATTTTCATTCATGGTACTAACATAGAAAAGAAGACATCCTCAGCCCCATTCTATTTCCCTAGAGTAAATCCATGTGATTTTCCTTTTAGATTAAGACGAAGCGTCTTTTCAGGGTTCTGAGCCATGCATCAATCCATCTTTTTTGTGGACTGCTAAAACAGAAAAAGTGACAACTGCTACCAAAATAATTTATCAAGAGCAGCATGAAAAATATATGCATTTATTTTATATAAAATATTTAAACTATTTCACAATGCAATTCTTTATCTTTATTGATTCTCCAGTCACTACAATATTCTGCTGTAAGAAACTTGACCACAAAAAAAAAAAAAAAAAAATCACATTCCTTACTTTTCTGGCATGATGAAGTGCAGCAAAGACCAAAGCTCCTTGAGGGAGTTTTGCAGAGGGGTTCCAGTAATAAGAAGACGATGATTAGACTTAAAGTCTATTAAAGTCTTATACAGAAGGGAATCATCATTTTTTAAACGATGAGCTTCGTCAACTCCTATAAATACCCAATTCAGACCACCAAGGAATGACTTAAAGAAATTGGGGGGGGGGGGGGGGGGGGGGGGGGGAGAGACATTATAAAAGTTAATATATTATGCAATTTCTGACATTTTACATGAGGTTATATATACACCATCACTCCTTTTATTTTAATAACAAATGGACACCTATATGTTTTTAGTATTAATAATGCTTTTTATGTTTGCTAGATTCAACAAAAGGCTACGCAGGCATCCCAAGTTTAAAAGGAAAGTACAAATCAAGTTTATACTTGGGGGGGAGGAGGAAGGCAAAAAGCTGATCTACAAATTTTCAATTGACAAAAAGAAATTAAAATCCACTATTGACTCTCTTCTTTCCAGCATGTACAAACAAATGAAATAGAAAGCCAACAAGCATAACTTTTTTAACTAAAATTTTCATATGCTGTTAGGATTAACAATAACTCTAAGTGCTACCATCATGAAGAGAGTAGTAATATACATATACATAATACTGCACACACAAATACAAAGATAAAACATGATTTCAGAGTTGTGAATCACAGGTGTTTGGGGCTAGGGGTTGGTTTGTTTTTTTCAGTTCCTGGATGATGGTCTAACAGGAAAGTAGATATTTTGAGATGCAAAGTAATGTGAAGCTCAAGCAAACTGAAGAAAATAAGTTTTACCCACTCGATGGTGGGGGGGGGGGGGGAGGGGGCAGGAAGTCTCACCACACATACATAAAATGTAAAAGTGCTTAAAGAAAACTTCACTGTCATACTTCCAAGAGTAAAGCTGTCATACTCCCCATCCATTTAATGGCCCAGAACCAAATAATTGCTAACTCTAAAGGAGTTTTACATTCTACAAATTATTTTATCTCCCTGAAGAAGTAAGTGTGATTACCTTATCCTTCAGCAAAATTTCATAAGTTGTTAGAAGTATATTAAATTTTAACCGCTTGGTCTGTGGATGCATCCATTCATGAGTTCTTATCTACAAGAAGAATCAAGTGAATGATGAGCTAGAGGAAAATTGTCTTATTAATCAGGATGACTTCAGGTACTACAGCAATATAGATGTTAAGTGACATACAAGAATTTGATCATGAAAAAGGAACATAAGATGTGAATGTGTTTTGTTTTTTGGGTTTTTTTTAAGTTATTAAACAGTAGTGGTGGGGTGTTTTTGTTTTGTTGTTGTTTTTGTGTGTGTGGTTTTTGGTTTTTTTTTTGTGTTTTGGTGGAGTTTTTTTAAACTTTAATGGATACGTTTACTTACATTCCTCTTTTCAGAAAACAAAGATTATGTCTGTCTGGCTTAAATATTTATTTTATGCACCTAAATAATCACATGACAAAAGACAACTTATTTTCAAATGCAAGTTTGAATTTTTAATCCTTTTTATTAAGCAGGAATGAAATCTTTCACATACATTTATATTGGATCAAAATTTATGCTTTTAATTTGCATTTTAAACACATACAACATTTCAAATAAATATTTGCTCATTCCTAATCAAAATATTGGAGATTAACATAAGACAGGAACATGAAGTAAGTCTTGTTTACCACTAATCTTTTTCAATGATACAAAGAAATACTCACCATATTTCTACTAGTTATATCTCCTAAGTAAACCACAGCATTCATCTGAGGAGCCCAAGTTTGAATCTCTCTTTGCCAAGATGTCAAGGTAGAAAGTGGCACGACTAGCAAGAAAGGCCCATACAGTTGATGTTCGTGAAACAGGTAGTTCAGAAAAGAAATTGTTTGTATTGTTTTACCCAGACCCATTTCATCTGCAAGAATACAACTATTCCCTCTAAAAAAACAAAAACAACAACAACAAAATTTATAAACACTTTCAAATTAAAACCAGCAAGACTACTTTAAGACTATACTTACTTGCACCATGAGTGAGCAAGCCAGTTCAATCCATTTAACTGATAATCTCTTAATTCTAAACTCTCATGTCCTCCAATATAAGATGGTTGCTTCTTTAGTGCAACAAACCTCGGCCTCTGTTTTAGAATCTGACAAAAGCAAATTGAGCATCAGTCCTACTACTAAGTGAAATTACCAAAATGTCTTCTTATAGAAACAAAGTATCAGTAGGAATCTATTTGGTCACCAAGTCTAGTCTTTATTCATCACAGACAACTAGGCCATATAACAATATCAACCCATTTACAAGCTAAAATTAGTTTGACTGCTGATCTAAATTCCACAACAGAAGTGACATGAACTCATTCACAAAGGTTACTTTTAAAACAAATTAAAGTACTAAACAATTCCATCTTTGAATGGCAATAAAAGTAGCAGGGAACAAATATCTACAAAAGACTATTCTTAATAGTGATACTTGCTACATATATAAATATAGCTATCATTATTACTGTTCTGGACAACATTCACAAAATATTTTATGATATGCATCTTGGTTTTGGATGCGTAAAATATGTAAATTTTTTTTTATTATCAAACTGTATAAATCCATTGAAATTACACACTCACCTTGCAGTCCTTAAATGGAGTGGTCTTGGATTGATTTCTGCTAAAATACTCATCAATACATGCCTGAAATTTTTTGGCAATGAGAGCACCGTCTTCCCAGCTACATTCTGAGTAAGGCAGACCCTGCCATTTGCAATAGTAATCTGGATAACCAGCTGCTGATTTCTGATTTGAATGAGCTGCAGAAATGCATCAGAGATACTAGATCAATATTTTCCTTCTGTATTTTAAGAAAGCACTCATTTTAGGTGATAAGATAAAATGAACTAGTTTCACAACAAAGACAGTATGACAACTTTTCTCTTCATCAGAGATGTTTTTTTTGCCTTAAATTGTTAGGGATATTAATAACCTAAATTTCTTAACTATAAATTCAACATGCAAGCAATAAACTTGTAATATTCTCAACACTGTTTTCCATCTGGAAGTTTGTCACGTACCAATTATTCTTTCCACTATTTGATACTGTTTATGTAGATCATCTGTAAGTTCCTGCTGGCAGTTATAATATTCCACATCTTCTGGAGAAGCATTTTTCAGCCTGAAATGGGAATTTATTTGCAGCACTTATTACATTGTGTAGTTCTAAAACTAAGAAAATCTGGCAATTTTAAAGCTCTGAACGTAAGCACCATATGAATGCTGCTCAATGAGCTGCTTTGAAGAAGCTACAACTCTGAAATTCCTGCTATAAAAGTGTTGCATCCAGCCTAGGTACCTCATCACTGATGACTGAGAAAGCTTATCAAGAGACATTACTATCAGCTACAGTTTGTACTAGTCACGCAAATCATTTACAATATCTGTTCTCAACACTGAGTAGTGTAGTTCACATGGTATTTTCATGGAATAGCATTGATGGCTCACTAGAAGAATCTATCTTATGAGTAGGAGTCACTAAAAATCCCACCATTGTTCATAGATTATATTAAACATACTAATATAATGGAATACCAAAACATAGCACTAAAACGTAAGGATTTTTTTCACTTCTTGGTTCTGAGGCTTTAACAGAAGTTTGAGCCAAGAAAACTGAATGCTGTAATGTTTTGAGTGCTTTAGCCATTTCTGATTTTTTTTAATCTCTGTGGCAATTCCTGAAGAACTCTGATCAAAATACAATCAACCAATGACAAAATTAGTAAAAGGTAAGATTTAAAACAAAACCAGAAAACCCACCACCCATCTTGCTAAAATTTCATTTGTAACAGACATATTAAAATCTAAGTGCAGAAGCTGCTTCCTTAAAGGCCTGATTTTACAAAGATGTGTGAGTATTCTCACTTGCTCAAGTAAAGTTGGTATGCTCAGAATCTTACACGATCATAAGGTGTTAGGGAAACTTCAACTTTAAAACTTTTGTCTTCCTGTTATATAGGCACTTGAAACTATGCCTTAAAAAAGAGGCAATAAAACATCTATATTGTTACAAAAAATATGCAACATGGAAGTAGTTATAAAAATACTTACCAGCGTTTTGTTTCCTGATCCTTTTTCTTATAGTTGTCCAGTTTCTTCATACCTTTAACATTTTGTTGCTTCAGTGTTTCCTCAGTTTCCCAAGTATTATGGATGTGTGACCAGCCTTTCCATTTAATAAGATACTGTACTTCTCCTAGCTCCTTTGACTTTTCAAATCCGGTATTTGGGTCACCATCTGCCTCAACTGCATAGATGGTGGTTGCAGCACCAGTGGCTGGTAAAGAAACCACACCATAAGGCTTGATTAAGCGTGCACTGCCATAAATTAACCAGTAAAAAACATATTGCAGAAAGCAATTTGTGATGCTCTTATATGAGCATGTGACTTGACTAATTATATCTACAACTCTTATGTCACTCCTCTTATTTGAAGACTTATGATGCAGCTACATTAACACATGCACAAGTATACCAAGATTCAAAAAAGCAACCAAAAAACTCCGCATCTAACCTATAGTATCACATCTTGAGAATTTTCTTAGCATTCCTAGTTTTTCTAGTGATCCCCAGAGAATGCTCCACTAACACTGCTTGCTGTCATCTTTGCTATATTCTGCTCATCTCTGAGAATATAACAGATATTTGACATTGTGCTTAATCAGCCTACTATTCAATTATTACTATGGATGCTATAAATCTCATTCACAGAACCAAAGAATAGTTGAGGTTGGACAGGATCTCTGGAGGTCATCTGGTCCAACCCCCATGCTCAAACAAGGTCACCTAGAGCCAGTGGCCCAAGACCATGTCCAGATGGCTTCTGAATAGCTCCAAGGAGGGGGACTCCACCACCTCTCTGGAAAACCTGTTCCAGTGCCCAGTCACCCTCACAGTTAAAAAAAGTCTTTCCTGATGCTCAGAGGGAACCTCCTGTGTTTCCCTTTGTGCCCATTGCCTCTCGTCCTGTCACAAGGCACCACTGAAAAGAGCCTGGCTCTGTCCTCTTTGCACTCTCTCTTCAGGTATTTATATACATTAATGAGATTCCCCCCTGAGCCTTCTCTTCTCCATCCCAACTCTCTCAGCTTTTCCTCATAGGAGAGATGCTCCAGTCCCTTCATCATCTTTGTAGCCCACTCTCCAGTAGTGCCATCAGTCTCTTGTACTGGAGAGCCCAATACTGGACACTCCAGATGTGGCTTCACCAGTGCTGAGTAGAGGGGAATGAACACCTCCCTTAACCTTGCTGGCAATGCTTTGCCTAAGGCAGCCCAGGATACTGTTAGCCTTCTTTGCCCCAAGGGCACATTGCTGGCTCATGTTCAACTTGGTGTCCACCAGGACCCACAGGGACTCTTCTGCAAAGCTGCTTTCCAGCTGGGCAGCCCCCCAGTATGTACTGCATGGGGTTGTTCTCCCCAGGTGAGGGACTTGGCATTTCCCCTTGTTGAACTTCACGAGGTCAGCCCATTTCCCCAGCCTGTCAAGGTCCCTCTGGATAGCAGCACCACCCTCTGGTGTATCAGTCACTCCTCCTGGTTTTGTATCATCTGCAAACTTGCTAAAGGTGCACTCTTCTCTATCATCCAGATCATTAATGAAGACGTTGAACAGGATTAGACCCATTTTCAACCCCTGGGGTACACTGCTAGTTATGGGCCTCCAACTAGGCTTTGCACTGCTAATCACCACCCTCTGGGCCAGGCCATTCAGCCAGTTTTCAGTCCACCTCACTGTCTGCTCGTCCAGCCCATACATCAACAGCTTGTCCAAGAGGATCTTATGGGAGAGTGTCAAAGACCTTCCTGAAGTCCAGGTAGACTATATCCACTGCTCTCCCCTTGTCTACCGAGCCAGTGACTTCACCACAGAAGGTTATTGAGTTGGTCAAGCATGACTTCCCCTAGGTGAAGCCATGCTGACTACTCATGATGACCTTCTTGTCTTTCATGTCCCTGGAAAAGGTTTCCAGGATTAGCTGCTCCATCATCTTCCCAGGGATCGAGGTGAGGTTGACCAGCCTGTAGTTCCCTGCAGATAGGAGTGACAGGCAAACTGGTAACACAGGACAAGGAGAAGGCTGAGGTACTCAACAACATTTTTGCATCACTCTTCACTGGCAACCTCTCTCCCCACACCTCTCAAGTTGGCAGGGACTGGGGGAGCAAAGTCCCTCCCATTGTAAGAGAAGATCAGGTTTGTGACCACTCGAGGAACCTGAACATATAGAAGTCTATAGGACCTGATGAGATGCATCCCAGAGTCCTAAAGGGAACTGGCTGATGTAGTTGCCAAGCCACTCTCCATGATATTTGAAAAGTCATGGCAGTCAGGGGAAGTCCCTGGTGACTGGAAAAAGGGAAACATTGCACCCATTTTTTAAAAAGGGTAGAAAGGAGAACCCTGTCAGCCTCACCTCTGTGCCTGGGAAGATCATGGAACACATCCTCCTGGAAGATATGCTAAGGCACATGGAGGACAGGGAGGGGCCTTCTATGATGGAGTGACTGCATCAGTGGACAAGGGAAGAGCTATGGATGTCGTTTATCTGGACTTCTGTAAGGCCTTTGATACGGTGCCCCACAACATCCTTCTCTCTAAATTGGGGAGATATGGATTTGATGGGTGGACTATTTGGTGGATAAGGAATTGGCTGGATAGTCGCATCCAGAGGGTAGTGGCCAACGGCTCAATGTCCAGATGGAGATCGGTGACAAGTGGTGTCCCTCAGGGGTCTATATTGGGACCAGTACTGTTCAGTATCTTCATCAAGGACATAGTGGGATCGAGTGCACCCTCAGCAAATTTGCAGATGACACCAAGATGAGTGGTGTGGTTGACACACCTGAAGGGTGGGATGCCAGGTGGGACCTGGACAAGCTCAAGAAGTGGACCCGTGTGAACCTCATGAGGTTCAACAAGTCCAAATGCAAGGTCCTGCACCTGGGTGGGGGCAATCCCCATTATCAGTACAGGCTGGGGGATGAGGTGGTTGAGAGCAGCCCTGCCGAGAAGGACTTGGGGGTAGTGGTGGATGAAAAATTGGACGTGAGACGGCAATGCGTGCTTGCAGCCCAGAAAGCCAACCGTATCCTGGGCTGCATCAAAAGAAGTGTAGCCAGCAGGTCGAGGGAGGTGGTTCTGCCCCTCTACTCCGCTCTGGTGAGACTCCACCTGGAGTACTGCGTCCAGCCCTCAACATAAGAAGGACATGGACCTGTTGGAGCAGGTCCAGAGGAGGGTCACAAAAATGATCGGAGGGCTGGAACACCCCTCCTATGAGGACAGGCTGAGAGAGTCGGGGTTGTTCAGCCTGGAGAAGAGAAGACTCTGGAGAGACCTTATTGCGACCTTTCAATACTTAAAGGAGGCTTATAAGAAAGATGGGGACAGACTTTTTAGCAAGGCCTTTTGCAATAGGACAAGGGGTAATGGTTTTAAACTAAAAGGAGGGTAGATTTGGACTAGATATAAGAAATTTTTTTACAATGAGGGTGGTGAAACACTGGCACAGGTTGCCCAGAGAGGTGGTAGATACCCCATATCTGGAAACATTCCAGGTCAGGTTGGACGGGGCTCTAAGCAACATAATCTAGTTGAAGATGTCCCTTCTCATTGCAGGGGACGTTGGACTTGATGGCCTTTAAAGGTCCCTTCCAACCCAAACTATTCTGTGACATTTGCTTTCCTCCAGTCTTCAGGCACTTCTCCCAGTTGCCATGATCAATCAAAGATTATCGTGAGTGACCTCACAATGACATCAGCCAGCTCCCTCAGCACTTGTGGGTGCATCCCATCAGGGCCCATGGACCAGTTTGCCTAAGTATTCCCTGACCCTCTTCCACCAAGGGTACATCTTCCTTGCTCCAGACTTTACCCCAGTCAGGGATTCCTGAAGGCTGGTCTTGCTAGTAAAGACTGAGGCTAAGAAGGCATTCAGTACCTCAGCCTTCTCCACATCCTGTGTTACCAGAACCCTTCCCCATTCAGCAGCATACCCACATTTTCTCTAGTCTTCCTTTTGTCACCTATATACTTACAGAGGCCCTTCTTGTTGCCTTTGACAACCCTTGCCAGAATCAATTCCAAGTGTGCTTTGGCTTTCCTAACTGCGTCTCTGCATGCTTGGAGAGTGTCTGGGCATGAAGAATATAGGAAGCGTAGTCCAAAAGGCTTTTGACACAGCAGTGACACTGTGCGTTGGAGTAAGGGGCTAGAGTAATACACTGGAATTTAGGACAGTATGGGAAAAGAAAGTTGAGAGGAAGGAGAGTGCAAGCTCTGAGACAGGTCAGAAACTCTAGACATCAGGTATGGGAAAAGTCAGTTCTGATGTGTGAGTAGGCCCAAGTTTTCTATAATCAGAACCCTAATTTGCAGGCTAACACCCCTACCATCGTTCATAAAATTACTTTTAGAACTGCACATGCAAACACACCACTGAAATTTTAGATTCCACCATCCATTGCATTATATTGGGACTATTTGTACAGGAATAACTGAAATCACAGTCTCAAAGGTTCAGCCTTCCCAACATCATACTTCAGCATTCAGGCTACTGGTTAGTTGTCCTATCCAGTCCACTTTTTCTCTATCCCCCTGTATACAGTTTATACCTATCAGGTATCAATAAACTGTACAAATAATAATGTAACAGTAATGGAACTATAATCCACTTCATTTTTTCTTTCTGTATTAATTAGTTACTTAAGTTCTATGTTTTACTATATACGGCTTACAAAAGAAACATCCTTATGTGTATGAAAACCAAAATAAGATTACTTTCTGGTATTTTTAAACTTATCCTTTACAAACACCATGTGTTACCTACAGCTGAGAACAATTGCTGTTTACATTGCACCACAGCATCTTAAGAACACTGATAAAAATATACCTCCTTTTCGGCCAATTCGACTATCCATAAACTTCTCTATAGTTTCAAATTCATCTTCTTCAGGCTGCGGAACATCTTCTCCACAAACTTCCAACAAGTCATCAGAATCTGTCTTGGTTTCTTCAGCTTCTTTGTAACTAACATTGACTGTTGCCTGGCGACGAGATCCTCTCTTGTCATAGTCATCATCATCCGATGAATCAAGCTGCCTCTTTTTCTGTCCTACAATCTTTTTGCTGCTTTTTGGCTCAATTCTTGAAGACAATAACATACAACACAACAGTGGGGTTTCAACACAGACAACTAGAAGCCTTCTGTATTTGTTTCTGAATATATATATTTCATGACTGCTCAGTTACACCACTTTCAGTTGGAGCAGACAGGAAAGAGGTATTCAACACAAACCACTGGTATGGTAACATTTTTTGTAGCTTAAAAAAAAATCTTCATGTTCTGTAAGAAATATTAATGTTTTCATTTTCCCATATAGCAGTACAATACTTGATTACGAATTAGAAATAGAACCAAAGTACTTCTTACCTGCTTGGAGGTTTCTGGCTCTTGACCTTGTTTTTTGGCTCATAATCAGATTCACTATCTTCACAACTGCTTTTCTCTCTATCTTCCTCTGATTCAGAATCAGAACCAGTTCCTGATACTGACCCTGACCCAGACATTTGCCAGTCTTCACTGTATATATTGAGAGACAAAACAGTAACTCATATTAGATTTTTGAGGTTTTTTGTTTGTTTTGTTTTTAAATCAGGTATTCACCACAGGCTTGCTGCTTTAATTTCAACATTCTTCACAGAAATAAGAATGATATAATAGTCATTTCAGCTAGAAGGACAGAAACTTATCATGAACGGATAACAGGTAAAAATATCCAATGGCTTCAAAGGGAGTTGAATTAAGTTTTCTGTTATCAAGAAGTAGATGTAAAAAACAAATCAAACCAAAAATCTGGTTTTCTGTATAAATTACAGCTTTAATAATTGAGTTAATTTGACATCAATAAACCCAAAGTCCTTAAGAAGACTTTAGCTGGAAAGATACATATTTACTGGAACTTACCTATGCTCAAGTCATAAAAACCCATAACATTATATTTCACAGAATCCAAAATTCTCTAATAGCTATGTTCCCTGTGCCTCATGTGAATTCAGCACAGGAACCAAAAATAATGTAGAATCAGATTTGAGAAACACACAGAAAGACTTGAACCATGGCAATCAGAGAGGCATTGGCTCCCAGTGCTTCACACCCATGCAAGATACTATGAGTAAGCCACTTGTGACTCCCAGTGGCAGCATCTCTATGCTCCTGCTTAGCTGAGATCATCTACTTTGCAACAGGAAAGATGTACCCACTGATCAACAGTATCTTACCTCAGACTCTGTTTGTACAGAGAAATTTAATCTTAATAGCTGGGGAGGGGGGAAAGTCTGGCATGCTGTGGTGGTGCAACCACCCTCCCAACCCCCCCTCCCTCCTTTTAGGCCACTTGGTGCTTGGTGCGATCCCCCCCCCACCTGGGCCACATACAATGGACCAGAACCTTATGTCGACCCATTAACACTTGAGACGCATAATGGTCCAATATAAAAGAAAGAAAGTGAAGGGTGATGGACCAGAACATTATGGCAACACCTTAGCGCACCTGGCTCCCGTGACTCCTATCACTTAGAAACAATAACGGTAATCAATCACTCCTGACAATATATGGATTCCTCCCAAAGAGGAGGGTGATACCAGAACTTCAAGATCTAGCAAGTTCTGGGCTTGCGCAACTGGTGGAAAGTACCAGAATATCCCATTGTCCAAGTTGGGCCAGAGTGGAAAAGTACCTGACGAAAGTCAACTATCTTGGACCCTATAAGTAGTGATTCTAGTGAGACACTTCGAGCTCTTCTGGATTGCGGCGGGCTATGACCAGCATCTCCCCTGAGTTGGGACACCGCTCAGGCAGACACCTCGAGGGTTAAAGGACCAGGGCGAGACAACCCCTCTCGAGTCTCAGTTATCAACAGCTGAAGAATGCTGATGCATTGTATTTACTCTAAACTCAAGAAGGGAGAAATTTTAACTATAAGCTAGCCTCTCTTTCATCCACCTCTCTATCCATGTGTCTCTAATATAAACATTAGCTCTTACAAGTGTGTGTGTTCTTATACTTCAGTGGATGCAAATATTTTCTGTCCATTCATCTGTGTGTGTGTAAGGAGTCGAAAGGGGCACCCATCAACTCACTGAAGTCACCCGTTGCGAAGGTATCTTTGGTCCTAGCAGTTAAAACTCGTGTGTGTGTGCGTGCGACTCCTTGAGTGGTACGTGTTTATATGTTTGTGTTCGTATGCATATGTATTGATTTGGGATACCTTATAGTAAGTTAGTGTGAATCTTGTCATCTTTGAATCTGTAATTAAGTTGCTGTTCAATTATTTTGTTAAATCATCTTGTAAATCCTTAAATTGGTTAATGATTAAGTGCTTCTAAAATTCAACCTCTTGATCTGCCTCAAATCGTTAATAAATTTTGAATTGCTGCTAAAACATAACCGTGTCAAATATTTCCATCTGCGACACATGCATTCTTGAAAGGTTGCTAAACCTTTATACTGCCATCTGTTATCAGGTTTAGGGGTTTTTGATCAAGATGCTCAAACAGTACTAATGGACTTCAAAGGTGGAATATTACTCAAAGACCTTTTCATTAAATTTCAGATCAGGAAGCCTAAGAATCAGTGCTTTGACACTTCTTAGTTCCGTTCAAATACACGGAAAAACTTCTTTACGGTTAGGGTGACAGAGCACTGGAACAGGCTGCCCAGGGAGGTTGTGGAGTCCCCTTCTCTGGAGATTTTCAAGACCCACCTGGATGCAGTCCTGAGTAACGTGCTCTAAGCAATCCTGCTTTAGCAGGGGAGTTGGACTAGATGATCTCTAGAGGTCCCTTCCAACTCTGAAAATTCTGTGATTCTTTCACTTAAATATGCATTTGTCCTAGAAGTTATGTTTTCATTGTGGTCAATACATCTGTGTGTCTTGGAAATACTATAGAATCATCTGTCTCCTTAAAAGATTTTTTTTCTGCAAGCAGTAAATTAAAAAACACCCAAACAACAACCCCCCCCAAATAAAAACATAAAAACTCCACCCCAAACCAACCAACTCCCCCACTCTATGCAAATCCACAACCAGTATTTATTTGGAGATACAGACAACATAAAATGCCATAGTCTAGGGCTTGGATTCTGTACTAAGTTATATAGAGAGAAATCTGATCTGCATGTCAGATAACAACTGCAAACATACTTGTTAAAAATAGGTATAAATCAAAATTGAAGCACTGGATATATGAGGTTATTTGGTTACTAGTTTCTAAACTTAAATATCTTCCCTATAACAGAGTATATTATTAGGTGTAATCACATTCTTAAGTAACAGAAGACTGTGAATAACAATTCATCACTAGAGAAATACTATTTTGTATAGTAAGCTTTTTCACCTCCCCCTCCGCTACCATTTCTTGAAGATATTATATTGGCAACCCTGAATATTGAGATGATTCAATTAACTGGAGAAAAGGAATGAGAGAACGATTCAATTTCTATACATTGTTCATAAAAAAACCAAAACAAACAAACAAAAAAGTGAAAACCACAAAACCCCAAACAAAACCCAAACAAAAGCACCCCCCCCACACACGTCACTACCAATGAGAAGGTATAATCTTTCTCACAAACTTTTTGATCTACAGCTTAAAACCAGCTCAATTTCAACTTAGCTTTATTGACTAGCCAAGACAGTTTATTACTGCAAACCTGTAATAATTTTTTGGGGTTTTGCCTCTAAAGTGTTTAAAAATTTGGCATGAACTATGGGATTCCAACTTAAATTTTATCTGAGACAACCTACTTAAGTAGGTTCCTATGTCTTCAATAATTTTCAGGGAGGATCTTCAGCTCAAAAATATGTCACAAATAAAAAGTGCTGATGAATGTTTTTCAATAACACTGTAGGCAATACAGTCTCTTTTGCTCAGAAATTAATAGTGATATATGTTCCTTTGAGAGTATTTATTTTAAAATATTCCGAAACATTAATCAAAATTGAGAAGTACAAGATTATGTATTTCAAGTGCAGAGAAGTGAAGCCTGGGTAATTATGGTTATGTCGCCATAACAAAAAATTATATTATGCATGAAAAACATCTTACTCTCTCTGTTTTTTCTTCTTGATTTCACTGGAAGAGTCATCTGCAGAACCTTCACTGCTCGATGAATCCTGCAGATGAAGAAAAGAATATATACGATTCATTACCACAAAAAGAATGATGCATTTTTAATATTAAAAAGATAATTCAGCTCCCACTTTCAAATTGAAATCATATTCTTCATGTCTTATCTTCTTCATCCCCCTCAGTGTACCCACTGATATTGAATAAGATCAGGATTGCTATTGATTTCATATTTCTCCATCTATGAATACACCATGTCAGTAGAACTCTAGAAAACACTATAAAAAACCTGTCTTAAAATATAGTCATAGTCTAGACCGCTGCAAGTTAATAAATTGAAAGTTCTATCAAAAGCCTAATAAAATCTCCTGCCCTTTGAGAGCTCTCTCACCTCTCATATCCTCTCACATTTAAACACCACTAAGAAAATTTTGAGAATAGCATGCATGTTTCTTCTTTCCACTCCTAAACAAAAAATAATAAATAAATCGATGAACCCTCTTAAAATTATTTCCCTAAAACCAATCTCATAAAAATTAAATTTATATCATTTTTATGCTGAAAGAGAGTCTTCAGGAAAAGAGTACTTAGCAACAGCTAGAAATTAATATTTTAACTATATACGATTGACTCCTTTGTTTAGTTTTAACAATGAGCAGCTAAACCTGACTAAAAAAAGACACCCAGAGTAATGACTAAGGACTTGTGATCACAATGCTTTATTTTTTTATAAAGAAGGAAATATTAAAGTTTGCTTTTAAATAAATTCTAATTCACAGTCACTAGTGTCCTTAAAAGATATTCCTACTGCACAAAGTCAACTTTTGTTTAACCTATGGTTTAGGTTTTAAAAATCTCTAAAATGGAAGTATGGTTCTTAAAACACAAGAATTCTTTTATAACTGTTACAAAACTTGCAAAAATCTAGCTTTCTACTTCATATAAGTGTTTTTGAAAACTGCAGCAGCTACCTCAATATAGAAAAAATAGTGGAAAAGTCTTAGTATTTTTAACCGTCTTTATGGAACTCAGAAGGCAGAAATACAATGAAAATTAATGCTATGTGACTTGAAAATTTTGTCCATACATCACAGAAGATCTAGCTAAAAATATCAATCTAACTGCTATTATTTTGGCACAACTCACCTGAAAAAATGCAACTAAATATTCCCCCCCCATGTTTCCTTATAAACATGTCAGTTATTTGAATGTTACTTTTATAGACTAAAACCAGACTTTTTAAACACACACACTTAAGAGAACAGAACTTGGCTCTACATAATTTTATTCTAACATTTCGGGTAATAACATGCATGTTTACATTTTATTTACTAACTTATATGTTATTCACCTCTTCTGAACCACTGTCTGATGAGGCCGCCTTCTGCTGTTGTTGCTTCTTGAGCACTGCTGATCTCTGCACAGCAAGTATACTTGGACTGGACTTCCAAAACTGAATTGCAATTCAGATACAAGAATCATTTAAACCTACTGAAACTTTAAAGTTTACCACATACTTACTTTTCTTAAGATGAACGGCATCACTATTAAGATGGATCTCAATTTTATTAATAATAAAAAACTCACTATAAAATACCGCATGCATTAATAATATTTGATAGCATTTTAAAGTAGTGAGACTTCTTCAGAAAGGAATGTTATATGAGAATTGCGGGTACAATTTTTACAGTAAGTATAACAATAGTTGTGCAGGCGTCTGTATTATTAAGATAACTTTTTTTTTAAAAAGTATTTTTTTAAACTGAACTAGATAAGTCCTTTCAGGCCACTTAGCTGATATATTTTTGCTTCATATGGGAATACCAAAGTACATAGAACAACAGAATATCTCAAGTTGGAAGGGATCCATAAGGATCATCAAGTCCAAATCCCTGCTCCTCGCAGGACTACCTAACACTAAATCATATGACTAAGAGCATCGTCCAGACACTCCTTGAACTCTGACAGACTTGGTGCCATGACCACTTCCCTGGGGAGCCTGTTCCAGTGACTGACCACCCTCTCAGTGAAGAACCTTTTCCTAATGTCCAATCTGAACTTCCCCTGATGCAGCTTCATTCCATTTCCTCATGTCCTGTCACTGGTCACCAGAGAGAGATCAGCATCTCCCCTCCGCTATCCCTCTTGAGGAAGTTGTAGACTGTGATGAGGGCACCCCTCAGCCTTCTCTTCTCCAAGCTAAACAAATCAAGTGACCTCAGCCGCTCCTCATAAGTCTTGCCCTCGAGACCTTTCCCCATCTTGGTCATCCTCCTCTGGACACACTCTAATAGTTTGATGTCCTTCTTATGTTGAGGCACCCAAAACTGCACACAGTACTCGAGGTGGGGCCACACCAGTGCAGCGCAGAATGGGACAATCACTTCCCTCGATGGGCTAGTGATGCTGTGCTTGATGCACTCCAGGACACGGTTGGCCCTTTGGGCTGACGGGGCACACTGTTGACTCATATTCAACTTGCCATCAACCCATACCCCCAGAGCTCTTTCCGCAGGGCTGCTCTCCAGACTCTCGTCCCCCAATTTGTACATATACCCAGGATTACCCTGTCTCAGGAGGAGAATCCGGCATTTGCTCTTGTTAAATTTCATACGGTTGGTGATTGCCCAGCTCTCTAGTCTATCCAGATCTCTCTGTAAGGCCTCTCTATCCTCGAGGGAGGCCACAGCTCCTCCTAGTTTAGTATCATTGGCAAACTTACTTAATGTACATTCGACTCCTGCATCTAGATAATTTATAAAACAAAGGCAAGTGTAGGGTACTGCATCTGGGGAGGAATAACCCCATGCATCAGTACAGGTTGGGGGCTGACCTCCTGGAGAGCAGCTGTGTGGAAAGGGACCTGGGAGTCCTGGTGGACAACAGGATGACCATGAGGCAGCAATGTGCCCTGGTGGCCAAGAAGGCCAATGGCATCCTGGGGTGCATCAAGAAGAGTGTGGCCAGCAGGTCGAGGGAGGTCATCCTCCCCCTCTACTCTGCCCTGGTGAGGCCGCATCTGGAGTACTGTGTCCAGTTCTGGGCTCCCCGGGTCAAGAAGGACAGGGAACTGCTGGAGAGGGTCCAGCAAAGGGCTACAAAGATGATTAGGGGATTGGAACATCTTTCTTATGAGGAAAGGCTCAGGGACTTGGGGCTTTTTAGTCTGGAGAAAAGACGACTGAGGGGGGATCTTATAAATACTTAAGGGGAGGGTGCCAGGTAGATGAGAAGAGTCTTTTTCAGTGGTGCCCAGTGATAGGACAAGAGGTAACGGGCACAAACTTGAGCACGGGAAGTTCCATCTTAACATGAGGAGGAACTTCTTTCCTTTGAGGGTGGCAAAGCACTGGAACAGGCTGCCCAGAGAGGTTGTGGAGTCTCCCACACTGGAGACATTCAAAACCCGTCTGGACGCCGTCCTGTGCAATGTGCTGTAGGTTTCCCTGCTGTGGCAGGGGGGTTGGACTTAGATGATCTCCAGAGGTCCCTTCCAACCCTGACGATACTGTGATACTGTAATATTGAGCCCTGGGGAACTCCGCTGGTGACTGGCCGCCAGCTTGATGTAACCCCATTTACTACAACTCTTTGAGCCAAATCCATCAGCAAATTGTTCACCCATTGTATTGTGGACTTGTCTAGCTGCATGCTGGACATTTTTTCCAGAAGGATACTGTGAGAGACAATATCAAAAGCATGAACATGAACCACCACCAAAAAAAACCACAAAAAAAGAATCCTTAACAGCCTTTGAATCTTACATTAGGAAATATTTTATTACCTTTTCTATATATCATATATCATCCAAATTAAGGCCATATTACACAGAGAAACAGAGGAGAGTTCAGGTAACTTAATTTAAGAGATTTCTAAACATCACCTTTTTTTTTTTCTAAATTTGGCAGACTTTCTCCACACAGAAGACAAGCCGTATCTAAGCCTGAAATTGTCGTACAATCATTTATTGATATGAAGAAACTAAGCATTAGAGAGAACTTTAAAAAACTTTAGAAATAACAACATTATGTGTGGCTTTGTCTTCAAAAATATGCAATAAGTTAATAGGTACTTCTGCGTGATAAAATTTAGGTAATTGTCTAACTGTAGGTATTTACAGAGATGAGAATTTAAGAGCCCAATGTTTGTTATGAGAGCTAAGCATGTGCATTCACTAACCCAATCAAGTTAACATTCTAAGTAAAAATTATGGGGGTTTTGTTTGTTTACATTAAAACTGCTCTTGTAACTACTCTGCACAGTGATTTTTTTTCCCCACAAAGGGTTAATTTATATCATTTGTTTTACCTCGGATCCATCAACTTTTGGTGGGGGTTTAGCTTGAACTTGTTTCTTCCCTCTAGACGTGTCAGACTCTGATTCTGATTGACTGCCTGACTCTGAACCAGACTCAGAGTCACTGCTACCTGATTGACTGCTACTTCCATCACTACTGCTTCCAGAGCTTGAACCAGATCCAGAAGCTGGTGCTGACCCAGAATCATCATCCGATTGGCTGCAATTAGAATTTAACAGGATATTACACAATGGCTAATTAAATAGGATTAAAAAAAAAGTCACACTAAAAAAACTTTAGCTTCACCTATAAATCAATTGTTAGGTTAGCCCAGATACATGGATAGCATACAAATGAGTGCACTGCATTAAATAAATCAGGAATGAAAATTCAGAGTTTAATCAGATACTTTTCACTAAACATTAAAAGGGGGGGGGGGAGAGGGGAGGGGGGGAGAGGAGAGAAGGGAAAATATTAATCATTAATGTAGAAGAGTCAAACAAGGGTATTTCTCACCCACTCAAACCCTTACTTAGCTCTATCAAACCCCACATATTTTTGTGTATACACACACACACAATTGTTTTAAGTCTTTTTAGATTAGCAGTGTGTATCATCCCTCCCATTTTTTTTTTGAGCATGCATTTCTTCAAAGCAAATATAAACTCTGTTTTGTTTCCCTAGTTTTACTTTTTTCATAAACACAATAGGGAAAAAAAAATCTTTAAGAAAGTACTTGCAAACTATATTTCATGTTGTGATTTGGACCAACTATATACAAAATACTACCAAACACTTGATTAAATAGTGTTTATAAAAGTAACTGGAAAACCAGAAGTGTGTTGTCACACATAATATAAATCCATGCAGACCATCTTATAATGTTAAAATAACAGCAGTAAAAACCCCCACACAGACAAACTCTGAATTTGTCACTGATTATATGACTTGTCACAAGTCATATAATCAGTGACCTTAGCATATTCTTGAGCCACTGGATTATTCCACCTGTACATTCATTTCACACTACACAACATATTTAAATAGAATAATATTTAAAGTTAAACACTTATTTCCTGACTATTCAAAGACATAGAAACATCTGGGTTTCTAAAACAATTTTACAAAGGAACTGAGTTAAAACTTTAATCAAATTCCTCATTATGTTAAATACTACCATACTTTAGAGATATCATGAGGGAAAACATTGGAATTACAACACCACACAAGCAAAATAATTTTAAATTGCAAGCATTTAAAAAGAAACAACCCCCCAGCAAAGATAATACCAAAATCCAAAACAATAAAAACCCAAAAGCTGATATCAAATTCTCAGCCTATCACTGCCAGCACAATTCATCTGGCTGTCAGCCAGCAAGGGTGTGTGTGTGGGTGGTGGTGGCGGTAGTAGGTTGATTATCTTCTGCACTAAAACACACTTAATTGACAACAGTTAAAGCCACAAAACAGAACCACTACTCTCCCTGTTGCTAACACCAATTTAAAAAAAAATAATTAAGCTATTCACAAACTGATTCCTGTAGACAGCACCTCAACCAACCATCTGTATCTGTTGACTTTGAAAGAAAGAAACAAACCATGAAAAAGCTTCTATATTTTGAAGTGGGGGATATGAAGAAATATGACTGCTGGGTTTACTTACACTTGCTGAGGAGAAAATTGGGGAGCAAAAAGGCTGCTTCCAAACTTCCAATTCCTGCCATCTAGGGCCTACTTCAGGCATGATGCTGTAACACTAACATATTAACCTGACTTGAAAAATAAAAGCAAGGCACCCACTGTAGAATATGACTGGAGTTTAAACTATTTGCCAGAAATTAAGGGCAACATCCACCATGATTCACCAAAAGATATTTTAAATACAATAGTATTATTGTACACAACTGTTACCTTACCTTTAGTGTTAGGTAAATTAGAGTGTTATAAAATGATAGCATTTCTCAGCATAGCACAGTACCATAGGTAAATGTCACAGAGACTGTGGAAGATGGTACATGAAGAGAAGAAAATTCAGCAAGGAGAAACCTTGAGACACAAATAAATACTTGCCAGATAAGCCCCTGTGACAAAATGCCACCAAAAATGCCTAAATCCTACATTTAGATAAATAAGCAAAAATCATGTCAGTAAGATTCACAGTTGATGGGAAATTTTAAGTTTAATGTTTTTCAACACAGGAAGTAAGTGGCAAGTTCAAAAACAAAAGGATTGTGAGATAGAAAGAAAAAGTCTAATAAATATTGCAAGTATTTGCTCAGGAACTAGATGTAAAGAACTCGACTAATTCCAAATTGTTTTCTTTATGAAGAGATCAACTAGCTATCATCTGTGTCCTCCATTAAGCGATACCAATCCATCAACAGATGTGGATCATACAATATTCAGCATTCAGACAAAATATACAGATACCTTATCTTGGCAACACTGCCTCTTAACAATGGCTGCCTGGGAATGGATTCCCCACTGGGCTTAGCAGGATCAGCAAAATAAGACTTATCTCATCATCCCTGCTTCTCACAATACATTGACCCAATTTGGACATGAGGAGGGTAATATGACCAGACTGCATATCAACTAATAGTAACACCTGAAAAAGAGTAAAAGTTTCAAAGTCAGTATTCAACTGACTTATTAATAAATGCAAGATTATAATACAAATCTCTAGCTAGAAGCAAGAGGGATGGGGAGATGAAGAAAGGAAAATACAAGAAACAAGGAAAAAAAAATCAAATAATAAAGTTCACCACAATTGTTTCAGGGCTACCCTAACGAAACCCTCTACGAGGAAGAATGCAAGATCACTACTGTAGACTAACAGCTAATTTGTACTTAGAATAAAGAAAAAAACAGAAAGATAAAGTTTAAAGACCCTAACATCCACAATGTCTTACTAAGCTGTCTTATCCCACAATGTTCAATCAGCACAAGAAGAAAATGGGAAAAGGCAAACTGAGCATCAGCAAGTTTTTTTGAAAACAAGGCCTTGCTAAAACATTTATCAAATCTTCAGATGCTATGGCAGTGCTCATACATGCTTTAAAAAGTTTCAACTTCACTGGTAAAAAGTACCTATGGGAGTTCAAGCACAGAGGACTAGTGCATACTGGGTAGAGTTTACTTCAACTCTAGTCATCCAAATTAATGGAGATGTGTGAAACTACACTAGAGTTTCTGTCTGTAACTACAGTACACACAAAAACCAGACAAGGTGAATAGCTGTGACTTAATTTTTACTGAAGTGTGGAGAACTTGCCTATTCACTGACTACAGGATAACCAGCTGTGAAAGGCTCTGAGGACTACCAGCACACATTTAATTTATCATGTGTTCTCACTGAGAGGGAGGTCCATTTCTACTCTAAGCTTCAGTAGAACTTTGACTTGGAGACACAACCCCTACAAGGGCAATATTATAACCCCAAACCCAAAAGTTTGTATCTGCAAAGGAGGTAGGAAGCAAGGCTCAATATATGAGTACAGTCTGTATATTCTGCAATGAATATTCTACACTGTAGATTGCTGAGACCGTACAGGCAGCGTCGCATGACACAATACTTTTAAAACTCAAATAGCTGCAATAGTCTGTATATCAAAAGACTTTCCTCTGAGAAATATAATGGATTTAAACCAACAGTAACAGTGATGAGGAACCCTAGACAAAAAACACACTATACAGTAAATGCTACAGGATAAATGCTCAATTTTCAGCATTAAAAAAGCCCACACCCCCAACCCCTCCTCAAACACCCCCAAACCCCAACTTTTCCAAACATCAGAGAGAAAATTTATATTTTTATTTCTACCACTGAGATCACTGTAGTCTAAGCACCAGAAGAGAACAAGTTTATGCCAAGGCAAATCACTAGCTGTCACATATTTCCAGGTGCAGACTGTGTCCTTGTTTTTCCTGTACTTCGGCCAAACCTTAAAAAAAAATTTTTTTTTAAAAAAACATTTCTTCTTTCACAAAGTGTAGAACTGATATGTTAGTATTTCAAACTATGACTTTCAATGACTTTTTAAAATAAGAACTCAATACTAGCATCTTTCAAATTCAATTTTACACTAACATAGGTGTCATGAAAAGGCTTAAGAACAAGGAACTCTGTTTAGCCACTCCCTCTATCAAACTCACTGCCTCTGTTCTCTCATACAAATAATTTTTTTCTTAAACCTAGGGGAAAAATATATATATTTATATACACACATATACATACACACATACAAAAGTAAAATGTAAAACTGCAAACAGGGTGGGCAAACAGGAATCAAGAGGGCATTGCAGTTCGCACAGAAGGGCGCATGAGAAGAGCCGTGCACCTTGCTTGTAGGCCCACAGCCCAGGGAAGGTCTCTGCCAGGTTGGTGGGCACTCGCCTGAGAGTTAAAACCAGTGTTTCTACAGAGAAAGTCCCTAAGATGTCTGACGCTTCCACCCAGATGGAACTGGTAAGGAAGGAGACTTCAGTACAGACAGTAGATTGCAATGAGTGCCCAGACCCTTCTCCTGGAGAAAAGGAAAGTACCTGCAAAAGCTGTGCACAGGTTGATGATCTGTTGCATCAGGTGGCTGAGTTGCAAGAAACAGTTAAAAGGCCGTGCAGTATTAGAGGGGCCGAGATGGAGATAGATACATGGTTTCAGAATCATGCTCCTGTGGCAGACACCACTGAGAATGAGGCACCTTGGACCTTGGTGATACACAAAAGCAGTACTCTGCCTCAGTTCCCACCCTCCAGCATTACAACCAAAAACAGATATGAAGCTTCAACAGCTGTAGACACCCACGAGCAAGGTCTGCAAGGAAAAACTGTACCAGCAGCACACAGTGGATACTGCAAAAAGAAATGATGAGTGCTCATAGTGGGTGACTCCCTGTTAAGGGGCACTGAGGCACCCATTTGCCAGCCTGACAGGGAGTCACCAGAGGTATGCTGCCTTCAGGGAGCTAAGGTCTGAGATGTTGCCAAGAGGGTGCTACAACTTGTCAAGAGCACAAACTACTACCCATTGTTATTCTTTCACGTGGGCACAAATGACACTGGAAGCCGGAACCTGAGTAGAATCAAGGAAGACTACAAAGCCCTGGGGGTGCAAGCAAAAAGTACTGGTGCCCAAGTGATCTTTTCTTCCATTTTACCAGTTAGAGGAAAGCGGCAACTAGAAATAGATGTATAATGCAAATCAACTCCTGGCTACGTGGCTGGTACCGTTGTGAGGGTTTTGGCTTTTATGACAATGGGACATTCTTTGATGACTATAGCCTGTTAGGGAGGGATGGGATCCACCTGCCTAAAAGAGGCAAGGTAATCTTTGGCAGCAGGCTGGCCAACTTGGTGAGGCAGGCTTTAAACTGAAGGACTCGAGGGGTGGGGTCCAAAGTGGCAATGCTCATGCCATCACATCCAACTGGGGAATAAGCCAGGTGTTAAAGAATTTCACCAGACTGTGGGTACCTCTAGGTTTGCTTTATTAACAACTCATAGTTGGGCCATCACCTCAGTGAGTGGCAAATGGCTAACAAGAGTACATCTTCTATATATATGATTCCACACAACATTACATAATAGATATTTCTGTCTGGCAAGCTCTTGGTGTTTCTTTAAAGTCTCCCAGTTCTTCATTCTTCAGTAGTTTCAAAAGTTCATTAATTTTCAGCTGATTCTTATCGTTGCGTTCCAGTTCTTCTGAAGTTGTAGCTCAATGGTGCAGATTCTGGTCACCACAGCCTCTTATCGTCTTTAAACAGTATCCATCAAAGTCCACCTATAGACTTCTTAGTCTATAAGACCAGAGCAGCAACAAATGTCCCTTAGCTGCCTCCCAAGATGTGAACCAGAAGACCAACCACCTCAAGCGTATGCATACCAATGCACGCAGCCTGGGGAACAAACAGGAACTGGAGCTCCGCGCCCAGTCAGAAAGTTATGATATCATTGGAATAACTGAAACATGGTGGGACAACTCACATGACTGGAGGATCATGATGGTTGGCTATAGGCTGTTTTGTAAAGACAGGCAGGGAAGAAGAGGAGGAGTCACATTCTATGTTAAGGAGAACCTTGAATGTATAGAAGTCAACTATGGCAATTGTGGAAGCCCTATTGAATGCCTCTGGGTCAAGATCAGAGGGGTCGTCTCCAAGGGAAAACCTTACAGTAGGCACCTGCTACTGTCCTCCAAACCAAGACGATAAGACCAATGAAGCAATATTTGGGTCACTTAAGCAAGCCTCAAGTCAACAGAATCTGGTTCTTATGGGTGACTTCAACTACCCAGACATTTGTTGGAAGAACACTACAGCAGCTCACATGTCATCCATCAAGTTCCTGGAATGCATAGAGGACTGCTTCCTCATACAAATGTTAGCTGTGCCAACCAGGAATGAGGCACTGCTGGACTTGCTACTCTCAAACCAAGAAAACCTGCTTTGTAATCTCTCAGTTAGTGATAGCCTTGGCTGCAGTGATCACAATATTGTGGAGTTTGGGACCCTGCTGAGCACGCTGAAGGTTAGTACTAAGACAAAGGTTTTAGATTTTAGAAGAGTCAACTTCAGCTCATGCAGAGCTCAGCTGGGAGGGCTTCTGGGGGAAACTTCCATGGAGGATAAAGGAGCTAGCGAGTGCTGGGAGTTTTTCAAGAGCACTCTCCTGGAAGCACAAAACCAGTTCATCCCCTTTAAAGGTAAGGGAAGTAGGCAGAGCAAGAGACCCCCCCTTGGCTTAACTGCAAAGTTCTGAGTCTGCTCAAAACCAAAACAGAAGCATACCAGAGATGGAAAAGTGAACGAATACCCATTGAGAACTACAAGGGCATTGCCAGGGTGTGCAGAGATGCAGTTAGAAAAGCAAAAGCTCAGCTTGAATTGAAATTGGCCAGAGATGGCAAAAACTACAAGAAAGGGTTCTTCAGGTACATAAACAACAAGCAGAAACAGAAGGAAAATATTGGTCTGCTGTTAAACAGGAGATGTGACTTAGTCACCAACAATGCTGAAAAGGCAGAGGTTCTCAACACTTTCTTGACCTCTGTCTTTACCAGCACTGCTGGGCCCCAGGCCTTGGGAACAAAAATTCAGGTTGATGCAAACACAGACCCACCGTCTGTGAAGGAAGAGTTGGTATCTGAACTATTGCAGGAGCTTGACCCCTACAAAATGGTGGGCCCTGATGTTATCCACCCGAGGGTGTTAAGAAAGCCGGCTGATGTCATTGCGAGGCCGCTCTCCATAATCTTTGAGAAGTTGTGGAGATCAGGGGATGCCCCAGAAGACTGGAAGAAGGCTAATGTCACTCCCATCTACAAGAAGGGCTTAAAGAAGGATCCAGGAAATGATAGGCCCATCAGTCTTACTTCAGTCCCTGGGAAAGTTATGGAACAAATCCTCCTGGGGGCTATCACAAGTCAAATGAAGCACGTGATTGGGAAAAGCCACCACAGATTCACCAAGGGCAAATCATGCATGACAAACCTGATTGCCTTCTACGACAAAGTAACCTGCTCGGTTGATACGGGGCAAGGAGTGGACACTGTCTACCTGGATTTCTCCAAGGCTTTCAATACGGTTTCCTACAGCCTCCTCCTAGAGAAACTGATGCATTACAGTCTAGACAAGTGGTCACAGAATCACAGAACCTCCTAGATTGAAAAAGACCTGTAAGATCATCTAGTCCAATCATTAACCTAACACTGACAAGCCCACCACTAAACCATGTCCCTAAGCACTATATCTACACGACCCTTAAATACCTCCAGGGATGGGGACTCCACCACTGCCCTGGGTAATGCGTTCCAATGTCTGATGACCCTTTCAGTAAAGAAATTCCTCCTGATATCCAGTCTAAACTTCCCTTGGTGCAACTTGAAGCCATTTCCTCTTGTTCTATCACCTGTTACTTGACAGAACAGGTCGACTCCCACCTCTGCAACCTCCTTTTAGGTAGTTGGAGAGAGCGATAAGGTCTCCCCTCAGCCTCCTTTTCTCCAGGCTAAACAACCCCAGTTCCCTCAGCCGCTCCTCAGAAGACATGTGCTCCAGACCCCTCATCAGTTTCGTTGCCCTTCTTTGCACACACTCCAGCACCTCAATGTCCTTCTTGTGGTGAGGGGCCCAAAACTAAACACAGTACTCAAGATGCGATCTGTGCGGTTGCGGGGGGAACTGGCTGACAAGCCACACCCAGAGGGTGGTGGAAAATAGCTCCTTTTCAAACTGGCAACCTGTCACAAGTGGGGTCCCCCAGGGATCGATACAGGGCCCAACGCTGTTCAATATGTTCATAAGTTGCCGGGTCCTGACTAACCGAGCTTTCAAGCTTTTAATAGAACATGAAACTTTTAACATTGTAGGCCAAAGAAACTGCAATGCCTCTGACATCACCTTAAATTGCTCAGAGTAGCAGCTGTGCCTGAACACTATAGCCCTCTTTGCCCTTGATCTTTAGAAGCTACAGAGTATCAGTATAAACATGATAACTACCTCTTTGTCTAAACAGAATGTGTAAGCCTCTACTTCTCATGAGATTGCAAGGCATTAGATAGTTTTAGGCTGCACCTTTATCTCGGGTACCGAGGCTGGGAAGGACACAAGAAGAGACAGCTGGCAGCTGGAAAAGGAGCCAAGAAGTTGGAGTAACCATCAAGGACGGAATGATAACGGGACATTCCAAGATGTTTGCAACATAAAGGCAACATCAAAAGGAACCAATAGAAGACAAAGACGGGTCGTATGGACAGCTCGTGCCCGGGGGGAATTAGCCAATTAACATTTAGCTAGTTGCGCAAACTAAACTGATCTGTCTATAAAATCGGGATTGTAGCGGAAATAAATGTTCGACTGTGCATCGCATCGGTGTGTTCTGTCGTTCCGGTCCTGCATGACTCACAGATCTCGGCGACGGCGGCAATTGGGGACCCCTGACGTGATTCGCCTACGTGCCGAAGAAAGCAGGGATACTGCCGGCCGGCGTTGAGGTAAGCCGGGCTGCCCGAGAGAGGCAGGAGCGGATCCGCCCCTTGGAAATTAAGGGACTGTGGCAGTATGGGTTCCGCCGTATCGGCGGGTGAAAAAGCAGCGGTACAAAGTTTGCTGCGGGTGGCAAAAAGGCTGGGAGAAGACCTCACTGCAGCCGAGATAGAGACATTGTTACTGTGGTGTCGGCGTCGTGGGCTTCTAAAAAACCCCTAGCCAGCTATATGATATTGAAGTTTGGAAGAAGGTGGGCATGGAGTTATGGGAGTCGGTGCAAACGGGCAATAAGGACGCTAAACACTCAGCTCCCATATACCGGCGAGTCAAAACTATGGTGGCTACCCTGAGAGGGGAAGCAGCCATCGCATTGGCTGCCAGAGCCTCCCTCTCGGCAGAGACGAGCGGAGAGGAGGATTTAACTGCCTGGCCAGTGCAACGAAAGGAAGAAGGGCTTTGGGAAGAGGAAGACGAAATCAATCGCGTTCCCCTCGGACCATGTGTCCCTGCGGCTCCGCAGCCCGTGACTCCTGCGGCGCCAGCAAACCTGGAGTATAAAAACACCACGGACCCGGTGTGCGACGAGCCCATGGAGTACGACAGTGCTGACAACACTTGCCCAGCGAGTGACCTGCGACAGATGCTGCAAGGACAGGAAGAGTTAATGCTGGGGCTACTAGAGGAAATGAAACGACTAGACCGAGGCTCGAAAAACGCAGTGGTGAAGGACGCTTATAAGCGAGCGCAACAATCCATAGTTACTGGAATTAAAACTTTGGAGCGGGCGGTGTTTGGGGATGTTTCTGATGGATTGGGGGGGGAGTGAAAAGGTCGCGCTTAATGAAGCAGAGGCGCCGAAAGCAAGGTCTGCTGAGGAGCCTTTGAGGGAGGCGGGGGTTTCTGAGCATAAGCAGCGTAACTGGATCCGCCGCATGTTGGAGGATGGGGAAATGTCTTTGCAGGATGCAGATGAGTACTTGCGGGGGCCGGTTTGGTAGTGGAGTGGGGGAGGAGGAAAAAGCGGCGTGGAAACGGGGAATAGAGTGGCGGACTGCGGAATATCAGTCCAAAAAACGCGGAGAGGGGGGGAGGACGGGAACACCGGTTCGTTCGATGTACCACCCCCGCCTCCCTCCCCTCCAGCAAAGGACCCTGCTTTTAGTCCAGGAATGCGATGGAGGGGCATTATTGAGAATGCCCGAATAGAGGGGACAATGCTACCGTCGTCCCTACAAGCATGGCCAGTAATGGTCCAAGGAGAACAGCGGCAGTGGGCTCCATTTGATTGGAAAATTATCAGTAATTTGCAGCGGTCGGTACAGCAATATGGGTTGGATAATAAGGCCACTAGGCAGCTGCTATGGTCCTTCTTTAAGGGACAGGTGTTGTTGCCCATTGATATCAAAACTCTACTTGAATTGGTTTTATCACCCACGATGTATATGCTGTGGAGGGAGAAATGGAAGGACAAGTTGGAAGTTGCTATGCTAGACAATGTTAACCGGCCGCCGGGAGACCCACTGCGCTTTGCCACCTTGGACATGCTGACTGGCAGTGGGCAGTATGCAGATGGGGCCACGCAGGCGGCATTAGACCCCCAGGGTGACGCAACAAACACAGGCGCTGGCCCTCGCCGCTTTGGAGGAGCTACCAAATTTAGGAACGCCGGTTCCCCCATACTCTCAGGTGAAGCAGGGCGTAGGGGAACCGTATATGCCGTTCATTGATCGGCTAAAGGCCTCTATAGATGCTGCGCCAACCCTTACCCCGGAGGCCAAAAAGGCAGTTTGTAAAGATCTTGCGTTACAAAATGCTAATTCCCAATGTCAGCAAATAATTGCTTCCTTGCCTGCGGGATCCAGTCTTACCCGCTATGTAGAAGCCTGTTCAAAGATACCGAGAATGCAGGAGGAAAAAGAACGGGCTCGTATTCATGCAAGTGCGCTAGCAGCGGCCTTGAGACCTGCCCTGCAGCAGGGAAGAAGGGATATGGGTCCTAAGTCCCGCACAGGTTGTTTTGCCTGTGGACAGGATGGACATTTCAAACGGAATTGTCCCAATCGTAAAAGAGTGGAAGCAGGCAGTAGAGATGGATTTGCAAGAACGTGCGATCGATGTGATAAGTTTGGGCATAAAGCAAATGAATGCAGGTCACGGTTTAGAAAGAGACGGCACTCCCCTGCCGGGAAACTCCCGGACCAGCGCCCAGATGGGGGGCGCGGGGGACAGCGAAATACCCCAAAGTGATGGTTGCCTCAAACGGCTGCTTGCCGGGACACGAGGGTCAGCCGGAGTTGATCTGGCCGTGGGAATAGACGTTACTTTTGAGGACGATCAAGTAAAGGTTGTTCCCCTCAGTGGAATCGGGGCCGCTGGGAGACAACCTTAGCGCCTTATTGATCGGCCGGTCCTCTGCCCTCTTGTCAAGGTCTTTTTGTATTGCCCTGGCGTCATTGACGCTGACTATACTGGTCCTATCAGAATAATGGTCAGAGCACTAGCACCCCCCCATTACAATAAAAAGGGGGACAAAAATAGCCTCAGCTAGTGCCATTCCGCGCGGCTGTGCCTATTGCTAGTAAGAAGGAACGTGGGAATCAGAGCTTTGGTTCCACCGGGGAGAAACTCAGATAGCCTTTGTGGAGTCAATTGAGAAAAGGCGACCAGAAGCGTCGGGTAATCCTTAAGGGTCCAGATGGAACTACAGCAGGCCCCATGCCTTTTTGTTGGATACAGGGGCCGATGTAAACAATTATAGGCCAGCGATTCTGGCCCACTCCATGGCCTGTTGAACCTCTCTCCGGGGCAATAATGGGAGTAGGGGGTGCGGTGCCCACTTTGAAAAGCCGAGCCATGATCCGATTTCAGGACACGGAGGGTGGGCTGGTGGCCTTAGTGCATCCGTTTGTCCTACCCGGGGATATTTGCTTATTGGGAAGAGATGTCCTGGGACCAATGGGGCTGCACTCTACAGACGCCTTTTTAGTGGCGGCCATTGACACGAGCACGCCTCGACCGACCCTTGAAGCTAACGTGGCTGACCCTCAACCCCGGTCTGGGTGGATCAATGGCCGCTGCCAGAAGATAAGCTCGTACAGCTACAACATCTCGTCAGTGAACAGGTGCAACTTGGACACTTGGTCCCCCTCTACGAGCCCGTGGAATACTCCAGTTTTTACCATCCAAAAGAAATCAGGGAAGTGGCGGTTATTGCAAGATCTAAGGGCCCGTAAACGCAGTGCTACAAGAAATGGGTGCCTTACAACCCAGGCTTGCCTTCACAACCATGATACCCCGCCGGTTGGCAGGTGGTGGTAATAGACTTAAAGGACTGTTTTTTTACCATACCTCTGCACAAAGACGACTGCGACAAGTTTGCCTTTACCATCCCGTCGCAAAATCGTATGGCCCCTGCTCAGAGGTACCAGTGGACGGTTTTACCACAGGGAATGAAAAACTCCCCGGACAATTTGTCAATGGTACGTTGACCTGGCCTTACAGCCCTTTCGGCAAAAGCACCCTGAGTATTTGATATACCATTATATGGATGATATTCTAATGGCAAGGCCTCAAGGGATCACATCGGCGAGTATAGAAGAGTTAAAAACCCAGTTGGAACAGTGGGGCTTGGTTATCGCTCCAGAAAAAATCCAGCGCCAATGTCCCTGGCAATATTTAGGATTGAAGCTCACAGAAAACTGTTTATTCGCCCCCAGAAGTTACACATTCGAACGTCAATTAAAACATTGAATGATGTTCAAAAATTGGTCGGGGATATCCAGTGGGTGCGTACTTTGTGTGGCATTACGAACGAAGACATGCAGCCGTTGTTTGCGTTACTGCACAATGGCCGCAACCCCCAAGAGCCGCGACAATTAACAGACGATGCCAAAAGGGCGCTAAAAGTAAATCGAGGAGAAGAGTGGTCGGAATGTGGCTTCTCGACTTATCCCAGAGGCGCCAGTAAAGCTGTTTATCTGTGATCACGGAAGTGAACTAATAGGCCTGCTAGCCCCAGTGGGTCACGAGTAAAAATAACCCGCCTGAGCATATTGGAATGGATATTTAGCCCTAGTCATTACCCTCGGACAGTTACCACTCGACTGGAAGCCTACAGCCACATTATAAATAAAGGAAGGTTGCGAGCAATTACGCTTATGGGGCGACCACCATCTGAACTAATTCTGCCCATGTCCCTGGAACACGTGGAAATGGCATGCCAGTGTAGCGATGAATTCGCACTCCTGGTCTTGAGACAGCCCTGGACTATAGATAACCATTACCCGTCTCACCCTATGTTTAAGTCCTGTCTAAATTTTACACCGAAACAGATAATCGCACAGCAGCCGCTTGATGCATTAACTGTATTCACTGATGCCAGCGGAAAGACAGGAAAATCTGGGTACGTGTGGCGTAATGCTGATGGACACTGGGAGTCACACATCATTCTCGCAA
The DNA here is from genome assembly GCA_017639485.1 of Pluvialis apricaria. Classification (NCBI taxonomy): domain Eukaryota; kingdom Metazoa; phylum Chordata; class Aves; order Charadriiformes; family Charadriidae; genus Pluvialis; species Pluvialis apricaria. Next base: position 25,237,992 of record CM030043.1, on the reverse strand, counting down.
CCGGCTCAGTGCAAGTATTGGAATTAGTGGCTATCGCAGAAGTCCTTCGCCGATGGGACAATGAACCTCTCAACATTGTTTCAGATTCGTTGTATGCCTGTCGGGCTGCTTCGTCGCTTACCCAACTCCTTTTTAGGAAGAATTATGAACCAGAAATTGTTTGAAATTGTATTCCAGCTTTGGAACCTTCTTGCTCAAAGGCAGGCGCCCCTCTTTGTGACCCATGTAAGGAGCCATCAGCTACTCCCTGGGGGTCTCGCGGAAGGGGAATGCGCTTGCTGACCAACTCGTCGCCACGGCACAGTTACAGAAGGCCTCATCCAGTCACATGGATTCTTCCATCAATCAGCAGCGGATCAATCAGCAGGCCAAAGAAACTGCAATGCCCTCTGACATCACCTTAAATTGCTCAGAGTAGCAGCTGTGCCTGAACACTATAGCCCTCTTTGCCCTTGATCTTTAGAAGCTACAGAGTATCAGTATAACATGATAACTACCTCTTTGTCTAAACAGAATGTGTAAGCCTCTACTTCTCATGAGATTGCAAGGCATTAGATAGTTTTAGGCTGCACCTTTATCTCGGGTACCGAGGCTGGGAAGGATACAAGAAGAGAGACAGCTGGCAGCTGGAAAAGGAGCAAGAAGTTGGAGTAACCATCAAGGACGGAATGATAACGGGACATTCCAAGATGTTTGCAACATAAAGGCAACATCAAAAGGAACCAATAGAAGACAAAGACGGGTCGTATGGACAGCTCGTGCCCGGGGGAATTAGCCAATTAACATTTAGCTAGTTGCGCAAACTAAACTGATCTGTCTATAAAATCGGGCTTGTAGCGGAAATAAATGTTCGACTGTGCATCGCATCGGTGTGTTCTGTCGTTCCGGTCCTGCATGACTCACAGATCTCGGCGACGGCGGCAATAAGTGATCTGGATGATGGGATCAAGTGCACCCTCATGAAGTTTGCTGATGATACCAAACTGAGTGGGGAAGTGGACACTTCGGAAGGGAGAGCCACCCTGCAGGAAGACCTGGATAGGCTGGAAGAGTGGGATAACAAGAACCTTATGAAGTTCAACAAGGACAAGCATAAGGTCTTGCACCTGGGAAAACATAATCCAGGGGTGCAGCACAGGCTGGGATCTACCCAGATAGGGAGCAGCTCTGTGGAAAGGAACCTGGGGGTCCTGGTTGACAAGCAGCTCAATATGAGTGAACAGTGTGCTGCTGCGGCAAAGAAAGCCAACAGGGTGCTGGGTTGCATCAACAAGGGCATCACCAGCAGGAGAATAAAGAAGTCATTATCCCACTCTACTCAGCACTTGCCAGGCCCACACCTGGAATACTGTGTCAGTTTTTGGTCCCTGCTATGCAAAGAAGATGTGGACAGTCTTGAGAGGGTCCAGAGAAGGGCCACAAAGATGATCAAAGGACTGGGAAGCCTGCCATATGTGGAAAGGATGAAATAACTGGGTTTGTTCAGCCTTGACCAAAAGAAGGCTTAGGGGGAGACCTTATCACCATGTTCCAGTATTTAAAGGGTGGCTACAAAGACGACTGAGAGTCCCTTTTTACAAGGATTCATGTGGAAAAGACGAGGGGTAATGGGCACAAGTTACTCCAGGGGAGATCCCAATTGGACACAAGAGGAAGTTTTTTCACAATGAGAACAATCAGCCCATTGGAATAATCTCCCCAGGGAAATCAGTGGATTCCCCCATCATTGGATACTTTTTAAGATTCAGCTGGACAGGATGTCGGGCCCATCTTGTCAACGTGCTTTTTGCCAAGAAAGGTTGGACCAGATGATCCTTGAGGTCCCTTCCAACCTGGTATTTCTATGATTCTTATGAACTCATTCCTTAATCAAGCTATTTGGAGTTTGCAACAGTTGAAAGAAAACATATTTGTATCAATGCCACCACACAAAAAAAAAAAAAAAAGTCTCTTGCCTAACAGGACTATTTACCTATTCAAACAGAAGTTGAAGGAAATTTTCAGCGTAAGATTTATTTATCCAATTATCTTTAAAAGGTAACTACCTACATTATTACTACATATACTACCTACATTAGAATATATAGGTAGTATAAGAACAGATCAGCATCAGCCAGACTACCCAACTTGGATGATCAACTTCCAAGATAAAGCAACGCCTTGCTTGTTTTTGAAGTAATACTTGTAAGAAAAACAGCAACAATAAATGATTGACAGACCTATTTAACTTTCCTAAAAAAACCACTGCAGAACTCATTACACACTGCAACATCTACCAGCATCACTGTAAGTTCAGAGAACTTGTTTGCCATAGTTTTAAAAATCTAATTGTTTGAGTTTTTGAAGCTTGTAGGAAAAGACATACAAGATACAAAAGTTTCATACACATTTCCTAGCAGCTCAGATGACATTTTCTTGATCTGCTAAAAATGAATAATGTAACAGCTACTATAGGGCAAAACCAATCATAATCAGCTTCAGGAAAGTTCACAATTCTTTTGAGAACTTGAAAAGACAAGCAAACTCTCACTCCAACAACTTCTATCAGCAGCATGCCACAAGTGGTTTAACCTTTCTTAGGGTTGAAAAGGAAAGGAGATACAGTTTAAGACATGTACATTTTCTGGAAATAATCATTGCAAGCTACAAGTGAGAGCATTTCAGACTATACCAAAATTTGACTTTTAAAATAGTTGTTCCATTAGAGGAAAGAGAAAACACACCCCCCCACTAAAACACAACACACTTTCATGATAGGAAGACTGTTTCCTTTCATTCCTTTCATCCTTTTATTAAAAGAAGCTAAGAACCTTAGTTATTCCCCCATGGATTCACCAAGAAGGAATCATGCGGAAATCATGCTTGACCAATCCGATAGCCTTCTACGATGGCATGACTGGGTGGATGGATGAGGGGAGGGCAGTGGACGTTGTCTACCTTGACTTCAGCATGGCTTTTGACACTGCCTCCCATAACATCCTCATAGGTAAGCTTAGGAAGTGTGGGTTAGATGAATGGACAGTGAGATGGACTGAGAATTGGCTGAATGGCAGAGCTCAGAGGGTTGTGATCAGTGGCACAGAGTCCAGTTGGAGGCCTGTAACTAGTGGTGTTCCCCAGGGGTCAGTACTGGGTCCAGTCCCGTTCAATATATTCATCAATGACCTGGATGAAGGGATAGAGTGTACCATCAGCAAGTTTGCTGATGACACAAAACTGGGAGGAGTGACTGACACACCAGAAGGCTGTGACGCCATTCAACGAGACCTGGAGAGACTGGAGAGTTGGGCAGAGAGGAACCTAATGAAGTTCAACAAGGGCAAGTGTAGGGTCTTGCACCAAGGGATGAATAACCTGCTAGAAAGCAGTTCTGCAGAGAGGGACCTGGGAGTCCTGGTGGACAACAAGTTGTCCATAAGCCAGCAGTGTGCCCTGGTGGCCAAGAAGACCAATGGCATCCTGGGGTGCATCAAGAAGAGTGTGGCCAGCAGGTCGAGGGAGGTCATCCTCCCCCTCTACTCTGCCGTGGTGAGGCCGCATCTGGAGTACTGTGTCCAGTTCTGGGCTCCCCAGTTCAAGAAAGACAAGGAACTACTGGAGAGAGTCCAGCAGAGGGCTACGAAGATGATTAGGGGACTGGAGCACCTCTCTTATGAGGAAAGGCTGAGAGACCTGGGTTTGTTTAGCCTGGAGAAGAGAAGACCGGGAGGGGATCTCATCAATGCTTATCAATATCTAAAGGTTGGGTGTCAAGAGGATGGGGCCAGACTCTTCAGTGGTGCCCAGCGACAGGACAGGGGGCAAGAGGCACAAACTGGAACACAGGAAGTTGTGGAGAGCTGGCTAGCCGAGCGAGGGCATATCAACATCGAAATGTTGACTCATCAGGGTCTCAAGAAATACCGAGAGCAGCTCCTGTGAGAACTAATAGATAATAAGTCATCTGGACTTCGAGAAATACCGGGAGCAGCCCCCGTGAGAACTAATAGATAACAAAGACAGTCTGCCCTGTTTATTCCCAACAAAAGCTAAGAAAGGAACTTGTGGTAAAAAGAAATGAGAGCTATGTGCAGTGATAAGATGTGTATGCAAAGGTAGACCTTGAGATGCCTAACCAATAAGGAGCTTGGCTTTTGCAATATGTATGAGCTAAATTAAGACTGTTATAAAAGGTGTAACCGTGCTTTAATAAACAAAGTTTGCTGATCCCTCATATTGAGTGACTGCTTCTTCCCTCCGTTCCGGCGAATGGCACGACAAATTGGCACCCTAACAGGGACCCCGGCGACCCGATAGCGGAGTCCGGCCCGGCGACCCGATAGCGGAGTCCGGGAGCCACGGTCGGCGGAGAAGTTGAGTGCGGTCCTGTAAGCAGCGCAGGAGGCGAAAGGGATATCTTCCCCGCGCCCGGGAGCACCTAGAGAGGCTGTCCCGCCTGCCACGCGCCGCCGAAGTCTGCAAAGGCTGCAACAACGCGCTGATAGAGGTATGAACAGACAAGCGGCGTATAACTTGCTCAAATGCTTCTTAGAGAAGCGGGGCACTGAAGACTTGAAAAAGGAACTTCCTGATCTGTTAGGCTGCTCGCAAGTATTCTCTCTAAGAGAGGGATTGAGACAGCGCCGAAACAGCTGATTAAGCGGATTAAGTTGGGACAACGGTGGGGGCATTTTAAAGGTATGCATATGTTGTTTTCCCCCATGGAGTGGCGATCTTTCGGTGATACAATGTGGGAAAAAAAGATAACCGGGAGTGAGAAAGAGGAGAAGGAGATAAAGGCTGTTCGCGAGTTGTGGCGCGCGGTGTTAGAGACTTTAAAGGCCATGAAAGCAGAGACAGAAGTAGCCTGTGCTGCCGCTCAAATGCTGGGTCCGGAGAGCACGGAAACGAAACCTGGTGCGTGGGCACGGTTCTTCGGGCAGCCGGCGGTGAAAGGGATGACTGGAATTACTGTTATTATTATTACTGTAATTACAAATTACTGTTGCCGAGGTCCGCGCGGGCCGCCCCGACCCTGCCTCCGGCGACACCCGAGATGCCGGGGGTGCGGCTGCAGTCGCCATCGCAGCCGGGAGGAGAAACCTGACGACCTATGCCTTCGGCTCCTCCTCTGCCCCCCTCCCCCCCGCCGTCGCCGCCGCTCCGCGGTCGCCCATGCTGGGCCCGGCCTCGGCCCGCGCCGCCTCTCGGCCCGCCTCGCCGTAGTCCCGCCGCAGCAGCGTGAAGCCCTGCCGGCAGCACAGCAGCCACCACAGCCCGCCCGGGCACGGCATCGCCCCGCCGGCACCGGACGGGACACGACGGGACCGGAACGGGACGGGACCGGCCCGCCGCGCACCGGCCGCCGCCACCGGGACCGACCCGCGCCGCCCCCCCCCCCCCCCCCCCCCCCCCCCCCCCCCCCCCCCCCCCCCCCCCCCCCCCCCCCCCCCCCCCCCCCCCCCCCCCCCCCCCCCCCCCCCCCCCCCCCCCCCCCCCCCCCCCCCCTTCGGCTCCTCCTCTGATACAGACAAAGTGTTACGAACAGTGCTGCAACGTCTTGACGACGGTCTATTTCAGACGCGAAAATTCGCCCGCAAAAGACAGACTTAACGACTCAATTGAGGACACTGACAGACGTACAGACTTTACTAGGAGACATTCAATGGGTGTGCAACTGCTCTTGGAGTTGCCTGTTTCTCTGTTAATTTGCAATACTGTTGAATCGTCGTATGCAGTTATGTGTCAGTGGCAAACAGGAAAGGGGGAAATTCTCCCCTGCCCCACCTGTGCCACTGACAAATCATCAGCTGACAAATCATCAGGAGACATGTTTAAGATTTTAAAATGAGTCTTTTTAAGAGTACAACCCAAGTCTAGCATTCAAACAAGACCGGAGGCAATGGGAGAGTTGATCAGGAAGGGCAGAACAAGAATCATAGAGATTAGTGGAACGGAACCTGATGATGTCAGTATTCCAGTGAATGGTGCCGATTTAAAATGGTGGTTGCGTAACTCAGCTTCCATCCAAGAAGCATTAATAGGCTATAATGGTCGTATACATTCGCAACAACCAAAAGAGAAAATGTGGCAAGTATTAAAACGAAATCAGTGGATGGAAAAAGCGCATCATGTATGCAAGCATTTACTTGCATGCTTTGCCGTGTTAGGAGTGCCCGAACAGATTAAAACAGACAACGGGCCTGCATATATTAGTCAAAAGGTAAGAACTTTTTCTACTGAGATGGGGAATTAAGCACAGCAACAGGAATACCCCACTCACCAACCGAGGCAAGGCTTGGTTGAGCGAACCCATCAAGTGCTAAAAGATTATCTAAATAAGCAAAAGGGTGAAGACACAGATGCACAACAGCGATTACACAGAGTATTGTTTACGCTAAATTACTTGTGTCTTATGGGCAATCAAGAGGAACCGCCAGTAGTGATACACCATCAAAACATTAAGCTGAATAGTACCACTACCCCTACCTAAATTTATGGTACATTATAAAGACCCCGACCACCGGAGCATGGGTGGGGACCAGTGCCCAGTCATTTTTAATGGTCAAGGGTACATGTGTGTCTCTACAGGAACAGGCCCAGTGTGGGTCCCGAGCAGAGCGATAAAACCAGCATTGGAAAGACGACGGACAGACCAATACCAGGAGATGGCGCAACAGAATGGGCCCAAAGAATCTTAAGAGCTTGCTAATAAGTAGTTGCGTCCTTCTTTTGGATGCAGAAACGGCAGGGCTTGATCACCCCTGCAGTTTCAAAGGAATGTCTGGGTGGCTTTGGCAAATATGACCGGTCAAGATTCCATCTGCCTATCCACAGCATCACCCGAGAATCCATTTTCCACCTGTCTAGTCGGTCTTCCGTCTGACCAATGGCCTTCCAACTTACAAACGCAATTCCTAGGTAATGGCTCTGCAACTCTTGCTGATAGCCGGGATGGATGGGCTGCATATCTACCACCCCTCCATGCCGAGCCGCAAGAGCTAGAACTTGTAGGATCACTCATGATAGATAGCTGTGTGTACTACACAAACAATTTTTGCCTTGTTTTTTTTTTGCACTAGGAGTAGCAGCAGCACACGCTTTAACCACGCTTAATAAATTAGGATATTGGCTTGCTAAACAATCTAACGCTACACTCCAGAATAAGGCTGCCATAGATTTTTGTTATTAACGCATGTCATGGGTGTGAAGACTTTTGACAGGATGTGTTGTATGAACCTCTCAGACCACTCCAAATCAGTACACCAAAGCATCAGAGAATTATATCAAGGAATGCAAAAGCTGAGAAAAGATGATGAATGGGGATGGTTGAATCAAATACTATCAGGTTGGGGAATCAAAAGTTGGATAGCCTATGATTGTGAAAACTAGCTTGCTTATATTGCTCATTGTAGTTGTTATAATATCAGTTGTATTATGTATCTTCTCTTGTCTACAGCGCATGCTCATGAAAATTGTGCACCAAGCCTGGGTTGCTCAAAAAGAAGAAGGGGGAATTGTGGAGAGATTCTTAAATGAGAAAAGGCATGGTTTGGTTCTGGTGAGCAACCCAGGGTTTGAACTAAGCACCCAGACTGAGGGAGAAAAGATCTAAGTAAACAAGAAAGGTGACATCACCCTGCCCGGGAGAAGAGTTAAACAGAGGCGCGTGAACAGAGGGTCTTAGCCAATCGGGTTGAGGGACGTTGTACGTGAACAGGGGAGCTGGACCAATCATAGCGTTGTTGAATATGCATGCTTTGCTGCGAGTCTATATATACTCTGCTAAAATATGCAATAAGGGAGGACGATCATACTCACATTGAGATCGCGTCGTTACTCCATCGCGGGTTATGGAATATAAGCCGCCTTAAGTGGACGCAAAACAACGTGAGCGAGTGGCTTGATAACTATGACAAGTGGTGACGATAGCCTCCCAATAGGGCCGGCCTCCGCAAGAAGTAGAACTGGTAGACTCGCTGAATGCTTCTTATTGTCTGTATATGAGTGCGAGCTCCGACCATTGTGCCGGGGAGCCATCTTCCCTACCATGTAGTGCCATAAATGCCCACACCCGTGTCCCCAATTGGAAAGAGTCCAACTGGGAACATTGGTGTAGCCACATCCTAGAAACCGGTCTCATGCAGACCCGGGCACATTATCACCCACGACGACTCCCTGCTGGGCTTTTCCTCATCTGTGGTAACCGGGCTTGGAATGGAATCCCCTCCGAGCCCGAAGGGGGCCCCTGTACAATTGGTCGTCTGAGTCTTGCTCTGCCGCGTCATCCATCCTAAAAAGAACAACCCCGTAAGATGGCGCAGAGAGGTGGCGCAGGTATTGGATAATACTTGCAACGACAATGTCAATCTTTGGAGTAAATGGGAGATAGTTTTCGCTTCCCTTTTTGTTCCGGGCGTAGCGGCTGGCCCCGCGCACACCGAAATTTAGAGACACTCTCATGTTGGGTTCGTCAAGCAAGCTAATTTAACTAGCAGGGTACTGTCTACAATGGCAACAGAGTTAGACTCTACGCAGCACGCTGTTTTGCAGAACCGCATGGCTATTTGACTTTCTGCTTTTAGCTCACGGCCACGGGTGTGAAGATTTTGACGGGATGTGTTGCATGGATTTGGAAGACAACTCTAGCTCCATCCACAGGGAGATTAAGCAACTGATGGAACACTCACAGAAAATACAGAAAGACGTTGGATTTTTCGGGCTAGAAGGCCTAACTAATTGGTTAGGCCTAGGAGGGTGGCTAAAGGGGCTAATTCAAAGCTTAGTATTGGTCTTAGTAATAGTTATTGTAGGGCTTTTAATGCTTAGCTGTGCTTTGTCATGTATTAAGCGGCTTATAACGCAAGTTACCAATAACGCTCGGCTGGCACAAAATAAAAACGGGGGAATTGTGGAGAGCTGGCTAGCCGAGCGAGGGCATATCAACATCGAAATGTTGACTCATCAGGGTCTCAAGAATACCGAGAGCAGCTCCTGTGAGAACTAATAGATAATAAGTCATCTGGACTTCGAGAAATACCGGGAGCAGCCCCCGTGAGAACTAATAGATAACAAAGACAGTCTGCCCTGTTTATTCCAACAAAAGCTAAGAAAGGAAACTTGTGATTAAAAGAAATGAGAGTTATGTGCAGTGATAAGATGTGTATGCAAACATAGACCTTGAGATGCCTAACCAATAAGGAGCTTGGCTTTTGCAATATGTATGAGCTAATTAAGACTGTTATAAAAGGTGTAACCGTGCTTTAATAAACGAAGTTTGCTGATCCCTCATATTGAGTGACTGCTTCTTCCCTCCGTTCCGGCGAATGGCACGACAGGAAGTTCCATCTTAACATGAGGAGGAACTTCTTTACTTTGAGGGTGGCAGAGCACTGGAACAGGCTGCCCAGAGAGGTTGTGGATTCTCCTTCTCTGGAGATATTCAAAACCTGCCTGGATGTGTTCCTGTCCAACCTGCTGTAGGTGAACCTGCTTTAGCACGGGGGTTGGACAAGATGATCTCCGAAGGTCCCTTCCAACCCCTACCATTCTGTGATTCTATAATAAAGGCGTTTAAAATGTAAATTCATGGAAATAATAACTGTGATAGAGTCATATTTAACATCTTGGTCACGTTTTCTTTTCCTCCTTTGCCTATGGGCTTCTTTGATTTTCCCTGCAAAGAGCTTTAAATATTATCTGATGCTGTCCAGCTAGGGTCCATAATTTGTCTAACTTTTCTCACAATGAGTAATGCCTATTAACACAAAATAGCACCACTGACCTCTACAAGATTAATCACTTGAACTAGCACTACTAATTACTGAGATTCTGGTATTGTGTTAGGATGCAAGGAACATTAAAACTCAAATATTTCTTCAACCAAACACTCAGAATACTGTCATAATTATCTGTTACCTAATGTTGTTACATAAATATCAGCTCAGGAACAGCAATTCTGATCCTCTGCTCTCCAGGGTTCCTCTTACATAAGAGGACAGGCAAAGTGCTTTATTTCTTGCCCCCTTATCTTCCTGTATAGTCCAGAGTCAGTGCCTTTTCTTTAGATGCTTTTATTTGAAACAGTTCAGCAAAAGGTGAAAGAGGACATCATACTCATCCTGTTTTGGACACCTGAAGTAGCCTAAAAGAGAGGGTTTGAATACAACACAACTAGCCTTTTTTCCACTCTTTCAAAAAAGCCTGCTTGAAACTGTAAGGTAGGAGGCAATCTTCAGGCACCTAAGGCTAAATTAGAACCTTCCTGTCTTTCCCTCACCCTTCTTGAATATACTCAAGAGACTGGTTGAATAACCATACATACCTTACGTATAATGAGAGAAAGAGACAGTGTACAAAGCTTAGTTTTCAGTTAACTATTCACCTGCGTTTGTCAATTTACCCTATCCCACCTTGTCACATTATGTCCTCCCTTTACTCTGCTCTTGCGTTGCTGTCCTCTTCCAACCAACTCTATCCTGTAGTGTAATTTGCCTTTTTTTTTCCCCTCTCCCTTCTTCACTGATGAATGTGCTTCCAAGAAGAGACCTAACATCAACAGAAATTATAAGCACTATCAAGACTAGAATTGGAAAAACTCTAGATCTAAAACAAAGGCAAATTAAACTACAGAATAAAGATGCTGTTTATATGATGTATACAGAAAGGGAATATTCAGTATTTGCTGTGGAGCATTTGTGCTCTTTTAGATACTTTCTGTTACTCAAAACAGAATTCCTGCTTTTGTAAGTCCCTCTTTTGAAAATATGTCATATAACCTTTCCTCCCCCTGCTTCAAGCAATTTTTTTATATTGTTTATATATTATATAAAAAAACAAAAAATAATAAAAACAACAAACAAAACAACAACCAAACCCAACAACACTAAACAAAGACAGGAATGTATGAGACTGCACAAAACAGTTATAGGAGCATCACAGGACCGTGGAAAAAAAGAAGCAAAAGTGATAGATGAAGCAATAATGATGATCTCTTCAGTCCTGCCAAAATGAGACTACTTCTCTACCATGCAAACAAATCACTGCAATGATGACAAAGTTAACTGACAATGCTAACCTGCAGTAGTAGGCACACAGGAATATATACTAAGAATAAATAGCATGCTCTCAGGATGAGATTTCTACGTGAAAAAGTAGTTTCATGTATGTTTGCAGACCAATGTAAAGTCTACAGAGAGCATCTTCCAGGATATGTAGTAAAGAAGCTTCTCACACCCCTAGCCCTTGAGTCAAATAGTTGCATTTGTACAGCAGCATATGTCAAAACTGATTTGGTATGAAAGTTTGACACAACTAAGAAGTTAGTCTGTATTACAGTTTATAGACACTGTCTCGATATTCAAGAGCAATTTAAGAAATCCACAAAAGCAATATTTATTTTCAAACTATTTTGCAAGAAAAGCAAGATGGCTTACTGAGAGGACCAAGAGATAATTGTTGCATGTTTACACCTGTTAATTTTTCAAACCCCAATAAATATCTATGTGATAAAATCAGAGTATGCTTTGAGGAGATGACATGAGAAGATAGACTTAAAGAAAAACATCACTGACAAACATTAAAAGTAATCATTCTGTCACAGAGTCACTAGTTCTTTTCAGTAGTCTTATGTGGGAAAGTAACAGAAGATTGGCGAGGATTGTAAAAACGCTGAAGTGACTCGCACCTGGGGTGCTGGACAACACATATATCACACTAATTGTTGTTCAGCCTTGTGTGCTCGCAAGTAGAACATCCACACTTAGATAACGTAAGCCTGGGATGGACTCAGGGACCCCTTATCTAGCATACATGAGATCACTGCCTTGTTGTTGAAGATCAAAGCCAAGTGGAAAACTATGCCTGCTTGAACTCTTGAAAAGCAGGTGAGAACAGCAAGTCGGAGCTCACACACTCCTGCTAACAAGGACTTTCTCCCACTCTGTGGTGCCTGCATGCCCTACTCGTGTCCCTCTGCCCAGGTATTGCTTCAGAGATTCCCCAATTTGTGAGGTATTGAGATTAAATTTGTTCTTTGTCTTTCATCCACGGTTTTGTGGTTGTTCCTGCGTCCTGCCCGAGTCAGCTCACACATCTTAGGTCTAGCTTCACTAACTTACCTCTTAAAACAAGGTCCCCCCGATCAGAACACACAACTAGGAACAGTCAGCTAATTTATACAAGGCACTAGGAAGAGAAAGTTCAAGACAGAAAGCTACACAAGCCATGCTGCAAAAGCACTGTTAGAGCATTTAGAGTCCTGTATAAGGTCTAGGTTGACAAAGGACCCAAAAGAGGACAACTTATCACTGCTGATTTAAAGGGCATTCATTACATTAAACTGCCTTAACAATACTCCAATTTAAAAACAACAGGAAACAATATCGATTTGAGCAAAATAAAAATTTAACCCATTAAACCCAGAAAAGATTAATTTTTGCAAGGTCTTTGAAAAGCATCCGAGATGACAGTTACCCATTATTTTAATAAACTAGAAGCCCAAGGAAGGTCATGTATTTGAATATGAAGAGCCCCTTCCAGAATGAATAGAAGTAACAGACACTAAATGACAAACTCTTAAAACTGAAAGTACATAGGTAAGTTTATTTAGGCAAATACAATGCAAGTGGGCTTTTTTCTTTTTTAATTAAAAGAAAACTGAACTACTCAATCTGATTTAGATGTGTAAAAGAGATTCATCTTATTAACCACCACTAATATAAAACAAAGGGAACAAAGAGTATTAAGTTCAGGTTACCAAGAAGTGTTATTTCCCATCCTCATCTATTCTGAAGCACAAACTCGATTCCCTTTTCCTGACTTAGGCTGACAACTCAAATTCATTTCTTGCCAATTAAAAATAAAGTAGGATGGTAAGACACAAAGAGAAAACTAAAACACCTTCCTCCCCCTAACCCCCTTCTTCCCAGGCTCACTTTCACTCCTTCATTCCCAACTATCTACCTCCTCCCCCCACACTGGGGGATGGGGGGGGGGGGGTGGGGGGTGGTGTATGTGGAATGGAGGGTTGCAGTTAGTTCATAACAGCTCATCTGCTCCTTCCTCCTCACACTTTTCCCTTGCTCCAACATGGGGTCCCTTCCACAGGATAGTCCTTCAAGAACTGCTCCAGCATGGGTCCTTTCCATGGGATACAGTCCTTCAGAAATGCACTGCTCCAGCGTGGGTTCCCCAGGGGCTGCAGTTCCTGACAGAAAACCTGCTCCTGTGTGGGCTCATCTCCACGGGCCGCAATTCCTGCCAGGAGCCTGCTCCAGTGTGCCCTGTCTACAGGCTGCAGCTTCCTTCAGGGCACATCCACCTGCTCTGGCATGGGGTCCTCCACGGGCTGCAGGGTGGATATCTGCTCTGGAGGGGTCTTCTCCATAGGCTGCAAGGGGAATCTCTGCTCCAGCGCCTGGAGCACCTCCTCCCCCTCCTTCACTGACCTTGGTGTCTACAGAGCTGTTTCTCTCACATTTTTCCCCCCTCATTCCTCCCTCTCTCTCACACACACTCTGCTGCACAGCATTTTACCCTTTCTTAAATGTTATCACAGAGATGCCACCAATTTCACTGATTGTCTCATGTTTGGCCAGTGGCAGGTCCATTTTTGGAGCCAGCTCAAACTGGCTTTGTCCAGCACAGGGGCCGCCCCTGCAATCTCCTCGCTATCAAAACCTTGCCACATAAACCCAATACAACTCTTTCTATACATACACTTTTCCCCCCCTTTTTTTTTTCCTAATTTGTATTGCCTACTTCTACCTAAAAGAAATCAATAGATGAGAATATTTCTGTAATTATGCTTGGGGAATCTTTGTTTTAACTCCCACTTAGGTTTCTTGAAAGCAGGAACTTAGAATAGTGGCTTTCAATTTATCTTTTTAATCTTCTGTGGAAGGTATGAGTTTACACAGCAAATTCAAGCCTGCTGACAAAGAGCTGGCTTTACTTAACTATCTTTTGTGGTCCCCGGACTATTAAATCAACAAAGCAAATTAAATTCACAGAAATTACAACCTTGTATTAACATCAGCTTTCAAGAACATAAACAACGGTAAGGGACCTTGGTGCAAGAAGCCACTTTCTGCTTACTGGAAAAAGGAAGTACAATGCGCCCCAGCCAGCTACTTTCCAGATAAGCTTTACTAAGCACATCCTTTTTTTACCTACAGAGAAGTAAGGTCTGCTCAAGTGCTCCATGTCTTGTTCTACAGGAAACAGGAAGAGCAAAGAGATGGGAAACCAGATTGCTATTCAATTGGCACCAATGTTTCACTTCCGTATTCCCTGTTCTACGTGGAACTTGTGTTGCAGTTCAGCTACAACTGCCCTTCCTTGCTCATTAAGCTTTCTTAATGCTAGCTATTATGTATTTACTCCTATTCAAGTTTGCAACAGAATGCTTTCAAGAACACTACACATAAATGTTTTTCTTAAATTTAAGAGTCAGTTTCTCAGAGCATTGCTATAAAGTTTTTGTGCTTTTATTTACTTGCTATCCAGATAATGTTTATCTGTGATATTTCACCTAGAACTACTGAAAACATTCCAGAGCAGTGATTTCAAGTAAATAAAAAACTGGAGAGTAGACTCCACTGTAATTATTACACAGAAATTCTAACATCAAGCAGCAAGATTAGATTATAGTGTTTATGTCAGTCTATAACCTTCACCATGCTTGGCACTAGCACAGATTTATAGCTTCAGAGGTATATGAGATATGCTTTCCTTGGCCAAGGAAAGTCCAAACAGTACAACAACAAGTTATTAAACCATGAGAACACAAGAGATTCACTTCTACTCGTGGCCAAACAGAACTTCAGGCTCGGCACCTGCAGCAATGGAAAGATGGAGACGAACAGCTCCGGTGCAGGCACATCCGCAGCACAGCCGGCCGATCTCAGCGAAAAGGGGCTTTTTCTGAGCTTTTTTGAGACAGGGAACCTCCAGAGCGGCACAGGGACCCGCAGGGAGCCGGCAGCTCGAGCGAGGGCAGCTGACGTAAAGGGGCGGGACCAGCAGCAACGGCGCCTCCCCCATTCCCAAAGAGGCAGCCCGAGGGAGCACAGCGACCAGAGCGGGCAAACAGCGTGGCGCGGCAGCCGCGGCGCGGCACGGCAGTTCGCGCGGAAGGGCGCTAAAGGTGCTGCCAATTCAAGAGGTGGGTTCACCTGGTGAGAGGAGCTTGGCCATGGCCTCTACCCGCCAGAAAGCTATGTCCTCAACACTTGCCAGAGTAGATGTAGCAACACAGACAGTGGTCCCTCAGAAGCATGCAGGCATCCAGGTCTCAGGCTGCAGGGAGTGCCACAGCCTTGCAAGGCTAGCGAGTGGTAGTGGTGAAGACAGGTGTGTGAGGTGTGAGCAGGCAGATGATCTGCTCAGCCTGGTGACAGAGCTCAAGGATGAAGTTGAAAGACTAAGGAGTATCAGGGAGAGTGAGAAAGAAATTGACTGGTGGACCCGTGCTTTGAGCTCCCTGAAAGAGAGACCGGGCCATTCACCGGAAATAAAACAAGATCACAGGGATATAACCTCCTCACCCTGCAGTGCTGAAAGCATGGAAGGCAGAGGCCTACCAGAAAATGTTGAATTGGAGGCAAGTCTGTGCTAGGGGCGGCAAGCGGACCCTCTCCTTGCCCACCTCCCCTCCCCAGGTACCACTGTACAGCAGGTATGAGGCCCTGGGCATGGTAGACCAGCCAAAGGACAATGAGGCTGATGGTCCAAATACATCAGACGAGTTGCCAGAACCAGAAAGGCCTACTCCCTGTATTATGACCACCTCTACAAGGAAGAAAAGGAAGGTTATAGTCGTGGGTGACTCAGTTCTGAGGGGAACAGAGGGTCCGATATGTAGGGCAGACCCCACTCTTAGGGAAGTCTGCTGCCTCCCTGGGGCCTGGGTTAGGGACATCACAAAGAGACTCCCTAGCCTGGTGCGACCCTCGAACTACTACCCACTGCTTCTGTTCCATGTGGGGGGCGATGAAAGTGCAAATCGGAGTGCGAGGATGATTAAAAGGGATATCAGGCCTTGGGACAGTTATTACGGGAACCCGGAGTACAGGTGACTTTTTCATCCCTACTTCTGGTTGGGGGCAATGACATTGAAAGGAACAGATGAGCTCAGTCTGTTAATATGTGGTTCCGTGGCTGGTATCACTGCCACAACTTTGGGTTTTTCGACAATGGAATGGCCTATGCAGCACCAGGCCTGCTGGCAGCAGACGGGGTCTGTCTCACTCAAAGGCGGAGAAGGGTCTTTGCCCAAGAATTAGCAGGGCTCGTTGATAGGGCTTTAAACTAGACTTGATGGGGGAAGGGGGTATTATCAGGTTTGCCTGTGACAGGCCAAGGGATGATGCACAAAGGAGAGAGGAACGGGGTGCTAGCAAGGGCCTGCAGCCATTTGCTTCAAGATGTGCTGGGTATACTGCAGCACACTCAAAGTCTTATGGAGATGAGCCAGGAGCTCCTGGGGCAACAGGAGCCAATGGGGAGGCATGGTTAATACACTGCAAAGGAATGCTGCCTGGAGAGCAGTGCGAATTGCAACTGCTCCAGCCAAGTCAGCCTCAACGAGGACACAGCTGAAGTGCCTCTATGGAAATGCATGTAGCATGGGAAACAAACAGGAGGAGTTAGAGGCGTGTGCACACCTCCAAGTCTACAATCTCATTGGCATCACGGAAACATGGTGTGATGACTCCTATGACTGCAGTGTTGGCATGGAAAGTTACAGGCTCTTCAGGAGAGACAGGCAGGGGAAACGAGGAGGCAGTGTTGCCTTATATGTCAACGACCAGCTGGAGTGCATGGAGCTTGGCCTAGGGATGGATAAAGAGCTGACTGAGAGCCTATGGGTCAGGATTAAAGGGAAATCAGGAGCAGGGGACATTACAGTGGGGGTCTGCTACAGACCACCTGACCAAGAAGACCGAGTGGATGAGGCCCTCTATAGACAGATAAGGGCAGCATCACGTTCACAGACCCTGGTCCTCATGGGGGAGTTCAACCACCCCGACATCTGTTGGAAGTATAACACAGCAGGGCATAGGCAATCCAGGAGGTTCTGGGATTGTATTGACAACAACTTCCTTCTCCAACCGCTAGAGGAGCCAACGAGGAGAGGAGCTATGCTGGACCTTGTCCTTACCAACAAGGAGGGGCTGGTAGGCAGTGTGAAGCTCAAGGGTAGCCTGGGCTGCAGTGACCATGAAATGGTGGAGTTCGAGATCCTCGAGGCAGCAACCAAGCTGACATCCTGGACTTTAGGAGAGCAGACTTTGACCTCTTGAAGAATCTGCTTGGTATGGTGCCACGGGATGAAACGTTGGAGGGAAGAAGGGCCCAAGAAAGCTGGTTAATATTCAAGAATCACCTCCTCCAGCTCTGGAGCGATGCATCTGTACAAAGAGGAAGGCAGGCAGAAAAGCCAGGAGGCCTGCATGGATGAATAAGGAGCTCCTGGACATGACCAAAAGAAAAAAGGAAGCCTATAAGGAGTGGAGACAGGGGCAGGTAGCCTGGGAGGATTACAGAGGAATCGTTCGAGCAGCCAGGGATCAGGTTAGGCAAGCTAAAGCCCAGATCGAACTAAATCTGGCCAGGGACATTAAGACAAACAAAAATTCCTTCTATAAGTATGTCAGTGACAAAAGAAAGACTAGGGAAAATGTGGGCCCTCTCCGGAAGGAAATGCAAGAACTGGTCACTCGGGATAGAGACAGAGCTGAGGTACTCAATGACTTTTTTGCCTCAGTCTTCACAGACAAGGACAGCAGCCGCACTGCCCAAGACGCAGATTGCAAAGGAGAGGATTGGGAAAATGAAGAACCGCCCACTGTAGATGAAGATCAAGTGAGAGACCACCTGAGGAACCTGAAGGTGCACAAGTCCATGGGACCTGATGAGATACATCCGCGGGTCCTGAGGGAACTGGCAGATCAAGTCGCGAAGCCACTAGCCATCATATTTGAGAAGTCGTGGCAGTCTGGCGAGGTTCCTGCCGACTGGAAAAAGGGAAACATAACCCCTATTTTCAAAAAGGGAAACAAGGAAGACCCGGGGAACTACAGGCCAGTCAGTCTCACCTCTGTGCCTGGCAAGATCATGGAGCAGATCCTCCTGGAAACTCTGCTGAGGCACATTGAAAACAAGGAGGTGATTGGCGAGAGCCAACATGGCTTCACCAAGGGCAAGTCATGCCTGACAAATTTGGTGGCCTTCTAGGAAGGGGTTATAGCAGCAGCTGACAAGGGAAGAGAAACCGATGTCATCTGCCTGGACTTGTGCAAAGCGTTTGACACTGTCCCACATGATATCCTGGTCTCTAAATTGAAGAGACATGGATTCGATAGATGGACCACTTGGTGGATAAAGAACTGGCTGGATGGTTGCATGCAAAGAGATGCAGTCAACGGCTCGATGTCCAAGTGGAGACCAGTGACGAGTGGTCTCCCTCAGGGGTCGGTACTGGGACCCATGCTGTTCAACATCTTTGTCGGAGACATGGATATTGGTATGGAGTACATCCTCAGCAAGTTTTCTGATGATACCAAGTTGTTTGGCGAGGCAGACACGCTGGAGGGGAGGGATGCCATCCAGAGGGACCTGGACAGGCTGGAGAGGTGGGCCCAAGCCAACCTCATGCAGTTCAACAAGGCCAAGTGCAAGGTCCTGCACCTGGGTGGGGGCAATCCCAAGCACAAATACAGGCTTGGAAGGGAATGGCTGGAGAGCAGCCCTGAGGAGAAGGACCTGAGTGTGCTGATTGATGAGAAGCTCAACATGAGCCAGCAATGTGCATTCACAGCCCAGAAGGCCAACCACATCCTGGGCTGCATCAGAAGTGCGGCCATCAGGCCAAGGAAGGTGATTCTGCCCCTCTACTCCACTCTGGTGAGACCCCACCTGGAGTACTGTGTCCAGGTCTGGAGCCCTCAACATAAGAAAGACATGGACCTGTTGGAGTGGGTCCAGAGGAAGGCCACAAAGTTGATCAGAGGGCTGGAGCACCTCTCCTATGAGGACAGGCTGAGAGAACTGGGGTTGTTCAGCCTGGAGAAGAGAAGACTCTGGGGAGACCTTATTGCAGCCTTCCAGTACCTAAAGGGGGCCTACAGAAAAGGTGGAGTTAACTCTTCATCAGGGAATATAGCAATAGGATGAGGGGTAACGGTTTTAAACTGAAAGAAGGTAGATTTAGATTAGATATTAGGAAGAAATTTTTCACTTTGAGGGTGGTGAGGCACTAGCCCAGGTTGCCCAGAGAAGCTGTGGCTGTCCCATCCCTGGAGGTGTTCAAGGCCAGACTGTATGGGGCTCTGAGCAACCTGGTCTAGTGGGAGGTGTCCCTGCCCATGGCAGGGGGGTTGGAACTAGATGATCTTCAACGTCCCTTCCAACCTAAACCATTCTATGATTCTATGATTTCTGGTCATCTACCAGCCAGATGAAGAGACTCAACAGTGGAAAGGAACACAGGAGCATGGCAAATTGGCCATTTCTTTCCCACATGCTTCAGAAGTGCTTCTTCACAGCCAGTCACAGGGAATAGAAGACAGGTACAGTTCCTTACCACAGTGCTAGCCAGTGTATGCAATCTAAGGTTTCCAGTTAGACCCTTCTCCAGCCCTCGTATCACTGAGAATACTACAGGCTTTCCACAACTTCTGCAATTCATGGTAAAGGTTTTGTTAAAACAATATAAAGCAGTATCTATGAGGCTGTGTATTTCTGTAAAGCCAGCCCTGGTCCACTGCTTCTCTCTACTTTCCAACGTAGTGATGGTGGCTCCCCTAGATCTGGCTATATTTAATTGTGATCAGGACTGTCACCCCAGAGCAACAACCATGGAAGCTTACACAGACATCAAAGAGGGTAAAATGGCCTTGCTACATTTGTAAAGTGTCTTATTTTTAAAGTGACATATTTTTCAAAGATTCATTGTCGTTATTACCAACTGTATCACCAATGCTGCTGCCTAGATTTGTCTCTGTATCTGCCTTCATTTCTCCTTTTCTACGTACTTTTGAAAGTCTGATTTTCTCTGCAGTTTCTTCCCAACAGCAATTCTCAAATACTTTCTTAACTTGTTTTGCTTCTCCTCCTAGCATTCTGAATGGAAAAGGATCACTAAAAGCCCAGTAATGATAATTTGTCATCAAGAGTATCTATTTTGTTACTGATTTTATTTCCATTCTGTAGAATTCATATTTCCAAACCATTTGAAGACTAAACATAGCTTCACTTCCCTGGTTACAGTTAGATATCTGTCTGTAGTCACAGCTAGCTTAAGGAATTTTCCTCCTAGTGAAAATCATTTAGAGTTCTGGAAAACTTGAAGAAGGGGGGGAAGATACAACACCAACAAACAAAACCAAACCACAATAACAACTGGGGCAAGTCATACTAAGGTACCCCATAAGCATCAAACACCTTTCACAATAATTATTTTAATAATGAAAATAGGCTGGACAGAAAAAGGGCTCAATTCTTTAATATTGGAAGCTTTTACCCTTCATTTACAGTTTCCTGATAGCAAACGGCAAGCATACAAATAGGTTTTCCGAGATCTGTCTGTGAATTAGGCTACAGGGTTAATGACTGATACAAGCCCAGGGGAAAAAAAGTTTAACATTTTAAAACTTTTTTAAAGCTTTAAAATGTGCTCAGCAGCACATTTAAGATGCAGAACAAAATCTCATTTCATAGGCAACTATGTTTTAAGTAATTTCCATCTTCCTGATATTTACTTATTATAAAGTTGTCTGGATGCTTTTTTGATATTTAGTTGGTTTAGTCTCATGGGAATTGCTACAGCTTTTGAATAACTTTGATATACTGGTATTTACAAGTGGTCATAGTATTATTCCTACATTATCTTTAGCTAGGTGGCTCATTTCAAGTAGTAAAAAAACTTCATAAATACAAAGTCATCAGAGTTGTCCCTGATAAGTTAATGTTTACTGGACGTCTTATTTATAACTCTCTAAAAGTTCAGAAGACTAACTTTGTTCACACTGTTTTATTTTGTTCGTGTTCCTCTATTCAACCGACAAGGCTTGTTTTGGGTTTGGTTGGGGTTTTTTTTGTTTGGTTTTTATTTTTTTTAATATAAGTAATCAGGAATATTTTGCCACTTACTAGAAGAAACCCAAAATTTGTTTGCTAACTAGACAAGTACCATCTTTACTGGAAGCAGAAATCTAACAAACAAAACAAAACAAGCTTACAAATTACTCACAAAATTCAAAGTGTACTGACTTTCTAGAATATTTCTAGGTATGATACAGAAGCTTAACATAAAAAACATGCACAAAAGTTGTTAAAGTTTCTTTAGTTTTACTGCTCATAGGTTTCCTAGAGATTTGCACCTAATATCACCTAAACAGTTCTCTCTTCCCCCTTCTTCCCACCCCATTACTCACTATGCTACATGCAAGCTTAATGGCCAGCACGTGCTGAATGAACAGCTGGCCATTATGTTGTCCCTGGATTTCTTCACTTGGCAATAATTTAGATCTATCCCCTCTACCCAACTGGCTGTTTTCATAAAGCCCACAAAACTCAGTTTTCTTTATGACCTCTGACTGATGGACTAACAGGTTCAACAGGCTGTGATCAGAAAGAGGAAGAGACAGACAGACAGATGGGTAGGTTGACAGCATGATCACAACCACTTCTATTTGTACGTTTGTCTTGCCTTCTTAAATCTGCAGCATCCATCATATTCCCAGTTTTAGAAATATTAACTTCATAGTGCAGTAGATACCTGTTGAACTTAGCAGTGCTCTAGAGTAAGAATTTAATTCCATCCCTACAAGTTCACTGTTATCCTCATCTTGCAGCAGGGAAGTTTTAACCAGGCTTTTCCAACCAAGTGAATCCTCTACACATCCTAGAACACCAGCAATCGACATTAGAGGGGTGGATTTTTTTTTTTAATTAAGAAAACAGCTGGGAAAACTGTACTTTCACTTTGGAAAACAAACATGAAGTTAATGTTTTCCATTATACTGCTTTGACAACTCAACAAAAAAAAGAAGCCTCAACAGAATTAACAGTCCACTGTTCCAACTTCAGAGATAGCCTAGTTTGGGATTTATACAGCACATATTATGCATGCATGTCCTACACTTCATAGACATGAGTTTTACTTTAACATTTCAATCTAATCTGTTTCAGCTTTTGACACTTCAGACAACTTTTGAGGAAAGAGTAATGGATGCTGATAGAGCTTAAATAGTATTAAAATTGTATTATGTAAGGTATATACATGATTGTTATAGTTATTAAATGAAGCTAACTGATTCTAACAAGCAGATTAAGAATCTGTAAAAAGCATGGCCGATCCTCCTAAATAATGGTCTACTTGCTCACCAGGAAGCTTTGGCACAAAGTTAAAATGTAAACCAGTTCTAATAAACAAAATACAGGAGAATACATAGCCAAAGACTGAGAGTGCTTACCTTGACTCTCCACTACTGTTTCTTACGATGTCTTCATCACTGTGCCCATTCATTGTAAATATTAAGAAGTTTAAAAGATAAATAGAAGTCCACTCAGGTTAGAAGGCGGATATCAAGAATCTACTTCTTGGAAAACAGAGTACCAGGTGACTTGTTTATTCAACTGTTCTCTGCAGGTATCGAAGATTTTTCCCAAATTACCTAAAGTAGTAAAGGAAAATGTTGACATACTTTGAAATATTTGATGGTTGCAACTGAAAGATACTGAAAATAACCTGTCACAACACCACCAAAAGGGAGTATCTATCACATTTGACATCTTTTAAACTGAAAAATAGCTTTTGGTATGCCATAGTACTCTCATAAGAACAACCAGATCTAACTTTTAAAGGAAAACAGCCTCCCTAAACACATAAATATAAATTATGGATATTAATGCTCTAAGATCTGATTAGCAAAATTATTTCATGCACAAAACAAACCTATCAGAAGCATTTCCAGACACAGAAATAATGTTTACATCCAGTTGGGGGTAGAGGCAAGAAAATACTGTCCCATTTTAAAAAATTGACTCAACTACATCAAGCTAACAAGATCCCACAGATGGGGTGATCGTTATTTTATATACATGAACATCTTCAATCAGATCTCTACCATGTCAGATGCACCTAGAAAAAGTTTAGGCTCACTTTAAATGGAGTGCAAGTATGAACTCACTGATAATCAGTTAAAGAGCAGCTCCTCTCACAGATTTAGTGGTGTGAAAGCGATTAGGGGCTCGCCTGCAGGTTGCCTACCTCGAGGTGCTCTCGTCTAATACAGCCCAACCTACAGCTCATGATGGAGGCGGGGGCCTCCTCGTTCCGGGATGGAGAAAACCCTGCGCTCAGGCACCATCTCAGACAACAGAGCCACTCCAGCCAGCAAACAAAGGCGATGACGGAAGAAAAGTGTTAGGAAAGAGCCCTGTAACCCCAGAGAGGCCGCGAAGCTAAGGCTGGGGCCCCCGCGGCGGCGAGCCAGGCAGCTTGGTGGTTCCTCGCGGATCGGCCGCTGCTACCCAACGAAGCCAAGCTCCGTGCTGTCTGCCCTCCCGCGCCCAGGGCGCGAACACCCTGCCGCCTCCGGGACCGGCACTCTCTGGGCCCAAGGAAACATCTTTAGTGGCCACGAAACTCTCTCCTTGTCGCCCACTCCCTGCTCCGCGACGATCCTCCCCGACCACCCGCATTGCGCTCTCGCGGCCTCCCGTGATCGACCGCTCCCAAGGCGCTCCCGGGGAGAACCCAGGCCAGGGCTCCCTCCCTACCTCCCGCGGGTTCACCTCCCGAACCCGGAGACGGCCCTCTGCTGGTGGCGCAACCCGCACAGGCGCCGCTCCTGGCCAAGGCTCCCTGGCAGTATTGCCAAGGCGGCCGATGTCCTCCGTGCTCGCTTCTCCTAGCGCCCCTCCATGGCCAGAGAAGAGCGAAGGCCGCACTCCTGCCTCCCAGCTGGTTCGTCACAGGCTCCCCCCGCAAGAGCCAGCGAAAGAGGTTCAACCCCGGCTGCCCGCCTCAGCTCTCACAGCTCCCTCCCTCCCTCTTCAGAAAACAACGAGCGGGCCCAGTGAGCCCAGCCCCGCGCTGAGCATCCAACCCCTTCTTCTCAACGCCAGTCGCCTCCCCATCCATCTTCGAAAGCGACAGCCACCGCACAACTCCAGACCAAGGAAAGGGAAAGAAGCCATGACGGGCCTCTGCCTACCTGCGTGCGTGCGCCGCGCCCGGCCCGGCCTCTCTAGGGCTGCCCTGGTCCGAGACGGTGCTACACCCCACGAAAAGGTCTGTGCTGCAACCTAGGGCCGGAGACTGCTCCTGCGGCCGCCACAGGGCCTGAACCGCCGGCTCCTTACAGCCCTACGCGACGGGCTCGCCTGCAGCCCCCACCGGCTTAAACAATAGGGCCCCAAACCGGGCAGGGAGAATCCTGGGAAGTAGGTGCTGTGTTGTTCCGCCGCCGTTTCTTAAGTCCTTCCGACCACCGCCATCACGCTGCCACTCCGCTCAACCTCCTCCTCCTTCTCCTCCTCCTCCCCCCTTAGTCGGATGGAAACCCTGGGCGTGATGTCAGTCCTGCGCCCTGGGACAGAGCGGGGAGGAGGAGGAGCAACAGCCGGGAGGGGACAGCGCCGCTGGGCCATGGCGGCAGGAAGGGCCGCTTGGAGGGGGTGGCGGACCCAAAGCGGCCTCCTTGCCGCGCCGGATACTGCCGGGGGCAGCAGGCGCCCGCCCGCCGCAGCAGTGAACGGGCCCTGGGGCCTGTGCTGGTGCCGCTGCAGCTTCTGTGTGAGGGGGCAAGGTGCGGCCCGGCCCGGCCCGGTGGGCGCCCATGACCCGCTCAGCGTGGCAGAGAACCTGGCCTAGACCAAACGTTACTGTTTAGTGTAGTGTGGGGATTTTTTTTGTTTCAGGTTTTTCCTGAGCCCCCTAAAAATAGATATGCATTTTTTAGTCTTCCTATGTGGTTACAAGTGGCATTAGGGCATATTTACGAAGGCTTGGCATGCAGCTGCACAGCTTGCCTCTATGAGGAAAGCATCCCCCAGCTGGAGGCAGAGCACTCCTTTCTTCCTCTTGTTATCTAACTCGAGTTGTTTCGAAGTGATTAATGAGAAAGCTGTTTATTTAAGGTGGCTCATGTTCAGAAAACAAATAATCATGTAAATTGTCCTACTGCTGGA
Organism: Pluvialis apricaria; assembly: GCA_017639485.1. Taxonomy (NCBI): domain Eukaryota; kingdom Metazoa; phylum Chordata; class Aves; order Charadriiformes; family Charadriidae; genus Pluvialis; species Pluvialis apricaria. The sequence goes on along the minus strand of CM030043.1, from coordinate 25,212,810 downwards.
GTCTACATGTTCCCAGAGTGGCAAAAGAAAGTAGTGGCTGCTGAGTGAAAGACTGCTTTGAGCAACACAATTGCACAGCCAAATGCATTGGAAAGAGGAAGTGATTTACTTGCTTTTTCCTCTTTGGATTCCCACATATGCAATTACACTCCATCATGCTAGAAAGGATTGTGGGGTCATTACTGACCAGGATGTGGTATCAGACTTGGAATTTTCTTCAGCACCCTGCAAGAGTAAAAGAGCTTGAGATTAACATGAAAACACAGTTTGTTCATGAATGAAGGAAAGGCTTGAAAGAAGAGAGTCATTGCATGGGTATACCAAAGCAAAGTGGCTATAGTAGCTGTCAAATCAGTTCATATTTGAAGAGTTGTGTTGGCCAGGAGCCAGCATCTGAGCCACAGTCAGTCAGCAAGAGATGTTGGCTTAGGGTTTATCTCATGGTTGCCCCCCCCCCAGGGTGAGCAAAGCTGGGCAGCCAAGGTACCTGCCACTCCCTCAGCAGAGTTGCAGGGGTTTCCTGTGGCTGCTCCTTCAGCCCAACAAGTGTTGGGATCAGCTGTTACACACAGCAACTCCATTTCCATTTTGGAACCAGACTGAACAGCAGAGGCTAGTTGAGGCACTTCCACTAGTCCATCTCTCAAGCACCATAGGAAAATACCTCAAAATCTCAGGAGTTGAAAACAGAGAGAATAAATGTTTTTATACACACACACCCCTTAGAATTATAAAAAAAAAAAAAAGCATAAGAAGGTGTTCAGACAAGAAAACAGCTTCAAAGCCTATGAAAAAGCTGTATTAGTCTATGTTCCTTCCTGAAGGACTTAAGTTTGCCTAAGTCAGCTTAAGGGAGAATACTTCATTGTGATAGACAAAGATGCCACAAGATCAATGGACTTTAAACTCAAGAATGTCAGAATGAAAATAACTCCATTAAATTAAAATTGAAAATTTTATTTTAAATTAAGGTAATTAACACTGAAACACTTTACCAAGGTGTACTGGGTGTGGCTGGGATGGAGTTCATTTTCTTTGTAGCAGCCCTCATGGTACTGTGTTTTGGATTTGTGGCTAAAACAGTGTTGATAACACACCAGTATTTTGGGTATTGCTGAACAATGCTTGCACAGTATCGAGGCTTTCTCTTTTTCCCACTCTGTCCCTGCAGCAAGTAGGTTGGGGATGGGCTTGAAGGCTGGCAGGGGACACAACCTGGTGAGATGACCTGAATTGGACAAATGAATATTCCATACCATACAATGTCATGCTCAGCAATAAAAACTGAGAGGAGGGGGTTTTGGGGGAGGTAGCTCAGAGACTGGCTGGGCATCAATCTATTTGTGGGAGGTGGTGAGTGATTGTCTTTTCATCCCTTGTTTTGTGTTTTTGTTTTTTTGTAATTTTCTTCTTTCCTTTACTTATTAAACTATCATTATCTTGACCCAGAGATTTCTTGCTTTTGCTCTTCCTATTCTCTTACCTGTGTTGAGGAATATTAGTTGTTTAGCATAAATAAGTAAGTTTTAATTAGAGTAAATTACTTAGGATTATAATGTGGTGTGATTTGTGCTGTTTGCTTAGCTTTACTTAGCATGAGTAGCTAGATTTGCTGAGGCCTTTAGGCTGCAATAGAGTTATTTTTCTTAGTAATTTTCCTAGCAGCTGATACAGTGCTGTGCTTAGTCTTTTAGTATGGGGAAGATGTTGATATCACACTGATGTTTTGGTAGTGTTTTTCCCAAGTCTGGGACTCTTCAGTTCTCCATGTTCTGCCAATGAGTGCAGGTGCACAAGGAGTGTAAACCAGAAGATAAGGAGGCTCTAACCCTCAGCTGAAACTGTAAATCAACAAGATAAGAGCCTGCCTGCCTGGACACAGAAAAAGAATCCAAAAAGATGTTAGAAGACCGCAGACCAAAACTCACCACTGGACTAAAAGACGCATGGACAGCGCGTGAAGAGCGCATGAGGGGCAGGTGCCCAGGGGTTTGTTTGTTTGGTATCCCTCTCTTTGGTGGCACCCAGCCCAGGCTGTCCTTGCTGCTGTACCTTTCAATTAAATTAATTATTTTATAAAATCTGATGCCTGAGACTCTGCTGCAGGAAACGTAGGGTCGAGCCTGAAAAAGGAGGAAGCACGACTGAGAGTGTGTGTGTGCGCGCCATCATGTGTGCGAATGCTCGAGCAGTGGCTTCTTTAACACCTATCCTGCTTGGCTGGGGGGTGGGTTGAGGGAGTGGCTGTCTGGTGCTTAGCTGTTGGATAAGGCCCCAAATCTGCAAACATTTTGAATATATTCACAGTTTCTTGGCATTCTTCTGGTGAGTATTTAGGGCAAAGGAGTCCAGGAAGGCTGGACATTCTTCAGGAACAAAATCTTAAAGGCACAGGAGCAGGCCGTCCCCATGTGCCGTAAGACAAGCCAGCAGGGAAGAAAACTAGCCTGGCTGAACAGAGAGCTTTGGCTGGAACTCAGGGAAAAAAAGAGTTTATGAACTCTGGAAGAAGGGGCAGGCCTCTCATCAGGACTATAAAGATGTAGTGAGGCTATGCAGGGAGAAAATTAGAAGGGCCAAAGCCCAACTAGAACTTAATCTGGCTACTTCCGTAAAAGACAAAAATGTTTCTATAAATACATTAACAACAAATGGAGGGCTAAGGAGAATCTCCATCCTTTCTTGAATGCGAGGGGAAACATAGTCACCAAGGATGAGGAAAAGGCTGAGGTACTTAATGCCTTCTTTGCCTCAGTCTTAAATACTAAGACCAGTTGTTCTCAGAGTACCCAGCACCCTGAGCTGGAAGACAGGGATGGGGAGCAGAATGAAGCCCCCATAATCCAAGGGGAAATGATGAGGGACATACTACAGCACCTAGACATACACAAGTCTATGGGGCCAAATGGGATCCACCCAAGGGCACTGAGGGAGGTGGCGGAAGCACTCACCAAGCCACTTTCCATCATTTATCAGCAGTCCTGGCTAACCGGGGAGGTTCCAGTTGATGGGAGGTTAGCAAATGTGACGCCCATGCACAACAAGGGCCGCGAGGAGGATCTGAGAAACTACAGGTCTGTCAGTCTGACCTTGGTGCCTGGAGAGGTTATGGAGAAGATCATCTTGAGTGCCATCACATGTGGCACGTACAGGACAACCAGGTGATCAGGCCCAGTCAGCATGGGTTTATAAAAGGCAGGTCCTGCTTGACTAACCTGATCTCCTTCTATGACAAGGTTACCTGCTCAGTGGATGAGGGAAAGGCTGTGCATGTTGTTTACCTGGACTTTAGTAAAGCTTTTGACGCTGTTTCCCACAGCATTCTCCTGGAGAAACTGGCTGCTCATGGCTTGGATGGGCGTACTCTTCACTGGGCAACAAACTGGCTAGATGGCCAGGCCCAAAGAGTGGTGGTGAATGGAGTGAAATCCAGTTGGTGGCCAGTCACAAGTGGTGTTCCCCCGGGCTCGGTATTGGGGCCTGTTCTCTTTAATATCTTTATCAGTGATCTGGACGAGGAGATTAAGTGCACCCTCAGTAAATTTGCAGATGACACCAAGTTAGGTGGCAGTGCCAATCTGCTTGAGGGTAGGAATTCTCTTCAGAGGGATCTGGACAGGCTGGATCGATGGGCTGAGGCCAATGGTATGAGATTCAACAAGGCCAAGTGCTGGGTCCTGCTCTTGGGTCATAACAACCCCATGCAGCGCTACAGTCTTGGGTAAGTGTGGCTGGAAAGCTGCCCAGCAGAAAAGGACCTGGGGGTGTTGGTTGACAGCCAGCTGAATATGAGTCAGCATTGTGCCCAGATGGCCAAGAAGACCAACAGCATCCTGGCCTGTATCAGGAACAGCGTGGTGAGCAGGACTAGGGAAGTAATCATCCCGCTATATTCAGCACTGGTGAGGCCGCACCTCGAGTACTGTGTTCAGTTTTGAGCCCCTCACTACAAGAAAGACGTAGAGGTGCTGGAGCATGTCCAGAGAAGGGCAACAAAGCTGGTAAGGGGTCTAGAGCATAAGTCTTATGAGGAGCCGCTTGGGAGCTGGGATTGTTTAGCCTGGAGAAAAGGAGGCTGAGGGGAGACCTTATTGCTCTCTACAACTACCTGAAAGGAAGTTGTAGAGAGGTGGGGGTCAGTCTCTTCTCCCGAGTAACAGGTGATAAGACAAGTGGAAATGGCCTCAAGTTGCACCAGGGGAGGTTTAGATTGTATCTTAGGAAAAATTTCTTCACAGAAAGGGTTGTCAAGCATTGGAACAGGCTGCCCAGGGAATTGGTTGAGTCACCATCCCTGGAGGTATTTAAAAGACGTGTAGATGTGGCACTTAGGGACATGGTTTAGTGGTGGTTTTGGCAGTGTTAGGTTAACGGTTGCTGAATGCCTTCTTTGCTTCTGTCTTTACTGCTCGGGCCAGCCCTTGGGAGTCCCGGAGTTTGCAGGTAACAGAGAAAGTCTGGAGGAAGCATGACTTTCCCCTGATCAGAGAAGAACAAGTTAGGGATCAATTAAGTAAACTGGATATCCACAAGTCCATGGGGCCTGATGGGATGCACCCGCGAGTGCTGAGGGAGCTATCAGAAGTCATTGCTGGGCCACTCTCCATCATCTTTGAAAGGTCCTGGAGAACAGGAGAGGTGCCTGAGGACTGGAGGAAAGCCAATGTCACTCCAGTCTTCAAAAAGGGCAAGAAGGAAGACCCGGGAAACTACAGGCCAGTCAGCCTCACCTCCATCCCTGGAAAGATGATGGAACAGCTTGTTCTGGGCGTCATCTCCAAGCATCTGGAGGAAAAGAAGATTATCAGAAGTAGTCAACATGGACTCACCAAGGGGAAGTCATGTCTGACTAATCTGATAGCCTTCTATGATAGCGTGACTGGCTGGGTGGATGAGGAAAAGGCAGTGGATGTTGTCTACCTTGACTTCAGCAAGGCTTTCGACACCGTCTCCCACATCATCCTCACAGGCAAGCTTAGGAAGTGTGGGTTAGATGAATGGACAGTGGGGTGGATTGAACAGTGGTTGACAGATAGAGCTCAGAGGGTTGTGGTTAGTGGTGCAGAGTCTAGTTGGAGGTCTGTAACAAGTGGTGTTCCCCAGGGGTCAGTACTGGGTCCAGTCCTGTTCAATATATTCATCAATGAAATGGATGAAGGGATAGAGTGTACCATCAGCAAGTTTGCTGATGATACAAAACTGGGAGGGGTGGCTGACACACCGGAAGGCTGTGCTGCCATACAGCGTGACCTGGACAGGCTGGAGAGTTGGGCCGTGAGAAACCTAATGAAATTCAACAAGGGCAAGTGTAGGGTACTGCATCTGGGGAGGAATAACCCCATGCATCAGTACAGGTTGGGGACTGACCTCCTGGAGAGCAGCTGTGTGGAAAGGGACCTGGGAGTCCTGGTGGACAACAGGATGACCATGAGGCAGCAATGTGCCCTGGTGGCCAAGAAGGCCAATGGCATCCTGGGGTGCATCAAGAAGAATGTGGCCAGCAGGTCGAGGGAGGTCATCCTCCCCCCTCTACTCTGCCCTGGTGAGGCCGCATCTGGAGTGCTGTGTCCAGTTCTGGGCTCCCCGGGTCAAGAAGGACAGGGAACTGCTGGAGAGAGTCCAGCAAAGGGCTACTAAGATGATTAGGGGATTGGAACATCTTTCTTATGAGGAAAGGCTCAGGGACTTGGGTCTTTTTAGTCTAGAAAAAAGAAGACTGAGGGGGGATCTTATCAATACTTATAAATACTTAAGGGGAGGGTGCCAGGTAGATGAGAAAAGTCTTTTTTCAGTGGTGCCCAGTGATAGGACAAGAGGTAACGGGCACAAACTTGAGCATAGGAAGTTCCATCTTAACATGAGGAGGAACTTCTTTCCTTTGAGGGTGGCAAAGCACTGGAACAGGCTTCCCAGAGATGTTGTGGAGTCTCCCACACTGGAGACATTCAAAACCCGCCTGGACGCCGTCCTGTGCAACCTGCTGTAGGTGTCCCTGCTGTGACAGGGGGTTGGACTAGATGATCTCCAGAGGTCCCTTCCAACCCTGACCATTCTTTGATTCTGTTATTCTGTTAAGTGGGCCTGGTAGAGTTAGATAACAGTTGGACTTAATGATCTTAAAGGTCTTTTCCAGCCATAACGATTCTATTCTATGATTCTATGATTAAAAAATTTATTGGGGAAGAAGATGGAGAACTGAAAAATAAGTAGACACAATGCAACCATGTACTTTTATTTTTTTCATTAGGAAGCTCTACTAGAAGAACAGTATCAGTAATGGGTAGGAAAGAAACTACCTCTTTTAAGGACTCTTCTGTCTGACTGCAAAACACTTCTCAACATTTATGTTTAAACTTATTTAAAACATCTATTAAACAGTCAAAAATTGTCAACTCTGACATGTAGACTTAAGCCATCATAAGCATGTTTTAGAGATCATGTTTTCTTGGATATGTTTCCTTCTTTTGGATATGCAACACTAATATCATACAGGGCTTATTCACCTGGCCCCTTTATTGCTTTCCTTGTTTGCATGCTGGTGTTTCATGAACCTGTAGTAGTCTCTTTCCTGATCACTTCTCCCAGATTCAGCTAGCTGGCCTGCTTGGTGGAGTGTTGGTCAGATGCTTCTGGCAGATAGAGTACCACACCAAAAGGTGTAGAACTGGGCAGGTGTCAGGTAACATGCACCTCTACTTACCAGAAGGCATTTTCTTCGCTGCAGGCCCTCGTCTGTTGTGACACAGTGTTTCTGGGAAAATGTTCCTCATCTGATAAGCATTAACATTATGTGACCTAATGCATAAGATACTGTGGTGGGTTGACCCTGGCCAGCAGCTAAGCACCACACAGCTGCTTGCTCACTTCCTGCCCCCCAGTCGGACCAGGGAGAGAATTGGAAGGGCAAAAGTGTCAAGGTTAAATAGTTCAATAAGTAAAGGAAAGAAGAAGAAAAAAACCCAACAAAATAAAACAAGTGATGCAAAAGTAATCACTTACCACCTCCCACAAGCAGATGCCCAGCCAATCTGAGCAATGGCTACCTCCCCCAAAACCCCCTCTCCTCAGATGTTATTGCTGAGCATGACATTGTATGGTATGGAATATCCCTTTGGCCATTTTGAGCCAGCTGTTCTGGCTGTGTCCTTTCCCAGCCTCATGCCCAACCCCAACCTACTTGCTGCAGGGGCAGAGTGGGAAAAAGAGAAAGCCTTGATGCTGTGCAAGCATTGTTCAGCAATACCCAAAATATTGGTGTGTTATCAATGCTTTTAGCTACAAATCCAAAACACAGTGCCATGCAGGCTGCTACAAAGAAAATTAACTCCATCCCAGCCACACCCAGTATAATCTCCACCACTTCTTCCATACCATTTGCATCATGCTCAGGTCCTACACTATCCAATGCATCCTCGTTAACCACCATTCCCTTCCCATCCTTTACTATATACACAGATATCATTCCCTTAGTCTATAGGTCACCCCCAACAAATGTCCACTGACTTTATTTAGTCCATGACTTGGGTTCCATCTCTATGGTGAGTGTTCAGGACAGCAGAGATGGAGTGTTGTGTTGGGTTATTGGTTGACAAAGATACTTCAGGTTAGGTTACTGCTGCACATGCCCAGTTTCTTGCAAGGCGCATCCTTCATTGTTTCAGGTGGTTCCTGCTGCATTACTTCCTATAACATGCAACTCAAATCATGGGTTATTTTCGCCCAAGGTTAAAACTCCTTGAGGTGCACATGGGATTTCCCCATTCTCCCACATTACTCACTAAGTGTACCCAGGTCCTTGAGCGAAAGCAATCCCATGAATGGGTTTGCTTTTTCCTGAGGAAGGAGTAACCCATACTGTCTTTCCAAGCCAGTTCCCTACATGCACCATGGGGACCTTATCTCCTTGCACAGTATGTAAGGGTTTTGTTTGGGCAGGGCCAGGTTAGCAGATCCTCTAGTGTTAACCAGCCATGTGGCTTCTGCTAAATTTGCATCCCAATGCTTGAATGTGCCAGCACCCATTGCTCTCAGTGTAGTCTTTAACAGTCTGTTGTGTCATTCAGTTTTCCCAGAGGCTTGTGAGTGATGGGGACTGTGGTACACCCAATCATTGCCGTGTTCCTTGCCCCAGGTGTCTAAGAGATTGTTTTGGAAATGAACCCTGTCATCTGACTCAATTCTTTCCAGGGTCCTGTGTTGCCACAGAACTACTTTTTCAAGGCCCAGGATGGTATTCTGGGTGGTGGTGTAGTGGTTTAGGCCGAACTGGTCACCGGGCAGAACGACAGATGCTCCTCCCTACCTCTCTTCAAAGAAAGAGGCAGAGGAGGGAAAAAGAGACTTATGAGTTTAGAAGGAACTAAACTACTTTAATGAAATATTAATGATAAAATAAAGAAAGGAAATAATGAAATATATACAGAACGGTATCAAGCTCCCAGGATGACGATCACATCACTGGCAGGCATGGGGAAGTCCCAAACAGGACTCAGTGACGGACGTGAACTGGATTCCAGATCTGGATTCAGGATCAGGATCAAAGGCAGATGAACAGAGAGAGTCCTCCTTGGATGCCAGCCATTGAAGGAAGAGGGCTGACCCTTTGATCCCTCAGCTTTTATACTGAGCATGAGGCAGATGGGATGGAATACCCTGTTGGTCAGTTTTGGGTCACCTGTCCTGTCTGCTCCTCCCCACAGGTGGGACCCCACTACGCTTTTCCTCTTCCCACCCTCCAACGTGGCAAATAACAAAGTTAGCTGGCCTTGGTTGTTATAGCAATAAGTATAAGCAAGAGCCTCTCTGCATACCATGCCTGGGCATCAGCTATAAATATAGGTCTTATCACTCTGAGAGAGCGAACATTGTCTGCACAATATGCTGTTAATTTCAGTAGTTAGAAGAGGCCTAGCTAAGAAGCAAAGTTACTGAACAAAATTGGTCCTGTTTTACCTCAAACCAGGACAAGTGCCATGGTTTACAGGTTATGTTTCCACTCACCCGGTAGTCACTTCCACCATGGTAACCACATGATGCTTCCCTTCGCAGGTTCGTGGCTGTGGTCCAATATTGTTGATCTGCCATGCCTTGCCATATTGATATTCCAGCTACCACTCTATATGCCAGAGAGGCTTTACTCCCTTGGCTCTCCTGATTATGGTGCATGTTTTGCATTCATGAATTACCTATGCAGTGGCTTCAGTAATCAGGTCCACCCCTCAATCTCGAGCCCATCTGTAAGTTGTATCTCTCCCTAGATGTCCCAATGTTGCATGGGCCCACCAAGCTATGAATAGCTCACTCTTACATTCTGAGTTCAGACCCACCTGAGCCATTTCAATTCTAGCAGCGTGGTTGACCTGCTTGTTGTTTCAATGTTCTTTGGTGGCACAGCTCTTGGACATGTGAGCATCTACATGATGTACCTTTACAGCAATGTTTTCTACCAGGGCAGCTATGTCTTGCCACAGTGCAGCAGCCCGGATGGGTTTACCTCTGCACTGCCAGTTGCTCTGCTTCCATTGTTGTAGCCACCCCCACAGGGCATTTGCCACCATCCATGAGTCAGTATAGAGAACTGGCCACTTTTTCTCATTCAGTAATATCTAGGTCCAACTAGATGGCTTTCACTTCTGCAAACTGACTCGATTCTCCTTTTCCTTTGATCGTTTCTGCAACTTACCATGTGGGACTCCACATAGCAGCTTTCCATCTCTGATGGTTTCCCACAATATGACAGGACCCATCAGTAAACAGATTGTATTGCTTCTCATTTTCTGGTAATTTATTATACAGTGAGGCTTCTTGGGCATGAGTCAACTCCTTCAGCGATGCTCCAAAATCTCTGCCTTCTAGCCAGTCCATGATCTCTTACAGGATTCCTGGGCGGCTGGGGTTCCCCATTTGAGCCCCTTGCAAGATCAGTGCTACCCACTTACTCCATGTAGTGTCAGTTGCATAATGTGTAGAGGGCACCCTTTCTTTGGACATCCAGTGCAGCACAGGAGATCATGGTGCCAAGAGGAGCTGTGCTTCTGTACTGACTAGTTCTGAAGCAGCTCAAACTCCTTCATACATTGCTAGTATCTCCTTTTCAGTCAGAGTATAGTGGGCCTCAGATCCTCAATACCCCTGACTCCAAAACCCTAGAGGTCAACCTTGGGTCTTTCTGGGTACTTTCTGCCAGAGGCTCCAGGTGAGGCCATGCTCCCCGGCTGCAGTGTAGAGCATGTTTCCCACATCTTGTCCTGTCCAGACTGTCATGGTCTGTTCGGATCTCTCAAATTTACAGGACAACGTACTCTGTGATTTAAACTTTATTTCATAAGCTCATTAAAGAAATACAATAAACAAACATGACAAACAGGGGGCTCAATCCCCTTTTGTCCAGACTAGTCTATCACGTTAATTCACTTATTCACCATTCAAGTCATAAGGTGTCATAACATATAACCCGTAATTCTTAATATCTTGCACCTATGAGCAAAAGAAAAGAATTAGTTACCTAGCTGACAGTGAGAGTGCTCATCCTTCCTCCTCTTTCATGGTGTGGGTGCGCAGGCCTCCCCTTTATCACACCAGGAAGCATGAAAGCCTCAGCAGTTGGATCTGCTTCAAAAGCTTTTTGGGTAAACTGATGTTTTATACCCTCCAGCTTGGAGGTTTGGTCTATATCATTTCCATAAGTCAGTGGATACTGACAAAAGTGCCAGAAAAAATATAATGGCTGCAGGAGACAGCAATCTGCAGGTGGTCATGGCTGCATAATGGCCCTTTAACTCTTTCTGGCCACCTGTCCTGTCTACACAGTACTCTTGCGTTGACCTGACGGTGCTGCTCCCAGCATACATCAGGCCTTAGCATGAGCTGGGTTAGCTAAAATCCAGTCAAGAGTTGAGTGAACAGTCACATCAGACTGGCCCCAGGGCTACCACACAAGCTATCTCCTGTTTGATCTGTTCAAATGCTTGTCGCTGCTTAGGGCCTCACTCAAAATGGTGCTTCTTTTGGGTCACTCTGACTGCAATCCAGAACATGCATTCTCCAGAATCCCACACCATATAGAAAAGCTTTTTCCTTTTTTTGTTAGTTGTTACCTTAATGATCATATCCATAGGGCTGTGATGACGTTCATCTTGCCATTTTATTCCCAAGATCTGGATTTCCTGTGCAGGTCCTTTGACCTTTGTTTTTCTTATGGCAAAACCAGCTTTCAGAAGGGTCTGGATTATTCTTTTCTCCTTCTCAAATGCTTCCTCTGCTGTGTGGCCCCACATGATGTTGCTGTCAATGTACTGCAGATGTTTAGGGGCTTCACCCTGTTCCAGTGTAGTCTGGAGCAGCCCACAACAAATGGTAGGGATGTGCTTCCACCCCTGGTGGCAATTAGTTCCAGGTGTATAGGACACCTCTCCACCACGTGAAAGCAAACTGTGTCCTGCACTCTGCTGCCAAAGGAATCAAGGAAAACACATTGGCCATACCAATTTTGGCATACCACTTGGCGGCCTTTGACATCAGATTGTACTGGAGGTCTAGCATGTCTGGTATGGCAACATGACTTTGTTCAGGCCACAGTAGTCCACTGTTAGCCTCCATCCTCCATCAGACTTTCGCACTGGCCATATGGGACTATTAAAAGGTGAGCGAGTCTTGCTGATCACTCTTTGGCTCTCAAAATTGATAATACAACTTATGGATTGGAACCAGGGAGTTTTGGTTGGTGTGATATTGCTGCCAGTGCACTGTCATAGTAGCAGTTGATACCTGCTGTTTGATGCTCAGCAATCCCACAACAGGTGGATCATCTAAGAGGCCGGGCAAGGTAGACAGCTGTTTAATTTTCTCTGTATCCACAGTGACTACACCAAAGCCCCACTGGTATCCTCTTGGGTCACAGAATCACAGAATCAAAGAATGGTCAGGGTTGGAAGGAACCTCTGGAGATCATCTAGTCCAACCCCCCTGCTACAGCAGGGACACCTACAGCAGGTTGGACACGATCACGTCCAGGTGGGTTTTGAATGTCTCCAGTGTGGAAGACTCCACAACATCTCTGGGCAGCCTGTTCCAGTGCTCTGGCACCCTCAAAGGAAAGAAGTTTTTCCTCATATTGAGAAAGAATTTCCTGTGTTCCAGTTTGTGCCCGTTGCCCCTTGTCCTGTTGCCAGGCACCACTGAAATGTCTGGTGTTGTCTAGCCCCATCCTCTTGACACCCACCTGTTGGAGTGGGAACCGGAGTAACGACGCAATCTCAATGTGAGTATGATCGTCCTCCTTTATTGCGTATTTTAGCAGAGTATATATAGGCTCGCAGCAAAGCATGCATAGTCAACAACACTATGATTGGTCCAGCTCCCTTGTTCATGCACAACGCCCCCCAACCCGATTGGCTAAGACCCTCTGTTCACGCGCCTCTGTTTAACTTTTCTCCCGGGCAGGGTGATGTCACCTTTCTTGTTTACTTAGATATTTTCTCCCTCACTCTGGGTGCTTAGTTCAAACCCTGGGTTGCTCAACAGAACCAAACCATGCCCTTTTTCATTTAGGAATATCTCCACAATTCCCCCTTCTTCTTTTCAGCAACCCAGGCTTGGTGCACAATTTTCATGAGCATGCGCTGTAGACAAGAGAAGATACATAATACAACTGATATTATAACAAACACAATGAGCAATATAAGCAAGCTAGTTTTCACAATCATGGCTATCCAACTTTTGAGTCGCCAACCTGATAGTATTTGATTCAACCATCCCCATTCATCATCTTTTCTCAGCTTTTGTATTCCTTGATACAATTCTCTGATGCTTTGGTGTACTGATTTGGAGTGGTCTGAGAGGTTCATACAACACATCCCGTCAAAAGTCTTCACACCCATGACATGCGCTAATAACAAAAATCTATGGCAGCCCTATTCTGGAGTGTAGCATGTCTAACAGAATCTACGTCTAACAATAATCCACTCAATGCCAATGCAGTAGCATTAGATTGTTTAGCAAGCCAACATCCTAGTTTATTAAGCGTGGTTAAAGCGTGTGCTGCTGCTACTCCTGGTGCAAAAAAAACAAGGCAAAAATTGTTTGTGTAGTACACACAGCTATCTATCGTGAGTGATCCTACAAGTTCTAGCTCTTGCAGCTCGGCATGGAGGGGTGGCAGATATGCAGCCCATCCATCCCAGCTATCAGCAAGAGTTGCAGAGCCATTACCTAGGAATTCCGTTTGTAAGTTGGAAGGCCACTGGTCAGACGGAAGACCGACTAGACAGGTGGAAAATGGATTTTCAGGCGATGCTGTGGATAGGCAAATGGAATCTTAACCGGTCATATTTGCCAAGGTCACACAGTCATTCCTTTTAGGCTGCGGGGGTAACCAAACCCTGCAGTTACTGCACCCAAAAGAAGGATGCAACTACTTATCAGTAAAGTCTTAAGATTCTTTTTCCCCATTTTGTTGCGACGTCTCTTGGTCTTGGTCTGTCCGTCGTCCTTCCAATGCTGGTTTTATCTCTCTGCTCGGTACCCACACTGGTCCTGTTCCTGTAGAGACACACATGTACCCTCGACCATTAAAAGTGACTGGCACTGGTCCCACCCATGGTCCGGTGGCCGGGTCTTTATAATGTACCATAAATTTAGGTAGGGTAGTGGTACTATTCAGCTTAATGTTTTGATGGTGTATCATTACTGGCGGTTCCTCTTGATCGCCCATAAGACACAAGTAATTTAGTGTAAACAATACTCTGTGTAATCGCTGTTGTGCATCTGTGTCTTCACCCTTTGGCTTATTTAGATAATCTTTTAGCACTTGATGGGTTCGCTCAACCAAGCCTTGCCCGATTGGTGAGTGGGGTATTCCTGTTACGTGTTTAATTCCCCATCTCAGTAGAAAAGCTCTCACCCTTTGACTAATATATGTAGGGCATGCTTGTATAATAGAGCGTGCTTCATTTTCGGTTAATCCAAATTGCCTTTTTAAACCTTTAGCATTTTGATGGAAGTTGTCATGACTTTGTCTGGCTTGTTGAAATTTGTCAATTGGAGGTAAATGTCGCACTCTACTGACTAGGTTATCGACAATTTGATTACCCAATCCTAAACCTAAATCCAACTGATGACTGCGAATATGGATGATACAACAAGACGCAGTTCGTTGACCCAGAGTGGACCTCAGCTGGATAAATAATTTTCCCAACCTTGGGTTGGTTGTTTCCCTAAGGAGGGCATCTTCTAGTCGCGGCACTACCCCAGCCACATACAGGGAGTCTGTTAGTACATTTAAGGGGGCTGTCAGCCAGTTGGTTAGTGCCCAGACTACCGCAGTAAGTTCCAATGTTTGAAGGGAGTCTTGTGGCTGCCCCTCCAGTATGTGCTGGCACCATCGTCCTTTATCCTGCCAGACACACACCGCACGGCAAAGCCGCTTTCCAGCATCTGTATACACTGTGAGACCATCAGCCAGTGGTTCTCGCCTGACTTTCGTTTTTGTCATCCACTGATTTCGTTTTAATACTTGCCACATTTTCCCTTTTGGTTGTTGCGAATGTATACGACCATTATAGCCTATTAATGCTTCTTGGATGGGAGTTGAGTTACGCAACCACCATTCTAGATTGGCACCATTCACTGGAATACTGACATCATCAGGTTCCATTCCGCTAATCTCTGTGATTCTTGTTCTGCCCTTCCTGATCAACTCCCCTATTGCCTCCGGTCTTGTTTGAATGCTAGACTTGGGTTGTACTCTTAAAAAGACCCATTCTAAAATCTTAAACATGTCTCCTGATGACTTGTCACCTGATGATTTGTCAGTGGCACAGGTGGGGCGGGGGAGAATTTCCCCCTGTCCTGTTTGCCACTGACAAATAACCGCATACGGCAATTCAACAGTATTACAAATTAACAGAGAAATAGGCAACTCCAAGAGCAGTTGCACACCCATTGAATGTCTCCTAGTAAAGTCTGTACGTCTGTCAATGTCCTCAATTTAGTCGTTAAGTCTGTCTTTTGCGGGCGAATTTTCGCGTCTGAAATAGACCATCATCAAGAGGTTGCAGCACTGTTCGTAACACTTTATCTGTATTCTCGTGTGAGTGATCCTGGCAGTCGTCAACAGGTGGTGTTGAAGGATCAGATGAGTCAGTGGAGGGGGGGCAGAGGAGGAGCCGAAGGCACAGGTCGTCAGGTTTCTCCTCCTGGCTGCGACGGCGACTGCGGCCACACCCCCTCTCGGGTCTCCTGAGGCGCCTCTTCCGCCTTTTTCACGCTTTGCATCTCAGGAACGGCGACTTCCGCCCTTTGTGTCGCCGGAGCAGGGTCGGCGCCCGCGCGGACCTCGGCAACAGTTTTACACGTAACTCCAGTCATCCCTTTCACCGCCGGCTGCCCGAAAAACCGTGCCCACGCACCAGGTTTCGTTTCCGTGCTCTTATGTCCTGCTCTAGTCGGATCTGGACCCAGCATTTGAGCGGCGGCACAGGCTACTTCTCTCTCCGCTTTCATGGCCTTTAAAGTCTCTAACACCGTGTGCCACAACTCGCGAACAGCCTTTATCTCCTTCTCCTCTTTCTCGTCCCCGGTTATTGTTTTTGCATCACCGCAGGATCGGCATTCCATAGGGGAAAACAACATATGCGTATCTTTAAAATGTCCACATCGTTGTCCCAACTTAATCAGCTTAATCAGCTGCTTAGACACTGTCTCGACCCCTCTCTTAGAGAGGATACTTGCGAGCAGCGTTGCTGTTGCTTCAAGTTCCATGATAGCAACTTCACTTTAAACCTGGAAGGCGAGAGGCCACCTCGAACCGTGTCTGCCGTAGTCTATGCTCCCGAGCAGCACTCCTTCCAGCCGTGTTTCCCACTCCCCTCCTCTAGCTGCTTACCGCAGTCTCGGAGAACTCAGTCGTGCTGAAGGGTTACCATTGACATCCTCTGCTACCAGATGTCGGAGTGGGATCGGAACCGGAGTAACGACGCGGTCTCAATGTGAGTATGATCGTCCTCGTTTATTGCATATTTTAGCAGAGTATATATAGGCTCGCAGCAAAGCATGCATAGTCAACAACGCTATGATTGGTCCAGCTTCCCTGTTCACGCACAACGCCCCTCAACCCGATTGGCTAAGACCCTCTGTTCACGCGCCTCTGTTTAACTTTTCTCCCGGGTTTGGTGATGTCACCTTTCTTGTTTACTTAGATCTTTTCTCCCTCAATCTGGGTGCTTAGTTCAAACCCTGGGTTGCTCACCAGAACCAAACCATGCCCTTTTTCATTTAGGAATATCTCCACACCCGCCCTTTAGATAGTGATAAGCATTGATGAGATCCCCTCCCAGTCTTCTCTTCTCCAGGCTAAACAGACCCAGCTCTCTCAGCCTTTCCTCATAAGAGAGGTGCTCCAGTCCCTTGATCATTTTTGTAGCCCTCCACTGGACTCCTGAAGTACCTTCTCTTGAGTTAGTTTATGCCAAGGATACACAAAGCCTCTGGGCTGATCACAACAGTATGCTTTCACCACAAGTTCCCTGTCAGCCCACGGGCTTCCAGGTTGGAGGAAGGTGCACTGTCCCACTTCCTCATGTCCTTTCTGTGGTTATGCAGAAGGAACCACAGAGTGTCATGCACCATGTGCCCTTGGTTCCCTTTCCCTTGAACAGACTCCGTGACAACTCTGTGCGGCACCCTTGATAGCTGAGATACAGGCCCAAAGGGGCACGGAGGAAAGGAGATTCTCTTTGAATTGCCCAAGCTAGTGGGACGGTTTCTCCACAGTGGATGCTTCAATGTCTGGCCAGTCCAACATTGCCAGAGTGTATTGGGTTTGCGTAGCAAGGTTTTCGTAGCAGGGAGGGGGTGTTATGGTTTGAGAAACTCACAACAATTTATTGTCATTTAGACAATTATTCTGTCACCTGATGACCCCTCCCCACCCAGGAAGGGGAATCACGAAAAAACAAAGAAACCTGAGGGTTGAAATATAAACAGATTTAATAGAATAAGACTAGATAATTAACATTAACAACACTAAAGAACCAATATTGATCCTGATACCAATATATAATATACAAGGATTACATTCAGCCAATTATATCAGTAGGAAGATGTGCATTCCCAGCAGTGGACAACGTGTCAGACACTGCAAGCGCTACGGCTTTGGGATGAAGGGAAAGCCTCAGGGGTCCGGCAAGAAGTTTTCAGGATGGCAGCCATCAAGGGAGAGAGAACTCCTCAGCAAACTTTCTAATTTATATTGAATGTGACATTCATGGTATGAAATAATCCTGTTGGCCAGCTTAGGTCAAGTGCCCAGGTCTCGCTCCTCCTCATCCCTGCACCTGGCAAGCTGGAAAACACTGAGACCTTGAAACCAATATACCATACCTGGCTACAAAGTAAATATTTTCACAAATTCAAACACTCGAGTCTTCTAAAAGTGCAGTTTTCCCAAGCATTAAAAGAGAAATTAGTCCTGTGTCACTCAAACCAGGACAGGGGGAAACAGGGGTGGCTTTTGTGAAAAACTGCTAGAAGCTTCCCCAATGGCCAATAGAGCCAATGCCAGCCAGCTCCAAGACAGACCAGCTGCTGGCCAAGGCCAAGCCAATCAGCGACAGCAGTAGAATCATAGAATGGTTTAGGTTGAAAGGGACCTTAAAGAGCACCTAGATCCACCCCCCCTGCTGTGGGCAAGGACACCTCCCACTAGACCTGGTTGCTCAAAGCCTCATCCACACTTCCAGGGATGGGGCCTCCACAACTTCCCTGGGCAACCTGTTCCAGTGCCTCACCACCCTCAAAGTGAAAAATTTCTTCTTAATATCTAATCTAAATCTACTCTCTTCCAGTTTGAAGCCATTCCCCCCCTCTTCCTATCACTACATGCCCTAGTAAAAAGTCCCTCTCCAGCTTTCTTGTAGGCACCCTTCAGATACTGGAAAGCTGCTATAAGGTCACCCCCAAGCTTTCTCTTCTCCAGGCTGAACAACCCCAACTCTCTCAGCCTGTCCTCACAGCAGAGGTGCTCCAGCCATCTGATCATTTTTGTGGCCCTCCTCTGGACACGCTCCAACAGGTCCATGTCCTTCTTATGTTGAGGGCTCCAGACCTGGACGCAGTACTCTGGGTGGGGTCTCACCAGAGTGGAGTAGAGGGGCAGAATCCCCTCCCTCGACCTGCTGGTCATGCTTCCTTTGATGCAGCCCAGGATACGTTTGGCCTTCTGGGCTGCGATTGCGCATTGCTGGCTCATGTTGATCTCATCAACAAACACCCCCAATTCCTTCTCCTCAGGGCTACTCTCGATCCATTCTCTGGCCAGCCTGTATTTGTGCTTGGGAATGCCCCGGCCCATGTGCAGAACCTTGCACTTGGCCTTGTTGAACTTCATGAGGTTTGCACGGGCCCACCTCTCAAGCCTGTCCAGGTCCCTCTGGATGGCATCCCTTCCCTCCAGCATGTCAAGCGCTCCACACAGCTTGGTGTCATCGGCAAACTTGCTGAGGGTGCACTCCATACCAACATCCATGTAGCCAACAAAGATGTTGAACAGCACCGGTCCCAGTACCGACCCCTGAGGAACGCCACTCGTCACTTATCACCACTTGGACATGGAGCCATTGACCGCAACTCTTTGAGTGCAGCCATCCAGCCAGTTCCTTATCCACCAAGTGGTCCATTGGTCAAATGCTCGTCTCTCCAATTTAGAGACAAGGATGTCGTGCAGGACAGTGTCAAATGCCTTGCACAAGTCCAGGTAGATGGCATCTGTTGCTCTTCCCTTATCCACCAACGCTGTAACACCATCGTAGAAGGCCACCAAATGTGTCAGGCATGATTTTCCCTTCGTGAAGCCATATTGGCTGTCACCAACCACCTCCTTATTTTCCACGTGCCTTAGCAAAGTTTTCAGGAAGATCTGCTCCATGATCTTGCCAGGCACAGAGGTGAGACTGACCGACCTGTAGTTCCCCAGGTCTTCTTTTTTACCCTTTTTAAAAATGGGGGTTATGTTTCCCCTTTTCCAATCAGCAGGAACCTCACCAGACTGCCACAACTTCTCAAATATGATGGATAGTGGCTTGGCAACTTCATCCTCCAGTTCCCTCAGGACCCTTGGATGTATCTCATCAGGTCCCATGGACTTGTGCACCTTCAGGCTCCTCAGCCGGTGTTGAACTTGGTCTTCACCTACAGTGGGCAGTACCTCATTCTCCCAGTGTCTCTTTTTCTTCTGCAACTTGGGTGGTGTGGTTAGAGCCCTTACCAGTGAAGAGTGAGGTAAAAAAGTTATTGGGTACCTCAGCCTTCTCCATGTCCTGGGTGACCAGGTCTCCCATTTCCTTCATGAGAGGGACAACATTTTCCCTAGTCTTCCTTTTGTCACTGACATACTAATAGAAGGCTTTCTTGTTGCCCCTGATGCCCCTGGCCAGATTTACCTCTATCTGGCTTTCCTAACCTGATCCCTGGCTGCTTGGACAATTCCTCTGTATTCCTCCCTGGCTACCTGTCCTTGTTTCCACCCTCTGTAGGCTTCCTTTTTCTGTTTGAGATTGTCCAGGAGCTCCTTGTTCATCCATGCAGGCCTCCAGGCGTTTGTGCCTGACTTCCTCTTTGTCGGGATGCATTACTCCTGAGCTTGGTGGAGGTGGTCTTTAAATATCAGCCAGCTTTCTTGGGCCCCTCTTCCTTCCAGGGTTTTATCCCACTGTACTCTGCCAAGCAGATCCCTGAAGAGGCCGAAGTCTGCTCTCCTGAAGTCCAGGGTAGCGAGCTTGCTGTGTACCCTCCTCACTGCCCTAAGGATCTCAAACTCCACCATCTCATGGTCGCTGCAGCCAAGGCTGCCCTTGAGCATGACATTCCTCCTTGTTGGTGAGAACAAGGTCCAGCATGGCATCTCTCTTCGTTGGCTCCTCTATCACTTGGAGAAGGAAGTTATCATCAACGCATTCCAGGAACTGCCTGGATTGCTTATGCCCTGCTGTGTTGGCCTTCTAAGAGATAACAGGGTGGTTGAAGTCCCCCATGAGGACCAGGGCTTGTAAACATGAAGCTGCTCCTATCTGTCTATAGTGGACCTCATCTGCTCCATCTTCCTGGTCAGGTGGCCTATAGCAGACCCCCACCGTAACATCACTTGTCCCTGCCCTCCCTTTAATCCTGACCCATAAGCTCTCTGTCAGCTCCTCATCCATCCCCAGGCGGAGCTCCAAGCACTCCAGCTGGATACTGACATAGAGGGTGACACCCCCCTCCCCGTCTCCCCTGCCTGTCCTTCCTGAAGAGCCTGTATCCATCCATTTCAACATTCCAATCATAGGAGCCTTCCCACCATGTCTCCGTGATGCCGATTAGATCATAGCCTTGCAGGCGTTCGCATGTCTCTAACTCCTCTTGTTTGTTCCCCGTGCTATGTGCATTTGCATGGAGGCATTTAAGTTGGGCCCCCGATGAATCTAGCTCCCTGGCTAGAGTGGATATTTTTCCTTTAATCTGCACTCCAGGTGCTCTCCTGCTGACCTGCAACCCATCTCCAGGTTGTGGTCCTCTACTACTAGTAGCAGCATTGTATTGGTAGGAGTGGCATGGATTCTGGTTCCCCTCCCCCAGCAACTCTAGTTTAAAGCCCTCTTCACAAGGTTGGCGAGCCTTTGGCCAAAGAGAATCTTTCCCTTTTCTGACAGGTGGACCCCATCCAGCCCCAGTAGACCAGGTTTCTCAAAGTGAGTCCCATGATCTAAGAAGCCAAACCCCTGGCTGTAGCACCAGTCCTGTAGCCAGCTATTGATTTGCCAGATTCACCTGGCCCTGTCAACCCCCCTCCCTTTGACCAGGAAGACTGATGAAAAAACTACCT
The DNA here is from genome assembly GCA_017639485.1 of Pluvialis apricaria. Taxonomy (NCBI): domain Eukaryota; kingdom Metazoa; phylum Chordata; class Aves; order Charadriiformes; family Charadriidae; genus Pluvialis; species Pluvialis apricaria. The sequence continues at coordinate 25,191,953 of CM030043.1, read as the reverse complement.
GTTCCCCATGTTACCGTAAATCAGCAGAAACAGAACTTTCTAAGACTTAATTTACGTTTAGAAAGCAGGCACTTCTTTATTATGGCACTGGACGCACAGAAGATCACTCCACCTAGTATGCATGCTGAGTTGCTCCGCTACAAAAATTGTATACAATCAAAATATAATAATAATCATATTTCTGAGAAACAATCAACATATACGATTTCCGAAAACTCATTAATATGTGTAAATATCTGTGACGCATGCGCTTTCAGGTACACTGGTGGTTGTTCAGGGTCCTCTGGTAGTCGTCCATATTCTTCATCATTGTGTCCACTAGTGAACCCGATCTTTGTGCATGCTCAGCTTGTTTACAAAATTCCATTCCCCCTTTAATCTTGGAACCTCCAGAAGATTTTCTCAGTTTACTAACCAGGCCTACAACTTATCACTTTCTTGACAGGTATATCAAAACTACATTGTTCAACAGTTAGTTTAGATCATACCTAGTTACCATTACACAAATTATTTTTCACAAAATACATATCCTGGTTTTAATTTTCATTGATTGGTCTCTTGATTATACATTACTATCAATATCCGTATCCAAATAATCAATTATTATTTCTATTAATATCTATTGATTGGTTCTTGATATCTAAATCAAGATGGGAAGGGTAAGGGGGTTTCCAAGGAGCATCACTGGTGCATAACAAGTTTCTATAGTTACAGGTCTCAAACAAAACTTCTCTATTCAATTTTTCATTGTTTCGTCCCGTTCCTATTAGTTTCTCGATACAAAACAGTAACTACCTGGTGAGGGTCCTATGGTTACGAGTTTCAAAACACACATTTTAACATTCTATTTCTACTATAATCAAATTTGGTGATTTTGCAACACCCAGAGTCTCTGACCACTGCTCCCAGGGCTTTATAATCTTTCTTGATAGTCTTCAGGCTGCTCCCAGCTGCATCACTGGTATCCACATGGAACAGCAGCAGTGGATAATAGTCTGAGGACTGCACGAGATTTGATAGCCTCTCAGTTACATCCCTAATACGAGCCCCTGGCAAGCAGAACACCTCCCTAGAGAGTGCATCAGGCTGGCAAATGGGTGCATCTGTACCTCTCAGAAGAGAGTCACCTACAACTGTCACCCGCCGCCTTTTCTTAGTTGCACTGGTTGTTGTACAAGGAGCAGATTGGATAGTCTTACTCAGCTCCTGCTCCTCTCCTGATACGACAGTAGGTTTTGCCTCTTCACTCTGCAGAGCAATGAAGCAGTTATGCAGGGGCACCTCAGCTTTTGGGAGAAGTCTCTTCCTCCTGCTGGTCAGAGGTAGCACCTCTGTGATAATATATTTAAGAAGGGGGAAAAATTTCTGCACAACAGCAACTGCAGCCAGAGAGGAGAGAGAGAATATGTGAGAGAAACACCTCTGCAGACACCAAGGTCAGTGAAGAAGGAGGGGGAGGAGGTGCTCCAGGCGCTGGAGCAGACATTCCCCTGCAGCCCATGGTAAAGACCATGGTGAGGCAGGCTGTCCCCCTGCAGCCCATAGAGGTTCATGGTGAAGCAGATATCCACCTTCAGCCCATGGAGGAACCCATGCTGGAGCAGGTGGACACCTGAAGGAGGCTGTGACCCCGTAGGAAGCCCATGCTAGGGCAAGCTCCTGGAAGGACCTGTGGACCCATGGAGAGAGAACCTCATGCTGGAGCAGGTTTGCTGGCAGGGCTTGTGACCCTGCAGGAGACCTACGCTGGGGCAGTCTGTTCCTGAAGGACTGCACCCTGTGGAAAGGACCCACACTGGAACGGTTCATGAACTGCAGCCCACGGGAAGGACTAACATTGGAGAAGTTTGTGGAGAACTGTCTCCTGGGGGAGGGACCCCGTGTTGGAGCAGGGGAAGAGTGTGAAGAGTCCTGCCCCTGAGGAGGAAGGAGTGTCAGAGACAACGTGCGAGGAACTGACTGCAACCCTCATTCCCCATCCCCCTGCACCACTCAGGGGGAGGAGGTAGAGAAAATCGGGAGTGAATTTAAATCTGGGAAGAAGGGAGGGGTGGGGGAAAAGTGTTTTTAAGATTTGGTTTTATTTCTCATTACCCTTCTCTGATTTGATTGGTAATAAAATAAACTTATTTCCCCAAGTCGAATCTGTTTTGCCCATGATGATAATTGGTGAGTGATCTCTCTCTGTCCTTATCTCGACCCATGAGCCTTTAGTTATATTTTCTCCCTTGTCCCATTGAGGAGGGGGAGTGATATAGCAGCTTTGGTGGGCACCTGGTGTCCAGCCGGGGTCAACCCACCCCACCAGGGTGTTGGCGTATGATGTGGGTGCATTCTGTGCAAACTTCTGTTACATGGACCATGTGCATTAGATGTCATCTGGATCTTTGGAGACCTGTTTTTTGTCCAGTCACTGTAGACCACCTCCACTATCACTAATTCCCTCACATACTAAATACCTTTCTCAGTGGTGGTCCCCTTACCTTGGTAGTTTTTAAGATCTTTCTTGAGGGGATACCTTGACTTTATGCTTGAGAGGAGCTGCCTCTAGAAGCTATGAACTGTTTCTCCTGTTCTGATCCCTTTATTGATTACTTGGTCCCTGGTGAGGGATTCCAGCTGCCAGGCTTCCTTGTCCTCTAATTCCTGACTGTGGGCCCCAGTATCCCAGCATTGGAGCAACCAGACAGCAATCCAATCTCCTGGCTTGTGGTTGTAATATTTCCACATAGCTCACAGCTCACTCAGGGATAGGGACCTGGTGGTTTTCGACTTGTTTATGATTTTTCTCTCTTCCTTCTCCCATTGTTGTGGCTGATCTGCTGCAGAACAGGCCGCCTCTTTTGATTATTCCTTCTGCTCCCTCTCAGGAAGAGCTGCTTCTTCCTCTATTAACCAGGTAGATGTCTGCTTCCATTGTTTCTTCTTGACTACAGAAGTGACTGTTATAGTCAAGGATTGGATCTCAGATTTAGCCACAATGTCCATTTATATACCCTCAGATCCAGAGACACTCTTGCTCCTTTGAGGGTGCTTGTCACAGGCCCAGGAGACATAGACCAGTCCCCAGTACAACTCTAGAAGTCTCTGTATCTTTTTGGTATAGGCACTTCCTTCAAGTGGTCTGCCATTTCAACAGGATTCCACATGTGTTCAAGCGTAAACTCCCAGAGGCCTATCAGAGGTGAAAACCACTCTAGGAACCTGTCCAAATTCTCTCCCACACCTTGCCACCCAGGAATTGGCTGCCTCAGGGCACATTTCCGTGTATCATCCCCAACCGGTTGATTACTGGAGGTTCCACCATGATCTGAACTTGGATTGCTGGATTCAGAGTCTGATGTGGTGGCAGCAGGTGTGGGGCAGCAGTGGTGGCAGGGGCCACGTGGGTGCTATTGTAACTCTTATGAACGATAGTCAAAATTAAAATCAGGCTCATGGCACACACCAGTATGAAAGTTCTGATTGTGTAGAGATAGTCAAGAAACTGTTTTAGCCAGAAATCCAAAACACAGCACCATATGGGCTGCCTGAAGAAAGTTAACTCCATCCCAGCCAGATCCAGTATGCCTGGTTATTAATATATCTTCTTATTTGTGGGTCTTCACAAACCATCTCTTGTTCACTCTTATTCAGAGCAGTCATAGTCTTTTTATTTGAAATGAACACTAGCAGCAAGTCGAGTCTGAAATGATCCCAGAATACCAATATAGGCTTCTTCAAGCCTGTTTCTAACTCTTCAGAAACTGGGTTGCATTCTTCTCTTCAAGTCCTGGACAGAAAACAATAACATCATGGACTTCTTCAGTTACTAAAGTTTCTTTTTCCTCGGTTGCAAGAGTAAAATGTGTTCATTAAGTAAATTTTATGTAGCTTAAATTTCTCAAGTAACAGAAAGAGCAAGGATTTGTCTTCATTTACATTTAGTCAAAGTTATTTCCTTTCCCTCACAAATAAATTTGATTCTTTCACCTTTATCTAGACTGTGTGATAATTTGCCTTTAATGTGTTTTCTTTTTCCAGGAGACTAAAATAGGTTAAGGCTGAGAATTTAAAAGGAGCTAGATGTCAAAGCATGTTAAAATTCAGTGGGAAGTGTTCATTTAACTCTTTGTGGTCCTTTACAATGCTGAATGCAACATGGCATGAACGCAATTATTTCAATAAAAATGACATCTGACTACAGTGGGCTGAGCTTCAGGAGTATATAGCTAATGTTCCCCAATGTGTGTCATACACAAAATTTACATTCATTTGAAGACAACATTGACATGTTTTAGTGAAATTCCTGAACTATGAATTAGGATGATTGAAATGCAGGCAGACATTTGTATCTTTTCTATTACAGAAATGTAAGGCCTGGCAGAAAGGTAGTTTAAATATCTCAGGATTTAATAGCTAATCATAGAATCATAGAATGGTTTAGGTTGGAAGGGACCTTGAAGATCATCGAGTTCCAACCCCCCTGCCATAGGCAGGGACACCTCCCACTAGATCAGGTTGCCCAAGGCCATGTCCAGCCTGTCCTTGTACACCTCCAGGGACGGGGCTTCAACCACCTCTCTGGGCAACCTGTTCCAGTGCCTTACTACCCTTAAAGTGAAAAACTTCTTCCTAATGTTTAATCTAAACCCGCCCTCTTCCAGTTTAAAGCCATTCCCCCTCGTCCTATCACTACATGCCCTAGTAGAAAGTCCTTCCCCAGCTCTCCTGTAGGCAAAATTCACCAGAGCTTGCTATTAGCATTTTAAGAGCCTGTAAAGAGACAGAAACCCTTTAGATTAGTAGGAATTACCTAAAATGCATATGTAATTTGAGTGGATAAGCTTGTGAGGCCATTTCCTCAGTGCTTTCATTTAATTTCATGGTACTTAAACATTAGAGTTCAGTACAATTAGTTTATTATATCTTTGAAACTGGTATTAAGACTGTGAAATAGGTTTGTTTCCTGCTCTCCTTCACACCATACACCCCCAACTTTGGATTCTGGTTAATGGTGAAATGACTGAAAGTGAAATCTAGTACTTTTCACCTTGGGGAATACTGCCTGAAGAATTTGTGAAGTTTTTCTGAGTTACTGTGTGTGATACAATAGAGCAATGATACCCTTCATTTAAAAAAATAAAAATAACTCCCTGTCAGTTTGGTCAGTAGGTGGCATTTGAGTTCACATATAGAACTCATAAAGCTTCAGGAAACTACTTTTAAATATATTTCCATTGCACTCTGTGAACCTGTTAGTACAGTTATAAAAATTGTATTAATGTTGCATACGAATTTATTAAGTAAATCTAACAGGCTCACAGGGCATACCAACTTACACTTTTCAGGTGTAGCTCATATTTCTGAAGAACACTAATAATCTGTTTGGATGCTGGTATTATAACTTACATCAATTTTATAACTCTAGGTTTAACTTCCTTAGAGCTATAAAATGCATAAAACAAAAGTATAAACCATAACTTTTAATATACATTTGGTTAATAACCACTTTATACACTTAGGTAAAACTGGTATTTAAAATTGTGTACTCACTCTAATAGCCTGTTGTAGTATGCTAAAATACATATATTTTAAAAACTTTAGTCTAACATTTGCTCCTAAGCTTTTAAACATTAATAAATATATGAATAAGATGTTGCAAGGTCCTTCCAGATGGTTCAGTTTGAAAACTGCATTCTAAAACATTAAAATGATAATTCAAAATTATTTCTATACTGTACCTGGAAGAAATGCATTAACTTAGATGCATGGGCCCCATTGGATTATTCACTGAGTATCCAGAAGCTTTCTAAAGGTTGGGCTGATATGCTAGATGCTATTTTAATTTAAAAGAAAAGAAAAAACAGCCCCTCAAACACCTCTACAGAGCCTTTCACTTGATTTATATCAACATCCCTATATATCTACTTACTTCGAAACTGAAATGACAGGTGACTACACCTGCGGAGATGAACAAACTGAACTTGCTAAACAGCTGGAATGAAACATAGTTTTGCCCCTTTCTGTATCCTCCCTTTCTTTTTTGTCAGAAAGACCTTAAAGTGTTTTAATAACATTGTTTAACCTTTCATCCTGCTTGTCAGGATCTATAGCTAGGTATTAGTGTCTGACTATCAAAGGGAAAACTGACAGACTGAAACATATAGATAAAATGATTCTAAACAGTAATGGAGACCACGGAGGAAACAAGTTTAGAAACACGATCTTCCAAATATCACTTTTTTTGTGCGTTTTTAATAATTCCTTAAACATGATCTAAAGTTGGAGTTAATCACATCTTCTCAATTACAACACCTCTTTTTCCCTCTACTTCTAGCTGTACTTCTTCTATTCATGGAGCTTTCTAAGCACAAGGATGATTCCCTGGTGATGATGCTAGTACAGAATCACAGAATCAAAGAATGGTCAGAGTTGTAAGGGACCTCTGGAGATCATCTAGTCCAACCCCCCTGCCACAGCAGGGACACCTACAGCAGGTTGCACAGGACGGCGTCCAGGCGGGTTTTGAATGTCTCCAGTGTGGGAGACTCTACAACCTCTCTGGGCAGCCTGTTCCAGTGCTTTGCCACCCTCAAAGGAAAGAAGTTCCTCCTCATGTTAAGATGGAACTTCCTATGGTCAAGTTTGTGCCTGTTAACTCTAGTCCTATCACTGGGCACCACTGAAAAAAGACTGGTCCCATCCACCTGGCACCCTCCCTTTAAGTATTTATAAGTATTGATAAGATCCCCCCTGAGTCTTCTTTTTTCTAGACTAAAAAGACCCAAGTCCCTGAGCCTTTCCTCATAAGAAAGATGCTCCAATCCCCTAATCATCTTAGTGGCCCTTTGCTGGACCCTCTCCAGCAGTTCCCTGTCCTTCTTGAACCGGGGAGCCCAGAACTGGACACAGTACTCCAGATGCGGCCTCACCAGGGCAGAGTAGAGGGGGAGGATGACCTCCCTCGACCTGCTGGCCACACTCTTCTTGATGCACCCCAGGATGCCATTGGCCTTCTTGGCCACCAGGGCACATTGCTGCCTCATGGTCATCCTGTTGTCCACCAGGACTCCCAGGTCCCTTTCCACACAGCTGCTCTCCAGGAGGTCAGCCCCCAACCTGTACTGATGTATGGGATTATTGCTCCCCAGATGCAGTACCCTACACTTGCCCTTGATGAATTTCATCAGGTTTCTCTCTGCCCAATTCTCCAGCCTGTCCAGGTCACGCTGTATGATGGCACAGCCTTCTGGGGTGTCAGCCACCCCTCCCAGTTTTGTGTCATCAGCAAACTTGCTGATGGTACACTTTATCCCTTCATCCAGGTCATTGATGAATATATTGAACAGGACCGGACCCAGTACTGACCCCTGAGGGACACCACTTGTTACTGGCCTCCAACTGGACTCTGCACCACTAACCACAACCCTCTGAGCTCTATCTGTCAGCCACTGTTCAATCCACCCCACTGTCCATTCATCTAACCCACACTTCCTAAGCTTGCCTGTGAGGATGATATTTAGCTTTTAGACTCCCTTATGGCATACCCAAATTAAAAAAAAATAATTTGCTTTTATAACCTATATTGATCTGTATTGATCTTTGTTTCCGATTTGACTGCCCTGGCTGTGCTCAAACTCCTGTGTAGTTCTTCTCTGGTCAGCCTGGAGGTTTGATTCATTGAATTTTGGATTGCTGATTTACTTTGATCTTAATTGCATGTTGCTGGTGTACCAGTTTAGTTTGGGGCATCCCTGATTTTTGACAATAGGTACTGTTCTGGTCCATAGGTGGAGATTTATTTTGTCTCAAATAAATGTGACAAAAAATATTGTTTTTCCTGTCATGCTTTTAAAAAGTTGTGCTGCTCCACTGATAGCAGGAGGATGTTGCATCTACTTCTACAGCTGTGCTACAACTTGATAGATTCTGTCAGCTGCCTTCTCTGCTGCTGATGGTTGAGACACTCCTGCTGGCAGCTGCACCCCTACTCATCAGGACCCTCTAAATACTTAACTATCATGAGCTTTATTATATATGCTTTGGTTCTATTATCAACTAAAAATTGTCATCTTTGTCAATACTGCCATCTCAGATGAAGTATAGACATCCGTAATTAGATTTTCTTCCCTATCCATCACAGCACGCATTTTGTCCCTAGTTTTTCTTGACATTTTGTAATGGGTGTATATGGCAAGGTTTTGGTAGTGAGGGGAGCTGCAGGGGTGGCCTCTATGAGAAGAAGTCAGGGCTGCCCTGTGTCAAATGGAAATGGACACACCTCAGGCCAAAGCTGAGACAGTCAGTGAAGCTGGTGGCATCTCTGTGAAGACATTTAAGAAAGGGCACAAATGCTTGACAGGAATGGAGGGAGGGGAAAAAGTGTGAGAAACAGCAGTGTGAACACCAAGGACAGAGAAGAACGAGGGGGAGGAGGTGATCAGGAGGAGGTTTATCAGCAGTACTGGCTAACCAGGGAGGTCCCAGTTGACTGGAGGTTAGCAAATGTGAAGCCCATGCACAACAAGGGCCGGAAGGAGGATCTGGGGAACTATAGGCCTGTCAGTCTGACCTTGGTGCCTGGGAAGGTTATGGAGAAGATCATCTTGAGTGCCATCACATGGCATGTACAGGGCAATCAGGTGATCAGGCCCAGTCAGCATGGGTTCATGAAAGGCAGGTCCTGTTTGACAAACCTGATCTCCTTCTATGACAAGGTGACCTGCTTAGTAGATGTGGGAAAAGGCTGTGGATGTTGTTTACCTGGACTTCAGTAAAGCCTTCGACACGGTTTCCCACAGCATTCTCCTGGAGAAACTGACTGCTCATGGCTTGGATGGGCATAATCTTCGTTGGGTAAAAAAATGGCTGGATGGCCGTGCCCAAAGAGTGGTGGTGAATGGGGTTAAATCCAGTTGGTGGCCGGTCACAAGTGGTGTTCCTCCGGGCTCAGTATTGGGGCCTGTTCTCTTTAATATCTTTATCAATGACCTGGACAAGGGGATCAAGTGCACCCTCAGTAAGTTTGCAGATGACACAAAGTTGGGTGGGAGTGCCAATCTGCTTGAGGGTAGGAAGTCTCTTCAGAGGGATCTGGACAGGCTGGATCGATGGGCTGAGGCCAATGGTATGAGGTTCAACAAGGCTAAGTGCCGGGTCCTGCACTTGGGTCACAACAACCCCATGCAGCACTACAGGCTTGGGGAAGAGTGGCTGGAAAGCTGCCTGGTGGAGAAGGACCTGGGGGTGTTGATGACAGCCAGCTGAATATGAGTGAGCAGTGTGCCCAGGTGGCCAAGAAGGCCAACAGCATCCTGGCCTGCATCAGAAATAGTGTGGCCAGCAGGACTAGGGAAGTGATTGTCCCACTGTATTCAGCACTGGTGAGACTGCACCTTGAGTACTGTGTTCAGTTTTGGGCCCCTCACTACAAGAAAGACATTGAGGTGCTGGAGCATGTCCAGAGAAGGGCAACAAGGCTGGTGAGGGGGCTAAAGAACAAGTCTTATGAGGAGCAGCTAAGGGAACTGGGGTTGTTTAGCTTGGAGAAGAGGAGGCTGAGGGGAGACCTTATCTCTCTCTACAGCTACCTGAAAGGAGGTTATAGAGAGGTGGGGTTCAGTCTCTTCTCCCAATTAACAGGTGATAGGACAAGAGGAAATGGCCTCAAGTTACACTAGGGGAGGTTTAGATTGGGCATTAGGAAAAAGTTCTTCACTGCAAGGTTTGTCAATCATTGGAACAGGCTGCCCACGGAAGTAGTTGAATCCCCATCCCTGGAGGTATTTAAAAGACAGGTAGGTGTAGTGCTGAGGGACATGGTTTAGTGGTGGTTTTGGCAGTGTTACATTAATGGTTGGACTCAATTATCTTAAAGGTCCCTTCCAACCTAGACAATTGTATGATTCTATGATGATGCCATAAAATCATAGTTGCTTTGCATATTAGTAGTATGTGTGTTAAGTAGTGAGTGGTTAAATCATGTTGTATCTGAACTCTTGAAAGGCATAAGAACCACGCTTTCTCCTTTCCATTGTCTTTAGCTCTCTCGTTTGCTCTCGTGTTACCATTTTGCCTTGTTGTTGTACTCTTGCCTTGCTTTGTGCTCTCGTCCTCTCCTGCTCACTCTCATACTCATGCCTTGCCTTGCACTTGTTCCCTCATTTGCTCCCTCTAGTGCTCTTGCCTTGTCTTTTACTTGCTTTTGTGATTTTGCCTTGGCTTGCACCTCCCTATTGTTCTCGCTCCTTGCCTTGTGTTCTAGCCCTCTTTTGCTCGCTCTTGTGATCTTGCCTTGTGCTCTAGCACTTTCTCTCACTCACTCTCATGCTCTAAACTTTGTACTCGCTCTCACACTCTTTCCTTGCCTTGTGCTTGCTCTCGTGCTCTTGACTTGCCTTGTAATTTAGTCATGATGCTCATTCCCTCTCACCTTGCTTTGCCCTCTAACCCTCTGTCACTCATTCTCATGCTGTTGTTGTGATTTTGTGCTCTAGCCCTCTCTCTCACTCTAGCACTCTCACCTTAGCTTGTGCTCTAGCCCACTTTCACTCCCTCTCATGCTCTTGGTCTTGTGCTCTTTTTTCCTTGTGCTCCCTCTCATGCTCATCTTGCCTGATATTCTATCTATCTTTGCTTGCTCTTGTGCTCTTGCCTTGCCTTTTGCTCCCTCTCATGCGCTTCACTTGCCCTCAACTCAATTCCCCCTCTCTCTTTTCCCTTGCTCTAAACTTGGTGCTTGCTCTAGCATGCGTGCCCTTCCTTGTGGTCTGTCTGGTGCTCTTGTCTTGCCTTGAAATCTAGCCCTTCCTTACTCACTCTCATGCTCTTGCCTTGCCTTGCCCTTGCTCTTGTGCTCTTCCCTTTCCTTGTGCTTGCTATCATGCTCTAGCCTTGCCCTCTTGTCCTTCCTCACTCGTTCTTGTGCTCTCACCTTGCCTTGTGCTCTGTCATTCTCTCACTCACTCTCATGACTTGCCTTATGCACGCACCATCTCTGTCTCAATCTCAAGCTCTCTGCTTTTTTGTCTCTAGCCCTCTCTTACTCACTCTCATGCTCTTGCCTTGCCTTGGGAGCAAGTCCTCTCTAACTTGTTCTCTTGTGCTTGCCTTGCCTTGCCCACTCACCCTCTTACGCTCCTGTCTTGCCTTGCCCTCTAGCTCTCCTTCACTCGCTATCGTGCTCTCACCTTGTCTTGTGCTCGCTCTTGTACTCTTGCATTGTCATGTGCTCTGGTCCTCTCACTCACTCTCCTGCTCTCACCTTTCTTTTGTCTCCCCTTCCCTCTCTTGCCGGCTCTCATGTTACCACTTTGCCTTGCACTCCATCCCCTCATGCATGCTCTCACCTTGTCTTGGAATCTCGACCGTCTTTGCTCACTCTCGTGCTCTCACCTTAACTTATCCTTGCTCTTGCCTTTCCCTGCACTTGCTCATTCCTTGCCTTGCGCTCTTGCCCATTCTTGCTTGCTCTTGCACTCTCACCTTGTCCTGCCCTCTAGCTCTCCCTTGCTCACTTTCATGCTCTTGCCTTGAATTCAAGCCCCCATTATCCCACTTTGTAGCGAGGTAGGTGTTGGTTTCTTCTCCCAAGTAACAAGGACAAGAGGAAATGGCCTCAAGTTACGCCAGGGGAGGTTTAGGTTGGATATTAGGAAAAATTTCTTCACAGAAAGGGTTATCAAACATTGGAATAGGCTGACCAGGGAAGTGGTTGAGTCACCATTCCTGGAGGTATTTAAAAGATGTGTAGATGTGGTACTTAGGGACATGGTTTAGTGGTGGACTTGGCAGTGCTAGGATAACGATTGGACTTGATGATCTTAAGGGTCTTTTCCAACCTAAATGATTCTATGATTCTGTTCTATGATTCTAGGATTCCTTTCTTTTGTCTGTAGTCCTCTCACTCTGTCTCTTGTTATCCCTTTGCCATGTGCTCCCTGCTTTGCCTTGTGCTCCCTCCCCGTCTTGCTTGAACTCATGCACTTCCTTGTCGGAGTGGGATTGGAACCGGAGTAACGACGCGATCTCAATGTGAGTATGATCGTTCTCGTTTATTGCATATTTTAGCAGAGTATATATAGGCTTGCAGCAAAGCATGCATAGTCAACAACACTATGATTGGTCCAGCTCCCTTGTTCACGTGCAACGCCCCCCAACCCGATTGGCTAAGACCCTCTGTTCACACGCCTCTGTTTAACTTTTCTCCCGGGTACGGTGATGTGTCGCCTTTCTTGTTTACTTAGATATTTTCTCCCTCACTCTGGGTGCTTAGTTCAAACCCTGGGTTGCTCAACAGAACCAAACCATGCCTTTTTTCATTTAAGAATCTCTCCACAATTCCCCCTTCTTCTTTTTGAGCAACCCAGGCTTGGTGAACAATTTCCATGAGCATGCGCTGTAGACAAGAGAAGATACATAATACAACTGATATTATAACAACTACAATGAGCAATATAAGCAAGCTAGTTTTCACAATCATGGCTATCCAACTTTTGATTCCCCAATCTGATAGTATTTGATTCAACCATCCCCATTCATCATCTTTTCTCAGCTTTTGTATTCCTTGATACAATTCTCTGATGCTTTGGTGTACTGATTTGGAATGGTCTGAGAGGTTCATATAACACATCCCGTCAAAAGTCTTCACACCCATGACATGCGCTAATAACAAAAATCTATGGTAGCCTTATTCTGGAGTGTAGTGTATCTAACAGAATCTATGTCTAACAATAATCCACTTAATGCCAATGCAGTAGCGTTAGGTTGTTTAGCAAGCCAATATCCTAATTTATTAAGCGTGGTTAAAGCGTGTGCTGCTGCTACTCCTGGTGCAAAAAAAACAAGGCAAAAATTGTTTGTGTAGTACACACAGCTATCTATCCTGAGTGATCCTACAAGTTCTAGCTCTTGCGGCTCGGCATGGAGGGGTGGTAGATATGCAGCCCATCCATCCCAGCTATCGGCAAGAGTTGCAGAGCCATTACCTAGGAATTGCGTTTGTAAGTTGGAAGGCCATTGGTCAGACGGAAGACCGACTAGACAGGTGGAAAATGGATTCTCGGGTGATGCTGTGGACAGGCAGATGGAATCTTGACCGGTCATATTTGCCAAAGCCACCCAGACATTCCTTTGAAACTGCAGGGGTAATCAAGCCCTGCAGTTACTGCATCCAAAAGAAGGACGCAACTACTTATTAGCAAGCTCTTAAGATTCTTTGGGCCCATTTTGTTGCGACGTCTCTTGGTCTTGGTCTGTCCGTCATCTTTCCAATGCTGGTTTTATCTCTCTGCTCGGGACCCACACTGGGCCTGTTCCTGTAGAGACACACATGTACCCTCGACCATTAAAAGTGACTGGCACTGGTCCCACCCATGGTCCGGTGGTCGGGTCTTTATAATGTACCATAAATTTAGGTAGGGTAGTGGTACTATTCAGCTTAATGTTTTGATGGTGTATCATTACTGGCGGTTCCTCTTGATCGCCCATAAGACACAAGTAATTTAGTGTAAACAATACTCTGTGTAATCGCTGTTGTGCATCTGTGTCTTCACCCTTTTGCTTATTTAGATAATCTTTTAGCACTTGATGGGTTTGCTCAACCAAGCCTTGCCCGATTGGTGAGTGGGGTATTCCTGTTACGTGTTTAATTCCCCATCTCAGTAGAAAAGCTCTCACCCTTTGACTAATATATGTAGGGCATGCTTGTATAATAGAGCGTGCTTCATTTTCGGTTAATCCAAATTGCCTTTTTAAACCTTTAGCATTTTGATGGAAGTTGTCATGACTTTGTCTGGCTTGTTGAAATTTGTCAATTGGAGGTAAATGTCGCACTCTACTGACTAGGTTATCGACAATTTGATTACCCAATCCTAAACCTAAATCCAACTGATGACTGCGAATATGGATGATACAACAAGACGCAGTTCGTTGACCCAGAGTGGACCTCAGCTGGATAAATAATTTTCTCAACCTTGGGTTGGTTGTTTCCCTAAGGAGGGCATCTTCTAGTCGCGGCACTACCCCAGCCACATACAGGGAGTCTGTTACTACATTTAAGGGGGCTGTCAGCCAGTTGGTTAGTGCCCAGACTACCGCAGTAAGTTCCAATGTTTGAAGGGAGTCTTGTGGCTGCCCCTCCAGTATGTGCTGGCACCATCGTCCTTTATCCTGCCAGACACACACCGCACGGCAAAGCCGCTTTCCAGCGTCTGTATACACTGTGAGACCATCAGCCAGTGGTTCTCGCCTGACTTTTGTTTTTGTCATCCACTGATTTCGTTTTAATACTTGCCACATTTTCCCTTTTGGTTGTTGCGAATGTATACGACCATTATAGCCTATTAATGCTTCTTGGATGGGAGTTGAGTTACGCAACCACCATTCTAGATCGGCACCATTCACTGGAATACTGACATCATCAGGTTCCATTCCGCTAATCTCTGTGATTCTTGTTCTGCCCTTCCTGATCAACTCCCCTATTGCCTCCGGTCTTGTTTGAATGCTAGACTTGGGTTGTACTCTTAAAAAGACCCATTCTAAAATCTTAAACATGTCTCCTGATGATTTGTCACCTGATGATTTGTCAGTGGCACAGGTGGGGCGGGGGAGAATTTCCCCCTGTCCTGTTTGCCACTGACAAATAACCGCATACGGCAATTCAACAGTATTACAAATTAACAGAGAAATAGGCAACTCCAAGAGCAGTTGCACACCCATTGAATGTCTCCTAGTAAAGTCTGTACGTCTGTCAATGTCCTCAATTTAGTCGTTAAGTCTGTCTTTTGCGGGCGAATTTTCGCGTCTGAAATAGACCATCATCAAGAGGTTGCAGCACTGTTCGTAACACTTTATCTGTATTCTCGTGTGAGTGATCCTGGCAGTCGTCAACAGGTGGTGTTGCAGGATCAGATGAATCAGTGGAGGGGGGGCAGAGGAGGAGCCGAAGGCATAGGTCGTCAGGTTTCTCCTCCTGGCTGCGACGGCGACTGCGGCCACACCCCCTCTCGGGTCTCCTGAGGCGCCTCTTCCGCCTTTTTCACGCTTTGCATCTCAGGAACGGCGACTTCCGCCCTTTGTGTCGCCGGAGCAGGGTCGGCGCCTGCGCGGACCTCGGCAACAGTTTTACACGTAACTCCAGTCATCCCTTTCACCGCCGGCTGCCCGAAAAACCGTGCCCACGCACCAGGTTTCGTTTCAGTGCTTTTATATTCTACTCTAGTCGGGTCTGGACCCAGCATTTGAGCAGCGGCACAGGCTACTTCCGTCTCTGCTTTCATGGCCTTTAAGGTCTCTAATACTCTACGCCACAACTCACGAACAGCCTTTATCTCTTTCTCCTCTTTCTCGCTCCCGGTTATCGTTTTTTCCCACATTGTATCACCGAAAGATCGCCACTCCATGGGGGAAAACATCATATGCGTATCTTTAAAATGCCCCCATCGTTGTCCCAACTTAATCAGCTGTTTCGGCGCTGCCTCAATCCCTCTCTTAGAGAGGATACTTGCGAGCAGCGTCGCTGTTGCTTCAAGCTCCATGATAGCAACTTCACCTTTTTAAACCTGGAAGGCGAGAGGCCACCTCGAACCGTGTCTGCCGTAGTCTATGCTCCCGAGCAGCACTCCTTCCAGCCGTGTTTCCCACTCCCCTCCTCTAGCTGCTTACCGCAGTCTCGGAGACCTCAGTCCTGCTGAAGGGTTACAGTTGACATCCTCTGCTACCAGATGTCTGAGTGGGATTGGAACCGGAGTAACGACGCGATCTCAATGTGAGTATGATCGTCCTCCTTTATTGCATATTTTAGCAGAGTATATATAGGCTCGCAGCAAAGCATGCATAGTCAACAACGCTATGATTGGTCCAGCTCCCCTGTTCACGCACAATGCCCCCCAACCCGATTTGCTAAGACCCTCTGTTCACGCGCCTCTGTTTAACTTTTCTCCCGGGCCTGGTGATGTCACCTTTCTTGTTTACTTAGATCTTTTCTCCCTCAATCTGGGTGCTTAGTTCAAACCCTGGGTTGCTCACCAGAACCAAACCATGCCTTTTTTTCATTTAAGAATCTCTCCACATATAAGTTTCTTCCTCATGAATTTTTCCTTTTGCAGAGTAGCTGGACACTTGTGTGTCTCTCCCCAAGATCTTTACACAGAATACCTTATAAAAGCTATTATCTAGAGAGTTTTGGTGATACCTCAGAAAATCATTGTGGAATAATATTGCTGAAGAGAAGACTTCAGAGAGAGGAACTCCTCCTCATACTTTCTGCAAAGTGGATAAGAATTTAAATTGAGGCATAGTGAGATTCTGAAAATTATTGATTAAAAAGTTTTAATTTTTTTTTTTTTTAGGGAAAAACAAAGTTCTTTGGGTTTCTTAGCACTGTTACTGTAGTGTTCTACTGCTACATCATAACTCTTCATTCTACATATCATTTAAAAGACTTCAGTTTTGTGGTTCTTGTTGGCTTGATTTTTTCCTTGGGTTCTGGCAATTGTTTCTTCAAATTGATTACTCCCTTTTTCATTTTGCCTGTTCACATATAGTTCCTCTTTAAGAGTTAGAAGGTGGTTTGGGTGTTTTTGAAGTATTGACATGTAGTATGAGTCACAAACACTTGTTTTCCCCTTTGATGTTACTAAAAAGGAAAAGAATGAAACAATGTTTATAGTCTCTTATGCTCTTAGGTTTTTTTCAGTTTGAACAATAAATCAGTTTTCTTTAGTCTGCTTTGCTTTTTGTTTTCTCAAGCTAAAGCAATTGATTCTTAAAATGGTAGAATGTATTTCAACAACCTGCAAAACAGTATGGAAAAAACTAATTTATAAAAGTGCTACAAAAGCTTCTAGTGATCAAATTTAGAATTTTTTTTGCTGTAAGACTCTGATTTTAAATAACCAAAAGTTGGAAGATTGAAAGCTGCAATTGATCTACTTTGCTTTTCCTGCTCTTATGTTGGATTAGGCCACAGAAGAGTGTGGTGATGATTCTTTTTATTTAAATTTATAACCTTTAAAAATGCATGAAGGGTGAACTCTTAATTTGATGACTTGGTGGTTGGTTGATGAATGCATATAATTTTTTTTCTGTAGCACTTCTCATTTTAAAGTCTACTTTGTTTATAGCTGGCAACAGGTTCTCTATTATCTGTTGTAGATTTTGTTGACTCTGATCAAAAGAAATTTGTGTCTTCCAGTGAGGTTCTAATGTGTACCTTTGTGTTGTGGTTTAACCCCAGATGGCAACTAAGCACCACACTCCCACAGTGTGCTGGGGGAGAGAATCGAAAGAGTAAACATGAGAAAACTTGTGAGTTGAGATAAAGGCAGTTTAATAGGTAAAACAAAAGCTGCGTGTGCAAGCAAAGCAAAATAAGGAATTCATTCTCTACTTCCCATCGGCAGACAGATGTTTAGCCATCTCCAGGAAAGCAGGGCTCCATCACACGTAACGATTACTTGGGAAGACAAACATCATAGCTCTGAACGTCTCCCTCTTCCTTCTTCCCCCAGCTTTTTACTGCTGAGCATGATGTTGTATGGCATGGAATATCCCTTTGGTCAGTTGGGGTCCCGGCTGTGTCACCTCCCAACTTTTTGTGCACCCCCAACCTACTTGCTGGTGGGGCACTGTGAGAAGCAGAAAAGGCCTTGACACCCCGTAAGCAGTGTTCGGCAATAACTAAAACATCAGTGTGTTATCAACACTGTTTTCAGCACAAATCCAAAACATAGCCCCATACAGGCTACTATGAAGAAATTTAACTCTATCCCATCCAAAACCACTTTGTTATAAGAAGTCTGGGCCAGCTTCTAACTCAATAGCATATAAATCTGGTAAGTGGTTTTAAAAGCAGGCTCTCTAAACATGTTAATGGAGTGGTAGTGAATGGAGTTAATTCCAGTTGGCAGTCGGTCACGAGTGGTGTTCCCCAGGGCTCAGTACCGGGACCAGTCCTGTTTAATATCTTTATCAATGATCTGGATGAGGGGATCGAGTGCACCCTCAGTAAGTTTGCAGACGACACCAAGCTGGGTGGGAGTGTTGATCTGCCTGAGGGTAGGGAGGCTCTGCAGAGGGATTTAGACAGACTAGATCGACGGGCCAAGGCAAACTGTATGAGTAAGGCCCAATGCCGGGTCTTACACTTTGGCCACAACAACTTCCGCCAGTGCTACAGGCTTGGGGAGGAGTGGCCGGAAAGCTGCTCAGCAGAGAGGGACCTGGGGGTGTTGACTGATAGCCGGCTGAACATGAGCCAGCAGTGTGCCCAGGTGGCCAAGAAGGCCAATGGCATCCTGGCCTGTATCAGGAATAGTGTAGCCAGTAGGACCAGGGAGGTGATTTTACCCCTGTACTCGGCACTGGTGAGGCTGCATCTTGAGTACTGTGTTCAGGTTTTGGGCCCCTCACCACAAGAAGGACATTGAGGTGCTGGAGTGTGTGCAAAGAAGGGCAACGAAACCGATGAGGGGTCTGGAGCACGTCTTATGAGGAGCGGCTGAGGGAACTGGGGTTGTTTAGCCTGGAGAAGAGGAGGCTGAGGGGAGACCTTATCGCTCTCTACAACTACCTGAAAGGAGGTTGCAGAGAGGTGGGAGTCGACCTGTTCTGTCAAGTAACAGGTGACAGAACAAGAGGAAATGGCTTCAAGTTGCACCAAGGGAAGTTTAGATTGGATATTAGGAAGAATTTTTTCACTGAAAGGGTCATCGGGCCTTGGAACGCGTTACCCAGGGCAGTGGTGGAGTCCCCATCCCTGGAAGTATTTAAAGGTCGTGTAGATATAGTGCTTGGGGACATGGTTTAGTGGTGGGCTTGTCAGTGTTAGGTTCATGATTAGCCTAGATTATTTTACAGGTCTTTTCCAATCTAGGAGGTTCTGTGATTCTGTGATTTACATGCATCATTAAAATAAAATAATTTAATACATTTAGGTGCTCTCTGTCAGAATTCTGGGCAGAGAGTACGTGTCAATCAAAATCAACTCCTATAATAGAGTTGAGGCAATGGGCACAAGCTGAAACACAGGAGGTTCTGTCTGAACATCAGGAAACACTTTTGGTACTGTGAGGATGACCGAGCACTGGAACAGGTTTCCCAGAGAGGTTGTGGAGTCTCTCACCTTGGAGATATTCAAAAGCTGTCTGGACATAGAATCATAGAATCATAGAATCATAGAATGGTTTAGGTTGGAAGGGACCTTGAAGATCATCGAGTTCCAACCCCCCTGCCACAGGCAGGGATACCTCTCACTAGACCAGGTTGCCCAAGGCCACGTCCAGCCTGGCCTTGAACACCTCCAGGGATGGGGCTTCAACAACCTCTCTGGGCAACCTGTTCCAGTGCCTCACCACCCTTAAAGTGAAAAACTTCTTCCTAATGTTTAATCTAAACCTGCCCTCTTCCAGTTTAAAGCCATTCCCCCTCATCCTATCACTACATGCCCTAGTAAAAAGTCCTTCCCCAGCTCTCCTGTAGGCCCCCTTTAGGTACTGGAAGGCCGCAATAAGATCTCCCCGGAGCCTTCTCTTCTCCAGGCTGAACAGCCCCAACTCTCTCAGCCTCTCCTCATAGGAGAGGTGCTCCACCCTCTGATCATCCTTGTGGCTCTCCTCTGGACGCGCTCCAGCAGGTCCATGTCCTTCTTATGTTGGGGACTCCACAGCTGGATGCAGTACTCCAGGCGGGGTCTCACGAGAGCAGAGTAGAGGGGCAGAATCACCTCCCTTGACCTGCTGGCCACACTTCTTTTGATGCAGCCCAGGATACGGTTGGCCTTCTGGGCTGCGATCGCATACTGCTTGCTCATGTTGAGCTTCTCATCAATCATCACCCCCAGGTCCTTCTCCACAGGGCTGCTCTCCAGCCATTCTCCGCCGAGCCTGTATTTGTGCTTGGGATTGCCCCCACCCAGATGTAGGACCTTGCACTTGGCCTTGTTGAACTGCATGAAGTTGGCTTGGGCCCACCTCTCCAGCCTGTCCAGGTCCCTCTGGATGGCATCCCTCCCCTCCAGCGTGTCTGCCTCGCCAAACAGCTTGGTATCATCAGCAAACTTGCTGAGGGTGCACTCTACCCCCACTGTCCATGTCGCTAACAAAGATGTTGAACAGTACGGGTCCCAGTACCGACCCCTGAGGAACGCCACTCGTCACTGCTCTCCACTTGGACACCGAGCCGTTGACCGCAACCCTTTGAGTGCGACCATCCAGCCAGTTCTTTATCCACCGAGTGGTCCATTTATCAAATCCATGTCTCTTCAATTTAGAGACCAGGATATCGTGTGGGACAGTGTCAAACGCTTTGCACAAGTCCAGGTAGATGACATCAGCAGATCTTCCCTTGTCCACTGCCGCTGTAACCCCTTCGTAGAAGGCCACCAAATTTGTCAGGCATGACTTGCCCTTGGTGAAGCCATGTTGGCTCTCGCCAATCACCTCCTTGTTTTCTGTGTGCCTCAGCAGAGTTTTCAGGAGGATCTGCTCCATGATCTTGCCAGGCACAGAGGTGAGACTGACTGGCCTGTAGTTCCCCGGGTCTTCCTTGTTTCCCTTTTTGAAAATAGGGGCTATGTTTCCCCTTTTCCAGTCGGCAGGAACCTCGCCAGACTGCCACGACTTCTCAAATATGATGGCTAGTGGCTTCGCGACTTGATCTGCCAGTTCCCTCAGGACCCGCGGATGTATCTCATCAGGTCCCATGGACTTGTGCACCTTCAGGTTCCTCAGGTGGTCTCTCACTTTATCTTCATCTACAGTGGGCGGTGCTCCGTTTTCCCAATCCTCTCCTTTGCAATCTGCGTCTTGGGCAGTGCGGCTGCTGTCCTTGTCTGTGAAGACTGAGGCAAAAAAGTCATTGAGTACCTCAGCTCTGTCTCTATCCCGAGTGACCAGTTCTTGCGTATCCTTCCGGAGAGGGCCTACATTTTCCCTAGTCTTTCTTTTCTCGCTGATATACCTATAGAAGGATTTTTTGTTTGTCTTAATGTCCCTGGCCAGATTTAGTTCTAGCTGGGCTTTAGCTTGTCTAACCTGCTCTCTAGCTGCTCGAACGATTCCTCTGTAATCCTCCCAGGCTACCCGCCCCTGTCTCCACTCCCTATAGACCTTCTTTTTTCTTTTGGTCACTTCCAGGAGCTCCTTATTCATCCATGCAGGCCTCCTGGCTTTTCTGCCTGCCTTCCTCTTTGTAGGAATGCATTGCTGCTGTGCTTGGAGGAGGTGGTCCTTGAATATTAACAATATATATTGACATAGTCATGGTCACCTGCTTGATCAGGTGGGTTGGACCAGATGACCTCCAGAGGTTCCTTCCAGCCTTAACCATCCTGTGATTCTGTGTTTCTTTGAATACCATTTGCCAACTTTTCCCAGGCAAAAGCCTGAGCAAATATGTAGCATCAGCACTGTTCAGTGCTAATTTAACTCTTACCATAACAGGTTTAGTAGCTTGTGAACCTGAACTCAAAGTTAGCAATTTTTAGACATAACAAAAGACTTATTTACCCTTTTGTATTGGTGATGATGAATAAGGAAGAGTAATTGGAAATTCCAGACAACCTTGCTCATATTTACTTTTATGTCTTGCAAATAATGCAACATCTTGCATTTAGTTTGGAAATTATATGTATTCCTTTTCTTCTGCAACTATTCACTTGCTATTTTAGTAAAGGAAGAGAGAAGAATATTCCAACCAGTAAGTGTATGGGAAATATTTTCATTTAAATCTGACTGTTATAACTATTTAGAAAAAAGACATGACAATGCGTTAAAGAAGTGCAAAAAGACACCATCCAAATCTTCTAGTTGTCTATACAGAACATTAAACATAAGTTCCAACTGATTCTGTCTATCTGTTTGTTTATCAGTTAGGGAATTAGAGGTCAATGTGATGGGAGTGTTTAGAAGACTGTCAAATCTTGGAATGTCACTGTAATTTGGAATGTGTTTGTATTTTAATGGCAAGTATAGTTAAGGAGGAGAAACAAATAGGTAATTACCATGTGTTTTAAAGTCCAAAACTTCACTGATCACTTATTGCAATGTACAGTTATTTGAACAGCTACCAAAAGGGAGACTTCCAATATTTGTGCAAAACTTGAAAGTGAGCATTGGTTTAGTCTTAATGTTAAATGAGAGATTTTGTCTTTCCCTAGATGTAATCTTGTACTGGGTCTGGCTGGGATGGAGTTAACTTTCCCCATAGCAGCCCTCATAGTGCTGTGCTTTGCATTGGTAGCTAGAAAGGTGTTGGTAACACACCAGTGTTTTGGCTACTGCTGAGCAGTGCTCCCACAGCATTGAGGCTGTCTCCAACATAACCTCCCTCACCCTACCTAAAGGCTAGTAAGCTGGGGGTTGGGAGGGGACATAGCCAGGACAGCTGACCCAAAGTGACCAAAGAAATATTCCATACAATATAACATTGTGCTCAGCAATAAAAGCTAAGAGAAAAGGGGGGGGGGGGGGCATTAGTTATTAAGGTGCTTGTCTTCCGGAGCAACCTCTACGCGTACTGAGGCCCTACTTCCCAGAAAGTGGCTGGGCATGGCCACTAGGAAGTAGAGAATAATTTTTTGTTGTTGTTTCCTTTGCTTCCATGTGCAGCCTTTGCTTTTCTTCATTAAACTGTCTTTATCTCAACCCACGAGTTTTTAATCTTATTTTCTTCCCCTGTCCCGCTGAGGAAGGGAGTGATAGAGTGGCTTAGTGGGCACCTGGCAGCCAACCAAAGTTAACCCACCACAAATCTTCAGCTGTTATACCCTAGAAAACCATAGATTTTGATGTATTTTTGTGGAAAATATACTTCTGTTACATTATTCAGGGCTTGTAGAGCAAATGCATTTATTCTCTTTCTTTTCCCATTCTCAAGATTTCATTTTCAGATATCCAGAAGAGAACTATGAGTCATTCCCATTGTCAGAATCTGTACCTCTGTTCTTCCTTCCTATGGAAGTTACTATTTATTGAATGCTGGGACCCTCAGAACAGATATCCACTAGCAGTATTTTCAACAGTTGTACTGGTCTGCTCTTCTGCAGAAAAGGTATGATTGAGCACTGTCAGCTTGTACTTTAAATTGGTAATATTGAGATAAAATAGACATTGTTTCTGCAGCATTTGATAAAACACTGTGAAAGAAATTGTTAAATACTGCTCTCATAAAAATGTGCATTGGGCCATTTTCTGTCTGTCTAGAGATTTTCAATAAGGCATAAGCAAAGCTGTACAGAAAATAACTGTAAGAGTTTGTGATGTTTAGTCCTATGCTTAGCAACACTAAAATCACAGGGCCTGGATTTTTCTGTTCTTTCAAGCAATAATTTTTTAGTAATAGAAATTTAGCCTACTTCTAAAGGGGTTAACAGCATGTATTAATGTTTAGCTTTAAGTTCTTATGAGCTTCTCATGATTCCTTGTCCACTACCAAACAAGAAACCAAGCCATTTCTCCATGATATGAATACTACTTTTTCAAGGATGAATAAAGTATCTACCAATCATCTTGCTCATAAGGAATGGTATCCATCACTCTAATTTCCCCCCTTTTGTAAGCTTGACAGTATAATTTCATTCAAGTGAGTAAGTGTGGGTGCTTAACTGTTAGCCAGGGCCAACCCACCACAGTGTGATAAAGATATGGAAATACTGATGAACACAAGCATTTCCTGACATGATTTGGCTAGTGTAACAGTTAATGGCTGGTGTCCTGTCATAGCAAGCAGCTCTGGGTTCCTTCCTTTTCATTTTACTTTGGGAAAAATGCTGTGAAAGAAGAGGGAGGCAGGCACAAAAGAAAGTTCAAAAGATTTCACATTCTTTTTATTAGAATGTTTTATTTTTTTATATATATGTCTTACATAAATAATAAATAGCTCTGGGAGCTTCCAACAAAAGCACTATGGCATGTGTGTGTAGTACAAACACACGACTGAAGAGTGCTTCTAGAACAGTCTAACCCAACCTTCTATTTAATGTGTGCTCGAAATTTTCTTGTCTTTCAGAACTATGGTGCTGCTATTCAGTTTTATGAGACTTATCCCTGGGAACTGCTAACAGAAAAGCAACGATTGCAGCTGGGTCTCCTGACAGCTGTAGAGAAGAAAGTGGTTAATTCTAAGTTCACCGATTCTAAGAAATGCATTTGTCTTCTCTCACACTGGCCTTTCTTTGAACCATTTTTCAAATTTCTTATGTTCATCCACAAACTCTGTTTCTAGCCTCATCATCTTCCCATTGAAAAGCACGCAAAACATGCTTTAAAATTGTTTCAAGACACTTATGTCAGCTCAAAGAGTAGGGTGCCTATACATGTGGCACTTCCTTAGCTGGTTGTCCTGGTTTGAGGTAAAACAGAACCAATTTTCTGTTCAGTAATTTTACTTTGCATCTAAGTCTCTTCTAACTATTGAAATTAACAGCATATTGTGCAGACAATGTTCGCTCTCTCAGAGCGATAAGACCTATGTTTATAGCTGATGCCAAGGCATGGTATGCAGAGAGGCTCTTGCTTATACTTATTGCTATAACAACCAAGGCCAGATAACTTCTGTTATTTGCCCCATTGGAGGGTCGGAAGAGGAAAAGCGTAGAGGGGTCGCACCTGCAGGGAGGAGCGGACAGGATGGGTGACCCAAAACTGACCAACAGGGTATTCCATCCCATCTGCCTCATGCTCAGTATAAAAGCTGAGGCATCAAAGGGTCAGCCTCTCTCTGTCTTCAACAGCCAGCATCTGAGGAGGACTCTGTTCGTCTGCCTTTCATCCTGATCCCTGCATTCCCTGAATCCAGATCTGGAATCCAGTTCCCGTCCGTCACTGAGTCCAGTCTAGGACTTTCCCCCGTGCCTGCTGGTGATGTGATTGTCATCTTGGGAGCTTGATACAGTTTTTGTATATATTTCATTATATAACTGAGAGCCTATGGGTCAATAATTACAGGGGAAATCAGGGAGCAGGGGGACGGTTACGGGTGGGGGTATGCTACAGGCCACCCGACCAGGAAGACCAAGTGGATGAAGCCCTCTATAGACAGATAAGGGCGGCATCACGTTCACGAGACCTTGGTTCTCATGGGTGACTTTCAACCACCCTGACATCAGTTGGAAGGATAACACAGCAGGCACAGGCAATCCAGGAGGTTCCTGGGATTGCATTGAGGACAACTTCCTTCTCCAAGTGGTTGAGGAGCCGACGAGGATGAGGAGCATTGCTGGACCTTGTTCTTACCAACAAGGAGGGGCCTGGTTGACAGGGTCAAACTCAAGGGTAGCCTGGGCTGTAGTGACCATGAAATGGTTGAGTTTGAAATCCTCAAGGCAATGAAGAAGGTGCGCAGCAGGCTAATGACCCTGGACTTCAGGAGAGCCGACTTTGGCCTCTTGAAGAATCTGGTTGGTATGGTGCCGTGGGATGAAGTGCTGGAAGGAAGAGGGGTCCAAGAAAGTTGGTTAATATTCAAGGACCACCTCCTCCAAGCACAGCAGCAATGCATTCCTACAAAGAGGAAGGCAGGGCAGAAAAGCCAGGAGGCCTGCGTGGATGAACAAGGAGCTCCTGGATGTGACCAAAAGAAAAAAGGAGGCCTACAGGGAGTGGAGAGAGGGGCGGGGTATAGCCTGGGAGGATTACAGAGGAATCGTCGAGTAGCCAGAGAGCGGGTTAGACAAAGCTAAAGCCCAGCTAGAACTAAATCTGGCCAGGGGGACATCAAGACAAACAAAAAATCCTTCTATAGGTATATCAGTGAGAAAAGAAAGACTAGGGAAAATGTAGGCCCTCTCCAGAAGGATACGCAAGAACTGGTCACCCGGGACAGCGACAGAGCTGAGGTACTCAATGACTTTTTTGCCTCAGTCTTCACAGACAAGGACAGCAGCTGCACTGCCCAAGACGCAGATTGCAAAGGAGAGGACTGGGAAAATGGTAGCACCGCCCACTGTAGATGAAGATAAAGTGAGAGACCACCTGAGGAACCTGAAGGTGCACAAGTCCATGGGACCTGATGAGATACATCCGCGGGGTCCTGAGGGAACTGGCAGATCAAGTCGCGAAGCCACTAGCCATCGTATTTGAGAAGTCGTGGCAGTCTGGCGAGGTTCCTGCCGACTGGAAGAAGGGGAAAACATAACCCCTATTTTCAAAAAGGGAAACAAGGAAGACCCGGGGAACTACAGGCCAGTCAGTCTCACCTCTGTGCCTGGCAAGATCATGGAGCAGATTCCTCCTGGAAAAACTCTGCTGAGGCACACAGAAAACAAGGAGGTGATTGGTGAGAGCCAACATGGCTTCACCAAGGGCAAGTCATGCCTGACAAATTTGGTGGCCTTCTACGAAGGGGGTACAGCGGCATGTGGACAAGGGAAGATCTGCTGGATGTCATCTACCTGGACTTGTGCAAAAGCGTTTGACACTGTCCCACACGATATCCTGGTCTCTAAATTGAAGAGACACGAATTCGATAAATGGACCACTCGGTGGATAAATGAACTGGCTGGATGGTCGCCCACTCAAAGGGTTGCGGTCAACGGCTCAGTGTCCAAGTGGAGAGCAGTGACGAGTGGCGTTCCTCAGGGGTCGGTACTGGGACCCGTACTGTTCAACATCTTTGTTAGCGACATGGACAGTGGGGTAGAGTGCACCCTCAGCAAGTTTGCCTTGATGATACCAAGCTGTTTGGTCGAGGCAGACACGCTGGCGGGGAGGGATGCCATCCAGAGGGACCTGGACAGGCTGGAGAGGTGGGCCCAAGCCAACTTCATGCAGTTCAACAAGGCCAAGGTGCAAGGTCCCTACATCTGGGTCGGGGCAATCCCAAGCACAAATACCAGGCTCAGCGGAGAATGGCTGGAGAGCCAGCCCTGAGGAGAAGGACCTGGGGGGGTGATGATTGACAAGAAGCTCAACATGAGCAAAGCCAATGTGCGATCGCAAGCCCAGAAGGCCAACCGTTATCCCTGTGACTGCATCAAAAGAAGTGTGGCCAGCAGGTCAAGGGAGGTGATTCTGCCCCTCTACTCTGCTCTCGTGAGACCCCACCTGGAGTACTGCATCCAGCTCTGGACTCCCCAACATAAGAAGGACATGGACCATGCTGGAGCGTGTCCAGAAGGAGAGCCACGAGGATGGTCAGAGGGATGGAGCACATCTGCTATGAGGAGAGGCTGAGAGAGTTGGGGGCTGTTCAGCCTGGAGAAGAGAAGGCTCCGGGGAGATCTTATTGCGGCCTTCCAGTACCTAAAGGGGGGCCTACAGGAGAGCTGGGGAAGGACTTTTTACAAGGGCATGTAGTGATAGGACGAGGGGGAATGGCTTTTAAGCTGGAAGAGGGCAGGTTTAGATTAAACATTAGGAAGAAGTTTTTCACTTTAAGGGTGGTGAGGCACTGGAACAGGTTGCCCAGAGAGGTTGTTGAAGCCCCGTCCCTGGAGGTGTTCAAGGCCAGGCTGGACGTGGCCTTGGGCAGTGGGAGGTGTCCCTGCCTATGGCAGGGGGGGTTGGAACTCGATGATCTTCAAGGTCCCTTCCAACCTAAACCATTCTATGATTATATGATTCTATGATTATTTCCTTTTTATTATTTTATTATTAATATTTTCCTTAAAGTAGTTAGATCCTTCTAAACTCATAAATTTCTCCTCTCTCCCTCCTCTCTTTGAAGACAGAGGTGGGGGAGAGCATTTGTTGTTTGCTTCAGTGGCCACTGGCCCAAACCATGATACATTTGCTATCAAACTTGGTTAAATCCCTGTTTTATATCAATAATTGTATTGCTGCTTCTCTCTATGAGTGAAGTGCATCGCTGCATCCACGACAGTCTCCAGTGGTTCAGTGAAATCAGCCAATGCACAAATGTGGCAAACATGTTAGAAGTCAAAAATGTATTTTAAAATGGATATTTGCAATTGAAGGTTGCTTCATTGTCTGTGAATATCGTCTGTGCCTTCTCATCTGGAGCTCTCTTTAAAGTGAAATGTCAATTAAATACATCCAAAACATTTCCAATATCTCCTTTTTGCTTAGGGCAGTATTTTTTCCTTTTATGTTATGTAATATCTTACATGCCAAAGGACTTCAAAATTTATTCACATCTGTGACATATCAGACTAAGTGGAAAAGAACAGCCTGTCACCAAATGTGTAATAACAGAGTATGAGCACTTTTCTAAGGACACTGATTTACATCCCCTACTCTTAAGCACTCCATTATAATCCATACATGTTTGCATATTGGAAAGAAAAGAAATGCAGAGACTAAATTGTACAGATTAATTGCATATCTGTATCAGAATGATGTTTCTTTAATAATGGTCCTTTGGATTTAGCTTTTTTTGTAGCAATACAAGTCTTGTATTCAGGTGATTGCTATTACCAAGATAAGTATTTGATTGTGTGGTAATGATATTAACACCTCTCAGCCAGTCAGTCCCTATCAGCTGTCAGAAATTTGATAGTAGCTTTTTAAAGTTTTTAATGTTCAAATCCTAATAACCTTATTTTCCTCTTCCCCCATTCATTTAGTAAAGCAAACTTTACCATGACTCTTGGACCAGAAAACTGTTCTTACTCTGTTACTCTTTGTATTACTAGAAGGTAAGATTCTCCTCCGTTCTCTTAGACCAGCTGTACTGATAGGAATTGCTAAAGCTGTAGTAGCCAAGTAGTCTGTTCTGTACAGCAGTGATGGAAATCAGTGCTCCCTCAATAGCCTAACTCTTCATTACTGCTTCTATTCTACTCTTCTCAAATTTGACCAATAAAATTGTATTTTATATCTGATGTTTATTAGGATTTTTTCCAAGTTAAAATGATTGTCACAAGCAATAGTAATTTTTCAAGCAATAGCATTTAGTTAAATCCCCTTATTATGTGTTCTAATTCATAGAATCATAGAATTATAGAATGGTTTAGGTTGGAAGGGACCTTGAAGATCATCGAGTTCCAACCCCCCTGCCATAGGCAGGGACAACCTCTCACTAGACCAGGTTGCCCAAGGCACGTCCAGCCTGGCCTTGAACACCTCCAGGGACGGAGCTTCAACAACCTCTCAGGGCAACCTGTTCCAGTGCCTTACTACCCTTAAAGTGAAAAACTTCTTCCTAATGTTCAATCTAAACCTGCCTCTTCCAGCTTAAAGCCATTCCCCCCTCGTCCTATCACTAACATGCCCTTGTAAAAAGTCCTTCCCCAGCTCTCCTGTAGGCCCCCTTTCGGTACTGGAAGGCTGCAATAAGATCTCCCCGGAGCCTTCTCTTCTCCAGGCTGAACAGCCCCCAACTCTCCTCAGCCTCTCCTCATAGCAGAGGTGCTCCATCCCCTCTGATCTCCCTCGTGGCTCTCCTCTGGACGCGCTCCAGCAGGTCCATGTCCTTCTTATGTTAGGGGACCCCAGAGATGGATGCCAGTACTCCCTGGTGGGGCCTCACGAGAGCGGAGGTAGAGGGGCAGAATCACCTCCCTGACCTGCTGGCCACACTTCTTTTGATGCAGCCCAGGATATGGTTGGCCTACTTGGGCTGCGATTGCACATTGCTTGCTCATGTCGAGCTTCTCATTCAGTCATCACCCACCCCCCCCAGGTCCTTCTCACACAGGGCTGCTCTCCAGCCATTCCCCACCGAGCCTGTATTTGTGCTTGGATTGCCCCGACCCAGATGTAGGACCCTTGCACCTGGGCCTTGTTGAATCTGCATGATGGTTGGCTTGGGCCCACCTCTCCAGCCTGTACAGGTCCCACAATGGATGGCAATCCCTCCCCTCCAGCGTGGTCTGCCTCGCCAAACAGCTTGGTATCATCAGCAAACTTGCTGAGGGTGCACTCTACCCCACTGTCCATGTCGCTAACAAAGATGTGATAATGTTAATTGCTATAAACTATTGTTAATGATGACATTTCTTGCATGGATGACTGGCAGTCCATGTGCCGAAAAATGAGCCGTTGGGGAAAGAAGTCCAGCCTGGCTGATTAGAGAGCTGTGGTTGCAACTCAGGGAAAAAAGGAGAATTTATGGCCTTTGGAAGAAGGGGCAGGCCACTCATGAGAACTACAAAGATGTAGTGAGGCTATGCAGGGAGAAAATTAGAAGGGCCAAAGCCCAACTAAGAACTTAACCTGGCTATTGCAGGTTAAGGACAACAAAAAAAGTTTCCTATAAATTACCTTAGCAATAAAAGGAGGACTAAGGATAATCTCTGTCTTTTATTAGACGGGGAGTGGAAACATAGTGACCAAGGATGAGGGAAAGGCTGAGGTACTTAATGCCCTTCTTTGCCTCAGTCTTTAACAGTAAGACAGTTGTTCCCTGAGTACCCAGCCCCCCTGTGCTAGTACACGGGGGGTGGGGAGCAAAATGAAGCCCCCCATAGATCCAAGGGGAAATGATGAGGGACATACTACAGCACCTAGACATACACAAGTCTATGGGGCCAGATGGTATCCAGCCAAGGGTACTGAAGGAGCTGGTGGAAGCACTCACCAAGCCCATTTCCTTCATTTATCAGCAAGTCCTGGATAACATGGGAGGTCCCAGTTGACTGGAGAGTTAGCAAATGTGACACCCACCCACAACAAAGGGCCGGAAGAGGATCTGGGAACTACAGGCCTGTCAGTCTGACCTTGGTGCCTGGGAAGGTTATGGAACAGGTCATCCTGCAGTGTCATCACATGGCACATGCAGGACAACCAGGTGATCAGGCCCAGTCAGCATGAATTCATGAAAGGCAGGTCCTGTTTGACAAACTTGATATCCTTCTATGACAAGGTGACTCGCTTAGTAGATGTGGGAAAGGCTGTGGATGTTGTTTACCTGGACTTCAGTAAAGCCTTCGACACGGTTTCCACAACATTCTCCTGGAGAAACTGGCTGCTCATGGCTTGGATGGGTGTAATCTTCGTTGGGGTAATAAAATGGCTGGATGGCCGTGCCCAAGAGAATGGTGGTGAATGGAGTGAAATCCAGTTGGTGGCCGGTCACAAGTGGTGTTCCTCCGGGCTCAGTATTGGGGCCTGTTCTCTTTAATATCTTTATCAATGACCTGGACAAGGGGATCAAGTACACCCTCAGTAAGTTTGCAGATGACACCAAGTTAGGTGGCAGTGTCGACCTGCTTGAGGGTAGGATAGCTCTACAGAGAGATCAGGACTGGCTGGATCAATGGGCCAAGGCCGATGGTATGAGATTCAACAAGGCCAAGTGCTGGGTCCTGCACTTGGGTCATAACAACCCCATGCAGCGCTACAGGATTGGGGAGGAATGGCTGGAAAGCTGCCTGGTGGAGTAGGACCTGGGGGTGTTGGTTGACAGCCAGCTGAATATGAGTGAGCAGTGTGCCCAGGTGGCCAAGAAGGCCAACAGCATCCTGGCCTGCATCAGGAATAGTGTGGCCAGCAGGACTAGGGAAGTGATCATCCCCCTGTACTCGGCACTGGTGAGGCCATACCTTGAGTACTGTGTTCAGTTTTGGGCCCCTCACTACAAGAAATTCATTGAGGTGCTGGAGCATGTCCAGAGAAGGGCAACAAGGCTGGTGAGGGGGCTAAAGAACAAGTCTTATGAGGAGCGGCTAAGGGAACTGGGGTTGTTTAGCCTGGAGAAGAGGAGGCTGAGGGGAGTCCTTATCGCTCTCTCCAACTACCTGAAAGGAGGTTGTAGAGAGGTGGAGGTAGATCTCTTCTCCCTAGTAACAAGCGATAGGACAAGAGGAAATGGCCTCAAGTTATGCCAGGGGAGGTTTAGGATGGATATGAGGAAAAAGTTCTTCACCGAAAGGGTTGTCAGGCACTGGAACAGGCTGCCCAGGGAAGTGGTTGAGTTGCCATCCCTGGAGGTATTTTAAAGACAGGCAGATGTGGTGCTGAGGGACATGGTTTAGTAGTGGTTTTGGCAGTGTTACGTTAACGGTTGGACTCGATTATCTTAAAGGTCCCTTCCAACCTAGACAATTGTATGATTCTATGATTCTATGATTAAGGAATGTGCTGTTAGATGTATAGGCAAACTTGACTGAGCTTTTTCTGGGCTCTCAGTATTTTCATTTTAACTTGCTGCCTGTACCAGTATCATCTGGTTTTATTGTACATTATCTGTTGTCCTGTTTTAATATATGGATTTTTTTTTTCCTTCAGATGGTATTTCCATTTCAGTGGCAGTGTCCCTACGTTCCCCCTCTGTACTTTATCTCTGGCTGCATTGCTCAGTGTACCTCTTTGATTTATCATTGGAGTTGATTCACATTACTTTGATCTTGTGGTGGGCTCACCTTGGCTGGCAGCTAAGCCCACACAGACGCTTACTCACTCAACCCCTCCCCCCACCCCCAATGGGACAGAGGAAGAGAATAGGAAGAGCAAAAGCTAGAAAACTCATGGGTAGAGATAAAAATAGTTTAATAGGCAGAGAAGTGGAAGAATAAAGAAAGAAAAAACAAAACAAACCACAAAACAAGTAATGCAAAGGCAATCACTCACCATCTCCCACAAGTAGACCAATGGCCAGCCAGTCCCCAAGCAAAAAAATGGCTACCTACCTAAAACCTTCCTGCTCTCAGTTTTATTGTTGTGTGTGACATATGGCATGGAATATCCCTTTGGTCAGTTTGGGTCATCTGCCTGGTTCTGTCCCCTTCCAACCTCTTGCCCACCCTCAACCTACTCGCTGTGGGGGCAGAGTGAGAAACAGAGAAGACCTTGATGCTGTGCAAGCACTGTTCAGCAATAGCTAAAACATTAGTGTGATATCATCAGTGCTTTGGTCACATATCTAAAACACAGCAACATATGAACTGCTATGAAGAAAACTAACTCCATCCCACCCAGACCCAGTAAAGATCTGTGTAATGGTATGTGGAAGGAGAAGTGTCCTGCTCCTTTAAGGGTATCTGGTCAAGCACCTTTTTCAATACAAAAGGGGATAATAAGAAAGGAAGAAGCCATAAACAAGAACATGCAGGGACACAAATCTGACTGACAAATGATAAGGAGGTAGTGATGAGAAATAAACCTGATCAGTCACACTAATTCAATGAGGGCATGTAAGAGTGGGAAAGGTAATCCAGCAAGGTTATCTGATGAAGATTATTTGACATGGTCAAATGGGATACTAAGGGAGAAAAAGGGGGAAACCAGAAACTAAATATACAGAGACACAGACCTGACAAAACAAATATGGAGACAATGACAAGAAACAAGCCAACAAACCTCTCCAGTCACACTAATTGATGGGCTATCAAGAAACTACAGGCACAACTTCCAGGAAGATGAACCTGGACTTTGCAACTGATAAGACTGTAAACCAGGGGGGGATCCTGGACTGGAAGTGATGAGGAAGCAACAGAACTGTACAAACCCATGAAGGGAACATGCATGGGGAAGGGGGAGAAGGGAGGAACAGAGTAGGGGGGGTAGACAGAAAAGGGCTATGAAAGGGGCCCAGTCTCATATAAAATGAGGCTGGTCAGTACACTTGTCTGGCTGAGCCCCTGAGCCTGTTCATTGTAGTCCGTGCTATCTTCTTATCAAATCTTTTCTTAACTATCTCTGTGCATAATCTCATTCTCTATCCCATGTGTACGTGTGCTGCAAGGACTAAGTGCCAACTGCTGGTGAGATCTGTGTGTGAGTGTGACTGAAAATTGGTGCCAGAATGGGCTTGTACATGCCCCTGGCCTGTGGTGCCAGCTACTGGAGCAAGTGGGGTCTCAGTGTCAGCTACGGAGTGGGTGGCAGTCTCCAGCCTCCAGACACTAGGGCAGGAATGTTATGTGACCCAAACCCCAGCTATTGGGAGAGGACTGGCATGAGCAAGGAGAGTGAGGGGCTCCATGCAGGCCGGTCAGCGCTCACCTCCATCCCTGGAAAGATGATGGAACAGCTCATTCTGGGCATCCATGTCCAAGCATCTGGAGGAAAAGAAGGTTATCAGAAGTAGTCAACATGGATTCACCATGGGAAGTCATGTCTGACTAATCTGATAGCCTTCTACGATGGTACTGACTGGCTGGGTGGATGAGGAAAAGGCAGTGGATGTTGTCTACCTTGACTTCAGCAAGGCTTTCGACCCTGTCTCCCCACATCATCCTCACAGGCAAGCTTAGGAAGGTGTGAGTTAGATGAATGGACAGTGGGGTGGATTGAAAACTGGCTGGCAGATAGAGCTCAGAGGGTTGTGGTTAGTTGCACAGAGTCTAGTTGGAGGTCAGTAACAAGTGGTGTTTCCCCAGGGTCAGTACTGGGTCCAGTCCTGTTCAATATATTTATCAATGACCTGGATGAAGGGACAGAGTGTACATCAACAAGTTTGCTGATGTCATGGTTTAGGCCAAATCAGCCACTGGGGACATAGGGGACCCCAGATGGGACTCAAAACTGGGAGGTGTGGCTGACACGCTGGAAGGCTGTGCTGCCATTCAGCGTGACCTGGACAGGCTGGAGAGTTGGGCAGAGAGGAACCTGATGAAATTCAACAAGGGCAAGTGTAGGGTACTGCATCTGGGGGAGGAATAGCCCCATGCATCAGTACAGGTTGGGGGCTTGACCCTCCTGGAGAGCAGGCTGTGCAGAAAGGGACCTGGGATGTCCTGGTGGACCAACAGGATGACCATGAGGCTAGCAATGTGCCCTGGTGGCAAGAAGGCCAATGGCATCCTGGGGTGCATCAAGAAGAGTGTGGCCAGCAGGTCGAGGGAGGTCATCCTCCCCCCCTCTACTCTGCCCTGGTGAGGCCGCATCTGGAGTACTGTGTCCAGTTCTGGGCTCCCCGGTTCAAAGAAGGACAGGGAACTGCTGGAGAGGGTCCAGCAGAGGGCTACAAAGATGATTAGGGGATTGGAACATCTTTCTTATGAGGAAAGGCTCAGGGGACTTGGGTCTTTGTAGTCTAGAGAAAAGACAACTGAGGGGGGATCTTATCAATGCTTAGAAAATACTTAAGGGGAGGGTGCCAGGTAGATGAGAATAGCCTTTTTTCAGTGGTGCCCAGTGATAGGACAAGAGGTTAACGGGCACAAACTTGAGCATAGGAAGCTCCATCTTAACATGAGGAGGAACTTCTTTCCTTTGAGGGTGGCAGAGCACTGGAACAGGCTTGCCCAGAGAGGTTGTGGAGTCTCCAACTGTGGAGATGTTCCAAACCCGCCTGGATGCTGTCCTGTGCAACCTGCAGTAGGTGTCCCCTGCTGTGGCGGGGGGGTTGGACTAGAGGTCCCCTTCCAACCCTGACCAGTCTGGGATTCTCTGTGCCTATGGCTGGAGCATAGCCACAGGTCACAGCCCATGTGTCTCCATGAGTTAGCCAGACCATCATGGAGGAGTGAATATGTGGCTCAGCCCCAACATAGAATATAAAAACTAAACAACTAACAAAAGAATTTCGAAGAGAGCGATGGGCTTGAGCTGGCTTCAACTCACATATTCCTTCCAGTAACTGGGGGCGCTCAGCATAGTGATGGTTGAGCATATTATAGACATCAATAGTGGGGATCATGTTGGTATTGTGATTGAACTGTGTATTGCAATTGCTATATTTTGCTAAGTATTAACTTACATTTGTATTGTGCTGTACAGTATATTTTGTATGACTCTGCTAAATCAGAAATCCCTGTGTAACATCAAGTATCATCAAATAAGTAAAGTTGATATTAAGCATTACACCCCTCCACACGTGTAATATCTAAAAGGACCTGGTCAGAGAGTATTGGACTCTGACAGGAGTGCATGTGGGACAAGCATTTGTGTGTTTGCTAGCAAGCATCAAGCTGGACTAGCCGGCTAGTAGGGGACACATGAAGTGGGTAAGAGGGCCTGGGATCCAGGCAGTGGCACCAGGTGGACAGAGGGGCTGTGCTGGTACTGAAGGGATATGCAAATGTACGTGTGCTTATGAACCTAGAGAGCGTTGTTGTGTGCCTTCACTAGTGACCTTATATCTCTACCTGTTGAAGAGGAGGAAGGGGACTTGGCTATCTGTGTTTGTGCTTTATGTGAGTCCTGTATGTAGGTGCTGTTGAAGGCAGCATCTTGTCTGTGGAAATCTGTGTGACTGGCCATGTCAGTGTCCTCTGTGTGTGTGTGTGTGTGTGTCTGCTTCGCTACTGGTTGAACCTGCAAATGGGAAAGTGACATCTGTGTCCCTCAGCCTGGGCAGAGATCTGGGGTCTCTGGGGCACCTGGCTAGGCTCCAGCCAGTTGTGCAGGAGGGACTCCTGAGCTGGAGCAGCTGGAGGATGTGACCATGGTCTTAACATCACTTAACAATCTGTGTGATCCACAACAGGATGTTGTGTAAACTTGGACATGAGCATGGTGTATGTGTAAATTCTGGGGGTGTGAGTTGTTGGGGTTTTTCTATTTACATGTAGATGGAGAGATTGCTGAAGTTTCCAGTAAATATAATTTAATCAAACAGTGTTGATACTGTTAAGTTCCTGACTGTTTTTTCTCATCTCTATCACTACTAATGCTTCATAAAAAAACCCAAAATATACTGAATCAAGGGTCAAATATTGGGGTTACCTGTAGGAATGTGATATAGATGTTTTTCTGAATATAGTAAATAGGGCCACTGGCTTTTTTGGGGTTGGGGTTTTTTTTTTGAGTTCTAGTAAGAGTCATTTGGGAAATGGGGCATAAGCTAGAAAAGAGGAAGAAGAGTATATATTTTGCACCGTGTCTCTTCTTACACTTTCACTTTGCACTATCATGTCTGAATTTAATCTATGTGACTGTGTCATACAGCTGTTCAGTGGATATTTGCATGAAGATCAAAGCTCAAGACTCTTAAATAGCATTTGATGCTGTCTTACACTCAGGGCATATTAACCCAGCATCTTTGAGGTTAGTAAAGTTCTAATGATATCTTGTTTTGCACTTGAAGAACTGAACTCTTGATGTGTTCTACTAAAATTAAGCAGTTTTGTGTATTTCCTGTCCTCAATCTAAAATATTTTTCCCCTGCTACTGCTTTTAATGTTTTTCTTAATTTGAATGTATTATGTGAACAGTTTCTCTATACCTTCTCAAAGAGAAGCTGACTCAAAGTTCATATTCTTTTTCTCTAAACTGTTTACATCGTGTGAAAATAAGGTGATGGTTAACCTGATAATCTGGTGAATTATCTTTCCATTTTAGAATTTGATCATGAGTAGAAAGAAGAATCTATTTAGTACATTAAGTACAGTCCTTTTCTCTGTAAATATATTTTACTACATCATCTCATATCACTTTTTTTCCTTTTTAATTCTGGACTGATTTTCCATACTAACTAACTTCAGTCAGATTTAGTCATTTGATCTCTTGATCGGTTGAACACATCTCTCATTTGCTTTGTGTCAAGAGGACATTTCCTGTGATGTTTTATTAAAACAAATGTTGCCTTCAAATTAGCAAGGCACATTGTTTTGGTAGCAGCATCAGAGGAAGGAGAGAAGAGAGAAAAGAGGAGAGGAGAGGAGAGAGGAGAGAGGAGAGGAGAGGAGAGGAGAGAGAGGAGAGGAGAGGAGAGGAGAGAGGAGAGGAGAGGAGAGAGAGGAGAGGAGAGGAGAGGAGAGGAGAGGAGAGGAGAGGAGAGGAGAGAGAGGAGAGGAGAGGAGAGGAGAGGCAGTCTGTGTATATTTCAGGTTTTTATTCTCCCTCTTCTTTTTCTTCACCTGTCCATATTGAACAGTTCAAACCTATTTTCATCCATGAATTTCAAAATTTTATACCATGGAAAGACTAATAATGTCGGGTGTTATGAAAAGAAGACTGTACTAAAGAAACTTGAGGAAGATGACTTCTATATGAAAATATTAATTTTAGTGAAAAAACAGAATGTTATTCTTAATATTAAAGGTAGAATGGAAAGTTGAAGATTGGGTTGCAGAGAAATCATTTTTGTAGAAGGTAGGAACAATAAGATATTTAGTAGATGGAGGTGAATGTCAAGATTCTGTTGGAATAAGTAATTGAAAGCTCAAGTATAAACCTTATTTGGCTTGATTACTGAACTAACAACATTCCAGTAGCTATATATCTTGTGAGACTTTAAACTTAAAAAATTGTAACACCTAGTTTCTTTTACCTCTGATAGACCCATATTTTCAATACTGAACTGATTTTTCATAGAATCAGAGAATGGATTGGGTTGGAAGGGACCTTAAAGAGCATCTAGTTCCAATCCCCCTGCCATGGGCAGGGACACCTCCCACTAGACCAGGTTGCTCAAAGCCCTGTCCAACCTGGCCTTGAACACTTCCAGGAGTGGGGCATCCACAGCTTCTCTGGGCAGCCTGTTCCAGTGTCTCATCACCCTCACAGGAAATAATTTCTTCCTTATATCTAATCTAAATCTAGCCTCATTCAGTTTAAAACTGTTACCCCTCATTCTATCGCTACACTCCCTGATAAAGAGTCCCTTCCCATCTTTCTTGTAGGCCCCCTTTAGGTACTGGAAGGCTGCTATAAGGTCTCCCCAAGAGCCTTCTTTTCTCCAGGATGAACAACCCCAACTCTCTCTGCATGTCTTCACAGGAGAGGTGCTCCAGCCCTCTGATCATCTTCGTGGACTTCCTCTGGACTCACTCCAACAGGTCCGTGTCCTTCTTATGTTGAGGGCTCCAGACCTGGACGCAGTACTCCAGGTGGGGTCTCACGAGAGCAGAGTAGAGGGGCAGAATCACCTCCCTGCTGACCATGCTTCTTCTGATGCAGCGCAGGATACGGTTGGCCTTCTGGGCTGCGATCGCACATTGCTGGCTCATGTTGAGCTTCTCGTCAATCAGCACACCCAGGTCCTTCTCCTCAGGGCTGCTCTCCAGCCATTCCCCACTGAGCCTGTATTTGTGCTTGGGATTGCCCCGACCCAGATGTAGGACCTTGCACTTGGCCTTGTTGAACTGCATGAGGTTGGCATAGACCCACCTCTCCAGCCTGTCCAGGTCCCTCTGGATGGCATCCCTTCCCTCCAGCGTGTCGACCGCTACACACAACTTGGTGTCATCGGCAAACTTGCTGAAGATGCACTCAATCCCACTGTCCATGTCACCAACAAAGATGTTGAACAGTGCTGGTCCCAACATGGACTCCTGAGGAACATCACTCCTCACTGGTCTCCACTTGAACATGAAGCCATTGAGCACAACTTTTTGAGTGCAGACATCCATCCAGGAGAGTGGTCCATCCATCAAATCCATGTCTCTCCAATTTAGAGACAAGGATGTCATGTGGGACAGTGTCAAATGCTTTGCACAAGTCCAGGTAGATGATGTCAGTTGCTCTTCCCTTATCCACCAATGCTGTAAGGCCATCGCAGAAGGCCACCAAATCTGTCAGGCATGGCTTCCCCTTGGTGAAGCAGTGTTGGCTGCTACCAATCACCTCCTTATTTTCTATGTGCCTCAGCAGAGTTTCCAGGAGGATCTGCCCCATGATCTTGCCGGGCACAGAGGTGAGACTGACCAGCATGTAGTTCCCCGGGTCTTCTTTTTAAAATGGGGGCTATGTTTCCCCTTTTCCAGTCAGCGGGAACTTCACCGGACTGCCATGACTTCTCAAATACGATGGATAGTGGCTTAGCAACTTCATCCTCCAGTTCCCTCAGGACCTGTGGACCAATCTCATCATGTCCCATGGTCTTGCGCACCTTCAGGTTCTTTAGATGGTCTCAGACCTGATCTTCTACGGTGGGGGGTTCCTCATTCTCCTAGTCCCTGCCTTTGCTTTCTTCCACCTGGGTAGTAATGGTTAGAGCCCTTCCCAGTGAAGACTGAGGCAAAAAAGTCGTTGAGTGCCTCAGCCTTCTCCATGTCCCAGGTGACCAGGTCTCCCATTTCCTTCACGAGAGGGTCCACATTTTCCCTAGTCTTCCTTTTGTCATTGACATACTTATAGAAGCTTTTCTTGTTGCCCTTGATATCCCTGGCCAGATATACCTCTATCTGGCTTTAGCTTTCCAAATCTGATCCCTGGCTGCTTGGACAATTCCTCTGTATTCCTCCCAGGCTACCTGTCCTTGCTTCCACCCTCTGTAGGCTTCCTTTTTCTGTTTGAGATTGTCCAGGAGCTCCTTGTTCATCCACACAGGCCACCTGGCATTTTTGCCTGACTTCCTCTTTGTTGCGATGCATCACTCCTGAGCTTGGTGGAGGTGGTCTTTAAATATCAGCCAGCTTTCTTGGGCCCCTCTTCCTTCCAGGGCTTTATCCCACTGTACTCTGCCAAGCAGATCCCTGAAGAGGCCAAAGTCTGCTCCCCTGAAGTCCAGGGTAGCGAGCTTGCTGTGTACCCTCCTCACTGCCCTAAGGATCTCAGACTCCACCATCTCATGGTCACTGTAGCCAAGGCTGCCCTTGAGCGTGACATTCCCCACCAGCCCCTCCTTGTTGGTGAGAACAAGTTCCAGCATGGCATCTCTCCTCGTTGGCTCCTCTATCACTTGGAGAAGGAAGTTATCGTCGACGCATTCCAGGAACTGCCTGGATTGCTTATGCCCTGCTGTGTTGTCCTTCCAAGAGATAACAGGGTGGTTGAAGTCCCCCATGAGGACCAGGGCCTGTGAATGTGAGGCTGCTCCTTTCTGTCTATAGAGGGCCTCATCTGCTCCGTCTTCCTATTTGGGTGGTCTGTAGCTGACCCCCACTTTAATGTCACCTGTCCCTGCCCTCCCT
This sequence comes from Pluvialis apricaria, assembly GCA_017639485.1. Lineage (NCBI taxonomy): Eukaryota > Metazoa > Chordata > Aves > Charadriiformes > Charadriidae > Pluvialis > Pluvialis apricaria. The sequence goes on along the minus strand of CM030043.1, from coordinate 25,151,332 downwards.
TTTATCCTGACCCATAAATACTCTGTGTTTTTGAGCAAAAAAAATGCTTTGAAGGCCAGGTCTGAGAAAAGGATAGAGCAATTAATGCACATGCTACCTGTACATATTTATTGTTATGATGATATTTTTCAAAGTGCTTTTTGCAGAAGTTCATTTTAGCCTAGGGAGGTTCATCTTTCTGGGCTATATTCTCCCTCCTTCCCCCCCTTAGTAATCTAAGTCACAAGTGGTAAGTGGTAAGTCACAGTAAAAGCCTAATTTAAGTACTCTCGATTATCTGAATATTCACAAGTCCATGGGACCTGATGGGATTTATCCCAGATTACTGAAGGAGCTAGAAGGTGTTACAGCAGGACCCCTCTTGATTATCTACCAAAGGTCTTGGGAGTCTGGGGAGATCATTTTCATTAGTGATCTGGCTGCAGGGGTTGAATGCACCATTAGCAAGTTTGCTGATGATGCTAACCTGGGAGGTGCTGTTTACTCTCTTGAGGGCCTTTCAGAGGGATCTAGACAGATTGGAATACTGGGCAATCTTCAATGATGTCCCTCACTACAAGAAGGACATTGAGGTGTTGGAGCGTGTCCAGAGAAGGGCAACAAAGCTGGTGAGGGGTCTGGAGAACAAGTCTTATGACGAGCAGCTGAGGGGCTCCTTTAGCCTGTTTAGGAGCATGGTTGAGAGTGTCCCTTGGGAGACAGTCCTGAAGGGCAAAGGTGCCCAGGAAGGCTGGTCATACTTCAAGCAGGAACTCTTAAAAGCACAGGAGAAGGCCATCCCCATGTCCCGAAAAATGAGCCGACAGGGAAGAAGACCAGCCTGGCTAAATAGAGAGCTTTGGCTGGACCTCAGGAAAAAAAGGAAAGTTTACATTCTTTGGAAAAGGGGGTTGGCAACTTATGAGGAATACCAAGATGTAGTGAAGCTATGCAGGGGGAAAATTAGAAGGGCCAAAGCTCAAGCAGAACTCAGCTTGGCCACTGCAGTTAAAGATAACAAGAGGTTCTTTCAGTATATCAATAGAAAAAGGATGACGAGGGGAAACATAGGCCCACTGATGAATGAGATGGGTGCCCTTGTGGTGGAAGACACAGAGAAGGCAAAGTTACTGAATGTCTTCTTTTCTTCGATCTTCACTGCTAAAGCTGTCCCTCATGAATCCCAGACCCTGGGGGCAAGGAGGAAGGTTTGGAGAGAGGAAGATTTTCCCTCAGTTGAGGAGGACCGGGTTAGAGACCACTTGGCCAAGCTGGACATGGGTCCTGACGGTATGCACCCGTGAGTGCAGATGCTGAGAGATCTGGCAGATGTTATTGCTAGACCACTCTCCATCATCTTTGAAAGGTCATGGGGAACAGGAGAGGTGCCTGAGGACTGGAGGAAGGCCGACATCACTCCAATCTTCATAAAAGGCAAGAAGGAGTGTGGAGGGCTGGCTAGCCGAGCGAGGGCATGTCAACATCGAAATGTTGAGTCATCAGGATCTCAAGACATATCGAGAGCAGCTCTTGTGAGAACCAAGAGATAACAAGGACAGTCTGCCCTTGTTTATTCCAACAAAAGCCAAACAAGGAACTTGTGGTTAAAAGAAATGAGAACTATGTGCAGTGATAAGATGTGTATGCAAAGATAGACCTTGAGATGCCTAACCAATAAGGAGCTTGGCTTTTGCAATATGTATGAGCTAATTAAGACTGTTATAAAAGGTGTAACCGTGCTTTAATAAACGAAGTTTGCTGATCCCTCATATTGAGTGACTGCTTCTTCCCTCCGTTCCGGCGAATGGCACGACAAATTGGCGCCCGAACAGGGACCCCGGCGACCCGATAGCGGAGTCCGGCCCGGCGACCCGATAGCGGAGTCCGGGAGCCACGGTCGGCGGAGAAGTTGAGTGCGGTCCTGTAAGCAGCGCAGGAGGCGAAAGGGATCTCTTCCCCGCGCCCGGGAGCACCTAGAGAGGCTGTCCCGCCTGCCACGCGCCGCCGAAGTCTGCAAAGGCTGCTGACAGCGCCGCTGATAGAGGGTATGAACAGACAAGCGGCGTATTAATCTGCTCAAATGCTTCTTAGAGAAGCGGGGGCCCCTTGAAGGAATAGTCTTGAAAAAGGAACTTCCTGATCTGTTAGGGCTGCTCGCAAGTATTCTCGTAAGAGAGGGATTGAGACAGCGCCGAAACAGCTGATTAATCGGATTAAGTTGGACAAACGGTCGGGGCATTTTAAAGATACGCATATGTTGTTTTCCCCCCATGGAGTGGCGATCTTTCGGTGATACAATGTGGGAAAAAAACGATAACCGGGAGTGAGAAAGAGGAGAAGGAGATAAAGGCTGTTCGCGAGGTTGTGGCACACGGTGTTAGAGACTTTAAAGGCCATGAAAGCAGAGACAGAAGCAGCCTGTGCTGCCGCTCAAATGCTGGGTCCCGGAGAGCACGGAAACGAAACCTGGTGCGTGGGCACGGTTCTTCGGGCGGCCGGCGGTGAAAGGGATGACTGGAATTACGTGTAATACTGTTGGCCGAGGTCCGCGGGGGCGCCGACCCTGCTCCGGCGACACCCGAGATGCCGGGGGTGCGGCTGCAGTCGCCATCGCAGCCAGGAGGAGAAACCTGACGACCTATGCCTTCGGCTCCTCCTCTGCCCCCCTCCACTGACTCATCTGATCCTTCATCGCCACCTGTTGACGACTGCCAGGATCAGTCACACGAGAATACAGATAAAGTGTTACGAACAGTGCTGCAACGGCTTTGATGATGGTCTATTTTCAGACGCGAAAATTCGCCCGCAAAAGACAGACTTCACGACTCAATTGAGGACATTGACAGACGGACAGACTTTACTAGGAGACATTCACTGGGTGTGCAACTGCTCTTGGAGTTGCCTATTTCTCTGTTAATTTGTAATACTGTTGAATCGCCGTATGCAGTTATTTGTCAGTGGCAAACAGGAAAGGGGGAAATTCTCCCCCGCCCCACCTGTGCCACTGACAATCATCAGCTGACAAATCATCAGCTGACAAATCATCAGGAGACATGTTTAAGATTTTAGAATGGGTCTTTTTAAGAGTACAACCCAAGTCTAGCATTCAAACAAGACCAGAGGCAATAGGGGAGTTGATCAGGAGGGGGCAGAACAAGAATCATAGAGATTAGTGGAACGGAAGCCTGATGATGTCAGTATTCCAGTGAATGGTGCCCGATTTAGAATGGTGGTTGCATAACTCAACTTCCATCCAAGAAGCATTAATAGGCTATAATGGTATATACACATTCGCAACAACCAAAAGGGAAAATGTGGCAAGTATTAAAACGAAATCAGTGGATGGAAAAAGCGCATCAATGTATGCAAGCATTTACTTGCATGCTTTGCCGTGTTAGGAGTGACCCGAACAGATTAAAACAGACAACGGGCCTGCATACATTAGTCAAAAGGTAAGAACTTTTCTACTGAGATGGGGAATTAAGCACGCATCAGGAATACCCCACTCACCAAACCGTGCAAGGCTTGGTTGATCGAACCCATCAAGTGCTAAAAGATTATCTAAAATAAGCAAAAGGGTGAAGACACAGATGCACAACAGCGATTACACAGGAGTATTGTTTTATGCTAAATTACTTGTGTCTTATGGGCGATCAAGAGGAAACCGCCAGTAGTGATACACCATCAAAACATTAAGCTGAATAGTACCACTACCCTACCTAAATTTATGGTACATTATAAAGACCCCGACCACCGAGCATGGGTGGGACCAGTGCCAGTCATTTTTAATGGTCGAGGGTACATGTGTGTCTCTACAGGAACAGGCCCAGTGTGGGTCCCGAGCAGGAGCGATAAAACCAGCATTGGAAAGATGACGGACAGGACCAAGACCAAGAGATGGCGCAACAGAATGGGCCCAAAGAATCTTAAGAGCTTGCTAATAAGTAGGTTGCGTCCTTCTTTTGGATGCAGAAACGGCAGGTCTTGATCACCCCTGCAGTTTCAAAGGAATGTCTGGGTGGCTTTGGCAAATATGACCCGTCAAGATTCCATCTGCCTGTCCACAGCATCACCCGAGAATCCATTTTCCACCTGTCTAGTCGGTCCTTCTGTCTGACCAATGGGCCTTCCAACTTACAAACGCAATTCCTAGGTAATGGCTCTGCAACTCTTGCTGATAGCCGGGATGGATGGGCTGCATATCTGCCACCCCTCCATGCCGAGCCGCAAGAGCTAGAACTTGTAGTGATCACTCACGATAGATAGCTGTGTGTACTACACAAACAATTTTTGCCTTGTTTTTTTTTTGCACTAGGAGTAGCAGCAGCACACGCTTTAACCACGCTTAATAAATTAGGATATTGGCTTGCTAAACAATGTAACGCTACACTCCAGAATACGGCTGCCATAGATTTTTGTTATTAGCTGCATGTCATGGGTGTGAAGACTTTTGACAGGGATGTGTTGTATGAGCTCTCAGGACCACTCCAAATCAGTACACCAAAGCATCAGAGAATTATATCCAAGGAATGCAAAAGCTGAGAAAAGATGATGAATGGGGATGGTTGGAATCGAATACTAGATCAGGGTTGGGGAAATCAAAAGTTGGATAGCCATGATTGTGAAAACTGGCTTGCTTATATTGCTCATTGTAGTTGTTAAATCTCAGTTGTATTATGTATCTTCTCTTGTCTACAGCGCAATGCTCATGAAAAATTGTGCACCAAGCCTGGGTTGCTCAAAAGAAGGAAGGGGGAATTGTGGGAGAGATTCTTAAATGAGAAAAGGCATGGTTTGGTTCTGGTGAGCAGCCCAGGGTTTGAACTAAAGCACCAGACTGAGGGAGAAAAGATCTAAGTAAACAAGAAAGGGTGACATCACTCCTGCCCGGGAGAAGAGTTAAACAGAGGCGCGTGAACAGAGGGTCCTAGCCCAATCGGGTTGGGGGGCGTTTGTACGTGAACAGGGGGAGCTGGACCAATCATAGCGTTGTTGAATATGCATGCTTTGTTGTGGGGGAAAGGGGTCTATATATTACTCTGCTAAAATATGCAATAAGGGGAGGACGATCATACTCACATTGAGATCGCGTCGTTACTCCGGATTTGGAAGATAACTCTAGCTCCATGCACAGGGGAGATTAAGCAACTGATGGAGACATTCACAGAAAATACAGAAAGACATTGGAATTTTTTGGGCTAGAAAGGCCTAACTAATTGGTTAGGGCCTAGGAGGGGTGGCTAAAGGGAGCTAATTCAAAGTTTAGTATTGGTCTTGGTGATAGTTATTGTAGGGCTCTTAATGTTTAGTTGTGCTTTGTCATGTATTAAGGCGGCTTATAACGCAAGTTACCAATAACGCTTGGCTGGCACAAAATAAAAACGGGGGAATTGTGGAGGGCTGGCTAGCCGAGCGAGGGCATGTCAACATCGAAATGTTGAGTCATCAGGATCTCAAGAAATATCGAGAGCAGCTCTTGTGAGAACTAATAGATAACAAGGACAGTCTGCCCTTGTTTATTCCAACAAAAGCCAAACAAGGAACTTGTGGTTAGAAGAAATGAGAACTATGTGCAGTGATAAGATGTGTATGCAAAGATAGACCTTGAGATGCCTAACCAATAAGGAGCTTGGCTTTTGCAATATGTATGAGCTAATTAAGACTGTTATAAAAGGTGTAACCGTGCTTTAATAAACGAAGTTTGCTGATCCCTCATATTGAGTGACTGCTTCTTCCCTCCGTTCCGACGAATGGCACGACAAAGGAGGACCCGGGGAACTACAGGCCAGTTAGTCTCACATCTGTCCTTGGGAAGGTAATGGAGCAACTCGTTCTGGATGTCATCTCCAAACACATTAAAGAACAGGAAGTTATTGGAAGTGATCAACACAGATTTACCAAGGGGAAATCATGCTTGACCAATCTGATAGCCTTCTATGATGTTATAACTGGTTGGCTGGATGAGGGGAGAGCAGTAGATGTCATCTGCCTTGACTTCAGCAAGGCTTTTGACACTGTCTCCCATAACATCCTCATTAGGAAGCTGAGGAAGCGTGGGCTAGATGAGGAGACAGCGAGGTGGATTGAGAGCTGGCTGTGTGACAGAACTCAGAGGGTTGTGATTAATGGAGCAGTGTCAAGTTGGAGGCCTGTAACCAGTGGTGTCCCCCAGGAGTCAATACTCGGTCCAATCTTGTTCAATACATTCGTCAATGACCTGGATGAGGGGACAGAGCGTATCCTCAGCAAGTTCGCTGACGATACCAAACTGGGAGGGGTGGCTGACACTCCAGAGGGCCGCGCTGCCATCCAGCGTGACCTGGACAGGCTGGAGAGCTGGGCAGAGAAGAACCTAATGAGGTTCAACAAGAGCAAGTGTAGGGTCCTGCACCTGGGGAGGAAGAATGCTAGGCACCAATATAGGTTAGGGGTGGACCTGCTGGAAAGCAGTTCTGAGGAGAAGGATCTGGGGGTCCTGGTAGATAGTAAAATTATCCATGAGCCAGCAATGTGCCCTTGTTGCCAGGACGGGCCAATGGAATCCTGGGCTGCATCGGGAAGAGTGGGGCCAGTAGGTCGAGGGAGGTCATTCTCCCCCTCTACTCTGCCCTGGTGAGGCCACAACTGAAATACTGTGTCCAGTTCTGGGCTCCCCAGTTCAAGAGAGACAGGGAACTACTGGAGAGAGTCCAGCGTAGGGCAACAAAGATGATTGAGGGATTGGAGCATCTCCCTTATGAGGAAAGGCTGAGAGAGCTTGGACTCTTTAGCCTGGAGAAGAGAAGGCTGAGGGGAGACCTTATTTTGGCATACAAGTATCTAAAGGGTGGTTTGAAGGAGGATGAAGCCAGACTCTTTTCAGTGGGTTCCCAGTGACAGGACAAGGGGGCAACGGGCATAAGTTGGAACATAGGAAGTTCCAGTCTAACACAAGGAAAAACTTCTTTACGGTTAGGGTGACAGAGCACTGGAACAGGCTGCCCAGGGAGGCTGTGGAGTCCCCTTCTCTGTAGATTTTCAAGACCCCCCTGATGCAGTCCTGAGTAATGTGCTCTAGGCAATCCTGCTTTAGCAGGGGAGTTGGACTAGATGATCTCTAGAGGTCCCTTCCAACTCTGAAAATTCCGTGATTCCGTGAATGACTGAGGGAACTGGGGTGTTTAGCCTGGAGAAGAGGAGGCTGAGGGGAGACCTTATCACCCTCTACAACTACCTGAAAGGAGGTTGTAGAGAGGTGGGGGCTGACCTCTTCTCCCTAATGACAAGTGATAGAACAAGAGCAAATGGGTTTAAGTTATGCCAGGCAAGGTTTAGATTGGATATTAGGAAAAATTTTTTCACCGAAAGTGTTATCAAACATTGGAATAGGCTGCCAAGGGAGGTGGTGGATTCGCCATCTCTGGAGGTGTTTAAAAAAGGGGTAGACATGATACTTGGGGACATGGTTTAGAGGTGGTTTTGTCGGGTTAGGTTAATGGTTGGACTTGATGATCTTAAAGGTCCCTTCCAACCTCAACAATTCTATGATTCTATGAAAATTAGCATGTGACATTTAGCACGTGAAATTTAGCACGCACAAATGCCAGATTTTGCACCTGGGACTGAGTAATGGCAGACACAAGTATAAACTGGGAGAGGAGTGGCTGGAGAGCAGCCCTGCAGAAAGGGATCTGGGGGTGCTGGTTGACCATAGGCTCAATAGGAGTCAGCAGTGTGCCCTGGCAGCCAAGAGGGCAAACTGCATCCTGGGGTGCATTAAACACAGTATAACCAGCTGATCAGAAGAGGTGATCATCCCTCTGTATTCAGCGTTGGTGCAGCCTCACCTTGAGTATTGTTTTCAGTTCTGGGCCCGACAATTTAAAAGCTATGTTAAGGTACTTGAATGCTTCCAGAGGAGGGCAACAAAGCTGGTAGAAGGGCTAGAAGGCATGTCCTATGAGGAACAGCTGAGGACTCTGGGGTTGTCTAGTTTGGAGAAAAGGAGGCTGAAGGGTGACCTCATTGCTCTCTACAGCTTCCTGAGGAGGGGAAGTGGAGAGAGAGGCGCTGAGCTCTTCTCCCTGGTATCCAGTGATAGGACGCATGGGAATGGTTGAAAGCTTCACCAGGGCAGGTTTAGACTTGGCATGAGGAAGCATTTCTTTACCGAGAGTGTAGTCAAACACTGGCACAGGCTTCCTAGAGAGGTGGTCGATTCCCCATGCCTGTCAGTGTTTCAGAGGCCTTTGGGCAATGCCCTTAATAACATGCTTTAACTTTTGGTCAGCCCTGAATTGGTCAGGCAGTTGGACTAGATGATCATTGTAGGTCCCTTCCAACTGATCTCTCCTCTCCTCTCCTATCCTCTCCTCGAGTATCCCTCTCTGCACTTCCTACAGAAAAAGCCTAGGAAGAGTAACCACAGAGGATAAACAGGCTTTTCTGAGTTTTAAAGAATATGGTCAACATACAAGGGAGAGCATGTAAACATGTTGACGCTTTTCTAACACTTTGAATGAAGCTATAGGAGGCAGGGTTCCATATCACCAGTACAATGACTACTTGACCCAGTGAATTCTTACAGTTAAATTCTTAAATGAGTGGATATGTGCTGAACATGCAGAAGTTTCCACTCACCTTAGATTCTTGCATAACTTTAGTCATCTACTCTTGCTTAGCTTTTTTTTTGTTGTTGTAATCATACCTTTAGACTTTATGTAGCTACATTGGAAATTTCCAATACTCTCTGATCAGGTTCTTATAGATATTCCACACAAAGTTTACTGTTTAATATCAAATGTACTTATTTGAAGATATTTAGTGTTACATAGCATTTTGATTTAGCAGAGTGATACAGCAATATACTGAAATCACAATACAGCATACTATAGCGATTGCAATATATAGTTCATTCACAGTAGAAATGTGATTCCCTTTACTGGTCTCTATATGCTCACCGTCACAATGCTGGGCATCCCCAGTTGCTGGGAAGGAATACATGGGTTGAAGCCAGCTCAAACCTGCTTCTCTCTTCAAAGTTCATTTTATCATTTGTCCAGTTTTTATACTTTATGTTGGGCTGAGCCATGTATACACCACCTCTCTGCCCTCTTCCCACCCCCCTGCTGGTCTGGCTTGCTCAGGAAGACACTACTCTCTACTAGTTATCTCAGGGAAGGCTGTTTATACAACCTAATGACCCGCCGGTTCATCCCTATATCTAAAACAAAGGTCCAGTCCCCCTTGTGTTGAGATAAGTTCAGCTTTATTTATGATAGTTGGTGGTCATTCCTTACATTCTTCTGTGAGCTCATCATTCTTGCCCATCTCCTCTGATCCTTCTTCCATTGTGGGAGTGTGTTGGTTGGTCACAGCAAAACAATGCATAGCCCTCTTGTTCTCTGAATAAAATAAGGCTAGGAGAAATCACCAGTGTTTTCTATAGTAACATGCCATATTGGCACAGCATCAAGGCCTTTTCTGTTTCTCACTCTGCCCCCACAGTGAATGGATTGGGGCGTGCGCAAGAGGTTGGGAGGGGACACAGCTGGGATAGCTGACCCAAACTGACCAAAGGGATATTCCATGCCATAAAATGTCATGCTCAACAACAAAATGGATAGGATGCAGGGTTAGGTAGGTAGCCATCTTTTGCCTAGCAACTAGCTGGGCATTGGTCTACCTGTGGGAGAGAATGAAGAATGGCATGTCCCCTTCCTCTGCTCTCAGCTTCTGAAATATCCTTCTGTAATCAGACTGTTTGTACTGGTGTGTGTCATGAGCCTGAGTTTGATATTGATTATTGTTTGTAAGGTTAACCAACTAATTGGGAATGCAACGCACGAACATGGAGGGGGGGGAGGCTATAAGGGTGGCTTCTGTGAGAAGCTGCTAGAAGATTCCCCTATGTCCGATAGAGCCAATGCCAGCCAGCTCCAAGATAGACCTGCCGCTGGCCAAGGCCGAGCCAATCAATGACAGTGGTAGTGCCTCTGTGATAACATATTTAAGAAGCGGAAAAAGTTGCTGCACAACAGCAACTGTAACCAGAGAGAGGAGAGAGAATATGTGAGAGAAACACCTCTGCAGACACCAAAGTCAGTGAAGAAGGAGCCTGCAGCCCATGGAGGACCCCAAGCCAGAGCAGGTGGATGCCCAAAGGAGGCTGTGACCCTGTGGGAAGACCACACTGGAGCAGGCTCCTGGCAAGACCTGTGGATCCAGGGAGAGAGAAGCCCATGCTGGAGCAGGTTTGCTGGTAGGACTTGTGACCCTATGGGGGACCCATGCTGCAGCAGTCTGTTCCTGAAGGACTGCAACCCTGTGGAAAGGACCCACGCTGGAGCAGTTCGTGAAGAACTGCAGCCTGTGGGAAGGACTCATGGTGGAGAAGGTTTGTGGAGAACTGTCTCCCATGGGAGGGACCCCATGTTGGAGCAGGGGAAGAGTGTGAGGAGTCCTCCCCCTGAGGAGGAAGGAGTGGCAGAGACAACGTGCGAGGAACTGACCACAACTCTCATTCCCTGTACCCTCTGCCACTTGGGGTGTGAGGAGGTAGAGAAATCAGGACTAAAGTTAAGCCTGGGAAGAAGGGAAGGGTGGGGGGAAGGCGTTTTAAGATTTGGTTTTATTTCTCGTTACCCGTCTCTGATTTGACTGGTAATAATTTAAACTAATTTCCCCAAGTTGAATCTGTTTTGCCCATGATAATAATTGGTGAGTGACCTCTCCTGTCCTTATCTTGACTCATGAGCCTTTGTTATATTTTCTCTCCCCTGTCCCATTGAGGAGGGGGGAGTGATACAGTGGCTTTGGCAGGCACCTGGCATCCAGCCAGGGTCAACCCACCAAAACCTCCCATAGCATGGGATTTTACATCTGAACAGGCATGTAATCCCATTGAATTAGTACAACGTTTGAAGGAGAGGAGCCTTACCTGCCCCAATGAAACACAGCGATTTCTAACGCTGTGTTGGTGCATGGCCCATGCCTTTCGAGCTGCTGTCCAGTGCCCTCAAAAGAGAAGGCGGGTCTCCCAATCTAAGAGCACACAAACCAATGCTGAGAAAGTGTCTCACACTGAGGCCGCACAGATGGGCACTGTGGCTAAACCAGAGACCCAACCCTCACCTATATTTGCTCTTGTAGTCACAAAGAAACAGTGGAAGCAGAGGTTGACTCGGTTAGTATGAGAAGAAGCAGCTGCTCCTGGGAGGGGGAAAGTGGAAGAATCAGAAGAAATAAAAGAGGCAGAAACTTCCCAGTCTCTATCCCTGAGCAAGCTGTGAGATATGCAGAAAGATTTAATCCATCAGCAAGGTGAGCAAATTGTTATCTGGTTGCTCCAATGCTGGGATAGTGGGGCCAAACATCTGGACCTAGAGGGCAAGAAAGCCCAGCAACTGGGTTTTATCTCTAGGGACTATGGTACTGACAAAGGGATTGGAGGAGGGGCAACCAATTGCAGCCTCTGGAGGTCAGCTCCTATCAACTGTGAAGGCAAGGTATACCCCCAAAGGAAGATCTTGTAAACTAGACTTGCTTTTCAAGGCCCAGGACAGTGTTCCAGGTGGTAGCTTGGGGCACAGGGTATGTTTCCAGCCATCTGGTGGTTGCTTCCACCATTGTGAGCACATGGCGCTTGCCTTGGCAGGTGTCCTGGTTTGAGGTAAAACAGAATCGATTTTCATTTCAGTTATTTTACTTTTCAGTTAAGCCTTTTCTAACTAGGTGCACTCTCTGAAATTAGCAGCATACTTTTCAGACAGTGTCTGCTTACAGAGTGACAAGACCAGATTGTTTCTAATTTATGCCAAGGAATGGTATACAGAGAGGCTCTTGCTTATACTTATTGCTATAACAACCAAGGCCAACCAACTTTGTTATTTGCCCCATTGGAGGGTCGGAAGCAGAAAAGCATAGTGGGGTCCCACCTGCAGGGAGGAGCGGACAGGACAGGTGACCCAAAACTGACCAACAGGGTATTCCATCCCATCTGCCTCATGCTCAGTATAAAAGCTGAGGGATCAAAGGGGTCAGCCTCTTTCTTCAATGGCCGGCGTCCAAGGAGGACTCTGTCTGTTTGTCTGCCTTTGATCCTGATCCGTGCATTCCTGAATCCAGATCTGGAATCCAGTTCCCATCTGTCGCTGAGTCCAGTCTGGGACTTTCCCAGTGCCTGCCGGTGACGTGACCATCATTTTGGGAGCTTGATACAGTTTTGTATATATTTTATAAATTTCATTATTTCCTTTTTATTATTTTATTATTACTATTTCATTAAAGTAGTTTAGTTTCTTTTTAAACTCATAAGTCTCTTTTCTCTCTTATCCTTCTTTCCCTGAAGGGAGACGTTATCCCTTCTCTGAAGGGGAAAGAAGTAAAAGAGAGCATCTGTCGTTCATTTTAGTGGCTAGCCCAAATCACAAACTACAACAGCGGGTTGGTGGGAGTGTGATATAATAAATTTTCCAGGCCTCCCCATATTTATATTTCAGCCATTGGCCTCCATACCAAAGAGGCTTTAACTGCTTGGCTTGCTTGATTGCAGCACACGTTTCACATTCATGGATAACCTGTGACATATTGTCCATAGTCAAATCCACTGTGTGATCAGTGCAATCCACTTACGCCATGTAGCATCAGTTGCATGATGTGTAGAGGAGACCTTCACCTTGAACATTCAGCCCAGCACCTGCAGTCGAGGTGCTAAGAGGAGCTGTGCTTCAGTACCAACCACTTCTGAAGCAGCTTGACCCCCCTTCCTATGCTGCCAATATCTCTTTTTCAGTTGGAGTATAGTGGGCTTCAGATCCTCTGTATCCCCGACTCCAAACCCTAGGGGTTGACCTTGAGTCTCCCCTGGTGCTTTCTGCCAGAGGCTCCAGGTAGGGCCATTCTCCCCGGCTGCGGTGTAGAGCACATTTTTAACATCTTGTCCTGCCCGGACTGGTCCCAGGGCTACTGCATGAACTATTTCCTGCTTAATTTGTTTGAAGGCTTGTCGCTGCTCAGGGCCCCGTGTAAAATCATTCTTTTTCCAGGTCACTTGATAGACAAGGCTTACAATCAGACTGTAATCTGGAATATGCATCCTCCAAAAACCCACAACACCTAAGAAAGCTTGTGTTTCCTTTTACTAGTTGGTGGAGACATAGCTGCTATTTTGTTGATCACATCCATTGGGATCTGATGGAGTCCATCTTGCCATTTTATTCCTAAGAAGTGGATCTCCTGTGCGGGTCCCTTGACCTTACTTTGGTTTATGGCAAAACTGGCTTTCAGAAGGATTCAAACTATTTTATTTCCCTTCTCAAAAACTTTTTCTGCTGTGTTGCCCCATACAATGATGTCATCAATGTACTGCAGGTGTTCTGGAGCTTCACCCTGTTCCAGTGTAGTCTGGATCAGTCCATGGCAAATGGTGGGGCTGTGTTTCCATCCCTGGGGCAGTCGATTCCAGGTGTACTGGATGCCTATGCAGGTGAAAGGAAACTGTGGCCTGCACTCGACTGCCAAAGAGATTGAGAAGAATGCATTAGTGATATCAATTGTAGCATAACACTTGGCTGCCTTCGACTCCAGTTCATTATGAAGTTGTAACATGTCCATCATGGCAGCACGCAGCAGCTGTGTGACTTCATTCAGGCCATGATAGTCCACTGTTAGCCTCCACTCTCCATTAGATTTTTGCACTGGCCATATGGGACTATTAAAGGGTGAGCGGGTCTTGCTGATCACTCCTTGAGTCTCTAGTTGACAAATCAGCTTCTGGATGGGAATCAGAGAATCTCGGTTAGTGCGATATTGCCACCGATGCACCGTTGTGGTAGTAATCGGCACCTGTTGTTCTTTGACCCTCAACAAACCTACCACAGAAGGGTCCTGTGAGCGACCAGGCAATGTAGACAGCTGTTTAATTTCCTCCGTCTCCAAAGCAGCTATGCCAAAAGCCCACCGCTATCCTTTTGGGTCCTTGAAGTAACCTCTCCTGAGATAGTCTATGCCAAGGATGTGTGGAGCCTCTGGGCCAGTCATGATGGGATGCTTTTGCTGCTCATTTCCAGTTAGGCTCACTTCAACTTCCAATATAGTCAACTGTTGGGATCCCCCTGTCACTCCAGAAATACAAATGGGTTCTGCCCCTTTGTAGCTTGATGGTATTAGAGTATGCTGTGCACTGATGTCCTTATATTCCTGTGGCTCTGATGTGCCGGGCCATCGAATCCACATAGTCCAATAAACCCAGCTGTCCCTTTCCCACACCTGGCTGGAGGCAGGGCCCCTCTAATCCTGGTGTCGTGGTTTGGCCTCAGCCGGCAACAAAGAACCACATGGCTGCTCGCTCAACCCCCACAGCCGTGGAGGAAAATCGGAAGAAAAAGGCAAAACTTGTGGGTTGAGATAAAGGCAGTTTAACAGAACAGCAAAGGGAAGAGAAAACAATAACACTGATAAAGAAATATACAAACGCGATTACGGTACCACTGCTCACTGACCGGACCTGGACCGTCCAAGCCCGCTCAGAGCAGTGACTTCCTGCCCGCTCCCCCCTGCCTGCTCCCCTGGCCAGCTCCCCTCTATAGCCCGGGCATGGCTCACATGGTATGGAATACCTGCGTCCCCTGCTGCACCCTTGGGGAAAATTAAACCCCATCCCTGCTGGAACCAGGACACCTGGTCACAGTATCTGTTTACTCAGTTTCTTGCAGAAAGGACTTGTAATACCCTTCAAGAGGATCAGAAGTAAGATCAGGCCTTCTACTCTGTCTGGGGAACTGCCCACTGGAAACTGGAGGGACACTTTTCCTGGAGGCACTTTTCCATTCCATCACTGCCAATGAGTTGGCATATGATAATGGTGCGCTCTGTACAAACTTCGACCACATGGGCTGTGTGCATTGGACTTCATCTGGATTTGTGAGTAACTGCGCATTGTCCAGGTCATAATAAATCATCTCCCGCATGGCTAACTCCCTCAGGTACTGGATACCTTTTTCCACGGTGGTCCACTTGCTTGGACGACATACAACATCTTCACTGAAGGGATACCTTTCCCTCACACCTGACAGGAGTCACCTCCAGAGGCTGAGGGCTCGTGTCTTTTTCCTAATCACCTTGTCAATGCCTCCTTCCCTAGACAGGAATCCCAGCTGCTTGGCTTCCCTACCCTCTAATGGGTACTTGTCCCATAATCCTAGCATCAGAGCAGCCAGGTGACGATGTGCTCGCCCGGATGGGGGCTGAAATCTTTTCGCATATTTTGCAGCTCACTCAGGGATAGGGATCGGGTGATTATCTCTAGTTCTGCCTCTTCCTCCTTTTCTTGTGATGGCCCTGGTTCATCATCATCCCTTACTAAGTGAACTGATTTCTTCATGTATTTCTTCTTCTGTATAGGAGCAACTGATACCGGTACAGGTTGGTTTTCTGGTTCAGCTGCAGTGCCTGCTACCTGGGTTGGAGTAGCCACAGTGCCTGTCACAGGGATTGAAGGAGCTTCAGTGCCTGTCGGTCTGGTTTCCCTCTCTTTCCTCTGAAGGTGCTGCATAATATTGAGCAGTGTTTGGTAGATACTGGCCAGGGCCCAGAACAGTGCAGTAAGTTGTGCCTCTCTGGAATAGCCACAGCATTTTCCTTTCAAATATTCTATCACTTTATCAGGGTCCTGTTCAGGGATGAAGTTCCAAACCACTGGAGGTGAGAAGTTCTCTAGATACCTGCCCATCTTCTCCCACATGCCATGCCACCCATGACTATCCAGCCTTGGGGCAGATCTCTGGGTGGTAGTCTTAAACAGTTGTTTAACCCTAAACAAGACCTGAAACACATTCAGGAGACATGGCAATAGAAGCATGCTGGTTTGAGCATCCCCAGGATATTAAAAATTCTCAAAAGCTGATGTACCTGGCTCAAAAGAGACAAAAGAGCTGGGGAAAGTATCCCCCCCTGTTTCCCCCATAGATTGGGTGTGATTATTAATAAATGCCAAGAGATGGTGCCTGAGGTACGGTGTCCTGGTTTGAGGTAAAACAGGACCAATTTTGTTCAGTAACTTTGCTTCTTAGCTAGGCCTCTTCTAACTACTGAAATTAACAGCATATTGTGCAGACAATGTTCGCTCTCTCAGAGCGATAAGACCTATGTTTATAGTTGATACCAAGGCATGGTATGCAGAGAGGCTCTTGCTTATACTTATTGCTATAACAACCAAGGACAGCTAACTTTGTTATTTGCCCTGTTGGAGGGTCGGAAGCGGAAAAGCATAAAGGGGTCCCACCTGTGTCCAATCAGAAATACTTATTGATCATAGTGAACCACATCATCTTTCAATTAGGCTATACATACTATTCCAGGACATGACCCACACAAGTTCTGAAACATAATTATTAACAAGAACTTGCTGGAAATGAAATGGCTACAGTGATGTTGTTGCAACAGATAGTCAAACAGTCCTAATTTATATGTCAGATGACTCTAGTACACCACAAGTGTATAAGCTTTATTACATGCATCCAAAAACTCCACTCTTTCAATACTCTATAGCTAAAAGACTTGTTAGCACATGAGTATATAACTAGTGTAGTCCCAAAATGGGGTCGTTTACTGGTGTGCAAGATGCCAATGTACACACAGAGCAGAGGTATTTATTTATATCATTTCTGCGCAGAGGTGGGTGCTAGGTGGTAATCCAAAAAAGCCAGCACACCGGTCGACAAAATCTTCGGTATATTTATATGATTCAAAACACAGAAACACATGCCTTTAGTTATAATTATTGGTTAGTACCTTATCTTAACAATTTCTATGGTTTAGTATTATCCCTCGCTTTCATTTAAAGCTAGTGTCCTTTAATTGATGTACACATGCTCAGTCCAGTAGGGGGGGGGTAGGTCTGCCTAGTCTGTGATTGAGTCGGTGGTCGAGTTCTCCCCCTGCTGCCTTTACCTTTCCACCAGTTACCACTGACTTCATGCTTGTTTAACAGTTGTCCAGCTTTCGGCGCCTCCTGCAGGGGGATGTTCCTCTTAGTGGCTGGAAAGCTGCCCGGCAGAAAAGGACCTGGGGGTGTTGGTCAACAGCCGGCTGAATATGAGCCAGCAGTGTGCCCAGGTGGCCAAGAAGGCCAACAGCATCCTGGCCTGTATCAGAAATAGTGTAGCCAGCAGGACTAGGGAAGTGATCTTCCCCCTGTACTCGGCACTGGTAAGGCCCCACCTCGAGTCCTGTGTTCGGTTTTGGGCCCCTCACTACAAGAAAGACATTGAGGTGCTGGAGCGTGTCCAGAGAAGGGCAACGAAGCTGGTGAGGGGTCTAGAGAACAAGTCTTATGAGGAGAGGCTGAGGGAACTGGGACTGTTTAGTCTGAAGAAAAGGAGGCTGAGGGGAGACCTTATCGCTCTCTCCAACTACCTGAAAGGAGGTTATAGAGAGGTGGAGGTAGATCTCTTCTCCCTAGTAACAAGCGATAGGACAAGAGGAAATGGCCTCAAGTTACGCCGGGGAGGTTTAGATTGTATCTTAGGAAAAATTTCTTCACCGAAAGGATTGTCAAGCATTGGAACAGGCTGCCCAGGGAAGTGGTGGAATCACCATCCCTGGAGGTATTTAAAAGACAGGCAGACGTGGTGCTGAGGGACATGGTTTAGTGGTGGTTTTGACAGTGTTACGTTGATGGTTGGACTCAATAATCTTAAATGCCCCCTCCAACCTAGACAATTCTATGATTCTATCAGTCTTCTGCTCCTCTTCAAGGGTATAGTTGTTAGCAAGGCATGAATTGTTTATACAAAGTGTCCTGTTTCACAAGACCGGTGTAACCTTTTTATGGCATTTTGTTCTCGCTCAGTGGAAGACTCCATTTTCTAAAGTACATCATTTCCCCCCTTTGAGACTATAGAAGAGGAACTTCACTGTAGTTTCTCTTATATTAGCCTCATCTCCTCATAACTTTGTCTCCCTGCTGTAGAACAACATTTCCAAAAAAGCCTGTATTATTACGTAGATACATACAAAAGTGAATAAGGCAATTATTACAATATTCAATAACTTTTTTTACCCATAGACTCAGATCAGGGAACCAGGAAGTTAACCATTTAAATGTTTCCTCAGATCCATAAGATGTGTCATCCTTTTGTATCTCATGGAGCGTTTTAGTCTGTTTCCAAATTTCTTCTGGGTCTGTAGAAATTCTGCCACTCTGATCTACATATACACAGCAACTAGTATTTAAAACTGTGCTTAGCATCATATCGGGAACCATTCTGTTTTGCAAGGTGATTTCAGTCAATTCAGATACCTCTTTTTGCATTGCTTTGATAGCATCAAAAGTTTCATTTCCAATTTTTTTCATAACCGCCCCCAGGGTCCTGACCAGTTGGGGCAGGAAGGCTTTTGTAGTTTTAGTTCCACATATCCAATACCACCTTTTTCCTTTGGGAACAAACCAGTTAGCATTCTTGCCTTTGGGAAGCACCACAATTAATCTATAACTTGGGACGTTTCCTACCAAAACTGAGTTGGTTTTCTGCAGTCTTTGATTAGTTGGTTTTGGGATTTCAGTCTCTCACTCTTGAATCTTTGTCCCATTGATCTATTTAAGGAGGTGTTAAGATTTTCTGATATTGGAATTCTGATTAAGGGTAAGGGAACTCTTTTGTTCGAATGCTCCGGAATGTGAGTACAAACCCAACAATTTGATTTATTAGCAATCTGAACTGTCTTTTGCAGTAAATCGAAATGCAAATTCTTTCCTTTGGGTTTCCTGGTTCCCCGTAAGATAAGTTAGGGTTCCTTAATTTTATGCAAAAGCAACAGAGGACTATCACCCCCCCTTAGTTCCTTCATTTCTTGTACGAAAGAAATCTGTATATCTACACAAATACACTAACAAAGGTATAAAAACAATTATTAGAACACAATACAAGGATACTAAGCCTTGTGTACAGTCTAGCTCAATATATGACTTTTCAGAGCCCCAGCTACAATTCATTGAGATCGAGAGAGTTTCAGCTTCAGTCATCCTGTTTCTTCAGAGATCTTTCTTCATGTGGGTAAAGTGTATCCACGAATCTATACCTTTCACCTTTACAGCTGTATAAGTAATGAGTAGTACCAGGTAAGGTCCTTTCTACCTTTCTTTCAATGCTTCAACTTTCCAAATTCGTATGTAGACCGTGTCTCCTGGTTGCAAACAATGTACAGGCGAATCTAAAGGTAGGGGAGACCGGTGGTTGAGGTACCTGTGTAGGGAAGATAATACTCACGATAGAGATAATAAATAATTTTTTAACATTTCTTCCCCTTTAATGTGGATCTCCTCCATGTCACAACGAATGGTGATTAGAGCCCTGCGTCCATCATTTTGGATATGTTCCAGCAACCGACACAGGTCACCGTGCTGCAGCAGTCTCCTCAACAACGCAAGATTCTTTCTGATGGGGGGATAGGCAATAAATCTTGACTCAATGTATAATTAGATTGTAACAATTAATAAGATGTAACAGGAGCTGAATAATTAAAGTCACATCCCATAATTTCAGTAAAGTTAAAACCACAAATATTTAAGTGATTACTTGTATCTACAGTAATGGTATCTACAAATATAAAATCACAAAGGGTTCTCATACAAACACATCCTTTCCCAATATATACAAGTACGGTTTCAGGGGTTTTATCTTTTCTACCTTCCCACTAGGCTGTGGTCTCCAGGGGGTATGCAGATCCCACTATATCTGGAGGAATTTAGATACCCCTTGAACTCTCTCTGAAATAAAGTGGGGTCCTTATCCAAGGATACACCCTCAGGAACTCTGAATCTAGGGATAATTTCATTTAGAAACACCTTAATTACTTTTCTAGCCTCATTGTTGCGACAGGGGAAAGCCTCAGGCCATCCAGAAAATGTATCCACTAAAACCAGTAGATACTTATATTGCCCGCATTTTGGTAATTCAGAGAAATCTATTTGCCAGTGTTCCTTGGGAGTTATTCCCCTTCTCCCTTCACCCATTGGAGGTTTCTTTTGAATTTTAGGGTTGTTTGCACAGCAAATTTGACATCTTTTCACTATTATGTCTGCATTTGTCTGCATCTTCGGAGGGGTTTATCTATAAGTCCAAAATTGGGATTGCATATCTGGCAGAACCCTGTCATTCCCAGAAAGCTTATCGTGGCTTCCATACAAGTTTGTTCAGTATCAGCTCCAATAAAAATATCATCCACATACTGTAAAAGAGTAACACCATCATTATTAGCTTGCCATTGTTCTAATTCTTTGGCCAATACCTCACTGAACAGAGTGGGACTATTATTGAATCCCTGGGGAAGAGCAGTCCAGCACAGTTGTCCTTTCCTTCCAGCAGTTGAACTTTCCCATTCAAAGGCGAAGAGTGTTTGGCTTTGTTCGTCCACTGGAATGCAGAAAAAGGCATCTTTTAAGTCTAACACTGTAAAGTAGGCATTGTTTTCAGATACATATGTTAGCAGGGTATAGGGGTCAGGCAAGTATATCTTTGGTTATCCGGTTTATGGCCCTCAGACCCTGCACTAATGGATATTCCTGGGGGACGGGGGCTTTCTCTCGCTAGTAAGATCAGTGTATTATATTGTCCTGGTTTGAGGTAAAACAGGACCAATTTTGTTCAGTAACTTTGCTTCTTAGCTGGGCCTCTTCTAACTACTGAAATTAACAGCCTGTTGTGCAGACAATGTTCACTCTCTCAGAGTGATAAGACCTATGTTTATAGCTGATGTCCAGGCATGGTATGCAGAGAGGCTCTTGCTTATACTTATTGCTATAACACCCAAGGCCAACCAACTTTGTTATTTGCCCCGTTGGAGGGTCAGAAGCGGAAAAGCATAGAGGGGTCCCACCTGCAGGGAGGAGTGGACAGGGCAGGTGACCCAAAACTGACCAACAGGGTATTCCATCCCATCTGCCTCATGCTCATTATAAAAGCTGAGGGATCAAAGGGTCAGACTCTTCTTCCTTCAATGGCCGACGTCTGAGGAGGACTCTGTCTGTTCGTCTGCCTTTGATCCTGATCCTGAATCCAGATCCGGAATCCAGTTCCTGTCCGTCACTGAGTCCAGCCAGGGACTGCCCCAGTGCCAGCCGGTGTCGTGATTGTCATCCTGGGAGCTTGATACGATTTTGTATATTTCTCATTATTTCTTTTTATTTTATTATTAATATTTCATTGAAGTAGTTTAGTTCCTTCTAAACTCATAAGTCTCCTTTTCCCTCCTCTGCCTCTCTCTTTGAAGAGGGGTAGAGGGGAGCATCTGTCAGTCCCATCTGTGGTCCCCTATGTCCCCAGTGGCCGATTTGGCCTAAACCATGACATTTGGGCATTTGTTCTTCCAGTGTCCTTCCTGTTTACAGAAGTCACATTGATTAAATTGATTTAAGGAGGGCTTCTTTGTACTCCGTATCCTGGTCCTGCCCCAGGACTCCCTCTGTCTCTTCACTGCTACCTTCTCCCTCTGAAACTCCCTTTCTATGTCCCTTTCTATATCCTGAGAAGACTGGCCCACAAACAATATGCCAAACATTCCTTCTGGGTTTTCTCGATAAGAGACACAAACTTTCCAATTTAACAAGACAGAAGTTGTAAAAGGGACATGCACAAAGACTGGCATACCATCCATCCCAACAGCCTGTCTCAGCAGTGCCTGTATCGCTGGCTGAGAATGCCCTCTAGTTCTACTTGAAATAGGGTTAAAATTTTTATTTCCCATTTGTCTTTTTTTATCTTTTTCTGAATTAACTAGACTTTCTTCCTCTTTGGCTTTAGGATTACATGAGGGAGGGGAAGGAAGCACAAGCAACTGTACATCCTTTTGTTCATCACCTGCACAACATACAGATATATATTTCTTCTGCTTTTTCTTTCAACATTCTTTGTAATAACTCTTTCTCTTTCCTTTCTCATTAATACTTTCTCCTAATACATACATTCTATCAGCATCATTCACCAACAATTTACACTTTTTACGAGTTTCATGATCACGTTTTAAAATGAAAAACGAATCATCATATGCAACCTCATTCCATTTATCAAATCAGCATCAAAATAACATCAATTGCAACATAGTATTAGATTGCAAGGTCCCATTTTTCAGCCATCGCTCATCATAATTTAATTTATAATTCAGCCACCATTGATTACAATATCGTTTTAGCTTATTTTTAGTCATGGGATCCCCTCCAAATTTATTCCAGTTCTTCAGGATGCGTCCTAGAGGAGAGCAAAGGGGTGTCTCCTGGGAAGCAGTAGCACCCATTTTGGTACTGAAAAAGATTTCCTAACCCAACATCTCTACACAAACCAAAACGAGGGACATCTCCCGTCGTTACCAGAACAGAGGGATTTGAGCTCCTGATGTGGGCCTCTCCCACCGCGGTGTTGAGAGCTAACCAGAAGGAGGGACATCTCCCTTTGTTACCGAAACAACATGTAGAAACAAAATTATGCTAGCCCACAACAAAACAAATGCTACCTGCTTCCCGAGAGATTTTGCTCCAGCCCCCCTTTCCTCGTATTACCAAAAAAAATAACTCTTTTCAGTAGTAGTGCACCGCTGTGTCACTTACCGCCCGACTGCAGGAGAGAAGCCAATGGAGTCCCCAATCAATAGGTCAGTGCGTGCTGGAGTCCAGTTGGACTGCTTCTCCCCGTCAGGTACGGCAAGATGATCCAGGCAAGGCTGTCAGCGCAGTCCCATCTGGGTCGACAAAACTGTAGTCCCAAAGCGGGGGTGTAGGTCTGCCCAGTCTCTAATTGAGTTGGTGGTTGCGATCTCCCCCTGCCATCTTTATCTTTACCCCAGTTACTGCAGATCTTTGTTGACTTCATGCTTCTTTTAGCAGTTGTCCAGTTTTTGGCTGGTTTTCGGCACCTCCTGCGGTGGGATGTTCCCTTGTTATTAGCCTTCTGTTCCTCTTCAAGGGTATATTCATTGGCAAGGCATGCATTGTTTATATGAAGTGTCCTGTTTCATAAGATCTTTGTAACCTTTTTATAGCTCTCTGTTCTTGCTCAGTGAAAGATTCCATTTTCTAAAGTACATCACTACCATGAATGATACCTTGACAATAGTTTTAATTAAGACATTCAAAAGATGGAAAGCGCATCATGCAGATACACAACAGAAAAATGCATGCTAGTTTAACATTTATTAGAAGCAAGGCCACTTGGACTACTCATCCACTGAAACTGGCACAGCAAATATTTCCCTTCTGATTTCTCAAAGACTTTTTTAATCTGTACATTTCAGAGTATGTGATAAGAACAAAAAAAAAATGTGCAGTTTCACAGTGCAAGTGCAGTATGAAATATCCTTAAAGCAGACAGAATACTTGTTACCTCCAGTAAAACCTTCCTAAACCTTGCTTCCTCTTTGCTCCTTTGAGAAAGCAGTGAAGAAATTAACATTTACAGCTTAGTTATTCTCTCCATGCTGGACCTTGTTCTCACCAACAAGGAGGGGCTGGTGGGGAATGTCACGCTCAAGGGCAGCCTTGGCTGCAGCAATCATGAGATGGTGAAGTTTGAGGTCCTTAGGGCAGTGAGGAGGGTACACAGCAAGCTCACTACCCTGGATTTCAGGGGAGCAGACTTTGGCCTCTCAGGGATTGCTTGGCAGAGTACAGTGGGATAAAACCCTGGAAGGAAGAGGGGCCCAAGAAAGCTGGCTGATATTTAAAGACCACCTCCACCAAGCTCAGGAGTGATGCATCCTGACAGAGAGGAAGTCAGGCACAAGCGCCAGGAGGCCTGCATGGATGAACAAGGAGCTCCTGGACAATCTCAAACAGAAAAAGGAAGCCTATAGAGGGTGGAAACAAGGACAGGTAGCCAGGGAGGAATACAGAGGAATTGTCCAAGCAGCCAGGGATCAGGTTAGGAAAGCTAAAGCCCAGATAGAGATAAATCTGGCCAGGGGCATCGGGGCAACAAGAAAGCCTTCTATAGGTATATCAGTGACAAAAGGAAGACTAGGGAAAATGTGGGCCCTCTCGGGAAGGAACTGGGAGACCTGGTCACCCAGGACATGGAGAAGGCTGAGGCACTCAACGACTTTTTTGCCTCAGTCTTCACTGGGAAGGGCTCTAACCACACCGCCCAAGTTGCAGAAAGCAAAGGCAGGGACTGAAAGAATGAGGTACCGCCCACTGTAGGAGAAGATCAGGTTCGAGACCAGCTGAGGAACCTGAAGGTGCACAAGGGTCACCTGCCAAGGGACAGCTCCGGTGCAGGTACGTCTTCAAGGGAGTGGGGATTCACAGCAAAAAGGGGCTTTTCCTGAGCTTTCTGGAGCCACAGAAAGGCCAGGAGAGTGCAGGCAGCCTGCGGGAGCTGGCAGCTTGCAGGAGGGTTGCTGATGAGGCAGGGGTGGGGCCAGCACACTCCCATAAGAGGCAGCTCTAGGGAGTACTTTGATCAGGAGCACTGTGAAGAGTGTGGCGTGGCAGTTTGCATGGAAGGGAGCGCAGGAAGGGTGCAGAAAGCTGTATCAACTCGACCAGGGAGCCATGGTATCCACCTGGCGGAAAGCCTTGGCCTCCCCAATCTCTGCATCCAGCAGCACTGAGGCAGCTTCCCAAACAGAGCGCTCATGGGAGCATGCTGCCACCCAGGTGTCAGGCTGCATGGTATGCCCTACTCTGACACCAGTATCAGATGGCAGCAGTGAGCACAACTGTGGGAGGTGTGCCATGGTAGAGGAACTCCTCTGCCTAGTGATGGAGCTTTGGGAAGATATAAGTAGATTGAGAACTATCAGGGAGTGTGAGAAGGAGATAGGGTGTGACTCCAGCAGTCTACCTTCCTTGAACCAGGCCCCACAGACACACAGGGTGCATGATACAGAGGATCCCCTGTCCTCTCTCTGCCTGGCCGTAAGTCAGAGGATAGGGGGCAATGGGAACGAGTTCCTGCCTGGCGAAGCAGACGTGTCTTCTCAGTAACTCCCCCACCTTCTCAGGTACCTTTGCAAAACAGGTATGAAATTCTGCAAGTGGAACAGAACCATGACAAAGAAGATGGTTCAATGGGTGCGGAGGTGTCACTGAGGTTAAGCCAAACTACACCCAGCATCAAAACCTCCTCATTAAAAAAAAAAAAAAAAGACGGGTCATTGTTGTAGGTGATTCCCTCCTGAAGGGAGCGGAAGGCCCAATGTGCAGACCAGACCCACTTCTCAGTGAAGTCTGCTGCCTCCCTGGGGCCCAGGTTAGAGATATAAAGAGAAAGCTTCCTTCCCTGGTACATAGTTCAGATTACTACTCAGTACTGATTTTTCAGACAGGCAGTGATGAACTGACAGCAAGAAAGCCAAGGGCGATCAAGAAAGACTTCTGGGCTTTGTGACAACTGGTTAAGGGATCAGGAGCACAAGTAGTGTTCTCCTCTATCATTTCAGCTGCAGGGAAGCATGAGAACTAAGAGGAAGAGCCAGCAGATCAATACTCGGCTCCAAGCCTGGTGTCAGCGGCAGGACTTTGGAATTTTTGATCATGGGTCGGTTTATGCAACACCAGGCTTGCTGACAACTGATGGGGTACACCTGTCTCAAAGGGGGAGAAGGTTCTTGGCTCAGGAGTTGGCAGAGCTCATTGAAAGGGCTTTAAAATAGATTCAAAGGGGGAAGAGGAAGAAACCAGGCTCTTCACGAGTAAGGCTGGGGGCGGTGTGCCAAAGTCCATAGGATGGGATGCTAGTGAGGTCCCTCAGTCTGCTGACTCAGTGAAGGTAGGGGATGGAGATCCATGCAGCAGCAGAGATGTGAGGGCCATTGATGGGTTAGAAATTTTGGCTGCGCCTGGGAATGGTCAGGCAGGAATTAGGGCTTCTCCCAGTAGAAAGAAGGTGGGATCAATAGCCCAACTGAAGTGCTTGTACACTAATGCATGTAGCACGAGCAACAAATGGAAGGAGCTGGAAGCCATTGTGCAGCAGGAAAACTATCACGTAGTCACCATTAAAGAAACGAGGCGGGATGACTCGCATGATTGGAGTGCTGTAATGAATGGCTATAAGCTCTTCAAGAAGGACAGGCAAGCAAGGAGAGGAGGTGGGGTGGCCCTGTATGTTAGGGAGTGTTATGAATGTCTAGAACTTAATGATGGTGACAATAGGGTTGAGTGACTATATGTAAGAA
The DNA here is from genome assembly GCA_017639485.1 of Pluvialis apricaria. Lineage (NCBI taxonomy): Eukaryota > Metazoa > Chordata > Aves > Charadriiformes > Charadriidae > Pluvialis > Pluvialis apricaria. The sequence continues at coordinate 25,125,205 of CM030043.1, read as the reverse complement.
TCAGGGGGAGGGATATCATGGTGAGAGTCTGTTATAAACTGCCCAACAAGGATGAAAAGGCAGATGAAATATTCTATAAGCAGCTGAGAGAAGTCTCACGATAGCGAGCCCTTGTCCTCGTAGGGGACTTCAACTTACCAGATATCTGCTGGGAATACAATACAGCAGAGAGGGAACAGTCTAGGAGGTTCCTGGAGTGTGTTGGGGATAACTTCCTGACACAGCTGGTGAGGGAGCCGACTAGGGAAGGCGCCCTGTTGGACCTGTTGTTTGTAAACAGAGAAGGACTGGTGGGGGATGTGATGGTTGGAGGCTGTCTTGGGCATAGTGGTCATGGAATGATATCGTTTTTGATTCTTGGAGAAGCAAGGAAGGGGGTCAGCAGAACTGCTACCTTGGACTTCTGGAGGGCGGACTTTGGTCTTTTCAGGAGCCTGGTTGACAGAGACCCTTGGGAGGCAGTCCTCAAGGGCAAAGGAGTCCAGGAAGGCTGGACCTTCTTCAAGAAGGAAGTCTTAAAGGCGCAGGAGCAGGCTGTCCCCATGTGCCAAAAAATGAGCTGTTGGGGAAGAAGACCGGCCTGGCTGAACAGAGAGCTATGGTCACAACTCAGGGAAAAAAGGAGAATTTATGGCCTTTGGAAGAAGGAGCAGGCCACTCATGAGAACTACAAAGATGTAGTGAGGCTATGCAGGGAGAAAATTAGAAGGGCCAAAGCCCAACTAGAACTTAACCTGGCTATTGCAGTTAAGGACAACAAAAAAAGTTTCTATAAATACCTTAGCAATAAAAGGAGGACTAAGGATAATCTCTGTCTTTTATTAGACAGGAGTGGAAACATAGTGACCAAGGATGAGGGAAAGGCTGAGGTACTTAATGCCTTCTTTGCCTCAGTCTTTAACAGTAAGACCAGTTGTTCCCTGAGTACCCAGCCCCCTGTGCTAGTAGACAGGGGTGGGGAGCAGAATGAAGCCCCCATAATCCATGGGAAAACAGCGAGGAACCTGCTTCAGCACCTATACATACGCGAGGCTATGGGGCCAGATGGGATCCACTCGAGGGTACTGAAGAAGCTGGTGGAAGTGCTCACCAAGCCACTTCCCATCATTTATCAGCAGTCCTGGCTAACTGGGGAGGTCCCAGTTGACTGGAGGTTAGCAAATGTGACACTGTGTGAGCCGACTCAGGCAGGACACAGAAACAACCACAAAACCGTGGATGAAAGACAAAGAACAAATTTAATTTCAATACCTTGCAAACCAGGGAATCTCTGAAGCAACACCCGGGCAGAGGGAAGCGAGCAGGGCATGCAGGCACCGCAGAGCGAGAGAAAGTCCTTGTTAGCAGGAAGTGTGTGAGCTCCGACTTGCTGTTCTTGCCTGCTTTTCAAGAGTTCAAGCAGGCATAGTTTTCCACTGTGCTTTGATCTTCTTCAACAACAAGGCAGTGATCTCATGTATGCTAGATAAGGTGTCCCCGAGTCTTACATTATCCCAGGCTTACATTATCTAAGTGTGGATGTTCTACTTGCAAGCACACAAGGCTGAACAACAATTAGTGTGATATGTGTGTTGTCTAGCACCCCAGGTGCGAGTCACTTGAGCGTGTTTACAATCCTCCTTGCCAGTCTTTGGTTATTTTCCCACATTCCACCCCCTTGCTCAAGAGACCACTTCTGCTGGGGTTGACAAAGTTGGAAATGTTAATTCAAACTTGCGGTGTGTAATACAGAGTAATTTACAGAGGCATGAGATAAACGCACATAGAAAAAGGAATAAACATATCTCTACAGTAATGCTTTGAATCAGATGTCCCATTCCTCCTGTCAAGAAATTAAACCACTCAGCCAGCCAGGCACCACCAGTAGGTTGTTTCACTTGATGCATTCAGTCCTGGAGAATTTTGAATGTCTTGCTTCATGCTGGCTGCTTCATCAGTTATGTTGGAACAACACATGTTTTCAAAGTCAAAGCAGCATTTTTGACGTCGAGGGAGGAAATAGTTCACCATCAGCTGGTTTTGCAATATTCATTGGCATACAGCTGTTACCTACTTAGAAGAGATAGCAATGAGATACATTGATATTAAAATCATTTATCACAGTATAGTTCTATAATACAGCTGCTGGGGTTGATATGCCACTGAAACAAGTTGTCAAAAGATCTGCAAAAAGAATCTTCCCTTAATATAAAAGGCAGATGAGTTAGTTACAGTAGAGGCTAACCAAATCTAAGTATTTGCATGTTTGTTTTTCAGAGCTGTATCCAGGGCATGCACTTGCAGTACAAGACTACGAAGCACGACGAGCCAACCTGTGATAGGGGAGGAAAACAGCAGTGTCAACTCCGTCCAGTAATACATACACATTGCTCCAGCTCCTTCAGCTAATATTACTTCAGGTTTGATAAGCTGATGTGGGGTAATTGCCCATACAGACTGGAGAGCTGTGGCTTGCACTTTTTCAGATTGAACTTCAATTTGATGTTGTGTTTGCAACACCATTCCAATGCTATCTCCTCTAGGTAAGATGCAGGTATTTGTCGAAGATACCTGAAGTACGAGAACTCGAGAATCTGATATTAACAAGTGATGTAAAATAAGAGGAGAAGTTGGGGCATAATGTATAGTGGAGCCTTGTAATCCCTTGGACCAAAATCCTACAGGTTCTTTCTGATTTTTCATCCCAATTATCTACCACAATCCCAAGACTATATCATCTGGAATTATTACTTCTAATTCAAAAGGATATCCTTGCTTAGGAGTGTATAATTGCGAATGCTCAATCAAAGCATTTTTGCAGGTATCAAATGCTTCTTGTTGCTTGGTCCCCTGCCAGACAACTTTCTTCCTAGTTAATTTCTGCAGAAGGCACATTAATATCACCAAATGTGGGATAAAAGTTCTCCAATACCCTAAAAGTCCCAAAAAGTTCTGTAACTGTTTTACTGTGACTGGCACAGGAAATTGCTGGACTGTTTGCTGTACCTGATTTGGTATTCCTCTAATCTGTCCATGCCAAACTATTCCCAAAAATTGTACAGTAGTACTAGGGCCCTGTATTTTCTTTGGATTAATTGCCCAGCCTCGGTCCTGCAAATGCACTTTCAGCAATTTGGTAGCTGCTTCACTTTCTTGTTGTAACTCTGCCATAATCAATAGATCATCAATATAATGGTAAACAGTAACGGTACCCGACCATAGTGCTAAATCTGCTGCTATCGTTAGGTGGCAAATGGAGGGACTGTGTTTGCATCCCTGAGGCAATACTTGTAAAGTATATTGCTTTTGTTGCCAGGTAACCTCTTGCATTGAGGTGGCAAGCAGGGTGGAGGGGGGGTGAGGAGCTGGTGGTGGGGCTGGGGGCGGTCGGCTTTTTTGCATAAACGCTAACTTTTGCCATAGTTGAAACCTTTCTGATGTTGTGATCCCATCTGTTTCTGATCATGGGATACCAGATTGTACAAGATCATTCCACATTTGTTTCCTTGTCACCCATGCTGTAACTCCTCTCGGTTTTGCCAGCTGTGCTTTATTCACCACCCACACAGATGGTCCCAAAATTACAGCCCCAATTTCCCTCAAGGTATTTCCTAGGGCACCTACATTACCCATAGCATTTGTCACTGCTGGTATAATCAAGGGTTGCAGTGAGGCAGGCACTCCTCTCAAAAGCTGCATTTTGATACTTCTTGCCACTGCTAAACTGTCCGGATTGCATCCTGTAACCAACACATGAGCCATCCCCATCTGCTGCACCAAATTAATACCTTCCTCCATTGTACACCAGTTTCTGAGGGACGACACTAATTCAACAGGTTCTGTATATGCTGCTAAAACTGCTGCATACAACCACTGATACAACATAGGTGCAATAATGTCTCACCTGTCAGTACCTCTGACATTTTGCAGCTGAGCATATCCTCATTGTATCTGATCATCAATGGCTATAGGGCTTAATAAATCTTTTTCACCCGCTGATAAATGGATAGATGCAGCTCCACTATCCCAAGCTCGCAAAATCCATGCCGGTGTGCCTTCCCCACTCTTTTGCTGATAGATCTCTAAAAACTCCCTTAACTCTTTTGGAGTGTAAGTACACACGATCTGCACTTCCCTTTCTGCTTGTTCCTGCTCCCCCCTCATTTGTATGAGGGGTCATACGTCCACCACCTCACTGCTTTTTAAGTCCGGATCAAATTCCAACTCAATCTTGGAGTCTGAGGATTCACTCCAAATATTTTCATCCCATTCCTCGGTATCCCATGACTGTTTTGTGGTGAGAGCATGAACTTGGAAATGGAAAGCTTACTTTTCCCATATTTTTCCCTTTGTTTTTTAACAATACACGCTACCAACCGGTCTACATTATCTTGCAGCTCATAGCACCGCTCTGCTTGAACAGTAATTACTTCTTGAGCAATCACCTTTGCATCTTTTAAACTCCTGCTTTCCTTTTCCAGTTCTCTCACTTTACTACGTAATGCAACAACTTCATGGTCGAGAGCTCTAAGTCTGGTAGCTAACAGCCATCCCAACCTCCCCACTAATTTTTGAGAAGAATCTGATGCTGCTTTCCACAGCAACCCGTGCGTAGCCGTTTCAGTCCTCTGTGGGGTAATTGCCGCCCTGTCATCTATTTCAGGCCATGCCTCTGGCAGAGCCAATTTAGCCAGGAAAGTGGCCATGGGGGTCCAGTGCTCAGTATTGGGTCATCCCAGAATAGGGGTAGTCACCGTTGTGGCCTCCCCACTTCCCAACTTTTTTATCAGCCATGGCATGGGTGTTCCTGGACCTGCTGACTATGCCAAATGTGTGAGCTGACTCAGTCAGAATGCAGGAACAACCACAAAATCATGGATGAAAGACAAAGAACAAATTTAATTTCAATACCTTGCAAACCAGGGAATCTCTGAAGCAACACCCGGGCAGAGGGAAGCGAGCAGGGCATGCAGGCACCGCAGAGCGAGAGAAAGTCCTTGTTAGCAGGAAGTGTGTGAGCTCCGACTTGCTGTTCTTGCCTGCTTTTCAAGAGTTCAAGCAGGCATAGTTTTCCACTGTGCTTTGATCTTCTTCAACAACAAGGCAGTGATCTCATGTATGCTAGATAAGGTGTCCCTGAGTCCATCCCAGGATTAAGTTATCTAAGTGTGGATGTTCTATTGCGAGCACACAAGGCTGAAAAACAATTAGTGATATATGTGTTGTCCAACACCCCAGGTGTGAGTCATTTGAGCGTGTTTACAATCCTCCTCGCCAGTCTTCCATTATTTTCCCACAGACGCCCATCCACAGGAAGGGCCGGAAGGAAGATCCAGGGAACTACAGGCCTGTCAGTCTGACCTCGGTGCCTGGGAAGGTTATGGAAGAGGTCATCCTAAGTGTCATCACATGGCACATGCAGGACAACCAGGTGATCAGGCCCAGTCAGCATGGATTCATGAAAGGCAAGTCCCGCTTGACTAACCTGATCTCCTTCTATGACAAGGTGACCCGCTTAGTGGATGAGGGAAAGGCTGTGGATGTTCTTTACTTGGACTTCAGTAAAGCCTTTGACACTGTTTCCCACAGCATTCTCCTGGAGAAACTGGTTGCTCATGGCCTGGATGGGTATACTCTTCACTGGGTAAAAAACTGGCAGGATGGCCGTGCCCAAAGAGTGGTGGTGAATGGAGCTAAATCCAGTTTGTGGCTGGTCACAAGTGGTGTTCCCCAGGGCTTGGTACTGGGGCCTGTTCTATTTAATATCTATCAATGACCTGGACGAGGGGATCGAGTGCACCCTCAGTAAGTTTGCAGACGACACTAAGTTAGGCAGGAGTGTCGATCTGCTTGAGGGTAGGATAGCTCTACAGAAGGTTCTTGACAGGCTGGATCGATGGGCTGAGGCCAATGGTATGAGATTCAACAAAGCCAAGTGCCGGGTCCTGCACTTGGGTCACAACAACCCCATGCAATGCTACAGGCTTGGGGAAGAGTAGCTGAAAAGATGCCCTGCAGAAAAGGACCTGGGGGTGATTGTGGACAGCCAGCTGAATATGAGCCCAGGTGGCCAAGAAGGCCAATAGCATCCTGGCTTGTATCAGGAATAGTGTGGTGAGCAGGACTAGGGAAGTGATCTTCCCCCTGTACTCGGCACTGGTGAGACTGCACCTTGAGTACTGTGTTCAGTTTTGGGCCCCTCACTACAAGAAAGACATGGAGGTGCTGGAATGTGTCCAGAGAAGGGCAACGAAGCTGGTGAGATGTCTAGAGCGCAAGTCTTATGAGGAGCATCTGAGGGAACTGGGGTTGTTTAGTCTGGAGAAAAGGAGGCTGAAGGGAGACCTTATCGCTCTGAACAACTATCTGAAAGGAGATTGTAGCGAGATGGGAGTTGATCTCTTCTCCCTAGTAATAAGCGATAGGACAAGAGGAAATGGCCTCAAGTTATGCCAGGGGAGGTTTAGATTGTATCTTAGGAAAAATTTCTTCACAGAAAGGGTTATCAAACATTGGAACAGGCTGCCCAGGGAAATGGTGGAATTGCTATCCCTGGAGGTATTTAAAAGATGGATAGACGTGGTGCTGAGGGACATGGTTTAGTGTTGGTGGCAGTGTTAAGTTGATGGTTGGACTCAATGATCTTAAAAGTCCCTTCCAATGTAGACAATTCTATGATTCTATGAAAGATAAAGACACACAACTGGTGTTATAACCAGGTACCAAGTGGGAGCCACCTACAGGCTTCTCCATTACAGTTAATCAGCCAAGTTTATCCTGCAGCCAAGGAATACATGTAGCATAGTACAGCCCTGCACCTACTCGGGTCAGCTGTTATTTGGATCACTAACTCCCCAGTGTACAGTAGTCTTCATTCCAGTTAGAACTACTACTAGGCAGTCCTACAGAAATACCTTCAAGTTGGAGAATTAGGGCTCAAGGATATACTACGTAGGAAACTGCCAGACAAGGCACTAAAGAATGGACTGGATATTAAAAGAGTGGAGGCCTCTGATAACAATTGCACTGTTTATTAGGAGACCCCCTTCTAACCAGTGTGCTTGAGGCATCACTTTCTTTCATGATTACCTTCTGTATGAAATGATGAATGAAAATATTAAAAAGGTATAAAAATTAAATTAAGAAAAAAAGTAAAATAAAACAACATAGGAAACTATTCTTAGTTTCCCCATCCAAATTATAGGAAAGAGTCCAGAGGCCAAGAAAATTCCAGTTACTTCAAAATAAGATGCCTACAAAAGTAGGTTGACCCTGGCCATCAGCTAAAACACCCACACAGCCGCTCATTCACTCCCCTACCCTGGGACGGAGAAAAGAATGGGAAGACCAAAAGTGAGACAACTCATGGGTCGAGATAAAAGTAGTTTAATAAGCAAAGGAAAGAGGAAGAAGAAAGAAAAAAACCAACCCCAAAACCAAGTGATGAAAAGGCAATCATGCACTGCATCAAACTGGCAACCTGTCACAAATGGGGTCCCCCAGGGATCGATACAGGGCCCAACGCTGTTCAATATGTTCATAAGTGATCTGGATGATGGGATCAAGTGCACCCTCATGAAGTTTGCTGATGATACCAAACTGAGTGGGGAAGTGGACACTTCGGAAGGGAGAGCCACCCTGCAGGAAGACCTGGATAGGCTGGAAGAGTGGGATAACAAGAACCTTATGAATTTCAACAAGGACAAGCATAAGGTCTTGCACCTGGGAAAACATAATCCAGGGGTGCAGCACAGGCTGGGATCTACCCAGTTAGGGAGCAGCTCTGTGGAAAGGAACCTGGGGGTCCTGGTGGACAAGCAGCTCAATATGAGTGAACAGTGTGCTGCTGCGGCAAAGCAAGCCAACAGGGTGCTGGGTTGCATCAACAAGGGCATCACCAGCAGAGATAAAGAAGTCATTATCCCACTCTACTCAGCACTTGCCAGGCCACACCTGGAATACTGTGTTCAGTTTTGGTCCCAGCTATGCAAAGAAGATGTGGGCAGGCTGGAGAGGGTCCAGAGAAGGGCCACAAAGATGATCAAAGGACTGGGAAGCCTGCCATATGTGGAAAGGCTGCAATAACTGGGTTTTTTCAGCCTTGAGAAAAGAAGGCTTAGGGGAGACCTTATCACCACGTTCCAGTATTTAAAGAGTGGCTACAAAGAAGATGGAGACTCCCTTTTTACAAGGATTCACATGGAAAAGATGAGGGGTAACAGGTACAAGTTACTCCAGGGGAGATCCCAATTGGACACAAAAGGAAAATTTTTCACAATGAGAACAATCAGCCATTGGAGTAAGCTCCCCAGGGAAGTGGTGGATTTCCCATCACTGGAGACTTCTAAGATTCAGCAGGACAGGGTGCTGGGCCATCTTGTCTAGACTGTGCTTTTGCCAAGAAAGGTTGGACCAGATGATGCTTGAGGTCTCTTCCAACCTGGTATTCTGTGATTCTATGATACCTCCCACAAGCAGAGTGATGCCCAGCCAGTCTCTGAGAAACGGCTACCTGCCCAACCAAACCTGCCTCCCATCAATTTTTATTGCTAAACATGATGTTATATGGCATAGAATATTCCTTTGTTCAATTTGGGTCAGCTGTCCAGGCTGTGTCCCCAACCAACTTCTTGCCCACCCCCAGCCTACTTGCTGGGGGTGGGCAGAATGGGAAAAAGAGAAAGCCTTTACACTACAAGTACTGCACAGCAATAGCCAAAACATTAGTGCATTATCAAGACTGTTTTAGTCACAAATCCAAAACAAAGCACCATATGGGCTGCTATGAAGAAAGTTAACCCCATCCCAGCCACACCCAGTACAATCTCCACCATATCTCCACCACATTCCATACCTTTTACATCATGTTCAGGTCCTACACTACTAAATACATCCTCATTAACCACCACCCCCACCACCCCTTGCTGTCTGTACTGGATTTGGCTGAGATAGAAGTAAATTTCTTCATAGTAGCTTGTATGGTGCTCTGTTTTGGATTTGTGATGAAAACAGTGTTGATACACCGATGATTTAGTTATTGCTGAACACTGTTTATACAGTGTCAAGGCCTTTTCAGCTTCTCACGCTGCCCCGCCAACGAGTAGGCTGGGGATGTACAAGAAGTTGGGAAGGGAAACAGCTGGGACAGCTGGCCTCAACTGACCAAAGGGATATTCATAGAATCATAGAATCATAGAAGGGTTTGGGTTGGAAGGGACTGCGGTGGGCTGAATGCATGGACTCAGTGTTGTGAACCAAGACAAATTTTATTAGCATGTGCAGCTATTATATAGTTGCAGATACAGATCTCAACTATGCAGGCAAACAGGTTGTTTACATCCTTTGCACTCTTTGTTCCTCACAATATCCAATCCTGCACAACCAGTGTTCCGGTCGTGCTCTTTTCCCATACACACACACACACAGAGCTGTGTACTTTTGAGTTCCTGTTCTGGTCTGGCTGAGATCCAGTTCTACTTCTTCTCATTTCTTCGTTAACTGCTTCTCAGGCCCGTTAACTGCTTCTCAGGCTCGTTAACTGCTTCTCAGGCCCATCCTCGATGCTGCTATCTGCCTTGCATTCCAAAGTGCTGCTACAAGGGACCTTAAAGATCACAGAATCAAAGAATGGTGAGGGTTGGAAGGGACCTCTGGAGATCATCTAATCCAAACGCCCTGCCAGAGCAGGATCACCTACAGCACGTTGCACAGGATGGTGTCCAGGTGGGTTTTGAATGTCTCCAGTGTGGGAGACTCCACAACCTCTCTGTGCAGCCTGTTCCAGTGCTCTGCCACCCTCAAAGGAAAGAAGTTCCTCCTCATGTTAAGATGGAACTTCCTATGTTCAAGTTTGTGCCCGTTACCTCTTGTCCTATCACTGGGCACCACTGAAAAAAAGACTATTCTCATACACCCGGCACCCTCCCTTTCAGTATTTATAAGCATTAATAAGATCCCCCCTGAGTCTTCTTTTCTCTAGACTAAGAAGACCCAAGTCCCTCAGCCTTTCCTCATGAGAGAAATGCTCCAGTCCCCTCATCATCTTAGTAGCCCTCTGCTGGACCCTCTCCAGCAGTTCCCTGTCCTTCTTGAACCAGGGAGCCCAGAACTGGACACAGTACTCCAGATGCGGCCTCACCAGGGCAGAGTAGAGGGGGAGGATGACCTCCCTCGACCTGCTGGCCACACTCTTCTTGAGGCACCCCAGGATGCCATTGGCCTTCTTGGCCACCAGGGCACATTGCTGGCTCATGGTCATCCTGTTGTCCACCAGGACTCCCAGGTCCCTTTCCACACAACTGCTCTCCAGGAGGTCAGCCCCTAACCTGTACTGATGCATGGGGTTATTCCTCCCCAGATGCAGTACCCTACACTTGCCCTTGATGAATTTCATCAGGTTTTTTTTCTACCCAACTCTCCAGCCTGTCCAGGTCACGCTGTATGGCAGCACAGCCTTCTGGTGTGTCAGCCACCCCTCCCAGTTTTGTGTCATCAGCAAACTTGCTGATGGTACACTCTATCCCTTCATCCAGGTCATTGATGAATATATTGAACAGGACTGGACCCAGTACTGACCCCTGAGGGACACCACTTGTTACTGGCCTCCAACTGGACTCTGCACCACTAACCACAACCCTCTGAGCTCTATCTGTCAACCACTGTTCAATCCACCCCACTGTCCATTCATCTAACCCACACTTCCTAAGCTTGCCTGTGAGGATGATGACGCCATCGTAGAAGGCTGACTCTACTCCTATGCTTTCTGTTTATCAGTCACTAGAGATAACATTTTATTGCACCTTTATGAAATGTTTATAGCAATATAATAAAAAATATTTTCAGCTTACAGGAGGTATGTTACATACTTGAAAAAGATAATCTTGTTCATTTCCATGTGAGTTAATGAGATGTCTGCATTCTTTGCCTATAAAAAGAGGGAAAACAAAGTTAAAAAATAAGAAGTAGTAAATAAAAAGAGAGAGAATTACCGTTTTTGGGGGAGTATTTTATTTATTATGGAGGTCTTTGCCTACCTCAGCTGGGCTACTCTGATCTCTACCAAAAAAATTATACCACAACTAGCTTCCCTGAAACAGTTGTTAGCAGATATACATTAGACAGAGAAAATGCAAATAATGATGACTGAACTTAATCTAGATATAGATAAGATGGAGTCTATTTGGTCTCTTTCCTGTAAATATCTATGCTGTATACTTGCACATAATATTTTTCTTTTGCTTCTGAATGTATGCTGGTTAATTTATTTGGTGATAATTTGTTCTGTATTCTTAGCAGTGAGTTTGCAGTAGTGGTTTGGGCTGAAATCTTGGAAGCATTTTTGCATGACTCACTTAAGCAAACTTCCATGGGAACTGAATATTATCGCAGAATCATAGAATGGTTCAGGTTGGAAGTGACCTTGAAGACCATCGAGTTCCAACCACCCTGCCATGGGCAGGAACACCTCCCACTAGACCAGCTTGCTCAAAGCCCCACCCAGCCTGGCCTCGAACACTTCCAGGGATGGGGCATCCACAACTTCCCTGGGCAACCTGTTCCAGTGCCTCACCACCCTCAGAGTGAAAAATTTCTTCCTGATATCTAATCTAAGTCAACCCTCTTCCCGTTTGAAGCCATTACCCCTCATCCTATTACTTACATGCCCTTGTAAAAAGACCCTCTCCAGCTTTCTTGTAGGCACCCTTCAGATACTGGAAGGCTGCTATAAGGTCTCCCTAGAGCCTTCTCCTCTCTGGGCTGAACAACCCCAACTCTCTCAGCCTGTCTTGATAGGAGAGGTGCTCCAGCCCTCTGATCATCTTCGTGGCCCTCCTCTGGACCCGCTTCAACAGGTCCATGTCTTTCTTGTGCTGGGGTCCCCAGAGCTGGATGCAGTACTCCAGGCGGGGTCTCACGAGAGCAGAGTAGAGGGGGAGAATGACCTCCCTCGACCTGCTGGCCACGCTTCTTTTGATGCAGCCCAGGATGTGGTTGGCCTTCTGGGCTGTGAGCGTCCATTGCCGGCTCATGTTGAGCTTCTCATCCACCAACACCCCCAAGTCCTTCTCCTCAGGGCTGCTCTCAATCCATTCTCCACCCAGCTTGTATTTGTGCTTGGGATTGCCCCAACCCAGATGCAGGACCCTGCACTTGGCCTTGTTGAACTTCATGAGGTTTGCACAGGCCCACCTCTTCAGCCTGTCCAGGTCCCTCTGGATGGCATCCCTTCCTGCCAGCGTGTCAACCGCTCCACACAGCTTGGTGTTGTCGGCAAACTTGCTGAGGGTGCACTCAATCCCAACATCCATGTTGCCAACAAAGATGTTAAACAGTACCGGTCCCAGTACCGAACCCTGAGGAATGCCACTCCTCACTCATCTCCACTTGGACATCAAGCCATTGACCGCAGCTCTTTGGATGCAGCCATCCAGCCAATTCCTTATCCACCGAGAGTGGTCCATTGGTCAAATCCATGTCTCTCCAATTTAGACACAAGGATGTCATGTGGGACAGTGTCAAATGATCTGCATTTCCATATCATAAGACGTCATTGACAGCAAGAAAAAATGGAGGGTAAGTTTGCCAGGGCTGCCATTGCTCGGGGACTGGCTGGCCATCGGTTTGCTGGTGGTGAGCAATTGTTTGGGATTTGTTTGTACCACTTGTTTTTCTTGGCTGTGTTTTTCTTTGTTTCCTTTTTTCCTAATAAAACTTTGGTTTTTTGTTTTTTGTTTTTTTACTTATTAAACTGTATTTATCTTAGCCCACGAGTTTTGTCACTTTTGGCCTTCTGATTCTCTTCCCCATCCTGCTTTGGGGAAGAGTGAGTGAGCAGCTGTGCAGTGCTTAGCTGCCTACCAGGGTTAAACCACAACAGTCTTTTTTGGTGCCCAACGTAGGGCTCAAAGGGTTTGAGATAATGACGGATTTCACTAGATCGTATTAGAAGGAACTTATAATAATTATATGTGTTTAACAGTTGCTGGTCATGATGTTGACTCATTTGTTCTCAACACTGGTTTATCTGTTTCCTCATCTGATCCATGCCACTCTCCCTTTCTTGCTGTACATCAAATTTGAGAGTTTGTTAAAGGCTTTTTTTTTGGCTTTTGCATTTTGCTGTGCTGTATAGCACTTGGTTGTTTTTTGCCTGGGCAATCTATGATAAAAGCATTGGCCTTGAGGCATTGCTGCTGTCCCAGTACTTTGGGAACCATCTCATGGAGACAATTAACAATTACACTTTTTCCCTTTTGTCCCCTGTTAGCAAATTTGTGGTAACAACAAAAAATGGCACCTTCCCCTTCTCCTACAGAGTCAATGTTTTCTGCCATGTTACAATAACTTCAGAATCTTGAACATCCTTGGGTAACCAAAATGCTCATATTGGTACATCTCAAGAAGCTGTTTCCAGCTTTTCCTAAGGTTAACCAACTTTTTAGGAATATCACACTGGGATATGCCCCAAGGCAGTGTGGTTATGGGTGGCAAGGTGTGTGGGAGAATATGGGCAGGTACCTAGAATGATTGTGAGCTCTGATGGTCTGGGACTTCACCCCTGAACAAGTGCAGGATCCTAATGAAGTGATAGAATGTTTGAAAAAAGGATGCCCTGGCCCTGGCTGTGCCAAAGAGACGCAACTTTTTTCACTGTGCTGGGGCCTGGTCTATGCCTACTGAGCACTATTCAGCACCTGTAAAGGGAAGAGAAGGTCTCTGAACCTGAAGAAATAAAAACAGATACTGTGGCTAAACCAGAGACCCAACCCTCAACTATATCAGTCACCCTGATAGTCAAGGAGAAACAATGGAAAGAGAAGTTGTCCTGGTTTAAGGTAAAACAGAACCAATTTTCTGTTCAGTAATTTTACTTTGCAGCTAAGCCTCTTCTAACTAACTGAACTCTCTGAAATTAACAGCACATTGTCCAGACGCTGTTCGCTCTCAGAGTGATAAGACCTGATTATTTATAATTTATGCCAAGGAATGGTATGCAGAGGTGTTGTCCCAAATCTGGGTTCTTTACCCAGTGTGCAAGCCAATAACACGCAGAGCAGAGGTATTTCCAAGTTTATTCCATTAATGCACAGAAATGGGGTGCTCGTCCCAAAACAGGAGCACACCTTAGTTTCAAAACTCTCCACTTTTATACATTGATTATTACATATTCAAACAATTAATACGTATTCATTGTTATTCTCTAATGATTGGTCGAGATTTCTTCGCTTCCCATGTAAATTAGTGCGCAGGCTCTGTCTTCTTCTTCCATTGTTCTCTTTTGAGTAAGTGGTAAATGAGTCAGTGGTCGTGATCTCCCCCTGCCAAAATTACCTTTTACCTACTTCTCTCATCTTGGCAGTTCCAAGTGGTTTTCTCGGTTTGCTGACCAGGCCTACAGTTCATCACTCTCTTGACAGGAATACCCTGCTTATCAACAATGCTACATTGCCTGGTGGTTAGTTCCTGAATTGAATTGTAGATAAATCATGTCTAGTTACTATTTCTCTATTTTAATATTAGGTAAATAATTAAATAGGGTTGGGGCAGTATAGAAGACTTGAGCAGCAGCAGGTTTCCTTGGTTGCTTCAATTACATTTTACATTTAGTTTTCCTAGTTAACGTCGATTTTACTACAACAGAGAGGCTCCTGCTTATACTTATTGCTATAACACCCAAGGCCAGCTAACTTTGTTATTTGCCCCGTTGGAGGGTCGGAAGTGGAAAAGCATAGAGGGGTCGCACCTGCAGGGAGAAGCGGACAGGACAGGTGACCCAAAACTGACCAACAGGGTATTCCATCCCATCTGCCTCATGCTCAGTATAAAAGCTGAGGCATCAAGGGGTCAGCCCTCTTTCTTCAATGGCTGGCGTCCGAGGAGGACTCTGTCTGTTCATCTGCCTTTGATCCCAATCTGTGCATTCCTGAATCCAGATCCGTAATCCAGTTCCTGTCCATCGCTGAGTCCAGTCTGGGACTTTCCCCATGCCTGCCAATGACGTGATCATCATCCTGGGAGATCGATAAGGTTTTGTATATATTGTATATATAGCATTATTTTCTTATTAATATTATTATATTTTATTTTTATTAATTTATTAATAATATTTCATTAAAGTGGTTTAGTTTCGTTTTCAATCCATAATTCTCTCTCTCTCATTCTTCTCTCCCTTGGGAGAGAAGCTAAAGAGAGCATCTGTCGTTCATTCAGTGGCCAACCCAGCCCAAACCATGACATCTGCCTTACCCAGTCTCGCAGAGGATCCCTCTGTTATGGGGTTGCTGAAGGTCAAAGAACAGCAAGTGCTGATTGCAACCATGATGGTGTACCAGTGGCAATATCACACCAACCAAGACTCTCTGGTTCCCATCCATGAGCTGATTCATCGACTGGAGAGCCAAGGAGTGATCAGCAAGACTCACCTTTAATATTCCCATATGTCCAGTGCAAAAGTCTGAATGAAGTCACGCCACCATTAAGTGCTGCAGTACTGGACATACTGGAACTCATGTACGAACTGGAGTTAAAGGCAACCAAGTGGTATGCTAAAATTGATATTGCCAATGCGTTTTCCTCAATCCCTTTGGCAGTAGAGTGCAGGTGTGACTGTTCACTCAACTCCTGCTCAGATTTTGGCTAACACAGCTTATGCTAATGACTGATGTATGCTCGGAGCAGAGCGATTAGGTCAAAGCAAGGGGAAAATGTAGGCAGGACATGTGACCAGAAAGAGCTAAAAGGTTATTATGCAGCCATTATTGCCTGCAGCTTGCTCTCTCCTGCAGCCATCATCCTTGCATATTGATTGTCTGGCAGTTTCTTCAGAATCTGCTAACTTATAGAAATGGTATAGACTAAAGTTCCAAGCTGGAAGGTGTAAAAACGTCAGCTTATCCAAAAGCTTTTGAAGCAGATCCAACAGCAGAAGGACTGCTGAGGCTTTTGTGCTTCCCTGTTTGATACAGGAGACACCTGCACCGTGACAGAGGAGGAAGGATGAGCACTCTCACCATCAGCTAGGTAACTATTTTGCTCACAGGTGCAAGAGTTACGAGTTATAAATTGTGAGTTGTGAGTTATGAATTAGAGAACTTGTGGGTTAGAAACCTCATGACTTAAGTGATGAATTAGTGAATTCACATGTTAGACTGGTCACTACAAAGTTGTGGTTTCCCACAGTATGATAGGACCCATCGGTAAACAGAGCATATTGCTTCTCATTTTCTGGTAATTTATTATGCAGTGGGGCCTCTTCAACACAGGTCACCTCCTCAGGCAATGCTCCAAAATATTTGCCTCCTGGCCAGCCCATGATCTCTTCCAGGACTCCTGGGCAGTTGAGGTTTCCCATTTGAGCCCTTTTTGTGACCAATGCAACCTACTTACTCCATGTAGTGTCAGTTGCATGATGCGTGGGGGGGACCCAGCACACCAGCCTACAAACTCCTCGGGATATTTATATGGTTCAAAACACAGAAATACACACCTTTAGTTACAGTTATTGGTTAGTACCTTATCTTAACACTTTCTACTGGTTAGTACAGTGTCTCGCTTTCATTTAAAGCTACAATGCCCTTTAACTGATGTGTGCATGCTCCAGTACAGTGTGTGTGTGTGGGGGGGTGGTAGTTCTGTTCAGTCTCTAATTGAGTCGGTGGTTGCAATCTCCCACTGCTGCCTTTACCTTTCCCCCAGTTACTGCAGATCTTTGTTGACTTTCTGCTTCTTTTAGCAGTTGTCTGGTTCTCTGGTCGAGGGATGTTCCCTTGTTATCAGCCTTCTGTTCTTCTTCAAGGATATATTCATTGGCAAGGCATGCATTCTTTATATGAAGTGTCCTGTTTCACAAGACCTTGTAACCCTTTTACAGCTCTTTGTTCTTGCTCAGTGAGAGATTCTACCTTCTAAAGTACATCACTGTCACTGGACACCAATGGAAAGAGCCTGGTTCCATCTTCTTTGCACCCTCCCTTCGGGTATTTATATACATTGATAAGATCCCCTCTCAGTCTTCTCTTCTCCAGGCTAAACAGTTCCAGCTCTCTCAGCCTTTCCTCGTAGGAGAGATGCTCCAGTCCCTTCATAATAGAGAGAATGGCATAGATAATCTTATGTCTCTTTAGATGCTGGGGACTCCAAGCAGTGTAGCATCGAACAGACTTCTGATCCACGCATAGCACACCACAACAACACTGTCCATAGCAGAGATTCTCCCATTTTGGTCATTTGAGCTATTGTAGGATTTTCTTATGAGGAAACAACTCCATGATTTTTACTGTTGAAACAGGACGGGTGTTCGCATAAGAGCTTCTTGCTGCACTGATAGATAAAGGCAAGGCCACGCAGGTGGCTTAATCTCCAGTACCAAGTGGGAGCTGCCTGCGGGGTCCTCTGTTACAATGAGCTGCTGAGTTTATCCTGCGGCCAAGGGATTTGTGCTACCCAACACGGGCCTGAAGGCCACGCTGTATGCATAGCATGTCACAGCACAGCACAGGTTTGGGCCTACTCAGGGTAACTGTTATGTGGATCGCTAGCTCCTCAATATACAAAGGTCTTCCGGTCAGGATCACTACATTCCACCCCTTGGTTCACATACAGTTTGCCTTTCCCAAAGATATTATAAGCTACAGATTATATTAGTAAACCATTCAGCTAAGAAAGTTTTGTTTTGTTTTGAATGTACTGTAACCACTTTTGGTAAGAGCCCAATGTAATCTATTTGCCAGATATGTCCATGAACAGGGCCTCATTGAATCTGCCCATAAAGCTGCTGAGGCAACTTTTAAACTTACAGACTGCACACTGCCGTACTAGTTCCCAAATGGCTTCTCGGATACATGGGATTCCCTGGCTTCGAGTCTATCTATGTATGCCATGAACACCCAGGTGCCCAGATTTTTCATGGGCCCATTTAGCAAGGGCTTCCTCATCAGGAGATAGAGTATCAAGGGACAGGGATTAGGAAGTAAAGTAGTGCTATTAATTTGAGCTAAGTCATCAGCTGTGGCATTGTGCTCCCTCTCTTCCCCGACACTCCAGGTGACACAACTATCAATATGTCGAACCCACAGATATAAATTCACACATCTCATTGTCCAGTTGTCAGTTTGACACTTATTAACTCATGCAGTTAATCCCTTGTATACTGCCCAAGAGTCAGTATATACGTATAGCTCAGGAGCTGGGGTTTCTCCTAATGTTTCTTATAGTTCTAATTCTTTTTCTGAGAGCATTTACTCAATAAGATTTGTTTTCTCTATAAGAGATGACTGGTGTCCAAAATAAATGCTGTTATTGTAGGTAGCCATATGCACCCTAAAATCCTTCCCTATAGACAGATCTAAAAGCTCAAAATTGGGAAATATGCAAGTAGTTAGTTATGAAATAGAGGAATCTAGTCTGGAAACAGTAAGACAGTTTGTGTTTTGGTTTTGGTTTTTTTTTTTCCCTATTTCACCTCTTCCCCCTTTCCCCCAGAATGAAAAAACCTGGAACTTTTCTCTCAAGCTCTTTTGCTCTTCTCTCCAAGTGCAAGCTTCTCTGTGCAATCCATCTCTTATTCTATCTCCACACAATGGTGTCTCCTGCACTGTATGTGCTTCCTCTGTCTCACCATTCACCAACTAACTGCTAATTCAGGCCCACTCTGTGGCTCACTTCCCCAGCCCCATCAGTCTCTTCCAACACAGCCACTGATAAGCTTGAGTCCCCCTTCGTACACTTTTCCCTCAGACTTAATCCCCTTCTTGAGTTGGAAGACACTTTCTCAATCTGCGAGCTTTAACATACCTTAACTCTCCAAGGCTCAGCATACATTTGTTCTCTTCATTGACATAAACATTCAAGCACAGAACTCTTCTTTTTTGACACCACCGCCTATGTCCACTGTATGTTTTTCACTGCAATATTGCCTGTACTGTTCTAAGGCACATTTATTTTTGGTAAAGTACATAGAGATTATCAGGCAAAGGATGCTATAAGAATACACTTGATTTATTAGTAGGGAATTTTATATTTTTTACTACTATTACTGAAACTAACTAAAATTCATTTACAACTAACTTTTAGTCTGTGAGCAACAATGAAATTTTGTATACTGGCAGAAGACTCAAAACCAGTTTATTTTGGCTTAGATGAAGATGGCCATCATGAAATATCAAACAAGGATTCACAGTCCCATGAAGGTATGGTTCACTTTTTATATCAAAACCGCATCTACATCTATATAAGTAATATTATAGAACACTTGTTGAATGTACTCACAGAATCAAAGAATGGAAGGTACCTCTGGAGATCATCTAATCCAAACGCCCTGCCAGAGCAGGATCACCTACAGCACGTTGCACAGGATGGTGTCCAGGTGGGTTTTGAATGTCTCCAGTGTGGGAGACTCCACAACCTCTCTGTGCAGCCTGTTCCAGTGCTCTGCCACCCTCAAAGGAAAGAAGTTCCTCCTCATGTTAAGATGGAACTTCCTATGTTCAAGTTTGTGCCCGTTACCTCTTGTCCTATCACTGGGCACCACTGAAAAAAGACTCTTCTCGTCTACCTGGTACCCTCCCCTTAAGTATTTCTAAGTATTGATAAGATCCCCCCTCAGTCTTCTTTTTTCTAGACTAAAAAGACCCAAGTCCCTGAGCCTTTCCTCATAAGAAAGATGCTCCAATCCCCTAATCATCTTTGTAGCCCTCTGCTGGACCCTCTCCAGCAGTTCCCTGTCCTTCTTGAACTGGGGAGCCCAGAACTGGACACAGTACTCCAGACGTGGCCTCACCAGGGCAGAGTAGAGGGGAATGATAACTTCCCTCGACCTGCTGGCCACATTCTTCTTGATGCACCCCAGGATGCCATTGGCCTTCTTGGCCACCAGGGCACATTGCTGGCTCATGGTCATCCTGTTGTCCAGGACTCCCAGGTCCCTTTCCACACAGCTGCTCTCCAGGAGGTCAGCCCCCAACCTGTACTGATGCATGGGGTTATTCCTCACAGATGCAGTACCTTACACTTGCCCTTGTTGAATTTCATCAGGTTTTTTTCTGCCCAACTCTCCAGCCTGTCCAGGTCACGCTGTATGGCAGCACAGCCTTCTGGTGTGTCAGCCACCCCTCCCAGTTTTGTGTCATCAGCAAACTTGCTGATGGTACACTCTATCCCTTCATCCAGGTCATTGATGAATATATTGAACAGGACTGGACCCAGTACTGACCCCTGAGGGACACCACTTGTTACTGGCCTCCAACTAGACTCTGCACCACTAACCACAACCCTCTGAGCTCTATCTGTCAGCCACTGTTCAATCCACCCCACTGTCCATTCATCTAACCCACACTTCCTAAGCTTGCCTGTGAGGATGATGTGGGAGACGGTGTTGAAACCCTTGCTGAAGTCAAGGTAGACAACATCCACTGCCCTCCCCTCATCCATCCATGCAGTCATGCCATCATAGAAGGCTGACTCTACTCCTATGCTTTCTGTTTATCAGTCACTAGAGATAACATTTTATTGCACCTTTATGAAATGTTTATAGCAATATAATAAAAAATATTTTCAGCTTACAGGAAGTATGTTACATACTTGAAAAAGATAATCTTGTTCATTTCCATGTGAGTTAATGAGATGTCTGCATTCTTTGCCTATAAAAAGAGGGAAAACAAAGTTAAAAAATAAGAAGTAGTAAATAAAAAGAGAGAGAATTACCGTTTTTTGGGGAGTATTTTATTTATTATGGAGGTCTTTGCCTACCTCAGCTGGGCTACTCTGATCTCTACCAAAAAATTATACCACAACTAGCTTCCCTGAAACAGTTGTTAGCGGATATATGTTAGACAGAGAAAATGCAAATAATGATGACTGAACTTAGTCTAGATATAACTTTTCCATAAATGTGGAAGCAGTGGGAAAAAGAAAACAAATATTGTTTTTCTTTAAAAATGAAATGTGAGGAAAAGTTGAAAACTTTATGATTGTTACTTGCTTATGAAAACTTTATTTTCTTATAGAAACTAAAATTTTTTAAGGAATAAAAATGCATATATCCTTTAGCTAATACATTAGAGGGGTTTTATATATTTATGAACTAAATTAATATTATTCAAAATTTAATAGAATAAAAATTATGACCAGTATACTGGAAACTAAGGTATTGAAGTGTGAGTTTTTTTCTTTTGAAGTATTTCTATCATGGGAAGAAATAAAATGCTGAAAACAATATATCAGTATTGCTAATTTGTAAACAAAAATGAAAATTGTATTTGTATATAACATGAGTAGTTTGTGAATAGAAATCTAGTGTTATGATACAGATACAGAAGATACTGATGTTTCTAAAGATTGAAAATTATTTGGCATATGGAAATGCACAGCAATACATACATATATTCATTATAATATAGTTAAGGCAATATTATATTAGGAACCAACGGTACAACTGGCCAGCGCTTAAGGAGATGTAAGCTGAAGTGGGTAATGCCTTTCTCACACACTGCCTGACATAATTTGGACCCTTGTTGTAAGAGCCAGGTAACCCAAGCCATTTGCTATCTGTGTAGCGTCGAACAGGACTCTGACCCATGCACAGCACACCATGCAGGCCCCATCTGCAGAAGAGGGTCCTCCCTTCAGTCATTCAAGCTATTATAGGATTTTCTTGCAAGAAAACAACTCTATTAACCATTTCTACTGTCTCAAACCTTATCTTTGCTGCCACCTAACGGCATTATTGCTTAATACATCAGATGGCTCATCCTGTAATTTCTCTGCTGAGAAATTAGTCTCTGCTGCCCTCGTTCCAGTCCATAATGCATATTATGCTGCTCAATTAATTTCTCTTTTATCAGTACATAATTTTCTCACTAGCACACCCAATCAGGACATCATCTTCTGCTAAATAACTAGCTCACTTTTCCTCTAACCTTCCTCATCACCTCCCCTTTTCATGTCCTCTCACAGACTACCAGTCAAAAACTTTTTACGTTCTTTCTTTCCCTTTATATTCTAATCTCTAATTCCACTTTGCATGTTACAAAGCAAGCCACCTACAATCAATCCATAACAATGTGATCTTTCTAATCAGTAACTCCTGTGCCAGCAACCTGATCTCTGTTTCTTTACAACCCCAACTAGGTAATGGATTTCCAGACATGGTTTTGTAGCAAGTTGATCCTCTTTCAGTCTTGGTCTCTCTAGCAAAAGGTGTTTCCTATTCCAGAAAGCTGATTCTGTGCTTTCTACATAGGCTCCCACAAAATATTGATTCTATTTCCTCTAATCCATTAAAACTGACCCCATTTCAGAGTCCCTCCAAGAACTTTTTTCTCCCCACTCCAGAAGAGACACATTCTGTTGTTAGCAGTAGCTGCAAGAGAAAGATTGTGATCTGCAAAACAGGAGACACTGCAAAGGGATTATATTGAGACTCTGTTCCCTTTAAGGTGGTGGTAGAGTGGAATTAGGGCAAAGCTGAAGACAGCTTGATTTATCTCTTTTTAGTTATGACTATTAACCCACATTCCTACTGTATTCCTCTGCATTAATTATCTTTGAATGTTTCAGGGAAGCCAAGAAGGCTGGCACACAAAGATTTGACTAGATCGTGTGCACTACATTACTTGAATTGGAGCTTGTAACACCACCACCAAGCTATAAACCAAACTCTGAATTTGTGTCTCTGACATTCTGGTGTAGGTATAGTTACAGGAAGGTATGTGTTATCTCAACAACAGAGATGGAACAATGGAGATAAAAAGGCAAGGAACAGATTTCCAGGAGGATTAAGCAGCTCTCATTTATTTCAGCTGCCTTTGCAAGTGCTTAATACTCATGAGTCAGGCCTTAAAAGTAACTCAACCAAGGCCAAAAGGGGAATTATGTCAGAGCTGAAATTAATATACAGGGATCTTTGATATCATCCTGATACAAAAAAGTCACAAAACCACATCTCTATCATCTGGAACCTGTCAGTTCTTAGTCTCTAAAATTTTACTACTCAGGCAACAAAGCTGCCATGAACTCTGCCAAAAAAATGTAGACTTCAATGCTCCCAGGTTTAATAGCATCAGAGACACCTATATCCATAAGCTGAATTCCACTGAGTATGGCATCAGATATGTTTTTACAGTACCATTTTACCAGTATACATGACTTTTTCAGTGTTACTCAGTCTTGAGAAAAAATGTAGCAAATAAAACCCACACAGCTGATCTGTATTAAAAAAGGAGGCTTGATGTTTTTGTCCTGGCTCACATCTGCACTTTTCTAATATGATAAGAGCAGACAGATATGTTCTCGATTTATTAGGCAGAGCTAAATCTGGCTGAATTGAGATTTTGATAGCACTTTTTTACTGGGAAACATTGGGGCCTAGATTTCATCAGTAGATGCAAAGCAGTTTTACTTGCTTTTTATTTATGCCATGTCAGGTCCATGGTTTTGTGTCACTGTGACACACCTGACATGCTGGGTCCTGACTCTGTGTGTGTCTGAAAGGGAAAGGTGGAAGCACAGAATCACTTCCTATGTCATTGGTATAATTTGCAGGCCTGAGACTAGAGACGCTTTGCCCTGTGAGGGCACAAGAAGTCGCTCCCACTTAACTCCTATAGGAACGATAATGGCCGCTTCTCTATGCACGCACTAAACTATCCCCCCCCCAAGTCCTAGATACAACTGCTGAGCAGGAGGAAAAAAGATGCCGGACAGAGAATGCTCAAAGGGCGGGGCGGGGCGGGGCTGGGCGTGGCTTTGTATAAAGCCGAATGCGGAAAGAGACATGATGATGCTATCTATCCTCCCCCACTTTTTAGTGCTGTTTCTTTACGCCTGGGGGCTCTCGCGAGATTACTATTGGCGCCGTGATCTCTGTACGAGAGCGGTAGCGACTAGTAAATACTCTCTGAGGATTGGTGATGGCTCCTGGTGGTGTTTGTTAGACCTGCCTGTGGCGATTCCCGCTAGACTTTGCTTCGCGTTGTGCTGGTTTGGAGAGCTTACGGTTCTGTTTGTGTGATTACGGGGTACACCTGAGAAGTAGATGAGGATTGGGTCAGGTTTTCTTTACCTCTCCGTGCCCTTCTGAGTGAGGCCTGCAGGCGGGGAGGCTCGTGCTTGTTCGGCGGGATTCAAAAAAACCTGCTTCCTGAACAAAGCTGAACAAAGAAGTGAGGGAAACGTCTGTTCTGTCTTCTGTTATCACGCATTCGGAGAACAAGACCTTTCTTTCACCGCGGTGGCTGAGCGCACACCATGTGGATCCAAGTTCGTACCATAGACGGCACTGAGACCCATACTATTGATGATCTGAGCCGTCTCACCAAGATTGAATGTTTGCGGGAGAAGATCCAGAAGACCTTCTGTGTGAGTCCCGACCGCCAGCGCCTCTTCTATCGCGGCAAGCAGGTGAGGTGGAGATCTAGTGGGTAGGGGTGGAGGGGAGCTTCTTTTTTAATGTCATTTTTCCCTATCTTATGTTCTGCTCTCTGCGACTGGATGCAAAGCTCCTCGTCCCCTCCCGTACTGGGATCTCTGGCTTTCGTTTTTTCTCCTTTCTCTGAGCCTAGGAGGTGGGGAGGGGCAAGAAGGGAAGACAAGCTGCCCGGTATGACAAAAGGTTCTGGGCCCAACTCTGGTTTCTTTCTATACTTCCCCCCCAGTAATGAGTGGGTACTAAAGAGGTCCCTTTGTGCTTCACAGCCCCCCCCCCCCCCCCCCCCCCCCCCCCCAAACCGGGGGAGACTCCTTCAGCTTATCGCACCTAAGTGACAGAGCAGACAGTGGAGTGTGAGAGGGAGGAAATCCCCTGCTTTATTTTTTGGACCAGGCAAGAGAATGCAGGTGTTCTCCCTGGGTTCCTGCCCTCTCGGTGCCTCATCTGGGTAAAAGGAAAACATTTTCTGTGTGTGCTGCAAGTGGTTTCCAAGGCCTAGGTGCCACATCACAGAATAAGGGTTTTTGGGGACTGTGGACTCTGAACTCCTTCCATCCACCAGAAGAGAGACAGAGGACTTGTTAGAATCCTTTCTGGAGGTGGGTATGCGACTATGCGGGGGGGGGGCGGGGGTGCGGGCGCGGCGGCAGCTTGCATCTCCTCACACTCCGTGGCTCCCTTGTATTGAAACTGCGCGAGTTCGGCGTCCTAGTCCTTGTAAAAAGCTGTTTGCAGCACCTAAAGAGACGGACGTCAGTCGTACTCGATATCTCAAGAAGTGGTTAATCTACACCTGGTTCCAATGGTATTGGGGACCAATGGTTTAAGAGTTTTTCTGTGAGTTGATACTTTCTCCCCTCATCAGTGGAGAGAGGATCTCCTTATCTGAAAGATTGTCTCGGGTTGTATTTTTGCTCATGAAAGGTGTAACTTCTTTTAAGCTGCTTTACATAAATGAGGTATGTACAGTGACTGAGTATTAGAGTGAGGCACAAATGTTATATGAGGGGGGGAAAAAGGAGTATCAAATGCATTGTATTTTTAGGGAGCTTGACTCTTAAAATGGGACTTGTTACTACAAATGAGCATGGCAATGCTAGCTTAAGCTGAGCAACATAAGTTGGGGCAAGATTTCTGTCCTATAACAGATGAAGTATATACCTGTATGAACAGGAACAACCATGAGAAATAACAGTTTACTATCACCAAGAGGTGATCATTCATGACTAGAGCGTGAACTTGCAATCTGAAATGTACTTAAAACCAAAAGGGAACAAATAAGTAGTGTCATGCTGGCTGTGTTTTGAGCATTCTTGTTACTGTTCCACAAGACAGATGGGAGCCAGGTTTTGTGAGAGCATGTTGAAGCAGATGGCTGCAGACAAACCCATGCTGCTCTGATGAAACAGGATGCAAACAGCATTGGTCTCAAAGTTGAGTAACTTGTTTACTTTTGTGTTATGTTTGAGTCAGCATATGTATGTGTATTGCTAAGGATCTCATCACAGATCACTAATGGGAGTGCTTAGAAGACTAAGTCAGTTTAAAACAAAATTTGATTAGGATGACGTATATTAACAGCATGTTTTGTGGTCATGTCTAACTTACTACTACATATTCAAAGCAGGCAGTTTTTAACAATCATATACTCACAACTGAATTATATGTAGGATGCAGTACCATGTAGTTGATAGCACGTAGTTAATCCTCAGTGGTCTTAGTCATGAGATAATCAGGCTCCAGAGCTCTGACAAGGGAAGATGGAACAGAAGTAGGTGACTCATCTGACTCACACGCCCCTCCCACTTCCCCCCAGTTTCAATCTTGTACTTTTGTGGGATGTTTGAGTTTCTAGACAAAGAGTACTTAGCCTTTGGCCTCTGTCCCGGGACTACATACTGCACAGTGCTGGGGGGGAGGGTGAGGGTGGACGGTGAGTAGGCAGCAGGGGCAGGGACTACTTTCCCAGTAGTAGACACCTAATGCCATGCTCTGGTTCACAGAATGGTCAGGGTTGGAAGGGACCTCTGGAGATCATCTAGTCCAACCCCCCCGCCACAGCAGGGACACCTACAGCAGGTTACACAGGATGGTGTCCAGTCGGGTTTTGAATGTCTCCAGTGTGGGAGACTCCACAACCTCTCTGGGCAGCCTGTTCCAGTGCTCTGCCACCCTCAAAGGAAAGAAGTTCCTCCTCATGTTAAGATGGAACTTCCTGTGCTCAAGTTTGTGCCCGTTACCTCTTGTCCTATCACTGGGCACCACTGAAAAAAGACTCTTCTCGTCTACCTGGCACCCTCCCCTTAAGTATTTCTAAGTATTGATAAGATCCCCCCTCAGTCTTCTTTTTTCTAGACTAAGAAGACCCAAGTCCCTGAGCCTTTCCTCATAAGAAAGATGTTCCAATCCCCTAATCATCTTGGTAGCCCTTTGCTGGACCCTCTCCAGCAGTTCCCTGTCCTTCTTGAACCGGGGAGCCCAGAACTGGACACAGTACTCCAGATGCGGCCTCACCAGGGCAGAGTAGAGGGGGAGGATGACCTCCCTCGACCTGCTGGCCACATTCTTCTTGATGCACCCCAGGATGCCATTGGCCTTCTTGGCCACCAGGGCACATTGCTGGCTCATGGTCATCCTGTTGTCCACCAGGACTCCCAGGTCCCTTTCCACACAGCTGCTCTCCAGGAGGTCAGCCCCCAACCTGTACTGATGCATGGGGTTATTCCTCCCCAGATGCAGTACCCTACACTTGCCCTTGTTGAACCTCATCAGGTTTTTTCTGCCCAACTCTCCAGCCTGTCCAGGTCACGCTGTATGGCAGCACAGCCTTCCGGTGTGTCAGCCACCCCTCCCAGTTTTGTATCATCAGCAAACTTGCTGATGGTAAACTCTATCCCTTCATCCAGGTCATTACCAAGTTGATAACAACCTAACTGTGTGATCTTGCACAGGTAACATAAGGCATGTGGTCTGTTACTACCAATGCAATACTGTTCATCCTGGGCACAATAATGCTTATATGTTTACCGGTTATGCTATATCATTGTGCTTATGTTTGGGTTTAAAAGAAGGTGATACTAATCAAATCCTGCTTATTGTGCTTCTACTTCTGTGAGTGCACTTGTCTCTTGTCTATTTGTGGAAAACAGTTTACCTGAGAAGCAGAGAAAATGAGCCTGTAGTGAGTTGTGATTCTCAAAGTAGTCTGTCAGAGGTCAAACTAATTAGAGTATCTGTGTTTCAGCCATTATATTAGTATGGTGTGTCTTAATTTAAAAAGTGGAATAATAAGATCTTATAGCTGAACTTGTCTGTGTGGATGGGTGATAGTTTAGGGCACAGTTGGGATCATCAGTGAAGCTAGAGTTGTAGAGTTTTCATTAAGTTTTACTCATTATGTAACTACTTAATTTTTTTTTTTTTTTGTAACCTTCATAATGAGTTCTAAAGCTTCCTTGATGATTGGGTTTGGTTGATCCAGCAGCTGATCTGATGGTACTAGTAACCAGAAGGGGAAAACTGAGAAGGATTGCTCCCATACAATTAAAACTGGATGTAGAGGAAATATTAGCAGAGCAATATGTAAACCACTGCTGTAAGAGTCTCAGGGATGTGATAGAGATGCATAGGTGTTGTATTTAAATGAAACAGAAAGCAATGTATTGCGCTAAAGAAATAAACTGTGAGGGGTTAGTCCTGAGATGGACTTAACCCCCCTGTACGTGGTCTGGCTGGGATGGAGTTAACTTTATTCATGGCAAGCCCGTATGGTACTGTGCTTTGTATTTGTGACGAAAAACAGTGTTGATAACACACTAGTGTTTTGGCTGTTGCTGAACAGTGCTTGCACAGCGTCAAGGCTTTCTGCTTCTCACTCTGCCCCCACAGCAAGTAGGCTGGATGTGTGCAAGCAGTTGGGAGGAGACACTGCTGGGACAGCTGACCCGAACTGACCAAAGGGATATTCCATACCACATGACATCGTGTTCAGCAACAAAAGCTCGGGGGAAGAGGAGGAAGGGGGGGGACGGACGTGTTTGTGGTTAAGATGTTTGTCTTCCCAAGCAACTGTTACATGTGCTGAGGCTCTGCTTTCCAAGAAGTGGCTGGATATCTGCCTGCTGATGGGAATTAGTGAATTAATTCCTCTTCTTGCTTGGCTTGCACGTGCAGCTTTTGCTTCGCCTTTTAAACTATATCTCAATGCACAAGTCTTCTTGCCTTCCTTCTACTTTTTCCTTGCCCTGTGGGAGAGGGGAGTGAGCGAGTGGCTGTGTGGGTACTTGGCTGCTGGCCAGGGTCAACCCACTATACCCCCTGTGACAATACAGGCTGCGGAGTGACTGGCTGGGTAGCAGCTCTGCAGAAAAAGGACCTGGGGGTCCTGGCAGACAGCAAGCTGAACACAAGCCAGCAGTGTGCCCTGGCAGCAAAGGCGGCCAAACAGCATCCTGGGCTGTGTCAACAGGAGCATAGGCAATAGATTGAGGGAAGTGACTATTTCTCTTTACTGGGCACTTGTTAGATCATATCTAAAATATTATGTCTGGTTTAGGTCCCTCAATGCAAGGAAGATGCTGACAAGCTGGTGTTAGCCCAGTGGAGGGCTGGAGGGATGGCTGTCAAGATGTGCTCTGTGAGGAGAGGCTGGGGGACTGGGCTTGTTCAGTCAGGCGAAGGAAAAGCTTGGCGGGGGGATGGTGGTGGTGGTGGCAGCTGATAGCAGCCTTTCAATACCTACAAGGAGGTTGGTAGGATCTCTTTCCCCCCCCACCCCCAAGAAAAGTACAATCATGCTCCAGAATAAATAAAGCTGATCAAGGTTTTTGGCTACAGAGGTGTGAGATATGTTATGTCGGACAACATTCAACTTGCTCTTGAATTGACCAGTGTCAATATTAATGGGACAACTGAGGGGATAAAAAAAAAAAAAAAAAAAAAAAAAACAAACAAAAAAAAACAAAAAAACCCCCCAGCTCTAGATCTCCATTTAAGTGGAGACCTGTGGGATCTTTGGGGTTTGAAGACAGCTAGGGGAAATAGACCTGTACTAGGAAGCTTGGTCCAAAGAACTAGATCTATGACAGTGGAGGGCTTCATGTTGAGATCAAGGGTGAATAGCTTTCCAGTATCTCCTGAATAAACATCACCGAGTAGTCAGTTCCAGATGTAAACAGAAAGAAAATGAATGTTTGATCCCCATCCCCCCCCCCCCCCCCCCCCCTTTTTCCGTGTATGCATTGTCAGACTGGACCTGCCACAACAGCTGGGAATCAAATGATCTTTGCCGTAACACGAAGTCTCGGAAACAAAGCACAGGTCTACTCCATGTTCCCAACCCCATCTCAAAACATTACAACAGACTTGTCCTTCAGCTGTAGCCTTCTTGGTGGACAGTTTTTCTAGAGTGGATAATAAAACAAGCAGTGAAGGAGAACCAGCCTAGATACTGAGATGATCTCAGTGAGGATCTGAGCAGCTGTCAATCTGTGTCAGAGGCAAACCCCATAGTCTTCTCCATAATGTAAGAAAGACATTTTGATGGCTTTATGGGCACCAGGCTCATGGTCTCCATCTGCAGGTTGCTTGTCAGAGACATGCAGTTTCCCAAAGCAGGAAAAGCAATTGCTTCCATCTCTGGCAGGAATGCTGCTGTTGTGGGCAAGGAGCTTAAAGCCCTTCAGCCAGGGTGAAATCATCTGCTGTAGGAGATAGAAGGGAGGAGAAATGAGCTACTTCATTGAAGAACGCAGTAAGAAAAGGCTGTCAAAGTAGATTGGTGTCACACAGCCTAGCCCAAACCTGAGCATCCAGGAACAGCAACCATGCACAGAAGAAATAATAGTAGAATATGAATCTTGAAGAACAAGCACAAAGAGATGGCAAATAGGATAAGAACATCTGGAACTGAGAACTGAAGGACGCACAGTACACACTACCCTATTTATCCATGTATTCTTCCCCCCTTGTGCTTGATATGTGTGCTCTACAGATACCAAAAAGGCAAAAAGTCTGAAGCCAGTGTTATGAGTGCATGCACAACCACTCACCATGTGAACGTGCATGTTAACTACCATTCAACGAACAAAGAAGAGGGATGTTGAAAGGTAAATACAAAGTGTCCCAAATGATGCCTTGTGTTTTGTCATATGTAGGCCGTTAACTTTTACCGGAGTCTCTATTAGCTGATAAATGCATAGATCTTGCTTGCTAGTAAGTTTTAAAATAACTTTTCTCCCCATAAGCGCAAACTTTTAACATTTCAGGCCAACCAAGTAAATCACCATGACATAATGTTTTAAGATGGTCACTGGCTAAGAACACAAACCTGTGTGTCATGGTTTCGGCTGGGATGAAGTTGACTTTCTTACTAGCAGCTGGTATAGCGCTATGTTTTGGATTTGGGATGAAAATAGTGTTGGTAAAACACTGATGTTCTGGGTTGTTGCTGAGCAGTCAAGGCCTTTTCTGCACCTCACACCGCCCTGCCAGCAAGCA
This sequence comes from Pluvialis apricaria, assembly GCA_017639485.1. Lineage (NCBI taxonomy): Eukaryota > Metazoa > Chordata > Aves > Charadriiformes > Charadriidae > Pluvialis > Pluvialis apricaria. Next base: position 25,094,304 of record CM030043.1, on the reverse strand, counting down.
GGCTGGGGGTGCACAAGAAGTTGGGAGGAGACACAGGCAGGACAGCTGACCTCAGCTGACCAAAGGGATATTCCATGCCGTATGATGTCATGCTCAGTATATAAAGCTGGGGAAGAAGAAGGAGGGTGGGGACATTCAGAGTTATGGCGTTTGTCTTTCCAAGTAACTGTTACGCGTGGTGGAGTCCTGCTTTCCTGGAGATGGCTGAACAGCTGCCTGACAACAGGAAGCAGGGAATGAATTCCTTGGGTTTTTTTGCTTTGCTTGTGTGCGTGGCTTTTGCTCTACCTATTAAAACTGTCTTTATCTCAACCCATGAGTTTTTCCTCACTTTTACTCTTCTGATTCTCTCCCCCATCCCAAGTGGGGGGAGTGAGCAAGTGGCTGAGTAGTTCTAGCTGCCTACTGGGGTTAAACCACAACACTGTGACAGATCGTGCTATAGGAAGACTAAGATGACTGTCTGCATCTACTGGAAATGCTAGATCTTAAGGTACACATGAAGCAAAATTGATGTTTTGTAAGCATAGGTACACCTATGTAAGTCAGATCAGCTTGACTATACTTTCTACTTCACAGGTAGCTTCTCCCTCGAATCTCTAACTCGTGTAAATGACACTATCTACAAAAGAGGAACATAATTTAACTCCAGTAATTACAAACATACTCTCAAATTTTTGCCCTTTGCTCAATTAAATACTCCTGTGATGTTACACAATTAACCAATCTTAGAACCAGGTCTCTGAAAGTATACCATGATGCATATCTATCATTTTAGAGACTTTTTTTTTTTTTTTAGAATAGTTCAGTTGAAAGGGACCTGCAACGATCATCTAGTCCAACTGTAATGATACTGGGTGACTAAAGTTGTGAGAAAGTGCTGAATTTAAGTATTTCAATATTTTAAGTAAATTTTTGCTTTCAACACTGTAGCTATCTATTTTTGTGTGTGTGGACAAACATATCTGCAGATAAAAATTGATGGTTGCAGATATAAAACTGCATTTGAACTCCACGTTCAGACAAAAGCTATATTATCCTCCAAGGTAAGTATATAAAGAAAAGTTGTATTTAGTATTGCCAAGAGCAGCTAAAAGATGTTCAGCTTAAGTTTTCAACATTCTTGTTTTTTCCCTAGCAAAACTAGTTTAAATTAAAGCTTAATTATTAAAAACAACAAGATTTGAAATTGATACTTAGAAAGTATTTTGAAAACTTGAATTGAATTTATCCTCAACAAGACTAATACTGAATATGTTTCTGTGTAAAGTAAATGTATGTTCCTTTACCTTTAATCTCACATGCCAAAGTTCGATATTTCTGTTGTTCTCTATAATAAAAAATTCTCATTGATGCCATTGGTTTAGAAGCTTAGTTAGCTGCTTCAGCAAATTAAGGCTTGTATCAGGAATAGTGTGGCCAGCAGGACTAGGGAAGTGATTGTCCCCCTGTACTCGGCACTGGTGAGGCCCCACCTCGAGTACTGCGTTCAGTTTTGGGCCCCTCACCACAAGAAGGGCATTGAGGTGCTGGAGCGTGCCCAGAGAATGGCAACAAGGCTGGTGAGGGATCTGGAGCACAAGTCTTATGAGGAGCGGATGAGGGAACTGGGGTTGTTTAGCCTGGAGAAGAGGAGGCTGAGGGGAGACCTTATCGCTCTCTACAACTACCTGAAAGGAGGTTGTAGTGAGGGGGTGTGTCGACCTCTTCTCCTGAATAACAAGCGATAGGACAAGAGGAAATGGCCTCAAGTTACGCCAGGGGAGGTTTAGATTGGATCTTAGGAAAAAGTTCTTCACAGAAAGGGTTGTGAAGCATTGGAACAGGCTGCCCAGGGAAGTGGATGAGTCGCCATCCCTGGAGGGATTTAAAAGACAGGCAGACGTGGTGCTGAGGGACGTGGTTTAGTGGTGGTTTTGGCAGTGTTAGGTTGGTGGTTGGACTTGATGATCTTAAAGGTCCCTTCCAACCTAGGTGATTCCATGATCCTATGATTAAAAAACTAGGATCCCATTTATGTGAATGCATCAGTGCAAAAGCTGGTGATGAGAAATCCCTGCAAATCCTACTGAGTTTATGGCACAAAGCCTCTACTCTAGCACATCTGTCGTAGGTTCTGAAATTTGCTTGTACCACAGATTTAAAAATAAAAAAATCCCTTTGTACCCTCACTCCAGCTCAGAACTGATTTTATATTCCCAGTCACCAGGTTCTCTACAAGAAACCTCTACATGAAACGCAGACCTGTCATCTCATGCATAAATATTACTTTTAAAACAAAATATAAACAATTCAAGCACCAGAATTTGCTCCCATGAAACACTTGTTTACACTTCAATGGAAGGAACAGAATATGAGCAGAGTAGTTTTTAAAGAAAACATTAACTTATATTTTACATAGAAAAACAAGTACAGAAAAATCCAATGCATAGTTTCCTTTCCTTAGAGATAAGGATTCTGAGTTTCATAAAGTCAAGATAAAGTTAATACTTCACAAGAATTTGTGAATAAAAGAAAAAAAACAACCTTATTACTCTCGGGATATTCATTATATCTGACTGAAAGACATTATGGCTTTTTAATGTCTTTCCTTGGTTGCTCTCTTTGATTCCAAGTTTCTTCAACAAAATTCTTTGTTTATACACACCAAATCATAACATATAATGTCCTCAAAATAATATCAGAAGCACTTACTCATCATACTTGATATGATAAATAGCTTCTTCATCAGTGTCCATGCAGTCTGAGTAAGATGTGGATGGTGTACTGTCCAAATAATTTGCATTCTCTCTAGAATGATCTTGACTTAAGTTTCCATTAGTCCTTTTGTAAGAATTGCCACTCTTTACTTGAGCTTTACCATTCTTCTGTCCTTTTGTTGCTCGAGTAACGTTTTCTATATGAGCTTCAAACCAGGCTCCAATGCTGACATCGCGGGCATCCACCAATTCGTTTATCTAAAAGGAAAATTTGATAATGAATATTTATTTTCTATAATCCTGGTAAGAACAGAAAGGAAAACTGACTAAGCTACTTAACTGTCAGGGAAAAAAAAAATCTACACTGCTGATTTCAACTGGTTTGAGCTTGGGTAAGTTAGAGCAATGTTCAGTCATTCAGGTGTTGTGCTTTTTTATTTAATTCCTCTCAATAAGATCTGTTATTTTTAAAAGTTGAGACTGACTTTTTTTTTTTTTTAAACCTAAAAATTAGTTTAACCTCTCTTTCCACGGAACTTTTTCTTGCTTCATGTAATTGCTCCTTTTGACTAAAAGAAGCACGCATACTTAAAATATTAGCCCACAACCAGATTTTAAGATTTCCCTGGACTTCCAAATTGGAATTATTACTTAACCCTGATTCTTTTTGACCTGCACTGCTGCTGAATCCTTCAATGTTTGAGAAAGGAGGGGGGAGGGAGATGGGCTCTCCAAGTCTAACAAGGCTGCTATCATAACCAATTGAGACTGGTGTTTCCATAAATCTTTCAACTGTGAGAAACGGAAGTCTCTCATGACTCTCTTCCTTTCTGTGCTCACAATAGTGCTGGTAGTAAGTTATGAAACTACTCTATTGTAGAGCATGTTTCATTCATTTATTATCCTAACACATTTTCTCTAGCCTTCAACTAATTAAATACATATTACTTCAACAATACAAGGTTTTTCCTGTGATTTCAGTTAAACCACTGAGGTATGCATCACTTCAGTTACACAGACATTCTTTTAAAAACTGTAGTGTATAAACAGTTATTTTCTTTGAAATATTGAGCAAACAAACTTGAGCACGGGAAGTTCTATCTTAACATGAGGAGGAACTTCTTTACTTTGAGGGTGGCAGAGCACTGGAACAGGCTGCTCAGAGAGGTTGTGGAGTCTCCCACACTGGAGACATTCAAAACCCGCCTGGACGCCGTCCTGTGCAACCTGCTGTAGGTGTCCCTGCTGTGGCAGGGGGGTTGGACTTAGATGATCTCCAGAGGTCCCTTCCAACCCTGACGATACTGTGATTAACTGGATTAAAATAGTATTAAAAAACCCCACTTAAGGAACACCTTTGTACACTGCACACCAAATATAAGAAAACATTATTGCAATAGAACTGCTATGGAGCAGTGAAGAAGATGAGGCATATGGAAGAGGACTCTAAGATGAAAAATTTAAAGTAAATTCTAAAAATGCTCAGAATAGGTTCAATTACTGTAAAGTCAAATTGGGGGAACTACTCTTCACGCTCACTTCGGAACTAATATTTTAACAGGAATGTTTCACAGATGTATTTTTAGTTTTACTTTATTTGCAAAACATCCTTTTCTTCTAATTTTTTTACGCAAAGAAGGAAATTTACCTTCTGAAGACCATCTAAATGTCCCTTTAAAAAAGACCCAAACCCAACCAAACAACAAACAAAAAAAAACCCAGAAAAATTGAACCCAAAAGGTAACACATTAACATAGCAGCCGACCTCAGGGCATGAACAAACTTGTTTTACCACACTATGATGCATAAAAGAATTGTGCAATTCCAAAATCTTTAATAAGCAGGCTCTGTACTGATACATAGATAGAACAATTATAAAACTCTTTTCTGGGATAAATTTATAAGGTTGAATTGCTTTGGGGGCTTTTTTAAAATTTTTTAAATGTTTTTAAATGTTTTTAAATGGTTTTTAAAATGAGGGCAGTTTAATTTGCCACAGATGTGTATGGTTTAATTTATAGCCTTAATCAAGCAGCAAGACAGTGACAGAGATGGTTATTTATTCTTACTACACCCAAAGACCAGTATCTATAAATAAAACAACATGAACGATATTAATTATCTGTATTTAAACTGAAGCAATCATTAGGTAAATTTGAAGTACAAATGAAAGCAGTTCCTAAACTAACAAATATACTGAGAGTTAGAGCGTGATAGGTAAGAATATAATGCATAAAGTATATCTCATATTGAGCCTATTTCTTCTAACTTTTCACACGCTTCCTTGAAAAAAACCCATCAAAAAAGTCAACCCTTTCCTTTTTTCCCCCCATGTAAAATCCCAGCATCCAATTTAAATTTTTATTCTCAACTCCCACAATATTAAAAGTATACCTTTTTAAAAGATAAACATATAATAAACAAATGAAAGCTCCACCTTGTTTTAAGTCAGTCTGTTGACTTATTTTAAATGTAAGGAGTGGGTATTTCTGTAAGGAAACCTCAGGAAAACATCCCTATGTAACCTTAGGCATTTCAATTAGTTCTAGCTTAAAGCAATTTGCAACTTCCTCCTCCTGAAAATGCAGCTGAGACACAGGCATTATTGAGGTTTCCCCATCTGCAGCTACTTCTTGAGACTAGCTACAAAGATGACAAAGAAGTCATGTTATTCAAGCCAAAAAACATTAGAGCCAGAAAGTAAGTCTCCTGTGATTGTTCCTCCCAAATGCATCTTTCTATACCGTGATGCTCACACTTGGACAATAGACTTCCCAGCCTTGTAGAGAATAAAGGCAAATAATTATGAGTATAAACCCTTGAGGACGATATCACAGTTATTTTATATACCATCCTATTTATACCTGATGAACTAAAGATGTAGACAATAGCAGAGGCGTTCAAAGAAAAACGAAGGTATTCAGAAGAAGAATGTTAATCACTGGTATAACAACAAAGCCTTTTTAATCTGTAACTCTGTTATGAATATAATTTGAATTGGTAAACCAACATGGACACTTTAAGTTTAAAGGCAGCCATTGATACGGAGAGCTTTAAACTAGATTTAGTGGGGGAAGGGGATGCAGTTTTGAGCATCAGAGAGGAGCCAGGGGCTGCTGATGTATTAGGAACAAACAGGGAAGCACCTGTGAAATGCCTCAAAGGAATTAGGTTGTGTTCCTCTAAAAAGGTGACAAGGTAGGTAGCCCAGGTGAAGTGCCTCAATACCAATGCACGCAGCATGGGTAACAAGCAGGAGGAGCTGGAAGCCACTGTGCAGCTAGAAAGCTATGATCTGATTGTTATCACTGAAACTTGGTGGGACGAATTGCATGACTGGAGCACTGCAATTGATGGTTATAAACTGTTCAGAAGGGACAGGCAAGGAAGGAGGGGCGGGGGGGGTTGCCCTCTATGTAAAAGAATGGATTGACCGCACAGAGCTGTCTGAAAAACAGCGATGAACAGGTTGAGAGCTTATGGGTAAAAATTAGGGGCCAAGTCAACAAAGGAAACCTCGTGGCTGGTGTTTACTGAAGGCCACCTGATCAAAGGGAGCCTGTTGACAAAGCATTCTTACTTCAACTACGGGAAGCATCAGGCTCGCAGGCTCTGATCCTGCTGGGAGACTTCAGTCACCCTGACATGGAAGAGCAGCACAGCAAGCTGTAAGAGGTCCAGGAGACTCTTGGAGTGCATCGAGGACAATTTCTTAATCAAGGTCTCTCCAAGGGATGTGAAGAATAACAAGAAGGGTTTCTACAGGTACGTTGGCCAGAAAAGGAAGACAAAAGAAATTGTACCCCCCTGATAAATAGGACAGGGGATCTGGTGACAACTGACATGGAGAAGGCAGAGGTCCTCAACAATTTTTTTGCCTCGGTTTTCAATGGTAATCTCTCTTCCCACATCTCTCGAGTCCCTGAATCTCAAGGCAGGCACTGGGGGAATGAAGTCTCACCCATCATAGGAGAAGATCAGGTTCGAGACCACCTGAGGAACGTACACAAGTCCATGGGACGCGACAAGATGCATCCCAGCATCATGAGGGAATTGGCTGATGTAGTTGCCAAGTCACTCCCCATCTTATTTGAGAAGTTGTGGCAGTCGGGCAAAGTCCCAAGTGACTGGAGAAAAGGGAAACATCACACCCATTTTTAAAAAGGATAAATAGGAGGGCCCTGGGAACTACCAACCAGTCAGCCTCGCCTCCGTGCCCGGTAAAAATGATGGAACAGATCCTCCCGGAAGTTATGATGAAGCACATGGAACACAGGGAGGTGATTAGGGACAGCCAACATGACTTCACCAAGGGCAAATTGTGCAAAGTGGCCTTCTACGATGGAGCGATTGCTTTGGTGGACAAGGGAAGAGCTACGGATGTCATCTACCTGGACTTCTGTAAGGCCTTTGACACGGTCCCCCACAACATCCTTGTCGCTAAATTGGAGAGAGATGGGTTTGACAGATGAACTCTTAGATGGATAAGGAACTGGCTGGATGGCCACATCCAAAGAGTTATAGTCAACGGCTCAATGTCCAAGTGGAAACCAGTAAACGAGTGGTGTCCCTCAAGGATCCGTACTTTTATATGATCGCTTCTCCATTTTGTTCTAATGGACAACACAGCAAGTTTGCAAAGAAATAAATAGGGTAAAACTAGAAAACCTCCCCGTTGCTTCAAATTTCCAGTTGGCTTTATCTTTCTACAGGAAGCCATTTCTGGTTCAGGGGTAAACTTATTTGAGAATACACAAAATGTTGCTGGCATTGTGTCTGAGCACATGAACTCTCCTGAAATCTGCAACACTGGATATCCCAGTGCAGAGACACTTCAGTGGTGCTATAGGAGTCAACTTGGACAGAGCCCAGTTAAGTTCTGCTTTGACACTGCCCCCAAGGTACTCCTACAAAACCAGATTATCCAATATGGGTAATTTCTCAAGCCTGTCAAGGGTCCCTCTGGATGGCATCCCTTCCCTCTAGCGAATCAACTGCATCACTCAGCTTGGTGTCATCCGCAAACTTGCTGAGGGTGCACTCAATTCCACTATCCATGTCACAGATGAAGATATTAAATAGTATTGGTCCCAGTACAGACCCTTGAGGAACACCACTCATTTCCATTTTCCTTTTGGACATCGAGCCGTTGACTATAACTCTTTGGATACAGCCATCCAGCCAGTTCCTTATCCATCTAAGCCAAGATCTGAAAGTAATGAGCAAGAGAGATTATATTTAGTGGTGGGTTCACCTTGGCTGGCCACCAGACTCTCTCACTCCGCCTCTTCAACTGGATGGGGGGAGAAAATAAGATAGAAAAGCTCATGGGTCGAAATAAGGACAGGGAGATCACTTACCAATTACCGTCACAGGCAAAACAGACTCGACTTGGGGAAAATTAATTTATTTTATTGCCAATTAAAATAGAGTAGGACGGTGAGAAACAAAGACAAAAACTAAAACACCTTCCCCCTACTCTCCTTTCTTCCCAGACTCAACATCACCCTTTTCATTTCCAACTATTTTACCTCCTCCCACCCCGAGCAGCACAGGGTGGTATGGGGAATATAGGGTTGCGGTCAGTTCTTTGTCTCTGCCGCTTCTTCCTCCTCACTGCTCCAGTGTGGGTCCTATCCATGGGCCACAGTCCTTCAGGAAAAGAATGCTCCAGCACGGGTCCTCCAGGGGCCACAGTTCCGGGCAGGAAAACCTGCTCCTGCATGGGCTCCTCTCCACAGGCTGCAGTTCCTGCCGGGAGCTTGCTCCAGCATGGGCTCTCCACAGGTTCGTGGCTATGGCATTTTTCTTCCCAAGCAATCATTACGCCCTGTTTTCACAGAATCACAGAATGGTCAGGGTTGGAAGGAACCTCTGGAGATCATCTAGACCAAACCCCCTGCCACAGCAGGGGCACCTACAGCACGTTGCACAGGATGGCGTCCAGGCGGGTTTTGAATGTCTCCAGTGTGGGAGACTCCACAACCTCCCCGGGCAGCCTGTTCCAGTGCTCTGCCACCCTCAAAGTAAAGAAGTTCCTCCTCATGTTAAGATGGAACTTCCTGTGCTCAAGTTTGTGCCCGTTACCTCTTGTCCTATCACTGGGCACCACTGAAAAAAGACTCTTCTCATCTACCTGGCACCCTCCCCTTAAGTATTTCTAAGTATTGATAAGATCCCCCCTCAGTCTTCTTTTTTCTAGACTAAAAAGACCCAAGTCCCTGAGCCTTTCCTCATAAGAAAGATGCGCCAGTCCCCTAACCATCTTGGTAGCCCTTTGCTTGACCCTCTCTGGAGTCTGGAACAGCAGTTCCCTGTCCTTCTTGAACCGGGGAGCCCAGAACTGGACGCAGTACTCCAGATGCGGCCTCACCAGGGCAGAGTAGAGGGGGAGGATGACCTCCCTCGACCTGCTGGCCACACTCTGCTGGATGCACCCCAGGATGCCATTGGCCTTCTTGGCCACCAGGGCACATTGCTGGCTCATGGTCATCCTGTTGTCCACCAGGACTCCCAGGTCCCTTTCCACACAGCTGCTCTCCAGGAGGTCAGCCCCCAACCTGTACTGATGCATGGGGTTATTCCTCCCCAGATGCAGTACCCTACACTTGCCCTTGTTGAATTTCATCAGGTTTTTTTCTGCCCAACTCTCCAGCCTGTCCAGGTCACGCTGTATGGCAGCACAGCCTTCCGGTGTGTCAGCCACCCCTCCCAGTTTTGTGTCATCAGCAAACTTGCTGATGGAACACTCTATCCCTTCATCCAGGTCATTGATGAATATATCGTACAGGACTGGACCCAAGGAAGTGGCAATGGGAAGTAGTGAATAAACTCCTCTTTTTGCTTTGCTTGTGCATGTGGCTTTTGCTTTCCCTATTTAACTGTCTTTATCTTGATCTAGAAATCTTCTCGCCTTCCTTCTATTTCTCTCCCCATCCCACGGGAGAGGGGAGTGAGCAAGAGGCTGGGTGGGTGTTTGGCTGCTGGCCAGGATCAGCCCACCACAGCCCTTTTTGGCACCCAACATGGGGCATGAGGTAACGACAGTTTTGATCTGAGCGTGCTATAGCTGTTGTAGCTGTTAATCGGCAGGCTTCTCTGTTGGTCACAGAGCTTGTTCGCTTTACTGTATAATAGAGTTTAGGGCTTGTTAGTGGCTGCTTTCAACTCTAGCTGTTTGCTATGCTGCTTATTTCTCTATTTTGCCATGCCTGGGAACATTTTGATAAAAGCAATGGCCATGTACTTGGACTGGCATATGGCCCTGGTAACTGATGTCATTCCTGTGCTGGGTGGGCTACCTTGTGGGGAGAATGCGGGATTACATCTCCCTCTTCTCTGGGATTGATGCAGCTGGCTCTGTTGCATGGGCTCCTGAGGTTCTTGTACATCCTTATGTAAGCTGTTTGATTCTGTTATCTAACCAACATCACTGACTTTTTGTCGAGTATGTGGAACCTGGTTTCATCCTGGCATAAGGGGAAACAACTTGTTGGTGAGGCCACAGAGAAACATAGAATCATAGAATAATTTGGATTGGAAGGGACCTTTGAAGGTCATCTAGTCCAACCCCCTCTGCAATGGTGGTCAACATGCCCTGAGGCAGTCGATCCCTGAGTGGCAGGGTGTGTGGGAGGATTTGGGCAGATGCCTAAGGTGGTTATCACCTCTGGTAGCCTGGGATCTTACACCTGGACAGGCATGTAATCCTGTTGAATTGGTGCACCACTTGACAGAAGGGTGCCTTGCCTACCCCAATGAGACGCAGCAGCTCCTAGCACTGTATTGGGGCTTGGCCTGTGTCTATTAAACCTCTGTTCAGCATCATCGGAGGAGCACAGGAAGGAGGGCCTCTGCATCTGAGGACACAATGGTTGAGACAGGGACCCAAACCCCAACTACAGTAATCGCCCCAGTAGTCAAAAAGAAACACTGGATGTGGAGGTTGACAGGTCCATACCATTGATTAGTAAGGGAGGAGGAGGGGGAAGGGTCTGACCAGGAAGCTGGATCTTCAACAAAGAAACAGGAGGAGGAAGCGACAGACTTCACCCAAGAGGCAGAAACCACATGGTCCCTAACCCTGAGTGAACTTTGAGATCTGCGGAAAGATTACGGCCTTCAGCCAGGCGAGCAGATTGCTGCCTGATTGCTCTGATGCAGGGGTACTGGGACCAACAGTCAGGAATTGGAGGGTAAGGAAGCCCAGCAGCTGGTATCCCTAGCTAGGGACTGGCGAACTGACAAAGAAATCGGGAGAGAGGCAACAATTCTCAGCCTCTGGAGGTGGCTCCTGTCGAGTGTGAAGGTGAGATATCCCCTCAAGGATGACCTTGTAAATTACCGAGGGAAGTGGACCATTACTGAGGAAGGCATCCGGTATCTGAGAGAATTAATGGTGGTGGAAGTTGTCTACAGTGACCTGGACAGCAACCAGGTCTCCAAAGATCTGGATGACATCCAGCGTACACGGGCCATGTGGAGGAGGTTTGTCCAGAATGCACCGGTGTTGTACTCCAACACCCTGGCGATGATGGACTGGCCAGACTTCAGTATACCAACTGCGGAGAGACTGTTCCACCAGCTCCAGCATTTCAAAGAGAATCTCTCATCCTCCTCATCCTGACGGGCCAGTGTCTCAGCTGTCAGGGACCCCCCACGGAGCCAGCCTCTCCCAGCCAGAGGGAAAGAGAGCCACAGGTGCATGCTGCGTAGCACCCTCTGGATCATCCTGCGTGACCAGGGGGAGGACATGAGGAAGTGGGATGGTGAGTATGTGACTTGCGGGGGGAAGACAGCTGCTAAGAAGAGGCCATCCAAGAAGGCTTTTGTTCCAGGTGCTGTTGAGGCAGTAGAAGACAACTGGCAATCAGCAATCCCCCAGATGCAGAAGAAGGACCTCTCCTCTTGATTTTGGTGAAAGGACTTCTGGTCTAACACCGCAGGGGTCAGATAGTGAATACTCCAATGAGGAACAGAGGGTCCCTGCCTTCAGCCAGGCAGAGGAAAGGGATGACTGAGTGTACTGGACTGTATGGATTCGATGGCCTGGCACATCAGACATCAGGGAGTATAAGGCTCTGCGTGGACACTAGTGCAGTGTACCCTAATGTCATCGGGGTACAAGGGGGCGGAACACACCTGGATTTCAAGTGGCAAAAGTACACCATTGTTACCATCCCGGAGGCTCCGTGCATCCTTGGCATAGACTACCTCAGGATTGGGTACTTCAAAGACTCAAAAGGGTACCAGTGGGCCTTTGGTGTAGCTGCCGTGGGTACAGAGAAGATTAAACAGGTGTCTACCTTGCCCAGCCATTCAGAGGATCCCCCTGCTGTGCATCAAAGAACAGCAGATGCCGATGGCTACCATGACGGTACACCAGCAGCAATATCGCACCAACCGAGACTCCCTGGTTCCCATCCACGAGGTTTTTTGCCATTGACTGGAGAACCAAGGAGTGATCAGCAAGACTCGCTCACCCTTTAATAGTCCCATATGGCCAGTGCAAAAGTCTGACGGAGGGTAGAGGTTAACAGTGGACTATCAGGACCTGAACAAAGTCACACTGCCATTGAATGCTGCTGTACGAGACATGACAGAACTCTAATATGAACTGGAGTCAAAGGCAGCCAAGCAGTATGCCTCAACTGATATTGCCAATGCGTTTTTCTTGATCCCGTCAGCAGCAGAGTGCAGGGCACAGTTTGCTTTCATGTGGTGGAGGGGTGTCCAGTACACCTGGAATCGACTGCCCCAGGGTGGAAGCACAGAGCCCTATCATTTGCCATGGACTGATCCAGACTGCATTGGAACAGGGTGCAGCCCCTCAACACCTACAATACATTGATGGCATCATCGTGTGGGGCAACACAGCGAAGGAAGTGTTTGAGAAAGGGAAAAGAATAATCCAGATTCTTCTGAAAGCTGGTTTTACCGTAAGACAAAGCAAGGTCAAAGGACCCGCACAAGACATCCAGTTTGGGGGAATAAAATGGCAAGATGGATGTTGCCACAGACCCAAGGGATGTGATCAATAAGATTCCATCCACTTCAGAAGTCGTTGGTACAGAAGCACAGTTCCTCTTGGCACCGCTGTCCTGGTTTGACAACCGCGATTGCCTGTGCTACACCGGATGTTCAAAGGAAACGTCCCCTCGACACATCACGCAACCGATGCTACATGGAGTTAGTGGGTAGCGATGATCATGCAACGGGCTCGAATGGGGAACCCCAACTGCCCAGGAATCCTGGAAGAGATCGTGGACTGTCCAGAAGGCAGAGATTTTGGAGCATCGCTTGAGGAGGTGACTCGGGCCCAAGAGGCACCACCATATAATGAGTTATCAGAAGGTGAAAGGCAATATGCTCTGTTTACCGACGGATCCTGTTGTGTTGTAGGAAACCATTGGAAGTGGAAAGCAATGACACAAGTCGTTGAAGCCGTCGAAGAAGGCGAGTTGAGTCAGTCTACAGAAGTGAAAGTCATCCAGGTGGCCCTAGAGATTGCTGAATGAGAAAAGTGGCCAGTACTCTATCTCTATACAGACTCATGGATGGTGGCAAATGCCGTGTGGGGGTGGCTACAGCAATGGAAACAGACCAACTGGCAGCGCAGAGGTAAACCCATCTGGGCTGCTGCATTGTGGCAAGACATCGCTGCCTGGGTAGAAAAACTTGCTCTAAAGGCACATCACGTAGATGCTCACATGCCCAAGAACCGCGTCACTGAAGAACATCAAAACAACAAGCAGGTAGACCAGGCTGCCAAAATTGGAGTGGCTCAGGTGGACCTGGACTGGGAAAGTAAGAGTGAGCTATTCGTAGCTTGGGGGGCCCATGAAACATCAGGACATCTAGGGAGAGTTGCAACGTACAGATGGGCTCGTGATCGAGGGGTGGACCTGACTATTGAGGCCATCACACAGGTCACCCATGAATGCAAAACATGCGCCGCAATGAAGTGAGCCACACAAGTAAAGTGTCCCTGGAATAGCGGGCAGTGGCTGGGATATCGATATGGTGAGGCCTGGTAGATTGACTATACTTGCCACAAACTTGCCAAGGCAAGCGCTGCGTGGAAGCAACTACTGGGTGGCTAGAAACATACCCTGTAAACCATGCCACCGCTCAAAACACCATCCTGGGCCTTGAAAGGCCCGTTCTGTGGCAACAGGACACCCCAGAAAGAATAGAGTCAGACAGTGGGACTCATTTCTGAATCAACTTCATAGACTCCTGGGCCGAGAAACACGGCGTTGACTGAGTGTATCACATCCCCTATCACCCACAAACTGATAGCTGGCTGATATTCAAGCACCACCTCCTCCAAGCTCAGGATAGGTGCATCCCAAAGAGCAAGAAATCAGGCAAGGGAAGGAGACCTGCATGGCTGAGCAGGGAGCTTCTGAAAAAGCTCAGGTGGAAGAAGGGAGTTTACAAGATGTGGAAAAGGGGGCTGACGGCTTGGGATGAGTATAAGAATGCTGTCAGGGTATGCAGGGAAGAAACGAGAAAAGCCAAGGCAGCCTTGGAATGGAACCTGGCAAGGGATGTAAAGACCAATAGGAAGGGGTTCTTTAAGTATATAGGAGGCAAAAGGAAAACTAGGGAAAATGTGGGCCCGCTCTTGAACGAGACGGGTGCTGTGGTGACGGATGATGCAGAGAAGGCAGAGTTGCTGAATGCCTTCTTTGCTTCTGTCTTCACTGCTCGGGCCAGCTCTCGGGAGTCCCAGACTTTGCAGGTAACAGAGAAAGTCTGGAGGAAGGAAAACTTTCCCTTGGTTGAAGAGGAACAAGTTAAAGAACAATTAAGTAAACTGGATATTCACAAGTCCATGGGGCCTGATGGGATGCACCCGCGAGTGCTGAGGGAGCTGGTGGAAGTCATTGCTAGGCCGCTCTCCATCATCTTTGAAAGGTCCTGGAGAACAGGTGAGGTGCCTGAGGACTGGAGGAAAGCCAGTGTCACTCCAGTCTTCAAAAAGGGCAAGAAGGAAGACCCGAGAAACTACAGGCCAGTCAGCCTCACCTCCATCCCTGGAAAGATGATGGAACAGCTTGTTCTGGGCGTCATCTCCAAGCTTCTGGAGGAAAAGAAGGTTCTCAGAAGTAGTCGACATGGACTCACCAAGGGGAAGTCATGTCTGACTAATCTGATAGCCTTCTACGATGGCGTGACTGGCTGGGTGAATGAGGGGAGGGCAGTGGATGTTGTCTACCTTGAGTTCAGCAAGGCTTTCGACACTGTCTCCCGCATCATCCTCACAGGCAAGCTTAGGAAGTGTGGGTTAGATGAATGGACAATGGGGTGGATTGAACAGTGGCCGACAGACCGAGCTCAGAGGGTTGTGGTTAGTGGTGCAGAGTCCAGTTGGAGGCCAGTAACAAGTGGTGTCCCTCAGGGGTCAGTACTGGGTCCAGTCCTGTTCAATATATTCATCAATGACCTGGATGAAGGGATAGAGTTTACCATCAGCAAGTTTGCTGATGATACAAAACTGGGAGGGGTGGCTGACACACCGGAAGGCTGTGCTGCCATACAGCGTGACCTGGACAGGCTGGAGAGTTGGGCAGAAAAAAACCTGATGAAATTCAACAAGGGCAAGTGTAGGGTACTGCATCTGGGGAGGAATAACCCCATGCATCAGTACAGGTTGGGGGCTGACCTCCTGGAGAGCAGCTGTGTGGAAAGGGACCTGGGAGTCCTGGTGGACAACAGGATGACCATGAGCCAGCAATGTGCCCTGGTGGCCAAGAAGGCCAATGGCATCCTGGGGTGCATCCAGCAGAGTGTGGCCAGCAGGTCGAGGGAGGTCATCCTCCCCCTCTACTCTGCCCTGGTGAGGCCGCATCTGGAGTACTGTGTCCAGTTCTGGGCTCCCTGGTTCAAGAAGGACAGGGAACTGCTGGAGAGGGTCCAGCAAAGGGCTACCAAGATGGTTAGGGGATTGGGGCATTTTTCTTATTTGGAAAGGCTCAGGGACTTGGGTCTTTTTAGTCTAGAGAAAAGAAGACTGAGGGGGGATCTAATCAATACTTGTAAATACTTAAGGGGAGGGTGCCAGGTAGATGAGAAGAGTCTTTCTTCAGTGGTGCCCAGTGAGGTTGTGGAGTCTCCCACACTGGAGACATTCAAAACCCGCCTGGACGCCGTCCTGTGCAACCTGCTGTAGGTGTCCCTGCTGTGGCGGGGGGGTTGGACTAGATGATCTCCAGAGGTCCCTTCCAACCCTGACCGTTCTGTGATTCTGTGAAACCTCCAGAAAGTTTGAACGCTATAATGGACTGTTAAAGACTATACTGAGAGCATTGGGCGCTGGGGAACAGAAGCACTGGGATGTAAAATTAGCGGAAGCCGCTTGGCTGGTTAACACCAGAGGATCTGATAACCGACCCGGTCTTGCCCAAACACAGCCCCTACATATTGTGGGAGGAGATAAGATCTCCATAGTGCACATAGGGAAGTGGCTGGGAAAGGCAGTGTGGGTTGCTCCTCCCTTGGGAAAAGGAAAACCCATTTGTGGGATTGTCTTTGCTCAAGGACCCGGGTGTACTTGGTGGGTAATGCAGAAGGATGGGGAAACCCATGCACCCACCACCGTACACAAAATCATCCATTCCTTCACATGGCACATCCACCTTTAAATAACAGTAACTCAATGATTAGGAGATTCTTAAGCCAATTGTCACAGAGTTATTTTTAAGTATTATTTTACAATGAATTAGTGTTCTATTCTCTGCCCAAGTAATTTTTTTTAAATCGGTCTTCTTTACAGGAGTATTCTATGGCTATAGACTATTCTATGGCTAGTAATGCCACATCTAAGTCTGCAACTAGAACACCAGAGAGGAGACTGCTGCGAGCATGCTTCTCTAACGATCTAAAAGGTATAAAGCACTGTGCGGTATTCAGCAATGATGATACTCAGGGCAAAAATACCTGTTTCTGGTATGAGCAAAAAACCAAGTTCCTAGAATATCAGCAAACATGCAAACTTAGAGCAAGTCAATTAATCTGCAACAGTGCCCATCTTTGGGGACAAAAAAATGAGAATTACCAAAAAATAACTGACACGCTCAAGTTCTTACACTACCTGACTTAACGGTAACTTATTTGTACATCCCTACCCAGCGTTATTGCTTCATTAAGATTTAAAAGAATAACATAAGTTGGAAGACAATCAATACTTGAGGTGCTCTACTTTGTTATAGAAGGAGAGAAAAGCTACAAGAAGGTGTGGTTTCTTGAAGTACACACACTATACAAAAGTTAACATTACAAGGGGCTCATAACCAGTAAGGCTACATTCTCATAGCCAGCTACTGCAAGGAAGCAGCTATACCCACAACATAGTACCACTTTCTCCAGCATACCCTTCCCTCTGCAATTAAGATAACACCTTCTGGTCTGTTCCAACTTTCCAAGTTGTACTAAAGGAATGTCAGATATAGAAAATTCAGGATATAGCCCCAGGTCTATATATGAACAAACAAGGACAATCTGTGCACATTCAAAGGAAATTAATACAATAGACACTTTAAATCCTTACTGAACACAGTATTACTTACTAAAAAATTCTTCTTCCCAGTAGTCAGCTCTTACATCACCGGAAATCATGAAAGCATTACTGAAATGAGTCACAAATAATCCCTCAGACAAATTAGGTATTCAACCTAAAAAACCTGGCAATTTTCATCAAAATAAGTACCGCAATTTGTCTCTGAAATGAAGCTTTGGGGAATGGGTGAACAGCAAGTTCCCCGATCAGCTTGATAGGACATTCATTCCAACAACAGTTTATATAGCAGATTGAGAAAAACTTTGCTCAAAGACGACTCCCCCAAACTGAGGGTGCCTAGGCAATGTATTAAACTAAAAGATATACATTTGGCAAATAATCTTAAATAATATTTTTAAGAACACTTGTCATCAGTTCATAATTTATGAAGTCGACAGGCAAATAATTAGTCAAGCTGTATGTCATATAAGTCAATAATGACTCTCTGAAGGGATATTAGAATATGTACTAAAGCAAGAATAACTTGCTTTAGAGCAAGAATAACAGATTTTTTTTCATTTTGCTAGCTCTTCTAACTCCAGTAAATTAGAAAACAGTCAAGTTACCTTAGTAAATTTCATTTCCATTTTTTTTCTTCCTGTTTAGCATGCTTCTAAAACTTAGGGCCTCATTAACATCTTTTGATTGATGCACCACTAATAAACAGCTACAACTGGTGCATCTGTCATCACTCTTTCAGTATACTGAGCATCTACAAGTACAAGAAAAAGATGACATCTTCCAAACACATAGAAATTCCTAGCCTCTACAAAGCATGCAATGATTTTGTTATTTAGTTGCTCCTTAGGAAGTGCAGCAGCCCAGAGCGCTGCAAACAGAGGTGCAGCCACTAGCAGAGGCAGTTTGTGGTACAGGGCACCCGGGACGCTGTAGGGGCTGCTCTCAGTTTGCACACAGAAGGGCTGACTCCTGATTAGGGAGGATCCGGCTCACAGAGAGCAGCAGATAGTGACATGGTAGTTGTCGCAGCAGTTATTAACACGGTTGTGGTGAAGAGGGGACAGGCACTTATGTTGAGGACTGCGTGGGGCTGCTTGGAGATTGTGCAGCGATGGTCTCAACGTGAAGCAGAGCACACTCCCCAGCACTGACTGGTGATAATGCCCTTGGCACACTGGAGGCCTCGATCCAAACAGAGTTGGGGCAGGCTGGGAGGATGACGCTTCCCAGGTCTCGGGCTGCAGAGAGTGCCTGGGGCCTCTCTGTGGGACTGGGGGCAGTGGTGGCATCTCCTGTGACAGATGTGCTCTGGCCGAGGTGCTGAGTCACCAGGTGAAGGAGATGCAGGAGGAGGTGAGCAGGCTGCAAATCATCGGGGAGGACAATGAGGAGATTGACAGTGTCTTTGCAGAAACTCTGCAGAGACAACAGCCTGAGCCACACACAGCGAGGAAGGAGGGACAGCTAGAGACCATGGTCAAACAGGTAGCTGATGGTGGCTGTCAAGACGGAGAAGGCTGGAAGCTTGTGACTTCTGGCAAATGGAAGAAAGGCTCCTGCTCCAACTGCAGACCTGCAACTTCCCTGGGTATAGTGCCCTGGGCACTGGTGAGGACAAACAAGACCCTTCAGGGTATGCATCAGAGCCAGCTGAGCCCAAACCTTGTGTCTGCACAAAGGGAAAAAGGAAAGTGACAGTTACTGGAGAACCCCTCCCGTGGGGGACAGAGGCACCTATCTGCTGACCCAAACTGATGTCTCGGGAGGTTTTTTGCTTGCCAGGGGCCAGGATCTGGGATGTTGCAAAGGGACTGCCAAGGCTTGCCTGGCCCTCAGACTATTATCCCTTCCTGCACTTCCATGTGGGCACCAGTGTTACTGCCAGGGGTAACCTGGAGTATTTCACAAGTGACTACAGAACTCTGGGGGTGAGGGTGAAGGGCATGGGGGCCCAGGTGGTATTCTCCTCAATACTGCCAGTGAGGAGGAAAGGCTCAGGTAGAAGTGGACTCATCTGGTGGGTCAAGACCTGGCTGTGTGGCTGGTGTCACAGGCAGGGCTTTGGCTCCTATGGCCATGGGACCCTCTTTGAGGAGCTAGGGCTACTGAGCAGGGATGGGATACATCTGACAAAGTGGGGCAAGAGTGTTTTTGCAAACAGGCTTGCTAACCGAGTGAGGTGGGCTTTAAAGTAGGTATGCCGGGGAGGGTTACCATAACCTGAAGAGAAGTGAAGGCACAAGGGGCAGAACAAACGTATCTGGGGGACAGCATGACAGGGGAGGCTCTCGCCCTATAAAAGCAGCACGACTTGGGGCCCATCTCAAATGCCTGAACAGAAATGCACGTAGCATGGGGAACAAGCAAGAGGAATTAGAAGTCCGTACACAGTTGCAGAGCTATGACCTCATTGGGGTTATGGAGATGTGATGGGATAGCTCTCCTGATTGGAGTGCTCCAATGGAAGGATACAGGCTCTTCAGGAAAGATAGGGTGGGCAGGCGAGGAGGAGGAGTTGAGCTCTACACAAAGGAGCGGCTTGAATGCATGGAGCTTTACCTTAGGACAGGTGACAAAGTAGCTGAAAGCTTGTGGGTAAGAATTAGAAGACAGACTGGCACAGGAGATGCTGTACTAGGTGTCTGCTACCGACCTCCTGATCAAGAAGAAGAGGTAGATGAAGCCGCCTTTAGGCAGCTGGAGAAAGCTTCACAGTCACAGGCCCCGGTACTCATGCGGGACTTTAACCACCCCAGTATCTGCTGGAAAGACAATACAGCAGGGCGCAAGCAATCCAGGAGACTTCTGGAGCGTATAGAAGACTATTTCTTTATGTAGGTGATCAGTGAACCAACTAGGGAAAATGCACTGTTGGACCTGCTACTCACTAACAAGGAAGAACCGGTTGATGGTGTGAAGGTCGAGGGCAGCCTTGGCTGCAGCGGCCATGAGACTGTGGAGTTTAAGGTCCTGAGAGGCGTGATCAAGACAAACAGCAGAATTACAACCCTGGACTTCAGAAGAGCAGATTTTGGCCTGTTCAGAGACCAGCCTGGCAGGATCACATGGGAAATTGCCCTGGAGGGATCTGGGAGACCTGGGGGCCAACCTTACCTGTAAAAAACTGAGGCAAGGCAGGCACTGAGTTCCTTAGTCTTTTTGATGTCCTTAGCTATTAGATTCCATGCTCCAGTGAGCAGCGGGCACATGTTTTCTTTAGCTTTTCTTTTGCTGATGCTGAAGCCCTTCTTGTTGCCCTTTACATTTCTTGCTCGTTCCAACTCCAGCCAAGCTTTGGCTTTCCTAACTAAATCCTTGAAAGTGTCTCCATATTCCTCCTGGGTAGCCGTTCCCTGCTCCCACCTTCTGTGTACTTCCTTTTTGTCTTTGAGCTCAGTCAGGGATCCCCTGTTCATCTATGCTGGCCTTCTGCCATGCTCGCTCGACTTCCTGCATGTCTGTGCTTTAAGGAGGTTGTCTTTTTGAAGATCAACCAGCCCTCCTGAGCCCTTTGCCCTTTAGGACAGTCTCTCATAGTATCCTGCCAAGCAGGTCCTTTAACAAGCCAAAATCTGCTCTCCTGAAGTCCAGGGTTGTAATTTTGCTATGTGTCTTGCTCACTTCTTTCAGGATCTTCAACTTCATCCTCATTGTGGCTGCTGCCAAGGGTGCCATTGACCTTTATGTCCCCAGCCTGTTCTTTGTTTGTGGGTGACAGGTCCAACATCTTCCCCTAGTTGGCTTGTTATCTCCATCAAGAGCTTGTATTCAACACACTCCAAAAAATTCCTGGATCATTTTTTGTCCTTTCATGTTGCCTTTCCATCAGATATTGGTGAGGTCGAAGTCCCTCATGAGTACCAGGACCTGTGATCATGTGGGATTTTTCCAGTTGCGTAAAGAAGGCTTCCTCTACTTCTTCTTGATCAGGTGGTCTATAGCAGACATCTCCCCAGTGTCATGGTTTAACCCCAGCCAGCAACTAAGCACCACACAGCTGCTCGCTCACTCCCCACCCAGTGGGACTGGGGGAGAATCGGAAGGGTAAAAGTGAGAAAACTCATGGGTTGAGATAAAGACAGTTTAATAGGTAAAGCAAAAACTGCGCGCGCAAGCAGAAAGCAAAATAAGGAATTCACTCACTACTTCCCATCGGCAGGCAGGTGTTTAGCCATTTCCAGGAAAGCAGGGCTCCATCACACATAACAGTTACTTGGGAAGATATACCCCATAACTCCAAATGTCCCCCACTTTCTCCAGCTTTTATTGCTGAGCGTGATGTCATATGGTCTGGAATATCCCTTTGGTCTGTTTGGGTCAGCTGTCCCAGCTGTGTCCCCTCCCAACTTCTTGTGCACCCCCAGCCTACTCGCTGTCAGGGTGGTGTGAGAAGCAGAAAAGGCCTTGACGCTGTGTAAGCACTGCTCGGCAATAAGTAAAACATCCCTGTGTTATCAACACTGTTTTCAGCACAAATTCAAAACATAGCCCCATACAGGCTACTATGAAGAAATGTAACTCTATCCCAGCCAAAACCAGGCATCACCTGTGTTGGTCTGTTCTCTGATTTGTGCTCACATTCTCTTGACTGGCTCCTCCCCTGCTCCAGGGCAAAGCTGTGTGTGTTTGAGCTACTCCTTTGCACAGAGCACAACCCCTCCCTGCCTCTTGTCCAGTCTGTCCTTTCTGAAGAGCTTCATCCATCCATAGTTGCACTTCATTTATGTGACCTATCCCCCACATCTCTGTAATCCCAATGAGAACAGAGCCCTGCAACTGTGCCCCTGGGTACTTTCTCCATGCCCCTGTTCCTTTATTTCTCTTCAGGCTTTGGTCATCATGACCTGTCAGACCTAGTTCAAAGTCGTCCTCCTCCCCAAGTTGGCAAAGATGCCCCCACTTTGTCAGGTGGTTCTTGTTACTTCTCAGCAGCCCTCATCAATCAATTAGGATCCCATGGACACTAGCTGTGCAGCCAGGTGTTAACCTATAGGATGCATCTGCTCCTACCAGGGCCTTTTCCCTTCACCTGCAGTATTGAGAAGAACACCTGGGCTCCCATGTGCTTCACCCTTGTTCCCAGACCTCTGTTGTCACTGGTGATTTGCTCTCGGTCTCTTTTTTGCAGCGTTACCAGCATCCACACAAATGAACAGTAAGGGGTAACAGGTCAAAGGAGTAGACGAGCCTTGACAGCCTCTCTGTAGTATGCTGTATCTGGGCCTCCAGCAAGCAACAAACCTCCTGTGACAGATCCTTTCCTACAAGAAGACAGAACCAGGCTCTTCACAGTGGTGCATGGTGGGAGGATGAGAGGCAACGGGCATAAATTGAAACAAGAGAGGATCTGACTGAATATGAGGAGGAAACCTTTTCACAATGAAGTCAGTCAAGCTGTAGAGCAGGTTGCCCAGAGGGTTGTGCAATCTCTGTCTTTGTATGTTTTCAAGACCTGAGCAGGATGTTGGACCTTCTGAGGTCCCTTCCAACCTGAATTATTCTATGATCCTATGTCTGGTCAGCAGATAGGTCCCCTGCAGATGCGAGACTCCAACTGCAGTCACCCAATGATCCCTCTTGGTGCTAATGCATAGTTCTATTGGGTGTACCGTGGCAAGGTTTTGGTAGCCGGGGGTGGGACTGCAGGGGTGGCTTCTGTGAGAAGAGACCAGGGGCTGCCCTGTGCCAGACACAGATGATTCCAGCCAGCTCCACAGCAGAGCTCAGAGCTGAGCCAATCAGCAAAGCGGGTGGTGCCTCTATATTGAAGAAAGGGCAAAATGCCGTATGGTGGGGAAGGTGTGAGAAATAGCCCTGTGAACACCAAGGGTAGAGAAGGAGGGGGAGGAGGTGCTCCAGGTGCTAGAGCACATATTCCACTGCAGCCCATGGAAGAGACCACAGTGGAGCAGGTCCCCTGCAGCCTGTGGAGAGAAGCCACGCTGGAGCAGGGGAAAAGCGTGAGGAGGAAGGAGTGGCAGAGACAAAGTGTTATTAACTGACTGCAACTCCCAAATCCCCATATCCCTGCACCGCTCAGAGGAGTGGGGAGGTAGGTGTAGAGGAGTCAGGAATGAAGGAGTACAGTTGAGCCTGGGGGGGTGGGGGAAAGACATTGTTTTAATTTTTGTCTTTGTTTCTCACCATCCAGAGCATGTCTCTCACAGGTGATGCCACCATCACCCCCAATCCCAGGGAGAGGCCCCAGGCACTCCCTGCAGCCCCAGACCTGGGCAGCTGCATCCTCCCTCCAGGGCTCTGTGTCTGAGTCAAGCTCTCTGCCATACCAGGGGTACTTGCTCCACCCAGTGCTGGGGACCGAGCCCTGTGGCATGTCACTGCCATTGTCACACAGCTTTAAGCAGTCCCTGTGCTCTCTCTGGAGCAGCTTCTGGACCTCCTTTGTGCCCCCTGCTGTGCCAGCTGCCAAGTCTCTTAGCTGTGCTTTGCAAACTTGCTTAGTGGTTAAATAGGTGCTCCCCTGTAGCAGATAACTTTAGACCGACCAACTTTGCTGTTGTTTTAGTCTATCTATTAGGGAGCTAGTTATCTGGCTCTTTTGGTCTTTGTTACTGAATTGGTCCTCCAGGGATACATTTTGAGGTGTGCTTTGACAGCAAGTTTACTGCTTGACAAAATACACAATATCAGCAGCTTTGACATATGTAGTATGGCAATGAAGAAATTTTTCTGATAGTCATACGTATCATCATGATTGCCGAATGAAATGGCGGTACCTTCTGTATCTCCATTAGGTGGTTATACATCAGTCCAATAACTTGCATAGAAAATATGGCATACATTGGACTCCTAGTTTAGACAATCAAGGATTAAGCTCTTAGGTGCTTTGAAATTTTGCTTGTCACTTTTTGTGCTTGTGAATTAAGGCATATTAGCGCAAATACTTTTATCAACTACTTTTTCCTTAGCAAAAACTAAGGACGTTAAAATATTTGCCTTTTCTTGCATGATTTGAGTATTTTCATTCCTGTGCAGCCCAGACAGTAGTAATCAAGCAACTTAAGAAGAGAATAAGTACTTCAAAGTATTTCTAAAAAGAAGAAATAAAAAAATGTTAGCTGAAGTTTGAGACTGATGTATCTATATTTAGTAGTCTTCCAAAGTATTTTGCTCTGTAGCACTTTCCAAATGGACTAGTTCCCACTCATATATATGGGCACCAAAGAATAATTATAATGACATGGTATCAGGAATTAGCTAAGGTTCTGGGAGAAGTATAGCTGGACTACAGTAGCATTGTTCATTGGGTAATTAGCATCGCTGTCAGAGCTACTTAACTCTACTGGAAATGACATTGCACGAATACAACTATATTGTTCTGTTTCCAGCACTAACTTGGGGTGTCTGTACTGTACTCCGTTGTGTGATGGAGATGGGCTATATATTTTTTTATTCTTGCTTGCACCTTATTTTTTTCTTTTGTGCAAGGAAGGCCTTCCTCAGATTAGATGGCAGTCCGGCATTATCTTTACAACATATGACCTTATATGTTGCTTGCCTTTCTTCGTTTTGTTTTTTATTCTGACATCTTTTAGAGTTTATAGATTTTTTTTTTAATTTCTTTATTGTGTGACTCTTTGCATGTTAGTAATATGAGCTACTTAAATATTTATTGTCTTTCCTCTTACCCCTCAGGCCCTTCTCGTTTCAAGGTTCTCTTTCCTAAGAAATAAGATGGAGTCTATTTGGTCTCTTTCCTGTAAATATCTATGCTGTATACTTGCACATAATATTTTTCTTTTGCTTCTGAATGTATGCTGGTTAATTTATTTGGTGATAATTTGTTCTGTATTCTTAGCAGTGAGTTTGCAGTAGTGGTTTGGGCTGAAATCTTGGAAGCATTTTTGCATGACTCACTTAAGCAAACTTCCATGGGAACTGAATATTATCACAGAATCATAGAATGGTTCAGGTTGGAAGTGACCTTGAAGACCATCTAGTTCCAACCCCCCTGCCATGGGCAGGAACACCTCCCACTAGACCAGCTTGCTCAAAGCCCCACCCAGCCTGGCCTCGAACACTTCCAGGGATGGGGCATCCACAACTTCCCTGGGCAACCTGTTCCAGTGCCTCACCACCCTCAGAGTGAAAAATTTCTTCCTGATATCTAATCTAAGTCAACCCTCTTCCCGTTTGAAGCCATTACCCCTCATCCTATTACTTACATGCCCTTGTAAAAAGACCCTCTCCAGCTTTCTTGTAGGCACCCTTCAGATACTGGAAGGCTGCTATAAGGTCTCCCTAGAGCCTTCTCCTCTCTGGGCTGAACAACCCCAACTCTCTCAGCCTGTCTTCATAGGAGAGGTGCTCCAGCCCTCTGATCATCTTCGTGGCCCTCCTCTGGACCCGCTTCAACAGGTCCATGTCTTTCTTGTGCTGGGGTCCCCAGAGCTGGATGCAGTACTCCAGGCGGGGTCTCACGAGAGCGGAGTAGAGGGGGAGAATGACCTCCCTCGACCTGCTGGCCACGCTTCTTTTGATGCAGCCCAGGATGCGGTTGGCCTTCTGGGCTGCGATCGTGCATTGCTGGCTCATGTCCAACGTTTCATCCACCAGTATCCCCAAGTCCTTCTCGGCAGGGCTGCTCTCAATCCATTCTCTGCCCAGCTTGTATTTGTGCTTGGGATTGCCCCAACCCAGATGCAGGACCCTGCACTTGGCCTTGTTGAACTTCATGAGGTTTGCACAGGCCCACCTCTTCAGCCTGTCCAGGTCCCTCTGGATGGCATCCCTTCCTGCCAGCGTGTCGACCGCTCCACACAGCTTGGTGTTGTCGGCAAACATGCTGAGGGTGCACTCAATCCCAACATCCATGTTGCCAACAAAGATGTTAAACAGTACCGGTCCCAGTACCGACCCCTGAGGAGCACCAACTCGTCACTGCTCACCACTTGGACATGGAGCCGTTGACCGCAACTCTTTGAGTGCGGCCATCCAGCCAGTTCCTTATCCACCAAATGGTCCATCGGTCAAATCCATGTCTCTCCAATTTAGAGACCAGGACGTCGTGTGGGACAGTGTCAAATGATTTGCACAAGTCCAGCTAGATGATGTCAGTTGTTCTTCCCTTACCCACCAATGCTGTAACGCCGTCATAGAAGGCCACCAAATTTGTCAGGCACGATTTGCCCTTAATGAAGCCGTGTTGGCTGTCACTGATCACCTCCTTATTTTCCACGTGCCTTAGCAGAGTTTCCAGGAGGATCTGCTCCTGGAACAGGAGCCCAGAGAAGCTCCTTTGATCTTCTTCTGAACCCCACTGTCACACACACACACCCCCACACACACACCCCCACTATAATACCTGCATCTAACAATTAAGATGAAACTACATAGAGAGTGTAGTAGAGGGGGTTTTGTTTGTTTTTAAACCTGAGAAGAATAGGTGATGGCAAATCTTAATCTGCCCAGGCCTTACATGCTCCCTAAAACAGAGTTCTTGAACAGAAAAGACGTAAGGATAGATAGCTTCAAGTTGAATAAGAAAACTTTGGTTAAGTGTCCATAGATAGCTTCAAGTTGAATAAGAAAACTTTGGTTAAGTGTCCTTTATAGAAGCTATCCACACTAAACCCATCATAAAGAACATTATTTTGAATAAAAGAACCTAGAACTCCCCATTGGGTGCCCACATAAGTGAAGTTCGGTGGAGCTTTTAGAATTTCTACTATATTCAGTCTTGTGATTTATGTACAGAACTTGCTCTTCCTGCCATGCAAGAAGGTTGCTGGAGTTGTCACTTCCATCTAACCTTTTCCAGAAGTTAAGGAGTTCAGGATTTTTGATTCCTTGAGCACACAGCAGGAGAGTTCCCTGTTGAACATGCTCAATGAAGGCTGTCCTCCAGTCAAAAGTTGCATCAAGTAACTGTCTTGTGCAGAAGTATAGCACTTGGCCAATGCATTTACCTGGCCAAGAGCTATATTTCTGTTCCTTTCAAGGGTGCTTCAGAGGAGTCCTAGAGTAACAGAGCTGCAATAAAGAATATCACCAGAAAACCAAATCAAAAAGTTGTCAGTATCCACCATAGTATATAAACAGAGCATGATCCCAACATCAATTTGAACATCACAGGTCTAGTCACCTAGGCTATGTATTTGAACATACCTCCAAACAGCTTTTACAACTCAGAAAGTTAAGTGAAAATTTTAAACCAGCTTTTATGAATGTAACAGTCATTCTTGGAAGAAAAGAGCCCCCTGTTAGGTTATGCAATAAAAAAAGCTCATCTCCAGAGGAACAATGGCAGATGGGGGAACCTGAAGTCCCAGGAGAGCCTCAGCCCCATTGTCATTGTCCAGGGTGATACCCGTCAGGATGGTGACGGTTGGACTTGATGATCTTAAGGGGTCTTTTCCAACCTAAATGATTCTATGATTCTAAGATGAGTCAATGGGAGAGGCTCACAGACCGGGGGTGGGGGTGTGTGGGGGGGTACTGCCTAGGGAATATGGGACACATTATGGGATGCAGGGGAAGAGCATTTTGGGATCACACAAGACTTATTATGGGATGCTTAGGGGAGGAAGCAAAGGCAGGGGAAGGGAGGGATCTAGGTGGTTTGGGGAAAAACAAGCACGGGAAAACAGGGATAAAAGGGGCTGGTCACAGGTAAACAGATGGTCGGTCAGTATGCTTGTCTGGCCATACCCTGCACCTGATCAACACAGTCTGTCCTGTCTTCTCATTAAAATCCATTTTAACTCTTTTCCTGGATGAGGGAACTCTCTATTCTGTGTGTACATGTGTGCACGGAGGCCTAAACGCTAGCAACTAGAGTCAGACCACGGGTCATAGGGCCCATGTGTCTAGGGTGCCAGCAACTCGGAGCGAGTGAGGGTGTGCATGTTGGTGCATGACCACCTAACTAGCTGGCGAGTGGGTTAAGTGGCTTGGGGGCCAGGTGTGCATGTGTGCCCCTGGGGATGAGACAACCGAAGGAGTTGGCTACTGAAGGGTCCAGGGTGTTCAGGCCAACTGCTGGAGAGACCGTAGGGTCTGGGGGTTGACTAAGAGACCCCTTTATACACGTGTCTGGGCGCGAGGCAACTGGGGAGAGCGAGGATGCAGCTACTGGATGGGCTGAGTGTCTATGCCCAGTTATTGGAGAGACCCACAGCACATGTATCTGTGTTGCTGTGTGTTAAGGGAGGTTTGTACCAGCAGCTGGAGTAGGGCTACGGGCCTCGGGGGCTCATATGTCCACGTACCAGCAACTGGGGAGACCAGGGATCCAGGGGCCAGCTACTGCGCAGACTGAGTGTCTAAGCCCAGCTACTAGAGGGGTCCACATGGCATATATGTATATATTTCCTACTAACAAACCTTCATCCTGATCAGTCAGAGAGGGGAACAGGACGAGGCCATTGGTGTTGTTTGGGTTTGTGTGAATGCTGAGTGTTTCTGCCTGTGTTGATCTGTGTGACCAGCCGTGTGTGCATGTATGCATGTTGTATATGTGTGAGGCCTACTGGGAATACAGGCTCAGTCTCACTACTGGTTGGACCTGGGGGTATGGAGCTGCGGCAGCCTCGCCTCCATTGGACTATCAGATTCAGCAACCCCTAACATGCAGAGGATTAGGAAATGTCAAAAGCCTTTAGGTAGGCTATACTGGCCCATGACAAGTGTCCACAAGCTAAATGGCTAAGCAGTTTTTGCTTATGCTTTCAACACTGAAGGACACCTGACCTCGGTGCCGGGGAAGGTCATGGAGCAGATCATCTTGAGTGCCATCACATGGCACGTACAGGACAACCAGGTGATCAGGCCCAGTCAGCATGGATTCATGAAAGGCAGGTCCTGCTTGACTAACCTGATCTCCTTCTATGACAAGGTTACCTGCTCAGTGGATGAGGGAATGGCTGTGCATGTTGTTTACCTGGACTTTAGTAAAGCTTTCGACACGGTTTCCCACAGCATTCTCCTGGAGAAACTGGCTGCTCATGGCTTGGACGGGCGTACTCTTCGCTGGGTAAAAACCTGGCTGGATGGTCAGGCCCAAAGAGTTGGGGTGAATGGAGTGAAATCCAGTTGGTGGCCAGTCACAAGTGGTGTTCCCCAGGTCTCAGTATTGGGGACAGTTCTCTAATATCTTTATCAAGGATCTGGACGAGGGGATCGAGTGCACCCTCAGTAAGCTTGCAGACGACACCAAGTTGGGCGGGAGTGTTGACCTGCTTGAGGGTAGGAAGTCCCTTCAGAGGGATCTGGACAGGCTGGGTCGATGGGCCGGGGCCAATGGAATGAGATTCAACAAGGCCAAGTGCTGGGTCCTGCACTTGGGTCACAACAACCCCATGCAGCACTACAGGCTTGGGGAAGAGTGGCTGGAAAGCTGCCCGGCAGAAGAGGACCTGGGGGTGTTGGTGGACAGCCGGCTGAACATGAGCCAGCAGTGTGCCCAGGTGGCCAAGAAGGCCAGTAGCATCCTGGCCTGTATCAGAAATAGTGTGGCCAGCAGGACTAGGGGAGTGATCGTCCCCCTGTACTCGGCACTGGTGAGGCCCCACCTCGAGTACCGTGTTCAGTTTTGGGCCCCTCAGTACAAGAAAGACATTGAGGTGCTGGAGCGTGTCCAGAGAAGGGCAACAAGGCTGGTGAGGGATCTGGAGAACAAGTCTTATGAGAAGCGGCTGAGGGAACTGGGGTTGTTTAGCCTGGAGAAGAGGAGGCTGAGGGGAGACCTTATCGCTCTCTACAGCTACCTGAAAGGAGGTTGTAGCGAGGTGGGTGTCAGTCTCTTTTCCCAAGTAACGAGAGGAAATGGCCTCAAGTTGCGCCAGGGGAGATTTAGATTGGATATTAGGAAAAAGTTCTTCACCAAAAGGGTTGTCAAGCATTGAAACAGGCTGCTCAGGGAAGTGGTGGAGTCATCATCCCTGGAGGTATTTAAAAGATGTGTAGACGTGGCGCTTAGGAACATGGTTTAATGGTGGACTTGGTAGTATTAGGTTAACAGTTGGACTCAATGATCTTATGTGTCCTTTCCAACCTAAATGATTCTATGATTCTAAGGCAAAACTGGATGAATCAAGGCTTGGGATACAGTAGCTGAAGGGAACACTTTAGGATTCTAGGAGCTTTAAACATAAATATGAACCATATCTGGAGCACTATATGCAATGTTAAGCTTTAAAAATACATTTGTACCAGATCCATTTCCTGAAGTACAGTTATCTCAACTCTCACCAAACTGAAAATTAAATAAAAGGGAATTCAGGGGCTGACTATACGAGGGAAATTATCATCTTTACATGAATTGTAGCAGTTAAGACGTGCTCTCTTAATGTGTTCACAGTTCCAGGAGACCCACCATATCCTCAAGCAACGCTACTTATGACAGATGTTCCAACTCCCATATAGGTTGCTCTATCAAAAAGCATTTATCTCTAGGTCCATTGTGCAGTCAAAAATAGACTACAGTATCACAGTATCGTCAGGGTTGGAAGGGACCTCTGGAGATCATCTAAGTCCAACCCCCCTGCCACAGCAGGGACACCTACAGCAGGTTGCACAGGACAGTGTCCAGGCGGGTTTTGAATGTCTCCAGTGTGGGAGACTCCACAACCTCTCTGGGCAGCCTGTTCCAGTGCTCTGCCACCCTCAAAGTAAAGAAGTTCCTCCTCATGTTAAGATGGAACTTCCTGTGCTCAAGTTTGTGCCCGTTACCTCTTGTCCTATCACTGGGCACCACTGAAAAAAGACTCTTCTCATCTACCTGGCACCCTCCCCTTAAGTATTTCTAAGTATTGATAAGATCCCCCCTCAGTCTTCTTTTTTCTAGACTAAAAAGACCCAAGTCCCTGAGCCTTTCCTCATAAGAAAGATGCTCCAATCCCCTAATCATCTTTGTAGCCCTCTGCTGGACCCTCTCCAGCAGTTCCCTGTCCTTCTTGAACCGGGGAGCTCAGAACTGGACACAGTACTCCAGATGCGGCCTCACCAGGGCAGAGTAGAGGGGGAGGATGACCTCCCTCGACCTGCTGGCCACGCTCTTCTTGATACACCCCAGGATGCCATTGGCCTTCTTGGCCACCAGGGCACATTGCTGGCTCAAGATTCTTGTCCTATTGTTTTCTATTTGGCATTCTTGATTGATTCCCCCTAGTTCTCCCATTCTCCTTGCTGCTGGGATTTCTTGCAAAAAACAGATTCTAATAACAGAGAATCATAAAATGGTTTGGCTTGGAAGGGACCTTTAAAGATCATCTAGTCCAACCCCCCTGCCATGGGCAGGGACATCTTTCACTAGATCAGGTTGCTCGAAGCCCGGTCCAACCTGACCTTGAACACCTCCAATGATGGGGCATCCACAACTTCTCTGGGCAACCTGTGCTAGTGTCTCACCACCCTCATCTGTCCTGGTTTGAGGCCTAAACCACGACATCATCGTAAAGCATTTCTTCCTTATGTCCAATCCAAATCTACCCTCCTTCAGTTTAAAACCGTTGCCCCTTGTCCTGTCACTACAGGCCCTGGCGACAAGGCCCCCAGAGCCTTCTCCTCTCTGGGCTGAACAACCCCAACTCTCTCAGCCTGTCTTCATAGGAGAGGTGCTCCAGCCCTCTGATCATTTTCGTGGCCCTCCTCTGGACCCGCTCCAACAGGTCCATGTCTTTCTTTTGCTGGGGACCCCAGAGGTAGATGCAGTACTCCAGGTGGGGTCTCACGAGAGCGGAGTAGAGGGGGAGAATGACCTCCCTCGACCTGCTGGCCACACTTCTTTTGATGCAGCCCAGGATACGATTGGCTTTCTGGGCTGCAAGTGCACATTGCTGGCTCATGTCCAACGTTTCATCCACCAGTATCCCCAAGTCCTTCTCGGCAGGGCTGCTCTCAATCCATTCTTCCCCCAGTCTGTATTGATGCCGGGGATTGCCCCAACCCAGATGCAGGACCCTGCACTTGGCCTTGTTGAACTTCATGAGGTTCACATGGGCCCACTCCTCAAGCATGTCAAGGTCCCTCTGGATAGCATCCCTTCCCTCAAGCACCACGCAGCTTGGTGTCGTCGGCAAACTTGCTGAGGGTGCACGCAATCCCAATGTCCATGTCACTGATGAAGATATTCAACAGTATTGGTCCCAATATGGACCTCTGAGGAACACCACTTGTTACCGGTTTCCATTTGGACATTGAGCTATTGACTGTAACTCTCTGGATGCGACCATCCAGCCAGTTCCTTATCCATGTAACAGTCCATCTATCAAACCCATATCTCTCCAATTTAACGACAAGGATGCTGTGGGGGACCGTGTCAAAGGCCTAACAGAAGTCCAGGTAGATGACATCTGTAGCTCTTCCCTTGTCCACCAGTGCAGTCACTCCATTGTAGAAGGCCACCAGATTAGTCTGGCACGATTTGCCCTTGGTGAAGCCATGAAGCTCTCAACCTGTGTACTGCTGTTTTTCAAAGACAGCTGTGTGCAATTAATCCATTTTTTTATGTAGAGGACAACCCCCCCCACCACCTTTCCTTCCTTGCCTGTCCCTCCTCAACAGTTTATAGCCATCGATTGTAGTGTTCCAGTTGTGTGATTCATCCCACCAAGTTTCAGTGATAGTGACAAGATCATAGGTTTCCAGCTGCACAGTGGCTTCCAGCTCCTCCTGTTTGTTACCCACGCTGCGTGCATTGGTATAGAGACACTTCAGTTGGAATGTCGACTGTCTCACCTTTTTGGCGGAACCTTTTTGGAGAGTTGGGGGGCATTCCTCACTACTCCGGTAGGTGCGCTCATCACCCTGTTGCTTGTGAGTACACAAGTGTCATGGCTTTGAACCCCACCCCCCAAGTTCGTTGGTTTAAAGCGCGATTCACTAATACAGCCAATCTGCCAGCAAAGATGCTCCTTCCTCTTCTAGATAGGTGGATCCCATCTCTCCCCAATAGGCCGTATTCATTGAAGAACATCCTGAGATCATAGAAGCCAAAGCCCTGGCGACGACACCAGCCACCAAGCCAGGTGTTGATCTGTATGATGTGTCGACTTCTGCCCGCACCCCTATCCCTGACTCACAAGACAGAGGAGAAGATCACTTGGACCCCTGTCCCCTTCAGTTGTGCCCCCAGGGCTCTGAAGTCCTGCTTGATCTTGCCCAGGCTATGCTTTACTGTGTCATTGGTGCTCACGTGGAAAAGAAGTAGGGGACAGTAGTCTGCGCTTTTAACCAGTTGTGGCAGTCTCTCTGTGACATCCCAGATCTTGGCTCCTGGCAAGCAGCAAACTTCCCTTGACTGTATATCAGGCCAACAGATGGGTGCCTCGGTGCCTCTCAGCAGAGAGTCGCCCACTACTAGCACTCGCCGCTTCCTTTTGCAGCTTTTAGTGTGTGCAACTGGTGCGGTTTCTCCCTGTGAGTCTTGCTCATTGGCTTCACCCACTGCCAAGACTTCGTATCTGTTGCTGGTTGGTACATACGAGGAAATGGGGGGGAAGTGATATCCTGCTGCCACAAGTTACCAGAGACCATTGGTGAAACACTGGCACAGGTTGCCCAGAGAGGTGGTAGATGCCCCATCCCTGGAAACATTCAAGGTCAGGTTGGACAGGGCTTTGAGCAACCTGATCTAGTTGAAGATGTCCCTGCTCATTGCAGGGGGGTTGGACTAGATGACCTTTAAAGGTCCCTTCCAACCCAAACCATTCTATGATTCTATGGTGCCTCCTTCTCCAAGGTGCTGTCTGTTTCCTGTTGATGCTCTTTGTCTGGTAGTCCTTGGAGGTCAGTGCCATGGAGCCCTAATATTTCTTCTTGCAACACCTCAAATAGTACTCTGTTTCTTGTTCCCCTTCCCTAATACAGCGTAACCTGCTGACTTCCTCCTGCAGCTCCTCCACCCGCTTGCCTGAGTGACTCCACCAGAGCACACCTTGCACGGGTGGAGCTTGCACCCTCCTCCACCCAGGAGTGTGGGGTGCAGTCTTTGCAGCCCTCCACCTGGACAGCAGCTTCCCTGATAGGAAGCTCCGTCTGGGTGGCCACCTCCACTCGTCCCAGGCTAGCCTGGCTAGATAGATGGGCTCCCAGCTGCTGCAGAGCACAGTCCTCACCTAGTCTCTGCCCCCATGCTTCCGACAATCCCAAAGCACTGCCTAAAAGCCCTTCTAATTCCCTGGAGACCTCAAGCTGCTGGGTAGGTTTGCACAGCCACCACCTAGCTGGGGTGACCGTCGGGGCTGCAGCCTAAGCCTGTGGGTGAGCAGAGCAGGCAGCAGCTCGACAACGGGTAGAGTGCACCGCCCTTCTCACGCAAACTGCTGCACCGCTCCCCTCAGGGGCTGCTCCCTGTTTGCGTGCCCTGGCCGCTGGCACTCCCTAGGGGCCAGTTATATGCAGCTTCCCGCGGTTTGAACTGGCCGTGGGGACTGCTGGCACTGCCCAACTCTCGCCTGCCCCTCTCGTGAGACCTGTCGCCTGCCAGCCGGTCCCTCCACACACACAACCCAAGGGTGCCGGGGGCCCAGAAACCCTCTCAAACACCCCCTGGGGACCTCACAAGCTTGGCGCTCTTCTCAGCACACGGCAACAACTGCTGCTGCTGCTGCTAGCATTGGCTTCCCATGTTTTGAACTGGCCGCAGGAACCGTCAGCATCCACATCTTTAACATCCATCAGTCTCTTACAAATATTAATTACAGCAAAGGTTTAGCTTCCTGAGGTGAAACAAACTTGATCTTGCTGGATGAGAAATACTTCAGGTTGCTCATCGTCAGTGTTTTTCACCATTTACGTACAGAGACAAAGTCCTCAATGAAAGCAGAGCTCAAATAGAAAGGGACTGATGTTTTAAAACCATGCATTTATATTGCTTGGCACTTAGAAACACTTCTAACAAAATTCTGCACAAATTGAAGTCCTGCCATCAATTACATGTTCTCAAAGATTTGGGGTTAACTTTTTATTTCTTAAAAGCTTAGACTTCTTGGGTTGATGTTGAGACGACTGGATAGATCAGAATGACAGGTCATTCCCTTATTTTAAGGGGGATAATTTTCTTTCTGTTGTGCCAGCAACTGGACCAAGTGGGGGTCTAAGTGCAACAGGAGTGAGGAACACGGGTCAGAGGGCCCATGTGTCTTTTTACACTCCGGTTGATATAATTCTCATGGAGAGCAGGATCTGGCTTGTATCTTTCCAACTCTTGCCATTACTCTTACCCTTTTTCTTAATTATCTGTATTTTTAACTTTTGGGATAATTATATTAGTTGGTAATGTTTTCTCTTTTCAGTGGACTAAATTCATAATAACAACTTCTTATATTTTAATTGTACTGTTTTTGGCTGGGATAGAGTAAATTTTCTTCATAGTAGCCTTTATGGGGCTATGTTTTGGATTTGTGCTGGAAACAGTGTTGATAACACAAAGATGTTTTCAGTTATTGCTGAGCAGTGCTTACACAGAGTCAAGGCCTTTTCTGCTCCTCATACCGCCCTGACAGCGAGTAGGCTGGGGGTACACAAGAAGTTGGGGGGGGGGGCACAGCCGGGACAGCCGACCCAAACAGACCAAAGGGATATCCCATTGTCGTGGTTTGGGCTGGACTGGCCACTGAGACAAACGACAGATGCTCTCCCCCACCTCTCTCTCCAAGGAGAGGGGGGAGAGAGAGAAAGAGATTTATGAGTTTAGAAGGAACTAAACTACTTTAATGAAAATATTAAGAAAATAATAAAAGTGAAATAATGAAATATATACAAGATATACAAAACCGTATCAAGGTCCCAGGATGACGATCACGTCACTGGCAGGCACTGGGAAAGTCCCAGACTGGACTCAGCGACGGACAGGAACTGGATTCCAGATCTGGATTCAGGAATGCGCAGATCGGGATCAAAGGCAGACGAACAGACAGAGTCCTCCTCGGACGCCGGCCATTGAAGAAAGAGAGCTGACCCTTTGATGCCTCAGCTTTTATACTGAGCATGAGGCAGATGGGATGGAATACCCCGTTGGTCAGTTTTGGGTCACCTGTCCTGTCCGCTCCTCCCCGCAGGTGCGACCCCTCTACGCTTTTCCTCTTCCCACCCTCCAACGGGGCACATAACAAAGTTAGCTGGCCTTGGTTGTTATAGCAACAAGTATAAGCAGGAGCCTCTCTGCATACCATCCCTTGGCATCAACTATAAACATAGGTCTTATCACTCTGAGAGCGAACATTGTCTGCACAATATGCTGTTAATTTCAGTAGTTAGAAGAGACTTAGCTGCAAAGTAAAATTACTGAACGGAAAATTGGTTCTGTTTTACCTCAAACCAGGACACCCATACCATATGACGTCACGCTCAGCAATAAAAGCTGGGGGAAGAAGGAGGAAGGGGGGGACGTTTGGAGTTTTATGGGGTTTGTCTTTCCAAGTAACCGTTATGCATGATGGAGCCCTGCTTTCCTGGAAAAGGCTAAACATCTGCCTGCCGATAGGAAGTGGTGAATGAATTCCTTATTTTGCTTTGCTTGCGTGCGCGGCTTTTGCTTTACCTGTTAAACTGTCTTTATCTCAACCCATGAGTTTTCTTATTTTTACCCTTCCAATTCTCTCCCCCATCCCACCGGGGGGGAGTCTGCGAGCGGCTGTGTGGTGCTTAGTTGCTGGCCAGGGTTAAACCACGACAGTAATGCTTAAGGATTATTATTAAAATGTTGTGGGGGACCGTATCAAAGGCCTTACAGAAGTCCAGGTAGATGACATCTGTAGCTCTTCCCTTGTCCAACGAAGCAGTCACTCCATTGCAGAAGGCCACTAGATTAGTCTGGCATGATTTGCCCTTGGTGAAGTCATGTTGGCTGTCTCCAATCACTGTCCTGTCTTCCATATGGTTCAACATTTCAATAGTAAAGAAATAATAAGCAGGTTTTTTTAGATAAGTTCAGGAAAGAAGTAGTTATGTAATTACTTAACTATAATATATGCAATAAAATCATTATTAAATATAATTTCAAAATCATGTTTATCCATAGTTATTCCATAATGGTATAAGAGGCAATGCTCTTCCTACCTGTGATCTGAGTAGAAAATACCTGTGGTACTTTAAAATCCAGTCCCATGAGTCTGTAAACATACATGTATTTAAGAGATGTCATTGAGTAGAAATCATGAGTCTACTGTGCTTTATGAGTTGCTGTTGAGTTCACTCAAGATACACGATTTTATAGATTTACCTGAAATACTTGTCTCGTGTCTCTTCAACTTTGAAGTAAATATCTGCTTTTTTAATTATCCTCTCTAAGATGAGGGCTACGTACTAATATCAAGGTGGAACTTTACCAATATACTGTTTTTTTCTTGACAGCTGGAAGATGGACACACTTTATTTGACTACGATGTTGGACTAAATGACATAGTTCAGCTTTTGATACGCTCTGCATCTGAAGCTGCTACCACTTCTGTGACAAATCAGGGTGGAGAGGTCAATCCCTGTGCTGTTTCCAACTGTAAAAACAAAGTCAAAAGAGCATCAAGTAGCAGATCACCGAATCAGGCATCTACATCAGCTTGCTTGTTTCTTATAGATCCTGGCATTGGATTGTACAAGGTATGTGCGAGTTTTGAAAGTAGGGGCCTTATCTTGCATCTATCACTTTAATTTTATTGCTTTTACAGGCCTGTATCTTCAAACAGTTTTCTTTCATGACCAGCTTTATGTCAGTGAGACTGAGAGAGTCAAGATTCGTTTGCACCATGGAGATTAAAATAAATCTTAAACTGAGTTAACAAATCATTTAGAAGCTAAAACTGGTTGAACACTGGAAAATATTGCCCAGAGAGGTGGTGGAGTCTCCATCTTTGGAGATATTCAAAACCTGACTGGACGTGGTCCTGGGCAACCTGTTCTAGCTGACCCTGCTTGAGCAAGGAGGTTGGACTAGGTGATCTCAAGAAGTCCCTTCCAACCTAAATGATTCTGTGATTCTGTGAACAGATGCAATTGGAATTTGTTATTAGCTAAGGCATTCTGCTTTCCAAACCTAGCATACAGGTGTGTAAAATAGAGTCCCTAATGACCTAAGGAGGTAATTTGTTAAAAATTATTGCAAGGTAACTTAAACAGTGATTATTTCATCGCTGATCTATAATTTTCAACATCATCTCTACCACTTTTTTAAAATTTGTTCAAAAATGGCTACCCTTTTATAGACAGCTTGCTTTAAGGAGAGGAACCATCAGCAAGTTAATATATATGTGTGTCTATGTATATAGCTCAAGAACAAAGTAGCAAGTATTGGGGGCCCTGGTGGAATTCACAGTCTTGAGGGATATAGGACGGGTGAAGAATGAAGTCAAGACACTGAATTTTAGGAGAGCAAACTTTCAGTTGTTTAAGGAATTAGTGGATGGGGCCCCCTGAGAAACTCCCCTCAGGGATAAAGGAGCTGAATAGAGCTGGCAGCTATTAAAGGACTTTTCTTAGAGCACAAGAACTATCGATTCCCATGTGCAAGAAATCAAGCAAGGAAGGCAGGAGACCAGCATGGCTGAGTAAGGACTTCCTGGTCAAACTGAAACACAAGAGGGAAACGCATAGGCAGCGGAAGCAGGGGCATGCATCCTGGGAAGAATATAGAAACGCTGCTCAGATGTGTAGGGATGGGATCAGGAAAGCTATGGCACAACTGGAGTTGAATTTGGCAAGAGATGCAAAGAATAACAAGAAGGGTTTCTACAGGTACATTGGCCAGAAAAGGAAGACAAAAGAAATTGTACCCCCCTGATAAATAGGACAGGGGATCTGGTGACAACTGACATGGAGAAGGCAGAGGTCCTCAACAATTTTTTTGTCTCACTTTTCAATGGTAATCTCTCTTCCCACATCTCTCGAGTCCCTGAATCTCAAGGCAGGCACTGGGGGAAGTGCCATCTGCTCACCATCATATATGAAAAGTCGTGGCAGACACGCGAAATCCACAGTGACTGGAAAAAAAGGGAATCATCACACCTATTTTTAAAAAGGGTAAAGGGGAGGGCCCCAGGATCTACCGACCAGTCAGCCTCAACTCCGTGCCAAGTAACCAAGGGCAAATCATGCCAGACTAATCTAGTGGCCTTCTGCAATGGAGTGACTGCTTCGTTGGACAAGGGAAGAGCTACAGATGTCATCTACCTGGACTTCTGTAAGGCCTTTGATACGGTCCCCCACAACATTTTAATAATAATCCTTAAGCATTACTGTCGTGGTTTAACCCTGGCCAGCAACTAAGCACCACACAGCCGCTCGCAGACTCCCCCCCGGTGGGATGGGGGAGAGAATTGGAAGGGTAAAAATAAGAAAACTCATGGGTTGAGATAAAGACAGTTTAACAGGTAAAGCAAAAGCCGCGCACGCAAGCAAAGCAAAATAAGGAATTCATTCACCACTTCCTATCGGCAGGCAGATGTTTAGCCTTTTCCAGGAAAGCAGGGCTCCATCATGCATAACGGTTACTTGGAAAGACAAACCCCATAAAACTCCAAACGTCCCCCCCTTCCTCCTTCTTCCCCCAGCTTTTATTGCTGAGCGTGACGTCATATGGTATGGGTGTCCTGGTTTGAGGTAAAACAGAACCAATTTTCCGTTCAGTAATTTTACTTTGCAGCTAAGTCTCTTCTAACTACTGAAATTAACAGCATATTGTGCAGACAATGTTCGCTCTCAGAGTGATAAGACCTATGTTTATAGTTGATGCCAAGGGATGGTATGCAGAGAGGCTCCTGCTTATACTTGTTGCTATAACAACCAAGGCCAGCTAACTTTGTTATGTGCCCCGTTGGAGGGTGGGAAGAGGAAAAGCGTAGAGGGGTCGCACCTGCGGGGAGGAGCGGACAGGACAGGTGACCCAAAACTGACCAACGGGGTATTCCATCCCATCTGCCTCATGCTCAGTATAAAAGCTGAGGCATCAAAGGGTCAGCTCTCTTTCTTCAATGGCCGGCGTCCGAGGAGGACTCTGTCTGTTCGTCTGCCTTTGATCCCGATCTGCGCATTCCTGAATCCAGATCTGGAATCCAGTTCCTGTCCGTCGCTGAGTCCAGTCTGGGACTTTCCCAGTGCCTGCCAGTGACGTGATCGTCATCCTGGGACCTTGATACGGTTTTGTATATCTTGTATATATTTCATTATTTCACTTTTATTATTTTCTTAATATTTTCATTAAAGTAGTTTAGTTCCTTCTAAACTCATAAATCTCTTTCTCTCTCTCCCCCCTCTCCTTGGAGAGAGAGGTGGGGGAGAGCATCTGTCGTTTGTCTCAGTGGCCAGTCCAGCCCAAACCACGACAATGGGATATCCCTTTGGTCTGTTTGGGTCGGCTGTCCCGGCTGTGCCCCCCCCCAACTTCTTGTGTACCCCCAGCCTACTCGCTGTCAGGGCGGTATGAGGAGCAGAAAAGGCCTTGACTCTGTGTAAGCACTGCTCAGCAATAACTGAAAACATCTTTGTGTTATCAACACTGTTTCCAGCACAAATCCAAAACATAGCCCCATAAAGGCTACTATGAAGAAAATTTACTCTATCCCAGCCAAAAACAGTACAATTAAAATATAAGAAGTTGTTATTATGAATTTAGTCCACTGAAAAGAGAAAACATTACCAACTAATATAATTATCCCAAAAGTTAAAAATACAGATAATTAAGAAAAAGGGTAAGAGTAATGGCAAGAGTTGGAAAGATACAAGCCAGATCCTGCTCTCCATGAGAATTATATCAACCGGAGTGTAAAAAGACACATGGGCCCTCTGACCCGTGTTCCTCACTCCTGTTGCACTTAGACCCCCACTTGGTCCAGTTGCTGGCACAACAGAAAGAAAATTATCCCCCTTAAAATAAGGGAATGACCTGTCATTCTGATCTATCCAGTCGTCTCAACATCAACCCAAGAAGTCTAAGCTTTTAAGAAATAAAAAGTTAACCCCAAATCTTTGAGAACATGTAATTGATGGCAGGACTTCAATTTGTGCAGAATTTTGTTAGAAGTGTTTCTAAGTGCCAAGCAATATAAATGCATGGTTTTAAAACATCAGTCCCTTTCTATTTGAGCTCTGCTTTCATTGAGGACTTTGTCTCTGTACGTAAATGGTGAAAAACACTGACGATGAGCAACCTGAAGTATTTCTCATCCAGCAAGATCAAGTTTGTTTCACCTCAGGAAGCTAAACCTTTGCTGTAATTAATATTTGTAAGAGACTGATGGATGTTAAAGATGTGGATGCTGACGGTTCCTGCGGCCAGTTCAAAACATGGGAAGCCAATGCTAGCAGCAGCAGCAGCAGTTGTTGCCGTGTGCTGAGAAGAGCGCCAAGCTTGTGAGGTCCCCAGGGGGTGTTTGAGAGGGTTTCTGGGCCCCCGGCACCCTTGGGTTGTGTGTGTGGAGGGACCGGCTGGCAGGCGACAGGTCTCACGAGAGGGGCAGGCGAGAGTTGGGCAGTGCCAGCAGTCCCCACGGCCAGTTCAAACCGCGGGAAGCTGCATATAACTGGCCCCTAGGGAGTGCCAGCGGCCAGGGCACGCAAACAGGGAGCAGCCCCTGAGGGGAGCGGTGCAGCAGTTTGCGTGAGAAGGGCGGTGCACTCTACCCGTTGTCGAGCTGCTGCCTGCTCTGCTCACCCACAGGCTTAGGCTGCAGCCCCGACGGTCACCCCAGCTAGGTGGTGGCTGTGCAAACCTACCCAGCAGCTTGAGGTCTCCAGGGAATTAGAAGGGCTTTTAGGCAGTGCTTTGGGATTGTCGGAAGCATGGGGGCAGAGACTAGGTGAGGACTGTGCTCTGCAGCAGCTGGGAGCCCATCTATCTAGCCAGGCTAGCCTGGGACGAGTGGAGGTGGCCACCCAGACGGAGCTTCCTATCAGGGAAGCTGCTGTCCAGGTGGAGGGCTGCAAAGACTGCACCCCACACTCCTGGGTGGAGGAGGGTGCAAGCTCCACCCGTGCAAGGTGTGCTCTGGTGGAGTCACTCAGGCAAGCGGGTGGAGGAGCTGCAGGAGGAAGTCAGCAGGTTACGCTGTATTAGGGAAGGGGAACAAGAAACAGAGTACTATTTGAGGTGTTGCAAGAAGAAATATTAGGGCTCCATGGCACTGACCTCCAAGGACTACCAGACAAAGAGCATCAACAGGAAACAGACAGCACCTTGGAGAAGGAGGCACCATAGAATCATAGAATGGTTTGGGTTGGAAGGGACCTTTAAAGGTCATCTAGTCCAACCCCCCTGCAATGAGCAGGGACATCTTCAACTAGATCAGGTTGCTCAAAGCCCTGTCCAACCTGACCTTGAATGTTTCCAGGGATGGGGCATCTACCACCTCTCTGGGCAACCTGTGCCAGTGTTTCACCAATGGTCTCTGGTAACTTGTGGCAGCAGGATATCACTTCCCCCCCATTTCCTCGTATGTACCAACCAGCAACAGATACGAAGTCTTGGCAGTGGGTGAAGCCAATGAGCAAGACTCACAGGGAGAAACCGCACCAGTTGCACACACTAAAAGCTGCAAAAGGAAGCGGCGAGTGCTAGTAGTGGGCGACTCTCTGCTGAGAGGCACCGAGGCACCCATCTGTTGGCCTGATATACAGTCAAGGGAAGTTTGCTGCTTGCCAGGAGCCAAGATCTGGGATGTCACAGAGAGACTGCCACAACTGGTTAAAAGCGCAGACTACTGTCCCCTACTTCTTTTCCACGTGAGCACCAATGACACAGTAAAGCATAGCCTGGGCAAGATCAAGCAGGACTTCAGAGCCCTGGGGGCACAACTGAAGGGGACAGGGGTCCAAGTGATCTTCTCCTCTGTCTTGTGAGTCAGGGATAGGGGTGCGGGCAGAAGTCGACACATCATACAGATCAACACCTGGCTTGGTGGCTGGTGTCGTCGCCAGGGCTTTGGCTTCTATGATCTCAGGATGTTCTTCAATGAATACGGCCTATTGGGGAGAGATGGGATCCACCTATCTAGAAGAGGAAGGAGCA
This sequence comes from Pluvialis apricaria, assembly GCA_017639485.1. Lineage (NCBI taxonomy): Eukaryota > Metazoa > Chordata > Aves > Charadriiformes > Charadriidae > Pluvialis > Pluvialis apricaria. Next base: position 25,051,124 of record CM030043.1, on the reverse strand, counting down.
TCTTTGCTGGCAGATTGGCTGTATTAGTGAATCGCGCTTTAAACCAACGAACTTGGGGGGTGGGGTTCAAAGCCATGACACTTGTGTACTCACAAGCAACAGGGTGATGAGCGCACCTACCGGAGTAGTGAGGAATGCCCCCCAACTCTCCAAAAAGGTTCCGCCAAAAAGGTGAGACAGTCGACATTCCAACTGAAGTGTCTCTATACCAATGCACGCAGCGTGGGTAACAAACAGGAGGAGCTGGAAGCCACTGTGCAGCTGGAAACCTATGATCTTGTCACTATCACTGAAACTTGGTGGGATGAATCACACAACTGGAACACTACAATCGATGGCTATAAACTGTTGAGGAGGGACAGGCAAGGAAGGAAAGGTGGTGGGGGGGTTGTCCTCTACATAAAAAAATGGATTAATTGCACACAGCTGTCTTTGAAAAACAGCAGTACACAGGTTGAGAGCTTCATGGCTTCACCAAGGGCAAATCGTGCCAGACTAATCTGGTGGCCTTCTACAATGGAGTGACTGCACTGGTGGACAAGGGAAGAGCTACAGATGTCATCTACCTGGACTTCTGTTAGGCCTTTGACACGGTCCCCCACAGCATCCTTGTCGTTAAATTGGAGAGATATGGGTTTGATAGATGGACTGTTACATGGATAAGGAACTGGCTGGATGGTCGCATCCAGAGAGTTACAGTCAATAGCTCAATGTCCAAATGGAAACCGGTAACAAGTGGTGTTCCTCAGAGGTCCATATTGGGACCAATACTGTTGAATATCTTCATCAGTGACATGGACATTGGGATTGCGTGCACCCTCAGCAAGTTTGCCGACGACACCAAGCTGCGTGGTGCTTGAGGGAAGGGATGCTATCCAGAGGGACCTTGACATGCTTGAGGAGTGGGCCCATGTGAACCTCATGAAGTTCAACAAGGCCAAGTGCAGGGTCCTGCATCTGGGTTGGGGCAATCCCCGGCATCAATACAGACTGGGGGAAGAATGGATTGAGAGCAGCCCTGCCGAGAAGGACTTGGGGATACTGGTGGATGAAACGTTGGACATGAGCCAGCAATGTGCACTTGCAGCCCAGAAAGCCAATCGTATCCTGGGCTGCATCAAAAGAAGTGTGGCCAGCAGGTCGAGGGAGGTCATTCTCCCCCTCTACTCCGCTCTCGTGAGACCCCACCTGGAGTACTGCATCTACCTCTGGGGTCCCCAGCAAAAGAAAGACATGGACCTGTTGGAGCGGGTCCAGAGGAGGGCCACGAAAATGATCAGAGGGCTGGAGCACCTCTCCTATGAAGACAGGCTGAGAGAGTTGGGGTTGTTCAGCCCAGAGAGGAGAAGGCTCTGGGGGCCTTGTCGCCAGGGCCTGTAGTGACAGGACAAGGGGCAACGGTTTTAAACTGAAGGAGGGTAGATTTGGATTGGACATAAGGAAGAAATGCTTTACGATGATGTCGTGGTTTAGGCCTCAAACCAGGACAGATGAGGGTGGTGAGACACTAGCACAGGTTGCCCAGAGAAGTTGTGGATGCCCCATCATTGGAGGTGTTCAAGGTCAGGTTGGACCGGGCTTCGAGCAACCTGATCTAGTGAAAGATGTCCCTGCCCATGGCAGGGGGGTTGGACTAGATGATCTTTAAAGGTCCCTTCCAAGCCAAACCATTTTATGATTCTCTGTTATTAGAATCTGTTTTTTGCAAGAAATCCCAGCAGCAAGGAGAATGGGAGAACTAGGGGGAATCAATCAAGAATGCCAAATAGAAAACAATAGGACAAGAATCTTGAGCCAGCAATGTGCCCTGGTGGCCAAGAAGGCCAATGGCATCCTGGGGTGTATCAAGAAGAGCGTGGCCAGCAGGTCGAGGGAGGTCATCCTCCCCCTCTACTCTGCCCTGGTGAGGCCGCATCTGGAGTACTGTGTCCAGTTCTGAGCTCCCCGGTTCAAGAAGGACAGGGAACTGCTGGAGAGGGTCCAGCAGAGGGCTACAAAGATGATTAGGGGATTGGAGCATCTTTCTTATGAGGAAAGGCTCAGGGACTTGGGTCTTTTTAGTCTAGAAAAAAGAAGACTGAGGGGGGATCTTATCAATACTTAGAAATACTTAAGGGGAGGGTGCCAGGTAGATGAGAAGAGTCTTTTTTCAGTGGTGCCCAGTGATAGGACAAGAGGTAACGGGCACAAACTTGAGCACAGGAAGTTCCATCTTAACATGAGGAGGAACTTCTTTACTTTGAGGGTGGCAGAGCACTGGAACAGGCTGCCCAGAGAGGTTGTGGAGTCTCCCACACTGGAGACATTCAAAACCCGCCTGGACACTGTCCTGTGCAACCTGCTGTAGGTGTCCCTGCTGTGGCAGGGGGGTTGGACTTAGATGATCTCCAGAGGTCCCTTCCAACCCTGACGATACTGTGATACTGTAGTCTATTTTTGACTGCACAATGGACCTAGAGATAAATGCTTTTTGATAGAGCAACCTATATGGGAGTTGGAACATCTGTCATAAGTAGCGTTGCTTGAGGATATGGTGGGTCTCCTGGAACTGTGAACACATTAAGAGAGCACGTCTTAACTGCTACAATTCATGTAAAGATGATAATTTCCCTCGTATAGTCAGCCCCTGAATTCCCTTTTATTTAATTTTCAGTTTGGTGAGAGTTGAGATAACTGTACTTCAGGAAATGGATCTGGTACAAATGTATTTTTAAAGCTTAACATTGCATATAGTGCTCCAGATATGGTTCATATTTATGTTTAAAGCTCCTAGAATCCTAAAGTGTTCCCTTCAGCTACTGTATCCCAAGCCTTGATTCATCCAGTTTTGCCTTAGAATCATAGAATCATTTAGGTTGGAAAGGACACATAAGATCATTGAGTCCAACTGTTAACCTAATACTACCAAGTCCACCATTAAACCATGTTCCTAAGCGCCACGTCTACACATCTTTTAAATACCTCCAGGGATGATGACTCCACCACTTCCCTGAGCAGCCTGTTTCAATGCTTGACAACCCTTTTGGTGAAGAACTTTTTCCTAATATCCAATCTAAATCTCCCCTGGCGCAACTTGAGGCCATTTCCTCTCGTTACTTGGGAAAAGAGACTGACACCCACCTCGCTACAACCTCCTTTCAGGTAGCTGTAGAGAGCGATAAGGTCTCCCCTCAGCCTCCTCTTCTCCAGGCTAAACAACCCCAGTTCCCTCAGCCGCTTCTCATAAGACTTGTTCTCCAGATCCCTCACCAGCCTTGTTGCCCTTCTCTGGACACGCTCCAGCACCTCAATGTCTTTCTTGTACTGAGGGGCCCAAAACTGAACACGGTACTCGAGGTGGGGCCTCACCAGTGCCGAGTACAGGGGGACGATCACTCCCCTAGTCCTGCTGGCCACACTATTTCTGATACAGGCCAGGATGCTACTGGCCTTCTTGGCCACCTGGGCACACTGCTGGCTCATGTTCAGCCGGCTGTCCACCAACACCCCCAGGTCCTCTTCTGCCGGGCAGCTTTCCAGCCACTCTTCCCCAAGCCTGTAGTGCTGCATGGGGTTGTTGTGACCCAAGTGCAGGACCCAGCACTTGGCCTTGTTGAATCTCATTCCATTGGCCCCGGCCCATCGACCCAGCCTGTCCAGATCCCTCTGAAGGGACTTCCTACCCTCAAGCAGGTCAACACTCCCGCCCAACTTGGTGTCGTCTGCAAGCTTACTGAGGGTGCACTCGATCCCCTCGTCCAGATCCTTGATAAAGATATTAGAGAACTGTCCCCAATACTGAGACCTGGGGAACACCACTTGTGACTGGCCACCAACTGGATTTCACTCCATTCACCCCAACTCTTTGGGCCTGACCATCCAGCCAGGTTTTTACCCAGCGAAGAGTACGCCCGTCCAAGCCATGAGCAGCCAGTTTCTCCAGGAGAATGCTGTGGGAAACCGTGTCGAAAGCTTTACTAAAGTCCAGGTAAACAACATGCACAGCCATTCTCTCATCCACTGAGCAGGTAACCTTGTCATAGAAGGAGATCAGGTTAGTCAAGCAGGACCTGCCTTTCATGAATCCATGCTGACTGGGCCTGATCACCTGGTTGTCCTGTACGTGCCATGTGATGGCACTCAAGATGATCTGCTCCATGACCTTCCCCGGCACCGAGGTCAGGTGTCCTTCAGTGTTGAAAGCATAAGCAAAAACTGCTTAGCCATTTAGCTTGTGGACACTTGTCATGGGCCAGTATAGCCTACCTAAAGGCTTTTGACATTTCCTAATCCTCTGCATGTTAGGGGTTGCTGAATCTGATAGTCCAATGGAGGCGAGGCTGCCGCAGCTCCATACCCCCAGGTCCAACCAGTAGTGAGACTGAGCCTGTATTCCCAGTAGGCCTCACACATATACAACATGCATACATGCACACACGGCTGGTCACACAGATCAACACAGGCAGAAACACTCAGCATTCACACAAACCCAAACAACACCAATGGCCTCGTCCTGTTCCCCTCTCTGACTGATCAGGATGAAGGTTTGTTAGTAGGAAATATATACATATATGCCATGTGGACCCCTCTAGTAGCTGGGCTTAGACACTCAGTCTGCGCAGTAGCTGGCCCCTGGATCCCTGGTCTCCCCAGTTGCTGGTACGTGGACATATGAGCCCCCGAGGCCCGTAGCCCTACTCCAGCTGCTGGTACAAACCTCCCTTAACACACAGCAACACAGATACATGTGCTGTGGGTCTCTCCAATAACTGGGCATAGACACTCAGCCCATCCAGTAGCTGCATCCTCGCTCTCCCCAGTTGCCTCGCGCCCAGACACGTGTATAAAGGGGTCTCTTAGTCAACCCCCAGACCCTACGGTCTCTCCAGCAGTTGGCCTGAACACCCTGGACCCTTCAGTAGCCAACTCCTTCGGTTGTCTCATCCCCAGGGGCACACATGCACACCTGGCCCCCAAGCCACTTAACCCACTCGCCAGCTAGTTAGGTGGTCATGCACCAACATGCACACCCTCACTCGCTCCGAGTTGCTGGCACCCCAGACACATGGGCCCTATGACCCGTGGTCTGACTCTAGTTGCTAGCGTTTAGGCCTCCGTGCACACATGTACACACAGAATAGAGAGTTCCCTCATCCAGGAAAAGAGTTAAAATGGATTTTAATGAGAAGACAGGACAGACTGTGTTGATCAGGTGCAGGGTATGGCCAGACAAGCATACTGACCGACCATCTGTTTACCTGTGACCAGCCCCTTTTATCCCTGTTTTCCCGTGCTTGTTTTTCCCCAAACCACCTAGATCCCTCCCTTCCCCTGCCTTTGCTTCCTCCCCTAAGCATCCCATAATAAGTCTTGTGTGATCCCAAAATGCTCTTCCCCTGCATCCCATAATGTGTCCCATATTCCCTAGGCAGTACCCCCCCACACACCCCCACCCCCGGTCTGTGAGCCTCTCCCATTGACTCATCTTAGAATCATAGAATCATTTAGGTTGGAAAAGACCCCTTAAGATCATCAAGTCCAACCGTCACCATCCTGACGGGTATCACCCTGGACAATGACAATGGGGCTGAGGCTCTCCTGGGACTTCAGGTTCCCCCACCTGCCATTGTTCCTCTGGAGATGAGCTTTTTTTATTGCATAACCTAACAGGGGGCTCTTTTCTTCCAAGAATGACTGTTACATTCATAAAAGCTGGTTTAAAATTTTCACTTAACTTTCTGAGTTGTAAAAGCTGTTTGGAGGTATGTTCAAATACATAGCCTAGGTGACTAGACCTGTGATGTTCAAATTGATGTTGGGATCATGCTCTGTTTATATACTATAGGTGGATACTGACAACTTTTTGATTTGGTTTTCTGGTGATATTCTTTATTGCAGCTCTGTTACTCTAGGACTCCTCTGAAGCACCCTTGAAAGGAACAGAAATATAGCTCTTGGCCAGGTAAATGCATTGGCCAAGTGCTATACTTCTGCACAAGACAGTTACTTGATGCAACTTTTGACTGGAGGACAGCCTTCATTGAGCATGTTCAACAGGGAACTCTCCTGCTGTGTGCTCAAGGAATCAAAAATCCTGAACTCCTTAACTTCTGGAAAAGGTTAGATGGAAGTGACAACTCCAGCAACCTTCTTGCATGGCAGGAAGAGCAAGTTCTGTACATAAATCACAAGACTGAATATAGTAGAAATTCTAAAAGCTCCACCGAACTTCACTTATGTGGGCACCCAATGGGGAGTTCTAGGTTCTTTTATTCAAAATAATGTTCTTTATGATGGGTTTAGTGTGGATAGCTTCTATAAAGGACACTTAACCAAAGTTTTCTTATTCAACTTGAAGCTATCTATGGACACTTAACCAAAGTTTTCTTATTCAACTTGAAGCTATCTATCCTTACGTCTTTTCTGTTCAAGAACTCTGTTTTAGGGAGCATGTAAGGCCTGGGCAGATTAAGATTTGCCATCACCTATTCTTCTCAGGTTTAAAAACAAACAAAACCCCCTCTACTACACTCTCTATGTAGTTTCATCTTAATTGTTAGATGCAGGTATTATAGTGGGGGTGTGTGTGTGGGGGTGTGTGTGTGTGACAGTGGGGTTCAGAAGAAGATCAAAGGAGCTTCTCTGGGCTCCTGTTCCAGGAGCAGATCCTCCTGGAAACTCTGCTAAGGCACGTGGAAAATAAGGAGGTGATCAGTGACAGCCAACACGGCTTCATTAAGGGCAAATCGTGCCTGACAAATTTGGTGGCCTTCTATGACGGCGTTACAGCATTGGTGGGTAAGGGAAGAACAACTGACATCATCTAGCTGGACTTGTGCAAATCATTTGACACTGTCCCACACGACGTCCTGGTCTCTAAATTGGAGAGACATGGATTTGACCGATGGACCATTTGGTGGATAAGGAACTGGCTGGATGGCCGCACTCAAAGAGTTGCGGTCAACGGCTCCATGTCCAAGTGGTGAGCAGTGACGAGTTGGTGCTCCTCAGGGGTCGGTACTGGGACCGGTACTGTTTAACATCTTTGTTGGCAACATGGATGTTGGGATTGAGTGCACCCTCAGCATGTTTGCCGACAACACCAAGCTGTGTGGAGCGGTCGACACGCTGGCAGGAAGGGATGCCATCCAGAGGGACCTGGACAGGCTGAAGAGGTGGGCCTGTGCAAACCTCATGAAGTTCAACAAGGCCAAGTGCAGGGTCCTGCATCTGGGTTGGGGCAATCCCAAGCACAAATACAAGCTGGGCAGAGAATGGATTGAGAGCAGCCCTGCCGAGAAGGACTTGGGGATACTGGTGGATGAAACGTTGGACATGAGCCAGCAATGCACGATCGCAGCCCAGAAGGCCAACCGCATCCTGGGCTGCATCAAAAGAAGCGTGGCCAGCAGGTCGAGGGAGGTCATTCTCCCCCTCTACTCCGCTCTCGTGAGACCCCGCCTGGAGTACTGCATCCAGCTCTGGGGACCCCAGCACAAGAAAGACATGGACCTGTTGAAGCGGGTCCAGAGGAGGGCCACGAAGATGATCAGAGGGCTGGAGCACCTCTCCTATGAAGACAGGCTGAGAGAGTTGGGGTTGTTCAGCCCAGAGAGGAGAAGGCTCTAGGGAGACCTTATAGCAGCCTTCCAGTATCTGAAGGGTGCCTACAAGAAAGCTGGAGAGGGTCTTTTTACAAGGGCATGTAAGTAATAGGATGAGGGGTAATGGCTTCAAACGGGAAGAGGGTTGACTTAGATTAGATATCAGGAAGAAATTTTTCACTCTGAGGGTGGTGAGGCACTGGAACAGGTTGCCCAGGGAAGTTGTGGATGCCCCATCCCTGGAAGTGTTCGAGGCCAGGCTGGGTGGGGCTTTGAGCAAGCTGGTCTAGTGGGAGGTGTTCCTGCCCATGGCAGGGGGGTTGGAACTAGATGGTCTTCAAGGTCACTTCCAACCTGAACCATTCTATGATTCTGTGATAATATTCAGTTCCCATGGAAGTTTGCTTAAGTGAGTCATGCAAAAATGCTTCCAAGATTTCAGCCCAAACCACTACTGCAAACTCACTGCTAAGAATACAGAACAAATTATCACCAAATAAATTAACCAGCATACATTCAGAAGCAAAAGAAAAATATTATGTGCAAGTATACAGCATAGATATTTACAGGAAAGAGACCAAATAGACTCCATCTTATTTCTTAGGAAAGAGAACCTTGAAACGAGAAGGGCCTGAGGGGTAAGAGGAAAGACAATAAATATTTAAGTAGCTCATATTACTAACATGCAAAGAGTCACACAATAAAGAAATTAAAAAAAAAATCTATAAACTCTAAAAGATGTCAGAATAAAAAACAAAACGAAGAAAGGCAAGCAACATATAAGGTCATATGTTGTAAAGATAATGCCGGACTGCCATCTAATCTGAGGAAGGCCTTCCTTGCACAAAAGAAAAAAATAAGGTGCAAGCAAGAATAAAAAAATATATAGCCCATCTCCATCACACAACGGAGTACAGTACAGACACCCCAAGTTAGTGCTGGAAACAGAACAATATAGTTGTATTCGTGCAATGTCATTTCCAGTAGAGTTAAGTAGCTCTGACAGCGATGCTAATTACCCAATGAACAATGCTACTGTAGTCCAGCTATACTTCTCCCAGAACCTTAGCTAATTCCTGATACCATGTCATTATAATTATTCTTTGGTGCCCATATATATGAGTGGGAACTAGTCCATTTGGAAAGTGCTACAGAGCAAAATACTTTGGAAGACTACTAAATATAGATACATCAGTCTCAAACTTCAGCTAACATTTTTTTATTTCTTCTTTTTAGAAATACTTTGAAGTACTTATTCTCTTCTTAAGTTGCTTGATTACTACTGTCTGGGCTGCACAGGAATGAAAATACTCAAATCATGCAAGAAAAGGCAAATATTTTAACGTCCTTAGTTTTTGCTAAGGAAAAAGTAGTTGATAAAAGTATTTGCGCTAATATGCCTTAATTCACAAGCACAAAAAGTGACAAGCAAAATTTCAAAGCACCTAAGAGCTTAATCCTTGATTGTCTAAACTAGGAGTCCAATGTATGCCATATTTTCTATGCAAGTTATTGGACTGATGTATAACCACCTAATGGAGATACAGAAGGTACCGCCATTTCATTCGGCAATCATGATGATACGTATGACTATCAGAAAAATTTCTTCATTGCCATACTACATATGTCAAAGCTGCTGATATTGTGTATTTTGTCAAGCAGTAAACTTGCTGTCAAAGCACACCTCAAAATGTATCCCTGGAGGACCAATTCAGTAACAAAGACCAAAAGAGCCAGATAACTAGCTCCCTAATAGATAGACTAAAACAACAGCAAAGTTGGTCGGTCTAAAGTTATCTGCTACAGGGGAGCACCTATTTAACCACTAAGCAAGTTTGCAAAGCACAGCTAAGAGACTTGGCAGCTGGCACAGCAGGGGGCACAAAGGAGGTCCAGAAGCTGCTCCAGAGAGAGCACAGGGACTGCTTAAAGCTGTGTGACAATGGCAGTGACATGCCACAGGGCTCGGTCCCCAGCACTGGGTGGAGCAAGTACCCCTGGTATGGCAGAGAGCTTGACTCAGACACAGAGCCCTGGAGGGAGGATGCAGCTGCCCAGGTCTGGGGCTGCAGGGAGTGCCTGGGGCCTCTCCCTGGGATTGGGGGTGATGGTGGCATCACCTGTGAGAGACATGCTCTGGATGGTGAGAAACAAAGACAAAAATTAAAACAACGTCTTTCCCCCACCCCCCCCAGGCTCAACTGTACTCCTTCATTCCTGACTCCTCTACACCTACCTCCCCACTCCTCTGAGCGGTGCAGGGATATGGGGATTTGGGAGTTGCAGTCAGTTAATAACACTTTGTCTCTGCCACTCCTTCCTCCTCACGCTTTTCCCCTGCTCCAGCGTGGCTTCTCTCCACAGGCTGCAGGGGACCTGCTCCACTGTGGTCTCTTCCATGGGCTGCAGTGGAATATGTGCTCTAGCACCTGGAGCACCTCCTCCCCCTCCTTCTCTACCCTTGGTGTTCACAGGGCTATTTCTCACACCTTCCCCACCATACGGCATTTTGCCCTTTCTTCAATATAGAGGCACCACCCGCTTTGCTGATTGGCTCAGCTCTGAGCTCTGCTGTGGAGCTGGCTGGAATCATCTGTGTCTGGCACAGGGCAGCCCCTGGTCTCTTCTCACAGAAGCCACCCCTGCAGTCCCACCCCCGGCTACCAAAACCTTGCCACGGTACACCCAATAGAACTATGCATTAGCACCAAGAGGGATCATTGGGTGACTGCAGTTGGAGTCTCGCATCTGCAGGGGACCTATCTGCTGACCAGACATAGGATCATAGAATAATTCAGGTTGGAAGGGACCTCAGAAGGTCCAACATCCTGCTCAGGTCTTGAAAACATACAAAGACAGAGATTGCACAACCCTCTGGGCAACCTGCTCTACAGCTTGACTGACTTCATTGTGAAAAGGTTTCCTCCTCATATTCAGTCAGAGCCTCTCTTGTTTCAGTTTATGTCCATTGCCTCTCATCCTCCCACCATGCACCACTGTGAAGAGCCTGGTTCTGTCTTCTTGTAGGAAAGGATCTGTCACAGGAGGTTTGTTGCTTGCTGGAGGCCCAGATACAGCATACTACAGAGAGGCTGTCAAGGCTCGTCTACTCCTTTGACCTGTTACCCCTTACTGTTCATTTGTGTGGATGCTGGTAACGCTGCAAAAAAGAGACCGAGAGCAAATCACCAGTGACAACAGAGGTCTGGGAACAAGGGTGAAGCACATGGGAGCCCAGGTGTTCTTCTCAATACTGCAGGTGAAGGGAAAAGGCCCTGGTAGGAGCAGATGCATCCTATAGGTTAACACCTGGCTGCACAGCTAGTGTCCATGGGATCCTAATTGATTGATGAGGGCTGCTGAGAAGTAACAAGAACCACCTGACAAAGTGGGGCATCTTTGCCAACTTGGGGAGGAGGACGACTTTGAACTAGGTCTGACAGGTCATGATGACCAAAGCCTGAAGAGAAATAAAGGAACAGGGGCATGGAGAAAGTACCCAGGGGCACAGTTGCAGGGCTCTGTTCTCATTGGGATTACAGAGATGTGGGGGATAGGTCACATAAATGAAGTGCAACTATGGATGGATGAAGCTCTTCAGAAAGGACAGACTGGACAAGAGGCAGGGAGGGGTTGTGCTCTGTGCAAAGGAGTAGCTCAAACACACACAGCTTTGCCCTGGAGCAGGGGAGGAGCCAGTCAAGAGAATGTGAGCACAAATCAGAGAACAGACCAACACAGGTGATGCCTGGTTTTGGCTGGGATAGAGTTACATTTCTTCATAGTAGCCTGTATGGGGCTATGTTTTGAATTTGTGCTGAAAACAGTGTTGATAACACAGGGATGTTTTACTTATTGCCGAGCAGTGCTTACACAGCGTCAAGGCCTTTTCTGCTTCTCACACCACCCTGACAGCGAGTAGGCTGGGGGTGCACAAGAAGTTGGGAGGGGACACAGCTGGGACAGCTGACCCAAACAGACCAAAGGGATATTCCAGACCATATGACATCACGCTCAGCAATAAAAGCTGGAGAAAGTGGGGGACATTTGGAGTTATGGGGTATATCTTCCCAAGTAACTGTTATGTGTGATGGAGCCCTGCTTTCCTGGAAATGGCTAAACACCTGCCTGCCGATGGGAAGTAGTGAGTGAATTCCTTATTTTGCTTTCTGCTTGCGCGCGCAGTTTTTGCTTTACCTATTAAACTGTCTTTATCTCAACCCATGAGTTTTCTCACTTTTACCCTTCCGATTCTCCCCCAGTCCCACTGGGTGGGGAGTGAGCGAGCAGCTGTGTGGTGCTTAGTTGCTGGCTGGGGTTAAACCATGACACTGGGGAGATGTCTGCTATAGACCACCTGATCAAGAAGAAGTAGAGGAAGCCTTCTTTACGCAACTGGAAAAATCCCACATGATCACAGGTCCTGGTACTCATGAGGGACTTCGACCTCACCAATATCTGATGGAAAGGCAACATGAAAGGACAAAAAATGATCCAGGAATTTTTTGGAGTGTGTTGAATACAAGCTCTTGATGGAGATAACAAGCCAACTAGGGGAAGATGTTGGACCTGTCACCCACAAACAAAGAACAGGCTGGGGACATAAAGGTCAATGGCACCCTTGGCAGCAGCCACAATGAGGATGAAGTTGAAGATCCTGAAAGAAGTGAGCAAGACACATAGCAAAATTACAACCCTGGACTTCAGGAGAGCAGATTTTGGCTTGTTAAAGGACCTGCTTGGCAGGATACTATGAGAGACTGTCCTAAAGGGCAAAGGGCTCAGGAGGGCTGGTTGATCTTCAAAAAGACAACCTCCTTAAAGCACAGACATGCAGGAAGTCGAGCGAGCATGGCAGAAGGCCAGCATAGATGAACAGGGGATCCCTGACTGAGCTCAAAGACAAAAAGGAAGTACACAGAAGGTGGGAGCAGGGAACGGCTACCCAGGAGGAATATGGAGACACTTTCAAGGATTTAGTTAGGAAAGCCAAAGCTTGGCTGGAGTTGGAACGAGCAAGAAATGTAAAGGGCAACAAGAAGGGCTTCAGCATCAGCAAAAGAAAAGCTAAAGAAAACATGTGCCCGCTGCTCACTGGAGCATGGAATCTAATAGCTAAGGACATCAAAAAGACTAAGGAACTCAGTGCCTGCCTTGCCTCAGTTTTTTACAGGTAAGGTTGGCCCCCAGGTCTCCCAGATCCCTCCAGGGCAATTTCCCATGTGATCCTGCCAGGCTGGTCTCTGAACAGGCCAAAATCTGCTCTTCTGAAGTCCAGGGTTGTAATTCTGCTGTTTGTCTTGATCACGCCTCTCAGGACCTTAAACTCCACAGTCTCATGGCCGCTGCAGCCAAGGCTGCCCTCGACCTTCACACCATCAACCGGTTCTTCCTTGTTAGTGAGTAGCAGGTCCAACAGTGCATTTTCCCTAGTTGGTTCACTGATCACCTACATAAAGAAATAGTCTTCTATACGCTCCAGAAGTCTCCTGGATTGCTTGCGCCCTGCTGTATTGTCTTTCCAGCAGATACTGGGGTGGTTAAAGTCCCGCATGAGTACCGGGGCCTGTGACTGTGAAGCTTTCTCCAGCTGCCTAAAGGCGGCTTCATCTACCTCTTCTTCTTGATCAGGAGGTCGGTAGCAGACACCTAGTACAGCATCTCCTGTGCCAGTCTGTCTTCTAATTCTTACCCACAAGCTTTCAGCTACTTTGTCACCTGTCCTAAGGTAAAGCTCCATGCATTCAAGCCGCTCCTTTGTGTAGAGCTCAACTCCTCCTCCTCGCCTGCCCACCCTATCTTTCCTGAAGAGCCTGTATCCTTCCATTGGAGCACTCCAATCAGGAGAGCTATCCCATCACATCTCCATAACCCCAATGAGGTCATAGCTCTGCAACTGTGTACGGACTTCTAATTCCTCTTGCTTGTTCCCCATGCTACGTGCATTTCTGTTCAGGCATTTGAGATGGGCCCCAAGTCGTGCTGCTTTTATAGGGCGAGAGCCTCCCCTGTCATGCTGTCCCCCAGATACGTTTGTTCTGCCCCTTGTGCCTTCACTTCTCTTCAGGTTATGGTAACCCTCCCCGGCATACCTACTTTAAAGCCCACCTCACTCGGTTAGCAAGCCTGTTTGCAAAAACACTCTTGCCCCACTTTGTCAGATGTATCCCATCCCTGCTCAGTAGCCCTAGCTCCTCAAAGAGGGTCCCATGGCCATAGGAGCCAAAGCCCTGCCTGTGACACCAGCCACACAGCCAGGTCTTGACCCACCAGATGAGTCCACTTCTACCTGAGCCTTTCCTCCTCACTGGCAGTATTGAGGAGAATACCACCTGGGCCCCCATGCCCTTCACCCTCACCCCCAGAGTTCTGTAGTCACTTGTGAAATACTCCAGGTTACCCCTGGCAGTAACACTGGTGCCCACATGGAAGTGCAGGAAGGGATAATAGTCTGAGGGCCAGGCAAGCCTTGGCAGTCCCTTTGCAACATCCCAGATCCTGGCCCCTGGCAAGCAAAAAACCTCCCGAGACATCAGTTTGGGTCAGCAGATAGGTGCCTCTGTCCCCCACGGGAGGGGTTCTCCAGTAACTGTCACTTTCCTTTTTCCCTTTGTGCAGACACAAGGTTTGGGCTCAGCTGGCTCTGATGCATACCCTGAAGGGTCTTGTTTGTCCTCACCAGTGCCCAGGGCACTATACCCAGGGAAGTTGCAGGTCTGCAGTTGGAGCAGGAGCCTTTCTTCCATTTGCCAGAAGTCACAAGCTTCCAGCCTTCTCCGTCTTGACAGCCACCATCAGCTACCTGTTTGACCATGGTCTCTAGCTGTCCCTCCTTCCTCGCTGTGTGTGGCTCAGGCTGTTGTCTCTGCAGAGTTTCTGCAAAGACACTGTCAATCTCCTCATTGTCCTCCCCGATGATTTGCAGCCTGCTCACCTCCTCCTGCATCTCCTTCACCTGGTGACTCAGCACCTCGGCCAGAGCACATCTGTCACAGGAGATGCCACCACTGCCCCCAGTCCCACAGAGAGGCCCCAGGCACTCTCTGCAGCCCGAGACCTGGGAAGCGTCATCCTCCCAGCCTGCCCCAACTCTGTTTGGATCGAGGCCTCCAGTGTGCCAAGGGCATTATCACCAGTCAGTGCTGGGGAGTGTGCTCTGCTTCACGTTGAGACCATCGCTGCACAATCTCCAAGCAGCCCCACGCAGTCCTCAACATAAGTGCCTGTCCCCTCTTCACCACAACCGTGTTAATAACTGCTGCGACAACTACCATGTCACTATCTGCTGCTCTCTGTGAGCCGGATCCTCCCTAATCAGGAGTCAGCCCTTCTGTGTGCAAACTGAGAGCAGCCCCTACAGCGTCCCGGGTGCCCTGTACCACAAACTGCCTCTGCTAGTGGCTGCACCTCTGTTTGCAGCGCTCTGGGCTGCTGCACTTCCTAAGGAGCAACTAAATAACAAAATCATTGCATGCTTTGTAGAGGCTAGGAATTTCTATGTGTTTGGAAGATGTCATCTTTTTCTTGTACTTGTAGATGCTCAGTATACTGAAAGAGTGATGACAGATGCACCAGTTGTAGCTGTTTATTAGTGGTGCATCAATCAAAAGATGTTAATGAGGCCCTAAGTTTTAGAAGCATGCTAAACAGGAAGAAAAAAATGGAAATGAAATTTACTAAGGTAACTTGACTGTTTTCTAATTTACTGGAGTTAGAAGAGCTAGCAAAATGAAAAAAAATCTGTTATTCTTGCTCTAAAGCAAGTTATTCTTGCTTTAGTACATATTCTAATATCCCTTCAGAGAGTCATTATTGACTTATATGACATACAGCTTGACTAATTATTTGCCTGTCGACTTCATAAATTATGAACTGATGACAAGTGTTCTTAAAAATATTATTTAAGATTATTTGCCAAATGTATATCTTTTAGTTTAATACATTGCCTAGGCACCCTCAGTTTGGGGGAGTCGTCTTTGAGCAAAGTTTTTCTCAATCTGCTATATAAACTGTTGTTGGAATGAATGTCCTATCAAGCTGATCGGGGAACTTGCTGTTCACCCATTCCCCAAAGCTTCATTTCAGAGACAAATTGCGGTACTTATTTTGATGAAAATTGCCAGGTTTTTTAGGTTGAATACCTAATTTGTCTGAGGGATTATTTGTGACTCATTTCAGTAATGCTTTCATGATTTCCGGTGATGTAAGAGCTGACTACTGGGAAGAAGAATTTTTTAGTAAGTAATACTGTGTTCAGTAAGGATTTAAAGTGTCTATTGTATTAATTTCCTTTGAATGTGCACAGATTGTCCTTGTTTGTTCATATATAGACCTGGGGCTATATCCTGAATTTTCTATATCTGACATTCCTTTAGTACAACTTGGAAAGTTGGAACAGACCAGAAGGTGTTATCTTAATTGCAGAGGGAAGGGTATGCTGGAGAAAGTGGTACTATGTTGTGGGTATAGCTGCTTCCTTGCAGTAGCTGGCTATGAGAATGTAGCCTTACTGGTTATGAGCCCCTTGTAATGTTAACTTTTGTATAGTGTGTGTACTTCAAGAAACCACACCTTCTTGTAGCTTTTCTCTCCTTCTATAACAAAGTAGAGCACCTCAAGTATTGATTGTCTTCCAACTTATGTTATTCTTTTAAATCTTAATGAAGCAATAACGCTGGGTAGGGATGTACAAATAAGTTACCGTTAAGTCAGGTAGTGTAAGAACTTGAGCGTGTCAGTTATTTTTTGGTAATTCTCATTTTTTTGTCCCCAAAGATGGGCACTGTTGCAGATTAATTGACTTGCTCTAAGTTTGCATGTTTGCTGATATTCTAGGAACTTGTTTTTTTGCTCATACCAGAAACAGGTATTTTTGCCCTGAGTATCATCATTGCTGAATACCGCACAGTGCTTTATACCTTTTAGATCGTTAGAGAAGCATGCTCGCAGCAGTCTCCTCTCTGGTGTTCTAGTTGCAGACTTAGATGTGGCATTACTAGCCATAGAATAGTCTATAGCCATAGAATACTCCTGTAAAGAAGACCGATTTAAAAAAAATTACTTGGGCAGAGAATAGAACACTAATTCATTGTAAAATAATACTTAAAAATAACTCTGTGACAATTGGCTTAAGAATCTCCTAATCATTGAGTTACTGTTATTTAAAGGTGGATGTGCCATGTGAAGGAATGGATGATTTTGTGTACGGTGGTGGGTGCATGGGTTTCCCCATCCTTCTGCATTACCCACCAAGTACACCCGGGTCCTTGAGCAAAGACAATCCCACAAATGGGTTTTCCTTTTCCCAAGGGAGGAGCAACCCACACTGCCTTTCCCAGCCACTTCCCTATGTGCACTATGGAGATCTTATCTCCTCCCACAATATGTAGGGGCTGTGTTTGGGCAAGACCGGGTCGGTTATCAGATCCTCTGGTGTTAACCAGCCAAGCGGCTTCCGCTAATTTTACATCCCAGTGCTTCTGTTCCCCAGCGCCCAATGCTCTCAGTATAGTCTTTAACAGTCCATTATAGCGTTCAAACTTTCTGGAGGTTTCACAGAATCACAGAACGGTCAGGGTTGGAAGGGACCTCTGGAGATCATCTAGTCCAACCCCCCCGCCACAGCAGGGACACCTACAGCAGGTTGCACAGGACGGCGTCCAGGCGGGTTTTGAATGTCTCCAGTGTGGGAGACTCCACAACCTCACTGGGCACCACTGAAGAAAGACTCTTCTCATCTACCTGGCACCCTCCCCTTAAGTATTTACAAGTATTGATTAGATCCCCCCTCAGTCTTCTTTTCTCTAGACTAAAAAGACCCAAGTCCCTGAGCCTTTCCAAATAAGAAAAATGCCCCAATCCCCTAACCATCTTGGTAGCCCTTTGCTGGACCCTCTCCAGCAGTTCCCTGTCCTTCTTGAACCAGGGAGCCCAGAACTGGACACAGTACTCCAGATGCGGCCTCACCAGGGCAGAGTAGAGGGGGAGGATGACCTCCCTCGACCTGCTGGCCACACTCTGCTGGATGCACCCCAGGATGCCATTGGCCTTCTTGGCCACCAGGGCACATTGCTGGCTCATGGTCATCCTGTTGTCCACCAGGACTCCCAGGTCCCTTTCCACACAGCTGCTCTCCAGGAGGTCAGCCCCCAACCTGTACTGATGCATGGGGTTATTCCTCCCCAGATGCAGTACCCTACACTTGCCCTTGTTGAATTTCATCAGGTTTTTTTCTGCCCAACTCTCCAGCCTGTCCAGGTCACGCTGTATGGCAGCACAGCCTTCCGGTGTGTCAGCCACCCCTCCCAGTTTTGTATCATCAGCAAACTTGCTGATGGTAAACTCTATCCCTTCATCCAGGTCATTGATGAATATATTGAACAGGACTGGACCCAGTACTGACCCCTGAGGGACACCACTTGTTACTGGCCTCCAACTGGACTCTGCACCACTAACCACAACCCTCTGAGCTCGGTCTGTCGGCCACTGTTCAATCCACCCCATTGTCCATTCATCTAACCCACACTTCCTAAGCTTGCCTGTGAGGATGATGCGGGAGACAGTGTCGAAAGCCTTGCTGAACTCAAGGTAGACAACATCCACTGCCCTCCCCTCATTCACCCAGCCAGTCACGCCATCGTAGAAGGCTATCAGATTAGTCAGACATGACTTCCCCTTGGTGAGTCCATGTCGACTACTTCTGAGAACCTTCTTTTCCTCCAGAAGCTTGGAGATGACGCCCAGAACAAGCTGTTCCATCATCTTTCCAGGGATGGAGGTGAGGCTGACTGGCCTGTAGTTTCTCGGGTCTTCCTTCTTGCCCTTTTTGAAGACTGGAGTGACACTGGCTTTCCTCCAGTCCTCAGGCACCTCACCTGTTCTCCAGGACCTTTCAAAGATGATGGAGAGCGGCCTAGCAATGACTTCCACCAGCTCCCTCAGCACTCGCGGGTGCATCCCATCAGGCCCCATGGACTTGTGAATATCCAGTTTACTTAATTGTTCTTTAACTTGTTCCTCTTCAACCAAGGGAAAGTTTTCCTTCCTCCAGACTTTCTCTGTTACCTGCAAAGTCTGGGACTCCCGAGAGCTGGCCCGAGCAGTGAAGACAGAAGCAAAGAAGGCATTCAGCAACTCTGCCTTCTCTGCATCATCCGTCACCACAGCACCCGTCTCGTTCAAGAGCGGGCCCACATTTTCCCTAGTTTTCCTTTTGCCTCCTATATACTTAAAGAACCCCTTCCTATTGGTCTTTACATCCCTTGCCAGGTTCCATTCCAAGGCTGCCTTGGCTTTTCTCGTTTCTTCCCTGCATACCCTGACAGCATTCTTATACTCATCCCAAGCCGTCAGCCCCCTTTTCCACATCTTGTAAACTCCCTTCTTCCACCTGAGCTTTTTCAGAAGCTCCCTGCTCAGCCATGCAGGTCTCCTTCCCTTGCCTGATTTCTTGCTCTTTGGGATGCACCTATCCTGAGCTTGGAGGAGGTGGTGCTTGAATATCAGCCAGCTATCAGTTTGTGGGTGATAGGGGATGTGATACACTCAGTCAACGCCGTGTTTCTCGGCCCAGGAGTCTATGAAGTTGATTCAGAAATGAGTCCCACTGTCTGACTCTATTCTTTCTGGGGTGTCCTGTTGCCACAGAACGGGCCTTTCAAGGCCCAGGATGGTGTTTTGAGCGGTGGCATGGTTTACAGGGTATGTTTCTAGCCACCCAGTAGTTGCTTCCACGCAGCGCTTGCCTTGGCAAGTTTGTGGCAAGTATAGTCAATCTACCAGGCCTCACCATATCGATATCCCAGCCACTGCCCGCTATTCCAGGGACACTTTACTTGTGTGGCTCACTTCATTGCGGCGCATGTTTTGCATTCATGGGTGACCTGTGTGATGGCCTCAATAGTCAGGTCCACCCCTCGATCACGAGCCCATCTGTACGTTGCAACTCTCCCTAGATGTCCTGATGTTTCATGGGCCCCCCAAGCTACGAATAGCTCACTCTTACTTTCCCAGTCCAGGTCCACCTGAGCCACTCCAATTTTGGCAGCCTGGTCTACCTGCTTGTTGTTTTGATGTTCTTCAGTGACGCGGTTCTTGGGCATGTGAGCATCTACGTGATGTGCCTTTAGAGCAAGTTTTTCTACCCAGGCAGCGATGTCTTGCCACAATGCAGCAGCCCAGATGGGTTTACCTCTGCGCTGCCAGTTGGTCTGTTTCCATTGCTGTAGCCACCCCCACACGGCATTTGCCACCATCCATGAGTCTGTATAGAGATAGAGTACTGGCCACTTTTCTCATTCAGCAATCTCTAGGGCCACCTGGATGACTTTCACTTCTGTAGACTGACTCAACTCGCCTTCTTCGACGGCTTCAACGACTTGTGTCATTGCTTTCCACTTCCAATGGTTTCCTACAACACAACAGGATCCGTCGGTAAACAGAGCATATTGCCTTTCACCTTCTGATAACTCATTATATGGTGGTGCCTCTTGGGCCCGAGTCACCTCCTCAAGCGATGCTCCAAAATCTCTGCCTTCTGGACAGTCCACGATCTCTTCCAGGATTCCTGGGCAGTTGGGGTTCCCCATTCGAGCCCGTTGCATGATCATCGCTACCCACTAACTCCATGTAGCATCGGTTGCGTGATGTGTCGAGGGGACGTTTCCTTTGAACATCCGGTGTAGCACAGGCAATCGCGGTTGTCAAACCAGGACAGCGGTGCCAAGAGGAACTGTGCTTCTGTACCAACGACTTCTGAAGTGGATGGAATCTTATTGATCACATCCCTTGGGTCTGTGGCAACATCCATCTTGCCATTTTATTCCCCCAAACTGGATGTCTTGTGCGGGTCCTTTGACCTTGCTTTGTCTTACGGTAAAACCAGCTTTCAGAAGAATCTGGATTATTCTTTTCCCTTTCTCAAACACTTCCTTCGCTGTGTTGCCCCACATGATGATGTCATCAATGTATTGCAGGTGCTCAGGGGCTTCACCCTGTTCCAGTGTAGCCTGGATCAGTCCGTGACAAACGGTAGGGCTGTGTTTCCACCCCTGGGGCAGTCGATTCCAGGTGTACTGGACACCCCTCCATGTGAAAGCAAACTGTGGCCTGCATTCTGCTGCCAAAGGGATCAAGAAAAACGCATTGGCAACATCAGTTGTGGCATACCACTTGGCTGCCTTCAACTCTAGTTCATATAAGAGTTCTGTCATGTCTCGTACAGCAGCATTCAATGGCAGTGTGACTTTGTTCAGGTCCTGATAGTCCACTGTTAACCTCTACCCTCCGTCAGACTTTTGCACTGGCCATATGGGACTACTAAAGGGTGAGCGAGTCTTGCTGATCACCCCTTTGCTCTCCAGTTGACAAATTAACTCATGGGTGGGAACCAGGGAGTCTCAGATGATGCGATATTGCTGCTGGTGTACCGTCATGGTAGCCATCGGCATCTGCTGTTCTTTGATGCACAGCAGGGGGATCCTCTGAATGGCTGGGCAAGGTAGACAGCTGTTTAGTCTTCTCTCTATCAGCTACATGAAAGGCCCACTGGTATCCTTTTGTGTCCGTGAAGTACCCTCTCCTGAGGTAGTCTATGCCAAGGATGCACGGAGCCTCCGGGATGGTAACAATGGTGTACTTTTGCCACTTGAAATCCAGGTGTGTTCCGCCCCCTTGTACCCCGATGACATTAGGGTACACTGCACTAGTGTCCACGCAGAGCCTTATACTCCCTGATGTCTGATGTGCCAGGCCATCGAATCCATACAGTCCAGTACACTCAGTCATCCCTTTCCTCTGCCTGGCTGAAGGCAGGGACCCTCTGTTCCTCATTGGAGTATTCACTATCTGACCCCTGCGGTGTTAGACCAGAAGTCCTTTCACCAAAATCAAGAGGAGAGGTCCTTCTTCTGCATCTGGGGGATTGCTGATTGCCAGTTGTCTTCTACTGCCTCAACAGCACCTGGAACAAAAGCCTTCTTGGATGGCCTCTTCTTAGCAGCTGTCTTCCCCCCGCAAGTCACATACTCACCATCCCACTTCCTCATGTCCTCCCCCTGGTCACGCAGGATGATCCAGAGGGTGCTACGCAGCATGCACCTGTGGCTCTCTTTCCCTCTGGCTGGGAGAGGCTGGCTCCGTGGGGGGTCCCTGACAGCTGAGACACTGGCCCGTCAGGATGAGGAGGATGAGAGATTCTCTTTGAAATGCTGGAGCTGGTGGAACAGTCTCTCCGCAGTTGGTATACTGAAGTCTGGCCAGTCCATCATCGCCAGGGTGTTGGAGTACAACACCGGTGCATTCTGGACAAACCTCCTCCACATGGCCCGTGTACGCTGGATGTCATCCAGATCTTTGGAGACCTGGTTGCTGTCCAGGTCACTGTAGACAACTTCCACCACCATTAATTCTCTCAGATACCGGATGCCTTCCTCAGTAATGGTCCACTTCCCTCGGTAATTTACAAGGTCATCCTTGAGGGGATATCTCACCTTCACACTCGACAGGAGCCACCTCCAGAGGCTGAGAATTGTTGCCTCTCTCCCGATTTCTTTGTCAGTTCGCCAGTCCCTAGCTAGGGATACCAGCTGCTGGGCTTCCTTACCCTCCAATTCCTGACTGTTGGTCCCAGTACCCCCTGCATCAGAGCAATCAGGCAGCAATCTGCTCGCCTGGCTGAAGGCCGTAATCTTTCCGCAGATCTCAAAGTTCACTCAGGGTTAGGGACCATGTGGTTTCTGCCTCTTGGGTGAAGTCTGTCGCTTCCTCCTCCTGTTTCTTTGTTGAAGATCCAGCTTCCTGGTCAGACCCTTCCCCCTCCTCCTCCCTTACTAATCAATGGTATGGACCTGTCAACCTCCACATCCAGTGTTTCTTTTTGACTACTGGGGCGATTACTGTAGTTGGGGTTTGGGTCCCTGTCTCAACCATTGTGTCCTCAGATGCAGAGGCCCTCCTTCCTGTGCTCCTCCGATGATGCTGAACAGAGGTTTAATAGACACAGGCCAAGCCCCAATACAGTGCTAGGAGCTGCTGCGTCTCATTGGGGTAGGCAAGGCACCCTTCTGTCAAGTGGTGCACCAATTCAACAGGATTACATGCCTGTCCAGGTGTAAGATCCCAGGCTACCAGAGGTGATAACCACCTTAGGCATCTGCCCAAATCCTCCCACACACCCTGCCACTCAGGGATCGACTGCCTCAGGGCATGTTGACCACCATTGCAGAGGGGGTTGGACTAGATGACCTTCAAAGGTCCCTTCCAATCCAAATTATTCTATGATTCTATGTTTCTCTGTGGCCTCACCAACAAGTTGTTTCCCCTTATGCCAGGATGAAACCAGGTTCCACATACTCGACAAAAAGTCAGTGATGTTGGTTAGATAACAGAATCAAACAGCTTACATAAGGATGTACAAGAACCTCAGGAGCCCATGCAACAGAGCCAGCTGCATCAATCCCAGAGAAGAGGGAGATGTAATCCCGCATTCTCCCCACAAGGTAGCCCACCCAGCACAGGAATGACATCAGTTACCAGGGCCATATGCCAGTCCAAGTACATGGCCATTGCTTTTATCAAAATGTTCCCAGGCATGGCAAAATAGAGAAATAAGCAGCATAGCAAACAGCTAGAGTTGAAAGCAGCCACTAACAAGCCCTAAACTCTATTATACAGTAAAGCGAACAAGCTCTGTGACCAACAGAGAAGCCTGCCGATTAACAGCTACAACAGCTATAGCACGCTCAGATCAAAACTGTCGTTACCTCATGCCCCATGTTGGGTGCCAAAAAGGGCTGTGGTGGGCTGATCCTGGCCAGCAGCCAAACACCCACCCAGCCTCTTGCTCACTCCCCTCTCCCGTGGGATGGGGAGAGAAATAGAAGGAAGGCGAGAAGATTTCTAGATCAAGATAAAGACAGTTAAATAGGGAAAGCAAAAGCCACATGCACAAGCAAAGCAAAAAGAGGAGTTTATTCACTACTTCCCATTGCCACTTCCTTGGGTCCAGTCCTGTACGATATATTCATCAATGACCTGGATGAAGGGATAGAGTGTTCCATCAGCAAGTTTGCTGATGACACAAAACTGGGAGGGGTGGCTGACACACCGGAAGGCTGTGCTGCCATACAGCGTGACCTGGACAGGCTGGAGAGTTGGGCAGAAAAAAACCTGATGAAATTCAACAAGGGCAAGTGTAGGGTACTGCATCTGGGGAGGAATAACCCCATGCATCAGTACAGGTTGGGGGCTGACCTCCTGGAGAGCAGCTGTGTGGAAAGGGACCTGGGAGTCCTGGTGGACAACAGGATGACCATGAGCCAGCAATGTGCCCTGGTGGCCAAGAAGGCCAATGGCATCCTGGGGTGCATCCAGCAGAGTGTGGCCAGCAGGTCGAGGGAGGTCATCCTCCCCCTCTACTCTGCCCTGGTGAGGCCGCATCTGGAGTACTGCGTCCAGTTCTGGGCTCCCCGGTTCAAGAAGGACAGGGAACTGCTGTTCCAGACTCCAGAGAGGGTCAAGCAAAGGGCTACCAAGATGGTTAGGGGACTGGCGCATCTTTCTTATGAGGAAAGGCTCAGGGACTTGGGTCTTTTTAGTCTAGAAAAAAGAAGACTGAGGGGGGATCTTATCAATACTTAGAAATACTTAAGGGGAGGGTGCCAGGTAGATGAGAAGAGTCTTTTTTCAGTGGTGCCCAGTGATAGGACAAGAGGTAACGGGCACAAACTTGAGCACAGGAAGTTCCATCTTAACATGAGGAGGAACTTCTTTACTTTGAGGGTGGCAGAGCACTGGAACAGGCTGCCCGGGGAGGTTGTGGAGTCTCCCACACTGGAGACATTCAAAACCCGCCTGGACGCCATCCTGTGCAACGTGCTGTAGGTGCCCCTGCTGTGGCAGGGGGTTTGGTCTAGATGATCTCCAGAGGTTCCTTCCAACCCTGACCATTCTGTGATTCTGTGAAAACAGGGCGTAATGATTGCTTGGGAAGAAAAATGCCATAGCCACGAACCTGTGGAGAGCCCATGCTGGAGCAAGCTCCCGGCAGGAACTGCAGCCTGTGGAGAGGAGCCCATGCAGGAGCAGGTTTTCCTGCCCGGAACTGTGGCCCCTGGAGGACCCGTGCTGGAGCATTCTTTTCCTGAAGGACTGTGGCCCATGGATAGGACCCACACTGGAGCAGTGAGGAGGAAGAAGCGGCAGAGACAAAGAACTGACCGCAACCCTATATTCCCCATACCACCCTGTGCTGCTCGGGGTGGGAGGAGGTAAAATAGTTGGAAATGAAAAGGGTGATGTTGAGTCTGGGAAGAAAGGAGAGTAGGGGGAAGGTGTTTTAGTTTTTGTCTTTGTTTCTCACCGTCCTACTCTATTTTAATTGGCAATAAAATAAATTAATTTTCCCCAAGTCGAGTCTGTTTTGCCTGTGACGGTAATTGGTAAGTGATCTCCCTGTCCTTATTTCGACCCATGAGCTTTTCTATCTTATTTTCTCCCCCCATCCAGTTGAAGAGGCGGAGTGAGAGAGTCTGGTGGCCAGCCAAGGTGAACCCACCACTAAATATAATCTCTCTTGCTCATTACTTTCAGATCTTGGCTTAGATGGATAAGGAACTGGCTGGATGGCTGTATCCAAAGAGTTATAGTCAACGGCTCGATGTCCAAAAGGAAAATGGAAATGAGTGGTGTTCCTCAAGGGTCTGTACTGGGACCAATACTATTTAATATCTTCATCTGTGACATGGATAGTGGAATTGAGTGCACCCTCAGCAAGTTTGCGGATGACACCAAGCTGAGTGATGCAGTTGATTCGCTAGAGGGAAGGGATGCCATCCAGAGGGACCCTTGACAGGCTTGAGAAATTACCCATATTGGATAATCTGGTTTTGTAGGAGTACCTTGGGGGCAGTGTCAAAGCAGAACTTAACTGGGCTCTGTCCAAGTTGACTCCTATAGCACCACTGAAGTGTCTCTGCACTGGGATATCCAGTGTTGCAGATTTCAGGAGAGTTCATGTGCTCAGACACAATGCCAGCAACATTTTGTGTATTCTCAAATAAGTTTACCCCTGAACCAGAAATGGCTTCCTGTAGAAAGATAAAGCCAACTGGAAATTTGAAGCAACGGGGAGGTTTTCTAGTTTTACCCTATTTATTTCTTTGCAAACTTGCTGTGTTGTCCATTAGAACAAAATGGAGAAGCGATCATATAAAAGTACGGATCCTTGAGGGACACCACTCGTTTACTGGTTTCCACTTGGACATTGAGCCGTTGACTATAACTCTTTGGATGTGGCCATCCAGCCAGTTCCTTATCCATCTAAGAGTTCATCTGTCAAACCCATCTCTCTCCAATTTAGCGACAAGGATGTTGTGGGGGACCGTGTCAAAGGCCTTACAGAAGTCCAGGTAGATGACATCCGTAGCTCTTCCCTTGTCCACCAAAGCAATCGCTCCATCGTAGAAGGCCACTTTGCACAATTTGCCCTTGGTGAAGTCATGTTGGCTGTCCCTAATCACCTCCCTGTGTTCCATGTGCTTCATCATAACTTCCGGGAGGATCTGTTCCATCATTTTTACCGGGCACGGAGGCGAGGCTGACTGGTTGGTAGTTCCCAGGGCCCTCCTATTTATCCTTTTTAAAAATGGGTGTGATGTTTCCCTTTTCTCCAGTCACTTGGGACTTTGCCCGACTGCCACAACTTCTCAAATAAGATGGGGAGTGACTTGGCAACTACATCAGCCAATTCCCTCATGATGCTGGGATGCATCTTGTCGCGTCCCATGGACTTGTGTACGTTCCTCAGGTGGTCTCGAACCTGATCTTCTCCTATGATGGGTGAGACTTCATTCCCCCAGTGCCTGCCTTGAGATTCAGGGACTCGAGAGATGTGGGAAGAGAGATTACCATTGAAAACCGAGGCAAAAAAATTGTTGAGGACCTCTGCCTTCTCCATGTCAGTTGTCACCAGATCCCCTGTCCTATTTATCAGGGGGGTACAATTTCTTTTGTCTTCCTTTTCTGGCCAACGTACCTGTAGAAACCCTTCTTGTTATTCTTCACATCCCTTGGAGAGACCTTGATTAAGAAATTGTCCTCGATGCACTCCAAGAGTCTCCTGGACCTCTTACAGCTTGCTGTGCTGCTCTTCCATGTCAGGGTGACTGAAGTCTCCCAGCAGGATCAGAGCCTGCGAGCCTGATGCTTCCCGTAGTTGAAGTAAGAATGCTTTGTCAACAGGCTCCCTTTGATCAGGTGGCCTTCAGTAAACACCAGCCACGAGGTTTCCTTTGTTGACTTGGCCCCTAATTTTTACCCATAAGCTCTCAACCTGTTCATCGCTGTTTTTCAGACAGCTCTGTGCGGTCAATCCATTCTTTTACATAGAGGGCAACCCCCCCCGCCCCTCCTTCCTTGCCTGTCCCTTCTGAACAGTTTATAACCATCAATTGCAGTGCTCCAGTCATGCAATTCGTCCCACCAAGTTTCAGTGATAACAATCAGATCATAGCTTTCTAGCTGCACAGTGGCTTCCAGCTCCTCCTGCTTGTTACCCATGCTGCGTGCATTGGTATTGAGGCACTTCACCTGGGCTACCTACCTTGTCACCTTTTTAGAGGAACACAACCTAATTCCTTTGAGGCATTTCACAGGTGCTTCCCTGTTTGTTCCTAATACATCAGCAGCCCCTGGCTCCTCTCTGATGCTCAAAACTGCATCCCCTTCCCCCACTAAATCTAGTTTAAAGCTCTCCGTATCAATGGCTGCCTTTAAACTTAAAGTGTCCATGTTGGTTTACCAATTCAAATTATATTCATAACAGAGTTACAGATTAAAAAGGCTTTGTTGTTATACCAGTGATTAACATTCTTCTTCTGAATACCTTCGTTTTTCTTTGAACGCCTCTGCTATTGTCTACATCTTTAGTTCATCAGGTATAAATAGGATGGTATATAAAATAACTGTGATATCGTCCTCAAGGGTTTATACTCATAATTATTTGCCTTTATTCTCTACAAGGCTGGGAAGTCTATTGTCCAAGTGTGAGCATCACGGTATAGAAAGATGCATTTGGGAGGAACAATCACAGGAGACTTACTTTCTGGCTCTAATGTTTTTTGGCTTGAATAACATGACTTCTTTGTCATCTTTGTAGCTAGTCTCAAGAAGTAGCTGCAGATGGGGAAACCTCAATAATGCCTGTGTCTCAGCTGCATTTTCAGGAGGAGGAAGTTGCAAATTGCTTTAAGCTAGAACTAATTGAAATGCCTAAGGTTACATAGGGATGTTTTCCTGAGGTTTCCTTACAGAAATACCCACTCCTTACATTTAAAATAAGTCAACAGACTGACTTAAAACAAGGTGGAGCTTTCATTTGTTTATTATATGTTTATCTTTTAAAAAGGTATACTTTTAATATTGTGGGAGTTGAGAATAAAAATTTAAATTGGATGCTGGGATTTTACATGGGGGGAAAAAAGGAAAGGGTTGACTTTTTTGATGGGTTTTTTTCAAGGAAGCGTGTGAAAAGTTAGAAGAAATAGGCTCAATATGAGATATACTTTATGCATTATATTCTTACCTATCACGCTCTAACTCTCAGTATATTTGTTAGTTTAGGAACTGCTTTCATTTGTACTTCAAATTTACCTAATGATTGCTTCAGTTTAAATACAGATAATTAATATCGTTCATGTTGTTTTATTTATAGATACTGGTCTTTGGGTGTAGTAAGAATAAATAACCATCTCTGTCACTGTCTTGCTGCTTGATTAAGGCTATAAATTAAACCATACACATCTGTGGCAAATTAAACTGCCCTCATTTTAAAAACCTGTAAACACATAATACAGCCCCCAAAGCAATTCAACCTTATAAATTTATCCCAGAAAAGAGTTTTATAATTGTTCTATCTATGTATCAGTACAGAGCCTGCTTATTAAAGATTTTGGAATTGCACAATTCTTTTATGCATCATAGTGTGGTAAAACAAGTTTGTTCATGCCCTGAGGTCGGCTGCTATGTTAATGTGTTACCTTTTGGGTTCAATTTTTCTGGGTTTTTTTTTGTTTGTTGTTTGGTTGGGTTTGGGTCTTTTTTAAAGGGACATTTAGATGGTCTTCAGAAGGTAAATTTCCTTCTTTGCGTAAAAAAATTAGAAGAAAAGGATGTTTTGCAAATAAAGTAAAACTAAAAATACATCTGTGAAACATTCCTGTTAAAATATTAGTTCCGAAGTGAGCGTGAAGAGTAGTTCCCCCAATTTGACTTTATAGTAATTGAACCTATTCTGAGCATTTTTAGAATTTACTTTAAATTTTTCATCTTAGAGTCCTCTTCCATATGCCTCATCTTCTTCACTGCTCCATAGCAGTTCTATTGCAATAATGTTTTCTTATATTTGGTGTGCAGAGTACAAAGGTGTTCCTTAAGTGGGGTTTTTTAATACTATTTTAATCCAGTTAATCACAGTATCGTCAGGGTTGGAAGGGACCTCTGGAGATCATCTAAGTCCAACCCCCCTGCCACAGCAGGGACACCTACAGCAGGTTGCACAGGACGGCGTCCAGGCGGGTTTTGAATGTCTCCAGTGTGGGAGACTCCACAACCTCTCTGAGCAGCCTGTTCCAGTGCTCTGCCACCCTCAAAGTAAAGAAGTTCCTCCTCATGTTAAGATAGAACTTCCCGTGCTCAAGTTTGTTTGCTCAATATTTCAAAGAAAATAACTGTTTATACACTACAGTTTTTAAAAGAATGTCTGTGTAACTGAAGTGATGCATACCTCAGTGGTTTAACTGAAATCACAGGAAAAACCTTGTATTGTTGAAGTAATATGTATTTAATTAGTTGAAGGCTAGAGAAAATGTGTTAGGATAATAAATGAATGAAACATGCTCTACAATAGAGTAGTTTCATAACTTACTACCAGCACTATTGTGAGCACAGAAAGGAAGAGAGTCATGAGAGACTTCCGTTTCTCACAGTTGAAAGATTTATGGAAACACCAGTCTCAATTGGTTATGATAGCAGCCTTGTTAGACTTGGAGAGCCCATCTCCCTCCCCCCTCCTTTCTCAAACATTGAAGGATTCAGCAGCAGTGCAGGTCAAAAAGAATCAGGGTTAAGTAATAATTCCAATTTGGAAGTCCAGGGAAATCTTAAAATCTGGTTGTGGGCTAATATTTTAAGTATGCGTGCTTCTTTTAGTCAAAAGGAGCAATTACATGAAGCAAGAAAAAGTTCCGTGGAAAGAGAGGTTAAACTAATTTTTAGGTTTAAAAAAAAAAAAAAAGTCAGTCTCAACTTTTAAAAATAACAGATCTTATTGAGAGGAATTAAATAAAAAAGCACAACACCTGAATGACTGAACATTGCTCTAACTTACCCAAGCTCAAACCAGTTGAAATCAGCAGTGTAGATTTTTTTTTTCCCTGACAGTTAAGTAGCTTAGTCAGTTTTCCTTTCTGTTCTTACCAGGATTATAGAAAATAAATATTCATTATCAAATTTTCCTTTTAGATAAACGAATTGGTGGATGCCCGCGATGTCAGCATTGGAGCCTGGTTTGAAGCTCATATAGAAAACGTTACTCGAGCAACAAAAGGACAGAAGAATGGTAAAGCTCAAGTAAAGAGTGGCAATTCTTACAAAAGGACTAATGGAAACTTAAGTCAAGATCATTCTAGAGAGAATGCAAATTATTTGGACAGTACACCATCCACATCTTACTCAGACTGCATGGACACTGATGAAGAAGCTATTTATCATATCAAGTATGATGAGTAAGTGCTTCTGATATTATTTTGAGGACATTATATGTTATGATTTGGTGTGTATAAACAAAGAATTTTGTTGAAGAAACTTGGAATCAAAGAGAGCAACCAAGGAAAGACATTAAAAAGCCATAATGTCTTTCAGTCAGATATAATGAATATCCCGAGAGTAATAAGGTTGTTTTTTTTCTTTTATTCACAAATTCTTGTGAAGTATTAACTTTATCTTGACTTTATGAAACTCAGAATCCTTATCTCTAAGGAAAGGAAACTATGCATTGGATTTTTCTGTACTTGTTTTTCTATGTAAAATATAAGTTAATGTTTTCTTTAAAAACTACTCTGCTCATATTCTGTTCCTTCCATTGAAGTGTAAACAAGTGTTTCATGGGAGCAAATTCTGGTGCTTGAATTGTTTATATTTTGTTTTAAAAGTAATATTTATGCATGAGATGACAGGTCTGCGTTTCATGTAGAGGTTTCTTGTAGAGAACCTGGTGACTGGGAATATAAAATCAGTTCTGAGCTGGAGTGAGGGTACAAAGGGATTTTTTTATTTTTAAATCTGTGGTACAAGCAAATTTCAGAACCTACGACAGATGTGCTAGAGTAGAGGCTTTGTGCCATAAACTCAGTAGGATTTGCAGGGATTTCTCATCACCAGCTTTTGCACTGATGCATTCACATAAATGGGATCCTAGTTTTTTAATCATAGGATCATGGAATCACCTAGGTTGGAAGGGACCTTTAAGATCATCAAGTCCAACCACCAACCTAACACTGCCAAAACCACCACTAAACCACGTCCCTCAGCACCACGTCTGCCTGTCTTTTAAATCCCTCCAGGGATGGCAACTCATCCACTTCCCTGGGCAGCCTGTTCCAATGCTTCACAACCCTTTCTGTGAAGAACTTTTTCCTAAGATCCAATCTAAACCTCCCCTGGCGTAACTTGAGGCCATTTCCTCTTGTCCTATCGCTTGTTATTCAGGAGAAGAGGTCGACACACCCCCTCACTACAACCTCCTTTCAGGTAGTTGTAGAGAGCGATAAGGTCTCCCCTCAGCCTCCTCTTCTCCAGGCTAAACAACCCCAGTTCCCTCATCCGCTCCTCATAAGACTTGTGCTCCAGATCCCTCACCAGCCTTGTTGCCATTCTCTGGGCACGCTCCAGCACCTCAATGCCCTTCTTGTGGTGAGGGGCCCAAAACTGAACGCAGTACTCGAGGTGGGGCCTCACCAGTGCCGAGTACAGGGGGACAATCACTTCCCTAGTCCTGCTGGCCACACTATTCCTGATACAAGCCTTAATTTGCTGAAGCAGCTAACTAAGCTTCTAAACCAATGGCATCAATGAGAATTTTTTATTATAGAGAACAACAGAAATATCGAACTTTGGCATGTGAGATTAAAGGTAAAGGAACATACATTTACTTTACACAGAAACATATTCAGTATTAGTCTTGTTGAGGATAAATTCAATTCAAGTTTTCAAAATACTTTCTAAGTATCAATTTCAAATCTTGTTGTTTTTAATAATTAAGCTTTAATTTAAACTAGTTTTGCTAGGGAAAAAACAAGAATGTTGAAAACTTAAGCTGAACATCTTTTAGCTGCTCTTGGCAATACTAGATACAACTTTTCTTTATATACTTACCTTGGAGGATAATATAGCTTTTGTCTGAACGTGGAGTTCAAATGCAGTTTTATATCTGCAACCATCAATTTTTATCTGCAGATATGTTTGTCCACACACACAAAAATAGATAGCTACAGTGTTGAAAGCAAAAATTTACTTAAAATATTGAAATACTTAAATTCAGCACTTTCTCACAACTTTAGTCACCCAGTATCATTACAGTTGGACTAGATGATCGTTGCAGGTCCCTTTCAACTGAACTATTCTAAAAAAAAAAAAAAGTCTCTAAAATGATAGATATGCATCATGGTATACTTTCAGAGACCTGGTTCTAAGATTGGTTAATTGTGTAACATCACAGGAGTATTTAATTGAGCAAAGGGCAAAAATTTGAGAGTATGTTTGTAATTACTGGAGTTAAATTATGTTCCTCTTTTGTAGATAGTGTCATTTACACGAGTTAGAGATTCGAGGGAGAAGCTACCTGTGAAGTAGAAAGTATAGTCAAGCTGATCTGACTTACATAGGTGTACCTATGCTTACATAACATCAATTTTGCTTCATGTGTACCTTAAGATCTAGCATTTCCAGTAGATGCAGACAGTCATCTTAGTCTTCCTATAGCACGATCTGTCACAGTGTTGTGGTTTAACCCCAGTAGGCAGCTAGAACTACTCAGCCACTTGCTCACTCCCCCCACTTGGGATGGGGGAGAGAATCAGAAGAGTAAAAGTGAGGAAAAACTCATGGGTTGAGATAAAGACAGTTTTAATAGGTAGAGCAAAAGCCACGCACGCAAGCAAAGCAAAAAAACCCAAGGAATTCATTCCCTGCTTCCTGTTGTCAGGCAGCTGTTCAGCCATCTCCAGGAAAGCAGGACTCCACCACGCGTAACAGTTACTTGGAAAGACAAACGCCATAACTCTGAATGTCCCCACCCTCCTTCTTCTTCCCCAGCTTTATATACTGAGCATGACATCATACGGCATGGAATATCCCTTTGGTCAGCTGAGGTCAGCTGTCCTGCCTGTGTCTCCTCCCAACTTCTTGTGCACCCCCAGCCTGCTTGCTGGCAGGGCGGTGTGAGGTGCAGAAAAGGCCTTGACTGCTTAGCAACAACCCAGAACATCAGTGTTTTACCAACACTATTTTCATCCCAAATCCAAAACATAGCGCTATACCAGCTGCTAGTAAGAAAGTCAACTTCATCCCAGCCGAAACCATGACACACAGGTTTGTGTTCTTAGCCAGTGACCATCTTAAAACATTATGTCATGGTGATTTACTTGGTTGGCCTGAAATGTTAAAAGTTTGCGCTTATGGGGAGAAAAGTTATTTTAAAACTTACTAGCAAGCAAGATCTATGCATTTATCAGCTAATAGAGACTCCGGTAAAAGTTAACGGCCTACATATGACAAAACACAAGGCATCATTTGGGACACTTTGTATTTACCTTTCAACATCCCTCTTCTTTGTTCGTTGAATGGTAGTTAACATGCACGTTCACATGGTGAGTGGTTGTGCATGCACTCATAACACTGGCTTCAGACTTTTTGCCTTTTTGGTATCTGTAGAGCACACATATCAAGCACAAGGGGGGAAGAATACATGGATAAATAGGGTAGTGTGTACTGTGCGTCCTTCAGTTCTCAGTTCCAGATGTTCTTATCCTATTTGCCATCTCTTTGTGCTTGTTCTTCAAGATTCATATTCTACTATTATTTCTTCTGTGCATGGTTGCTGTTCCTGGATGCTCAGGTTTGGGCTAGGCTGTGTGACACCAATCTACTTTGACAGCCTTTTCTTACTGCGTTCTTCAATGAAGTAGCTCATTTCTCCTCCCTTCTATCTCCTACAGCAGATGATTTCACCCTGGCTGAAGGGCTTTAAGCTCCTTGCCCACAACAGCAGCATTCCTGCCAGAGATGGAAGCAATTGCTTTTCCTGCTTTGGGAAACTGCATGTCTCTGACAAGCAACCTGCAGATGGAGACCATGAGCCTGGTGCCCATAAAGCCATCAAAATGTCTTTCTTACATTATGGAGAAGACTATGGGGTTTGCCTCTGACACAGATTGACAGCTGCTCAGATCCTCACTGAGATCATCTCAGTATCTAGGCTGGTTCTCCTTCACTGCTTGTTTTATTATCCACTCTAGAAAAACTGTCCACCAAGAAGGCTACAGCTGAAGGACAAGTCTGTTGTAATGTTTTGAGATGGGGTTGGGAACATGGAGTAGACCTGTGCTTTGTTTCCGAGACTTCGTGTTACGGCAAAGATCATTTGATTCCCAGCTGTTGTGGCAGGTCCAGTCTGACAATGCATACACGGAAAAGGGGGGGGGGGGGGGGGTGGGGTGGGGATCAAACATTCATTTTCTTTCTGTTTACATCTGGAACTGACTACTCGGTGATGTTTATTCAGGAGATACTGGAAAGCTATTCACCCTTGATCTCAACATGAAGCCCTCCACTGTCATAGATCTAGTTCTTTGGACCAAGCTTCCTAGTACAGGTCTATTTCCCCTAGCTGTCTTCAAACCCCAAAGATCCCACAGGTCTCCACTTAAATGGAGATCTAGAGCTGGGGTTTTTTTTTTTTTTTTTTGTTTGTTTTTTTTTTTTTTTTTTTTATTCCCCTCAGTTGTCCCATTAATATTGACACTGGTCAATTCAAGAGCAAGTTGAATGTTGTCCGACATAACATATCTCACACCTCTGTAGCCAAAAACCTTGATCAGCTTTATTTATTCTGGAGCATGATTGTACTTTTCTTGGGGGTGGGGGGGGAAAGAGATCCTACCAACCTCCTTGTAGGTATTGAAAGGCTGCTATCAGCTGCCACCACCACCACCATCCCCCCGCCAAGCTTTTCCTTCGCCTGACTGAACAAGCCCAGTCCCCCAGCCTCTCCTCACAGAGCACATCTTGACAGCCATCCCTCCAGCCCTCCACTGGGCTAACACCAGCTTGTCAGCATCTTCCTTGCATTGAGGGACCTAAACCAGACATAATATTTTAGATATGATCTAACAAGTGCCCAGTAAAGAGAAATAGTCACTTCCCTCAATCTATTGCCTATGCTCCTGTTGACACAGCCCAGGATGCTGTTTGGCCGCCTTTGCTGCCAGGGCACACTGCTGGCTTGTGTTCAGCTTGCTGTCTGCCAGGACCCCCAGGTCCTTTTTCTGCAGAGCTGCTACCCAGCCAGTCACTCCGCAGCCTGTATTGTCACAGGGGGTATAGTGGGTTGACCCTGGCCAGCAGCCAAGTACCCACACAGCCACTCGCTCACTCCCCTCTCCCACAGGGCAAGGAAAAAGTAGAAGGAAGGCAAGAAGACTTGTGCATTGAGATATAGTTTAAAAGGCGAAGCAAAAGCTGCACGTGCAAGCCAAGCAAGAAGAGGAATTAATTCACTAATTCCCATCAGCAGGCAGATATCCAGCCACTTCTTGGAAAGCAGAGCCTCAGCACATGTAACAGTTGCTTGGGAAGACAAACATCTTAACCACAAACACGTC
Source organism: Pluvialis apricaria (assembly GCA_017639485.1). Classification (NCBI taxonomy): domain Eukaryota; kingdom Metazoa; phylum Chordata; class Aves; order Charadriiformes; family Charadriidae; genus Pluvialis; species Pluvialis apricaria. The sequence continues at coordinate 25,015,606 of CM030043.1, read as the reverse complement.
CGTCCCCCCCCTTCCTCCTCTTCCCCCGAGCTTTTGTTGCTGAACACGATGTCATGTGGTATGGAATATCCCTTTGGTCAGTTCGGGTCAGCTGTCCCAGCAGTGTCTCCTCCCAACTGCTTGCACACATCCAGCCTACTTGCTGTGGGGGCAGAGTGAGAAGCAGAAAGCCTTGACGCTGTGCAAGCACTGTTCAGCAACAGCCAAAACACTAGTGTGTTATCAACACTGTTTTTCGTCACAAATACAAAGCACAGTACCATACGGGCTTGCCATGAATAAAGTTAACTCCATCCCAGCCAGACCACGTACAGGGGGGTTAAGTCCATCTCAGGACTAACCCCTCACAGTTTATTTCTTTAGCGCAATACATTGCTTTCTGTTTCATTTAAATACAACACCTATGCATCTCTATCACATCCCTGAGACTCTTACAGCAGTGGTTTACATATTGCTCTGCTAATATTTCCTCTACATCCAGTTTTAATTGTATGGGAGCAATCCTTCTCAGTTTTCCCCTTCTGGTTACTAGTACCATCAGATCAGCTGCTGGATCAACCAAACCCAATCATCAAGGAAGCTTTAGAACTCATTATGAAGGTTACAAAAAAAAAAAAAAAATTAAGTAGTTACATAATGAGTAAAACTTAATGAAAACTCTACAACTCTAGCTTCACTGATGATCCCAACTGTGCCCTAAACTATCACCCATCCACACAGACAAGTTCAGCTATAAGATCTTATTATTCCACTTTTTAAATTAAGACACACCATACTAATATAATGGCTGAAACACAGATACTCTAATTAGTTTGACCTCTGACAGACTACTTTGAGAATCACAACTCACTACAGGCTCATTTTCTCTGCTTCTCAGGTAAACTGTTTTCCACAAATAGACAAGAGACAAGTGCACTCACAGAAGTAGAAGCACAATAAGCAGGATTTGATTAGTATCACCTTCTTTTAAACCCAAACATAAGCACAATGATATAGCATAACCGGTAAACATATAAGCATTATTGTGCCCAGGATGAACAGTATTGCATTGGTAGTAACAGACCACATGCCTTATGTTATGCAATTATTGCATGTAACTTCTGTTATCTCTTGAGGATCACCATAGGATTTTAAAAGAAAGCAAATAAATAAGAAAACACCTCGACTAACCATAGTTGTATCTAGTAATATTTTTTAATTCAGGTTTTACTGACATGGATTCTTCAGTGAAAGTGAGGAAGCTGAAAATTTTACAGTATTTTCTTAGTTCATGAGCTTTTTTAAGAGTATGTTTTTTCTGTTATATTATCTTGTTTTACATATCCCTGCATAGTCCCATTTTCTGCTTCCTTAGTTACATGCTCATCTTGTATATTGGAGAGTGTAGGTTTTAATTTAACATTGTGGACAGTCATATAAATAACATGTTTCAATATAGGATGAAATTTGACATGGAGTAAGTAGCAGTACCTAAATTGAATCTATTTTCTCTATGCTTATTTTGGTTTGTTATTTAGGACAAGTGAAAGTGAAGAAGAGAAATAGTCTAGATGGTGGAGGTCATAAGATGGAAAATATACTATTTTTTTGTGGAATTACAGTATTAGATATATCTGAGGTCAGAAGTTTACTATAAAAATACAATTTATTCCTTACATGATGTAATGAGGAACAGCATTATAGTGCTTAATGTACTTAGAAAGGATTCCAAAAGTGTGAATTAGACTCAGTCTCAAAGGCTTGTGACAAATGGTGCTCCAGTTATAAAAAAGTATCTGGATGTTCAGTCTGTGATGTTGGGTATGGACAAATATGAATGCTAGCTGCTTCTCTCCCATGTCCCATTGAATATATAAATTGGTGAGTCTTCGCCTATTGAAAGGATTTCTTAGACAAGGCTTAAGGTGAGTGGTAACAACTGTAAAAGCCTCTGTACCTTGTAGTCTTTTAATAATGAGACTTCCTGCATGTCGGGCAGAAATTGTGAGACCTAGAGGGGGAAGATATATTCAGTTGACACACTTTTTGCCCTCATACCTATAAAGTTAGAAAATCCCATTACTAAAAGTTGTAGAATAAATAGAGAGATGTAAACAGTGTGGGTTTTTTCAGTGCATAAGAACATCCTTGGTTTTTATCCTCGATCCAGCTTCTAGATAACAGAGGTATCGATTTAGACTAAAACCAGATGAACGTCTTGATTATTCAAGTAGACTGGCTTTTCAAGTTCATGAGGTGAATGTTTAAAAGGTTACATGTGTTTTTTTTTCTAAAGAAAATATTACAATTATACTTTCCTTAAACCATGTCACTTTGAATTTTTCCTGTTTTGTAAATCAGAAACTTTTTTTTTTTTAAATTGATAATGCTATCTGAGATCAGATGTATGTCTGTGCTGGAAGAGAGGAAGGTAAAAAATTACTGTAACTTCTCATATAATGACTTCAGGACTAACTTGGCATCCAGAGAAAAGCATGGAGTAATAAGGATGAATATTGTTTCTTTACAGTTCTCCTGTGGTCTGGAAGTTCAGAAGTCAAGCACAAATGAGTGAAGAGAAGGGCTCCCAAGTGTGCTTTGTTTTTGTTAAGTTTCTTAATAAACTCCTGGGAGGTGTGTAGTTCAGAGCTGATGGAAGAGTTGTAAAAAAAAATTCACTTTCAAAAGCCTGAGTGTTTGGCAGTTGGATGTTCCATTCTAGAATTTGCATGATTTCTAGGAATTTTTTTCTGTGGTCATCTGAAAAATAACTAATTTCAGAAGAAATTCTGTCCTCACGATAGACCTTCAGATATGCACTTGGAAGCAGCATCCATTAGAGAAGCATGTAAAAGGCCTCTTGAAGTATCAAGCATCTTGTGAAAACATAAAGTCAAATCTTCTTTACAACATTCTACACATGGAACTGGAAAACTGGATTCTGAGAGGGAAAGTTTCACCCATTTCACAGGGATCATGAAATGGTTGAGTTTAAAATTTTCAGTGTAATGAGAAAAAAGGCCAGCAGAGTTGCTACCCTGGACTTCAGGAGACCAAACTTTAAGCTACTCAGGGAGCTATTTAGCAGTGCCCCCTAGGAATCTGTTTTGAGGACTTAGGAGTCCACAAGAGCTGGTCAGTCTTTCAGAACCACCTTTTAGAAGCACAGGAGCAGGCAATCCCATTGTGTTAATGTATTGGGTTTGCATGGCAAGGTTTTGGTAGCAGGGGGGCTACAGGGGTGGCTTCTGTGAGAAGCTGCTAGAAGCTTCCCCTATGTCTGATACAGCCAATTCCAGCCGGCTCCAAGACAGACCCAACGCTGGCCAAGGCTGAGCCAATCAGTGATGGTGGTAGCACCTCTGTGATAACATATTTAAGAAGGGGGAAAAATTGCTGTGCAACAGCAACTGCAGCCAGAGAGAGGAATGAGAATACGTGAGAGAAACAACTCTGCAGAAACCAAGGTCAGTGAAGAAGGAGGGGGAGGAGGTGCTCTGGGCACCAGAGCAGAGATTCCCCTGCAGTCCATGGTGAAGATCATGGTGAGGCAGGCTGTCCCTCTGCAGCCCATGGAGGTTCACGGTGGAGCAGTGTCATGGTTTAACCCCAGCTGGCAACTAGGACCACACAGCCAGCCACTCGCTCACTCCCCCCGGTGGGATGGGGGAGAGAATCAGAAGAGTAAAAGTGAGAAAACCCGTGGGTTGAGATAAAGACAGATTAATAAATAAAGCAAAAGCTGCCCATGCAATCAAAGCAAAACAAGAAATTGATTCCCTACTTCCCATCGTCAGGCAGGTGTTCAGCCATCTCCAGGAAAGCAGGGCTCCATCACGCATAACGGCTATTTGGGAAGACCTCAAGCCAGGACAACGCTATAACTCCGAATGTCCCACCCCTTCCTTCTTCTTCCCCCAGCTTTATATACTGAGCATGACATCATATGGCATGGAATATCCCTTTGGTCAGTTGGGGTCAGCTGTCCCAGCTGTGTCTCTTCCCAACTTTTTGTGCACTCCCAGCCTATTCACTGGCGGGGCGGTGTGAGGTGCAGAAAAGGCCTTGATTGCTTAGCAACAACCAAAAACACCAGTGCGCTATCAACACCATTTCCATCCCAAATTCAAAACATAGCACTATACCAGCTGCTAGTAAGAAAGGCAACTCTGTTTCCCAACTGAAACCATGACAAGCAGATATCCACCTGCAGCCCGTGGAGGACCCCACACAGGAGCTGGTGGATGTACCCGAAGGAGGCTGTGACCCCATGGGAAGGCCACACTGGAGCAGGCTCCTGGCAGGACCTGTGAACCTGTGGAGAGAGGAGCCCATGCTGGTTTGCTGGCAGGACTTGTGACCCCGTGAGGGACCCATGCTGGAGCAGTTCATGGAGGACTGCAGCCTGTGGGAAGGACTCATGTTGGAGAAGTTTGTGGAGAATTGTCTTCCATGGGAGGGACCCTACACTGGAGCAGGGGAAGAGTTTGAGGTGTCCTGCCCCTGAGGAGGAAGGAGCGACAGAGACAATGTGTGATGAACTGACTGCATCCCCCATTCCCCGTCCCCCTGCATCATGGAAGGGGGAGGAGGTAGAGAAATCAGGAGTAAAGTTAAGCCCAGGAAGAAGGGAGGGATGGAAAGGGAGGTGTTTTAAGATTTAGTTTTTATTTTCTCATTATCGTACTCTGATGTGATTGGTAATAAATTAAATTAATTTTTCCCCAAGTCAAATCTGTTTTGCCTGTGACGGTAATGGGTGAGTGATCGCTCCCCGTCCTTATCTTGACCCCCGAGCCTTTTGTTATATTTTCTCTCCCCTGTCCTGTTGAGGAGGGGGAGTGATAGAGTGGCTTGGTGAGCACCTGTTGTCCAGCCAGGACCCACCACAGTCAAAAGTCAAGCAAGCACGGCAGAAGACCAGCTTGGCTGAAAAGGGAACTCCTCATGGAACTGAAGAGGAAAAAGAAATTGTATGATCTCTTGAAGCAAGGTCAGGCTTCGCAGGAAGATTACAGAGCTGTGGTTCATATATGCAGGGAGAAGATACAAAAAGCCAAAGTTCAACTAGAGTTGAAAATGGCCAGTGTTGTGTCAGATAATAAGAAAGGCTTTTTAAAGTATGTTAATAGCAAGAGGGGGTCTAAGGAAAACATTAGACCGATACTTGTTGAAGATGATCACCTGAAAAATAGGGATGAAGAAGAAGTGGAGTCATTAAATGATTTTTTTGCCTCAGTCTTTAATAATACTGATAGATCTTGGGCTGCCTGGTCCCCTGAGTCGGAGGACCACGAGTGTGGGAACGATGACTTTCCATTTGTGGACACTGAAATTGTAAGGGACCAGCTGTATCAGCTGGATGTTCACAAGTCTATGGGGCCTGATGGGATTCGTCCCAGAGTACTGAAGGAGCTAGCGGATGATATGGCAGGACCCCTCTCAATCATCTACCAAAGGTCCTGGGAATCTGGGGAGGTCCCTGCTAGCTGGAAGCTAGCCAATGTTATCCAAATTTACAAGAAGGACGTGAGGGAAGACCCAGGAAACTACAGACCTATTAGTCTAACCTCAGTACCTGGAAAAAATATGGAGAAGATTATACTGGGTGCTACTGAAAGGCATTTAAAGAATAATGCAATCATCAGGCACAGTCAACATGGGTTCACAAAGGGAAAGTCCTGTGTAACTAATTTGATCTCCTTCTATGATAAGGTCACCCGTCTAGTGGGTGAAGGGAAGGCAGTGGATGTAGTTTCTCTGGATTTTAGTAAGGCTTTTGATACTGACCCTCACAGCATCCTTCTGGACAAGTTGTCGAAATATGGGATGAGCATGTACGAGGTGTACTGGGGGAAGAACTGGCTGAACAGCAGACCTCAAAAGGGTTGTAGTGAATGGGGCTACATCTGGCTGGTGACTGGTCACCAGCGGTGTTCCTCAGGACTCAATTCTAGGGCAAGTTCTGTTCAATATATTTATCAAAGATCTGGCTGCAGGAGTTGAATGCACCATTAGCAAGTTTGCTGAAGATACCAAACTGGGAGGTGCTGTTGACTCTCTCGAGGGACAAGAGGCCTTGTAGAGGGATCTAGATAGATTGGAGTATTGGGCAATGATTAACGGCATGAAATTTAACAAGAATAAATGCCCAGTTCTGCACTTGGGACAGAGTAACGCCAGGCACAAGTATAGATTGGGAGAGGAGTGGCTGGAGAGCAGCCCTGCAGAAAGGGATCTGGGGGGTGCTGGTTGACAGCAGGCTCAATATGAGTCAGCAGCGTGCCCTGGCAGCCAAGAGGGCAAACTGCATCCTGGGGTGCATTAAACACAGTATAACCAGCCAGTCAAAAGAGGTGATTATCCCACTGAATTCAGTGTTGGTGCAGCCTCACCTTGAGTACTGTGCGCAGTTCTGGGCCCCACAATTTAAGAAGGATGTTAAGGTCCTTGAATGCATCCAGAGGAGGACAACAAAGCTGGTGAAAGGGCTGGAAGGCATGTAAGGACTTGGGTTTGTCTAATCTGGAGAAAAGGAGGCTGAGGGGCAACCTCATTGCTCTCTACAGCTTCCTGAGGAGGGGAAGTGGAGAGTGAGGTGCTGAGCTCTTCTCCCTGGGATCCAGGGACAGGACGCATGGGAATGGTTCAAAGATGCACCATCAGGAGGTTTAGACTGGACATGAGGAAGCATTTCTTTTCTGTGACGGTGGTCAAACACTGGAACAGGCTTCCTAGAGAGGTGGTCGATGCCCCAAGCCTGTCAGTGTTTCAGAGGCCTTTGGACAATGCCCTTAATAACGTGCTTTAATTGTTGGTCAGCCCTGAAGTGCTCAGGCATTGTCGGTTCCTTCTTACTGAACTATTCTATTCTATTCTATTCTATTCTATTCTATTCTATTCTATTCTATTCTATTCTATTTAACGTGGTTTTGTTTAAGAGGTTATATTTCTGTCTTTTTATAACAGTCCAACTTCCTTTTCCTGTGGTTATTTTCAGTGTCCACATTGCACAGTTTTTCCAGCACATAGGGAGGCTATGCAACCTCTACAGTCACTACAAAATGGCTTTACACAGAAAATTTAAGACTATGTTGTTAAACAGAATTGGCACCTCCAAAACCTTAAGCACCTCTTTGATATTTTTTTGTGCTCTTTAATCGTAGTACAATCCCATTCAAATACCCCTACTTTAATTGTTCTAAATGAATGTCTCTCAACTTGAAAAGATAATAGAGCTCACTAAGAATTATTGATAATATAGCTGGGATGGATGGGGGGGGGTGGTGTTAAGGTTTCTAGTTTAAAAAAAACCCAACAAACTGCCAAAGAACCCAATATCCCATAAATGTCTTTTAGCGAACTGTCTTTTTTTCTTTCTGCCTATTCTTTATTTCCTATAACTTTGCAACTCTTACTGTATCTCATTAAGAGAAATCCTGAAGTAATGATTTAACATAATAGGATTTTAAATTTATAACTGAAGAGAGAAAACACTTTAAAACTATTAGCTGCCATGTGTATTAGAAAGTCTTAGAAATAGTCCTGATTTTGTTTATGGGTTTCTCCAGCTAACCATTTTTTAAACATTGTTTGGGAAATGGAATATGGACTCATGCAATCTTCATCACAAGTTTTTTTTATACATGCTGTGTTTGTAGAGTTGTTTGTTTGGGGTTTTTTTATGAGCTAACATTGTCTTAGCTATGTTATTATTGAAATTGGTGGAAATGTAACAAATGTATGAAGGCCAAGTTAAACTAGAACTGAGCAGTTTTGAAGATTCGAGTTTCAATTTTTGTTGCTTTTTCACTGTTGGCTTAATTGGGTCCTTTGACTTTACTGAGAACAAATTTGATCTGTGCCTCTGTGGAAACTTGAACTTATAAAAAGAAATCATCAAATGCTCATGGATTTTTTTTCTTTTGGATTGCTGGGTGCTTTTTCCACTATGAGATTAGTCAAGTCACTAGTCTGCATTTAGACGAATATAAAATTTAGAAAAAACATATTAGGTTAAATTTTTAAGCAGAGTTAAGGATTAACACTCTGAAAAGTTATTTTGAAAATTGTGCTTCTGAAAAACATTGTCTTTAACTTACTTCTTACTACTTTGGGAGTACTAATTGTCACTTCTGTTCGGTTTTGCCTTTCAAGGTATCCAGAGAATGGCATAGTAGAAATGGACACCAAAAATCTTCGACCACGAGCAAGAACCATTTTGAAGTGGAGTGAACTAAAAGTGGGTGATGTGGTGATGGTTAACTACAATGTTGAGGCTCCAGAAGAAAGAGGATTTTGGTTTGATGCAGAAATTACCTCTCTGAGAGAAATTTCAAGGACTAACAAAGAGGTTCATGCTAAAATTCTGCTGGGGTAAGATTTCTTTGGCTAATATGGAAAGTCTATTTACATTCTTAAACAAGCAAAAAAACCCTAAAGCTTTTCAGTTTTGTTTGCTACTCATCATTAGATTAACATTAACATACTGTGTTTCTGCAGCTTAGACAGGTCTGGGGTATGGAAATTCCTTTAGAACCTTTGATATGTGCCTTAATTCCCCTAGCGGAGTCTGTCATTTCTCAATAGACTATGATGAACATGCTGAGACAATACTCGCTTGATTGGACTTTCCTCTTTTATTGTTGAGTCATGGAAGCACTATCTGGACTTGTTAACCAATCATCACATCCCACATCTGCTTTCCCCTCTATGCTGGTTCCATCCTTGGTGTGCATGGGACCCAGAAATACCATATAAGGCAATACGAGCCCCCCGTTTCCACCCTTGCTTACGCAACTCAGTGGGGGAAATGGTAGTCATCTTGTCACGGTGGCATAAGGCCAAGATTGATGTCAATGCCTCCCACCTCCCCAAGGGTGTCAGGTGCAGAGGGGAGTTTGGTCATGGAGTGATGAAGGATTAGAATCAAGGCAGTCAATAAGGCGGTATGTCAAGAAACCATCAGAATAATGCAAGCCAGAAGCCAAGTACGAATATATAATATGACTAGAACAAGTAAAAAACAGCTCAAAATAAGTATAAAAACTAGGGGAATTAAGTGGGACATCCCCATAGCTGTGGCAGACCATCCTAGAAGGGATTTCCACCAACTATACATGACTGTTTTTTGAACACATTCCAGGATTTGTTTGATCTCTGTGATATCATGGTGGACAGCTATTAAAATTTGTTGTGCCTGTTCCTTTGCATGTTCCAATACTCTATGTAAGACTTCATGTGGCAAAACCTGTTCAATCAGAGATAAATTCATACCAATAGGGGTAGGGGTGATGTGGTGGTAGAGGTTATAATTAGTTGACAGTACTTGATAAGTGACAATTGGGGCAGTATATTTAAAATCACATCCAGATTGGGTTGTAAAATAACAGGTACATAGATTAAATAACATAAAGTATGGTTATATGTAGAGTCAATATATACAGAAGGACATTAAGATTGTAAAGAAACACAGCTGTTCCAGACATAGACAAGTATCGTCTCAGTTCACTGCGGTCTATTGAGAAATGACAGACTCTGCAAGGGTAATTAAGGCACATATCAAAGGTTCTAAAGGAATTTCCTTCACACACAAACTCCAGACCTGGCTCAGGGATGCAAGCTTCAATGTCTACTGATTGCCATCCTTTCATTCCTTGCCAAGCCCGTTGTTGATGATCCACAGGATAGATCACGGATCTGGCAATATTAAAATAGTGGATTCCATGAGCCAGATTTTCCCATTTGTCCTGAAAATGTAGTGAACCAAGAGTCCTGGGGAATTGGGATTTCTTCTTCAGAGTAGCAGGATGTCAAAGAGGCAATCTACAAGAATCCTGTCTAGGCTACAAGCCAAGGGGCAGGTAGTTATTTGAGTTAATCTTTTCAGAATTCCTTCTTACAAATTTGGTTCTAGTACCCCTGTAATTAGAGCTGTGGTGATGGTGTTGTTAAAAAGAATACATACTCGCACTGTAGTCCCTACGAGAGCTTGTAAAGGTGGCAAAAGAAGGGGTTTCTGTAATAGGTGAGTCTCAGGGATCATTGGTAGCTGCAGAATAGGGAAAGGAGACAGAGGTGAGAAGAAAATGGTTGGGACCTCTGACGATGATACCAATAACACAGTGCTGAACGGTAATGGATTGTGCGCATCCTTCAGAAGAGGAAGATTGCAAAGACCATTGTGAAGAATAGTATGTAAAACCTTAAATGTAAGGGGACGATCCCCAAGGAGTTCATAAATATCAGAAAGGGCAAGGAAAGTGACAAATAAAGAATAGAATAGAATAGAATAGAATAGAATAGAATAGAATAGAATAGAATAGAATAGAATAGAATAGAATAGAATAGAATAGTTCAGTAAGAAGGAACCGACAATGCCTGAGCACTTCAGGGCTGACCAACAATTAAAGCACGTTATTAAGGGCATTGTCCAAAGGCCTCTGAAACACTGACAGGCTTGGGGCATCGACCACCTCTCTAGGAAGCCTGTTCCAGTGTTTGACCACCGTCACAGAAAAGAAATGCTTCCTCATGTCCAGTCTAAACCTCCTGATGGTGCATCTTTGAACCATTCCCATGCGTCCTGTCCCTGGATCCCAGGGAGAAGAGCTCAGCACCTCACTCTCCACTTCCCCTCCTCAGGAAGCTGTAGAGAGCAATGAGGTTGCCCCTCAGCCTCCTTTTCTCCAGATTAGACAAACCCAAGTCCTTACATGCCTTCCAGCCCTTTCACCAGCTTTGTTGTCCTCCTCTGGATGCATTCAAGGACCTTAACATCCTTCTTAAATTGTGGGGCCCAGAACTGCGCACAGTACTCAAGGTGAGGCTGCACCAACACTGAATTCAGTGGGATAATCACCTCTTTTGACCGGCTGGTTATACTGTGTTTAATGCACCCCAGGATGCAGTTTGCCCTCTTGGCTGCCAGGGCACGCTGCTGACTCATATTGAGCCTGCTGTCAACCAGCACCCCCAGATCCCTTTCTGCAGGGCTGCTCTCCAGCCACTCCTCTCCCAATCTATACTTGTGCCTGGCGTTACTCCGTCCCAAGTGCAGAACTGGGCATTTATTCTTGTTAAATTTCATGCCGTTAATCATTGCCCAATACTCCAATCTATCTAGATCCCTCTACAAGGCCTCTTGTCCCTCGAGAGAGTCAACAGCACCTCCCAGTTTGGTATCTTCAGCAAACTTGCTAATGGTGCATTCAACTCCTGCAGCCAGATCTTTGATAAATATATTGAACAGAACTGGTCCTAAAAAAAAAGCATGCTCCCATTCCCGATATGAGGCTTGCAAACCTTGCCACCCCTCTCTACCAAAATGAGGATTGCCTTTTCAGGAATGCCCAGGGCCAAATAGTCTTTCCATATTTCAAGGTGCTTTTGATCAGGGCCTTTTTGCACAGGCTTAAGGGGGTTTTTAAGTACCCGGATACAAGGGGGTTTGGTGTTAACTATAGCTGCATCTTTAGGGAGATGGGAAGATAACAGAACAGGCAGAGCAGAAACTACCTCTTATAATACAGGTACTGCACCTGTAAAGCAAGCACCTATTAACAATAAATGGGCTCTGAGTGTGTCAGGACCCTTTTTGACTAGTGGGTGCCACTGGGCCTCAGTGGGACATCCCCATAAGTCTTCCTTTACCATAGGAGCTACAGCTAAAGTGCAATTGATAACCAAACTATCTATGTGGAGTAGGAAAAAGAGAAAGCCTTGATGCTGCATAAGCACTGCTCAGCAATAGCCAAAACACTGGTGTGTTATCAATGCTGATTTAGTCACAGTTCCAAAGCACAGCACCATGAGGGTTGCTGTGAAGAAAATTAACTCCATCCCAGCCACACCTGGTACACCTGTTTAATTTTAGGAACTTGGGTATCGTTCTTCAGTAGTTTTTTGCAGAAATTCACATGACAACTTTAAATAGGCTGTGACATTGCTTATTTTCCCCATCTTAAAGAATGTAATCTTTACAGTCTTGAAGAATTCACTGCTAGCCTTCTCCTCTCTTGCTAGCTTTCTTTGTCCCTTTGACACAGATTCCTTTTCTTACCATATCATATTCACAAAGGAATTTGGATTCAGTCTGTTGTCTCCCACTCTGTAGGAGGACGGAGACATGGGGATGCATGTGTTACCAAGAGTGAAACTGATGTTACAGTGTAACTTGAAGTGAACATTTCTTTTTAGCTAAGAAAAAGTTTGCTTTAGTGGTGGCACCTCCTAAATTTCACCACAACAAATAGTATCGTAATTCTAAAAATATTTTCCTTAAAATTATTTTAACCATTCAGATTTTAGAATGCTTTTTATTGTAAGAATGGAGGAATGTTGAATTTTTATGAACTTTTCTAATGTAGGACATGATTGATTCAGAGAGAAAGGCAGAATATTTTTATGATGAGCTGCAATTTAATATTTTGCTTACGTACCAGAAATAGTTGCATTTTTTAAATGTGAAAGATGTTGAGTTGGTAGCTTTTGCAAGCATATGCAAATCTGTTTTGAGTATTGATAATTCAGGTTGGAAGGAGCCTCAAGAGGTCTCTAGTCCAACTTCCTTCTCAAAGCCAGGTCAGCTATGATGTCAGACCAGGTTGCTCAGGGTTTTATTCAGTCTGGTCTTGAAAACATCCAAGAATGGAGACTGCACAATCTCTCTGGATGCCTGCTCCACTGCTTGACTGTCCTTATGGTTTTTCCATGATATTTATTGTAATGCATTTAATATGTGTATCACATTTGGTGAACTGCAGAAATGGACTTTACGACCTTCTGCAAAACAAAACTGTCCAGAGGTTGATTTATATGAACCTCAGGTATGAATCTCAGGTTATTGATAATGTTTTTATACTGTTATAATGCTCTTTGGGGTGGGTTTTTTTTGTGGCAAATATATTATGAATTTGAGAAATTCATTAGAGTAGCAATAATGGAAGGTAGTAGTAAGGATCTTGAAATATGTCATGGTTTTATACTTTAATCATCTGTTAGTTCTACAGATTGTGTTGGGCTTTCTGCTCTTAATCAGTGCTTTTCCAAGCATTTTTGCATTTTGTAGATCACTGTCTTTTTATTGTGGTTTTACATTTAAGCTGATGAATTTTGAGCCTTTCTATCTTCCTCATTTAGACACAACTGCTGCTTTTTGTAGGATACTTTTTTGCTTCTTGTCATTTCCATTTACCTGCTGTTTAGCCTTGCTTGGATTCCTTTTACTCACTCTTGATATTCTGATAGGTGGTGTACATTTGTTCTCAGTGTCCAGCATGTTGTCTAAGTAGTCTTCACACTGCCTATACAGATTTTACTTTTAAGTATTTTTTGAGGAAGCTTTTGTATTTGTGCTGGTTTTGGCTGGGGCAGAGTTCATTTTCTTCATAGTAGCCTGTATGGGACTATGTTTTGGATTTGTGCTGAAAACAGCGTTGATAATACAGGGATGTTTTAGTTATTGCTGAGCAGTGCTTACACAGAGTCAAGGCCTTTTCTGCTCTTCACACCACCCCATAAGTGAATAGGCTGGGGGTGCACAAGAAGTTGGGAGGGGACACAGCCAGGACAGCTGACCCCAACTGACCAAAAGGATATTCCATACCATATGACATCATGCTCAACATATAAAGCTGGGGGAAGAAGAAGGAAGGGGGGACATTTGGAGTTACAGTGTTTTGTCTTCCCAAGTAACTGTTACACATGATGGAGCCCTGCTTTCCTGGAGATGGCTGAACACCTGCCTACCGATAGGAAGTAGTGAATGAATTCCTTATTTTGCTTTGCTTGCATGCGCAGCTTTTGCTTTATTTATTAAACTGTCTTTATCTCAACCCATGAGTTTTCTCACTTTTACTCTTCCGATTCTCTCCCCCATCCCACCGTGGGGGAAGTGAATGAGCGGCTGTGTGGTGCTTAGTTGCCGGCTGGGGTTAAACCACGACAGTATTTCTTTTTAATTTTCCTTTTCAAATTGAACGTAACTTGGCTTTTCTTGCTCTTGCTAAGATACTGAATTTAAGTACATCATTACGGAGCAATGGAATAATGCAATAAACCAGGTCTTGCACAGTGGACCAAGTCACTCAGGACCAAGTCAAGAGCTTTTGCAGATTCCTGGCTAGCTGCTCCAAGGAACCATCATTGGCAGTGTCTAAAAATTTAATCTTGACATTGGGTCTAGTACCCAATCTAGTACTGTTATGTTTCCTTTCTTCTTAGTATGTCTGATGGCCTTCAACATCTCATAATTGCTATTATCATGTTGTTTGGGTGCACAATAATGCAGTCCTAATGCTATATTTTCTTCTATTCAGACCTAGAATTTCAGTTTCTATAGATTCTCTTTCTGATGTTTATATATATTTATGTCGCATAATTCCATATCCAAGATAATATCTTTTTTTTAATCTAACACCTTTGGTACTTGCTGCTTGAGCTTTGAAGACACGTTTTTGTTGAATGCAGAATGTTACTTCTCGTTCATTTCTCAAAATAGCTCTCATAACATTGTGGCATGTGGTCTAACAATTTGCTGAAACACTCTTGACTAGCTCTATTAAAGTTCACTTGTCAAAAATACCTGTCTATAGACTTCTTGCACACATATGTAGCTTATTTCCCTGTAGGTAACCAAGCTTCTTAAAGGGAATCGTTGATTGATGTAATTTAGAGCCACTCACCATTGTGATTATCCCCTTTCCCAAGGTCCTAGTCGAGATACAGTAGCTAAATTCAGCATCTAAGTAATCATAAACAGCAAGGTTGAAAGGGACTGAATGAGTTCCTCTTAGACCATTCTTTAAGATAAACTGTACCTGTTGTTATTTCTGAAAGACATTTGTCAAACCTGTTACTAAAGACATCCTTTTCTTGTCCCCTCTTTCTTTCCCTTCTCTCCTCCAGCCAAAAATTCCATTTTACTAGCTACTAGGGAAAGTCTCATTTGTAGCTGCAATGCCTGATTTATGCTGAAATTGTCAATACAGTTTATTTCCAAAAAAATTTTTACATTACTAGTTTAATACTGTATGCTTCAGAATTTAAATAGATGCTTACTAATAGCCAACAATTTATTGGATTTGTGTCTATTTTGACTTTTCCATATAGATCTACCTAAAGTTTAAGATATATTTATATTTCTATATTGTACATTATACACACATGTGCACACATACACACAAATATGCATGTATACATATATACTTTCAATTCAATATACTTCCAATTCAAAGTTTCCTGTTATTTAGAAGGAAAATGAGGCATAACTGTGTTTTGTTTTAAGATAAAATTGCTGTTGTGGTGTGTATTATATTAGAAGTATTCGTAGAAGAATCAAGCTGGACAATGAAACATTATGTTGGGATGTTCTTCATCTGTGCCCCTAACTAGACTGTACACTGTGTTTTGATTTTGCTGCATGTTAGAGCACTGCATTAAATTTTGTTTGTGAAGTCAATTAAAACTTTTATCATTGATAAAACAGATGTCAATTAACTATATTACTTTGCTTCGGGTTTTCCATTTATAGAGGCTAACACTGAGAAACAATGTACTTTATTATATTTTGTTTTTCAGAGGCCCAGAAGATGCAATAAATGACTGCAGAATTCTTTTTATAGAGGAAATGTACAAGATTGAAAAGCCAGGAGCTTATCCACTGACATTTGGAGATGGAGATTTCAAAAGTATGCGCTTTTTTTATCGTATGATTAAGACTTAGTTAAATATTTGAATGACATTAAAAAAATTAAGGGATTAGAGCACAGAATTAATTTCATAGAATCATAGAATCATAGAATGATTTGGGTTGGTAAGGGACCTTGAAGATCATCTAGTTCCAACCCCCCGGCCATGGGCAGGGACACCTTCCACTAGACCAGGTTGCTCAAAGCCCCATCCAATCTGGCCTTGAACACTTCCAGGGATGGGGCATCCACAACTTCCCTGGGCAACCTGTTCCAGTGCCTCACCACCCTCACAGTAAATAATTTCTTCTTAATATCTCATATAAATCTACCCTCTAATTTAATTAAGGTTTCTTTGGTGTATAATAAAAGAATTGTTATTACACAAATTTTTGAGTTTAAAAATTTTTACTATAATGTAACTTTATTACATGGCATATTGAGAATAAAATTTTGATGTAATATATCAACACATTAGTGCTATGAATATAATCTCATAAGCAGGTAAATGGCTGATATTTTAGATGATCTGTATGGAGTTCATAGTCTGAAATAAGTTCCTAGGTAGGTATCCGAATCACAAAACTTACTATCATAGTTGACATCTCATTTGAGTTCTTAACAGATGCAAAAGACTGAAAGAGTTCATACTGCTATCTTTAATCCTGACATCTAAAAATGAAAAATCCTTAGCTGTGCAGAGCAAGAAATTGTCAAGCTTGCTAGAACTATGAAAAAAACAGATATATCTGATTTTAGATTATTTGACCACTTATGTCTTTCTGAACACTAAATACACCATGTCTCCTCCCTGCCCTCTCCAAAGGGCAGTTCTCTAAAAAGCATTTTAACATTGTATCCTAAATTTAAAAATATGTGAAAGTTAAAGAACAGGAGTTATAAGACAGTGTTTATAATGGGAACACTGAGAGGTTGATCTGTGGCATTATTGATAGATATTACTGAATTTTAAAAGAAGCAAATTTATCACAGTTTAGTTTTCATTTATAATCTAAGGCTAATATTTGTGTCATTGTGTAGGTGTCAATACACTTTCATAAAAGTAGAAATGTAATTTTCAATAAATGAAGGCATTGTAAGCAATTTTTTTTCATTGTTTATTATTTATTTTTCTCAGATTAGTCAATGAAAACTAACCATCCATTCCATTTATGTACTCTTAGTCACTTTAAGGGTGATTCTCAAAATTTTAAAATAATATTTTTGTGATAAACTGACAGTTTGAGAAATTTTTCAATTTAGAGATAGTGTAAAACCAAGTGATATCTGCTTTGCATTTATGTACCTAATTTAAAGATATATATTGTGAGTATATTTCTAGTTTATAAAACTGACTTTGAAGGGTATGTACATTTTTCATACTTTATTTAATTACATACATCCCTACAGTGTAGTGGAATTACGTTTAAAGTTCTGTTTTATGTAAATTATTACTTTATCACTAACTTTAGGACATGGATTAGGCTTCAGGCCTTATTTATTTTGCATTCTATATTTTCCTGCACTGGGTCCCTGTTTTATTGTATAAGAATCAAGTTTTCAGTTCCTACTCATTTGCAGTTACTACTGTCACGTCTTATTTCTTTAACTGTCTCCTTATTTGTAACCTGTTCTCAAACCTCTCACATAACTGCTATCTTTGTATAAATCTGCACCTATATGTTTTTTTATGCAATTTTCAATCCCCTTTTAATTTCTTTCAAGATTATTTTTTACAAACCATCATAATTAAGTGTAACATAACAATATTAATTTACATTTTAACCTCAAAGATTTAATTGTTAATTTACTGCTGGCTATGTAACTTTATTCCTTTGTCTTCATCTACTTTTTTTCCCCCAAAGTCCAACTTCCTCACCACACTGTTTACTTCATTTTCTCCTGCTGTTATTCTGATATTTTTTGTAAGCTCTCCTGAGTTTGTTCTGTGAACCACAATGCACTATAGTTTTCTGATTGCTTATGGCTCAAGTGATTTCTTTATTGCTCCTCTGTATTTGCCTCCCTAGTCCTACTCTACATTTAAAAATTAGCCATCTAAATACATACAGCTCACTTAGTTTATTTGTATGCTAAGAAAAACAGTAGACTGCTATTTTAATAACAGTAGCTAGAATTCAAAGAGAATGAATTGTCCTGAAATGCTCCATGAGTTTGTTATGGAGCAGGGTCAGAGAATGTGCTGAAATTAAGAGCTCTAGAACATATTTTAGATGTTTTTATACAAAACAGAACTGGTCATCAACATGTTACTTTAACTTCCATCAGAATCTAAATTTGTACTACAAACATTAGATAAGTTTTTTCCTACAAAAGAAGGGAATATGAAAGAACCTATGCAACTAAATTTTACAGTGGTGGTAGAGGTGAACAGGCTCATCTCTATCTGAACAACAGTGCAAGTAAAATCAATGCAATTTGAGTTATTAAACCAGTTTAAAATAGAAATGGGAAAAGGATGTTTTCTGGCCCGGTCCTTCCCCTTCCTCTCACTGAGTTTGCTTTGAGGTTCCTCTGTTAGAGGACATGAGGAAATTCTTGCAAATTGATTGTTGTCAGTAATAAAAATGGCTATATATTTCATTTTTCTCCTCTTATCTTAAACTTTTTATTGTATACTTTTACCTTTGTCCTAAAGTAATAGTAGTAACAAGAGCCAAATGTTATCTGGTAGGCCTCAAGATATATCACTTCTTTTAAAAGTAAGAAATAATTTATAGTATTTCTGACAGTCTAGAGCTACTTGGGAGCATCAGAAAACAGTTTTGTTTATCCAAGTGAATGATATAATTAAATACTGCAGTAGTTCCAGAAAACCAGAAGATCAAATTGTAAACGTCATAGAATGGTTGAAGAAAATGCAATATGGGGAAAAGAGAAGCTAATTTAAACTTTGACTCATACTACTCATTTGTCCATTATTATCAAAGGTGTATTTGGTTCTCTAGCTCAATGGACGCCAAAGTGGGGTGCATGCACCCCCAGGGTGTGTGCAAGACAATCCATTGGGGTGCAGAAAGAAAATAATTTTTGTCCTGTTAAAAAATAAAATAAAATCAAATAAAATTAGGTTTAAAATTGAGTTTATTTCATCTTTATCTCATCCTTTTTTAATTTCTGTTTTTGTATATGATTTATAATGTACATAATATATTACTAGAGTAATATATGTATGCAGTTTAGAAATAAATATACATATATTGAGGGTGCATGCTCAAAAGTGTTTTACTGATGGGGTGTGCAAACAAAAAAATTTGGAGACCACTGCTCTAGCTTCCTGCTTCCAATCCAAACTCTCAAACAATCATTCCAGTTCCTCCTTGTCCTCTGATTCAAGGACTATTTATTCACTGAAGTAAGAAAAATGTTCCTTCAGCCTTTTGGAAGTGCTCTGGTTATCACATTACTTAGTTGTTGTTATTATTATATCCTGTATCACATCACCATAGTTTAGTTTGTCAGATTCACTTCCATAGTCTTTCTTGATGGTTTTCACACAGAAATACTCACTCCAAAATTGTTTTCCTTTAATGCTGTAGTTCTTTGAGCTGTGAGCGAGTGCTCTTAAATCTTCTCTTCCTTTTAAACCTATACTTTTTTCTTTATTTATCAACCCTGTGCATTTTTTTTAATTGCAACACTATAAAAGACTGTAATTTCACAATTCTGTTCAAGTCCTTCTATAGACAGTCCTGCCAAGGCAACTTGCAGAACACCACATTCTCATGACCTAGTCCATCAAAATGAGTCCATTCACATTAATAAGTGCTAAGTCTTCATAAAATTAGTCATTTATTATAATGGACTAAATGCAGTCAAGCTGCCAATGAATTATGTTGCCACTGAGTGTGTAGAGCTATTTTATTTCTTTTTTACATCCCCCACACCCCCATCCCCCGATGGCCAGGGTAGCAGAGCAACAGGCTAGGTTGCAACCTAACCTGGAAAATGACAATGACCCTTTCATAAATGTTAGGCTGAAGAACACAAGTTGATATTGACAGTAGCTTCTTAGTCATGTACTAATACATAAGTGTTATACAGGTGTAAACTGTTCCTGTTGGTCTTTTTAAACCCAGACTTCATTGTAATAGCGAAGCTACTACATCCATGGCATGCTCATGTGGGCACACATATATATATTCTTCTGCCATTATGTTGCATTTATAAATCTGAAATCAGTTTTCTAAGAGCTGTGACTTTTTATCTTTTTTGATAGGAAAGAGTGGCCCTGAATGCAAGCACTGCAGGGCTGACCCAGATAAGGAATGTCGCTTTTGCTCCTGTTACTTGTGTGGTGGAAAACAGGATGCTCACATGCAACTCCTTTGTGATGAATGTAATATGGCTTATCATATATACTGCCTGAACCCTCCCTTAAGCAAGATACCAGAAGATGAGGATTGGTAAATATACAAGGATGATTTACTTATGTATATTCCTATTCTACACAAGGTACCTCTTTGTTATTTGCAACTAGAGGAATTACTGAAGAGCTTTTATATTTCTGGTATGTTTTTCATCCTTGCACTGTATGTAAACATATTTACATTTTATGTTAAGATTCTATTTATAAAAATAATTCATAAACTATTAGTATTGAGCATTATTGATCATTACAGAATTTCAGAAATTAACTTGTTCAGTTTATGACCTCTGTGACATTAACTGATGTTATTAGACTTAATTAGCACCACCTACAGTGGTGCTTCCCCAACCTTTTATTTGTTTTATTTGGGCTTCATTGTTGCTTCTCCTTTAATCCTTTTCTTTCCCCTCAATCTCAGCCCTTGTTGCTGCTTCCTTGCCCTTCCCTTATCCTATAGCTGCCTTATTCATTTTTTCTGCTGTGAGAAAACCACTACCTTACTCCTCTCCATTTCCAGTAACTCTAGCACCACCAGCAAGAGAGCCAAACTAGTAGGCCTTGGTGGACTCAGCTAACTCCATTCTGAGCTGACTCTGCATGAAGCCAGCATCATCCCATTGAAGCTTATCATCTTAAGCTCCATGCCACATCTCACCTGTATCAGTTATGTGCAACTCATACCATTTGTACTTATAACCTGCTTGTAAAATATATTAAATGCTAATCTTTTGTAAGTGACATAAATAGAACTTTAGAATTAAGTTTTCCATTATGAATACATCAATACATGTCTATGGACATGTTTTAAAGAAAAACTTTGATCTGCACTTTGTAATAGATTTTAGCGGAACTGCACACTTCAAATAAAATATTTTAAGTATTTCAGAAGTTTTAACATTCTATGGAAGTAAATAACTTAGTGTACTATATTACATCAGCTGCCTCATATTGAGTAAGTTTGTTTATAGTTCAGTGTCTAATGCTCTCCCTTTTTTCCTGAGCTAATATATTTCAGTTTCCCCAGACTCCAGTTATATTTATACCTATGTGCAACTTCAATTATGACATTTGGTGAGGGTTTTTTCATTGTGTATATATGCACACTGAGATGCTTCTGCTGATTTCAAAGGAAATAGACATTTCCTTTTGAAAATCCTGAACTGAAAAATTTTACTCATATTTGCTCTGTTTGGAGAAACGGCTGTATTTGAACACTATCTAGAAAATATTTTCAATACATATTGCAAATAAGTATGAGCTGTTGGGACTAAATATAGAAATTATTGCCTGTGTGCTTCCCATTTCTTGTATATGCAAAATGATTGTGTACACGGGTATATATAATGTTTATTCAGCAGTCTTTGTTGGGCAGCATGTGAATCCCAGCTATCCTCAGGTTTTCTACTTTTGTGCACAGAAGACTAATGTGCCCCGACATCCATTCACTTCCTACTAATTCCTTATGGAAGTGAGCTGAAGATCTTAGTGCTTCCAAATAATATGTTGGAAAGTGTTCTCTGCTATAGCACTTCAGAGTTGGTCACAGTCCTTAAACAGTGTTCTTTTGTGACTGTGCTTGACTTTTGGGTATAACAACTGAGAAGTTTTTTGACTACAGTCATCCAGAATATTAAAGGGAATATTATTTAGGATCTGTACTCTGACAGTGCATCCATTCTTCTTTAGGTCCCCTTACTCCTAAAAGACTCTATACCAGTACTCCAGCAGCAAAAAGTAATTTTATGTTCCAATATTAATCACAACAAGGTTATGAAAAAAAAAATACACATGCTCCAAGTTTATCTTTTTAAAAAACAACAACCCTCAAAACATGTTTGAACAGAAAAGAACATAGCCTGAATGTCAATGTCTAGGTGGAGTTTGCCTAGTGGAAAATCATGGAAAATTTCTTCTTTACCTTTAAATTGAACAGGTATGATTTGTAAATTATTGTTGTACTCTATATTTTTCAATTTTTAGAAATTTAGAATACTTTTACATTATTTCTTGGGTTTGGTGTTATAAGCTGCTTTAACAGTACCAAGACCCCAAGTGTTAAACTGAATTGTGAATTGTGACTGTGTTCTGCAATAAATATCTGTATGAATTCTAGGTTGTAAATAAAAACATGATTTGAGGTAGCTCCCATCTTCTTAGAGGGTTTAGTGCATGTACACAGGCAATTCTTGTGAAATATCTGTACACAGCGACTTGTTGCCCTATGGTAACTAGTTCTTCTGCTCATACTCAGAGATAAAAGGTATATAGTAAGGCATTATTATTAGTAGTAATCTAAATATATTGTTGTTGTTATTATAGATCAGGCTTCTTCCACTAGTGACTTTTGGACCAAACTCAGCCCATGGAAGCCAGAAGCAATGGCAGTTGCCTTTGCCTTGTTACTCCTGGAGCGGGAAAAAAGTGTTGTTAGAAGCAATAAAAGGATCTGTGTGCTCCCTTCCCCCCTTTGCCTTAGGCACTGTTTCCTACAATATCCTATCCTTTTTCTACTGTAATGATTTTATGGTGGCTGGAATGAGTCCCGATGCCATATGAGGCAAAGAAATATATAAAAATTGAGTTTAATACTCTTCCCATTTGTTGAGTACTGAGTCACATTCCTGATGCCTTAGTCATGGTGGGGTAGGATAAGGATGCATGTGTACATGTATGCATGTTTTGTGGTACCCTAGGGCTGTTCCACATCCAGCTGTCTGAAGTGAGATTTGGTGCAGTAAAAGTAGATGATGAGTGGGCAGGATGTGGAAATTAACCATGAGCATTAGTCAGCAGTATACTCTAATCTCATTTCTCCTCTCCCCTACGCGATCTGATCAAGCAAGGAAAGGAAGAGAAAATGGAGAAGGGAATGCAGGAAACGTGGGGACCTCTCGTACATCGCATGAGAAAAGAAGAGTGAAATGCTTCGCCTCTACCACCCTACTTTTAAAAAAAAAAGTCTTGTTTTAGAAGTGGATAGTATTTGTTCTTTTTTAGTTTTTTTTTTCAACCTGAGTCCTCAGCTTTTAAAAACTGTAGTATATTTACTAGTTTCAAAATATTTAGCCAAGATGAACAAATTTAACACTAATTTGCTTAGAAGAAATGTATTACCATTATTACTAAGTAATAAAGAATTTACTGAAACTTTTATTTTAGGTATTGCCCTTCATGCAAAAATGATTCTAATGAAGTTGTAAAGGCTGGAGAAAAACTCAAACAGAGTAAAAAGAAAGCAAAGATGCCATCTGCCAGTACTGAAAGCCAGAGAGACTGGGGCAAGGTAGAGTGTATTTTAATTTTAAAATAGCCCACCATTCATGTATGTGTTACATCTTTCTATATGTGCATTTATATATGCATTACACAAAATTCAGTACAGGACTGAACAGACTGTAAAGCAATGTTGAATCCTGTACACTGTCTACTGAAAGTTAAAACATCTGAAGAATTATTAAGATGGCTAGAGGTAAATAAAGAAATTAAAATTAATTAATTAATTGAAACTGCTGTTGACAATTTTTATCTTAATATATTTTGAAGTGTTTACTATAATGGTAGGATGTCTTGGTATCTGCAGCAGTTTTTATAAATTATTTTAAATATGATAAAATTCATTCTCTCTGATGTGTTTTTTAGGGCATGGCTTGTGTTGGTCGCACTAAGGAATGCACTATTGTCCCTTCTAATCACTATGGTCCTGTACCTGGTGTCCCTGTTGGGACAACCTGGAAATTCAGAGTTCAGGTATGTTTTTAGATTTGTAATTGAAATAAATCTGAATAATAGGTACAGTTTGGGCACAAAAAATATTTTTGGACAGGTAATTGTCATGTTCACTAAGAATAAATATAAAGAGTGTATTTTAATTCTAATATTGAAAAATACTGCCAACTGTAGTGAAATTTGAAGTATATTTATTTCAAAATACACCTTAATTGCAATTGTAAAAATAGTACTTACTATTTTTAAAGGGGAACCTGCTATAATTACAATGGACTTATATCTCACATGTTAAACTCCCAACTGAAATAATTAGAGGAAGTTGAATATTTTCTGAATTCTACTCCTATGGAACATGAACCAATCCATCCCACTTATGGATATAGATTACAGAATTCAGAAAATATTTGACTGTATCCAGTGGTGTCTCTAATGCTTCTTAGCTGGTAGGGATCCCCACTGACGGCTACTGTGCAGGTGCAATATAGAATCACAAAATCACAGAATGGTCAGGGTTGGAAGGGACCTCTGGAGATCATATAGTCCAACCCCCCTGCCACAGCAGGGACACCTACAGCAGGTTGCACAGGACGGCATCCAGGCGGGTTTTGAATGTCTCAGTGTGGGAGACTCCACAACCTCTCTGGGCAGCCTGTTCCAGTGCTCTGCCACCCTCAAAGGAAAGAAGTTCCTCCTCATGTTCAGATGGAACTTCCTATGTTCAAGTTTGTGCCCGTTACCTCTTGTCCTATCGCTGGGCACCACTGAAAAAAGACTCTTCTCGTCTACCTGGCACCCTCCCCTTAAGTATTTATAAGTATTGATAAGATCCCCCCTCAGTCTTCTTTTTTTCTAGACTAAAAAGACCCAAGTCCCTGAGCCTTTCCTCATAAGAAAGATGCTCCAATCCCCTAATCATCTTGGTAGCCCTTTGCTGGACCCTCTCCAGCAGTTCCCTGTCCTTCTTGAACCGGGGAGCCCAGAACTGGACACAGTACTCCAGATGTGGCCTCACCAGGGCAGAGTAGAGGGGGAGGATGACCTCCCTCGACCTGCTGGCCACATTCTTCTTGATGCACCCCAGGATGCCATTGGCCTTCTTGGCCACCAGGGCACATTGCTGGCTCATGGTCATCCTGTTGTCCACCAGGACTCCCAGGTCCCTTTCCACACAGCTGCTCTCCAGGAGGTCAGCCCCCAACCTGTACTGATGCATGGGGTTATTCCTCCCCAGATGCAGTACCCTACACTTGCCCTTGTTGAATTTCATCAGTTTTTTTTTCTGCCCAACTCTCCAGCCTGTCCAGGTCACGCTGTATGGCAGCACAGGCTTCCGGTGTGTCAGCCACCCCTCCGAGTTTTGTATCATCAGCAAACTTGCTGATGGTACACTCTATGCCTTCATCCAGGTCATTGATGAATATATTGAACAGGACTGGACCCAGTACTGACCCCTGAAGGACACCACTTGTTACTGGCCTCCAACTAGACTCTGTACCACTAACCACACCCCTCTGAGCTCTATCTGTCAGCCACTGTTCAATCCACCCCACTGTCCATTCATCTAACCCACACTTCCTAAGCTTGCCTGTGAGGATGATGCGGGAGACAGTGTCGAAAGCCTTGCTGAAGTCAAGGTAGACAACATCCACTGCCCATCCAGTCACGCCATCTTAGAAGGCTATCAGATTAGTCAGACATGACTTCCCCTTGGTGAGTCCATGTTGACTACTTCTGAGAACCTTCTTTTACTCTAGAAGCTTGGAGATGACGGGCAGTACAAGCTGTTCCATCATCTTTCCAGGGATGGAGGTGAGGCTGACTGGCCTGTAGCTTCCCGGGTCTTCCTTCTTGCCCTTTTTGAAGACTGGAGTGACATTGGCTTTCCTCCAGTCCTCAGGCACCTCTCCTGTTCTCCAGGACCTTTCAAAGATGATGGAGAGCGGCCCAGCAATGACTTCTGCCAGCTCCCTCAGCACTCGCGGGTGCATCCCATCAGGCCCCATGGACTTGTGGGTATCCAATTTACTTAACTGATCCCTAACTTGTTCTTCTCTGATCAGGGGAAAGTCATGCTTCCTCCAGACATTCTCTGTTACTTGCAAAGTCTGGGACTCCCGAGAGCTGGCCCGAGCAGTGAAGACCGTTTCTGTTTCAGTGCATACTTCTCTTTCAATGTGTTGTGGTGTCAGGCTTGGTGCTAGTGGGCATACTAGCCATACTTAGCACAGGAAAGAAATAAGATTTTACTGAGGGTTGTACAAGTTCTGGTGGGGGTGGAACCCGCTGTCCGTAAGGTAAGAGCCACCTCATTGTATCACTATAAATTTATTACCGGTTCCTTTTGGGTCATACACAACTGGCATCAACACCTTCCTTTAGGCTGATGAATGTTTTAAACTAATACAAGACAGTATTGACTAATGAAAGAAGTAGTCCACCCATCCATGTCCACTTCTTGCATTGTCCCTTCCGTTTTCTGTCTCAAATGTTTCTCAGTCCATATGATAAACTACATTGGAAAGTAATCTGACAGAAAAACAATCCTTTGTGGGAGAGCGTAATTTTCCCAATATGTTTTACTTTGTGGTCATAAAAATACTGTGTCAGCACAAAGAGGGCAGGAATGAGGAGCATGGCAGTATCACAGTATCGTCAGGGTTGGAAGGGACCTCTGGAGATCATCTAAGTCCAACCCCCCTGCCACAGCAGGGTCACCTACAGCAGGTTGCACAGGACGGCGTCCAGGCGGGTTTTGAATGTCTCCAGTGTGGGAGACTCCACAACCTCTCTGGGCAGCCTGTTCCAGTGCTCTGCCACCCTCAAAGTAAAGAAGTTCCTCCTCATGTTAAGATGGAAAAGAAGAACATATTTCTGGAGTATTCCCACCATAGCCAGAGGAATAGCCAGAGACTTTTTCTTTCCCTTGGGGAAGACGGACATGGTAACAACCAAAGGCCTCTTCTAATGTGTTTTCTGAAGTCTTCACCCCACCCATTGCCTACAGAGAGAGTACTTAAAAAAAATGTTTTTCTTATGGAAAATGGGTTTCTGAATAATTTGGGGTTTGGTATGACATGCAAGTCTTCAGGCTAAAATGGTCAACAGCAGAGGGTTTACCCCTTAGCAACATTTTTCAGTTTCTCCCCCTTAATAAAATTCACAGAGAAACAGCTGAATACTAAACAAGTTCCTTGAATCTTGTCTGACTTTGGTGATAATGTGAGCACTACCATCAATACAGATATTAGAGAATAGCAAAGCAAAATAATTTTCTAATGCAAAATTGCAGTGTTAGTGTCAGTTATTCATTGATTTTACACACAACTACTCATTTGAGAAAATTAATGTCTATTCTTATGGTTTTTGTGATATTTTGATTTATCCCTACCATATTTGAGGAACTTATGTGAAGCAAACTAAAACAAATACTTTAAAACATATTCATATTCTGAAAAAGTACTTCTGTAATCATTAATCTTTAAATTAGTTTCCAAGTAAATTATATTCTCTTAGATAGGGGAAGTTTTAAAAATCAGTTTTGCAAACTCAAGATCTCAGAATCAAATTTTATTGTTACTGGATCAGCCAGTATCAGCAGCAATAAAAGTTAGGATTTCATCTCTTTAAGGATTCCATTGGTGGAACAGATCAAATAGATCCCAGAACTTTCAAGTACTGATTGCAAACAGGAATATAAGTAAAGAGGTTTGTTTTTCTCAGAAAATTAAGCAAATATGACTTATAATGTAGGGCATAGATATTAGAAGAAGAGTTATCATTTGTACATAATTATTTAATAATGGCTACACATTAACTATATACTTTTAAAAAAGATCAACATTTTTCCTCATAAAATGTTACAGTTTTATTTCTGATTCGACTGTTCTTTTGTATGAAAATGGGTTCTTAGCAGATTTATGAGAATTTGGAAGGAAAATGCTATAAATGCTGTCTCATGACTTTCTTCCTTTTTTCATGCAGCAAGCTTCTTAAGAATATTTAAATGTGATGTATTATATATTATGCGTGGTCATGTAGTTCGAAGGCTTACAACTCTCTTTTTCCTAGAAGGAAATTGACTTAGAACTATTTCTGGATACAGCATCCAAAGGGCAGAAATCTAAATTTTAAGTCAAATTTTGGATACCTCATGAAAATTAAAGAAGGGAGAGAGGAATGAATGAAATGACATTTAATAGAATGGGAGAGAACAGAGTGGTAGTGATGCCTGTGCTGTTCAACGTGGTCATAAATGGTCTGGAAAAGTTGACAAATAACTGACAGTTAAGTGACAATGCTAAGTTGTCATGTAAAGATGAGTAAAGATGAGGGGGGAAAACATCATAACTTTTCATAGCTGATAAAGGGCTTCCAGCTAATTATTGTCATTTAGAGAAGAGAACATGTAATGGATAATTTTTTTAATATGTCATCTTTGTGCTCAGTAGTGGTCAGAAATGTAAATCAAGTGTTAAGAATTATTAAGAAAGGAAGAGGAAAAACAATATAATTATGAAGAACAAGGATGGTTAAAGGTATGAAATGGCTTTTGTACAAAAATTGTATGAAAGATGGTATGCTACAGAGGTCTATTAAAAATGAAGACGGTGAATAGGGAACAACTGTATATTCTGATGCAAAAGGAGGGGGCATCAAATGAAATGATCAGGTGCTAGATTAAGAATGAATGGAAGCAATACTAATTCATGCAATATGCAGCAATACTGTGAACTCTTGTGAAAGCCAAGAGTATGCAAGAGTTCAGAACTCAAGTAGATAAGTTAATAACCATTGGTTGACTTTTTTTTTCCATGAAATGCAAAGATTATGCCTTTGGCTGAGGAAATCTAAGCCACACATAGCTGGAAACTGAGAAAATTGACACATAAATATCATTGTGCACTTGCATAGCCAGTTTTCACACTGACCAGCTATCTGTTTTTATTTGTTGTCAGAGACAAGATATTTGGCTAGCTGGAACTGTGGTTTGATGCAGTTTGATGACTGTTATATTCTTATGACAATAGCAAAGCAATGCAAAATCTTATAAAATTGCATAAAATTGCGGGGGGAGTACAGGCGTTGGGCAGAACCGGAAAAAGAGAATATGTTCAGAGATGAAGGAAGGCTGTAAATGTGATTGCATTTTCCTGAGTTGGTTAACTTTTAACAATACTTGACATAATTTTCACCAGAAAAAAAGTGACTCACTCTGATCTTTCTTGTAGAATTATTTACACAAATTTAAAATACTACTGAATTCAAAAGATAATCTGTATCTTCGAGTTGGTCTAAGCAACCATGAATCTGGTCTTAAATGTTGCTTATGGCAAGAATCGTGAATATTTTTCCTAAGGGGCAAAGTGTACCTATTCATCTTTGTGTCAGCGCTGTTCTATATTGTCCTTTCTTTTCATTGGATGTCCTTTCTTTTGGTGTTTTTTTCCTTAAAAAAAGTCTTAAAAAAATCATAAGTTTATTTCCTCTAATGGCAATCCTGTTACGCAAACATACTTATGGAAATAATTTTTAAGCAGAAATATTATTGCAAAAGGCCAGTTGTTTCAAAAAGTTTTTTAAAATTTGCTCTTTTTTAATACTCAAGGTGAGCGAAGCAGGTGTTCACAGACCCCATGTTGGTGGAATTCATGGACGCAGTAATGATGGAGCTTATTCACTTGTACTAGCTGGAGGATTTGAAGATGAAGTGGTATGTCATTTAGTCAAATCACTAATATGTTATTTTAAAGTTTATAAAGATAAAAAGTGGTGTCTGTTGCTGATCCTAAAATTAGTACTTATGAAAATACGAGCATGCAAAAATTACTACTAACCAATACCTAATTTGCTATGTGTTACTATTTTTAGAATAGATTTTTAAATAAATTTTTCTTAAAGAATATTCTTAGCCTCATATTAATTACATCTGAATTTTAGAATGTTTATGGAATTCAAGTTTCAATGTGCTTATATAGTCTGAATTTCTTATCATTTAAACCCTTATATTTTACAAGTCATAGAATAACAGAATCATTGAGGTTAGAAGAGACATTTTGAAAGGGTCTAGTTCAACATCCCTGCTCAAGCAGAGTTACCTAGAGCAGGACTGTGTCCAGTCAGCTTTTGAATATATCTATGTGTAGAGACTCCACAGTCTCTCTGGGTAGCCTATTCCAGTTTTCAACCACCCTCACTGTAAAAACTGTTTCCTCATGTTCAGACAGAACCGCCTGTGTTTCAGTTTGTGCCCATTGCCTCTTGTCCTGTCACTGGGTACCACTGAAAAGAGCCTGGCTCATCCTCTTTGTACCCTCCCTTCAGATATTTGTACACACTGATGAGATCCCCCCGAGCCTTCTCTTCTCCAGGCTAAACAGTCCCAGCTCTCTCAGCCTTTCCTCATTCTTATGAGGAGACACTCCAGTCCCTTCATCATTTTAGTGGCCTTTCATTGGACTCCCTCCAGTATGTCCATGTCTCTCTTGTACTGGGGAGCCCAGAACTGGACACAAGGTTCCAGGTGTGGCCTCACCAGTGCTGAGTAGAGGGGAAGGATCACCTCCCTCCATCTGCTAGCAACACTATGCAGCCCAGGATATTGTTAGCCTTTCTTGCCACAAGAGTATATTGCTGGCTCATGTTCAACTTGTCCACCAGGACTCCAAGGGCCTTTCCTGCCAAGCTGCTTTCCAGCTGGTGGGCCCCCAGAATGTGCTGGTGCCTGGGGTTATTTTGCTCCAGGGGCAAGACTTGACATTTCCTTTTGTTGAACTGCATGAGGTTCCTCTCAGCCCATTTCTCAAGTCTGTTGAGACCCCTCTGAATGGCAACACAACCCTCCAATATTTCAAGTGATGTACAAGTGATATACTTCAAGTTCTGTCCTGGTCATTGCTTTTACTGTTGTCAAGTTAAACAGATAGATGCCTCCTCTTCTGGAGTCACTATACCTCTAAAATTAAATACATCACATTTTAATTTTAGTTTGGTCAGGACAAAAAAATGCCTGTGACTTGGACATACAAGACAGACATAACAGAGCAAGTCCAGTGGAGGGTCACCAAGCTGATCAGGGGGTCGGAACACATAACATACATGGAGAGAACTGGGTTTGTTCAGCTGTAAGAAGAGACCGCTCGAGGAGATCTTACTGATGTCTTCAGCTACGTAATGGGAGCACATAGTGTCCTGGTTTGAGGTAAAACAGAACCAATTTTCTGTTCAGTAATTTTACTTTGCAGCTAAGCCTCTTCTAACTACTGAAATTAACAGCATATTGTGCAGAAACTGTTCACTCCCAGAGTGATAAGACCTATGTTTATAGTTGATGCCAAGGCATAGTACACAGAGAGGCTCTTGCTTATACTTATTGCTATAACAACCAAGGCCAGCTAACTTTGTTATGTGCCCCGTTGGAGGGTGGGAAGAGGAAAAGTGTAGAGGGGTCCCACCTGCGGGGAGGAGCGGACAGGACAGGTGACCCAAAACTGACCAACAGGGTATTCCATCCCATCTGCCTCATGCTCAGTATAAAAGCTGAGGGATCAAAGGGGTCAGCCTCTTTCTTCAATGGCCGACGTCTGAGGAGGACTCTGTCTGTTTGTCTGCCTTTGATCCCGATCTGCGCATTCCTGAATCCAGATCTGGAATCCAGTTCCTGTCCGTCACTGAGTCCAGTCTGGGACTTCCCCAGTGCTAGCCAGTGACATGATCATCATCCTGGGAGCTTGATACAGTTTTGTATATATTTCATTATTTCCTTTTTGTTTTATTATTAATATTTCATTAAAGTAGTTTAGTTCCTTCTAAACTCGTAAGTCTCTCTCTCTCCCCCCTCTCCTTGGAGAGAGAGGTGGGGGAGAGCATCTGTCATGCTGCCTCAGTGGCCAGTCCAGCCCAAACCACGAAACATAGAGAAAACAGAGCCAGACGCTTAGAGTTGCACAGTGGAAGGATGAGAGGCAATGGAGACAAGTTGGAACATGGGCTATTCCAGTTCGGTATAAGAAAAAAAATCTTCATACAGGTAATCAAACACTGGAACAGGGTCCCAAATAAGTTATGGGATCTCCAACCCTGGCGATATCCAAACCTTGAATGGACAAAGTCCTGCTTTAAATGGATCTGTTTTGAGTGAGGATTGGACTTAGAGACCTTGAGAGGTCCCTTCAAGCTAAATCATTTGATAACTCTATGAAATAAATATATTTTGGAGAACATTTTACTGTATATTTATAATCTCTTTCAAACTTTTTTATACTCACTGCTGACATGCTACCTCTTTAATGTTCTCTTTTTGGCTCTGAATGAACAGTTTACCATTGGGGTAAGAGTAGATTCAAAAAAATACTGCAGGAAATAGAATTCACTGTTTGACTTTCAGGTTTTGTCTTTTTTATGATTCACATTTGGAAGCTTGTGATCCTGCAAACATAGACTTGTAAGGGACTTTGCTCACCTGAGTGTGTGGAATGCTTGGTAATAACAAGTTGCCTCGATAAAGGATTTGGCCTCAAAATTGAAAAGGAATAAGGTTTTACTTTGCAAAATGAACATTAGGCCAAATAAAATTTAGCTTCATATGTAAAATATTCTTACATACATCAAATTTTTTATATGTTAATATCTCTCTTGTGAATGTTTAATCTAAGATTTTAGTGACAAGGATTTGAATTACTTCAATTACCTGATTTAAAATGCATTAACTATAGTGCTTAGACTTAGTGTTAGTTTTGTTAAAACTGCAAATCTTCTGGTGGTCCTGTTGTTGATACTTAATAACTATAATGGGCATATTAGCTGAGAAATAGCAAGAATTATTTTGTGTATTTGAAAGTAATAATTTTTTTCAGAATGGATTAACATTTGTAACTCAGATATTAGTTACTTTGAGCTACTGTGAAAGATATGATCACAAACTGCATGGTTAAATGATTTTGAAGCATTTATTAATCAAATGAAGTGGCTGAAGATATTTTACTTTTTCCTTGAGTTGCAAAATTGATATCTTAGTTGTCACTGCTTTTGAGTTGGGGTCAAAAACTATATTTACTTTCTTTGTGTATAAATTTTGAGATCCATACTTCTGCTGGATTGAGGTAGTGTTATTAAGATGTTAATTTTCATTCAGTGTTGTTCAGATTAACAAAGTTTGTTTCTTCACTAAGTGGCTTTTACGTATAGAATCATATGGTGCCTCATAACATTGAGGTTTAGAATGTCTTGGAGACTAGTATCTGCTGTGAACGCTCACATACTCTTGGCAGAAGATTCTGAGGGTATATAAATATATATATATATATTTTATAGGGTAGTTCTAGTGACTCAAATGTGACTCCAAACTAATATACTTGTTGCTTAGATTCCTTGTTTAATCTAAGTCAATCAAATCTAGTGCCTAGAATGTGGCATTAATAAACTGCTTTATGAAACAGTCCACTGTCCATTTTGGATACTCTGTGTATCCACATTAATCTTGTGTTTGGGTAATCAGTTCCAAGGTGTCAGTATGTTTGTGTTCTACTTCCTTGAAATTGTACAGTTACAGCATTAATAATATTTAGATCTCTAGATTTGTCTGGAGCTTATGATGAAGATCCAGAACCTCTGAACCATTGCTTAATGTTTATTCCTTAATGAAAATGCTAGATGAGTTCTACCAGTGCCAAAGATGCATTGCCAAGACTGATTAATTGCTCATTGAAATGATTTTAGATACAAATCAAGTGGCAAAAAGAGCTTCAGATTTGAGTCAACACTTGTTATATCCAACGCTCTGGGTAAACTGCTAGTCAAAATGGTATATATGATCTGTATCTATAATAGCTAGATACCTACATCATCTGGATCCAGTGTGAGAACTGTTATTGATATGCTAGGTACAAACGAAATTCTGTATCACATATAAATGTCTTCACAGAATCACAAAATGGTCATTCGAGCTATTGTAGGATTTTCTTATGAGGAAACAACTCCATGATTTTTACTGTTGAAACAGGACGGGTGTTCGCATAAGCGCTTCTTGCTGCACTGATAGATAAAGGCAAGGCCACGCAGGTGGCTTAATCTCCAGTACCAAGTGGGAGCTGCCTGCGGGGCCCTCTGTTACAATGAGCTGCTGAGTTTATCCTGCGGCCAAGGGATTTGTGCCACCCAACACGGGCCTGAAGTCCACGCTGTAATCCGTAGCATGGCGCAGCACAGCACAGGCCTGCGCCTACTCAGGGTAATTGTTATGTGGATCACTAGCTCCTAGATGTTCAGTGGTCTTCCAGTCAGGTTCACTACACCTTCTTTGCCCCAAAGGCACATTTCTGGCTCACGTTCCACTTGGTCCTTTTCTGCAAAGCTGCTTTCCAGCTGGGCAGCCCCCAGCATATACTGGTGCATGAGGTTGTTCCTCCCCAGGTGCAGGACTTTGCACTTCCCCTTGTTGTCCTCTCAACCCATTTCTACAGGCTTCAAGGTCCATCTGGAAGGCAACAAAACCCTCTGGAGTATCAGCCACTCCTCCCAGTTCATTATCCAGATCATTAATCACAGAATGGTCAGGGTTGGAAGGGACCTCTGGAGATCATCTAAGTCCAACCCCCCTGCCACAGCAGGGACACCTACAGCAGGTTGCACAGGATGGCATCCAGGCAGGTTTGGAATGTCTCCAGAGTGGGAGACTCCACCACCTCTCTGGGCAGCCTATTCCAGTGCTCTGCCACCCTCAAAGTAAAGAAGTTCCTCCTCATGTTCAGATGGAACTTCCTATGTTCAAGTTTGTGCCTGTTACCTCTAGTCCTATCACTGGGCACCACTGAAAAAAGACTCTTCTCATCTACCTGGCACCCTCCCCTTAAGTATTTCTAAGGATTGATAAGATCCCCCCTCAGTCTTCTTTTTTCTAGACTAAAAAGACCCAAGTCCCTGAGCCTTTCCTCATAAGAAAGATGCTCCAGTCCCCTAATCATCTTTGTAGCCCTTTGCTGGACCCTCTCCAGCAGTTCCCTGTCCTTCTTGAACCGGGGAGCCCAGAACTGGACACAGTACTCCAGATGCGACCTCACCAGGGCAGAGTAGAGGGGGAGGATGACCTCCCTCGACCTGCTGGCCACATTCTTCTTGATGCACCCCAGGATGCCATTGGCCTTCTTGGCCACCAGGGCACATTGCTGGCTTATGGTCATCCTGTTGTCCACCAGAACTCCCAGGTCCCTTTCCACACAGCTGCTCTCCAGGAGGCCAGCCCCCAACCTGTACTGATGCATGGGGTTATTCCTCCCCAGATGCAGTACCCTACACTTGCCCTTGTTGAATTTCATAAGGGTTCTCTTGGCCCAACTCTCCAGCCTGTCCAGGTCACGCTGTATGGCAGCACAGGCTTCTGGTGTGTCAGCCACTCCTCCGATTTTTGTGTCATCGGCAAACTTGCTGATGGTACACTCTATGCCTTCATCCAGGTCACTGATGAATATATTCATCACATATATATATTCACCACAGCTGAAGTGCCTCTTCACAAATGCGCGGAGCATGGGGAACAAGCAGGAGGAATTAGAGACGTGTACACGCCTCCAAGGCTACGATCTCATCGGCATCGTAGAAACTTGGTGGGACGACTCCTATGACTGGAGCGTCGGCATGAAAGGGTACAGGCTCTTCAGGAGAGACAGGCAAGGGAAACGAGGAGGCGGTGTTGCCTTATATGTTGATGAGCAGCTGGAATGTATGGAGCTCAACCTGGGGGAGGATACCGAGCCAACTGAGAGCCTATGGGTCAAGATTACAGGGAAATCAGGAGCAGGGGACGTTACGGTGGGGGTATGCTACAGGCCACCCGACCAGGAAGACCAAGTGGATGAAGCCCTCTATAGACAGATAAGGGCGGCATCACGTTCACAGACCTTGGTTCTCATGGGTGACTTCAACCACCCTGACATCAGTTGGAAGGATAACACAGCCAGGCACAGGCAATCCAGGAGGTTCCTGGATTACATTGAGGACAACTTCCTTCTCCAAGTGGTTGAGGAGCCAACGAGGAGAGGAGCCGTGCTGGACCTTGTTCTTACCAACAAGGAGGGGCTGGTTGACAGGGTCAAACTCAAGGGTAGCCTGGGCTGTAGTGACCATGAAATGGTCGAGTTTGAAATCCTCAAGGCAACGAAGAAGGTGCGCAGCAGGCTG
This sequence comes from Pluvialis apricaria, assembly GCA_017639485.1. Lineage (NCBI taxonomy): Eukaryota > Metazoa > Chordata > Aves > Charadriiformes > Charadriidae > Pluvialis > Pluvialis apricaria. Next base: position 24,979,651 of record CM030043.1, on the reverse strand, counting down.
ATGACCCTGGACTTCAGGAGAGCCGACTTTGGCCTCTTGAAGAATCTGCTTGGTATGGTGCCGTGGGATGAAGCGCTGGAAGGAAGAGGGGTCCAAGAAAGTTGGTTAATATTCAAGGACCACCTCCTCCAAGCACAGCAGCAATGCATTCCTACAAAGAGGAAGGCAGGCAGAACAGCCAGGAGGCCTGCGTGGATGAACAAGGAGCTCCTGGAAGTGACCAAAAGAAACAAGGAGGCCTACAGGGAGTGGAGACAGGGGCGGGTAGCCTGGGAGGATTACAGAGGAATCGTTCGAGCAGCCAGAGAGCGGGTTAGACAAGCTAAAGCCCAGCTAGAACTAAATCTGGCCAGGGACATTAAGACAAACAAAAAATCCTTCTATAGGTATATCAGCGAGAAAAGAAAGACTAGGGAAAATGTAGGCCCTCTCCGGAAGGATACGCAAGAACTGGTCACCCGGGACAGCGACAGAGCTGAGGTACTCAATGACTTTTTTGCCTCAGTCTTCACGGACAAGGACAGCAGCCGCACTGCCCAAGACGCAGATTGCAAAGGAGAGGATTGGGAAAACGGAGCACCGCCCACTGTAGATGAAGATCAAGTGAAAGACCACCTGAGGAACCTGAAGGTGCACAAGTCCATGGGACCTGATGAGATACATCCGCGGGTCCTGAGGGAACTGGCAGATCAAGTCGTGAAGCCACTAGCCATCATATTTGAGAAGTCGTGGCAGTCTGGCGAGGTTCCTGCCGACTGGAAAAGGGGAAACATAACCCCTATTTTCAAAAAGGGAAACAAGGAAAACCCGGGGAACTACAGGCCAGTCAGTCTCACCTCTGTGCCTGGCAAGATCATGGAGGAGATCCTCCTGGAAACTCTGCTGAGGCACACAGAAAACAAGGAGGTGATTGGCGAGAGCCAACATGGCTTCACCAAGGGGAAGTCATGCCTGACAAATTTGGTGGCCTTCTACGAAGGGGTTACAGTGGCAGTGGACAAGGGAAGATCTGCTGATGTCATCTACCTGGACTTGTGCAAAGCGTTTGACACTGTCCCACACGATATCCTGGTCTCTAAATTGAAGAGACATGGATTCGATAAATGGACCACTCGGTGGATAAAGAACTGGCTGGATGGTCGCACTCAAAGGGTTGCGGTCAACGGCTCGGTGTCCAAGTGGAGAGCACTGACGAGTGGCGTTCCTCAGGGGTCGGTACTGGGACCCGTACTGTTCAACATCTTTGTTAGCAACATGGACAGTGGGGTAGAGTGCACACTCAGCAAGTTTGCTGATGATACCAAGCTGTTTGGCAAGGCAGACACGCTGGAGGGGAGGGATGCCATCCAGAGGGACCTGGACAGGCTGGAGAGGTGGGCCCAAGCCAACCTCATGCAGTTCAACAAGGCCAAGTGCAAGGTCCTACATTTGGGTCAGGGCAATCCCAAGCACAAATACAGGCTCGGCGGAGAATGGCTGGAGAGCAGCCCTGTGGAGAAGGACCTGGGGGTGATGATTGATGAGAAGCTCGACATGAGCAAGCAGTGTGCGATCGCAGCCCAGAAGGCCAACCGTATCCTGGGCTGCATCAAAAGAAGTGTGGCCAGCAGGTCAAGGGAGGTGATTCTGCCCCTCTACTCCGCTCTCGTGAGACCCCACCTGGAGTACTGCATCCAGCTGTGGAGTCCCCAACATAAGAAGGACATGGACCTGCTGGAGCGCGTCCAGAGGAGAGCCACGAGGATGATCAGAGGGCTGGAGCACCTCTCCCATGAGGAGAGGCTGAGAGAGTTGGGGCTGTTCAGCCTGGAGAAGAGAAGGCTCCGGGGAGATCTTATTGCGGCCTTCCAGTACCTAAAGGGGGCCTACAGGAGAGCTGGGGAAGGACTTTTTACTAGGGCATGTAGTGATAGGACGAGGTGGAACGGCTTTAAGCTGGAAGAGGGCAGGTTTAGATTAAACATTAGGAAGAAGTTTTTCACTTTAAGGGTGGTGAGGCACTGGAACATGTTGCCCAGAGAGGTTGTTGAAGCCCCATCCCTGGAGGTGTTCAAGGCCAGGCTGGACGTGGCCTTGGGCAACCTGGTCTAATGAGAGGTATCCCTGCCTGTGGCAGGGGGGTTGGAACTCGATGATCTTCAAGGTCCCTTCCAACCTAAACCATTCTATGATTCTATGATTCATTCTATGATATTGAACAGGACTGGACCCAGTACTGACCCCTGAAGGACACCACTTGTTACTGGCCTCCAACTAGACTCTGCACCACTAACCACAACCCTTTGAGCTCTATCTGTCAGCCACTGTTCAATCCACCCCACTGTCCATTCATCTAACCCACACTTCCTAAGCTTGCCTGTGAGGATGATGTGGGAGACGGTGTCGAAAGTCTTGCTGAAGTCAAGGTAGACAACATCCACTGCCCATCCAGTCACGCCATCTTAGAAGGCTATCAGATTAGTCAGACATGACTTCCCCTTGGTGAGTCCATGTTGACTACTTCTGAGAACCTTCTTTTACTCCAGAAGCTTGGAGATGACGCCCAGAACAAGCTGTTCCATCATCTTTCCAGGGATGGAGGTGAGGCTGACTGGCCTGTAGCTTCCCGGGTCTTCCTTCTTGCCCTTTTTGAAGACTGGAGTGACATTGGCTTTCCTCCAGTCCTCAGGCACCTCTCCTGTTCTCCAGGACCTTTCAAAGATGATGGAGAACGGCCCAGCAATGACTTTTGCCAGCTCCCTCAGCACTCGCGGGTGCATCCCATCAGGCCCCATGGACTTGTGGGTATCCAATTTACTTAACTGATCCCTAACTTGTTCTTCTCTGATCAGGGGAAAGTCATGCTTCCTCCAGACATTCTCTGTTACTTGCAAAGTCTGGGACTCCCGAGAGCTGGCCCGAGCAATGAAGACAGAAGCAAAGAAGGCATTCAGCAACTCTGCCTTCTCTGCATCATCTGTCACCACAGCACCTGTCTCGTTCCACAGCGGGCCCACATTTTCCCTAGTTTTCCTTTTGCCTCCTATATACTTAAAGAACCCCTTCCTATTGGCCTTGACATCCCTTGCCAGGTTCAATTCCAAGGCTGCCTTGGCTTTCCTCGTTTCATCCCTGCATACCCTGACAGCATTCTTATACTCTTCCCAAGCAGTCAGCCCCTTCTTCCCCATCCTGTAAACTCCCTTCTTCCACCTGAGCTTTTTCAGAAGCTCCCTGCTCAGCCATGCAGGTCTCCTGCTTCCCTTACCTGATTTCTTGCTCTTCGGGATGCACCTATCCTGAGCTTGGAGGAGGTGGTGTTTAAATATCAGCCAGGTCTCTTGAGCCTGCCTACCCTCTAGAGCCCTCTCCCATGGGATTTCTCCCAGCAATTCCTTGAAGAGATCAAAGGTAGCCCTCCTGAAGTCTCAAGTTTCAACCCTACTTGTCCTTTTGTGCATATTGCACTTAATCCCAAACTCTATCTTCTCGTGATCACTGCAGCCAAGTCTGCCCCCGACCTTAACATCCTCCACCAGTCCCTCTTTGTTTGTCAGTACTAGGTCCAGCAGTACACCTCTTCTTGTGGGTTCCTCTACCACCTGAGTCAAAAAGTTATCATCAATGCACTGGAGGAACCTCCTGGACTGCACATGCCTAGCTGTGCAGCCTTCCCAGCAGATATCAGGGTAGTTGAAGTCCCCCATGTGAACCAAGGCCTGTGATTGTGAGGCAATTCTCACCTGTCTGTAGAAGGCCTCATCAACTTCCCCATCCTGATCAGGTGGCCTGTAATAAACACCCACAACAGTGTCTCTCCTGTTACCCTGCCCCTTGATCCTTATCCACAAGCTCTCAACTTCTACCCCCACCTCTTCATCCATCCCCAGGGAGAGCTCAATACATTCCAGTTGCTCTTTCACATAAAGAGCAACTCCCCCACCTCGCCTTGCCAGCCAATCTTTCCTAAAGAGAACATAGTCCTCCATGACAGCGTTCCAGTCATGTGAGCTATCACACCATGTCTCAGTAATTGCAATGAGATCATGGCCCTGTGACTGCACACAGATCTGTAACTCCTCTTGTTTGTTCCCCATGCTGTGCGCATTAGTGTACAGGCATTTCAGAGAGGCCAATGAGTGTGTAGGTTTTCCCCTTGAGGAGTGGTGGGCCTTCCTATTCTCAAAAATACTAGCACTCTGCCCCACAAGTGCTGAGCTACTATACCCGGGCGCCTCTCTAGTGAGCCCAGTTACATCCCCATCCCCCTTCCAGTCTAGTTTAAAGCTGTCTCAATGAGCCCTGCTAACTCTAGTCCTAGAACCCTTTTCCCCCTGCAAGATGGGCTTTTCCCATCTGCTACCAGCAGGCCTGATGTTCTATAAATCAGGCTGTGATCAAAGAACCCAAAACCTTGCTGGTAGCACCAGGTTCAGAGCCAGTCGTTGACCTGCTGGCTCTTCCTGTTTACCCCCTCATCAAACCCCACAACTGGAGGGATAGAGGAGAACAAGACTTGTGCTCCTGATCCCTTAACCAGTCGTCCCAAGGCCCTGAAATCTTTCTTCATTGCCCTCGGCGTTCTTCTCACTATGTTAAGATGTTAAAGATGTTGAAATCTCAGCATACTACAGAAGATAAATATTAAATGGAAAAAAAATATATTTGGCACCATCTTCAGATAGCCTAAATTCACATGAGTTGTAGTAGCTAATATCCTTGTGAACTGCTGCACGATTTCAGAGTTGAGCCTAACCAATAGGAACACAATGCTCGAGGACATTGACGGAATTAATGTCTTATTCTTTGATTCTTCATTACTTGTTTGTTAGATTCAAAACCAGGTATACAACAGAGGAAGCAACATTGCAACCGAGAAATGTGACTTAATGTAATCTTATTTTTTTGTCTGTCATTCTCTGTTTGAGGACGAGTAGCTTGTTGAGGCACTTCTATGAAAAATGTACCCACAGTTTTAATATCTCCAAGGTTATTGCTTCTACTGAGATAATAGAAAATTTATGCTGAGCAGAAGCTCATTTGACCTAAAACATGATGTACTTTACAAACAGGACAGCTGAGAAATAATTTTATGGAAACAACGTAAGGAAAGAGGGAGAAAGACACAAAACATGGAGAAGGGAGAATACCAAAAAGTCTTGTTAGCTGCTGACAGAAAGTTTTGGTGCAAGGAAGCAAAATCAAACTTTGGAAAGCAGAAGAGAACTAGGATAAAATTACCTGTTTTGAGGTAGGAAAAATTGGGGAAAAGGTAGCAGGAAGGAAGAAAGGAAAGAATGTGTTCTAGCAGCATTTTTTTTTTGGACAATTGCATTGTTTCTAAAGAGGGATTTGACGCCTCATAAACAGTTGGAGTGCAGATACCACTAACAAATTCCCTTTGCTGACTGTCACCTTTTTCAATCTTTTATTTGCCTGTCCAGTCCAGAATTTATGGCAGTATCAGTATCTTGAGCTCTGCCGTTATATCCTGTTGAAATTTAAGAAGCCTTCAACCCTCACCTGTCACACACAGCTGTCAGTTGAACATTGCAAAAGTTGACAGAAAGATCCTGAATTATCTGTAGGTAGGATCATAACTTAAAGTTATTGAGGAATCACAGTTTAATGAGTCGCTACCCATCAGCAGATCCTTAGTAGTTGGCTGTGTGTAAATTCCTGGCATATTCCAATTTCAAAGTAAAATGCATTATCTCCTTGGGAGTAGGTTCTGTACATCTTTCATTCTTCTCTCCTACTCTGCCAGCATCACTCCTGTGTGCCAGAAGCTGTATTTATGCCCATACTCACCTTACCTAATGACTGTGTGGCCCCATTTCTTGCCAGTCTAGACATCCTTTCTCTGTGCTAGCAATTCCATATTCTTCCACTTTCTCTCTCCATTCTAGGGATTGCTAGTTGTATATCCTATTTCACCTTATATCAGAGGTTTCAATATTCTTTCCATTTTCTCCCTTCCACCAAATCAGCACCCCTGTTCTTTAATATGATGAGGGCTCAGTTTAAGTTGCTCATCGGTCCTGTTTTCTTCCTATTCCAGCAACTGAGTTGTCTTTCCCCATAATTATTTTTTGTCTGATATTTTGTCATGGAAAGTTATTTGGAGAAGATGAGCATAAATGAGGTAAGGGGTACTGTTATACTGAAAAGTGCTAAGAGATGTCATCCTCTGGTAATTTGATCTATAACAATTATCATAGAATCATTTAGGTTGGAAAGGACCCTCGTGTGAGCTGACACAGGCGGGATGCCGGAACAACCACAAAACCACAGATGAAATGCAAAGATTAAATTTAATCTCGATACCTCACAAACTAGGGGATCTCTGAAGCAGCACCCGGGCAGAGGCATACAAGCGGGAATGCAGGCACCATAGAACTCAGTCCTTGCTAGAGAGTGTTTCGAACCTGCTGTTCTCACCTGCATATCAGGGATTCACACAGGCGTAGTTTTCCACTGTGCTTTGATCTTTCCTGCAGCAGGGCAGGAATCTCAAGCATGTTCGATGGGGTGCCTCTAAACCTATCACAGGCCTATGTTATCTAAGCACAGATGTTCTACTTGTCAAGCACACAAGACTAAACAACAATTAGTATGATATATGTGGTTTTCGACACTCCAGCTGCAGGTCACTTGAATGTGTTTACAGTCCTCCTTGCTGATCTTTCATTTACAGAGGCACACAATAAACACGTATAGAAAAAGGAATAAACATATCTCTACAGTAATGCTTTGAATCAGGTGTCCTATTCCTCCTGTCAAGAAATTCAACCACTCAGCCAGCCAGGCACCACCAGTAGGTTGTTTCATTTGATGCATTAAGTCCTGGAGAATGTTGAATGTCGTGCTCTATGCTGGCTGATTTGTCAGTTATGTTGAAGCAACACATGCTTTCAAAGTTGAAGCAGTGTTTCTGGTGTCGAGGGAGGAAATAGTCTGTTGGTCAGTTTTGTAATATTCATTGGCATATAGCTGTTACCTACTCAGAAAGATAGCAATATGAGAGACATTAATATCAAAATCACTTAGCATGGTATAATTCTGTAATACAGCTGCTGGGGTTGATACACCACTGAAACAAGTTGTCAAAAGATCTGCAGCTGTTAATCTTCCCTTAATATAAAAGGCAGACAAGTTAGTTACAGTGGAGGCTTACCAAATCTAAGTATTTACATGTTGATCTTGTGGAAATGTATCCAGGGCATGCACTTGTAGTACAAGACTACAAAGCACGACGAGCCAACCTGTGATAGGGGAGGAAAACAGGAGTGTCATCTCCTTCCAGTAATACATACGCATTGCTCCAGCTCCTTCAGGTAATATTACTTTGGGTTTGGTAACCTGATGTGGGGTACTTGCCCACACAGATTGGAGAGCTATGGCTTGTGCTTTTTCATATTGAACTTTAATTCGATGTTGGGTTCGCAACACCAATAACACTGTTCCAATGCTATCTCCTCTAGATAAGGCACAAGTATTCATTGAAGATACCTGAAATACAAGAACTCGAGAATCTGATATCAACAAAGGATGTAAAATAAGAGAAGTTGGGGTACAGAACCATACAGCATTATCAGGGGTTATTATATGAATCTTCACATCTAGACTAATAGGTCGCGGTCCCACCACGCAATCCATCAGTGTAAACAATTCCATTTACCCTATAGTTAATATTTTGGGAGAGATACCATCTGGAAGAACATCAGTCCTCACCATGTTTTGTACTGGAGGTGTTGTGATAGGATCATAGGGTGTTTGATTATGAATATTCCAGATGTTTAACAAAAAAAAACTTCTTTAGTAAGATGGGAACTCCAATGTTTTAAAGTTGTGTAATGTAAAATGTGCCCTGGTGGCCAAGAAGGCCAATGGCATCTTGGGGTGCATTAAAAAGAGTGTGGCCAGCAGGTCGAGGGAGGTCATCCTCCCCCTCTACTCTGCCCTGGTGAGGCCGCATCTGGAGTACTGTGTCCAGTTCTGGGCTCCCAAGTTCAAGAAGAACAGGGAACTGCTGGAGAGGGTCCAGCAAAGGGCTACAAAGATGATTAGGGGACTGGAGCATCTTTCTTATGAGGAAAGGCTCAGGGACTTGGGTCTTTTTAGTCTAGAAAAAAGAAGACTGAGGGGGGATCTTATTAATGCTTATAAATACTTAAAGGGAGGGTGCCAGGTAGATGAGAATAGTCTTTTTTCAGTGGTGCCCAGCGATAGAACAAGAGTTAACAGGCACAAACTTGAACATAGGAAGTTCCATCTTAACATGGGGAGGAACTTCTTTCCTTTGAGGGTGGCAGAGCACTGGAACAGGCTGCCCAGAGAGGTGGTGGAGTCTCCCACTCTGGAGACATTCAAAACCCGCCTGGATACCGTCCTGTGCAACCTGCTGTAGGTGTCCCTGCTGTGGCAGGGGGGTTGGACTTAGATGATCTCCAGAGGTCCCTTCCAACCCTGACCATTCTGTGATTCTGTGATTTAGTACTGGTTAGCTTTTTTAATTGTTCCTTCAGCATCCCATTCATTCTTTCAGTCAAGCCATTAGCTTGGGGATTGTAGGCCATGTGGAATATCCAATCTATCCCTAGCCCTTGAGCCCAATCTTGGACATAATGTCCACTAAAGTGTGTTCCTTAGTCGATTTTATTTGGTGAGGTCCATATTGATGAGTGAGTTGTTCTAGTGCTTCAATAGTGTTATGTTGATTAGCATATTTGGTGGTTTAACAAAAAACAGTCCTGACACTATCCACAGCAGTGAATACATATTGCCACCCCCTCAATAGGGGCAGGGGGCCCATATAATCGACCTGCCAGGTATTCAAGGCCCATTGACCCCATTTTATCTTTTCCCATGGCCTATATAATGCCCTTAAATGTAGCTGCATACAAGTAGTACAATTATGTGCATATGTTTTATAAATATGTAATGGCAAATGTGTTTGATTGTGAGCAATGTTCCATGCACGTGCAGTATAAGCTGATTGATGTCCACAAGCTATATGCACGTTTATGGCTTGAGCATGTACTTCGGCAGAGGTCATATTATCTACTTCCCTATTGTTTTGTGACCCAAGTGAATAATCTTTTTGATGAGCTGAGACATGCCTTACTTTTAAAGGATACCTTTGTACATATTGCCACATTTGTTGCCATATATCTGCCCCCCCATATAGGGTGTCTTTGTACATGACAATCCTCTTGGGCCCAGCAGGGTAACCACATTGTGAGGCTTTGGTATACAACCCACCTGCCAGTGTATAAGTAACGTGCCTTCCCTTCCAGGATAGCCAGAGATGCTGCAATCAATTCAGCCCACTGACTGGATGCCTGTACACATGTTTGCCGTAATATAATTCCTGGTAGCAGAGCATATGCAACTGCTCTCTGTTGCCTTTGTCCAGTTGCCATGTATGTTGCATTTCCATCAGTAAACCAGGCATCTTTTTTGTGCTCTTCTATTAACTTGTCATAAGGGGGAGCCCACTCCAGAGGAGATATAGGGATATCTCCAAGGGGAAGAGTTTCCCTTAGTGTGGGCATATGATTAAATGATACAGTTCCTAGAAGAGTGGCATGTGGAGTGGTTACATGTGGTTTTCCTGGTAGAAATCGTTTCCATTTCCAATGTGTGGCTGCCCAAGCTACCCCTGCATGGGCCCTAACAGAATCATCAGTAACCCGCCCCCGAATAGATATGGGTGTGTGTACAGTCACGCTGTCTTGGCCTGTGATTCTTTCAGTTTCTTGTAGTGTCCAAACTACAGCTAAAATTAGTTTCTCCATCAGGGTATAACGCATGGCGGAGCCTTGTAATGCCTTGGACCAAAATCCTACAGGTTCTTTCTGATTTTTTGGCCCAGTCATCTGCCACAATCCCCACGAGACTGTATCATCTGGAATTGTTACTTCTAATTCAAAAGGATATCCTCATTTAGGAGTGTATAATTGCTCGTGCTCAATCAAAGCATTTTTGCAGGTATCAAAGGCTTCTTGTTGTTGCTTGGTCCACTGCCAACCAGCCTTCTACCTAGTTAATTTCTACAGAGTGCACATTAAGGGCACCAGATGTGGGATAAAAGTTCTCCAATACCCTAAAAGTCCCCAAAAGGTCTGTAACTGTTTTACTGTGATTGACACAGGAAATCGCTGGACTGTTTGCTGTACCTGATTTGGTATTTCTCTAATCTGTCCATGCCAAACTATTCCCAAAAATTGTACAGTAGTACTAGGGCCCTGTATTTTCTTTGGATTAATTGCCCAGCCTTGGTCCTGTAAATGTGCTTTCAGCTGCTTCACTTTCTTGTTGTAACTCTGCCATAATCAATAGATCATCAGTATCATGGTAAACAGCAACAGTACCTGACCATAGTATGACATCAGCTGCTATCATTAGGTGGCAAATGGAGGGACTGTGTTTGTATCCCCGAGGCAATACATGGAAAGTATTTTGCAAGGGGGGGATGACTTTATTCAATTCTCTATAATCTACAGTCATTCTCCAAGTGCCGTCTGGTTTTCGAACAGGCCAAATAGGATTATTAAAAGCAGTCATAGTTTCCCTAACAATTGGCACTTGTTGAAGTGCCTGAATGGTTTAAATAATCCCCCCCCCCCCCCCCCAGAATACGATATTGTTTTACAGTTACCACCTTGGTAGGCATGGGCAGCACAACAGGATCCCACTTCAGGAATCCATGCAAGATGGTTATAGATCGAATGGCAAATCCTGCTTGCGAAGTTCCTAAGCAGAAGCAACCATTTAAAGTTTCAACTGTTTGTCCTGCCAACACATCAATACCCAAGATATATTCTTTAATTGAGGCAATTAACACCATTGCGGTAAATTGTGGGGCATTTCCTATTGTTAAGGTAACATTAGCTTGGAGGGCAGGGGTCATATTTCTCCCCAGTCCACAGGTCTGTGGTGTGGCTTCTTTATTATTAATATTACTATGTAATACAGTAACCTCAGCTCCAGTATCTACCAGAGCTAAAACATGTAAAATACCCCCAGACAGCCACTCTATAGTTAAAGGAACATAAGGGCATTGGTCCCCCTCACACTAAGAGGCTACAGTGGCAGCAATTTGGGGGGGATCTGCCAAACCTTCATTTCTGCTGTTTTGGCATTTGCCAGATAGTGTCTTGCATTGAGGTGGCAGGTGGGGTGGAGGCTGGGCACGGAGTTGGTGGTGGGGCTAGAGGCAGTCAGCTTTTTTGTGTAAACGCTAACTTTTGCCATCAGCGAAACCTTTCTGATGTTGTGATCCCATCTATTTCTGATTGTGGGATACCGGCTTGTACAAGATCATTCCACATTTGTTTCCTCATCATCCGTTCTTTAACTCCTTTTGGTTTTGCCAGCCATTGAACGGATGGTCCCAAAATTACAGCCCCGATTTCCCTCAAGCTATTTCCTAGGGCACCTACATTACCCATAGCATTTGTCACTGCTGATGTAATCAAGGGTTGTAGTGAGGCAGACACTCCTCTCAAAAACTGCATTTTGATACTTCTCGTTACTGCTACACTGTCCAGATTGGATCCTTTAACCAACACATGAGCCATCCCCATATGCCGCACCAAATTAATACCCTCCTCCATTGTACACCAGATTCCAAGGGACGACACTAATTCAACAGGTTCTGCATATGCTGTTAAAACTGCTGCACACAACCATTGATATAGCGTAGGTGCAATAATGTCTCACCTGTCAGGATCCTTGACATTTTGCAATTGAGCATATCCTTGTATCTGATCATCATTGGCTATAGGGCTGCTTAAATCTTTTTCACCCACTAATAAATGGATAGATGCAGCTCCACTATCCCAAGCTCGCAAAATCCATGCCGGTGTGCCTTCCCCACTCTTGCTGTTAGATCTCTAGAAATTCCCTTAACTTTCAGAGTGTAAGTACACACAATCTGCACTCCCCCGTCTGCTTGTTCCTGCTGCCCCATCATTTGTATGAGGGGATATGCTTCCACCACCTCAGTACCTTTTAATTCTGGATCAAATTCAAACTCAATCTCAGAGTCCAAGGATTTACTCCAAATATTTCCATCCCATTCCTCAGGATCTCATGACCATTTTGGGGTGAGAGCTTGAACTTGGGAAATCAAAACATTACTTTTCCCATATTTGTCCCTTCGTTTATTAGCGATACGCGCTACCAACTGCTCTATGTTATCTTGCAGCTCAGAGCACTGCTCTACTTGAGTAGTAATTGCTTCTTGCGTGATCACCTTTGCATCTTGTAAAGTCCCGAATTCCTTTTCCAGTTCTCTCACTTTAATCCGTAATGCAATAACTTCACAGCCAAGAGATCTAAGACCGGTAACTAACAACCATCCCAATCTCCCCACTAATTTGCAAGAAGAATCCGATGCTGCTTCCATGGCAACCCATGCACAGCCCTTTCAATTGTCTGGGGAGTAACCACCACCCTGTCATCTATTTCAGGCCATGCTTCTGGCAGAGCCAATTTAGCCAGGAAAGGGGCCACGGGAGCCCAGTACCATCTGGGCCATCACAGAATAGCAGGAATCACCATCGTGGCGTCCCCAGTCCCCGACATTTTTGTCAGCCATGGCAGGGCTGTTCCTGGATCCTGCTGACTACACCAAACGTGTGAGCCGACACAGGCAGGATGCCAGAACAACCACACCACCACAGATGAAATGCAAAGATTAAATTTAATCTCGATACCTCACAAACTAGGGGATCTCTGAAGCAGCACCCGGGCAGAGGCATACAAGCGGGAATGCAGGCACCACAGAACTCAGTCCTTGCTAGAGAGTGTTTCGAACCTGCTGTTCTCACCTGCATATCAGGGATTCACACAGGCGTAGTTTTCCACTGTGCTTTGATCTTTCCTGCAGCAGGGCAGGAATCTCAAGCGTGTTTGATGGGGTGCCTCTAAACCTATCACAGGCCTATGTTATCTAAGCACAGATGTTCTACTTGTCAAGCACACAAGACTAAACAACAATTAGTATGATATATGTGGTTTTCGACACTCCAGCTGCAGGTCACTTGAATGTGTTTACAGTCCTCCTTGCTGATCTTTCATTATTTTCCCACAACCCTTAAGATCATTGAGTCCAACCTTTTACCAAACACTACCAAGTCCACCACTAAACCATGTCCCTAAGTGCCATATCGTTTTATAAATACCTCCAGGGATGGTGACTCCACCACTTCCCAGGGCAGCCTGTTCCAACGTTTGATAACCCTTTCAGGGTTGAGGCCGTTTCCTCTCATCCTATCATTTGTTACTCGGGAAAAGAAACCAACACCCCCCTTGCTACAACCTCCTTTCAGGTAATTGTAGAGAGCTATAAGGTCTCCCCTCAGCCTCCTTTTCTCCAGGCTAAACAACCCCAGTTCCCTCAGCCGCTCGTTGATAAAGATATTAAACAGAACTGGCCCCAATACTGAGCCCTGGGGAGCACCACTTGTGACTGGCCACCAACTGGATTTAACTCCATTCACCACCACTCTTTGGGCACGGCCATCTAGCTGTGTTTTTACCCAGCAAAGAGCCCGTCCAAGCCATGAGCAGCCAGTTTCTCCAGGAGAATGCTGTGGGAAACAGTGTTGAAGACTTTAATAAAAGTCCAGGTAAACAACATCTTCCACACACTCCAGGAACCTCCTGGACTGTTTCCTCTCTGCTATATTGCATTCCCAGCAGACATCTGGTAGGTTGAAGTCCCCCACGAGGACAAGGGCTAGCGATCTTGAGACTTCTCCCAGCTGCCTCTTCATCCTGGTTGGGTGGTCTATAACAGACTTCCACCATGATATCTGCCTCGTTGGCCTTCCCTCTGATTCTTACATATGGACACTCAACCCTTTTGTCACCACCATTTAGTTCCAGATGTTCATAACACTTCCTAACATACAGAGCCACCCCACCACCTCTTCTTCCTTGCCTATCCCTTCTGAAGAGTTTATAGCCATCCATTGCAGCACTCCAGTCATGAGAATCATCCCACCATGTTTCCATGATTGCAATTGCATCACAATTTTCCCACTGCATAATGACTTCCAGCTCCTCCTGTTTATTGCCCATGCTGTGTGCATTGGTGTAGATGCACTTCAGCTGGGCTATTGATCCTGCCACCTTTTTGGGGGGAGAAGCCCTAATTCCTATGTGAGTGTTCTCAGGTGCTTCTGCAATTTCTAATGCATCAACAACCCTTGTGTCTTTGCTGCTGCATGGGCCTCCATCCTCTATCCCCATTGAGATGGCTAAGGTGCAAGTGCTTAAAGCTGTAATTCTGCTAAAAAGATAGTGTTCTATTTGTTCCTTGCTTTCCTTCTTCTTGATTTCCTTTTTGCCCCAAATCTATAGCATTTTGCTCATTCATGTGTAGAATGCTGAAAGGGTGTAGGACAAGTAAGTATGTATGCCTAGGCCTAACATCTAATGTCTTTGTTAAGCCCAATGGCTAAAATATAGTTTTGACTAAAGAATACCTTCCAGAGTCGTCTAATTTTACTTTGAAGGCCTCAAAAGTTTGAGAATTCCCTGTTTCCCATGGAAGTTGGTTATAGTAGTTAATTATAAATATAGTTAAATATGTGCCTTTCATTTGAATTTGTTTGACTTAAGCCTCTATCTGTTTCTTCTTGATTTATGTTTGTCTGTTAGATAAAAAATACTTTTGTATTCAGTATTCTTGAAGGTACCTTCATAAAGGTACTCATATGTAATTTTTTTTTTCTAAACTAAACAGACTATACCCTTTGTCTCTTCTAAGTTTCTCCAGTCTTGTTCATTTCTTTGCTTTTTTCCCCTCCAGGTTTTTTAACATCCTTTTAAATATGCTATTCCAATACTTGTTTCAACGTTGCTGTAAAAGAGGTAAAAACACCTCCTAGTTTCTGATTACCATCATTTCCTTAAATATTTATTTTCAGTATTTTTTCCAACCCAAATTTTTTACCTTCTAGTGTTTTCTTTTTGTTGTATCTAAATAAAAAGAGAAATACTTTAGTAGCTCTGTTGCTGAATTTATTAAGATTTTTCTACACAGTTTAAAGTAAACAGCATTTCTGTAATTACTTTATGGCCCTGTACAACCAACATTTCTCTGTCATGACACTCTTGCTCTGTTATTGCCAGTCATAAAATAGCTGTAATAATCTTGTAGTGGATTGGTATTGGTTCCATGCTGATGTCAAACATTTAATAGTGGTTATAAATTAACTGAATGTTACTACTGCATACCAGTATGTTCAGGGTTTTTTGCTGTGAAACTTCATATGAAAATTACTAATTTGCTAGGTATTTCTTTTATAAAAATGCAAGTCTTTTACAAAGCACGAAGCACTAATATAAGAGAGACATTATTATAAATATCTTTTCTAAAATAGTTGGATTTGTAATGAGTATTGTGAATTTGTGACAGATTAAAGAAAAAATAAGTGTCTTCACTTAAGTGCTATGTATATTTTCATTATTTTTAAAGTTTATTTTAAAGGAACATTTAATCAGCTATTCAATTTCACATAATTCATCATTAGCAAATATAGACTAATACAGAATTATGTCAGTTCATAAAATTTGGATCTGAATGAGCCTTCTAAGCTCTTAGCAGTTCAGAACAACTGAAAACAAGGTGGGGGCGACCTCTGCAAATGCAAAAAAAACCACAAAAAAACCTTAGAAACCTCCTTTGTCTTTGAATTTTTTTTCCTGATTTTTTTTACTTGATAGTAAATGAGTATAGTGTTATTGAAGTAAAGTACTTGTCTCATACTGAAGTACAAAGTGCTTTGCCATATTGGTGCTCAGTCCCATGAACAAGCAGAAGCAAGGCCTCTTGAGTGATGTATTACATATTTTCCAAGTGGGATTTTCTTGTAAGCTGTAAAGTTAGAGAATGAGTAAACACTAGGTAGAATGCATTCTCTCTATCAGAAATATTTGACTAAAAGTAATGCTTGAGGAGTTCAAAGAATCTTTTAAGGCAGGTGTATATTTTTATAATCACTTTCTGATTAATATGTTGTACCTGAACCAATAGCTTTTTGCTGTCATGGTTACTTTGAAAGGAGAATAATGTTAAAACTGAGCACGTGTTTTTCTTTGTGTCAGGCAATTGTTCTTGTTTGAGTAAATAGAACCAATGAAGGAGCAGGTTTTCAGTTCAGATGCTTTCATACAGAATGCTAAAATGGAGGATAATCTTCTTACACAGGACCGAGGAGATGAATTCACTTATACTGGGAGTGGAGGCAGAGATCTTTCTGGAAATAAAAGAATTGGAGAGCATTCATTTGATCAAACATTAACACACATGAACAGGTAAGTTTTTAAGACCAAATTTAAAAAATTTTCCAGATCAAAGAGTTTAGTTTTATTCCTTTAATTTAAAATTTATATTTTGCAAAATTTGTTCCCTCTTATACATCATCTGCTACTGTAAACAGTGGTGCCTCCTGCTGTTTAGAGGCATTTTGTCAAACATGGTGCTATGTTGATTTAAAGAATTATTTGTAATTGATGAAAATATATTGCTATAATACAGGTTCAGCTGGCAGCTATGTATCTAGTTGAAATTGTCCAACACTTCTTATGAGAAGACTTGGTTTTCAGTTGATTAGAAGTTTACCAAACTTAAACCTCTTAAGCTGAAATTGTCCACGCTGGGTGTTTGCATCAGATTGTTCTTATAAAGTTTCACCTTAAATGGCTTAACAATCTATGAAAGTTAAGTATGAAGAAAGTATGATCATTTGCCCATACTAAAAGAAGTCTTACATATTTTTGATAGCCTTTAGTGCCTTCATACTTTGTATGAAGAACAAGGGTTGTGTGTGTTGATGTCCCTGATAGAAGTTGACCTATTTTTTTGCCAAATTGTAGGCAAAAACAATTGACTGAAGAAAAACAAAAGGCTGAAAAAATAAATTAGACATTTGCTTAAAGTATATTTATGTTCTGCAAATAGTCTGCCTAAAGTCTAGGAATTCTCAATACCTTTACCTTTCTAAATGTATACCATCTGCATGAAGCAACCGACCACGCAGTGGCTATGGGGTACTAAGGCTGATTGGGACTTTCTCTACCAGATCTGACATTGGATGTGCTGTGCTTCTGTCAAACACCAAAACTGAGTGGGGAGGCATTCTTTCAGGCTCTGTGCTGGTACTCAGAGGAGAAAGAAGAAAAGCCTGACTAGGATACTGACGGAGGAGGAGATAGATGTAACAGAAACAAGAGCGTGGAAATAAGAGAGACAAAAAATAGATTTGGGCAGCAGGTTTATAATGGCTTTTAATCATTAAAGCAAACTTTTTATTGGAACCTGGAATAAAACCTAGGCACGTTTAGTCTTGCTGTTCCTCTGCTCTCAGCAAATGGTTGTGAAAGCCATTGGCAAAGTGTGTGTCTGGTTGCTTTGTAGTAGTTGAGGTGCATGGAGTATAATGTGGTGCTACCAGTTATCCATTTTGACTGGCTGATGGTAGTTTTGCTTTGGTCTAATGCTCTTAACCCTCGTGATGATTGAAGGAGAACAATATGGTTGCATGTAACAGAATCAGAATTGGTTTTTTGTTTGTCCAGAATGTTTTCTTATTTTGTCTGTACAAAAGAAATACTTTTAAAACCTGCATCACTTCATCTTTCCTTACTTTTCTGTATATTGCAAGCTGTAGATTTTGCCTTATTTTTCTGAGCACCATTGTTTCTTTTGTGGTCCCTGGTTGGGTTTGAACATGATTCCAGAGACTTTTGTTCATCCACGCTCAAATCAATATATGGCTGTAAAAATATTTTATGATCAAACTGTTTAGTCAGGGAGGGATTCATACTATCTTACTTCAAGTGTCTAGAATAGGACACCTATGTAAATAGTGGATAAAAGTGAGTGCTTCAGGAGAGACTCAGAGCAAGCTGGAGCCTGCTTCTGCTCATCAATTGTAAGAAGATCCAAATAGCTAAATTTAGACAATATAAATACTGTTGCTTAATGTTCCTCTACATCATTATAATGTTCCTCTAAGAAATGCCAGCTCTGTCCATGAGATTTATTCCCCTGTGTTCCTTTTGGAACGGTAAAGGTTTATCTGTAAAGATTTTCACTTCCTGACAAAAACAATACTTTTACCCCCTCATGCATGTAAATTCTTATTCTCATCCATTCTTAAAGCTAACGTGATGTGGGAGATGCTGCAACTAAACAAGGAAATACATTTTTGTGATGTTTACTGATATTTATTCTTTTCTGAATCTTTGATCCATCTATACTCTTCTAGGTCAAAATACATAGAAAAAAAGAACATTATGGTTTGCTTGTCTCTGAATTAGTTCATGGCATT
This sequence comes from Pluvialis apricaria, assembly GCA_017639485.1. Taxonomy (NCBI): domain Eukaryota; kingdom Metazoa; phylum Chordata; class Aves; order Charadriiformes; family Charadriidae; genus Pluvialis; species Pluvialis apricaria. The sequence continues at coordinate 24,961,319 of CM030043.1, read as the reverse complement.
TAACCCCTAAACTTAGATAGTTAATGGACTAAGAAGAGTAATATTTGTTACAGATATATTTTTGGATAGTCACTATGTACTTTTTTCCATATGTTACTTTTTCATAATGTTATCAATTCATGCACACTTTAAAAGCCTAAAAATACACAGTAATGTGGAATAGTCAGAGAAATAATTTGCCATTGTTACAACTTTTAAAAATCCTTCAATGTTACTTGAGAAATAATTATTTTTTAAAATGAAAAAATATTAAACCTGAAGGGATTGGTTTCTTTTATTTATATTAATTGAGTTTTCATCATGAACATCTGGAATAAATATATTGTATTCCTATTCTCACACGTGGTAGAGTTGATCTCAGTGCTTCCATCAGTATTGCAGTATACTAAAGAATTCACTGCAAATTCTTCTGCTTAGTAAACGTAATTAGATAAGGCAAACAAATTTGATCTTGTCACACTGATTCTCAATAGTATGTTGTATGAAGCAGTCTTTTATGAAGATATTTAATGTGATTTTCAGGGCATTGGCCCTTAACTGTGATGCCCCATTGGATGATAAAAATGGAGCAGAATCTAAGAATTGGAGAGCTGGTAAGCCGGTCCGAGTAGTGCGCAGTTCAAAAGGACGACGGATCAGCAAATATGCCCCAGAGGAAGGCAACAGATATGATGGCATTTACAAGGTATTATTACTTTTACTGTATATATATCATTACAATTTTCTTAAGACATGTTTTTAAGTCTTTTGTGTTACATAGCAAACTTCATTATTGCTTTTGAAGGAATAATTCTTTTGTTACCATGAGGACGGTTTAGCCTACTTCGTTCCATAGTGAAATGAAATGGATGTATGTGAGGAAAGGGCTGCACACTCATCCAGTTGTCAGGCTGCTGCCTGCTCTGCTCACCCGCAGGCTTAGGCTGCAGCCCGGATGGTCACCCCAGCTAGGTGGTGGCTGTGCAAACCTACCCAACAGCTTGAGGTCTCCAGGGCATTAGAAAGGCTTATTAGGCAGTGCTTTGAGATTGTTGGAAGCATGGTGGTAGAGACCAGGCAAGGGCTGTGCTCTGCAGCTGACAGGAATCAGCTACCTACTCAGGCTAGCCTGGAATGAGTGGAGGCATCCACCCAGACAGAGCTTCCTATCAGGGAAGCTGCTGTCCAGGTGGAGGGCTGCAAAGACTGCACCCCACACTCCTGGGTGGAGGAGGGTGCAAGCTCCACCTGTGCAAGGTGTGCTCTGGTGGAATCACTCAGGCAGTGGGTGGAGGGGCTGCAGGAGGAAGTCAGTGGGTTATGCTGTATTAGGGAGGGGGAACAAGAAACAGTACTATTCAAGTCTTTGTCTGGTAGAACTTGGAGGTCAGTGCCACGGGGCCCTAGTATTTCTTCTTGCAAAGAGCTTCAATAGCGAAGGAGGCACCATAGTCTCTGGTGACTTTTGGCAACAGGATATCACCCCCCCGCCCCCATTTTCATCTATGTACCAACCAGCAACAGATACAAAGTCTTGGCAACAGACAAAACCAATGTGCAAGATTCACAGGGAGAAACTGCACCAGCAGCACATACAAAAGGAAGCAGCAAGTGCTAGTAGTGGGTGACTCTGCTGAGAGGCACTGAGGCACCTATCTGTTGGCCTGATATACAGTCAAGGGAAGTTTGCTGCTTGCCAGGAGCCAAGATCAGGGATGTGAGAAATGCTCCCCAACCCTCTCCAAAGGCAAGAACCCTAAGTCCAGCCACCTCAAGTGCTCACCAATGCAAGTCCAACCACCTCAAGTGCATGTATACCAATGCAAGTAGTCTGGTGTCATGGTTTAACCCCAGCCAGCAACTAGGACCATGCAGCTGCTTGCTCGCTCCCCCCCAGTTGGAATGGGGGAGAGAATCAGAAGAATAAACCACCACCCCCTTCCCATCCTTTAATATAACACACAGACAGCATTCCCTTAGTCAATTGACCACCCCTGTGAAATGTCTGTAGAATGTCCATAAATGTCCACTGAGTTCATTTAGTCCATGACTTTGGGCTCCATCTGTCATAACAATTTTTCAGGGCAGGAGAGATGGTGTGTGGTGTTGCATGGAGTTACTGGGCACCAAAGCCAGCTCATGTCAGGTCACTGCTGCACTTGCACTGCTTCTTGTAAGGCTTGTCCTCCATTGGTTCAGGTTGTTCCTGCTATAACAATTCCTATAACATGCAACTCAAATCATGGGTTACAACAATTTAAAGGTATATCCATTACAGTATCCACCCCAGTCCCTTTGGGCCAGGTTATAGGAATTAACGTTGCAATGAACACCTCCCTTTGCTCCTAGCTACTATAGTAATTCCCATAACATGCAACTCAAATCCTGGGTTTAACTTTACGCCCAATTTCTCTACCTCCTCCCCTCTCTGTGTGGTCAGTTCATCACGTGTTGTTTCTGCTGCTCCTTCCTCCTCAACAGGAGGACTCCACACTCTTCCCCTGCTCCAGCGTGGGGTCCCTTCCACAGGGTGCAGTCAGCCCTTAGGGCATCCACCATTAACCTCCATAGGCTGCAGGGGGACAGCCTGCTTCACCACAGGCTGAAGGGGAATCTGCTCCAGCACCTAAAGCACCTCCTCCCCCTCCTCCTTCACTGACCTTAGTGTCTGCAGAGTTGTTGTAACTCAAGTTTGGAGTTCCAGCCTGTCTAGTACAACAGCACAGAGAACAGCAGTCCTGGCCATCTGCCAGCCCAGGCGCATCACCATTGCTGTTATCAAAGTGTTCCCAGGCACAGTAGAGTCAGATGATAACCAGTATAGCAAGCAGCAAAAGCAAAAAGCAGCAACTAACGAGCACAAGACTCATTTACAGTAAGGCAAGCAAGCCCCATGGCAAGCAAGCACGGGACCCTGCCAATTAATAGCTAAACAGCAATAACAGCTATAAACTTGATCTAGCACATTCCAATTGAATCTGTCATAATCTTGAACTCTTCGAGCCCCACGTTGGGTGCCAAAAAGGACTGTTGTAGTTTAACCCCAGCTGGCAGCTAAGACCACACAGCCACTCACTCACTTCCTCCCCAGTTGCAATGGGGGAGAGAATCAGAAGAGTAATAATGAGAAAAACTCATGGGTTGACTGCGAATTGTTGCCTCTTTCCCAATTCCTCTCTCAATTTCCCAGTTTCTAGTAAGGGATCCCTGCTGTTGAGCTTCCTTACCTTCCAGTTGCTAACTGTCTGCCCCACTATCCCAGCATCGGAGCAGCCAGGCAGCAATCTGCTCACCTGGCTGGCAGCTGTAATCTTTCCGCATGCCTCAAAGTTCATTTGAAGTCAGGGACCAGGTAGTTTCTGCCTTGTCTGATTTCTCTCACTTATTCCTCCCGTTTCTTTGCTGAAGGACTGGCTTCCTGATCAGACCCTTCCTCCTCCTCCCTTACTAATCGATGATATGGACCTGTTGACCTCCTTGTCCACTGTTTCTTTTTCACTACTGGGGCAATTACCGTAGTTGGCATTTGGGTTCCTTGTCTCAGCTGTCATGTTCTTAGATGTAGTTTGTATCCCGGTCACAATCATGGCATTCTCAGTGGTGGTTTGGGTCCCTGTCTTAACCACAGTTCTCTGATAGTGCTGAAACATGGCTCGATAGGCACAGGCTGAGCCCCAGTGCAGTGCTAGAAGCTGCTGGTCTTCATTGAGATAGGCAAGGCACTCTTCTGTCAGGTGGCATGTCAATTCAACAGGACTTGCCTGTTCAGGTGTAAAATCCCAGACTGTGGGAGGTGATAACTGCCCTAGCCGCCTGCCCAAATCCTTCCACACACCCTGCCACCTGGGAACTGGTTGCCTCAGGGCATGTTTCAGTATCACCTCACCCAAAAGTGGTCTCCTCTTATGCCAGGACAACACCAGATTCCACAAACCCAAGAATAAGCCAACCATGTTAATTAGTAGTATTAAGCAGCTCTTGTAAGGGTGAACAAGGAACTCGGGAGCCTGCGCAATAAAACCACCCACATCAATCCTGGATGGGAAGAGGGAGGTGTATTCCCTCATCCTCTCCACAAGATAGCTCCCCCATCACAGCAAGGCCATCAATGCCAAGGAAAGCACATAGCCACTGTTTGTATTAACATGTTCCCAAGCTCAGCAAAATAGAGAGATAAGCAGTGCAGCCAGCAAACTCCAGGACCTGCACAGAGACTTGCCACTTATTAACTACTATAGCTATAGCACACTCAATTCAAAACTGTTGTTGTCTCGTGCCCCATGTTGGGTGCCTCAAAGGACTGTGGCAGGTTAACCTTGGGTGGCTGCCAGGTGCCCAACAAGCTGCTCTATCACTTCCCTCCTTGGCGGGACAGGGGGAGAAACTAAGATGAAAAACTTGTGGGTCAAGATAATGGCAGTTCAATAAAGAAAAGGCCATGCACAGAAGCAAAGGAAAAGAAAATAAATTATTCTCTACTTCCCATTAGCAGGCAACGTCCAGCCACTTCCTGGGAAGTAGGGCTTCAGTACGTGTAGCGGATACTTAGGAAGAGAAATGCCTTAATAATGAGCGCCCCCTGCTCCTCCTCCTTTCTCTTAGCTTTTATTGCTGAGTACAATGTCATATGGTATGGAATGTCAGTTTAGGTCAGCTGTCCTGGCTATGTCCCCTCCCAACCTCTTGCCCATCCCCAGCCTACTGGCCTTTGAGGGCAGGGAATGGGGAGTGGTTGAAGAGATAGTCTTGATGCTGTGGGAGCACTGCTCAGCAGTAGCCAAAACATTGATTTATTAAGATACTTCTAGCTACCAATACAAAGCACAGCACTATGAGGGCTGCTATGGGGAAAGTTAACTCCATCCCAGCCAGACCCAATACAAACATTCTCATAAATGATCTGGACGATAGGATTGAAAGCACTCTCACCAAGTTTGCTGATGACAGTAAACTGGGTGGTGAGGTGAACACATCAGAAGGGAGAGCCATCTTGCAGCGAGACCTGGACAGGCTGGAAGAGTGAACTAGCAAGAGCAGTATGAAGTTTAACAAAGATATGTGCAAACTCCTGCACCTGGGTCAGAATAACCAAAGATCCCAGTACAGGCTGGGATCTGTGTGGCTGGGGAGCAGCCTTGCTGAAAGGGACCTGGGGTCCTGGTGGACAAGCAGCTGAACATAAGTCAGCAATGCATTGCTGCAGCAACAAAGGCGAATCGGATCCTGGGCTGCATCCACAGGGGCATTACTAGCAGAGACAGAGACTTGATCATACCACTCAGTGCTTGTCAGGCCATACATACTCTCTTCACAAGGAGCCACATGGAAAAGACAAGGTGCAACAGGTACAAGTTGCACCGGGAGAGGTTTCATCTTGACATAAGAAAGAAATTTTTTACAGTGAGAACAATTATTCACTGGAACAACCTCCTTGGGGATGTGGTAGAGTCCCCATCACTGGAGGTTTTCAAGATGCGATTGGACAGGGTGCTAGATAATCTTATCTAGACTCCCTTTCCCACAAAAGGTTGGACCAGATGATCTTTCAACATCCCTTCCAACCCGGGATGTTCTATGATTCTATTATTCTATTCAGACCAGTGATAGTAGAAGACAATCTATAATAGGATATATTAAGTTGAATACATAAGCTATTTTTGCGTGTGCTTACTGAGGCATATTGATCCTTGGAAATCAATTGATTTCTCCACTCCTTCCAGCTCTCTTTCTGGCTTTTCATACATTTAATGTCTTCTCAGTATCTGGAATAAAGATGTGCATCTTTTAAAACAGTATTATATTTATCAAAATACAAACATTTCCCAACTGAGAGAAGAGATACTTTAAAATAGTAACATATCATTCAATTTTCCTCTCTTTGCGTTGAGCCAATAAAGTATAACTACCTGCATGTGTTTGGCTTGTGGTAAAATAATGACTAACTAGCAGAATATCTGTTGAACTTTTGGGCAGAATTTCTTAAATTAGATTTGAGGATCTATTGTGATAGAAAAAACATAAACCTGTTGTTATTTATCCTTAGGTGGTAAAATATTGGCCAGAAATTGGGAAATGTGGGTTCTTAGTTTGGCGCTATCTTCTGAGGAGAGATGATATTGAACCCGCACCTTGGACTTCAGAAGGGATGGAACGGTCAAAGAAACTTGGTCTGAGTGTACAGGTCAGAATCAGTGTTCACAAAGTTGCTCTGATATTCTGTTCAAGTAAATGGTGTCTTAAATTTTAAAACTAGGAATGTGAATTAAATTTAAGCCCCATTTTTCATATACTACAATGAGGCAGGGTCTAATAAAAATATTTTAGATAATCTGTAATTTGAAAAACTATGATATTGGCAAAGCAGGAAGAATTGTGGATTAAGCTTTCTGCCTTAACAGAAAATTATTCTGTATAGATGGATCAGAAAATTATGATTTTGAATACAGTTTTGTGATCCTTATGCTGGATAAGATTTATAAAAGTAACTCTTGTAATAGTTGAGTCTCTTCTTAGAATTTAAAATATATATATGTTTTTACGTATTTTTCTCTAATTGTAACTTATGATTGAGGAACTATTATAGATAACATATTTCCGGCAGGGACTTTGGCTCTGTGAAATTTGTGGCAGATGGGAAGAATCAAAGTAGTATTTTTTTTTCCTCAGCAAACCAATAATTTCCTTTGGATGGGTTGTTTTGCTACATGACATCATCTTCAACTTTAGCTTTCTGATTTGTGTAGTTGGAGTTGTAGATATGGATATAAGGTGTCTTTTAAAATCTATTCTAGATCAGATCCTTTGACTTCAGTACAATTTTCTAAAAATATATTAATTTAAAAGCTTTCCTGTTTATATAGGGGTTTAAAAATATTTTTATATTATTTCAATATGTAGTCATAGGAGTTTACATTCTTTTAGAAAATAGACTTGTCAGTATTTGGGAATTCCCAGATGCCAGTGGATTTTGTTTTAAATCTGTTTTTCGGGGTTTTTTTAGTATCCAGAAGGTTATTTGGAAGCCATGGCTAGTAAAGAGAAAAAGGATAAGGTTAAGAAGCAAACTGTGAAACAGGAGCCAACCAGCCAGAGTAACGGAAACCAGAAAAGGACAATTGATGATGGTATTTCTTTTTACTTCTTAGTGTTAGAGCTCTGTCAAGTTATATATAAGCCAATAGTATGAAAACTACAAGGAAGTTGGAAGTCATTTGGAATCCAAACATAGTGTTAAGTGCTCAGTAATACAATGGGAAGCTGGGGATCTTATGGTGCTGTTCCATACTTGTAAGGTTTCTTTTTCTTAAACTTCACAGAAAAATGAAAATCTTCTGTGTAGTTATGATCTATAATTCAAAATAAAGCTGGGAAATTTGAATTGGAGCTTTTTTGCGTCATTACATAGATGTGATTCATGTTTTAGCTTTCTAGAAATAATTTTGTCTTCCCTTTTTAATAGTTCAGACTACCACTGTTACTGTATCTTGTCACAATTTTAAACAGGTATAGAGGAGACTAAAAATACATCCAAAGCCATGAGAATGGGAGATGGAGGGAAAGGAGAGGCTTTCCAACTGACCCAGCAACAGCAGTGGCTGATTAAAGAAGACTGTATGAACCAGAAATTGTGGGATGAAGTACTTGCTTCTCTTAAGGAAGGACCAGTATGCTTGCAGCTTGCTTAAATTATTCATTTTTAACCTTTCTTTATAGAGAGTTAGGAGAAATGAGGCTTTGTTAAAACCTAATTCACTTGCTTAAAATTGCTGAATACATACTATGTGTTTAGAAACAGTTGATGGGGCATGTAATTTCATTCACTTAAGGAAACAGAAGAAATACTGTCATATTGAGACTTAGATACCAAATGAAAATATTTTTATCTCAAGTTTAACAGATTATTCCACTCACTATAGAGAGAACCTTAAGTAAAAAAGAGGAAATACTTCCCCCTCCCAGCTGTCAAGAAAATAGCAAGGACAGTTCAAGTTTGAAGACACTTGTGGATTTTTTTTTTTTATTAGTCTCTGATGGAATATCCTCCAAAATATGATGTCCTTGAACATTAATTAGTTTTCTTGATGTTCCAATTCATAGTTATTTCAGCTGTTTTGCAGAAGAAAGAGAAATCAAGATATCAGAATGGTAAAGGTCACTATCAAGTTAGTGAAAGAACAAAATATTAGATGGAGAATGGATGCCTAAAAATGAATGCACAAAATCACTTTATTTGGGAATTTCCAGGAGCTATTTACTTTGCTGCTTTGACAGAAAAAGCATCCGGTAACTCCTTGTTCTTCCACTTACAGTACTACTATTGCTATAATGCTACTACACTTGTACAGGAGCTGATACTGTAAAGTTATAAGTTGTTTATCTGTGGGTTGTCAAATGTTTGTAAATAATTAGATTTTCAGCTCTTAGTTATGTGACAAAATGCAATAGATATGTGTTTCTAAAGCAACAAACAACAGTATCTTAAGAGAAATCCAGTTACTATAAAGTTATTTTCCTATAGATTCCTGCCCATAATTTTGATTGCCCTTGGTGATAGCTATATAGAAATTTCAATGGGAATCAAGCAACTGCCATTAGATAGCTGCAATGAAAATATAAATCTTATTGTTTGCAACAACCTTTCTACTTATAATTAAAGTTTTGGGTTGAGATGAATCTGATATTATTAAAATTATTGAAAAGAACTGTATTTTGAGTAACTTTAGATCTGTTTTTTACACTTCTATACTTGAGTGAGTATACTTGAGACTACTGAAATACCAGAAAATAAGGTCTCTGTAAGCATGCTTCTATGTGTAAAATCTATGGCACAAAATTTATCCCGCATTCTTTAGAGCTACTCTGAGAAGACTGAAAAACAGGAAGGTTCTTTTACCTATTGCAGAGTATTTCAGAGTGAGGACTCAAGAAACCAGTTAAACACCTCCAGCAGGTGCAGAGGTGAATTTCTTAGTGAAAGAGGTATACAGTACTTTGCTTTTCCTTTGCAGACCAGCAGCAGCAATCGCTTATCCATCATGGATGTGCAAAATTCTCACGATGATCACTAAATACAGATATTAGCTTCCAAATTCTCTGACTTGTGCTAAGAATTGGGCTTGATGGGCCCTCTGTTTTGTTTTCAATGCTAAGAATGTACAACCAAATAACCTTCAAAACCTTAGTTCTCTGACTTCTGGAAAAGCAGGGAAATTAATTGTTCATGGACTTGCTTTCTAAATACTTTGTTAGCTACACTACTCATGGATGTGAAGGATATAGGATGAGCCTTCCAAAAGGCTCATTTTTTAAAATGTAATAAACATAATTTATTTATTAAATATTATATACATTTTTATATATAAATATTATATACATTGATTTATTAAATGTATACTTTGCACTGAACACAATATAGGTTCACTTCTGAGGAAATAAGAATAAACAAGAAGCTGTGAACAATAATAATATAGGGAATGAGCAGAAAATAGGTAGACGTAATAGCAGAGGGTGTGGGAATGTCTTTATATAAATGTCCATGAATACAGGAGTAATGGTGGTTAGGCTTTGGAAGGAAATCTGTAACTTGGACTGAGACCTGAAGATCGCACTAGGAAAGTTTCGGTGTACGCGATCTTTGCAATGTCAAGCTGTCCTATCGCACTGAATATTGGATTTAACAACTCCTAGCAGTTGTGTAACATTATTAGACCATGCTAACTGTGAGTTTGGGAAGAGTAACAAGAATGTTACACAAGTATCTTATGAATGTATCTCTGCATTTACCAAATGCTATGAAGGCCAAATTTTTTACTTAGTTTAGGTCTGTGAATTTGGCTGTGAATTTGTAATTTAAATATAGGTAATCATTACAGTAGTTAGGCAAATTAGTTTTAAAAAAAAACTTTAATAATTTTAAATAAAAATGCCCTTTTTTGTTTGCATATTTGTGAATGTGTCTCTAATAGTTCTACTTTTCTCTTCTTTTGCCCTATACTAGAATTTCCTGAAGAAATTGGAACAATCTTTTATGTGTGTCTGCTGTCAGGAGCTGGTTTACCAGCCAGTGACAACAGAGTGCCTCCACAACGTCTGTAAAGTAAGAATAATCCCTGTATTGCACTGGGCTGTGTTCTTGGCCTTGAGACACTGATCACCAAAACCAACATATATTTTAGGAAGACAATAATTATTGCCTTGCAGTCTGAGCAAGAAATGTAATGTGCTTGCTTCCAGTTGTGTGGCTGCCATATAATCAATCTTAATTTTATGTAAAAATTAGTGGAAATGTATTTAGTATAATTTCTTATAGACATGATGTATCAAGTTTATCATTCCATTGTAATTAATGGAGCTATGCTAGGGATTGGTTTGTTCCAGGAGCTAGATGTCGGTACAATAAGATTAAGTTAATTTTATGTAGTTAAGAAATGAGAATAGAGCAAGACCGCTCCTTCAAAGAGCTGCTTGTTACGTAGAGGTAAAGTATTATGAGGGGTTTACTATATAGAGTGGTGGAAAAAACATGGAGAATGTTTAATGGCAACAACTTCAAAGCATAGAATTTGAAGCTATCAATGACTACTAATAAAGTAACATCCAATTACTGTTTTAAGGTATAGACTAACAGACAGTGGTGGTGTTTGGGCAAAGATTGGCCCTCATAAAATTTTCATATTTAACTTATATGCTTGGACTGTCTGCAGTCTAGAAAAAAACAAAAAAAAAAAGGCAACATTAATAATTATCTTTTAGATACTGTAGTCTGAAACCTATTTTATTCTACTCATGCCTTTGAGGCTTAAACATTGAGTCTTGTCATAAAGATGAAATAGCTATGGATTGTTAGATAAAATGCTATACACCTGTATGTTCAGCTACATCTTGAAATGAGACTCTGGAATACTTACAGCACTCTAACAGAAATGCTAGAAAGAAACTGTGGACTGATCCACAGGAACGCATTAGGGAAAATGAAGTATCACAGTAGTAACACTTTTAATTCCTGACAAACTCAATGCTTTGCCTCCTAATCAAAAGAAAATTTCTTTGGTTAAGTCCTTTGTGATGGGTTGACCCCAGCCAGCAAATAAGCACCCACCAGCCTTTCGCTCAATCCTCCCCACAGCAAGAAAAACTTGTGGGTCGAGATAAAGACAGTTTAAAAAGTGAAGAGAAAAAAAAGTCAAGGAAAAAAAAAAGTGATGCAAAGGCATTCACTCACCACCTCCCACAAGTAGACCCAATGCCCAGCCAGTCTCTGAGCAATGGCTACTTTGGAAAGACCACCCCCCAGTTTTTATTGCTGAGCATGACATTATATGGCATGGAATATCCCTTTGGTCAGTTTGGGTCAGCTGTCCCAGCAGTGTCCCCTCCCAACCTATTGCCCATCCCTGGCCTACTCGCTGGGGAAGCAGAATGAGAAACAGAGAAAGCCTTGATGCTGTTCAAGCATTGTTCAGCAATAGCTAAAATATTGGTGTATTATCAATGCTGGTTTAGTCACAGATCTAAAACACAGCACCATACAGGCTGCTATGAAGAAAATTAACTCCATCCCAGCCAGACCCAGTACATCACTTCAGTTGTAAAGGAAGAAATATGGCAAGAGAACTCAGTAAGAACTTGCTGTTTCTGGAAATTTGGGAAACTGTATCTTTCATTCCTAGTAATTGCTTAATTTTTGCTAGCTAAATTTTCAATGTAAAGCAAAAGCTGTAACACTTTTACTTCTTTGTCTTTGTATGCCCTAGAGCTGTTTACAGCGCTCTTTCCGAGCTGAAGTCTTTACCTGTCCTGCCTGCCGCTATGACCTTGGAAAGAGCTACACCATGGTTCCTAACAAGATATTGCAGACACTACTTGACCAGTTCTTCCCTGGTTACAGTAAAGGACGATGATGTGTTCAAATCTTTTCATATTTCTCCCATTGACTTTAAAGACAGTAGAAGAGAATAAACATCTAAAAGTCAATCGTGAACCAGCCAGCTTGATGGAAGTGAATCTATTGTCACATTTTGAAGCAGCTAATCTTCTTCCTCCCCATCACCATCTTTCTTCATGTAGTGAGAATTCTAAATCTCTGCTGTCTTTAACATCAAAGGTAGTTTTAGTGAGCTGACAAATAATTTTTAAAGGGAGGGAAAAAATCCCCAAAGGTCTAAGCTGGTGCTTAAGTTATGATTTGTTTTTTGTACCTACCTCAGGTAGAGGAAAACAAATTGCGGGGAGGAAAAATAGTTCATAAAGTTTTAGCTACCCGCTGCTTTCTTAATTTTACTTATATCTAGTCTATGTGGTTTGATTCAACATAAAAAGCCCAAAAAAACCCCACCCAAAATAAACCAACAAAAACCAAACAGCACTTAAGTCAGCTAGATTAACGAACAGCAAAATCTGTGGTGTGCATAGTCCTTTTTTTGGTCTTTCTTCCATTATAGTGTATTTTTTTGCAAGAACAGGCTGACTTTTAGTCTATTTTTGTGAGCTTCACTGTGCTTTTTCTTGTATCTTATGCAAGCTGACTACTAAGGACTAATGAACAATATGAATGCATTGTTGCTACAGTAGTGTAAAGTGATCTGTGGTTTTTTGCACTTAGCGGATATTCAAGACAGTAGTTGTGTACAAAAAATTCATATTAAAAAGCCACTTCTGTATTAGTTTAAAATGTATGCTTTTAGTAGGTCTTGTATCAGTGGCAATAAATCTATACAGCATTGAAGACAGTGCTAGCTTGAAAAGGGTTTAAATTGCTTCATATGGTGACCTGAAATTTTATATAAAATATATTCCCCCAAAATATACATTCTTAAATATTTTATGATTCAGAAATGTTGCTAATTTTGTGGGGTTTGTATTATCCAAACTTGTCAAATTATAACATTTAAAATTAAGATACTTTTTTGAGACTACAGAATATTTCCTTTAGGCAGGCTTCTTATTCTTCAAACTTGAGTCTTCATATACCTTAATTCATTCATCAAGAAAACATAAGAATGTTTGCTCAAATGAATTTCTAAGCCACTATACCGCCCCCCCCCAACCATGCCTTAAGAAAAAAAAAAAATCTAACCTGATTCAGGGTCTTGCATATCGGATATATACTTCTCTTGTAGCAGTGCTTGTGCTACAGGTGCAGCTATTCAGGCCTCTGCTTGAGACAAGCACGAGTAGCCCGAGCTCTGTATATCAGAGCAGGAGTCATGGGACCTGCTGCAGGAGAGCCTTTCCTTCCCGTTAGCATTGTATGTTGGGGGATCTCAGCACAGTGATCAGTAAAAGGGCTGTCTAAGTAGTCATGGGGTGGTACCAACAGTGTATAGTCTAGAAAGGAAACATGCCATGATGTTGGAGGGAAATAACAACTAGATATTATCTTTTTGTGTGAATTCTCATTTCAGACCTTTGAAATACTATTTATTGTTTACTGCTAAATATTGTTTGAGGATGCATTATATCAGGAAGGTATTATCTTTGATTTGTTAATAGTTTTATGTAAAGTGATAATCCCCTTTTGAGTGCTTGTCAACATGTACGTTCATATTGGGGAAGTATGTGCACATTTATGATGAGATTCTCTGATTCAAAACCTTGCCTTCACCTCTATAAAGAATCAGACAAATGTAATTGCTCTTTTTCTTTTTTTTTTCGTTCAGTTAGTTTTAGCTAAAGAATTTCAGTTACACTGTATTAATGCAGAATGCTTTAAGGTTGGTAGCATCTTGAATCACATAATATTGAAGACATGCATTGTTGAACAACTCAGAAAGAAGTTAAAGCTTCAGCTTTTGATCTTTTTCTATACTGACTAGGAAATGAGGTTTCAGGCACTATGCAACAACTGTATTAATATTAAGCATATAGTTTGAGAACTGTAGACTGTTTCCTAAGTCCATAGATTTCCCAAATTGTAACCCAATGCTTTTTATGGTGAAAATTATACCTTTGTGACCAGCACATGCATCTGTGTAATATGCACCTACCAAAAGTCTACAGTATTTTATACCTTTTAATGGCCTTTGAATTGGTAAAAAGCTACCAAACTGAATTGGTGAGGTAAGATACTATAAATGCACCATTTTATTAGAGAAGTCTTATCAAAACTGCTTTGGAAAAGGCAGCTTTCAACCTAGATTCCTGAGTCTTAAACTGAGGTTGCTAACATTCATCAAAACACACAAATATCTAGAAAATATAAATCTGAACTACTCACCTTCTCTGTTAAATGTTTAGCAAGAAACTGTTCCAAATATTAACTTTTATTTTTCTTATTCAGAAGAGTTAGCGACTCTTGATTACTAGAGAACCTAGCTTTTTCCCTAGTCTACATCAATTCAGTGAGTTTACTTTTAATCTACCATTTGTCACAAAGTTTAAGGCCAACTGCAGGAAGTTCCTAAATCTTTTTATGGTTTTGGCTTAACCATTTTTTTCAGGCCATTTTAATGACTTAAGCACATTTGTAATGAACAGATTGACAAGATTTTGCAGTTAGTGGCAACTGAAAACACGTCCTCTGCTTTCCCCTATATTAAAAGTCCAGTTTGTATTAGTATTTCACAATTTTGTAAACCCTTAGTGCTCTACCAATGTCTATTAAATGTCTTTTTCAATATTATTGAAGAAGTCTAAAATTTTCTAATGCTGAATCTCTCTCTGTATACAACAATGGCTTGTCTGTTTCCTGTTACTTTCATATGATGGTGCAACCTCTGTCAAATTAAATTCCCATTGGAAGTCACTAAGTAGGTAATGAAGAATTGTAACTCCAAAACCTTTACCATAAAGGACACAAAAGTAGAACAGTTAAAATAGCTCTATTAATATAAGCCTCATTTTTGTCACTTCAAAGAAAGCCCCCAGGCATTCATGTGTCTGTATACCATAAAGTTCTAGTGGTTACTGTTTGGATGATGTAAAATTGTGCAGTCATTTCTCCACCTGCAATATTACTACAGTACATAATTCCTGATCTGCAACACTACTACTTCATGTAGTGACAAACTAACTGGGCTACTCACTTGATTGAACTCAAATATCTGCGCAGACTGCCAGAAAAGCTCTTGTGTTCCTTTCAAATACACTACATTGGTGTCTGTTGTGGTTTAGGCCAAATCGGCCACTGGGGACTTAGGGGACCCCAGATGGGACTGACAGATGCTCCCCTCTACCCCTCTTCAAAGAGAGAGGTAGAGGAGGAAAAAGAGACTTATGAGTTTAGAAGGAACTAAACTACTTCAATGAAGTATTAATAATAAAATAAAAGGAAATAATGAGAAATATACAAAACCATATCAAGCTCCCAAGATGACAATCACGACACCGGCTGGCACTGGGGCAGTCCCAGGCTGGACTCAGTGACGGACGGGAACCGGATTCCGGATCTGGATTCAGGATCGGGTCCAAAGGCAGACGAACAGACAGAGTCCTCCTCAGATGTCAGCCATTGAAGGAAGAAGGGGAAAAGAAGGGCGGAAAAGAAGGGCTGACCCTTTGCTCCGTCGGCTTTTATACTGAGCACGAGGCAGATGGGATGGAATACGCTGTTGGTCAGTTTTGGGTCACCTGCCCTGTCCGCTCCTCCCCGCAGGTGGGACCCCATTATGCTTTTCCGCTTCCGACCCTCCAACGTGGCGAATAACACAGTTGGTTGGCCTTGGGTGTTAGAACAATAAGTATAAGCAAGAGCCTCCCTGCATACTGTGTCTGGACATCAGCTATAAACATTGGTCTTCTCACTCTGAGAGAGCGAACATTGTCTGCACAATATGCTGTTAATTTCAGTAGTTAGAAGAGGCCCAGCTAAGAAGCAAAGTTACTGAACAAAATTGGTCCTCTTTTACCTCAAACCAGGACAGTGTCTTCATCATAAAGTTATCACATGTAAAGTCTATCTCACCAACTATATGGACAGTCTTAGAAGCCAAATTTTTATATAAACTGATTGACAGGGACAGATGGGAAGATATTCCTGTTCAAGGTTTCAGTCCTGGCTACTTTTTACTTCTACATGGCATTATGTGGAGCAATAGGACTCTGATCTCAAGCGCTCATTCAGTATTCCTGGAGGGCCAGAGCTTAAGTTTTGAAGCCATTTTAAAGCAAGCTATAGTCTATGTAACGAAGCGAGGCAAGTTAAGCATGCTGTCTAAACCAGAGTCATTATTGAAACTAAGAGGTCTGAAAAAATGCATGGAAAAAAATATTGTACTTTTGTTAGATGAGATTTAACTCAAAGTAAGAAGTTAAATTTCAATATTTGTAGAAAAGCTGTTTCATACTTTACCTGGATTAGAAGGAGAGGTTTATATGGAACTATAAGGAAAAAATGATGTGATACTGAAAAAGGTAGGTTTAATGCTCAGTAAAAACTGAACATCGTAGCTCGTGGGGGGAAAAAACACAGATCTTTAATATTACATTCTGCCAGTATTTTACTTTGTGTAGGACCTGCTGCTACTGTGGTGGCTCTGGCAAATCAGAACTGAGGTATCAAACAAAACAGGCATCAAGATTTTATACTTCTGTCAGCTAAAGTTTAAAAGTTTGCGTTCAAAAGATGATGTGCTTAATTCTGGCTGACTTTATTGGAATACTAAGGTTGGCAGGTAAAACAGGTAAGAAATATTAACACTAGCAATGCTAGTGGTAATACGTGTATTAAATAATCCATCTGTCTTTAGAAAATAAACAATTACTGCTGTGGTTGATATTCATTAATATTGCCTTATGATGCATCTGGAATAAAAACATTTCCATCATGTTCTGGGGAGGGGGGGGTGACGTGCGGAAATCAGACTCCACAACCGCAAGGTTGCAAAGTAGGTATGCTTTTATTCAGCGCTGGGCAGCACGGGGGGTCATCCCACCAAATTCGTGCGCGCCTAACGCAGCAGCTCGTATCATATTTATGCAGCAAAGTGTTACATATTCATAAGGTTTCGCAATACGCCTATACATATTAACTATCTATCCCGCTTCGTATGCAAATGAGCCATTTCCGTGATCTCCACCCCACCGAGCATGCGCAGTTTCTTCTGGTGGTGGTCGTTGAGGGTCGGGAGGATGAAGGCTCATAGTCTTCTTCATCGCGCACTTTTCACCTTTGGCTCAGAATGTTGAGTTGGCTGAGCTCCAAACTGTAAGACCAGTTCCAGCTGTTTCTTTTAGCAAGGCCGGTCACAGCTGTCCTGCTTTTCTTTACAACTTCCTCTGCTAGTTCCTGTTTAAGTGTCTTATACAATGGCCAAGGTTATAATTATAGATATGGCTTGAGCAAAGCAATGGCTACAAGGTTATAGATATATGTTTTGCGTTAAGCAAGTTTCCTCCTGCTATTAGCCTGTAAAGTAGGTAGTTCTCTCTATCAGGGGTGTAAGGCTGAGGTGAGAAAGAGGGTGCAGGGTTCACCTAGATCTCAATAAAAAAGGCCTGACGACAAATGGCTTAATAAAATAGCTGGTTTAATAAGATAGAATAAAAAAGAGGAATATAGACAGTGAGTAAATCTTACATGCCTTCAAATGCTGAGAACCACAGTTCACGCTCAACTCTGGATGGATTTTCCCATGGCACGCTGGGCAAATCCCATCCATGGAGAGGTTCCTCCTTTTTGGTCATTCAAGCTATTATAGGCTTTTCTTACAAGAAAACAACTCTATTCATCATTTCTACCGTCAAACAGGAAGGGTGTTCGCATAAGCGCTTCTTGCTGCACTGATAGATAAAGGCAAGGCCACGCAGGTGGCTTAATCTCCAGTACCAAGTGGGAGCTGCCTGCGGGGTCCTCTGTTGCAATGAGCTGCTGAGTTTATCCTGCGGCCAAGGGATTTGTGCTACCCAACACGGGCCTGAAGGCCACGCTGTAATGCGTAGCATGGCACGGCACAGCACAGGTTTGGGCCTACTCAGGGTAACTGTTATGTGGATCACTAGCTCCTAGATGTTCAGTTGGTGTCCTGGTCAGTATCAATACATTCCACCCATTGAGACACATACAGCATACCTTTATGGGTAAGAATTAAGGGGCAGGCTAATATGGGAAACAGTTTTATGGGTGTTTACTACAGACGACCGGATCAGGAAGAGGAAGTCAATGAGGCCTGCTATAGACAGCTGGAAATAGCCTCACAATCACAGGCCCTGGTTCTCATGGGGGACTTCAACCACCCTGCCTGATATTTGCTGGAAAGGCAACACAGCCAGACAGGCACAGTCCAGGAGGTTTCTACAGAGCATTGATAACTTCTTGACACAGGTGGTAGAGGAACCAACAAGGAGACGTGCACTACTGGACCAAAAAAGGACTAGATGGGGATGTGAAGGTTGTGGGCAGTCTTGGCTGCAGTGACCATGAGATGGTGGAGTTCAGGATCCTATGTGGAAGAATCAGGGCAAAAAGTAGAATTACAACCCTGGACTTCAGGAGAGCTAACTTTGGCCTCTTCAGAGACCTGCTTGGAGGAATCCCATGGGCTCTAGAAGGAAGGGGGGTGCAAGAGACCTGGTTAATATTTAAGCATCGCTTCCTCCAAGCTCAGGATCGGTGCATCCCTAAGAGCAAGAAATCAGGCAACGGAGGCAGGAAACCTGCATGGATGAGCAATGAGCTTCTGAAAAAACTCAGCTGGAAGAAGGAAGTTTACAGAATGTGGAAAAAGGGACTGGCCACTTGAGAGGAATATAGGAATGTTGTCAGAGTACACAGGGATGCAACGAGGAAGGCTAGGGCCCACTTGGAATTAAACCTGGCAAGGGATGTCAAGGACAACAAGAAGGGCTTCTTCAAGTATATCAGTAGCAAAAGGAAGACTAGGGTAAATGTGGGCCCGCTGCTGAATGAGGTGGGTGTCCTGGTGACGGAGGATGCAGAGAAGGCGGAGTTATTGAATGCCTTCTTTGCTTCGGTCTTTACTGCTAAGGCTGGCCCTCAGGAACCCCAGACCCTGGAGGTAGGTGAGAGAGCCTGGAGAAAGGAAGACTTTTCCTTGGTTGAGAAGGATCGGATTAGAGTTCATTTAGGCAAACTTGACACCCACAAATCCATGGGCCCTGATGGGATGCACCCACGAGTGCTGAGGGAGCTGGCAGATGTTCTTGCGAAGCCGCTCTCCATCATCTTTGAAAGGTCATGCAGAACAGGAGAGGTGCCTGAGGGCGGGAGGAAAGCTAATCACAGAATCACAGAATGGTCAGGGTTGGAAGGGACCTCTGGACATCATCCAGTCCAACCCCCCTGCCACAGCAGGGTCATCTACAGCACGTTGCACAGGATGGTGTCCAGGCGGGTTTTGAATGTCTCCAGTGTGGGAGACTCCACAACCTCTCTGGGCAGCCTGTTCCAGTGCTCTGCCACCCTCAAAGTGAAGAAGTTCCTCCTCATGTTAAGATGGAACTGCCTATGCTCAAGTTTGTGCCCGTTACCTCTTGTCCTATCACTGGGCACCACTGAAAAAAAACTGGTCCCATCCACCTAGCACCCTCCCTTTCAGTATTTATAAGCATTAATAAGATCCCCCCTCAGTCTTCTTTTTTTCTAGACTAAAAAGACCCAAGTCCCTCAGCCTTTCCTCATAAGAAAGATGCTCCAAACCCCTAACCATCTTTGTAGCCCTTATGTCACTCCAGTCTTCAAAAAGGGCAAGAAGGAGGACCCAGGAAACTACATGCCAGTCAGCCTCACCTCCATCCCTGGAAAGTTGATGGAACAGCTCATCCTGGATATCATCTCTGAGCATGTAGAGGAAAAGAAGGTTATCAGGAGTGGTCAACATGGATTCACCAAGAGGAAATCATGCTTGACCAATCTGATAGCCTTCTATGATGACTGGCTGGGTGGATGAGGGGAGAGCAGTGGATGTTGTGTACCTTGACTTCAGCATGGCTTTTGTCACTATCTCCCATAACATCCTCATAGGTAAGCTTGGGAAGCGTGGGTTAGATGAGTGGACAGTGAGGTGGATTGAGAACTGGCTGAATGGCAGAGCTCAGAGGGTTGTGATCAGTGGCGCAGAGTCTAGTTGGAGGCCTGTAACTAGCGGTGATCCCCAGGGGTCAGTACTGGGTCCAGTTTTGTTCAACATATTCATCAATGACCTGGATGAGGGGATAGAGCGTACCATCAGCAAGTTTGCTGATGACACAAAACTGGGAGGAGTGGCTGACACACCAGAAAGCTGTGCCGCCCTACAGCGAGACCTGAACAGGCTGGACAGTTGGGTGGAGAGGAACCTAATGAAGTGCAACAAGGGCAAGTGTAGGGTCCTGCACCTAGGGAGGAATAACCCCATGCACCGGTACAGGTTAGGGACTGACCTGCTGGAAAGCAGCTCTGCAGAGAGACACTTCGGAGTCCTGGTGGACAACAGGATGACCATGAGCCAGCAATGTGCCCTGGTGGCCAAGGCAGCCAATGGTCTCCTGGGGTGCATCAAGAAGAGAGTGGCCAGCAGGTCGAGGGAGGTTATCCTCCCCCTCTACTCTGCCCTGGTGAGGCCACATCTGGAGTACTGTGTCCAGTTCTGGGCTCCCCGGTTCAAGAAGGACAGGGAACTGCTGGAGAGGGTCCAGCAGAGGGCTACGAAGATGATCAAGGGAATGGAGCATCTCTCTTATGAGGAAAGGCTGAGAGACCTGGGTCTGTTTAGCCTGGAGAAGAGAAGACTGAGAGGGGATCTCATCAATGCTGATCAATATCTAAAGGGCAGGTGTCAAGAGGATGAGCCAGGCTCTTTTCAGTGGTGCCCAGCGACAGGACAAGGGGCAACGGGCACAAACTGGAACACAGGAAGTTCCATCCGAACATGAGGAGGAGCTTCTTTCCTTTGAGGGTGGCAGAGCACTGGAACAGGCTGCCCAGAGAGGTTGTGGAGTTTCCTTCTCTGGAGATATTCAAAACCCGCCTGGATGTGTTCCTGTCCAACCTGCTCTAGGTGAACCTGCTTTGGCAGGGGGGTTGGACAAGATGATTTCCGAAGGTCCCTTCCAACCCCTACCATTCTGCAATAAGTATAAGCAAGAGCCTCTCTGCATACCATTCCTTGGCATAAATTACCACTAATCAGGTCTTATCGCTCTGAGAGCGAACAATTTCTGCACAATATGCTGTTAATTTCAGAAAGTTCAGTTAGTTAGAAGAGGCTTAGCTGCAAAGTAAAATTACAAAACAGAAAATAGGTTCTGTTTTACCTCAAACCAGGACAACTGTCTTTATCTCAACCAAAAAGTTTTACCTTTTTTTCTGAGTCTCCTCCTCATCCCACCATTGCCGGCTGGGGTTAAACCACAACAGACCAGACCTCCAGAGGTCCCTTCCAACCTCAGCAATTCTTCGATTCTATTTTTCTACAGTATGGATGAGCCCACTTAGAAAAGGCAATACAGTTTAGAGTATGTGATGATAATTAAAGCAGAATGATGTTTTTTAGACATGAGATGACTAGATTCAACTAAATGTGTCAACGCTGAATCCTCACTCCTTCAAGTCCACGTTACTATATGCATATAGCTGAGATTAGCCTCAAGTGGTTCTCTTTAACATAGGATATCCGAAAGAGAGACCCATTTAAAATAGGAAATGGGTCAACCTTTATGCTTTTTTCAATTTGGTTAAAGATATTATCCAAGACCTGAACACAATTCTTAACTTCAGTGGGCTAATCAGGGTTCATCCTGTCTTCCTCTATTTTAGCAATTTCCTGCTGAATATTGATCTTTGCATGATAGAATCTATCCAGCTCTGCCTTCTAGGCAGACTCTGTTGGTTCAATCACACATCCCTGCCACTGGCCAGGAAATGGTTGGAGCATGAAAAACTGATAAAGAACAAATCCAGTCACTGATTACAGGTTATGAGTTAATCTAAGCATTATCTAGCAGTTGACAACCTTATTTTTCCTAAAAGATGAAAAACCAAGTTATTTGGCCTTTTCTGTAACCCTTTTCAGGACTGAGCACGCAGGTAGTGTCAATATACTGGAGTGGGCAGATTGCTCAAAGAGTCTTAGTTCCTACCTAAAGGGGAGTATCTCATTTTGTTATTGACAGTAGAGGAAAGTGTCACACACAGACTTTATGGAATGGTCTTAAAAGCTGCAATTTTAGATTCTCTGTTTCTCTTCCCAAAGGATAATACTTCCTTCCAAAGTGATTGGGGTGGAGGGGAGGTGCTTTCCCTGGCTGTCAAGGAAACACTTCGACAGACAGATGATATCAGCACCCATTCTTGGCATGATGGCATCGGCAGCAACCCACTACTTTCTAATATCTGGTGTAGTCTGCAGCTTTCTGATCCAAAATCAACACACGAAGTGTGATTAGGAACAAAGCCTTGGTTGAAGAGGGAATGTCGTGGTTTAGCTCCAGTCGGCAACAAAGAACCACACGGTCGTCGCTCGCCCCCTACCCACCCCCCGCTGGAATGAGGGGAGAATCAGAAGAAAAGGGCAAAACACGTATGTTGAGATAAAGGAAGTTTAACAGAACAGTGAAGGAAAGAGGAAAACAACAACAATAACACCGATAGAGGAATGCACCAACATGATTATGGTACCACCGCTCACCCACCGGACCCGGACTGCCCCCAGCCCTACTTCTGATAACCTTCTTTTCCTCCAGATGCTTGGAGATGATGCCCAGAACGAGTTGTTCCATCATCTTTCCAGGGATGGAGGTGAGGCTGACTGGCCTGTAGTTTCCCAGGTCATCCTTCCTGCCCTTTTTGAAGACTGGAGTGACATTGGCTTTCCTCCAGTCCTCAGGCACCTCTCCTGTTCTCCAGGACCTTTCAAAGATGATGGAGAGCGGCCCAGCAATGACTTCTGCCATCTCCCTCAGCACTCACGGGTGCATCCCATCAGGCCCCATGGACTTGTGGATATCCAGTTTACTTAACTGATCCCTAACTTGTTCCTCTTCAACCAAGGGAAAGCCTTCCTCCAGACTTTCTCTGTTACCCGCAAAGTCTGGGACTCCCGAGAGCTGGCCCGAGCAGTGAAGACAGAAGCAAAGAAGGCATTCAGCAACTCTGCCTTCTCTGCATCATCTGTCACCACAGCACCCATCTCGTTCAAGAGCGGGCCCACATTTTCCCTAGTTTTCCTTGTGCCTCCCATATACTTAAAGAACCCCTTCCTATTGGCCTTGACATCCCTTGCCAGGTTCAATTCCAAGGCTGCCTTGGCTTTCCTCGTTTCATCCCTGCATACCCTGACAGCATTCTTATACTCATCCCAAGCCATCAGCCCCTTCTTCCACCTGAGCTTTTTCAGAAGATCCCTGCTCAGCCATGCAGGTCTCCTGCTTCCCTTGCCTGATTTCTTGCTCTTCGGGATGCACCTATCCTGAGCTTGGAGGAAGTGGTGCTTAAATATCAGCCAGCTCTCTTGAGCCCCCCTTACCCTCTAGAGCCCTCTCCCATGGGATTTCTCCCAGCAATTCCTTGAAGAGATCAAAGTTAGCCCTCCTGAAATCTAAGGTTTCAACCCTACTTGTCATTTTGTGCATACTGCACTTAATCCCAAACTCTATCTTCTCGTGATCACTGCAGCCAAGTCTGCCCCCAACCTTAACATCCTCCACCAGTCCCTCTTTGTTTGTCAATACTAGGTCCAGTAGTACACCTCTTCTTGTGGGCTCCTCCACCACCTGAGTCAAAAAGTTATCATCAATGCACTGGAGGAACCTCCTGGACTGCACATGCCTAGCTGTGCAGATATCCTTCCCAGCAGATATCAGGGAAGTTGAAGTCCCCCACGAGAACCAAGGCCTGTGGTTGTGAGGCAGTTCTCCCCTGTCTGTAGAAGGCCTCATCAACTTCCCCATCCTGATCAGGTGGCCTGTAATAAACACCCACAACAATGTCTCCCCTGTTACCCTGCCCCTTGATCCTTACCCACAAGCTCTCAACTTGCTCTTCATCTACCCCCAGGGAGAGCTCGATACAATCCAGTTCTCCCTATAGAAAGTGGAAACTTTAGATGCATATGTCTGAACATGTTAGCAATGACTGCTGTAATTAAGCCTGCCTCTTCAGCATCCAGCTTTGGAGTCCTCAGCACAAGAAGGACGTGGACCTGTTGGAGTGGGGAAAAAAAGAAAAGAAGAAAACAAACAAAAAGAAAAAAGAAAACAAACATTTCTTAGCTGGTTTACTTCCTTCTGCCCTGAGACTGAGCACTAACATGTGTATATGTGAGAGATACTGAGGGCAATGGAGGAAGAAAAAAGGAAAGTTGAGATGATATGTATCTAAGGGTTATGTTTAAACTGGCATTGCTAGATTAAACACATGTCAAACTGCAGCCCTAAACTATAATTTCACATTACTACCAAACTGTTAGCTGTAACCAGGTTCCTTACAAAGAAAACTTCTTGCTTAGCTGAACCAGCTTACTGTGGATTAGCAGTGGGAATATACAGCCAGAATTTCTCCCTCGATGTTATCTGTTCTTTAGACCCAGTCTAATTATTACATAAGATCTGGCTCTTAGTGTACACAAACAACATTCATATCAAAGTCTGGGCACAATGGCTTTAGTACTCAAATTGACATGCTACCTTCCGGCATCCAACCTCTTCACACAAACTTTATATCACTTTTGAAAATATAAAAGCACTACAGAAAGAGTAATAAAAATCCTCAAAGAGTAGGGGAAAAAAAACCAAACAAAACCACAAAAAAATACATTTGCATAGGTCAAATGCCTAAAAGAATTGTGCTTTGCTCCAAAACAGAATTCGGAGTAACAGACTTGCTTCCTCAGCACTTCCCACTTTGCTGAAAATTTTCTGCAGCTTTTCAAAAATCTCCAACAAAAATAAGAGTTTGTATCTTGAGTGAATAGTGTAGAATGCCAACAGCAACTCAAAGGCCGGGTACATTCTGCATTGGTATCTTTGAATCACATTAATTATTGCTATTCTTAAGACACCTGAAAGAATTTGGCAAGAAACTCAAGCTGAATGAATTTATAGAACAACTTCACAATAAGAGCAGTGTGTGTCATATGCCACTACCCCAATAAGCTGTCCGTTTCAGTGCACTAACAATTGCTCCCTATTAAGTAAACAGTAAGCACCATCTTTTTAAGGTGTTTCCTACTGTGAAATTTAAAAGTTAACTAAGTGTACTGGCTTAGCAGTCCAATATGAGACAAATTATAAATTACTACATCTGGGCATTTTTTTGCAATCACATTCCCAGTTTTGTTTATAGCAGCCAAAGATTAGTGTGTTAATTTTTGAATTAACTGTGAAATGAGCATTCCTCCTTTGAGGATCCAATTGCAGGATCAGGGCTTATACATATAATACACTAGAGCACTGACTAGCACTGATTTCAATAGGACTCCATAAAGGTTTAGACTGCAGGAGTAAGGCTTCCATTTTAATACTTTTTATGCTTCCTTGGTTAAATTTAGATCTTCGTTATTACATTTATATACAATGCACTTGAATACTTCTAAATTCTTCCAAATTTCTGATAAAAGGTCATCCTAAAACTATTATAAAGTAAGCAGATCTTTCTAATCCTTTATCAGAAGGAGAGAGTAGGATTTACTGCCTTACAAGCCACAGCTGTATTGCAATTAGAAGATATGACTGAAGTAGGTTATATAGACTTCAATTACAAATTAGACTTTTGTTAGTCTCAAATAACAAAGCAGTTAAAATACAGAAACATGGACTTCACTGCAGGCAACTTGAGCAAGCATCCAAGGTACAAAATAAGTCTATATACCCCTAAGTGAGGGCTATGCTACCACAGCTTTGCTGTTGCTGGTACATGAAGTAGTGAGATTAAAGCTAGCGCAAGCATGTCTATGCAAGCTATAATCATGCATCCAATTGCAGTGTGCATACAGAAAGAAAAGCATTTTGCATGTTTTTCAGCTCAACAATATTCTGTGGAAATATATGTTTAGAATACTGAAAGCTACCACTTCATAATCATATTCATGTGAATCTAGAGATGATACAAAATAACCTGCTTTCCTGTACTCTCAATAAGCCTGATGTTTCTAGGGATCTCCTGTAAAGGCCTTAGAGAAAGAAATGTCAATAATTCAAGAGGCACCTAAATACCAAGCAGGCACTCACTACAGGACAATAAGTCTGTATAGAAACAGTAAAGTTTATTTAATAAAAAGAAAAGTTCTACAGTTTGATTGGTGGACACATCCCTCAGAGAAGAAATGCAGAGGAGACTGACAGTACAACTAAAACCAACATATGTCTGTTTTGAATTATCAAGAATGCAACCAGAAAGTTATTTATTATTGTAGCAGAGGTGTATTTCTAAATCCAGAGTTGGTACATAGTATTTTGTTATAAGTTAGATTTTAAAGACTTCAAAATATCAGGAAGACACAATAGAAAACATAAAAGACAAATGCTGTTACAATATCAAAATGATAAGTAAAAACCTAAGGGATTTTTTCAGTCATTCCACCATGAAAAGGTGCACCTGGACTTTGGGGGATGAATGGCAACATAGCCAAACACTGTCTGGAATAGGGACCTAGACGCCTTGCTGCTATGCAAATATGAGTATAGGTCAATCATCTTACTCTATAAATAGTGGACAGCCCAGGGCCTGTTGAGCTCTCCTGCATGGCGGTGGGCTGCATGCCAGGATCTCCCCTTGAGTAGGGACGCCGCTCAAGGCTGTTATTCCTCGAGGTTCAGAGATTCCTTACCACAACAGATCCTCAGTAAGTGGTTAATAGCATGCTAAACTTTGAAATCTTAACTAAGTGACATAAAAGGATTGATTGTGTGTATATAATCCTTTAGACATAAACCGTTGACCAAGTCTGGGACTAAGATTGGATCCAGCCGCACCCAGACTCCTCTCTGAGAAGGAGTTTAGAAAGCAAGGGGGTCCTTTCTGAACCTCATGACTCAACAGGAGGGCCTCCCTGATGGTTCTGTCTGACCCTGTCCTCTATGCAGTAAATAACCAAGTGTGCCTTGCCATCAAATCTTGTTAAAACACTGTTGCATTTACTATCAAACTTTGTTAAAAGGTTGTTTTATATCAATAAATATTTCACTGCTTCTCTCTTACAAGTGAAGTGAACCGCTCCCTCTGAGACAAATATCCTTTTCAAACATGTGAATTAATCAAAAGATACGTATATAAATAATAAGGTGCTGTGGGATAGTACCTAGAAGAGTATTTGTGGTTGTAAATTACCATCTTTTCCCTCAGAACAAAATCCTTCAGTGCAAATCATTAAGACATAAAACACAATAGAGTATACAATTTATTTGATGACTATTTTATTTACCTTAATGTGATAAAGTGACTGTTCAATAATTATAAGCCTGGCATTTGCACCCTAGAGCAGAACATAGGTATTGAAACTCTAAAGAGGAACTTGGTGTTTCTGCATGGCTGCAGAAATTATAATTTAGGCTGGTTTGTAGATTCACGGAATCACGGAATTTTCAGAGTTGGAAGGGACCTCTAGAGATCATCTAGTCCAACTCCCCTGCTAAAGCAGGATTGCCTAGAGCACGTTACTCAGGACTGCATCCAGGTGGGTCTTGAAAATCTACAGAGAAGGGGACTCCACAACCTCCCTGGGCAGCCTGTTCCAGTGCTCTGTCACCCTAACTGTAAAGAAGTTTTTCCGTGTATTTGAACGGAATTTCCTATGTTCCAACTTGTGTCCATTGCCCCTTGTCCTGTCACTGGGAACCACTGAAAAGAGTCTGGCTTCATCCTCTTTCAACCCACCCTTTAGATACTTATACGCCATAATAAGGTCTCCCCTCAGCCTTCTCTTGTTTCATTCTCCCATCAAATAAGCACGATACACATTTTGTTCATTTAAAGGTTATGTAGCTCATGATGTAAGGGTATGTAAAAGAAAAGTGTCTGCTACTTTAAGGGTATCTGGTCAAAGGAGCCATAAACAAGAGCATACAGAGAGAAACCTGACCAACACATAATAGGAACAAACCTGGTAAATCACACTAATAGTAAGGATATGTAGAGTTCAAGAATGTTTATTATTTCAGTTGGGAGGAAAAAGAAAGGGAGACAAACACACAGAGACATAAAACCTGACCAATTAATGTTTACAAAGACACATAACCAGAAACAAACCTGGTCATCGAACTAATTGATGGACTATCAAGAAACTGTAGGCTAATGGGATGTTGCAACTGATAAGGATATAACCCTGAGGGTCTAGGATGTTGGAAGGGGGATCAGGATGCTGGAAGAGGGGTTGGTGGAACTATTCCAGCTGATGAGGCAATGTGCAGGGAAAAGGGGAGCAAGGAGAAAAAAAGTAGTGGAGGGGTAGACAGAAAGAGATATAAAAGAGGTCAGTAAAGCATAAAATGGGGCCAGTCAGTACGCTTATCTGGTTGAGCCCTGTGCCTGATAACCGCACTCTGTCCTATCTTCTTATATCTTCTTATTAAATCTTTTCTTAACTATCTCTCTGCGTAATCCTGTGTGTCTCTGCGTCTATCCTGTGTGTATGTGTGCTGCAAGGACTAAGTGCCAGCTACTGGACCTTACCAGGGTTATACACTGAAGTTCAGGGTGCTGTTGAGGCCACCCTTTCAATAAGTTTCCCACTTCAACCCAAATTCCCTTCTCTTTATTCTGGGTTGCCAACCAAAAACCAGGATCCAAGATGAATATGTATTTCCCAATGTATTATCCAATCCCACATCCCTTGTGTCACAGCACTGAGGATATTAATAGTCCTTAATGGCCCTGATTGGCCTCACCTGGGATCTCTACCCTCACACCTCCCCATGGGCCTAGGAGCTCTATTTAAGCTTGACTGGGTTTATTGGACTATGTGGATTTGATGGCCTGGTACATCAGACCCAGGGGAGTATAAGGCTCTGCATGAACACTAGTGCACAGTGTAGCCTAATGCTATCGGGTTACAAGGGGGCAGAACCCATTTGTATTTCTGGAGTGACAAGGAAATCCCAACTGTTGTCTGTGTTGGAGGCTGAGGTGAGCTTAATGGGACAAGTGGCAAAAGCATCCTATTGTAACTGGCCCGAAGGCTCCGTGTACCTTTGGCATAGACTACCTTAGGAGGGGGTACTTGAAGGACCCAAAAGGGGACTTTGTTATAGCTGCCTTGGATACAGAGAAGATTAAAAAGCTGGCTACCTTGCTTGGTCTCTCAGATGATCCTGCTGTTGTGGACTTGCTGTGAGTTGAAGAACAGCAGATGCTGATTGCTACCATGATGGTACACCAGCAGCAATATCACATCATCTGAGACTCCCTGGTTCCCATCCATGACCTGATTTCTCAACTGGAGAGCAAAGGGGTGATCAGCAAGACTCACTCACTGTCCCATATAGCCAGTGCAAAAATCTGTCAGAGAGTGGAGGTTAAGAGTGGACTGTCAGGGCCTGAATGAAGTCATGCCACCTGAGTGCTGCCATACGGTACATGCTAGAGCTCCAATGACAACTGGAGTCAAAGGCAGCCAAGTGGTATGTCACAACTGATGTTGTCAATGCGTTTTTCTTGATTCCTTTGGCAGCAGAATGCAGGCCACAGTTTGCTTTCACATGGAGGGGGTGTCCAGTACACCTGGAATCGACTGCCCCAGGGGTGGAAACACAGCCCTACCATTTGTCACAGACTGATTCAGACTGCACAGGAACAGGGTGAAGCTCCTGAGCACCTGCAATACATTGATGACATCATCATAGAATCATAGAATCATAGAATAAGTGAGGTTGGAAGGGACCATTAAGATCATCAAGTCCAACCGTTAACCTACCCTGATTTAAAAACACCCACTTCTAAACCATGTCCCTAAGCACCTCATCTACCCTTTTCTTAAACACCTCCAGGGATGGTGAATCCACCACCTCTCTGGGCAGCCCATTCCAATGTTTAATAACCCTTTGAGTGAAAAAATGCTTCCTAATATCCAATCTAAACCTGCCCTGACATAACTTGAACCCGTTTCCTCTTGTCCTTGTCATGTGGGGCAACACAGCGAAGGAAGTGTTTGAGAAAGGGAAAAGAATAATCCAGATTCTTCTGAAAGCTGGTTTTACCGTAAGACAAAGCAAGGTCAAAGGACCCGCACAAGACATCCAGTTTGGGGGAATAAAATGGCAAATGGATGTTGTCACAAACCCAAGGGATGTGATCAATAAGATAACAGCTGTGTCCCCACCAGCTAACAAGAAACACAAGCTTTCCTAGGCTTTGTGGGATCCTGGAAAATGCATATTCCAGGTTATAGTCAGCTTGTGAGTCCTCTCTGTCGAGTGACCTGAAAGAACTACTGTTTTGAGTGGGTCCCTGAGCAACAGCAAGCCTTTGAGCAGATCAAACAGGAGATAGCTTGTGAGGTAGTTCTTGGGCCTCTCTGTACAGGCCTCTCTATGCAGAGAAATTTTCTGAGCAGCCAGGGATCAGGTTAGGAAAGCTAAAGCCCAGATAGAGGTAAACCTGGTCAGGGGCAACAAGAAAGCCTTCTATAGGTATATCAGTGACAAAAGGAAGACTAGGGAAAATGTGGGCCCTCTCTGGAAGGAAACAGGAGACCTGGTCACCCAGGTCATGGAGAAGGCTGAGATACTCAATGACTTCTTTGCCTCAGTCTTCACTGGGAAGGGCTCTAACCACACTGCCCAAGTTGCAGAAAGCAAAGGCAGGGACTGGGAGAATGAGGTACCGCCCACTGTAGGAGAAGACCAGGTTCAAGACCAGCTGAGGAACCTGAAGGTGCACAAGTCCATGGGACCTGATCAGATTCATCTGTGGGTCCTGAGGGAACTGGAAGATGAAGTTGCCAAGCCACTATCCATCATATTTGAGAAGGTGTGGCAGTCCGGTGAAGTTCCCACTGACTGGAAAAGGGGAAACATAACCCCCATTTTTAAAAAGGGTAAAAAAGAAGACCTGGAGAACTACAGGTCGGTCAATCTCATCT
Organism: Pluvialis apricaria; assembly: GCA_017639485.1. Lineage (NCBI taxonomy): Eukaryota > Metazoa > Chordata > Aves > Charadriiformes > Charadriidae > Pluvialis > Pluvialis apricaria. The sequence continues at coordinate 24,930,393 of CM030043.1, read as the reverse complement.
CTGTGCCTGGCAATATCATGGAGCAGATCCTGCTGGAAACTCTGCTAAGGCACATGGAAAATAAGGAGGTGATTGGTAACGGCCAACATGGCTTCACTAAGGGCAAATCATGCCTGTCACATTTGGTGGCCTTCTATGACAGAGGTACAGTGTTGGTGGATAAGGGAAGAGCAACAGACATAATCTACCTGGATTTGTGCAAGGCATTTGACACTGTCCTGCACGACATTCTGATCTCTAAATGGGAGAGACATGGATTTGACTGATGGACCACTCGGTGGATAAGGAACTGGCTGGATGGTCACACTCAAAGAGTTGTGGTCAACGGCTCCATGTCCAAGTGGAGACCAGTGATAAGTGGTGTTCCTCAGGAGTCGGTACTGGGACCAGTACTATTTAACATCTTTGTTGGTGACATGGACAGTGGGATCACATGCACCCTCAGCAAGTTTGCTGATGACACCAAGCTGTGTGGAGCGGTCGACACGCTGGAGGGGAGGGGTGCCATCCAGAGGGACCTGGACAGGCTTGAAAGGTGGGCCCATGCAAAGCTCATGCAGTTCAACAAGGCCAAGTGCAAGGTCCTGCATGTGAGCCAGGGCAACCCCATGCACAAATACAGGCTGGGCAGAGAATGGATTGAGAACAGCCTCAAGGAGAAGGACTTGGGGGTGTTGGTGGATGAGCTCAACATGAGCTGGTAATGTGTGCTCGCAGCCCGGAAGGCCAACCATATCCTGTCTGCATGAAAAGAAGTGTGGCCAGCAGGTTGAGGGAGATGATTCTGCCCCTCTCCTCTGCTCTCATGAGATCCCAACTGGAATATTACATCCAGCTCTGGAGCCCTCGACATAAGAAGGACATGGACCTGTTGGAGTGGGTCCAGAGGAGGGCCACAAAGATGATCAGAGGGCTGGAGCCCCTCTCCTATGAAGACAGGCTGAAAGAGTTGGGGTTGTTCAGCCTGGAGAGGAGAAGGCTCCGGGGAGACCTTATAGCAGCCTTCCAGTATCTGAAGGGTGCCTACATGAAAGATGGAGAGGGACTTTTACAGGGGCATGTAGTGATTGGACAAGGGGTAATGGCTTTAAACTGGAAGAGGGGAGATTTAGAATAGACATTAGGAAGAAGGGTGATGAGGCACTGGAACAGGTTGCCCAGGGGAGTTGTGGAGGCCCCATTCCTGGAAGTGTTCAAGGCCAGGTTAGATGGGGCTCTGAGCAACCTGATCTAGTGGAAGGTGTCCCTGCCCATGGCAGGGGAGTTGGAACTTGATGATCTTCAAGGTCCCTTCCAACCTAACCATTCTATGATTTCAACTGACATTCTAGAGAGCAAATTGTCATCTGGTTGCTCCAGATCATAGAATTGTTATGGCTGGAAAAGACCTTTAAGATCATCAAGTCCAACCATTATCTAACTCTACTGGGCCCACTTCTAAACCATGTCCCAGAGCACCATATCTAGATGGCTTTTAAATACATCCAAGGATGGTGATTCAACCACTTCCCTGGGCAGCCTGTTCCAGTCTTTGATAACCCTTTTGGTGAAGAAATTTTTTCTAATGTCTAACCTAAACCTCCTCTGGTGCAACTTGACACCATTTCCTCTTGTCCTATCAGTTGTAACTTGTGAGAAGAGACCAACACCCACCTCTCTACAACCTCCTTTCAGGTAGTTGTAGAGAGCAACAAGGTCTCCCCCTCAGCCTCCTTTTCTTCAGACTAAACAACCCCAAGTCCCTCAGTCGCTCCTCATAAGACTTGTTCTCAAGATCCCTCACCAGCTTTGTTGCCCTTCTCTGGACCCTCTCCAGCACCTCAATGTCCTTCTTATACTTCTTAGATGCTGTGATAACCGGGTCAGTTGCTTGAAATTATAGGGTAGGGAAGCCAAGCAGCTGGGATCCCTGTCTCTGGAAGGGGGCATTGACAAGGTGTTTGGGAAAAAGACACAAGCCCTCAGCCTCTGGAGGCGACTCCTGTCAGGTGTGAGGGAAAGGTACCCCTTCAGTGAAGATGTCGTATGTCATCCAAGCAAGTGGACCACCATGGAGAGAGGTATCCAGTACCTGAAGGAATTAGCTGTGTGGGAGATTATGACCCGGACAACACGCATTACCCACAGATCCTGATGAAGTCCAATGCACATAGCCCATGTGGTGTAAGTTTGTACAGAGCACACCATTATCTGCGTGACCACGGAGAGGACATGAAGTGGGATGGACAACCTACCTTGACCTAGAGGCACGAGTATGTGAGCTGCAAGGAAGAACAATCACAAAAGGGGATCCTTCCAGGAAAAGTGCCACTCCAGTTTCCAGCAGGCAGTTCCTTTGACAGAGTAGAAGGCTTGATCTTACCTCTGATCCTCTTGAAGGGACTTCCAAGTCATTTCTGCAGGAAGTGAGTAACAGATACTATGACCAGGATTAGAGGGGCCCTGCCTCCAGGCAGGTGGAGGAAAGGGACAACCAGATTTACTGGACTATGTGGATTTGATGGCCTGGTATGTCAGACTCCCAGGAGTATAAGGCTCTAGTGGACACCAGTGCACAGTGTACTCAAATGCCATCAAGCTATAAAGGGGCAGAACCTACTTGTATTTCTGGAGTGACAGGGGGATCCCAACAGTTGACTGTCTTGGAAGCCGAGGTGAGCCTAACTGGGAACAAGTGGTAAAAGCATCCCATTGTGACTGGCCCAGGGGCTCTGTGCATCCTTGGTGTACCACTCAGGAAATGATATTTCAAGGACCCAGAAGGGTATTGGTAGGCTTTTGGCATAGCTGCCTTGGAGATGGAGGAAATTAAACAGCTGTCTACGTTGCCTGGTCTCTCGGAGGACCCTTCTGTTGTGGGGTTGCTGAGGGTCAGAGAACAGGTGCCAATCGCTGCCACAACAGTGCTTCGGCAGCAATATTGCACCAACTGAGACTCCCTGATTCCCATCCATAAGCTGACTGATCAACTGGAGACCCAATGAGTGATCAGCAAGACTCGCTCACCTTTCAACAGCCCTATATGGCCAGTGTAAAAATCTAATGGAGAGTGGAGGCTGACAGTAGACTATCGTGGCCTGAATGAAGTCACACCACCATTGAATGCTGCTGTGCTGGATGTGCTAGAACTTCAATACGAACTGGAGTCAAAGGCAGCCAAGTGGTATGCTACAACTCATATTGTCAATGCATTTTTCTCAATCCCTTTGGCAGCAGAGTGCAGGCCATAGTTTGCTTTCACTTGGAGGGGTGTCCAGTACACCTGGAATCGACTGCCCCAGGGGTGGAAACACAGCCCTGCCATTTGCCATGGACTGATCCAGACTGCACTGGAGAAAGGTGGAGCTCCAGAACACCTACAATACATTGATGGCATCATTGTATGAGGCAACACAGAACAGAAGTTTTTGAGAAAGGGAATAAAATAGTCCAAATCCTTCTGAAAGCCGGTTTTGCCATGAAATGAAGTAAGGTCAAGGGACCTGCACAAGAGATCCAGTTCTTAGGAATAAAATAGTGGTGTCCTGGTTTGAGCGACAATGGACTAATTTATCTTCTAATACTTGGGAAGACTGCACTTTTAGAAGACTTGAGTGTCTGAATTTGTGAAAATATTCCCTTTATAGCCAGCTATAGTGTGTGGTTTTCAAGGTCTCAGTGTTTTCGAGCTTGCCAGGTGCAGGGATGAGGAGGAGTGAGACCTGAGCACTTGACCCAAGCTGGCCAACAGGATTGGTTCGTACCACAAACATCACATTCAATGTAAATTAGAAAGATTGCTGCAAAGTTCTGGCTCTCCCCTGATGGCTGCTATCCTGAGAACTTCTTGCCCCGGTGTCAGACCTCTGAGGCCTTTCCTTCCTCCCGAAGCTGTAGTGTTCACAGTGTCCGACATTTGCTGTCCACTGCTGGGAGCGCACAGCTTCCTACTGATAGAATGGGCTGAGTATAATCTTTGCATATTCTGTATTGGTATTGGGATCAATATTGGTTCTTTAGTGTTATTAATGTTAATTATCTAGTCTTATTCTATTAAATCTGTTTATATTTCAACCCCCGGGTTTCCTTGTTTTTTCCCGATTCCCCTTCCTGGGTGGAGAGAGGTCGTCGGGTGACAGAATGATTGTCTAAACGACAATAAATTGTTATGGGTTTCTCAAACCATAACAAATTTGGCACCCAATGCGGAGCTTGAATGAATTTGGCACTCAACATGATATTTTGCACTTAATTTAAATAGTGCTGAGAGAACCGTAGGTTTCAATTTGAGAATTCTGAAGAGTTGAAGTTTTAAACAGATTTGATTGGATTTCTCGAACAGTCATTATGACTCTGTTGGAATGGTTTCAAAGGAATATAGTCAGAGTCCTCTGCTATCTTTGTATAAACTTAGGTCAGGAGCTATGGGAGCTGTGGCGGATTTCATTGCCATTTATCTCTGGTTTAGGGCAGCTTATCATTTCTAAATGTGGACTTAAAAACATTGTTATTTTGTGTGGCGGTATTTTGCTATGTTATTGGGTCTTTTGTAAACTTTCCATTTTTTTGTCACTTATGTAATGACATCTCAAGAACTGAAGCGGTTGGACTCACCTTGGGACGGTTGGAGGCCTCTGCTGGACATTGCGCATAATTATACCTTGGGTTATATTACATGCCATTTAGCAAGGAGGGGGGGATGTCTCTTGAGGATTTGTATGTTCTGGTGGCATCAATAGTAACAGTTTTTGAGAGTTTGGAATACCCTTGGAACGTACAACAGGATGACCATGAGCCAGCAATGTACCCTGGTGGCCAAGAAGGCCAATGGCATCCTGGGGTGCATCAAGAAGAGTGTGGCCAGCAGGTCAAGGGAGGTCATCCTCCCCCTCTACTCTGCCCCGGTGAGGCCGCATCTGGAGTACTGTGTCCAGTTCTGGGCTCCCGGTTCAAGAAGGACAGGGAACTGCTGGAGAGGGTCCAGCAAAGGGCTACAAAGATGGTTAGGGGATTGGAGCATTTCTCTTATGAGGAAAGGCTGAGGGACTTGGGTCTTTTTAGTCTAGAGAAAAGAAGACTGAGGGGGGATCTTATTAATGCTTCTAAATACTGAAAGGGAGGGTGCCAGGGCGATGGGACCAGTCTTTTTTCAGTGGTGCCCAGTGATAGGACAAGAGGTAACGGGCACAAACTTGAGCATAGGAAGTTCCATCTTAACATGAGGAGGAATTTCTTTCCTTTGAGGGTGGCAGAGCACTGGAACAGGCTGCCCAGAGAGGTTGTGGAGTCTCCCACACTGGAGACATTCCAAACCTGCCTGGACGCCGTCCTGTGCAACTTGCTGTAGGTGTCCCTGCTCTGGCAGGGGGGTTGGACTGGATGATCTCCAGAGGTCCCTTCCAACCCTGACCATTCTGTGATTCTGTTTTGATTATTGTGCTTGAGTTGTTAAGTTCTGCGGGCTTGTTCTTTTCCATTGGCTGCATCTGCGGCAAAGGGAAACGTCTGGCAGCAACCCCACTGGCCCCCGCAGTAGACATTGTAACTGCATGGCCCCCACAATGGATGTTGTGCCTGTACAGATCCTGCTGGCTCGTATGACACTCAGACCCCACCAGCCCCCATGGCAGGCATTGGACCAATCCAGACTCCGCCAGCTTAGATCCGGCTGGCTCCTACAACAGGCACTGCACGGCATTGTGCCTGTACAGCCCCCGCAGCAGACATCAGGCCTGCACAGCCTCCACTGGCCCCCGTGACAGACATCGCGCCTGTACAGACCACACTGGCCCCTGCGACATGCATCATACTTTTGCAGACCCCGCTGGCCCCCTTGACCATACACCATACCTGCATGGCTCCCACTGGCCCCTGTGACATGTATCATACCTGCGCAGACCCCATCGGCCTCCCACGACAGGACCCTCAGCTGCAACAAGTACTAGACAGGGAGAAAAGGAGAGTCTATGGCCTCTGGAAGAAAGGGCAGGCCACACACGATGACTACAGAGATGCCGTGAGGCTATGCAGGGAGAAAATTAGGAAGTCCAAAGCCCAGCTAGAAATTAATCTGGCTTCTGCTGTAAAGGGCAACAAGAAATCTTTCTATAGATACATTAACAGCAAAAGAAGGGCCAGGGAGAGCATCCATCCTCTATTAGATGCAGGGGGAAACATGGTGACTAAGGATGAGAAAAAGGCTGAGGTGCTTAATGCCTTCTTTGCCTCAGTCTTTAGTAACAGGACCAGTTACACTCTGAGGATCCAACCCCCTGAGCTAGAAGATAGAGACCGGGAGCAGGATGATCCCCCCGCAATCCAGGAAGAAATGGTCAGTGACCTGCTGCAGCACATAGACATACACAAGTCTACGGGACTGGATGGAATCCACCCAAGAGTTCTGAGAGAGCTGGCGGAGGTGCTCACCAAGCCACTTTCCATCATTTATCAGCAGTCCTGGCTGACTGGGGAGGTCCCAGCAGATTGGAAACTAGCCAATGTGACACCCATCTACAGGAAGGGCCGGAAGGAGGATCCGGGAAACTACAGGCCTGTCAGTTTGACTTTGGTGCTGGGGAAGCTGATGGAGCAGATCATCCTGAGTACCATCACGCAGTATGCACAGGACAACCGGATGATCCTGCCCAGTCAACATGGGTTTATGAAAGGCAGGTCCTGCTTGACTAACCTGATCTCCTTCTACAACATGGTCACCCACTTAGTGGATGAGGGAAAAGATGTGCATGTTGTCTATCCGGACTTTAATAAAGCCTTGGACACTGTTTCACACAGCGTTCTCCTGGAGAAACTGGCTGCTCATGGCTTGGATGGGGATACACTTTGCTGGGTAAAAAACTGGCTGGAAGGCCGGGCCCAGAGAGTGGTGGTGAATAGAGTTAATTCCAGTTGGCAGCTGGTCACAAGTGGTGTCCCCCAGGGCTCAGTACCGGGGCCAGTCCTGTTAAATATCTTTATCAATGATCTCGATGAGGGGATTGAGTGCACCCTCAGTAAGTTTGCAGATGACACCAAGCTGGGTGGAAGTGTTGATCTGCCTGAGGGTAGGGAGGCCCTGCAGAGGGATTTAGACAGACTAGATCTATGGGCCAAGGCAAACTGTATGAGTAAGGCCCAATGCCGGGTCTTACACTTTGGCCACAACAACTTCCGCCAGTGCTACAGGCTTGGGGAGGAGTGGCTGGAAAGCTGCTCAGCAGAGAGGGACCTGGGGGTGTTGCTTGATAGCCAGCTGAACATGAGCCAGCAGTGTGCCCAGGTGGCCAAGAAGGCCGATGGCATCCTGGCCTGTATCAGTGTAGCCAGTAGGACCAAGGAGGTGATTGTCCCCCTGTACTCGGCACTGGTGAGGCTGCATCTTGAGTACTGTGTTCAGTTTTGGGCCCCTCACCACAAGAAGGACATTGAGGCACTGGAGTGTGTGCAAAGAAGGGCAATGAAACCGGTGAGGGGTCTGGAGCACGTCTTCTGAGGAGTGGCTGAGGGAACTGGGGTTGTTTAGCCTGGAGAAAAGGAGGCTCAGGGGAGACCTTATCGCTCTCTACAACTACCTGAAAGGAGGTTGCAGAGAGGTGGGAGTCAACCTGTTCTGTCAAGTAACAGGTGATAGAACAAGAGGAAATGGCTTCAAGTTGTGCCAAGGGAAGTTTAGATTGGATATTAGGAAGAATTTCTTTACTGAAAGGATCATCAGGCATTGGAACACGTTACCCAGGGCAGTGGTGGAGTCCCCATCCCTGGAGGTATTTAAGGGTCGTGTAGATATAGTGCTTAGTGACATGATTTAGTGGTGGGCTTGTCAGTGTTAGGTTAATGATTGGACTATATTATCTTACAGGCCTTTTCTAGTCTAGGAGATTTTGTGATTCTGTGACCTACTCCTACCTTGGTGATGGATGATGCAGCTGATCTACAGACCCAATCAGTGCCAGTATCAGTCAACCCCGTACATAAGAGGAAACGTGCAATAGGGCCAGGTAGTGATGGTCAACCAGGGTCATCACGCGATGAAGTAACAGAAGAAACTATTCGATCATTATCCCTAAGTGAGCTGCAAGACATACGTAAGGATTACAGCCGTCAGGAAGGCAAGCAAGTGATTACTTGGCTGCTCCGATGCTGGGATACTGGAGCCGATAGTTTGGACTTGGATGGTAGAGAAGCCAAGCGGTTGGGACCATTGGCTAGAGAATTGGGTATAGACAGGGCTTTTGCAAGACCATCACAATCCCTCATCCTCTGGACGTGACTCCTGTTAAGCGTGAGGAGCAAGTATCCCTATAGGGACGACTGTCCCACACGATATCCTGGTCTCTAAATTGAAGAGACATGGATTCGATAAATGGACCACTCGGTGGATAAAGAACTGGCTGGATGGTCGCACTCAAAGGGTTGCGGTCAACGGCTCGGTGTCCAAGTGGAGAGCAGTGACGAGTGGCGTTCCTCAGGGGTCGGTACTGGGACCCGTACTGTTCAACATCTTTGTTAGCGACATGGACAGTGGGGTAGAGTGCACCCTCAGCAAGTTTGCTGATGATACCAAGCTGTTTGGCGAGGCAGACACGCTGGAGGGGAGGGATACCATCCAGAGGGACCTGGACAGGCTGGAGAGGTGGGCCCAAACCAACCTCATGCAGTTCTACAAGGCCAAGTGCAAGGTCCTACATCTGGGTCGGGGCAATCCCAAGCACAAATACAGGCTCGGCGGAGAATGGCTGGAGAGCAGCCCTGTGGAGAAGGACCTGGGGGTGATGATTGATGAGAAGCTCGACATGAGCAAGCAGTGTGCGATCGCAGCCCAGAAGGCCAACCGTATCCTGGGCTGCATCAAAAGAAGTGTGGCCAGCAGGTCAAGGGAGGTGATTCTGCCCCTCTACTCCGCTCTCGTGAGACCCCACCTGGAGTACTGCATCCAGCTCTGGAGTCCCCAACATAAGAAGGACATGGACCTGCTGGAGCGCGTCCAGAGGAGAGCCACGAGGATGATCAGAGGGCTGGAGCACCTCTCCTATGAGGAGAGGCTGAGAGAGTTGGGGCTGTTCAGCCTGGAGTAGAGAAGGCTCCGGGGAGATCTTATTGCGGCCTTCCAGTACCTAAAGGGGGCCTACAGGAGAGCTGGGGAAGGACTTTTTACTAGGGCATGTAGTGATAGGACGAGGGGGAACGGCTTTAAGCTGGAAGAGGGCAGGTTTAGATTAAACATTAGGAAGAAGTTTTTCACTTTAAGGGTGGTGAGGCACTGGAACAGGTTGCCCAGAGAGGTTGTTGAAGCCCCATCCCTGGAGGTGTTCAAGGCCAGGCTGGACGTGGCCTTGGGCAACCTGGTCTAGTGAGAGGTATCCCTGCCTGTGGCAGGGGGGTTGGAACTCGATGATCTTCAAGGTCCCTTCCAACCTAAACCATTCTATGATTCTATGATTCTATGATATTCTATAATGCCCATCCAAGTGGACAACTATTGAGAGGTGTTAAGAATGTGAGGGAAATAGCTATGCAGGAGATCATTTTTACAGATTTGGAAAACCTGCAGACACCATTAGATCCAGATACACTCAAAATTACCAGACCCATTTGGCACAAGTGGGTACTGAGTGCACCAGCAGCATATGCTAATGTATTAGTATTATTTTGCTGGAAAGAGGATGAGATACCAATGGTGGGTGAGATGGATGCTCGAATGCAGCATTATGCACTGCACATAATCTTTCTGCCCCACAGGCTGGTGTCTCAGCATTGGATAAATCATGTGACAAGGCTGGTGTTTCAGTTGAGGAAAAAACATTTGACAAATCTGCAGTAGTGTGTGGCAATGTATTGAAGGAATGGTTAGATGATGAACCTCTGCATGTCAATGCCTCAGCCATGGAAAAATCATCTGAAAAATCTAGGTGACAGCTTGACGAGATGTTGCAGAAACTATGGAGTGTTTCTCTGCAGGCTGATGTCTAAGCTGTGAGAAAAGCACCTGATAACTCTGAGGAATCATGGCGTAGAATGCTCAATAAAATATCCCAGCTGTTAAATAGTGCGGACTCCCAACCTGTACCAACCAGTGTTGCAGCCATTAAGGAAAAACATTTTCCTAAAAAACCTGTTCAAGAGAAACAATACACACCGCGACACATCCTGTGGGCTACCCTGCGTTATTGGGGGAAAAACATGAGGAACTGGGATGGAAAACCTACTTTGGCTTTACGGACACGCATATGTGAGTTGTGGAGTAAAGCACCCCCAAAGGGGGGTTCTTTCAGAAGTGCTGCTCCAGTTTCCAGTAGATGGTCCCCCGGAAGGCACACATGGGCTTTGGAGCCTGATTTACAACATGTGACTGTCATGGATGGAACTCAGGGGCCCTCTAGTTGAAAGCCTGCCTCCAGCTAGGAGGAGGAGAGGTATAATCAAGTTTATTGGACTGTGTGGATTCAATGGCCTGGCACATCAGAACCACAAAAGTGTAGGGCCTTGGTGGATGCTGGTGCACAGTGCACCCTGATGCCATCAAATCATAGCAGGGCAGACCCCATCACTGTTGCTGGAGTGATGGGGGGATCTCAAGAACTGTCTATATTGGAGGCCAAAGTGAGCCTAACTGGGAATAAATGGGAAAAGTTCCCCATTGTGACTGGCTGGGATGCTCCGTGCATTCTTGGCATAGATTATTTCAGGAGAGGGTATTTTAAGGCCTCGAGGAGGTACCGGTGGGTGTTTGGTGTAGCGGCGGTGGAGACGGAGGAAGTTATGCAACTGTCTACATTGCCTGGGCTGTCAGAGGACCCTTCTATTGTGGGATTGCTGAGGGTTGAGGAACAAAATGTGCCATTGCTACTACAATGGTGCATAGGTGACAACATTTCACTAATTGAGATTCTTTGATCCCTATTCAAAAGTTGATCTGTCAGCTGGAAAGATAAGGGGTGATCAGTAAGACTCGTTCACCCTTTAACAGCCCCATATGGCCAGTGTGAAAGTCTAATGGGGAATGGAGACTGACAGTGGACTATCGTGGCCTGAATGAAGTCACACCACCACTGAGTGCTGCTGTGCCAGACATGCTAGAACTTCAGTATGAACTGGAGTCAAAGGCAGCCAAGTGGTATGCTACAATGGACATTGCTAATGCCTTTTTCACTATTCCTTTAGCAGCAGAGTGCAGGCCACAGTTTGTTTTCACCTGGAGGGGTGTCCAGTACACCTGGAATCGACTGCCCCAGAGTGGAAACACAGCCCTACTATTTGCCATGGACTGATCCAGACTGCACTGGAGAAGGGTGGAGCTCCTGAGCACCTGCAATACGTTGATGACATCATTGTGTGGGATAACAGTAGCAGAAGCCTTTGAGAAAGGGGAGAGAAGGTAATTCAAATCCTCCTGAAAGCCGATTTTGCCATCAAATGTGGTAAGGTCAAGGGACCTGCATGAGACATCCAGTTTTTGGGAGTTAAGTGGCAAGATGGGCGTCGTCAGATCCCAATGGACGTGATTAATGAAATAACATCTATGTCCCCACCTACTAACGAAAAGGAAACACAAGCCGCCTTAGGCGTTGTGGGTTTCTGGAGAATGCATATTCCTGGGTACAGTCAGATTGTGAGCCATCTCTATGAAGTGACTCAAAAGAAAAATGATTTTAAATGGGGCCCTGAGCAGCAATCAGCCTTTGAACAAATTAAACAGGAGATTGTCCATGCAGTAGCCCTTGGACCAGTCTGGACAGGACGAGATGTAAAAAACGTGCTCTACACCGCAGACGGGGAGAACAGCCCTACCTGGAGTCTCTGGCAAAGGGCACCTGGAGAGACTCGAGGCCAACCCCTAGGGTTTTGGAGTCGAGCATACAGAGGATCAGAGGCTCGCTATACCACTACTGAGAAAGAGATATTGGCAGCATATGGAGTTCGAGCTGCTTCAGAGGTAACTGGTACTGAAGCACAGCTCCTCCTGGCGCCCCAGTTGCCAGTGTTGAACTAGATGTTTAAAGGGAAGCCTCCTTCCACACATCACGCAACTGATGCGATGTGGAGTAAGTGGGTAGCACTAATTACTCTGTGAGCTCAAATAGGGAACCCTAATCATCCAGGAATTTTGGAGGTGATCATGGATTGGCCGCAAGGCACGAATTTTGGAGGGTCCCCACAGGAGAGGGTGGTGCGTGCTGAGGAGGCCCCACCATATAATCAGTTATCCGCAAATGAAAGGCAATATGCGCTATTCATGGATGGATCTCGTATCATGGATGGATCATGGATGTCGTATTGTAGGAAACCAGCGAAGGTGGAAAGCTGCTGTGTGGAGGCCTACTCGATGAGTCGCGGAAGTGGCTGAGGGAGTGGGTGAGTCGAGTCAGTTTGCAGAAGTGAAAATCATCCAGCTGGCTTTAGATATTGCTGAGTGAGAAAAGTGGCCGGTGCTTTATCTTTATACTGACTTATAGATGGTGGCACATGCCTTGTGGGACTGGTTAAAGCAGTGGAAGCAGAGCAACTGGCAGTGCAGAGGTAAACCCATCTGGGCTGCTGATTTGTGACAAGATATTGCTGCCCGATTAGAAAAGCTGTCTGTGAAGGTATGTCACGTAGATGCCCATATACCCAAGAGTCGGGCCACTGAGGAACAACAAAACAACCAGCAGGTAGATCGGGCTGCTAAGATTAAAGTGTCCCAAGTAGACTTGGACTGGCAACATAAGGGTAAATTCTTTTTAGCTGACACTTCAGGTCATCAAGGAAGAGATGCAACATATAGATGGGCTCCACTGACTAGCAAGAAGGAAATACAAGCTTTCTTAGGCACTGTGGGTCTTTGGAGGATGCATATCCCGGATTACAGTCTGATTGTAAGCACTCTCTATCAAGTGACCCGGAAGAACGATTTTGAATGGGGCCCTGAGCAACAATAAGCCTTTGAAAAAATTAAGCAGGAAATAGTTCATGCAGTAGCCCTTGGGCCAGTCTGGGCAGGGCAAGATGTTAAAAAGTGTGCTCTACACCACAGCCGGGGAGAATGGCCCTACCTGGAGTCTCTGGCAGAAAGCACCAGGGAGACTTGAGGTCGACCCCTAGGGTTTTGGAGTCGGGGATACAGAGGATCTGAAGCCCACTATACTCCAACTGAAAAAAGAGATATTGGCAGCATATGAAGGGGTTTGAGGGGCTTCGGAAGTGGTTGGTACTGAAGCACAGCTCCTCTTAGCACCTTGACTGTGGGTGCCGGGCTGGATGTTCAAAGGGAGGGTCCCCTCTACACATCATGCAACCGATGTTATGTGGAGTAAGTGGGTCATACTGATCACACAGCGGGCTTGAATGGGAAACCCCAGTTGCCAAGGAATTCTGGAAGTGATCATGGACTGGCCAGAAGGCAAAGATTTTGGAATATCACCAGAGGAGGAGGTGACGTGTACGGAAGAGGCCCCACCGTATAATAAACTACCAGAAAATGAGAAGAAACATGCCCTGTTCACCGATGCATCCTGTCATATTGTGGGAAATCATCGAAGGTGGAAGGCTGCTGTGTGGAGTGCTACACAATGAGTTGCAGAAGTCACTGAAAGACTGTCCTGGTTTGAGGTAAAACAGGACCAATTTTGTTCAGTGACTTTACTTTTTAGGTGGGCCTCTTCTAACGACCGAAATTAACAGCATATTGTGCAGAAACTGTTTGTTCTCAGGGGGATAAGACCTATATTTATAGTTGATGCCAAGGGATGGTATGCAGAGAGGCTCTTGCTTATACTTATTGCTATAACAACCAAGGCCAGCTAACTTTGTTGTGTGCTTCGTTGGAGGGTCGGAAGAGGAAAAGTGTAGAGGGGTCCCACCTGTGGGGAGGAGAGATGGGACAGGTGACTCCAATCTGACCAACAGGGTATTCCATCCCATCTGCCTCATGCTCAGTATAAAAGCTGAGGGATCAAAGAATCAGCCCTCTTCCTTCAATGGCTGATGTCTGAGGACTCCTCTGTCTGTTTGTCTGCCTTTGATACTAATCTATGTGTTCCTGAATGCAGATCTGGAATCCAGTTCCCATCCATCATTGAGTCCATCTGGGACTTTCCCAGTGCCTGCCAGTGACATGATCATCATTCTGGGAGTTTGATATGGTTCTGCGTATATTTCATTATTTCCTCTTTATTTTATTATTAATATTTAATTACAGTAGTTTAGTTCCTTCTAAACTCATAAGTCTCTCTCTCTCCTGCCTTTCTGAAAAGAGGTAGGGGAGAGCATCTGCCGTTCTGCCCAGTGGCTGGTTCGGCCTAAACCACAATGAGGACAAGGTGAATCGAGCCGGTTTGTGGAAGTGAAAGCCATCCAGCTGCCTTTAGACATTGCTGAATGAGAAAAATGGACAGTGCTCTATCTCTGTAATGACTCATGTGTGGTGGCAAATGCTCTGTGGGGGTGGTTACAGAAATGGAAGCAGAGCAACTGGCAGTGCAGAGGCAAACCCATCTGGGCTGCCTCATTGTGGCAAGATATTGCTGCCTGGATAGAGAATCTGGTTGTGAAAGTATGTCACATAGATGTCCATGTACCCAAGTGTGGGGCCACTGAGGAACATCAAAACAAACAGCAGGTGGATTTGGTCTGGCAACATAAGGGTGAAGTACTCATAGCTTGGTGGGCTCATGACACACCTCAGGCCATCAAGGAAGAGATGCAACATATAGATGGGCTCGTGGCCAAGGGGTGGGCTTGACCATGGACACTATCGCACAGGTTATCCATGAATGTGAAACATGTTGCAATCAAGCAAGCCAAGCGGTTAAAACCTCACTGGTATGGAGGATGATGGCTAAAATATAAATATGGGGAGGCTGATTATATCACGCTCCCACAAACCTGCCAAGGCAAGCACTATGTGTTTACAATGGTAGAAGCAACCACCAGATGGCTGGAAACATACCCCGTGCCCCATACCACTGCCTGGAACGCTATCCTGGGCCTTGAAAAACAAGTCTTATGGTGACATGGCACCCCAGAGAGAATTGTCAGACAACGGGCCTCATTTCCAAAACAACCTCATAGACACCTGGGCCAAAGAACATGGCATTGAGTGGGTATATCGCATCCCCTGTCATGCACCAGTCTCCAGGAAGATCGAACAATATAATGGACTGCTAAAAACTGCACTGAGAGCAATGGGTGCTGGGACTTTCAAACATTGGGATACATGTTTAGCAAAAGCTACCTAGCTAGTTAACACCAGGGGATCTGCCAATCGAACATACTGTAGAAGGGGATAAAGTCCCCGTAGTGCATGTGAAGAACATGTTAGGGAAGACAGTCTGGGTTAGTCCTGCCTCAGGCAAAGACACAGGGGATTGCTTTCGCTCAAGGGCCTGGGTGTACTTGGCAGGTGATGTGGAAGGATGGGGAGGTCTGATCCCTCATGGGGATTTGATTTTGGGTGAGAATAAATAGCCAATGAATCTAACTGTATGATGTTAATTGCTACATAACCCTGCCATTGTACATCATCTTTACTGCAATTGCTATATGCCATATTGATTGAAAGCTCATCAAAAGGCCTTTAAACTAGATTTCAAGGGGGAAGGGGCTGAAACCATGCTCTTCAGAGGTAAGCCTGAGGGTGGCGCGCAATGTCTGTGGGACGGGATGATAGTGAGGTCCCTCGGTCTGCTGACTCAGTGAAGGTAGGGGATGGAGATCCATGCAGCAGCAGAGATGTGAGGGACATTGATGGGTTAGAAACTATGGCTGCACCTGGAAATGGTGAGGTAGGAATTGGGGCTTCTTCCAGTAAAAAGGTGGTGGGATCAATAGTGCAAATGAAGTGCTTCTATACTAATGCACACAGCATAGGCAACAAACAGGAGGAGCTGGAAGTCATTATGCAGTGGGAAAACTATGATGTAGTTGCCATCACGGAAACATGGTGGGATGACTCGCATGATTGGAGTGCTGCAATGGATGGCTATAAACTCTTCAGAAGGGATAGGCAAGGAAGGAGGGGCGGTGGAGTGGCCCTGTATGTTAGGAAGTGTTATGAATGTCTGGAACTTAATGATGGTGGCAATAGGGTTCAATGTTAAGAATCAGGGGGAGGGCCAACAAGGCAGATATGGTGGGAGTCTCTTATAGACCACCCAACCAGGATGAAGAGGCAGATGAAATATTCTGTAAGCAGCTGGGAGAAGTCTCAAAATCACTAGCCCTTGTCCTTGTGGGTGACTTCAACTTACCAGATATCTGCTAGGAATAAAATACAGCGGAGAGGGAAGGGTCTAGGACATTCCTAGAGTGCGTTGAGGATAACTTCCTGACACAACTAGTGAGGGAGCCAACTAGGGAAGGTGCCCTGTTGGACCTGTTGTTTGTAAACAGAGAAGGACTTGTGGGGATGTAATGGTTGGAGGCTGTCTTGGGCATAGCGATCACAAAATGATAACAGTTTTCGATTCTTGGAGAAGCAAGGAAGGGGGTCAGCAGAACTGCTACCTTGGACTTCTGGAGGGCGGACTTTGGTCTTTTCAGGAGCCTGGTTGACAGAGTCCCTTGGGAGGCAGTCCTCAAGGGCAAAGGAGTCCAGGAAGGCTGGACCTTCTTCAAGAAGGAAGTCTTAAAGGCGCAGGAGCAGGCCGTCCTCACGTGCCGAAAAACGACCTGTCAGGGAAAAAGACCGGCCTGGCTGGATGGAGAGCTATGGTCACAACTCAGGGAAAAAAGGAGAATTTATGGCCTTTGGAAGAAGGGGCAGGCCACTCATGAGGACTACAAGGATGTTGTGAGGCTATGTAGGGAGAAAATTTGCCAAGAAGGCCAAAGTCCAACTAGAATGTAACCTGGCTTCCAATGTTAAGGGCAATAAAAAGAGTTTCTATAAATACATTAGCAACAAAAGGAGGACTAAGGATAATCTCTGTCCTTGCTTAGACGGGGGCAGAAACATAGAGACGAAAGCTGAGGAAAAGGCTGAGGTACTTAATGCCTTCTTTGCCTCAGTCTTTAACAGTAGGACCAGTTGTTCCCTGAGTACCCAGCCCCCTGTGCTAGTAGACAGGGGCGGGGAGCAGAATGAAGCCCCCATAATCCAAGGGGAAATGGTGAGGGACCTGCTACAGCACTTAGACACACAGAAATCTATGGGGACAGATGGGACCCACCCGAGAGTACTGAAGGAGCTGGCGGAAGTGCTCACCAAGCCATTTCCCATCATTTATCAGCAGTCCTGGCTGACCGGGGAGGTTCCAGTTGACTGGAGGTTGGCAAATATGATGCCCATCTGCAAGAAGGACCAGAGGGAGGATCTGGGAAACTACAGGCCTGTCAGTCTGACCTCGGTGCCTGGGAAAGTTGTTCAGCCTGGAGAAAAGGAGGCAGAGGGGAGACCTTATTGGTCTCTACAACTACCTGAAAGGAGGTTGTAGAGAGGTGGGGGTTAGTCTCTTCTTCCGAGCAACAAGCGATAAGACAAGAGAAAATGGCCTCAAGTTAGAATCATAGAATCATAGAATGGTTTAGGTTGGAAGGGACCTTAAAGATCATCTAGTACCAACCCCCCGCCATGGGCAGGGACACCTTCCACTAGACCAGGTTACACCAGGGGAGGTTTAGATTGGATCTTAGGAAAAACTTCTTCACCAAAAGGGTTGTGAAGCACTGTAACAGGATACCCAGGGAAGCGGATGAGTCGCCATCCCTGGAGGGATTTAAAAGACAAGTAGACGAGGTGCTTAGGGACATGCATTAGTGGTGGTTTTGGCAGTGTTAGGTTGATGGTTGGACTTGATGATCTTAAAGGTCCCTTCCAACCTAGACGACTCTATGATTCTATCAATGGTACTACAGTAAGAATCACTAAGGGGTTGGAAGGGACCTTCGGAAATCATCTTGTCCAACCCCCCTGCCAAAGCAGGTTCACCTAGAGCAGGTTGGACAGGAACACATCCAGGCGGGTTTTGAATATCTCCAGAGAAGGAAACTCCACAACCTCTCTGGGCAGCCTGTTCCAGTGCTCTGCCACCCTCAAAGGAAAGAAGTTCCTCCTCATGTTCGGATGGAACTTCCTGTGTTCCAGTTTGTGCCCGTTGCCCCTTGTCCTGTCGCTGGGCACCACTGAAAAGAGCCTGGCTCATCCTCTTGACACCTGCCCTTTAGATATTGATCAGCATTGATGAGATCCCCTCTCAGTCTTCTCTTCTCCAGGCTAAACAGACCCAGGTCTCTCAGCCTTTCCTCATAAGAGAGATGCTCCATTCCCTTGATCATCTTCGTAGCCCTCTGCTGGACCCTCTCCAGCAGTTCCCTGTCCTTCTTGAACCGGGGAGCCCAGAACTGGACACAGTACTCCAGATGTGGCCTCACCAGGGCAGAGTAGAGGGGGAGGATAACCTCCCTCGACCTGCTGGCCACTCTCTTCTTGATGCACCCCAGGAGACCATTGGCTGCCTTGGCCACCAGGGCACATTGCTGGCTCATGGTCATCCTGTTGTCCACCAGGACTCCGAAGTGTCTCTCTGCAGAGCTGCTTTCCAGCAGATCAGTCCCTAACCTGTACCGGTGCATGGGGTTATTCCTCCCTAGGTGCAGGACCCTACACTTGCCCTTGTTGCACTTCATTAGGTTCCTCTCCACCCAACTGTCCAGCCTGTTCAGGTCTCGCTGTAGGGCGGCACAGCTTTCTGGTGTGTCAGCCACTCCTCCCAGTTTTGTGTCATCAGCAAACTTGCTGATGGTACGCTCTATCCCCTCATCCAGGTCATTGATGAATATGTTGAACAAAACTGGACCCAGTACTGACCCCTGGGGATCACCGCTAGTTACAGGCCTCCAACTAGACTCTGCGCCGCTGATCACAACCCTCTGAGCTCTGCCATTCAGCCAGTTCTCAATCCACCTCACTGTCCACTCATCTAACCCACGCTTCCCAAGCTTACCTATGAGGATGTTATGGGAGATAGTGACAAAAGCCATGCTGAAGTCAAGGTACACAACATCCACTGCTCTCCCCTCATCCACCCAGCCAGTCATGCTATCATAGAAGGCTATCAGATTGGTCAAGCATGATTTCCTCTTGGTGAATCCATGTTGACCACTCCTGATAACCTTCTTTTCCTCTACATGCTCAGAGATGATATCCAGGATGAGCTGTTCCATCAACTTTCCAGGGATGGAGGTGAGGCTGACTGGCATGTAGTTTCCTGGGTCCTCCTTCTTGCCCTTTTTGAAGACTGGAGTGACATAAGGGCTACAAAGATGGTTAGGGGTTTGGAGCATCTTTCTTATGAGGAAAGGCTGAGGGACTTGGGTCTTTTTAGTCTAGAAAAAAAGAAGACTGAGGGGGGATCTTATTAATGCTTATAAATACTGAAAGGGAGGGTGCCAGGTGGATGGGACCAGTTTTTTTTCAGTGGTGCCCAGTGATAGGACAAGAGGTAACGGGCACAAACTTGAGCATAGGCAGTTCCATCTTAACATGAGGAGGAACTTCTTCACTTTGAGGGTGGCAGAGCACTGGAACAGGCTGCCCAGAGAGGTTGTGGAGTCTCCCACACTGGAGACATTCAAAACCCGCCTGGACACCATCCTGTGCAACCTGCTGTAGATGACCCTGCTGTGGCAGGGGGGTTGGACTGGATGATGTCCAGAGGTCCCTTCCAACCCTGACCATTCTGTGATTCTGTGATTAGCTTTCCTCCCGCCCTCAGGCACCTCTCCTGTTCTGCATGACCTTTCAAAGATGATGGAGAGCGGCTTCGCAAGAACATCTGCCAGCTCCCTCAGCACTCGTGGGTGCATCCCATCAGGGCCCATGGATTTGTGGGTGTCAAGTTTGCCTAAATGAACTCTAATCCGATCCTTCTCAACCAAGGAAAAGTCTTCCTTTCTCCAGGCTCTCTCACCTACCTCCAGGGTCTGGGGTTCCTGAGGGCCAGCCTTAGCAGTAAAGACCGAAGCAAAGAAGGCATTCAATAACTCCGCCTTCTCTGCATCCTCCGTCACCAGGACACCCACCTCATTCAGCAGCGGGCCCACATTTACCCTAGTCTTCCTTTTGCTACTGATATACTTGAAGAAGCCCTTCTTGTTGTCCTTGACATCCCTTGCCAGGTTTAATTCCAAGTGGGCCCTAGCCTTCCTCGTTGCATCCCTGTGTACTCTGACAACATTCCTATATTCCTCTCAAGTGGCCAGTCCCTTTTTCCACATTCTGTAAACTTCCTTCTTCCAGCTGAGTTTTTTCAGAAGCTCATTGCTCATCCATGCAGGTTTCCTGCCTCCGTTGCCTGATTTCTTGCTCTTAGGGATGCACCGATCCTGAGCTTGGAGGAAGCGATGCTTAAATATTAACCAGGTCTCTTGCACCCCCCTTCCTTCTAGAGCCCATGGGATTCCTCCAAGCAGGTCTCTGAAGAGGCCAAAGTTAGCTCTCCTGAAGTCCAGGGTTGTAATTCTACTTTTTGCCCTGATTCTTCCACATAGGATCCTGAACTCCACCATCTCATGGTCACTGCAGCCAAGACTGCCCACAACCTTCACATCCCCATCTAGTCCTTTTTTGGTCCAGTAGTGCACGTCTCCTTGTTGGTTCCTCTACCACCTGTGTCAAGAAGTTATCAATGCTCTGTAGAAACCTCCTGGACTGTGCCTGTCTGGCTGTGTTGCCTTTCCAGCAAATATCAGGCAGGGTGGTTGAAGTCCCCCATGAGAACCAGGGCCTGTGATTGTGAGGCTATTTCCAGCTGTCTATAGCAGGCCTCATTGACTTCCTCTTCCTGATCCGGTCGTCTGTAGTAAACACCCATAAAACTGTTTCCCATATTAGCCTGCCCCTTAATTCTTACCCATAAAGGTATGCTGTATGTGTCTCAATGGGTGGAATGTATTGATACTGACCAGGACACCAACTGAACATCTAGGAGCTAGTGATCCACATAACAGTTACCCTGAGTAGGCCCAAACCTGTGCTGTGCCGTGCCATGCTACGCATTACAGCGTGGCCTTCAGGCCCGTGTTGGGTAGCACAAATCCCTTGGCCGCAGGATAAACTCAGCAGCTCATTGCAACAGAGGACCCCGCAGGCAGCTCCCACTTGGTACTGGAGATTAAGCCACCTGCGTGGCCTTGCCTTTATCTATCAGTGCAGCAAGAAGCGCTTATGCGAACACCCTTCCTGTTTGACGGTAGAAATGATGAATAGAGTTGTTTTCTTGTAAGAAAAGCCTATAATAGCTTGAATGACCAAAAAGGAGGAACCTCTCCATGGATGGGATTTGCCCAGCGTGCCATGGGAAAATCCATCCAGAGTTGAGCGTGAACTGTGGTTCTCAGCATTTGAAGGCATGTAAGATTTACTCACTGTCTATATTCCTCTTTTTTATTCTATCTTATTAAACCAGCTATTTTATTAAGCCATTTGTCGTCAGGCCTTTTTTATTGAGATCTAGGTGAACCCTGCACCCTCTTTCTCACCTCAGCCTTACACCCCTGATAGAGAGAACTACCTACTTTACAGGCTAATAGCAGGAGGAAACTTGCTTAACGCAAAACATATATCTATAACCTTGTAGCCATTGCTTTGCTCAAGCCATATCTATAATTATAACCTTGGCCATTGTATAAGACACTTAAACAGGAACTAGCAGAGGAAGTTGTAAAGAAAAGCAGGACAGCTGTGACCGGCCTTGCTAAAAGAAACAGCTGGAACTGGTCTTACAGTTTGGAGCTCAGCCAACTCAACATTCTGAGCCAAAGGTGAAAAGTGCGCGATGAAGAAGACTATGAGCCTTCATCCTCCCGACCCTCAACGACCACCACCAGAAGAAACTGCGCATGCTCGGTGGGGTGGAGATCACGGAAATGGCTCATTTGCATACGAAGCGGGATAGATAGTTAATATGTATAGGCGTATTGCGAAACCTTATGAATATGTAACACTTTGCTGCATAAATATGATACGAGCTGCTGCGTTAGGCGCGCACGAATTTGGTGGGATGACCCCCCGTGCTGCCCAGCGCTGAATAAAAGCATACCTACTTTGCAACCTTGCGGTTGTGGAGTCTGATTTCCGCACGTCACCCCCCCTCCCCAGAACATGATGGAAATGTTTTTATTCCAGATGCATCATAAGGCAATATTAATGAATATCAACCACAGCAGTAATTGTTTATTTTCTAAAGACAGATGGATTATTTAATACACGTATTACCACTAGCATTGCTAGTGTTAATATTTCTTACCTGTTTTACCTGCCAACCTTAGTATTCCAATAAAGTCAGCCAGAATTAAGCACATCATCTTTTGAACGCAAACTTTTAAACTTTAGCTGACAGAAGTATAAAATCTTGATGCCTGTTTTGTTTGATACCTCAGTTCTGATTTGCCAGAGCCACCACAGTAGCAGCAGGTCCTACACAAAGTAAAATACTGGCAGAATGTAATATTAAAGATCTGTGTTTTTTCCCCCCACGAGCTACGATGTTCAGTTTTTACTGAGCATTAAACCTACCTTTTTCAGTATCACATCATTTTTTCCTTATAGTTCCATATAAACCTCTCCTTCTAATCCAGGTAAAGTATGAAACAGCTTTTCTACAAATATTGAAATTTAACTTCTTACTTTGAGTTAAATCTCATCTAACAAAAGTACAATATTTTTTTCCATGCATTTTTTCAGACCTCTTAGTTTCAATAATGACTCTGGTTTAGACAGCATGCTTAACTTGCCTCGCTTCGTTACATAGACTATAGCTTGCTTTAAAATGGCTTCAAAACTTAAGCTCTGGCCCTCCAGGAATACTGAATGAGCGCTTGAGATCAGAGTCCTATTGCTCCACATAATGCCATGTAGAAGTAAAAAGTAGCCAGGACTGAAACCTTGAACAGGAATATCTTCCCATCTGTCCCTGTCAATCAGTTTATATAAAAATTTGGCTTCTAAGACTGTCCATATAGTTGGTGAGATAGACTTTACATGTGATAACTTTATGATGAAGACACTGTCCTGGTTTGAGGTAAAAGAGGACCAATTTTGTTCAGTAACTTTGCTTCTTAGCTGGGCCTCTTCTAACTACTGAAATTAACAGCATATTGTGCAGACAATGTTCGCTCTCTCAGAGTGAGAAGACCAATGTTTATAGCTGATGTCCAGACACAGTATGCAGGGAGGCTCTTGCTTATACTTATTGTTCTAACACCCAAGGCCAACCAACTGTGTTATTTGCCACGTTGGAGGGTCGGAAGCGGAAAAGCATAATGGGGTCCCACCTGCAGGGAGGAGCGGACAGGGCAGGTGACCCAAAACTGACCAACAGCGTATTCCATCCCATCTGCCTCGTGCTCAGTATAAAAGCCGACGGAGCAAAGGGTCAGCCCTTCTTTTCCGCCCTTCTTTTCCCCTTCTTCCTTCAATGGCTGACATCTGAGGAGGACTCTGTCTGTTCGTCTGCCTTTGGACCCGATCCTGAATCCAGATCCGGAATCCAGTTCCCGTCCATCACTGAGTCCAGCCTGGGACTGCCCCAGTGCCAGCCGGTGTCGTGATTGTCATCTTGGGAGCTTGATATGGTTTTGTATATTTCTCATTATTTCCTTTTATTTTATTATTAATACTTCATTGAAGTAGTTTAGTTCCTTCTAAACTCATAAGTCTCTTTTTCCTCCTCTACCTCTCTCTTTGAAGAGGGGTAGAGGGGAGCATCTGTCAGTCCCATCTGGGGTCCCCTAAGTCCCCAGTGGCCGATTTGGCCTAAACCACAACAGACACCAATGTAGTGTATTTGAAAGGAACACAAGAGCTTTTCTGGCAGTCTGCGCAGATATTTGAGTTCAATCAAGTGAGTAGCCCAGTTAGTTTGTCACTACATGAAGTAGTAGTGTTGCAGATCAGGAATTATGTACTGTAGTAATATTGCAGGTGGAGAAATGACTGCACAATTTTACATCATCCAAACAGTAACCACTAGAACTTTATGGTATACAGACACATGAATGCCTGGGGGCTTTCTTTGAAGTGACAAAAATGAGGCTTATATTAATAGAGCTATTTTAACTGTTCTACTTTTGTGTCCTTTATGGTAAAGGTTTTGGAGTTACAATTCTTCATTACCTACTTAGTGACTTCCAATGGGAATTTAATTTGACAGAGGTTGCACCATCATATGAAAGTAACAGGAAACAGACAAGCCATTGTTGTATACAGAGAGAGATTCAGCATTAGAAAATTTTAGACTTCTTCAATAATATTGAAAAAGACATTTAATAGACATTGGTAGAGCACTAAGGGTTTACAAAATTGTGAAATACTAATACAAACTGGACTTTTAATATAGGGGAAAGCAGAGGACGTGTTTTCAGTTGCCACTAACTGCAAAATCTTGTCAATCTGTTCATTACAAATGTGCTTAAGTCATTAAAATGGCCTGAAAAAAATGGTTAAGCCAAAACCATAAAAAGATTTAGGAACTTCCTGCAGTTGGCCTTAAACTTTGTGACAAATGGTAGATTAAAAGTAAACTCACTGAATTGATGTAGACTAGGGAAAAAGCTAGGTTCTCTAGTAATCAAGAGTCGCTAACTCTTCTGAATAAGAAAAATAAAAGTTAATATTTGGAACAGTTTCTTGCTAAACATTTAACAGAGAAGGTGAGTAGTTCAGATTTATATTTTCTAGATATTTGTGTGTTTTGATGAATGTTAGCAACCTCAGTTTAAGACTCAGGAATCTAGGTTGAAAGCTGCCTTTTCCAAAGCAGTTTTGATAAGACTTCTCTAATAAAATGGTGCATTTATAGTATCTTACCTCACCAATTCAGTTTGGTAGCTTTTTACCAATTCAAAGGCCATTAAAAGGTATAAAATACTGTAGACTTTTGGTAGGTGCATATTACACAGATGCATGTGCTGGTCACAAAGGTATAATTTTCACCATAAAAAGCATTGGGTTACAATTTGGGAAATCTATGGACTTAGGAAACAGTCTACAGTTCTCAAACTATATGCTTAATATTAATACAGTTGTTGCATAGTGCCTGAAACCTCATTTCCTAGTCAGTATAGAAAAAGATCAAAAGCTGAAGCTTTAACTTCTTTCTGAGTTGTTCAACAATGCATGTCTTCAATATTATGTGATTCAAGATGCTACCAACCTTAAAGCATTCTGCATTAATACAGTGTAACTGAAATTCTTTAGCTAAAACTAACTGAACGAAAAAAAAAAGAAAAAGAGCAATTACATTTGTCTGATTCTTTATAGAGGTGAAGGCAAGGTTTTGAATCAGAGAATCTCATCATAAATGTGCACATACTTCCCCAATATGAACGTACATGTTGACAAGCACTCAAAAGGGGATTATCACTTTACATAAAACTATTAACAAATCAAAGATAATACCTTCCTGATATAATGCATCCTCAAACAATATTTAGCAGTAAACAATAAATAGTATTTCAAAGGTCTGAAATGAGAATTCACACAAAAAGATAATATCTAGTTGTTATTTCCCTCCAACATCATGGCATGTTTCCTTTCTAGACTATACACTGTTGGTACCACCCCATGACTACTTAGACAGCCCTTTTACTGATCACTGTGCTGAGATCCCCCAACATACAATGCTAACGGGAAGGAAAGGCTCTCCTGCAGCAGGTCCCATGACTCCTGCTCTGATATACAGAGCTCGGGCTACTAGTGCTTGTCTCAAGCAGAGGCCTGAATAGCTGCACCTGTAGCACAAGCACTGCTACAAGAGAAGTATATATCCGATATGCAAGACCCTGAATCAGGTTAGATTTTTTTTTTTCTTAAGGCATGGTTGGGGGGGGGCGGTATAGTGGCTTAGAAATTCATTTGAGCAAACATTCTTATGTTTTCTTGATGAATGAATTAAGGTATATGAAGACTCAAGTTTGAAGAATAAGAAGCCTGCCTAAAGGAAATATTCTGTAGTCTCAAAAAAGTATCTTAATTTTAAATGTTATAATTTGACAAGTTTGGATAATACAAACCCCACAAAATTAGCAACATTTCTGAATCGTAAAATATTTAAGAATGTATATTTTGGGGGAATATATTTTATATAAAATTTCAGGTCACCATATGAAGCAATTTAAACCCTTTTCAAGCTAGCACTGTCTTCAATGCTGTATAGATTTATTGCCACTGATACAAGACCTACTAAAAGCATACATTTTAAACTAATACAGAAGTGGCTTTTTAATATGAATTTTTTGTACACAACTACTGTCTTGAATATCCGCTAAGTGCAAAAAACCACAGATCACTTTACACTACTGTAGCAACAATGCATTCATATTGTTCATTAGTCCTTAGTAGTCAGCTTGCATAAGATACAAGAAAAAGCACAGTGAAGCTCACAAAAATAGACTAAAAGTCAGCCTGTTCTTGCAAAAAAATACACTATAATGGAAGAAAGACCAAAAAAAGGACTATGCACACCACAGATTTTGCTGTTCGTTAATCTAGCTGACTTAAGTGCTGTTTGGTTTTTGTTGGTTTATTTTGGGTGGGGTTTTTTTGGGCTTTTTATGTTGAATCAAACCACATAGACTAGATATAAGTAAAATTAAGAAAGCAGCGGGTAGCTAAAACTTTATGAACTATTTTTCCTCCCCGCAATTTGTTTTCCTCTACCTGAGGTAGGTACAAAAAACAAATCATAACTTAAGCACCAGCTTAGACCTTTGGGGATTTTTTCCCTCCCTTTAAAAATTATTTGTCAGCTCACTAAAACTACCTTTGATGTTAAAGACAGCAGAGATTTAGAATTCTCACTACATGAAGAAAGATGGTGATGGGGAGGAAGAAGATTAGCTGCTTCAAAATGTGACAATAGATTCACTTCCATCAAGCTGGCTGGTTCACGATTGACTTTTAGATGTTTATTCTCTTCTACTGTCTTTAAAGTCAATGGGAGAAATATGAAAAGATTTGAACACATCATCGTCCTTTACTGTAACCAGGGAAGAACTGGTCAAGTAGTGTCTGCAATATCTTGTTAGGAACCATGGTGTAGCTCTTTCCAAGGTCATAGCGGCAGGCAGGACAGGTAAAGACTTCAGCTCGGAAAGAGCGCTGTAAACAGCTCTAGGGCATACAAAGACAAAGAAGTAAAAGTGTTACAGCTTTTGCTTTACATTGAAAATTTAGCTAGCAAAAATTAAGCAATTACTAGGAATGAAAGATACAGTTTCCCAAATTTCCAGAAACAGCAAGTTCTTACTGAGTTCTCTTGCCATATTTCTTCCTTTACAACTGAAGTGATGTACTGGGTCTGGCTGGGATGGAGTTAATTTTCTTCATAGCAGCCTGTATGGTGCTGTGTTTTAGATCTGTGACTAAACCAGCATTGATAATACACCAATATTTTAGCTATTGCTGAACAATGCTTGAACAGCATCAAGGCTTTCTCTGTTTCTCATTCTGCTTCCCCAGCGAGTAGGCCAGGGATGGGCAATAGGTTGGGAGGGGACACTGCTGGGACAGCTGACCCAAACTGACCAAAGGGATATTCCATGCCATATAATGTCATGCTCAGCAATAAAAACTGGGGGGTGGTCTTTCCAAAGTAGCCATTGCTCAGAGACTGGCTGGGCATTGGGTCTACTTGTGGGAGGTGGTGAGTGAATGCCTTTGCATCACTTTTTTTTTTTCCTTGACTTTTTTTTCTCTTCACTTTTTAAACTGTCTTTATCTCGACCCACAAGTTTTTCTTGCTGTGGGGAGGATTGAGCGAAAGGCTGGTGGGTGCTTATTTGCTGGCTGGGGTCAACCCATCACAAAGGACTTAACCAAAGAAATTTTCTTTTGATTAGGAGGCAAAGCATTGAGTTTGTCAGGAATTAAAAGTGTTACTACTGTGATACTTCATTTTCCCTAATGCGTTCCTGTGGATCAGTCCACAGTTTCTTTCTAGCATTTCTGTTAGAGTGCTGTAAGTATTCCAGAGTCTCATTTCAAGATGTAGCTGAACATACAGGTGTATAGCATTTTATCTAACAATCCATAGCTATTTCATCTTTATGACAAGACTCAATGTTTAAGCCTCAAAGGCATGAGTAGAATAAAATAGGTTTCAGACTACAGTATCTAAAAGATAATTATTAATGTTGCCTTTTTTTTTTTGTTTTTTTCTAGACTGCAGACAGTCCAAGCATATAAGTTAAATATGAAAATTTTATGAGGGCCAATCTTTGCCCAAACACCACCACTGTCTGTTAGTCTATACCTTAAAACAGTAATTGGATGTTACTTTATTAGTAGTCATTGATAGCTTCAAATTCTATGCTTTGAAGTTGTTGCCATTAAACATTCTCCATGTTTTTTCCACCACTCTATATAGTAAACCCCTCATAATACTTTACCTCTACGTAACAAGCAGCTCTTTGAAGGAGCGGTCTTGCTCTATTCTCATTTCTTAACTACATAAAATTAACTTAATCTTATTGTACCGACATCTAGCTCCTGGAACAAACCAATCCCTAGCATAGCTCCATTAATTACAATGGAATGATAAACTTGATACATCATGTCTATAAGAAATTATACTAAATACATTTCCACTAATTTTTACATAAAATTAAGATTGATTATATGGCAGCCACACAACTGGAAGCAAGCACATTACATTTCTTGCTCAGACTGCAAGGCAATAATTATTGTCTTCCTAAAATATATGTTGGTTTTGGTGATCAGTGTCTCAAGGCCAAGAACACAGCCCAGTGCAATACAGGGATTATTCTTACTTTACAGACGTTGTGGAGGCACTCTGTTGTCACTGGCTGGTAAACCAGCTCCTGACAGCAGACACACATAAAAGATTGTTCCAATTTCTTCAGGAAATTCTAGTATAGGGCAAAAGAAGAGAAAAGTAGAACTATTAGAGACACATTCACAAATATGCAAACAAAAAAGGGCATTTTTATTTAAAATTATTAAAGTTTTTTTTTAAAACTAATTTGCCTAACTACTGTAATGATTACCTATATTTAAATTACAAATTCACAGCCAAATTCACAGACCTAAACTAAGTAAAAAATTTGGCCTTCATAGCATTTGGTAAATGCAGAGATACATTCATAAGATACTTGTGTAACATTCTTGTTACTCTTCCCAAACTCACAGTTAGCATGGTCTAATAATGTTACACAACTGCTAGGAGTTGTTAAATCCAATATTCAGTGCGATAGGACAGCTTGACATTGCAAAGATCGCGTACACCGAAACTTTCCTAGTGCGATCTTCAGGTCTCAGTCCAAGTTACAGATTTCCTTCCAAAGCCTAACCACCATTACTCCTGTATTCATGGACATTTATATAAAGACATTCCCACACCCTCTGCTATTACGTCTACCTATTTTCTGCTCATTCCCTATATTATTATTGTTCACAGCTTCTTGTTTATTCTTATTTCCTCAGAAGTGAACCTATATTGTGTTCAGTGCAAAGTATACATTTAATAAATCAATTTATATAATATTTATATATAAAAATGTATATAATATTTAATAAATAAATTATGTTTATTACATTTTAAAAAATGAGCCTTTTGGAAGGCTCATCCTATATCCTTCACATCCATGAGTAGTGTAGCTAACAAAGTATTTAGAAAGCAAGTCCATGAACAATTAATTTCCCTGCTTTTCCAGAAGTCAGAGAACTAAGTTTTTGAAGGTTATTTGGTTGTACATTCTTAGCATTGAAAACAAAACAGAGGGCCCATCAAGCCCAATTCTTAGCACAAGTCAGAGAATTTGGAAGCTAATATCTGTATTTAGTGATCATCGTGAGAATTTTGCACATCCATGATGGATAAGCGATTGCTGCTGCTGGTCTGCAAAGGAAAAGCAAAGTACTGTATACCTCTTTCACTAAGAAATTCACCTCTGCACCTGCTGGAGGTGTTTAACTGGTTTCTTGAGTCCTCACTCTGAAATACTCTGCAATAGGTAAAAGAACCTTCCTGTTTTTCAGTCTTCTCAGAGTAGCTCTAAAGAATGCGGGATAAATTTTGTGCCATAGATTTTACACATAGAAGCATGCTTACAGAGACCTTATTTTCTGGTATTTCAGTAGTCTCAAGTATACTCACTCAAGTATAGAAGTGTAAAAAACAGATCTAAAGTTACTCAAAATACAGTTCTTTTCAATAATTTTAATAATATCAGATTCATCTCAACCCAAAACTTTAATTATAAGTAGAAAGGTTGTTGCAAACAATAAGATTTATATTTTCATTGCAGCTATCTAATGGCAGTTGCTTGATTCCCATTGAAATTTCTATATAGCTATCACCAAGGGCAATCAAAATTATGGGCAGGAATCTATAGGAAAATAACTTTATAGTAACTGGATTTCTCTTAAGATACTGTTGTTTGTTGCTTTAGAAACACATATCTATTGCATTTTGTCACATAACTAAGAGCTGAAAATCTAATTATTTACAAACATTTGACAACCCACAGATAAACAACTTATAACTTTACAGTATCAGCTCCTGTACAAGTGTAGTAGCATTATAGCAATAGTAGTACTGTAAGTGGAAGAACAAGGAGTTACCGGATGCTTTTTCTGTCAAAGCAGCAAAGTAAATAGCTCCTGGAAATTCCCAAATAAAGTGATTTTGTGCATTCATTTTTAGGCATCCATTCTCCATCTAATATTTTGTTCTTTCACTAACTTGATAGTGACCTTTACCATTCTGATATCTTGATTTCTCTTTCTTCTGCAAAACAGCTGAAATAACTATGAATTGGAACATCAAGAAAACTAATTAATGTTCAAGGACATCATATTTTGGAGGATATTCCATCAGAGACTAATAAAAAAAAAAATCCACAAGTGTCTTCAAACTTGAACTGTCCTTGCTATTTTCTTGACAGCTGGGAGGGGGAAGTATTTCCTCTTTTTTACTTAAGGTTCTCTCTATAGTGAGTGGAATAATCTGTTAAACTTGAGATAAAAATATTTTCATTTGGTATCTAAGTCTCAATATGACAGTATTTCTTCACTGCTGGGACAGCTGACCCAAACTGACCAAAGGGATATTCCATGCCATATAATGTCATGCTCAGCAATAAAAACTGGGGGGTGGTCTTTCCAAAGTAGCCATTGCTCAGAGACTGGCTGGGCATTGGGTCTACTTCTGGGTCTACTTGTTGTTGCATAGTGCCTGAAACCTCATTTCCTAGTCAGTATAGAAAAAGATCAAAAGCTGAAGCTTTAACTTCTTTCTGAGTTGTTCAACAATGCATGTCTTCAATATTATGTGATTCAAGATGCTACCAACCTTAAAGCATTCTGCATTAATACAGTGTAACTGAAATTCTTTAGCTAAAACTAACTGAACAAAAAAAAAAAAGAAAAAAGAGCAATTACATTTGTCTGATTCATTATAGAGGTAAAGGCAAGGTTTTTAAGATTGTTTCTGCTTCCAGTAGTTCCAGTAAATCCCAACCCAATAATGACCTGGGTGATTTTGATAAATATAGAAATCGGTGCATTCCAATCTGCTTTCCTAATTTAAGTTTGAACGGCTTCAATAAGAATGACTTTTCCTGTTGGCCAGTGGCTCCTATTACATCCACAAAATCTTTACTTATAGGTATCAGTTCTTGATTCAAAACAGAGAAAGAAACCCCTGTATCTACTAAGAATTCTATTTCTTTCTCTTGTCTCCCTGGCTTTATTTTAACCAGTGGATCTGCTAGGGTAGATGCCCCAGGTCCCCGTCAGTCGGCCTCTGCTTCAGCTATCAAGGCCTGTGGGATTTCCTTGCACTTTCAACATTCGTTTTTTCCAATGCCCTGTTCCTCGGCAAATTGCACATTGATTTCTTCCTAACCCTCCTCCTCTATTTCCAAAGGGCCTTCCCCTTCCTCGTCTTCTAAATCCTCCTCTACTTACCATTCCTCTCTGTTCCAAGGCTGCCACCGTATCTGTTGCCATTACTTTCGTCAATTTTCCTCTATCTACATCCTCCCGAATCCTAAAAACTCTCCATGCCTCCTCAAGCAACTTCTCTAAGTCTCTTATATCTGGTTCTTTTAATTTCTGTAACTTCTTTCTTATATCTGTAGATGATTGCCGCAAAACAAGCTATTGCCGTCCCACATCCGAGGAGGGATCTAAGGTAGTGTATTTTCTCATGGCATTTCTTAAGTGATCCAAAAATTCAGTAGGGGGTCTCTCTCTGCTCCTGTTTGATGGCAAATAATGCCAACCAATTTACAGCTTTTGGAA
Source organism: Pluvialis apricaria (assembly GCA_017639485.1). Lineage (NCBI taxonomy): Eukaryota > Metazoa > Chordata > Aves > Charadriiformes > Charadriidae > Pluvialis > Pluvialis apricaria. The sequence goes on along the minus strand of CM030043.1, from coordinate 24,898,175 downwards.
TTGCATTGTCTAATCCCAGTTTTATCCAATCTCCATATCTTCTTAATATTCTATAATTACACCCATCATTGGGATCCCATTGTGGGTCAGTCAGGGGAACATGATCGTCTACATGTCCCTGTAAAGCTCCTCCAGTAATTTGGGCCTGCATATGAGCTCGAGCAGTTTTTAACGCTAACTGTTTTTCTGTTTCAGTCATCTCCCCCAAAATCAAATCTACATCTGACCAGTTGGGATCTTGATTTCTGACTATCAACTCAAATTGTTGTGCCACTTTAGAGGAGTCGTCCCGATATCCCTTGGCTACTTCTTTCCAGGCATCCAGGTCGGCGGTGGAGAAGGGAACTTTTACTCTAGCCAGTCCTCCTGCCCCCATTACCTCCCGCAATGAGGCCAGGAGTTGTAGAGATTGCTTTGTTTTATTCCTGGTCTGTGTTGTAACCAGAGTAAAAGCATTTGCTGCTTCTTCCTCCTCCTCACTACTATTATCTGCTTCAGATAGTAATGACAGGTGTGGGGAGGGTAAATTAAGGGGTTCATTACCTTCAAGCATCTTTGTCCGATACTACATGCTGAGCGACATCTCTTCATTTTTTCTTGTCCCGTTCTCTTATTTTTCTGCTCTCTTTCTAGGGATAAAACTAAAGGGTCTTGTGGGGATACATTAATACCACAATCCCTTTGTCATTCTGGATGATTTCGCAAGGTAAAAAACATATCTGCATACATAACTTCATCCCACTTTCCTTCTCTCTGCAAAAACAACTTTAACTGCAATATAGTATTATAATTCAAAGATCCATTAAAGGGCCATTTTTCATCATCATCTAGTTTGTACAGGGGCCACCACTGACTACAATACTTGATTAATGTCTTCCTGTTCACACTCCCACCTGGTGATCCCCCTATATCTTTCCAGCGTGCTAGGATACATCCTAGGGGGCTTTTCTTTAAAATACCACCACTTTGTTGTCCCCCCATTCTGTACTTTCACATAAGTGACACACGAAATGTCACTGTGTATGTAAATTTGTCAGACTGACAAAAGACTGATCAATAATAAAGTTAGGAAGGTCATGAGGGTCCTAAGACCTTGCAGTTGCTTCATTTGTCTCTGGCCGCACCCCTCGTGGGATAATGGAACCACGGATCGGAACTCCGCGCTTGCTTTGCAGCTATGCTGCATCTCAGTCACTCAGTTCATTCACACACAAGGCGCGACTCAGTCCATTCACACATAAGTACCAAATCCAAATCAATTTTCAGTAAACAATTCCTTATGAGTATATCAGAGTTCAATATCAATAAATCAGTACCGCCACAGAGTACGTTATTGCAGAAGTACGTAGTACAGCACCTGCTGTAGGTGACCCTGCTGTGGCAGGGGGGTTGGACTGGATGATCTCCAGAGGTCCCTTCCAACCCTGACCATTCTGTGATTCTGTGTAGCTTATCCCCGGGCCCATACCAACGTACTAAATACCAGAGTACACTACTCACAGCGAGCATGCACCAAACCAGAAGTACAAACACTTATGCAAGTTTTGTACCAATACCAAATGTATACCCTCAGGCACTAGTAGCCTGGTATATGGCGCCCTGTGTAAGACATCTCTTACAACTTATGGGAACCCCCTATTGACCGGTCCCTTAACCCAGAATGCGTTTTACCTGTATACTGAAAGCTTAAAGAATACCTTGTTAGGTGGTCCTTGTCTGCTCCCGCAGTGGTCCAATTGAGGCAAGGAGTCCCTCCAGAAATCCCGGGGGTACCCTAGGGAGTCCTGTTTTGAGTGGGTCCTGCAGCCAAACAGAGCGGGTCCCATCTGGGTTGCCAGAAATGTTGCCGTGAAAAGCCGAAGTCAGGACTCAATAGTCAGAGTGACTATTAAGCAGGTATTCTTTATTGCAGCGCTGGATGCACAGGGGATCACTCCTCCTAATGTGTGTGCCATAAAGGGTTAGTTATACAGCTTATATACATGCCATATATACATATTCACATGGTTTCCAAGAAATGATCAACATATTCATTAACTCATTATCATAGGTTACTACCCACTCCTGCATGCGCACTATAGTCTCTTGGTGGTCTTCAGAGGCATCTGGTGGTCGTTTACCTCTTCCACTCCTCTTCATCACAGTGTTCTTTTAGTGAACTTTAGCTCTTTACCTCCTTATCCTGCTAACAAAGCCACAGAGTCTGCAGTCTGCAGCCTTGAGACATCCCGTCTTTCTTTATCTCATGGCAGCTTTGCATTCTGTTCTCATAGATAAGTTCCGACACAACTTATATTTCACGCTACAACTAATACAACTGTTACATAGTTCATTGCTGTTGCTTGTTTAATGCTTTGCAACTGTTACATAGTTCATTTAATGCTTTAGGAAATCACGCTCTCGCATCAGGGAATAACCTTGTACCAAACTTTACTTATTTATCCCTTTTAAAGATTTTTTTTAAGCACAGACTTCCTACTTGCATGCACACAAAAATAATTCAAACTGGGTTTAAAATTTTTCATTTCAGTACAAGTTTCAAATGCCTTGTAGATGTCTAAAAACTATCAGCAGCACAGTCATTGGTCCTAAAAATCAAATCGCTCCTTTTCACTTATTCTAAGAGTCCCATACACTTCTTCCCTCAGCTTTCAGCTTAACAGCTCATTTTTAATGAAGAAGTCTAAGCCTCAAGAAACAATTTAATGGCACTTCAGAATAGATGTAGCAAGTATGAAAACAAACAGGAATACTGCTCCCAGTTGGTCTGGAACAGGGGTAAGTGGAGAAATAATGCCATAATTCAAGGATCCCCATTATTAATTATGGCCCTATGCAAGCATGCTACTTCATTACCGTCTCAGTAACACAGTAATATATATACATGGACAATAGTTCTTACTTTATTTTCAAGTTGCATAACTAGACACATTAAAAGATGGTTCTCACTCTCAGGCACTTATTTTGAGATAAGAGTATATCAGATTTAAGACTGCATGAACTATCTTAGTTCACCCCCTCTGCATATGTGCGTGTCCATGTGATTTTAATTCTAACCTTTAAGCATTTAATTTTATGAACTAAAGCATGGCTAATTAAACAATTTGCAAAACAATACTAATCTCCCAAAATACAAAACCAGGCTTTGTTGTCCCAAAACTCATGGAATCGTTTACCCGGTGTGCAAGTCAATAACACACAGAGTCAAGGTATTAGCTATTTATTAGCAGTTCTGCGCAGAAAAGTGTGCTAGAGGGTATCTCTGCAAAGCTAGCACACCCAGCATTGAAACAGTCATCCATTTATACATTGTAAGTTAGCATAATTAGCATATTCATTGTTTATCAACTTTTTACTGGTCCTCATAATTCCTTATCTTGAAGCTGATTGGTGTAAAATGTCCTCGTCTTCAATTAAAGGTACAGTGTCTCTTAATTTTACTGTGCAGGCTCAGTGGGTGAGGGTCTTCAAGCGGAGGTGGGTATCCTAACTTCTAGAGGAGTGGTTTTCATGTTATAATTAGTCAAGTTCACCTTAAGGACACATTTCATGCAGTATAGCCAAGTTTCTTGGGCAATCAGCCTACTGAAGTTTCTACTACCTGGTTTTAGGTCCAGTTGTTCCTTCTATCCCATTGTCTTGTCAAGAATCATTTACCAAAATGATTTACAGAGTTACAATCATAGAGGTTTCGATATCAATTCCCCCCTTTGAGGTTTATCAAAGTCTTAACTTTTGGTAAGTCTCATTTTCATTACGCACAATCGTTACATATGAAATCGGTATTTGTTTAGTAATTAGACTCTTAAGACATCCAAACAATATACAATTACTATGATCAGAATCAACACTATCAAATTTTGCAATAGACTCTGCAACCATCCAGTCAATGAAAATCTTAATCATTGCAGTATTTTATTTTACCAACCTGTTTCCATACTCAAGTCATGGCTGGACTTTGCAACTTGTTTTATTTTTTCTAGTTGCCTGTCCAAATGTTCAGTAATGTTTGGAATATGAACACAACACTTGTCATCATCTAATTTTAAATAACCACATAATCCGTGTTCATGTAACAATAGTAAAACTAAGGCCAAACGATTTTGAAGTGTCATCCCTGAAGTTGCTTGTAGTTGGACATTTAAATCATGGAGGCCTACTCTAGTTGCATTTGCCAAAGCTTCAGTTTGTCCTGTTAGATTGTGTAACCAAACACGATTTCAAAATGAAGTAATTTGGGGGCTAAAAATCGATTCTAATATCTATCCTACTGTTGTCCCAGTCGAAGGATGCTGCCAAGGTTCTATATTATTTCTTTTGATTCTTCCCCATAATGGTCTTTTTCTCCATAAAAGATATAATTTGTTTTCTTGGTCCTTTTAGAGTTAATTGGGTGGACCAAGCTCCATCACTACTTACCCAAACAGTGTGTCCCATGGGGAGTGTGACTTCTCATTCACAATTTATAGGTTTGTCTTTCATCATTGTCCCTGTCCATGTATCCTGTTACATTTCCAATTATAAGCTTTGGGGACCTCTACTCTAACCTCAGTAAGGTTTGCCAATAAGGTCATTCCTTTGATTTTCCCTCGTTGTTCATTTCCTATCTAATCAATACACCAAGGTGTAGGTTGCATATAATGCCATTCACCTTCTTCGGCAGTTTTCCATACTTTCGGAAGTTGCATTCCCCAACGAAAATGATCACAAGGATCTGCAGCTTTCATGGGACTTGGTGTTTGGGTATCATTTATATGCCAACACAAATTTTGACTATTGTTACCTAAGATCTGCCACTTACCTAATCCAAATACTTTTTAAGCAGCCAACATCAGCAGTGGCAGACATGCAGTTATTTGACTAACACTGTGAATCTTACCAAATCACTGGATGAGTTGCAGAATCAAACTGCCATTACAAGTAAACATACATTGCAAGATTATTAATACCAACACTATCCTGTGAGTTATCTTGGACTCTCTTTCTTCTACAAAAACTTTTATGTGTCATCTGACTTTAGGGGATCTCAACTTGACAGCTCTTGTCCTTTCGGAAGTCCATTGTTCTGATGTTGGGGCTTTCTTTACTCAAGTATGGTGAATAAACCGAATCTCCTGGTTGAAAATTATGTACAGCTGTGTCCAGGGGCAAGGGTGTACATTGGTAATTTCACAACATACCCTCTCCTTTAATATGCATTTAGTCTTCCCAGGTAACGATTTCATTAGTAGGATATGGTTTACCATACAAAATTTCAAATGGACTAACTCCCTCTTTTGTCTTTGGAGTAATTCTGATTCTCATTAAAGCAATAGGTAATACTTCTGTAATTACCTCTCTGGCCCAATTGGAGCGGCAAGGGAAAGCTTCAGGCCACCCTAAAAAGGTATCTATCAAAACCAGTAAATGTTCAAATCTATTACATTTAGGTAATTCAGAGAAGTCTATTTGCCAGTGCTCTCCTGTGGTTATTAGTGTTTTCTGCCAGTGGTTTTCGTTGAATTCTAGGATTGTTAGCACAACAAAGATGACATTTCTTCATGATAACATCCACTGTAGTTTGCATCTTTGGCCCTATTGCATATTTTTTACTTGGTATCAATGCTATGATGACTTATCCTTGCAAAGCTGCTTTATTTGCAGCTAGGTCAGCTTTCCGATTTCCTTGGGCAATTTCATTCTGGTCTCTTTGATGAGCTTTGCAGTGTATCATCACTGCTACTTCTTTTGGTTTCTATCCCATTGTCTTGTCAAGAATCATTTACCCAAATGATTTACAGAGTTACAATCATAGAGGTTTCGACATCAGCTTCAGCTATTTCATGCAACACAAAGCAAGCTAAATGGAGTTAGACTCTACTTTATGATACTGTTTCATGTGTACCAGTACTCAATTACAGAATTGCCTACTGCAGCTTTCCTCTGGACAGTCCTTACAACTATGCATCTGAAAGAATGATATTGGAATTAATTATTTAAAGAACATGGGAACTATAGGCAGTATAACTTTAGATTCCTCAGAAACACTCCATGCCATATTAATCTAAAACAGTAGCTAAAATACTTAATACTCATGAACTACATTTAATTGTTACATCAGTCAAATTGACATGAAAGAAAAAAAACACCACCACCTTTTAGAGGTATTGGTAACAAAGGTTTAGATATTTCAGCTGAACAGAGCTTATTACTACATGATCAAAAAAATTAATTTGCCTGGACTGGCAAAGAATGCAAGCTCTGCAACTGAGCCTTCTGAATACAGAGCTGGCAAACGCATTTTGGCTGCTGTACTAAGAATGAACCGAATTAACATTAAGGGGTGCAATTACCCAAATCTGCAGCACACAGTTTAAGAAACAAAACAAGAATGTCAGGAAAAAAAAACCCACACCCCTACTCCCACCCACCATTATGGTCAAAATGGAGATTTAATATATTTGGTAGGCTATGAAATAGGGATCAATTTTTTGCTTAAAGACAGACTAAAAAATAATGTCCTTGAAATTATGTCATGGTTTTAATTCTCAAGGTTTAAGTACTAAATTATCTGGTAAAGTCATCTTAGGAGACTTGTTTCAAATTGGAAAGGCCTCCAGAAAACAAGTGAAAACTCTTCTGGAAATGGCAGTCAAGAACGAAAGTTTTAAAATAATAATAATTTTAAAAATGCTGATTTACAATATGTTGTAAATAAACATTCCATTCTAACATCAAAACATACCACTAAAGAAAAGAGGTCTTTTGGACTACTTCAAAGCTTTCTATGTGTTACAAGCCTGAAGTAATACAGAAGGTCTAGGCTTACCTCAGATTTAATATGTTTGAGAAATAATACAATAAAATAAAAGTAACTGGAAAAGAAACTTTTACCAACGTTGTATCCCAAACAAGCAATATATCACAGTAATTAGATGAAATTAGTTCCAAGCAGACTGAATTTTGTTATTTCAATCATAATATCAAAACCTGCTTCACCTGTTCAGATGGGTCCTTTTAGGAAAATCTCACTCCCTAACTATTGTACCAATTAGTCTTTATATTATGAAATTGTATGAACTTTCTTAAGAGAGAGATATATATAGTTTACATTGCATACTGCATAGTCATGGTTAAGTAAGCGTGACTGTTCCTCAGGGGTCGGTACTGGGACTGGTGCTGTTTAACATCTTTGTTGGTGACATGGATGTTGGAATGCAGTGCACCCTCAGCAAGTTTGCCGACGACACCAAGCTGTGTGGTGCGGTTGACACGTTGGAGGAAAGGGATGCCATCCAGAGGGACCTGGACAGGCTGGAGAGGTGGGCCCATGCAAACTTCATGAAGTTCAACAAGGCCAAGTGCAAGGTCCTGCGTGTGAGCCAGGGCAACCCCATGCACAAATACAGGCTAGGCAGAGAATGGATTGAGAACAGCCCCAAGGAGAAGGACTTGGGGGTATTGGTGGATGAGAAGCTCAACATGAGCTGGTAATGTGTGCTCACAGCCCAGAAGGCCAACCGTATCCTGGGCTGCATGAAAATAAGCGTGGCCAGCAGGTCGAGGGAGGTCATTCCCCCCCTCTCCTCTGCTCTCGTGAGACCCCACCTGGAGTACTGCATCCAGCTCTGGGGTCCCCAGCACAAGAAGGACATGGACCTGTTGGAGTGGGTCCAGTGGAGGGCCACAAAGATGATCAGAGGGCTGATGATCCCCTCTCCTATGAAGACAGGCTGAGAGAGTTGGGGTTGTTCAGCCTGGAGAAGAGAAGGCTCCAGGGAGACCTTATAGCAGCCTTCCAGTATCTGAAGGGTGCCTACATGAAAGATGAAGAGGGACTTTTTACAAGGGCATGTAGTGATAGGACAAGGGGGAATGGCTTCAAACTGAAATGGGGTATATTTAGATTAGATATCAGGAATAAATTCTTCACTATGAGGGTGGTGAGTCACTGGAACAGGTTGCCCAGGGAAGTTGTGGATGCCCCATCCCTGGAAGTGTTCAAGGCCAGGGTGGACAGGGCTTTGAGCAACCTGGTCTAGTGGGAGGTGTCCCTGCCCATGGCAGGGGGGTTGGAACTGGATGATCTTCAAGGTCCCTTTCAACCTAAACCATTCTATGATTTTATAATTATTAATACCCTGTATTGTTGCAAAAGCTCTTCTGTTAGTGGCTGGTGTAGTCTGCACGCATAGCACCAGTTTATATGTCCAGAGGCACCTTCCCTAGTTATACTTCCCCAACTCTAACCCTGTCAACAATGTTCCCAATGACCTTTAAAACCATTATTAGTACACCTTCCCAGATGTCATGGACCACATTTGTTACAGGGTAACGGAAGCCAACCATGCTGCAGGATTGGTGGGGTTCTGCGTGGCTGGCAGTTATTAATTTCACTGATTTTCCTTAGGAATTTGTTTAATGTGTGAGTGATGAATCCAGTTCTCTTTCCCTGTAACTTTTACAGCAAAATAGGAAGTTAATAGCACAGTATATGGACCCTCCCATTTTGGGTCCAACTTAATTTTGTGAGAGTGGATTTTTATCATTACTGTATCCTCAGATTGCATATCATGTACTTGTGTTCCTGCTGGTAATGGTTGAAACCATTGGGCTTGTGCTCTATTTTCTTGTAGGTGTTTTTGTATTCCCAATACAAATTTGGTAATTTTTTTCATCTAAGAGGCTGGTCCTAGCGGGGACAAAGGTCCCAGGTACAGCTAAATGCCTGCCAAACACTGTTTCTGCTGGTGACAACCCTAGAGATTGGCAAGGGGTATTTCTAATATCCCATAGCACTATTCCTAAAGCTTCAGACCATTATAAACCCACTTGACTTCAAGTTTGAGCAATTTTTAAGAGTCCTATTCATTCTTTCCACCTGTCCTGAGGACTGCAGATGACATGGAACACATAGCTGTCGCTGTATTCCTAAACTTTTATAAATGTTGTTTAGTACTCCTGCTGAAAAACCCCTGTCGGATTCTATGGTTTCAAGTGTTCCGTCTTTCACAGCCTCCCAACTTTCTCATTGAGCCCGTTCTTCCTGAGTGACCTCTGCATATATTTGGGCTGGATTATTGATCTCTGGCCAATCATTAGTAGAGGGAGTTGTTATGGCAGTACACTCATATATAGGTTGGTGGGCAGAAGCTTTTGCTGCTCTATCTGCCAATTCATTATTCCTTTCAGTATCTCTGGATTCTTTGGTATGAGCTGGACAGTGTACTACAGCGATTTCCCTTTGAAATTTAATAGCTTCCAGCAGCATTCGGATTTCAGTCCCGTTAGAAATATTTTTTCCCACCGAGGTAAGGAATCCTCATTCTTTCCATAACATACCCGTTGTATGACACACTCCAAAGGCATATTTAGAGTCAGTATAAATAGTTACTTGCTGATTATGTCCCCACCAGGCTGCTCTTGCTAATACCGTTACTTCAGCCCCTTGAGCACTCACCGAGGGTTGTAGAAATTCTGCTTCAAGTACCTCTAAGTTTCTCACCACTGCATAGCTTGTGTGTCATTTTCCATTCACGTAGTACAAAGATCCATTGGTGAAAAGGGTTAGGTCCAAGTTTGTGGAGAGATTCTTAAATGAGAAAAGGCATGGTTTAGTTCTGGTGAGCAACCCAGGGTTTGAACTAAGCACCCAGACTGAGGGAGAAAAGATCTAAGTAAACAAGAAAGGTGACATCACCCTGCCCGGGAGAAAAGTTAAACAGAGGTGCGTGAACAGAGGGTCTTAGCCAATCGGGTTGGGGGGCGTTGTATGTGAACAGGGGAGCTGGACCAATCATAGCGTTGTTGAATATGCATGCTTTGCTGCGAGTCTATATATACTCTGCTAAAATATGCAATAAACGAGGACGATCATACTCACATTGAGATTGCGTCGTTACTCCGGTTCCAATCCCACTCCGACATCTGGTAGCAGAGGATGTCAACTGTAACCCTTCAGCAGGACTGAGGTCTCCGAGACTGTGGTAAGCAGCTAGAGGAGGGGAGTGGGAAACACGGCTGGAAGGAGTGCTGCTCGGGAGCATAGACTAGGGCAGACACGGTTCGAGGTGGCCTCTCGCCTTCCAGGTTTAAAAAGGTGAAGTTGCTATCATGGAGCTTGAAGCAACAGCGACGCTGCTCGCAAGTATCCTCTCTAAGAGAGGGATTGAGGCAGCGCCGCAACAGCTGATTAAGCTGATTAAGTTGGGACAACGATGGGGGCATTTTAAAGATACGCATATGATGTTTTCCCCCATGAAGTGGCGATCTTTCGGTGATATAATGTGGGAAAAAAACGATAACCGGGAACGAGAAAGAGGAGAAGGAGATAAAGGCTGTTTGCGAGTTCTGGTGCACCGTGTTATCTTTCAAGGCCATGAAGGCGGAGAGGGAGGTAGCCTGTGCCGCCGCTCAAATGCTGGGTCCAGACCCGAATAGAGCAGAATATAAGAGCACTGAAACGAAACCTGGTGCGTGGGCACGGTTCTTCGGGCGGCCGGCGGTGAAAGGGATGACTGGAGTTACGTGTAAAACTGTTGCCGAGGTCCGCACGGGCGCCGACCCTGCTCCGGCGACACAAAGGGCGGAAGTCGCCGCTCCCGAGCCGAGGCAGCCGACTGAACAAAACACGGAAGTGGCGCCTCAGGAGACCCGAGATGGGGTGCGGCCACAGTCGCCGTCGCAGCCAGGAGGACAAGCCTGTCGGCCCGTGCCTTCGGCCCCTCCTCTGCCCCCCTCCACTGACTCATCTGATCCTGCAACACCACCTGTTGACGACTGCCAGGATCAGTCACATGAGAATACAGATAAAGTGTTAAGAACAGTACTGCAACGTCTTGATAACCTGGACTTACAATTAAAGGGCACGACGTTACAGGCCGAACACCCCTTGATGCGCAAAGAAGAACTGAACCCTCCTTCCTACTCTGAAGCCCTGCCAGCACCTCTGAAGCCTAAATGGTGGAGCGGAATCATTAGAGACGCTATCTTGGAGGGACAGTGGACTGCCGCTGCCAGCTTAGGTAATACCTCGCAGTTGGCTTTTCCAGTGATTCAGGATCAACAAAATGGCACCGCGAAATGGCAGCCGCATGACTGGAAGATCCTGCAACAAGCTCGTACAGACTTTACTAGGAGACATCTAATGGGTGCGCAACTGCATTGGCATTTCAAACACCGCAATTGCACCATTAACGGAACTGTTACGAGGACGACAACCAGCCGACATCGTCACACTGTCAACAACACAGCGAGCCGCATTGCAACAAATTCTACAGAAACTACAAGAGGCATGGTCAGCCCAGCGTATCCTTGAGTTGCCAATTTCTCTTTTAATTTGTAATACTGTTGAATCGCCGTATGCGGTTATTTGTCAGTGGCAAACAGGAAAGGGGGAAATTCTCCCCCGCCCCACCTGTGCCACTGACAAATCATCAGGTGACAAATCATCAGGAGACATGTTTAAGATTTTAGAATGGGTCTTTTTAAGAGTACAACCCAAGTCTAGCATTCAAACAAGACCGGAGGCAATAGGGGAGTTGATCAGGAAGGGCAGAACAAGAATCATAGAGATTAGTGGAACGGAACCTGATGATGTCAGTATTCCAGTGAATGGTGCCGATTTAGAATGGTGGTTGCGTAACTCAACTTCCATCCAAGAAGCATTAATAGGCTATAATGGTCGTATACATTCGCAACAACCAAAAGGGAAAATGTGGCAAGTATTAAAACGAAATCAGTGGATGACAAAAACAAAAGTCAGGCGAGAACCACTGGCTGATGGTCTCACAGTGTATACAGACGCTGGAAAGCGGCTTTGCTGTGCGGTGTGTGTCTGGCAGGATAAAGGACGATGGTGCCAGCACATACTGGAGGGGCAGCCACAAGACTCCCTTCAAACATTAGAACTTACTGCGGTAGTCTGGGCACTAACCAACTGGCTAACAGCCCCCTTAAATGTAGTAACAGACTCCCTGTATGTGGCTGGGGTAGTGCCGCGACTAGAAGATGCCCTCCTTAGGGAAACAACCAACCCAAGGTTGGGAAAATTATTTATCCAGCTGAGATCCACTTTGGGTCAACGAACTGCATCTTGTTGTATCATCCATATTCGCAGCCATCAGTTGAATTTAGGTTTAGGATTGGGTAATCAAATTGTCGATAACCTGGTCAGTGCAGTGCGACATTTACCTCCAATTGACAAATTTCAGCAAGCCAGACAAAGTCATGACAACTTCCATCAAAATGCTAAAGGTTTAAAAAGGCAATTTGGATTAACCGAAAATGAAGCACGCTCTATTATACGCGCATGCTCTAGGTGTGGGAATCATGGACCAGGAGTGGGACTAGGGGTGAACCCGAAAGGGTTAAAGGCACTGGAAGTATGGCAAATGGATGTAACACACTTTACAGAATTTGGCCGATTGAAATATGTACATGTTACAATTGATACTTTTTCAAAAATGATATGGGCTACAGCATTACCAGGGGAAAAAGCGCATCATGTATGCAAGCATTTACTTGCATGCTTTGCCGTGTTAGGAGTGCCCCAACAGATTAAAACAGACAACGGGCCTGCATATATTAGTCAAAAGGTGAGAACTTTTCTATTGAGATGGGGAATTAAGCACGTAACAGGAATACCCCACTCACCAACCGGGCAAGGCTTGGTTGAGCGAACCCATCAAGTGCTAAAAGATTATCTAAATAAGCAAAAGGGTGAAGACACAGATGCACAACAGCGATTACACAGGGTATTGTTTACACTAAATTACTTGTGTCTTATGGGCGATCAAGAGGAACCGCCAGTAGTGATACACCATCAAAACATTAAGCTGAATAGTACCACTACCCTACCTAAATTTATGGTAAATTATAAAGACCCGACCACTGGAGCATGGGTGGGACCAGTGCCAGTCATTTTTAATGGTTGAGGGTACATGTGTGTCTCTACAGGAACAGGCCCAGTGTGGGTCCCGAGCAGAGCGATAAAACCAGCATTGGAAAGACGACGGACAGACCAAGACCAGGAGATGGCGCAACAAAATGGGCCCAAAGAATCTTAAGAGCTTGCTAATAAGTAGCTGCGTCCTTCTTTTGGATGCAGAAACAGCAGGGCTTGTTCACCCCTGCAGTTTCAAAGGAATGTCTGGGTGGCTTTGGCAAATATGACCGGTCAAGATTCCATCTGCCTATCCACAGCATCACCCGAGAATCCATTTTCCACCTGTCTAGTCGGTCTTCCGTCTGACCAATGGCCTTCCAACTTACAAACACAATTCCTAGGTATTGGCTCTGCAACTCTTGCTGATAGCCGGGATGGATGGGCTGCATATCTGCCACCCCTCCATGCCGAGCCGCAAGAGCTAGAACTTGTAGGATCACTCATGATAGATAGCTGTGTGTACTACACAAACAATTTTTGCCTTGGGTTTTTTGCACTAGGAGTAGCAGCAGCACACGCTTTAACCACGCTTAATAAATTAGGATATTGGCTTGCTAAACAATCTAACGCTACACTCCAGAATAAGGCTGCCATAGATTTTTGTTATTAACGCATGTCATGGGTGTGAAGACTTTTGACGGGATGTGTTGTATGAACCTCTCAGACCACTCCAAATCAGTACACCAAAGCATCAGAGAATTGTATCAAGGAATACAAAAGCTGAGAAAAGATGATGAATGGGGATGGTTGAATCAAATACTATCAGATTGGGGAATCAAAAGTTGGATAGCCATGATTGTGAAAACTAGCTTGCTTATATTGCTCATTGTAGTTGTTATAATATCAGTTGTATTATGTATCTTCTCTTGTCTACAGCGCATGCTCATGAAAATTGTGCACCAAGCCTGGGTTGCTCAAAAAGAAGAAGGGGGAATTGTGGAGAGATTCTTAAATGAGAAAAGGCATGGTTTGGTTCTGTTGAGCAACCCAGGGTTTGAACTAAGCACCCAGAGTGAGGGAGACAAGATCTAAGTAAACAAGAAAGGTGACATCACCCTGCCCGGGAGAAAAGTTAAACAGAGGCGCGTGGACAGAGGGTCTTAGCCAATCGGGTTGGGGGGCGTTGTACGTGAACAGGGGAGCTGGACCAATCATAGCGTTGTTGAATATGCATGCTTTGCTGCGAGTCTATATATACTCTGCTAAAATATGCAATAAACGAGGACGATCATACTCACATTGAGATCGCGTTGTTACTCTGGTTCCAATCCCACTCCGACACAAGTTCTCTAGAGGTTGATCCCACAGATCTTCTTGTAGGCGGCTGGAGTGAAACACTACCTTAGCACAATCGTGATGCAGTTCACCATGGGAGGAAACAGGCAGTAAAGTTGCCGGATTCAAAACAGTACATCTTTTAAAAGTAGTATTATCTGCATTTAAAATAGTTCATTCACAACCATGTGCTCTTTGTGGGGACAATGCTTGTGTAGCATGTCATTTAAGAATCAGTTCTACTTCATGCAGGACATACACGGTTGTTGGGTGACCCAGAACTAATGGTCTGCTCATTTTTATGGTAGTTGCCGTTGCTGCTATCGCTTTAACACAGGAATTATTCCCTACTGCTACAGGATCCAGTTGATTTGAGTAATAAGCCACAGGGCAGCCATGTGGAGCTAGCTTTTGAGTAAGGACTCCACTGGTAACTCCTTTGTTCTCATGCACAAATAGTTCAAAGGACTTGGTGTAATCCGGCAATCCCAGTGCTGGAGAAGTTAAAGCTCCTTTTATAGCTTAGAAAGCCTATTCTCTCTCTGGACCTCAACATATAGGCTCCACTTCCTCTGCCTTGGTAGCTTCTGTCAATGGTTTACTTAACTTCCCTAGCCCCAGTATCCAGGGTCTCCAGTATCCTACTGCACCTAAAAATCTTTGTAGTTGTTTCTTTGTTACCAGTTGAGGTATTTCTACAGTAGCCTGGACCTGTTCTGGATCTACTAATCTTTGTCCTTTTAATATAAATCCTAAATATTTTATTTCCTGCTGACACAGCTGAAGCTTAGAGAGAGACACATGGTGACCTTTTTCTGCTAAAGCAGTACATCATAGACAAATAGCATCTTTCAAAGCAATCTTGGTATGTCTTGCTGGCAAGTAACAAATCATCTACATATCGTACAAGTATAGAATCTTGTCGTGGTTTAACCCCAGCTGGCAACTAGGCACCACACAGCTGCTTGCTCACTCCCCCCACTTCCTTCTTCTTCCCCCAGCTTTTTTTTATTGCTGAGCATGATGTCATGTGGCATGGAATATTCCTTTGGGCAGTTGGGGTCAGCTCTCCCAGCTGTGTCCCCTCCCAACTTCTTGTGCACCCCCAGCCTACTCGCTGGTGGGGCAATATAAGGAGCAGAAAAGGCCTTGACTCTGTGTAAGCACTGCTCAGCAATAACTAAAATACCCCTATATTATCAATACTGTTTCCAGCACAAATCCAAAACATAGCTCCATAAAGGCTACTATGAAGAAAATTAACTCTATCCCAACCAAACCCAGCACATCTAGCTGCTTGGGAGCTGTGAATTCAGGGAGAGGTGTTTGAGGCATGTGGGTGTGCTCTGGTTATTGTGGTGTGGGGTTTTTGTGGTGTGTGTGAGATGAAGTTTGTTATTCTGAGACCTTGATGTCATGAGAAATAAACAGTGTTTTTAAATTTTTTTTTTTTTAATTAAAAGTCTTATATTTGTTACCTGGTAATATAGGATTTGTGTACATGCACTTTTAGGTCCTATAGCATACTGTAGATTACAGATAATCCCTCAATTCCCCTGAATTTTATTGTATTCATATTATTTTTATTGCTTTGTATGTAGCAGAGTCAAAACAGGACTGGAAAAAAAAAGTTTGGGTTTTTTTTCTGTAAATTGTCATGACTTAAATGGTTACCTGGCCTGCAGGTGTATAAATTCCGTTTTGGTGGGTCTGCAGGATTCCTTAATACACAAGGACATGGAGGTTTTATTTTCTAAACGTCTTTATTATACATTACTACAAATTACTATTAGTAAAGTGAATATATATATTATTTTTTCAACAGTAGCAGCAATCAAATATTTTAATACTACAAAATTACCACTAGTAATGCAGCAAATATACTTATGATTAATTACTTATATACATATGTGTATATGTATATTTTATATTCAAAGTGTTACTGGTACCATGCTCATCAAACCGATTCCAGGTGTGGGGTCAATCAAAACCAATCCCAGAAGTGGAGCCAATTGACAATGGACACTTCAAAGGTGATCTGCATCATGGAGTTCAGAGTCAGCCAGGCATCCCCAGTGAGGGTCCGATCTGTCTAGGAGATCTCATAGAAAGGGATCATGCACACAGATTTCTCAGGGGCTCCATTTTGGGTAGAAAAGTCATTTTTATATTGCAGAGACATAAGGGGGTGTAGGACACCACCACCTGGAGCAGTCAATAGATGTTGCTAATTTCTGTTTTCTATCTGGGACAGCCAATAGGCGATGATGTTTTCTGTTCTCTCAGACCAATTATTTTTTCCAGACTGTTTTTTTGTTCTTTCAGCTAGAACAGCCAATAGCAGTTGCCAATTCCTACTTTCTCAGGATGCTTCCCCCGTTTTCCAGACTATTTTTTGCCTTTCCAGACAATAAGTTGCTGTTTCAGTTCCTTGTTTTTGTACTTACTGATGATCTCTCAGGACGTCTCTGTTTTTTAGATACCCAGCTGCACTTTGAAGATGCCAGCTGCACTTCTCAAGGATGCTTCTGGTTCACAGGCCTAGTTCCCAGGCAAACAGTTCCCTAGCAGTTCCCAGGCTGGCAGACATCTTCTGTCAGTTCCTTTGTGCAGTATTTTTCCCATTACAATCAGGTCAACTTTATGGCTGCTTCCATCATAAATGCATACCTGAAAGTCCACTTTGTGAAACAAGTGACAATTGGAGTGTTACTTTGGGTGACTGTACTTCACACTTTTTCAGGCTTGGTCTTATGGACTCCTGATGGACCCAGGAGGACTTAAAGGGGAAACGGGTCTTTGGATGTTGAAATGAAAGCTTCAGAAATAGTCCTAAGAGATAAATGGGAAAGTATCTTGCTGCATTGATGCAAGCTTTTCCACTGTTGTATCTGTTATTTACTGGCTGTTTTAGCATCCCTCTTGATACATTTCCGCATTTGCTATTTTGACCATCACTCTACACATGTAAATTTCCATGCTTTTGCACACAATTGCTGTTGAAATGAAAAAGTTTCTCTATGTGGAGACATCAGATATATGCATCTTTTTCTCATTTCCTGCTGATTTAAAATGGGGACAAGAGTGCTGGCTTATAGTAGGCTTGAAGAAAGTGAATTAACATCTAGTTTAAGAAGAGTTGATACTTGCTCTAAAAATACTGCACTTACTTCTTTAAAGAAAGTGAGTATGTTGGATTTTGTATGCTCATATGTTTGTGCTTTGCCCTTGTGAAGTAAGGGCTGTAAATGTATAGTGCTCAGGATGCTAAACTAGGGCAAAGAGTTGAGACTTGGGCCTGCTTGTGTACTCCTGCTCTTGATGTGCTCTCTCTGCTGGTCTAACTGCTCTTTAGCGACACCCTGAGATAATACCATCTAGCTTAGGGCACATACAGTGGTAGCATAGCTGACAAATATAAAGTAGTGAGCTGAAGAAAAAAGATCTAGTTTTTTTGGAAGGGGAAATGAGCTTTTTATTTGGGCCGAAGAGTGCTGAGAGATTTGATATTCAGTCAGAAAACTTTGGGATACAGTAAAAGATTCAGAGGTGAGAAAGAGTAAGCAACCACTCAGTAAATTCCTCTCACCAGCTGAATTTGGCATAAAGTTTCTGATGATGTCCATGTTACTGGAAGAGTGCACCTTTATTTGGGGGAATAAATAATATTCATTAAATTGGTTAGACTTGTAAAAACTATTTTTTTTTAAAAAAAGATGTCAGATTGGGAGCATAACTCTAATTTCATTTCACTAATTGGAAATTAAATGCCACAAAATAGCATCTAGACTGTCATGAAAATTTCACAACTGGCCCGTGCAAACCAAGGAAAGAGTCTAGGACAGAAAGTATCAAATTAAAAGAATAATTCTTTTATTCATGCGCATGAGGTGTCCCATTCAAATTGAGGTGCCTGAATGCAGTTTTACACATAGTTCTTATACCATTCAAGTGTTCAGATAGAACATTATTTGACGAATCACTACTTACACACACACACTACTGTTTTGCAAAGCAACTATAATTCTATGGCATCATCATCCATCTGCTTTTTTCTTGATCTTGATGTCCCTGGAGTCGGCCTTGCTACAGTTACTTATCTACAAAGCCAGATAATGGGAGAGGTTCACAGAGGTGTTAGAGGGGCTAGGATGCTGGCGTTATCTCTCGGTAGTCCGGGATATCCTTTATTCTTGATTGACGGCTTTAAGAGTACTTATCTTCAGGATGAAGGCTGTCCTTCTTGCAATGAGCTGGGATCCTTTAGTCATAAAATCATAGAATGGTTTGGATTGGAAGGAAACTTAAAGATCATCCAGTTCCAACCCCCCTGCCATGGGCAGGGACACCTCCCACTAGACCAGGTTGCTCAAAGCCCTGTCCACCCTGGCCTTGAACACTTCCAGGGATGGGGCATCCACAACTTCCCTGGGCAACCTGTTCCAGTGACTCACCACCCTCATAGTGAAGAATTTATTCCTGATATCTAATCTAAATATACCCCATTGCAGTTTGAAGCCATTCCCCCTTGTCCTATCACTACATGCCCTTGTAAAAAGTCCCTCTTCATCTTTCATGTAGGCACCCTTCAGATACTGGAAGGCTGCTATAAGGTCTCCCTGGAGCCTTCTCTTCTCCAGGCTGAACAACCCCAACTCTCTCAGCCTGTCTTCATAGGAGAGGGGATCATCAGCCCTCTGATCATCTTTGTGGCCCTCCACTGGACCCACTCCAACAGGTCCATGTCCTTCTTGTGCTGGGGACCCCAGAGCTGGATGCAGTACTCCAGGTGGGGTCTCACGAGAGCAGAGGAGAGGGGGGGAATGACCTCCCTCGACCTGCTGGCCACGCTTATTTTCATGCAGCCCAGGATACGGTTGGCCTTCTGGGCTGTGAGCACACATTACCAGCTCATGTTGAGCTTCTCATCCACCAATACCCCCAAGTCCTTCTCCTTGGGGCTGTTCTCAATCCATTCTCTGCCCAGCCTGTATTTGTGCATGGGGTTGCCCTGGCTCACACGCAGGACCTTGCACTTGGCCTTGTTGAACTTCATGAAGTTTGCATGGGCCCACCTCTCCAGCCTGTCCAGGTCCCTCTGGATGGCATCCCTTTCCTCCAACGTGTCAACCGCACCACACAGCTTGGTGTCGTCGGCAAACTTGCTGAGGGTGCACTGCATTCCAACATCCATGTCACCAACAAAGATGTTAAACAGCACCAGTCCCAGTACCGACCCCTGAGGAACACCACTCATCACTGTTCTCCACTTGGACATGGAGCCGTTTACTGCAATCCTTTCAGTGCGACCATCCAGCCATTTCCTTATCCACCGAGTGGTCCATCGGTCAAATCCATATTTCTCCAATTTAGAGACAAGGATGACATGCAGGACAGTGTAAAATGCTTTGCACAAGTCCAGGGAATAACATCCAGATGAATTACTCATATCCGTAGTGCTCAGCTTGTTTAGTTCTACTCGTATAGCCTTTATATTGATTATATGTGGGAACTTGTGATATTGATACTCTTGACGCTCCTTGGATCCTTTTTAGTAATACTTTATATATATTTACATCCATCAAGAACTAAAACAATTGTGCCAGAATGGGTGGTGACCCTAATAGGCCAACCCCAGGAACCATATACTCCCTGGGATTCTTCCATTTTTTAACACTTTTTATTAATAGCACAGCAGCTAACTCCAATCTGGCTATTGCCAAAGCAATACCAGACCAACTAAAATGGTGTTTCAAAATCGAATGGCTTTAAATTTATTGTTAGGCAGTAAAGGGGGTGTTTGTGCAGCTATTAATCATTCTTGCTGTCTCTATGTCAATAACATGGGCAAAGTGATAACAGATGCTAACTATTCAATTGTTAGTTTCCCATCTACACCCAGGCCCCTCAAAAGATTGGTGGGAAACACTATTCAGCCATTGGGGACTTAATTCATAGAATCATAGAATCGTTATGGCTGGAAAAGACCTTTAAGATCATCAAGTCCAACCGTTATCTAACTCTACCAGGCCCACTTCTAAACCATGTCCCTGAGCACCATATCTAGACGGCTTTTAAATACATCCAAGGATGGTGATTCAACCACTTCCCTGGGCAACCTGTTCCAGTCTTTGATAACCCTTTCAGTGTAGAAGTTTTTCCTAATGTCTAACCTAAACCTCCCCTGGCGCAACTTGACGCTATTTCCTCTTGTCCTATTGTTTGTAACTTGTGAGAAGAGACCAACACCCACCTCTCTACAACCTCCTTTCAGGTAGTTGTAGAGAGCAATAAGGTCTCCCCATCAGCCTCCTTTTCTTCAGACTAAACAACCCCAAGTCCTTCAGTCGCTCCTCATAAGACTTGTTCTCAAGACCCCTCACCAGCTTTGTTGCCCTTCTCTGGACCCTCTCCAGCACCTCAATGTCCTTCTTATACTGTGGTGCCCAAAGCTGAACACAGTGTGGCCTCACCAGTGCCGAGTACAGGGGGAAGATCGCTTCTCTAGCCCTGCTGGCTACACTATTCCTGATGCAGGCCAGGATGCCATTGGCCTTCTTGGCCACCTGGGCACACTGCTGGTTCATGTTCAGATGGCTGTCAATCAACACCCCCAGGTCCTTTTCTGCCAGGCAGTTTTTCAGCCACTCCTCCCCAATGGGGTTGTTGTGGCCCAAGTGCAGGGCTTGGCACTTGGCCTTTTTGAAGCTCATACTGTTGGCCTCAGTCCATTAATCCAGCCTATCCAGGTCCCTCTGAAGACCCCTCCTACCCTCAAGCAGATCAACACTCCCACCTAACTTGGTGTCATCCGCAAATTTACTGAGGGTGCTCTCAATCCCCTCGTCGAGATCATTAAGAAAGATATTAAACAGGAGTGGCCCCAACACTGAGCCCTGTGGAACACCACTAGTGACCGGCCGCCAACTGGATTTAACTCCATTCACCACCATGCTCTGGGCTCAGCCATCCAGCCAGTGTTCAATCCAGCAGAGTATAGACCTGTCCAAGCATTGGGTAGCCATTTTTTTCATGAGAATGCTGTGGGGAACAGCATCGAAGGCTTTACTGAAGTCTCGGTAAATAACATCCACAGCCTTTCCCTCATCTACCAAGCAGGTCACCTTGTCATAGAAGGAGATCAGGTTCATTAAGCAGGACCTGTCCTTCATGAACCCGTGTTGACTGGGCCTGATTGTCTGGTTGTCCTGTAAATAGTATGTAATGGCACTCAAGATTATCTGCTCCATAAGCTTCCCCGGCACTGAGGTCAGACTGACAGGTCTGTAGTTTCCCAGATCCTCCCTCTGGCCCTTCTTGCAGATGGGCATCATATTTGCTAATCTCCATTCCATTGGGACCTCCTCAGTTAGCCAGGACTGCTGATAAATTATGAAGAGTGGTCTGGTGAGCACATCCGCCAACTCCTTCAGCACTCTTGGGTGTAACCCATCTGGCCCCATAGACTTGTGCATGTCTAGGTGGTGCAGCAGGTCACTGACCATTTCCTCTTGGATTACGGAAGTCTCATTCTGTTCCCCATCCCTGTCTTCCAGCTCAAGGGGCTGGGTACCCAGCAAACAACTAGTCCTGCTATTAAAGACTGAGGCAAAGAAGGCATTTAGTGCCTCAGCCTTTTCCTCATCCTTAGTCTCTGTCTTTCCCCCTGCATCCAGTAAAGGAGAAAGATTATCCCTAGTCCTCCTTTCAGTGTAAATGTATTTACAGAAGCATTTTTATTGTCTTTTACAGCAATAGCCAGATTGAGTTCTAGTTGGGCTTTGGCCCTTCTAATTTTCTCCTTGCATAGCTTCACTGTGTCTTTGTAGTCCTCTTGAGAGGCCCGCCCCCTTTTTCAAAGGCCATAAACCCTCCTTTTGTTCCTGAGTTCCAGCCAAAGCTCTCTGTTCAGCCAGGCCGGTCTTCTACCCCGCCGGCCCGTCTTTCGGGACGTGAGGATAGCCTGTTCCTACGCCTTTAAGACTTCCTTCTTGAAAAATGTCCAGCCTTCCTGGACTCCTTTGCTCTTCAGGATGGCCTCCCAAGGGACTCTGCCAATCAGTCTCCTGAACAGGCCAAAGTCTGCCCTATGGAAATCCAAGGTGGCAGTTCTACTAACCCCCCTCCTTACTTCACTGAGAATCAAAAACTATTATTTCATGATCGCTGTGCCCAAGATGGCCTCCAACCATTACATCTCCTACAAGTCCTTCCCTGTTAACAAGCAGCAGGTCCAGGAGGGCACCCTCTCTAGTTGGCTCCTTCACCAGCTGTGTCAGGAAGTTATCCTCCACACACTCCAAGAGCCTCTGGGACTGTTCCCTCTCTGCTGTATTGTATTCCCAGCACACATCTGGGAAGTTGAAGTCCCCCACGAGAACAAGAGACAGTGATCGTGAAACCTCTCCCATTTGCTTATAGAGTATTTTGTCGGCCTCATCTTCCTGATTTGGCAGTCTGTAACAAACTTCCACCATGATATCTGCCTTGTTGGCCTTCCCCTTGATTCTTACCCATAGACACTCAACCTTATCATCACTGTCATTAAGTACTAGACACTCATAACTCTCCCTGACATAGAGGGCCACTCTCCTTCCTTGCCTGTCCCTTCTAAAAAGGTGGTAGCCATCAATTGCAGCACTCCAGTCACGCAAGTCGTCCCACCACATTTCCATGATGGCAACTATATCATAGTTTTCTTGCTGCACAATGGCCTCCAGTTCCTCCTGCTTGTTGCCCATGCTGCGTGCATTGGTATAGATGCACTTCAGCTGGGCTAATGATCCTGCCACCTTCTTGGAGGGAGAAGCCCTAATTACCACCAGATCAGTCTCAGATGCTTCCATAGTTATCAGCCTATCATCTTTTGTGTTTTTGCAGGGATTACCATTCTCCATCTCCCCTGAGATGGCTGACTGTAAGACCTTACTACCACACTGTCCCACAGGTACCAGCATGCCACTCCCAGGCTCATCACTAGCAAGCCCAGTTTTACCCCTATCCCCCTTCAAGGAGGGATAGTTATCAAGCCACTCTTATTCTTTTACTTCCTGTAGTTGTTATGCTTTTATTGTTCAGTTGCTTTTTTCAATGTGTTCAGACTTAGAATCACAGAATTTTCAGAGTTGGAAGGGACCTCTAGAGATCATCTAGTCCAACTCCCCTGCCACAGCAGGATTGCCTAGAGCACATTACTCAAGACTGCACCCAGGCAGGTCTTGAAAATCTCCAGAGAAGGGGACTCCCCAACCTCCCTGGGCAGCCTTTTCCAATGCTCTGTCACCCTAACCATAAAGAAGTTTTTCCGTGTATTTGAACAGAACTTCCTATGTTCCAACTTATGCCCGTTGCCCCTTGTCCTGTCACTGGGAACCACTGAAAAGAGTCTGGCTCCATCCTCCTTCAACCCACCCTTTAGATACTTGTATGCCAAAATAAGGTCTCCCCTCAGCCTTCTCTCCAGGCTAAAGAGTCCCAGCTCTCTCAGCCTTTCCTCATAAAGGAGATGCTCCAATCCCTCAATCATCTTTGTTGCCCTACGCTGGACTCTCTCCAGTAGTTCCCTGTCTCTCTTGAACTGGGGAGCCCAGAACTGGACACAGTATTTCAGTTGTGGCCTCACCAGGGCAGAGTAGAGGGGGAGAATGACCTCCCTCGACCTACTGGCCCCACTCTTCCCTATGCAGCCCAGGATTCCATTGGCCTTCCTGGCAACAAGGGCACATTGCTGGCTCATGGATAATTTACTATCTACCAGGACCCCCAGATCCTTCTCCTCAGAACTGCTTCCCAGCAGATCCACCCCTAACATAGAGGGCCACCCCACCACCTCTCCCTCCTTGCCTATTCCTTCTGAAAAGTTGGTAACCATCAATCACAGCACTCCACTTGTGTGAGTCTTCCCAACACGTTTCTGTTATGGCAACTATATCATAGTTTCCTCCTGTTTATCCCCCATGCTGCATGCATTAGTGTAGATGCACTTCAGCTGGGCTAATTGTCCTGCCACTTTTTTGGGGGGACAAGCCCTAATTCCTACCTGATCCTGCTCAGACACTTCTGTAGTTACCAAATTATCACTACCCCTCATGTATTTGCTGCCACATAAATCACCATCCCCCACTATCACTGTGACAGACTGCAAGACCTTGCTAGCACTTTTACCCAGAAGCACTGGCATGCTGCTCCCAGGCACCACTTTAGTAATCCTGGTTTCATTCCCATCCCCCTTCAAACCTAGTTTAAAGCCCTATGAATGAGCCCTGCTAATTCTTGTCCCAGGATCTTTCTTCCCCTTTGGGTTAGGCTTTCCCCACCTGTTGCCAGCATGCCTGGTTTCCTGTAGATGAACCCATGATCAAAGAAACCAGAGTTCTGCTGGATGCACCAGTCTCAGAGCCAGGAGTTAATTTGCTGGCTCCTCCTATTTATTTCCTCATCAACCCCTGCAACTGGTGGGATAGAGGATAATGCTGTTTGTGCCCCTGATCTCTTGACCAGCTGTCTCAGGGCCCTGAAGTCATTCTTCATTGTCCTTAGACTTCTGGTAGCTACCTCATCACCACCTACTTGGAATATCAGGAGTGGGTAGTAATCTGATGTCTGAACCAAGGAAGGGAGTTTTGTCCATATGTCCTTGATTCTGACCCTAGGGAGGCAGCTGACTTCCCTATGGGATGGGAAGTCATTCTTCATTGCCCCTTGACTCATTTAAGAAACATAATACTTAGGAGCATGCAAGAGTATAGATGTATCCCTCCTGATGACCCTTTATAAGGCAGGTGTGCCTATAAAAACAAAAGGGGGGGGTTGTTGTGCAATTTGGCAGACTACTTATAAAGAACTTGCTTAGCATAAATTGCTTAGTGTTAGTAGCTAAATTTGCTGAACCCTTATGCCACAAGCTGTCAACTTTCACCCAGATATGCTACACTTTTACCTAGTTAAAGGAGGCCCCATAGCTGGTTCGAGCTGGAAGATAAGGAAGCAAGGAAGGCTGCTATAATTGTCAGCTGATACAGCAACCTTAGAGATAAAAGAAATGGCCTGCCTAGAGACAATGAAGGAACCCAATGAAGAATGGGAAGACTCCTGATCCCAATATTATTACTGGTCAGAACTGTCATGTGAGGGGTGGGGAATTTAGATCACAAGGGTATAATTGCCCAGGGATTTCTTTGTTTGGGGCCCTCTTCAGAGGTACCTGGCTTGAGTTGCTCTGCTTGTTGGATAAATAAACCACTTACTCAGTGGATTGGCTACTCTTCTTCAAGCAGGAACTTAGGGCTGAGCCTTGTTGATGGTGGCATAATTCCTGCAGGTGGAGTAATTCCCTCAACACAGGCCAAGGAAGTTGACAGTGGCATAATTCCTGGTAGGTTGTTGCGTTAAAGGGCAAAGTAATTTGGCAGAAAATAAACCCTCTTGCGTTCCAGCCTGCATCAGAGGGGCTGGGGGTGGCTCGGCTTAGATTCTGAGTGATGCCTGATTCAGCGTTAAAAGTCCGGTTGTGTTTAATATGTATATTGAACTATCATGATTACAGATGCACTAATAACACCATACACAATTCAATCTAGCAGCATTCCATGAACTAGCATGGCCACACTTAAGGAGTTGGGTTGCATTCACTATGAACTCTCACGGCTAGATTAATGAAAAGTGTAGTTTATTGTAGCAACAGATGCACAAAGTTCTTTCGGATTGCCTGTGATAAAGTTACTGTCTGCAAAGCACATGCAAATACTAAAGATGTTAGTAATATAGCCTGGCTACAAATGCGTTAAGATATAAAACAACTCTATAGAGATTTCTAAGTTTCCTGGGGAAGCACTCTGTATAGCCAAGTGTTTGAATCTTTCTCACAAGCACCCTTATAGGGGGGAAGAGAGGCTCAGCCCGTCAACTGATCCCAGAAGTCAGGGGTGGTCAGCAATGGTATTTCCCTGACTGTGGTGGTATGTTCCCTGACACCCCTCCTCTCTGAAGCTATTTTTATACTATCTTTTACCTTTCAGGTGGAGCTTGAGGGACTCTAGTCATACATACTTTTGTTATGATTGGTGTAAAATTCTCTTGCTTTGCTTTTAAAGGTATAGACTACGAAAAATACAGAGCGCAGGCTCCGTGAGGAGTGGTTGCATCTTGGAGGCAGGTGACTTTTGGGATGGAGGTGTGTTTTGGTATTATAATGACATTAGAATGAGTAAAGTTCACCCAAAGGATAGCATTTTGTCAAAAAATGACAGATGGCTGGCTCAGGGTAACAATTAGGCAGCTTATTAGTTCCATAAGACCTTCAAGGGTTCCATTTGACCCTCAAGTTCCCATTTTATCACAGAGTTTGGCTGCAGTGTCTCCACTCTGCTCCATCCCCTGCGCCATTTCTCTTAGAGTTAGCACACCAGACTCCCCCGATGTCACCAACATCTAAGGTTGCCTAGGGAACCTCTGTGGAATGTATCCCTTGCACACCAGCTGCACTCTACCCTGAACGTTATGTCGATGCTATACCTTTCTTTAAAATGTGAATATAAGTTTAATTTCTAAGTCACCTCCAGCAATTATTCCACATAGGTGGCGTAATTTCCTCCACATGGCATACAGGGCTGCAGTGGCACTGGGTGTGAGAGGGCTATCAAACTGCTTGCACTCCTTCTAGGACTCCATCCTAACAGTCTTGCCACTGTGACGGGGTCTCCTGGCGGTGACTACTGCCACGTCATCACACTTCTTACGCCGGTGTTGGCGGCACTCAGCATCTCAGAGGATGTGGAAGGGGTCAGACTTGTCATCCAGGAGCTGGTAAAAGCGGTTGGTGACAACACAACTGAAGATCTCCTGCATGACGACAGCCAACGGACTACCTACCACACCCTTCACAGAATCACAGATTCACAGAATGGTCAGAGTTGGAAGGGACCTCTGGAGATCATCTAGTCCAACCCCCCTGCCAGAGCAGGGACACCTACAGCAGGTTGCACAGGATGGCGTCCAAGGCGGGTTTTGAATGTCTCCAGAGTGGGAGACTGTTTTGCCAATTGATGGGTCAGCAGAAAGGACACAGACACCAAGTTGAAAAGATAAGCTTATTTTACTTTAGTTAAAAGCAGCATAAAGAATAAGCAAGATAATGCACCTAATCATTACTACATAGAGTTAACTACAGTGATTAAGAAAGATACATCACCAATTGCCCTGATACTTTACCATCATCCAGATCCATGCTTCAGCTGGGGAGCCACATCACAGTGAAGGATCGGAGAACCACTCCCGGCAATTGGGAAATCCTACACAGTGCATTCACTCGTAGGTGAGGTCTCCGTCTTTGCTGTGAGAGGGTCCTGCTTATATACAGTTTAACAAACAAATCTATATGTCAAAATGCACAGAAACATCTGGTGGATTGGTTTGCCTCACTTGGGCACGTCCAGGATCTGGCCAGGATCCCGGGCGCATCCGAGGAGTTCCTGTCTCCTGGCTTAGGTTTAAAGGTTTCTATTTCTATCTTTTATGGTTTCCAGGGGTTTTTCCCATGGTCATATTTCATGGTGATATGATGCTGTTCGGGAGATTCACTCAGAAGTCAACTTCTAGGTTCATTCAGAAGTCAACTTTGGTTTGAGGCCTATGGTTTAGGCCTTTTTATGTCAGAGACTCCACAACCTCTCTAGGCAGCCTGTTCCAGTTCTCTACCACCCTCAAAGTAAAGATGTTTTTCCTCATGTTAAGATGGAACTTCCTGTGTTCCAGTTTGTGCCCATTGCCGCTTGTCCTGTCACTGGGCACCACTGAAAAGAGTCTGGCCCCATCCTCTTGACACCTGCCCTTTAGATTTTTATAAGCATTGATGAGATCCCCTCTCAGTCTTCTCTTCTCCAGGCTAAACAGACCCAGGTCTTTCAGCCTTTCCTCATCAGAGAGGTGCTCCATTCCCTTGGTCATCTTCGTAGCCCTCTGCTGGACTCTCTCCAGTAGTTCCCTGTCCTTCTTGAACTTCCTTCTCTTCCCCTTGCCCCCTCATCCAGGGGCTATGTCTGGCTCTGCCACTTGGCTGCCACTGATTTTTTGGTTATTGTGCTTGATAAAGATGACAGTGCCAGCAAATGTAGTGCATTAATTGATCAAATCTTTTGACACAATAATCCCAGGAGGCTGGCAAATGTACAGACCTGGGGAATGAGAATACATTATTATTACTCAAACAAAATGAATATTTTTTGCTTAAAGGATGGTTGGAAGAAGCAGAGGAAAATAGAGTGCTTCAGACTCAGACTTAGGAAAGGATTCTGATGAAAGGAAATCAAGAAGCCTTAACACAGCAGAAAGAAATTGCTGTGAATGTTTAGTCCTGAAATCAGAGGCTGCAGGAAAGAAGAATCCATGTTAAGTGGACCAAGTCAAAGCATGCAACAGCATGGTTATATTGCAGGTGAATAGCATGTATACAGCAACTGCAATAACTACTGAACTTTGAATCTGCCCCCTCTTGAACTGTGCCTACCTTCTTCCAGTAGACAAGTTTCTACAAAGGTGGCTATAGAAGCATGAATATGAGCAGACTTTTGCTTCAGTTTGCAGAAAGCATTAGATAATGTAGACACTTGAGAGCACTGATCTTTTTTGAAGGGGACTAGGTTTGCTCTGGTAATAAGCACATGGGCAAATAACTTCTTTTCAGGAATCTAGTAGCTCGATTCTTTCTTCCCCAAATTTTCTATATATTATATATGCATTTCAGGGTAGACTATTCAGTGAGAGCTTAGAATTTGATGTCATCACATAACTGTCTAACCAAGGGTCTTTGGATATAATCCACCTCTCTTAATGAGTGGCTTTAATGAAAGAAGGAGTATATTGAACTTGAACTCCAAGCACAACTTCAGCTTTAGGTAGGTAGTGCACTTACACAAACTGGACTGGCTTTACCAAAACATTTGACAGTTGTCTCTGCTTAAAAAAAACAGTGTTAATTAAACCCCTGGATCTCAAAGAGTGTGTGTAATAATACTTTGACCATCTAAGTAGCTTACAAATGCAGCATTATAACTGACGTTACAGTGGGGGTCTGCTACAGGCCACTTGACCAGGAAGACTGAGTGGACGAGGCCCTCTATAGACAGAAAGGAGCAGCCTCACATTCACAAGCCCTGGTCCTCATGGGGGACTTCAACCACCCTGTTATCTCTTAGAAGGCCAACACAGCAGGGCATAAGCAATCCAGGCAGTTCCTGGAATGCGTCGACGATAACTTCCTTCTCCAAGTGATAGAGGAGCCAAGGAGGAGAGATGCCATGCTGGAACTTGTTCTCACCAACAAGGAGGGGCTGGTGGGGAATGTCATGCTCATGGGCAGCTTTGGCTGCAGCGACCATGAGATGGTAGAGTTTGAGATACTTTGAGCGGCAAGGAGGGCGCACAGTGAGCTTGCTAGCCTGGACTTCAGGAGAGCAGACTTTAGCCTCTTCAAGGATCTGCTTGCTGGAGTACAGTGGGATAAAGCCCTGGAAGGAAGAGGGGCCCAAGAAAGCTGGTTAATATTAAAGAACCACCTTGAAGCTCAGGAGCGATCCATCCCAATAAAGAGGAAGTCAGGCAAAAACACCAGGAGGCCTGCGTGAATGTACAAGGAGCTCCTGGACAATCTCAAAAAGAAAAAGGAAGCCTACAGAGGGTGTAAACAAGGACAGGTAGCCTGGGAGGAATACAGAGAAATTGTCCGAGCAGCCAGGGATCAGGTTAGGAAAGCTAAAGCCCAGATAGAGGTAAATCTGGTGAGGGGCGTCAGGGGCAACAAGAAAGCCTTCTATAGGTACATCAGTGACAAAAGGAAGACTAGGGAAAATGTGGGCCCTCTCTGGAAGGAAACAGGAGACCTGGTCACCCAGGTCATGGAGAAGGCTGAGATACTCAATGACTTCTTTGCCTCACTCTTCGCTGGGAAGGGCTCTAACCACACTGCCCAAGTTGCAGAAAGCAAAGGCAGGGACTGGGAGAATGAGGTACCACCCACTGTAGGAGAAGACCAGGTTCAAGACCAGCTGAGGAACCTGAAGGTGCACAAGTCCATGGGACCTGATCAGATTCATCTGTGGGTCCTGAGGGAACTGGAAGATGAAGTTGCCAAGCCACTATCCATCATATTTGAGAAGGTGTGGCAGTCCGGTGAAGTTCCCACTGACTGGAAAAGGGGAAACATAACCCCCATTTTTAAAAAGGGTAAAAAAGAAGACCTGGAGAACTACAGGTCGGTCAATCTCATCTCTGTGCCTGGCAATATCATGGAGCAGATCCTGCTGGAAACTCTGCTAAGGCACATGGAAAATAAGGAGGTGATTGGTAACGGCCAACATGGCTTCACTAAGGGCAAATCATGCCTGTCACATTTGGTGGCCTTCTATGACAGAGGTACAGTGTTGGTGGATAAGGGAAGAGCAACAGACATAATCTACCTGGACTTGTGCAAGGCATTTGACACCGTTCCACATGACATCCTGGTCTCTAAATGGGAGAGAAATGGATTTGACTGATGGACCACTCGGTGGATAAGGAACTGGCTGGATGGTCGCACTCAAAGAATTGCAGTAAACGGCTCCATGTCCAAGTGGAGAACAGTGACAAGCTGGTCTCAGGGGTCGGTACTGGGACTGGTGCTGTTTAACATCTTTGTTGGTGACATGGATGTTGGGATTGAGTGCACCCTCAGCAAGTTTGTCGACAACACCAAGCTATGTGGAGCAGTCGATACGCTGGAGAGAAGGGATGCCATCCAGAGGGACCTGGACAGGCTGGAGAGGTGGGCCCATGCAAAGCTCATGCAGTTCAACATGGCCAAGTGCAAGGTCCTGCATGTGAGCCAGGGCAACCCCATGCACAAATACAGGCTGGGCAGAGAATGGATTGAGAACAGCCTCAAGGAGAAGGACTTGGGGGTATTGGTGGATGAGAAGCTCAACATGAGCTGGTAATGTGTGCTCACAGCCCAGCAGGCCAACCGTATCCTGGGCTGCATGAAAATAAGTGTGGCCAGCAGGTCGAGGGAGGTCATTCTCCCCCTCTCCTCTGCTCTCGTGAGACCCCACCTGGAGTACTGCATCCAGCTCTGGGGTCCCCAGCACAAGAAGGACATGGACCTGTTGGAGCAAGTCCAGTGGAGGGCCATAAAGATGATCAGCAGGCTGGATCCCCTCTCTTATGAAGACAGGCTGAGAGAGTTGGGGTTGTTCAGCCTGGAGAAGAGAAGGCTCCAGGGAGACCTTATAGCAGCCTTCCAGTATCTGAAGGGTGCCTACATGAAAGATGGAGAGGGACTTTTTGCAAGGGCATGTAGTGATAGGATGAGAGGTAATGGCTTCAAACTGGAAGCGGGTAGATTTAGAGTAGATATTAGGAAAACATTTTTCACTCTGAGGGTGGTGAGTCACTGAAACAGGTTGCCCAGGGAAGTTGTGGATGCCCCATCCCTGGAAGTCATAGAATCATAGAATGGTTTAGGTTGGAAGGGACCTTGAAGATCATCGAGTTCCAACCCCCCTGCCATAGGCAGGGACACGTCACACTAGACCTGGTTGCCCAAGGCCACGTCCAGCCTGGCCTTAAACACCTCGAGGGATGGGGCCTCCACAACTTCTCTGGGCAACTTGTTACTGTGCCTTACCACCCTCAAAGTGGAAAATTTATTCCTAATATTTAATCTAAACCTGCCCTCTTCCAGTTTAAAGACATTCCCCCTCATCCTATCACTACATGCCCTAGTAAAAAGTCCTTCCCAAGCTCTCCTGTAGGCCCCCTTTAGGAACTGGAAGGACGCAATAAGGTCTCCCCGGAGCCTTCTCTTCTCCAGGCTGAACAGCCCCAACTCTTTCAGCCTCTCCTCATAGGAGAGGTGCTCCAGCCCTCTGATCATCCTCGTGGCCCTCCTCTGGACCCGCTCCAACAGGTCCATGTCCTTCTTATGTTGGGGGCCCCAGAGCTGGACGCAGTACTCCAGGTGGGGTCTCACCAGAGCAGAGTAGAGGGGCAGAATCACCTCCCTTGACCTGCTGGCCACACATCTTTTGATGCAGCCCAGGATACGGTTGGCCTTCCGGGCTGCGATCGCACATTGCTGGCTCATGTTTAGCTTCTCGTCAATCAGCCAGGTGTTCAAGGCCAGGTTGGATGGGGCTTTGAGCAATCTGGTCCAGTGGGATGTATCCCTGCCCATGGCAGAGGGGTTGGAACCAGATGATCTTTAAGGTCCCTTCCAACCCAAACCATTCTATGATTCTATGGTGAGACATTGTACTGGCTCTGGCTGGGATGGAGTTAATTTTCTTCACAGCAGCCAGTATGGTGCTGTGTTTTGGATTTGTGACTAAAACAGCATTGATAACACACCAATGTTTTGGATATTGCTGAGCAGTACGTGTACAGCATCAAGGCTTTCTCTTTTTCCCACTCTGCCTCCCCAGCGAGTAGGCTAGGGGTGGGCAAGAAATTGAGAGGGGACGTAGATGAAACAGCTGACCCAAACTGATCAAAGGGATATTCCATGCCATATAATGTCATGCTCAGCAATAAAAATGGAGGGAGGGGGGTGTTAGATAGGTAGACATTGCTCAGAGACTGGCTGGACATTCTGTCTACTTGTGGGAGGTGGTGAGTGATTGCCTTTGCACCACTTGTTTTGGGTTTGGTTTTTTTTTCTTCATCTTTCCTTCACTTGTTAAACTGTCTCTATCTCAACCCATGACTTTTCTTGCTTTTGCTCTTCTTATTCTCCCCTCTGTCCTGCTGGGGGAGGGGGAGTGAGCAATCAGCTGTGTGGTGCTTAACTGCTGGCTGGGGTGAACCCACCACAGTCCTTTTTGGTGCTCAACATAGGTTAAAGAGGTTTGAGATAATGACAGATTTGATTGGAGTGTCCTAGATTGAACTTCTAGCCATTATACCTGTTTACCTGAGTTGTTTCTTGGCAGGCTGTTACATGCTGTTGGTGGACATGATGCTGACATATGTACTCTGGATGCTGATTTATCACTTCCCTCGCCTGCTCCAGTGCTTAATCCCTTTCTTGCTGTACATCAAAATCCAGGGCTTGTTAATGGCTGCTTTCAATTTTTGCTCTTTGCTGTGCTGTTTATCACTTTGTTTTGTTTTGCTTGGGAGAACTATGATAAAGGTGCCTTGAGCCTAATCTGGTATTTGGGCCCTACATTGCTGCTGTCCCAGTACTCCAAGAACCTTCTCATGGAGACAACCAGCAATTACACCTTTCCCCTCCAAGAGACACTTTGTGGAGAGAGGGAAGAATGGCACCTACCCCTTCCTTTCCTCCAGGATAGGTCTTTCCAGCCTTCTTGTAATGGCCTCTTGGTTTCTTGAATATGCCTATGCAATCAGACTGCACTGTGTCGTGATTTGGGCTGTACTGGC
Organism: Pluvialis apricaria; assembly: GCA_017639485.1. Classification (NCBI taxonomy): domain Eukaryota; kingdom Metazoa; phylum Chordata; class Aves; order Charadriiformes; family Charadriidae; genus Pluvialis; species Pluvialis apricaria. Next base: position 24,864,559 of record CM030043.1, on the reverse strand, counting down.
CACTGAAACGAATGACAGGAGAGGGGGGAGAGAGATAAAGAGACTTATGAGTTTAGAAGGAACTAAACTACTTTAATGAAATATTAATAATAAAATAAAAAGGAAAATAATGAAATATATACAATATATACAAAACCGTATCAGGCTCCCAGGATGATGATCACGTCACCAGCAGACACTGGGAAAGTCCCAGACTGGACTCAGCGATGGACAGGAACTGGATTTTGGATCTGGATTCAGAAACGCATGGATCGGGATCAAAGGCAGATGAACAGAGTCCTCCTTGGACACCAGCCATTGAAGAAAGAGGGCTGACCCTTTGATCCCTCAGCTTTTATACTGAGCATGAGGCAGATGGGATGGAATACCCCATTGGTCAGTTTTGGGTCACCTGTCCTGTCTGCTCCTCCCCGCAGGTGGGACCCCTCTACGCTTTTCCGCTTCCAGCCCTCCAACTTGGTACATAACAAAGTTAGCTGGCCTTGGTTGTTATAGCAATAAGTATAAGCAGGAGCCTTTCTGCATCTCATTCCTTGGCATCAACTGTAAACACAGGTCTTATCACTGAGAGCAAACAGAGTCTCCACAACGTGCTGTTAATTTCAGAGGGTTCAGTTAGTTAGAAGAGGCTTAGCTGCAAAGTAAAATTACTGAACAGAAAATTGGTTCTGTTTTACCTCAAACCAGGACACACTAATATGAGTCATGAGCCTGATTTTGATTTTCATTATTTTTTGTAAGTTTAACTAGCTAAGTGAGAATGCCACACAGGAACATGCCCTGAGGCGGTCGATCCATGGGTGGCAGGGTGTATGGGAGGATTTGGGCAGGTGACTGTGTCTGTTATCACCTCCAATAGCCTGAACAGGCACGTAATACCATTGAATCGGAATGCCATTTGAAGGAGGGGAGCTTTGCCTGCCCCAATGAGATGCAGCAACTTCTAACACTGTATTGGGGCCTGGCCCATACCTATCAAGCCTCTGTCCATCACCCTCAAAAGAAGAGGGTCTCCCGATCTAAGGGCACACAGACACTGAGAAGGTTGCTCAATCTGAGAGCACACAGATGAATGCTGTGGCTAAACCAGAGACCCAACCCTCAACTATAACAGTTGCTCCTGTAGTCAAGAAGAAACAATGGAAGTGGAGGTCAACCCTGTTAGTAAGAGAGGAAAAAGCTCCTCCTGAGGGGGATCAGGAGAGATGTTGTAGGAATTATGTAGCTGCCACCTATATCACGGTAGGAATTATGCAGATGCCACCTCAACAGGGCTCGTCCCTAGGTTCTACTTTCTAACAGATCAGATCTACTCTTTTGTATATATTTATTCATAATGTATGCAATCTACAGCTAAAGCTGGGTGCCTATCAAGAGGGACCCCGTCTGTCAATTTTTACTGGATTTTATAGTCTCTATAGGTCGCTTGATTTCCTGATGGCAATTCTGCTCATCCAATCCTGTTCGCAGAGTCTGGGGTCTTCTCTTCTTCTGATTTGCTCCTGCAGCCTCCAGGCACCCTTTTTGTCTGTGTCTTGAGACATTTCCTTATCTTCTGTTACAGAACATCCTGTAGTTAAAGTTTTACTTATACGTCCTTATCTACTGGTTACAGTTCCACAGATAAAACCAAAGGTTAAAGTACAATTCATGCAAACTAAGGCTTCATTTACTTAGTCACTAGTGCTAAGCTCTGGCACAAATTAGTCTCTCACTACAGGAAGAATCAGAAGAGTCAGCCTATTCTGCAGCAGAACAGCCAGGAGAACAGGAGAGGCAGAAACCATCCAGTCCCTGTCCTTGAGTGAGCTGCGAGATATGCAGAAAGATTATGGCCATCAGCCAGGTGAGCGAATTATCACCTGGTTGCTCCGATGCTGGAATACTTGGGCCCAAAGTCAGGAATTAGAGAAGGAAGTTAGGCAGCTGGGATCCCTCACTAGGGACTGTGAAATCAACAAAGGGATTGGAAGAGGGGCAACAATCTGCAGCCTCTAGAGGCAGCTCCTATCGCATGTGAAGACAAGGTATCACCTCAAGGAAGATTTTGTAAACTACCAAGGCAAGTGGACTACCACAGAGGAAGGTATCCAGTATCTAAGGGAATTAGCAGTGGTGGAGGTGGTCTGATTAAATTGGTGGTCATCTACAATGGAGTGATTGTGTTGGTGGATAAGGGAAGAGCAACTGATGTCATCTACCTTGACTTCTGTAAGGCCTTTGACATAGTCCCCCACAACATACTTACCCTAAAATTGGAGAGCTATGGATTTGATGGATGAACTATTTAATGGATAAGAAATTGGCTGGATGGCCACATCCAAAGAGTTGCAGTCAATGGCTCAAAGTCCAAATGGAAACCAGTAACAACTGGTATTGTGGCCAGCAGGTCGAGGGAGGTGATTCTGCCCCTCTACTCTGCTCTCATGAGACCCCACCTGGAGTACTGCGTCCAGGTCTGGAGCCCTCAACATAAGAAGGACACGGACCTGTTGGAGTGGGTCCAGAGGAGGGCCACAAAGATGATCAGAGGGCTGGAGCACCTCTCCTATGAAGACAGGCTGAGAGAGTTGGGGTTGTTCAGCCTGGAGAAGAGAAGGCTCCAGGGAGACCTTATTGCGGCCTTTCAATATATAAAGGGGGCTTCTAAGAATGGTGGAGAGAGACTTTTTACAAGGGCCTGTACTGACAGGACAAGGAGCAATGGTTTTAAATTGAAGGAGGATAGATTTAGATTGAACATAAGGAAGAAATTCTTTACGATGAGGGTGGTGAGGCACTGGAACAGGTTGCCCAGAGAAGTTGTGGATGCCCCATCATTGGAAGTGTTCAAGGTCAGGATGGACAGGGCTTTGAGCAACCTGATCTAGAAGATCCTTAAAGGTCCCTTCCAGCCCAAACCATTCTATGATTCTATAGCAACCTGCACAACGACCAGGCCTCCAAAGATATGGATGATGTCCAGTACATGCAGTCTATGTGTTGGAAGTTTGTACAGAATGCACCAACATAGTATGCCAACACCCTGGTGATAACGGTCTGGGAAGACATCGAGGCACAAACTGTGGATAAAACGGCCTGCTAGCTCTGGCAATTTGAAGAGAATGTCTCTTCCCCCTTGTCGCAGAGGGAGAGATGCACTTCACTCGTAAGAGAGAAGCAGCAATATATTTATTTATATAAAACAGGGATTTAACAAAGTTTGATAGTAAATGCGACAGTTTTTTAACAAGATTCGATGGCAAGGTACACTTGGTTATTTACTGCACATAGGACAAGGTCAGATAGAACTGTCAGGGAGACCCTCCCGTTGAGTTGAGGTTTAGAAAGGACCCCCTTGCTTTCTAAACCCCTTCTCAGAGAGTTGTTTAGGTGAGGCTGGATCCAATCTTAGTCCCAGACTTGGTCAACAGTTTATGTCTAAAGGATTATATACACACAATCAATTCTTTATTTTACTTAGCTAAGATTTCAAAGTTTACCGGAAATCTGTTGTGGCAAGGAATCTTTGAATCTCGAGAAGTAAACCTTGAGACGTGTCCCTACCCAAGGGGAGATCCTGGCGTGCAGCCCACTGTTGTTCAGGAGAGTTCAAAGGGCTCTTGGGCTGTTCTCTAATTATGGGGGTAAGATGATTGACTTATAGTCATATTTGCATATCGACCACAGTATCAGTATTGTGGTTAGGTGGGCACATTGCTCATGTTAGCCCTTGGCTATCATGTTGTTATCTGTCTCCCCCAAATCCACTTTGAGCATCACGACCAGACATGCATTATGACCACCACTGATGGTTATCACTTGAGCAGGGTTACGGGAGATAAAGATCAGGTTGGGGCAGGGGGTAGCACACCGTCACACCCCTTCCCCTTGACCATACAGGCCTACACCTCATCTGTTGAGAAACTGTCCCACTGGTTCCAGCAACTCGAAGAGAACACAGAGAATCTCTCCTCCTTCTTGTCCCTATAGGCCAGCTGTATTTGGTTTATGTGGCAAGGTCTTGATAGCAGGAGGAGGCTGCAGGGGTGGCTCCTTGTGAGAAGTCACCGGGGGCTGTCCCCATGTTGGACAGAGCCAGTTCCAGCCGACTCCAAGACGGACCCGCCACTGGCCAAAGGCTGAGCCTATCAGCAATGCTGGTAGCACCTCTGCGATAACGTATTTAAGAAAAGATAAAAAGTGCTGCGCAACAGCAGCTGTGAGAGAGGAGTGAGAATATTGGAAAGAAACAACTTTGACACCAAGTGTCACAGAACCTCACAAAGCAAGCCAGACCGACTAACAAACTAAAAATGGGATTTATTTTTACAAAATGGTAACAACATGAAATTAAGTTTTACTCTAACCAAAACCGATTTGAGACTCCGACAAACATTAACAATCCACAGGTTCAGGATGTCACTCAGGAGTTAATACTACACTGCCAACTTAAGAATTCTTGAAGTTTATGGTCAATGACCCAAAATGTGCACCTAAATAAGATGAGGTCTCTTGATCTGTACAGAAGATGAACTGTAGGTGGCATCCCAAACCACTGGGAGAACTCCCACTGCAGACCTGCTGCTCTGAGGGATACCGACTCAAAATAGCTCTCTCGCAGGGCCTCATTTATACCCAATTTGAATCTGATCTGTGGTCATATATGGTCATGTAGCCCTCCCATTGGCCAAAGACCCCAACTTATTCACCTTTTGACTGAAATGACTACCACTGTGTGGGTGTAACAAGAGCTGTGGTGGAAAGTTTTTTGTAGGGTGTTTTTTGTAGGGTCTTTGTTAGGTTTTCGCAGGCTTTTGTCAGATCTTATCTGATCTTTGTCAGGGCTTTGTCAGGGCAGGTGCATCTGCCACACCAAGGTCACTGAAGAAAGACAGGGAGGAGGTGCTCCAGGCACCAGAGCAGAGATTCCCCTGTGGCCCATGGAGAAGACCATGGTGACGCAGGTTGTCACCCTGCAGCCCATGGAGGACCCTGTGCCAGAGCAGATAGATATGCCCTGAAGGAAGCTGTGACCCTGTTGAGATCTTGTGCTGGAGCAGGCTCCTGGCAGGGCCTGTGGCCCTGTGGAGAGGAGCCCATGCTGGAGCAGGTCTTTTGGCAGGACCTTGGGCCCCACAGGGGCCCCATGCTGGAACAGTCTGTTCCTGAAGGACTGCACCCCATGGAAAGGACCCATCCTGTAGCAGTTCGTGAAGAACTGCGGTCTGTGGGAAGGACCCACATTGGAGAAGTTCGTGAAGGACTGTCTCCCATGGGAGAGACCCCACGCTAGAGCAGGGGAACGGCGTGAGGAGGAAGGAGCAGAAGAGACAATGCATAATGAACTGACCGCAACCCCCATTCCCTGACCCCCTGCACCACTCACGGGAAGGAGGTAGAGAAGTCGAGAGTGAAATTGAGCCTGGTAAGAGAAACACTCGCTCATGGATAAAAATGTAAAGAGGACAAAGTCTTCAAAGCAAAGATAAAAATTTATTCAAAACAAAATAAATGAGTCAGCTGAGTCGGGTGCATCTCAAAAAGAGGCACATACTTAGTTACAAAACTTCAGGTATTTATACCCTCCCCTGATCGCCCAAGCTCCTGTCCCTTTCCCATTGGTTTGGTACTTTAGGGCATGCATTCTTTCACAACCGGTTAACCTATCACAGAATTGATTCACATTTTTCTCCTTTTAAGGAGTTGTTTTTCTAAGTTACCTAGCCCTGTTCGTGTTGTTGACATACAAAATGGCTGAAGCAAAACAATCCCTGAGTTCATCTCTCACAATCCACCCCCTTTTACTTATCACATTTTTGCTGAAGCCCATACACAGTATTAGTTGCAGCTTTTCATCTTGTTCTTCTTTCTTTTGATCTCTCTTCTTCAACACCATGATCTTCTGAGCTGCTATATTCTGGCTCAAGGATGCCATCTGCGGATTCACTGGTAGGCTGGTTACTTGCATTCCTTCTACTACACTAGAGATTAGCCTTATAAAACACAGTATTAAACAGGATAAAGAGGGTAACCCAACAAATGCACATAGTAGGAAGCAGCTCACCTTTTTCCACCAAGCCACTCCTAAAAGGTTATCCTACCAGCTGGCATTTATCATAAGCTTCCACTTTTGTAAGGCAACATTCGGAAGTGTTAAATTTACCACATACGCTTCCCTCTTCTGCTACCAAGTAATCTAATGCTAGCCTATTCTGGTAGATGGCATTTCTCATCTATGTTCATTGGGCCACTAATAATTCTAATGCTAAGGCTGTTTGGTTTGTGATCAATTCGAGCACCACCTGTAGTCCAATTATTCTATTTAATATATAGACAGGTGTTCGATATCCCCAGCTACCATCTTCTGCCCATGTTGCCGGCCCATAAGTTTCTGTTATACACTGAGGGGGCCACTAATCCTCCCCCCTGTCGTGCCATTCGCCGGAACGGAGGGAAGAAGCAGTCACTCAATATGAGGGATCAGCAAACTTCGTTTATTAAAGCACGGTTACACCTTTTATAACAGTCTTAATTAGCTCATACATATTGCAAAAGCCAAGCTCCTTATTGGTTAGGCATCTCAAGGTCTATCTTTGCATACACATCTTATCACTGCACATAGCTCTCATTTCTTTTTACCACAAGTTCCTTGTTTGGCTTTTGTTGGAATAAACAAGGGCAGACTGTCCTTGTCATCTATTAGTTCTCACAAGAGCTGCTCTCGGTATTTCTTGAGATCCTGATGACTTGTTATCTATTAGTTCTCACAGGAGCTGCTCTCGGTATTTCTTGAGATCCTGATGACTTGTTATCTATTAGTTCTCACAGGAGCTGATCTCGGTATTTCTTGAGATCCTGATGAGTCAACATTTCGATGTTGACATGCCCTCGCTCGGCTAGCCAGCTCTCCACAATTCCCCCGTTTTTATTTTGTGCCAGCCAAGCGTTATTGGTAACTTGCGTTATAAGCCGCTTAATACATGACAAAGCACAACTAAACATTAAAAGCCCTACAATAACTATTACTAAGACCAATACTAAGCTTTGAATTAGCCCCTTTAGCCACCCTCCTAGGCCTAACCAATTAGTTAGGCCTTCTAGCCCAAAAAATCCAATGTCTTTCTGTATTTTCTGTGAGTGTTCCATCAGTTGCTTAATCTCCCTGTGGATGGAGCTAGAGTTATCTTCCAAATCCATGCAACACATCCCGTCAAAATCTTCACACCTGTGACCGTGAGCTAAAAGCAGAAAGTCAATAGCCATGCGGTTCTGCAAAACAGCGTGCTGCACAGAGTCTAACTCTGTTGCTATTGCAGACAGTACCCTGCTAGTTAAATTAGCTTGCTTGACAACCCAACATGAAAGTGTCTCTAAATTTCGGTGTGCGCGGGCCGCCGCTACGCCCGGAGCAAAAAAGGAAGCGAAAACTACCTCCCATTTACTCCAAAGATTGACATTGTCGTTGCAAGTATTATCCAATACCTGCGCCGCCTCTCTGCGCCATCTTACGGGGTTGTTCTTTTTAGGATGATGATGCGGCAGAGCGAGACTTAGACGACCAATTGTACAGGGGCCCCCTTCGGGCTCGGAGGGGATTCCATTCCAAGCCCGGTTACCACAGATGAGGAAAAGCCCAGCAGGGAGTCGTCGTGGGTGTAATGTGCCCGGGGCTGCATGAGACCAGTTTCTAAGGATGTGGCTACACCAATGTTCCCAGTTGGACTCTTTTCCAATTGGGGACACGGGTGTGGGCATTATGGCACTACATGGTAGGGAAGATGGCTCCCCGGCACAATGGTCGGAGCTCGCATTTATAAACAGACAATAAGAAGCGTTCAGCGAGTCTACCAGTTCTACTTCTTGCGGAGGCGGCCCTATTGGGAGGCTATCGTCCCACTTGTCATAGTTATCAAGCCACTCGCTCACGTTGTTTTGCGTCCACTTAAGGCGGCTTATATTCCATAACCTGCGATGGAGTAACGACGCGATCTCAATGTGAGTATGATCGTCCTCCCTTATTGCATATTTTAGCAGAGTATATATAGACTCGCAGCAAAGCATGCATATTCAACAACGCTATGATTGGTCCAGCTCCCCTGTTCACGTACAACGCCCCCCAACCCGATTGGCTAAGACCCTCTGTTCACGCGCCTCTGTTTAACTCTTCTCCCGGGCAGGGTGATGTCACCTTTCTTGTTTACTTAGATCTTGTCTCCCTCAGTCTGGGTGCTTAGTTCAAACCCTGGGTTGCTCACCAGAACCAAACCATGCCTTTTCTCATTTAAGAATCTCTCCACAATTCCCCCTTCTTCTTTTTGAGCAACCCAGGCTTGGTGCACAATTTTCATGAGCATGCGCTGTAGACAAGAGAAGATACATAATACAACTGATATTATAACAACTACAATGAGCAATATAAGCAAGCTAGTTTTCACAATCATAGCTATCCAACTTTTGATTCCCCAACCTGATAGTATTTGATTCAACCATCCCCATTCATCATCTTTTCTCAGCTTTTGCATTCCTTGATATAATTCTCTGATGCTTTGGTGTACTGGTTTGGAGTGGTCTGAGAGGTTCATACAACACATCCTGTCAAAAGTCTTCACACCCATGACATGCGTTAATAACAAAAATCTATGGCAGCCTTATTCTGGAGTGTAGCGTTAGATTGTTTAGCAAGCCAATATCCTAATTTATTAAGCGTGGTTAAAGCGTGTGCTGCTGCTACTCCTAGTGCAAAAAAAAACAAGGCAAAAATTGTTTGTGTAGTACACACAGCTATCTATCATGAGTGATCCTACAAGTTCTAGCTCTTGCGGCTTGGCATGGAGGGGTGGTAGATATGCAGCCCATCCATCCCGGCTATCAGCAAGAGTTGCAGAGCCATTACCTAGGAATTGCGTTTGTAAGTTGGAAGGCCGTTGGTCAGACGGAAGACCGACTAGACAGGTGTAAAATGGATTCTCGGGTGATGCTGTGGATAGGCAGATGGAATCTTGACCGGTCATATTTGCCAAAGCCACCCAGACATTCCTTTGAAACTGCAGGGGTGATCAAGCCCTGCCGTTTCTGCATCCAAAAGAAGGACGCAACTACTTATTAGCAAGCTCTTAAGATTCTTTGGGCCCATTCTGTTGTGCCATCTCCTGGTCTTGGTCTGTCCGTCGTCTTTCCAATGCTGGTTTTATCGCTCTGCTTGGGACCCACACTGGGCCTGTTCCTGTAGAGACACACATGTACCCTCGACCATTAAAAATGACTGGCACTGGTCTCACCCATGCTCCAGTGGTCGGGTCTTTATAATGTACCATAAATTTAGGTAGGGTAGTGGTACTATTCAGCTTAATGTTTTGATGGTGTATCACTACTGGCGGTTCCTCTTGATCGCCCATAAGACACAAGTAATTTAGCGTAAACAATACTCTGTGTAATCGCTGTTGTGCATCTGTGTCTTCACCCTTTTGCTTATTTAGATAATCTTTTAGCACTTGATGGGTTCGCTCAACCAAGCCTTGCCCGGTTGGTGAGTGGGGTATTCCTGTTGCGTGCTTAATTCCCCATCTCAGTAGAAAAGTTCTTACCTTTTGACTAATGTATGCAGGCCCGTTGTCTGTTTTAATCTGTTCGGGCACTCCTAACACGGCAAAGCATGCAAGTAAATGCTTGCATACATGATGCGCTTTTTCCATCCACTGATTTCGTTTTAATACTTGCCACATTTTCTCTTTTGGTTGTTGCGAATGTATACGACCATTATAGCCTATTAATGCTTCTTGGATGGAAGTTGAGTTACGCAACCACCATTTTAAATTGGCACCATTCACTGGAACACTGACATCATCAGTTTCCGTTCCACTAATCTCTATGATTCTTGTTCTGCCCTTCCTGATCAACTCCCCTATTGCCTCCAGTCTTGTTTAAATGCTAGACTTGGGTTGTACTCTTAAAAAGACCCATTCTAAAATCTTAAACATGTCTCCTGATGATTTGTCACCTGATGATTTGTCAGTGGCACAGGTGGGGCGGGGGGAGAATTTCCCCCTTTCCTGTTTGCCACTGACAAATAACTGCATACGACGATTCAACAGTATTACAATTTAACAGAGAAATAGGCAACTCCAAGAGCAGTTGCACACCCATTGAATGTCTCCTAGTAAAGTCTGTACGTCTGTCAATGTCCTCAATTGAGTCGTTAAGTCTGTCTTTTGCGGGCGAATTTTCGCGTCTGAAATAGACCATCATCAAGACGTTGCAGCACTGTTCGTAACACTTTGTCTGTATCAGAGGAGGAGCCGAAGGGGGGGGGGGGGGGGGGGGGGGGGGGGGGGGGGGGGGGGGGGGGGGGTGGGGGGGGGGGGGGGGGGGGGGGGGGAGGGGGGGGGGGGGGGGGGGGGGGGGGGCTGCGGCGGCGGGGTCGGTCCCGGTGGCGGCGGCCGGTGCGCGGCGGGCCGGTCCCGTCCGTTCCGGTCCCGTCGTGTCCCGTCCGGTGCCGGCGGGGCGATGCCGTTCCCGGGCGGGCTGTGGTGGCTGCTGTGCTGCCGGCAGGGCTTCACGCTGCTGCGGCGGGGACTACGGCGAGGCGGGCCGAGAGGCGGCGCGGGCCGAGGCCGGGCCCAGCATGGGCGACCGCGGAGCGGCGGCGACGGCGGGGGGGGTGGGGGTGGGGCGGGGGGGGGTGGGGGGGCAGAGGAGGAGCCGAAGGCATAGATCGTCAGGTTTCTCCTCCTGGCTGCGATGGCGACTGCAGCCGCACCCCCGGCATCTCGGGTGTCGCCGGAGCAGGGTCGGCGCCCGCGCGGACCTCGGCAACAGTTTTACACGTAATTCCAGTCATCCCTTTCACCGCCGGCCGCCCGAAGAACCGTGCCCACGCACCAGGTTTCGTTTCCGTGCTCTCCGGACCCAGCATTTGAGCGGCAGCACAGGCTACTTCTGTCTCTGCTTTCATGGCCTTTAAAGTCTCTAACACCGTGCGCCACAACTCGCGAACAGCCTTTATCTCCTTCTCCTCTTTCTCACTCCCGGTTATCTTTTTTTCCCACATTGTATCACCGAAAGATCGCCACTCCATGGGGGAAAACAACATATGCGTATCTTTAAAATGCCCCGACCGTTGTCCCAACTTAATCCGATTAATCAGCTGTTTCGGCGCTGTCTCAATCCCCTCTCTTAGAGAGAATACTTGTGAGCAGCCTAACAGATCAGGAAGTTCCTTTTTCAAGTCTATTCCTTCAGTGCCCCGCTTCTCTAAGAAGCATTTGAGCAGATTATACGCCGCTTGTCTGTTCATACCTCTATCAGCGCGCTGTTGCAGCCTTTGCAGACTTCGGCGGCGCGTGGCAGGCGGGACAGCCTCTCTAGGTGCTCCCGGGCGCGGGGAAGATATCCCTTTCGCCTCCTGCGCTGCTTACAGGACCGCACTCAACTTCTCCGCCGACCGTGGCTCCCGGACTCCGCTATCGGGTCGCCGGGCCGGACTCCGCTATCGGGTCGCCGGGGTCCCTGTTCGGGCGCCAATTTGTCGTGCCATTCGCCGGAACGGAGGGAAGAAGCAGTCACTCAATATGAGGGATCAGCAAACTTCGTTTATTAAAGCACGGTTACACCTTTTATAACAGTCTTAATTAGCTCATACATATTGCAAAAGCCAAGCTCCTTATTGGTTAGGCATCTCAAGGTCTATCTTTGCATACACATCTTATCACTGCACATAGCTCTCATTTCTTTTTACCACAAGTTCCTTGTTTGGCTTTTGTTGGAATAAACAAGGGCAGACTGTCCTTGTCATCTATTAGTTCTCACAAGAGCTGCTCTCGGTATTTCTTGAGATCCTGATGACTTGTTATCTATTAGTTCTCACAGGAGCTGCTCTCGGTATTTCTTGAGATCCTGATGACTTGTTATCTATTAGTTCTCACAGGAGCTGCTCTCGGTATTTCTTGAGATCCTGCTGACTCAACATTTCGATGTTGACATGCCCTCGCTCGGCTAGCCAGCCCTCCACACCCCCCCTCTTTGAGTTCCTCCTATGTGAACAGATGATCGCTTCCTTCTCATTAGCTCATCATATAATTGAACTCCCAGCCCAGCTGCCTGTGCTTGAGACAACAACAACAACAAGGGAATTATGCATCCAATGTAACATAATCCTGACCAATTTGGGGGAAACCTTCGATATGCATTCTGCCCACAAATCCAATAATGTCCTTTAAGAGCCCAAGTGGCATTTTCAAATGGTCCTTTCCATTTCTCATCACCTTTCGGTTCATCCTTTTGGGCTCCCACATACCCAACAACTACTTAGATTGAAATTTCCTGCTATTTCCTCCCCTAAGGCTACAAATTGGTTATCATCTTTTTGGTTGATAGGATATCCAAAACATGGAGGGATGATTATAAGACTCATCAATACAAAGGCTTAGAGTCCACTAAGGTCTGGTACGGTTTTTTCCCCACATTCCTCAATGCTTACTGGGTTGCTGCCAGCAGCAGAGGTAGTTTACAGATGGCGAGTAAAGAAGCCGATCCAGTCTTGCCCTTAGCTTGACTCTTATTACAGAGCCTCCCCTCTCGTGCACAATAAATAATGGAAATCCGTTTCTAGATCTTCCATGGATCTCCTCTGCCAGCACCCTTGACAATACCAGGAATATCCCTTTCTAATGTCCAATTTTCCACTTCTATTACAATCTTTACAGCGAGATCATTGATTATATAGGGATATGGTGCCTTGAAATTCCCTTTGGATTGACTCGCTAAAACTAGAATCTCTTACCACTTACATATACACAATCCGTGACTTCTCATCTTGCACTTTTACAACAAGTGTAAACACCGATTACAAATTTCTCTCAGAATGATATGTTATCTTTTAAAGGTTTCCTTTAAGGGGTTACTTCCCTGGGCTATGGTCCACTCTCCAAGAGGTGGAGTTACTGGCCCTTTTAACATGGGCCCACCCTTTTTCTTCAGTTCTTATGGTTGCTTCTGTTGTCAGAAGTACCAGAAAAGGTCCTTCCCATGCTGGGGTTAGGGTATCCTCTCTCCAGGATTTTATGAGCACCCAGTCTCCCGGCTGTATCTGATGCAGACTAAAGTCCAGGGGGGCTGTTTGAGGTAGTAATCCACGCCTTCTTAAGTCTGTAAGAGATTGGGTTATCCCCCACAAATAATTTTTAAGATACACATCATTAATGTCGGGGATTGGTACACCTTCCCCTATTCCCAAATATGGGAGACCGAACAACATTTCATATGGAGACACTCCTAAATCCCTAACAATGCTAGAGGCAATCATTTGGTCCATGGTAGCTTGGTTTCTACCATCAGCTGGCATTCATTCTCTTGACTCTGCCAGAGCTTTGAGGATGCCAGAGGGTGTGGAAGTCCCATCGTATCTCCAAGGCTGTGCATATCATCTGCAATATCCTTGAGGTGAAGTGGGTTCCCCTATCAGAATCTATCCTCTCTATTATCCCATATCGAGGGATAATTTGCTCTAGCAAGATTTTGGCTACATTGGAAGCAGTGGCTGTGGTAGTAGGAAAAGCCTCCACCCAGTGCATGAGATGATCTGCTATTTCTAATAAATATTTCCACCTTTGTACCTTAGAGAATTCTGTATAACCTATCTGAATGCTCTGAAATGGCCTAAGGGCTAGCGTTCGTACTTACTTTCTGGCAAATTAAACATTGTTCTGTTATCTATCTGTTTAGCTACAGCATATACTCCCAAACACCCATGAATTTCTCAAAAATTGGTCATACAAAGCTTGAGTCCCCCAATGAGTTTCAGAATGTAGTCTAGACAGTATCTCCCTGGTGACAGCCTTATTTAACATTTGTCTCCCATCCAGTAGGACCCATTTGCCTTCCTGGGTTCTTACACACCCCATCTTTTGGAGATTTCTCTTCTTCTTCAGTAAGTACCGGTAACTTAACCGGCACTTTCTTACCAGGTACTAAGATTCACATTTCGGCGCTCTTTTCTAGAGCCACTTCTTTTGCCTGTTCGTCAGCCAACCTATTACCTCTGGCTTCTAGAATATTCCCTTTCCAGTGCCTGGCCACACGCACCACTGCAATTTCTTCTGGCTTGCTCAGAGCTTCCAGTACTTCCAATACTAGTTGTTCATGTACTAATTCTTTTCCCCTGGAAGAGACTAACCCTCATTCCTTCCATATTTTCCCAAAAATGTGAACTACCCCAAAGGCATACTTGGAATCTGTATATATTGTTCCATTCTCCCCTTCCAATAGTTCTAGGGCTCATTTCAATGCATATAGTTCACACGTCTGGGCCGACCAGGAATTAGGGAGCCTTCCCTTTTCCATTACACTATTTGTACACTGTCTATTATTGCATACCCGTTATGACGCCTTCCATTTATGCCCTGAGATGACCCATCTATAAAGATCCTTTTTCCCCTCAGGTAATGATCTTCCTTCTAAATCTTCTTGAACTTTAGTCTGGTATTCTATGATATCGAGGCAGTTGTGTTCTGGTGTTCCTTCCTCAATTTCCCCATATAAATATTGGGAAGGATTGAGGCTTTTGTCAGTGGTTATAACTAAATCATAACAGCCCTTCAATTACGGGTTGAAGCCCTCTCCCTTCCAAAGATACAGGGTACTGCTTTACATACACAGGTTGACTCCCCCCCCCCCCCCCGCCATCTTATGCCTTTAATTTAAATAGCTGCACCACCATCTTATTATCCTTTGGAACTACTCCAATCCCCAATGGAATTTGTAAATCCCTCCTGCCTCTGGTATCACTATTAAGTCAGCTATAACTTCTTTGTTATTTCCCTGGGTCATTAGTTGTTCCACAATAGGGACTGGGAACCCTTCCCCTTTTATTCCAACTATGCTAGTTGTAAGTCTTCCTGTTTCATACCCTCGCGGGGTTTGTATTATACTTGGCCTCTCGGCTCCTGAGTCTACTAAAAATACATTTTCCTCCTTCTGGGGTCCTAATTTTAAATTTACCAAGGGCTCAAAATGATTATTAGATCCCAGAAGGTAGAGCCCCTGACACCCCTATTCCTGAGAATAATCGTCTCGTTCCATCATCTGGAACACCCTACTCTTTTTGTCTCATTGGACATTCTCTTTTAAAATGTCCTTCCCTTCCACAATAGAAGCACTTCTTGGGGCCCACTTGCCACCCGGGTGGGGTCTCTCTTTGCCCTTGTTGGCTCCTAAAGCCCCCACGTCCCGGTCCATAACTGGGCCCCCTTCCACGATTTGGTAACCTCTCTTTTTGTTTCTCTCTCTCTGGTTGCTGCTTCATTACCTGTTCCACTGTGGCTACCATCAATTTGGTTTTAGCTTTTTGTTTCTCATCATCCCTTCTGACATACACTGTTTGGGCCTCCCGCAACAGATCATTGAAATCCCGGTCATGCCAATCTTCCAGCTTTTCCAACTTTTTCTTTATATCGGGTCAGGCCTTTGTAACAAAATTGACTTTCAACAACTCTTGCCCTGCATCGCTCCCAGGATCTATTCCTGAATATTGTTGCATATTTTTCTTCAATCTCTCCAGCCAATCTGTAGGGGGGTTTGTCCTTCTGTCATTTACTTTCAAAAGCCTTATCGAATTCTGCCCCTTTGGGATGGCCTCTCTTATTCCCTTGATGACTAGACCTTGCTATAGGGAATTTCTGCTCCCCCGAAATCCTCTCCCCCCCGAATGTCAGGATGATTTTCCTGCTCCCAGATTCTGATCCTGGCAGTTCGAATCATTTGTCTTCCCTCTGGTGTAAACAGGGCTCCTAAAATAAACTGCCTCTTTAAATTCTTAGCACAAGCCCCACTCCTCCCGGAGCCCCTGCCGGCTGGGCAGGAGCATCCTGTCATCCCGAGATGATGAGGGACTGCTGGCGTGGCATTAATCGCACAGCCTCTGTCTCGCCTGTGGAGGGGTGATATGGTCGTCCTATCTTCTCTGCATCCCTATCTCCCGGGTGCAGATGAGGCGTCTGAAGTGCCCATGGGCAACAGGCATGATGGCAAGCAGAGCCCAAAAGCATCCCAAAGCCATGCCTGTACCCCATCCACTTGCTCTCAGCCGGGTTGTGGCCATGAGAAATATCCCAGCCTCAAGCACGGGGAAAACCCACGGCAAACATACAATATCGTATCATCCTTTTCTTATCTTTTCCCTGGGTGCAACCCTGCCCCCAATTCCCGAGCATCACTCATAAAGGACTGTCAGGTGGAATGCTCGAACCGGGATCCTCAGATCCCTCTTTTCTTTTAAAATCCCTTTTACTAGGCCTATTTCCCATTATGTCAGTTTCCCGTGGGACTCCGTCCACCTGGAACCCTTTCGCTCCGCCCCTTCACCGCCTGGTCTCCTCGAGGAGAAACAGAACCGCGGTTATAACATCTCCACACTTACTTCGCAGATAATCCTGTGTCTCATTCACGCATTTTCAGTCCCGCTCTCCAGCCCGGGTAATACTTAACAGTCAATTTTCTTACCCGGGTTCCGTGCACAGAAATTGTCAGCTGCCGTGCGTAATTCTGTTTCGTCACCTCATCAACTTTTCCTTTCCCCCCCTTTGCTTCGAGAGTCCTCCGTCCGGATAGAACCCGCTGCCCTTCACGAAATGAGGCAGTAAGTTGGAGACTGGATCCCATGGATTCACCATCTCTGGAGGTGTTTAAAAAAAGGGTTGATATAGTACTTAGGGACATGGTTTAGAAGTGGGTTTTGTCAGGGTAGGTTAATGGTTGGACTTGATGATCATAAAGGTCCCTTCCAACCTCAGCAATTCTATGATTCTATGACTGCTAAAATCAGCAGGGCATGCCCCTCCGCCCTCGCTGCCCTGTCCCGCAAAAACAGGGGTGCTGATCCTGGACGAGCCCCCAAATTGTGAGAAACACTCGCTCACGGATAAAAATGTAAAGAGGACAAAGTCTTCAAAGCAAAGATAAAAATTTATTCAAAACAAAATAAATGAGTCAGCTGAGTCGGGTGCATCTCAAAAAGAGGCACACACTTAGTTACAAAACTTCAGGTATTTATACCCTCCCCTGATCGCCCAAGCTCCTGTCCCTTTCCCATTGGTTTGGTACTTTAGGGCGCACATTCTTTCACCACCGGTTAATCTGTCACAGAATCGATTCCCATTTTTCTCCTTTTAAGGAGCTGTTTTTCTAAGTTACCTAGCCCTGTTTGTGTCCTTGACATACAAAATGGCTGAAGCAAAACAATCCCTGAGTTCATCTCTCACACTGGGAAGGAGGAAGGGGTGGGGGGAAGGTGTTTTTAGATTTGTTCTTATTTCTTATTATACCGCTCTGTTTAATTGGCAGTAGATTAAATTAATTTCCCCAAGTTGAGTCTGTTTTGCCCGTGATGGTAATTGCTGAGTGATCTGTCCTTATCTCGACCCACGAGCCTTCCTCATATTTTCTCTCCTCTGTCCAGTTGAGGAGGGGGTGTGATAGAGCAATTTGGTGTGCACCTGGCAGCTAGCCAAGGTCAACCCACCACACCAGCATCTTGGCTATGAAGAGTGCTGTACAGAGTCAGCCTCTCCATGCTCAAATGAAAGGGAACTGTGGGCACACACCACATGCCACCCTGTGGTTCTATCCACGTGTGATAAACACGCTCACAGTATTGAATTTTAGTCAGGGACAAATTCGGTGGAGCAAAGGATATATATTACAGCGCTGGGAGCTACACAGGGGATTTCTCCTCCCGTGGCTCAGTTTCCCTGTTACAAACGCAGGTTTTTATTTCATATTCCTTATGCCTAGTCATGTTGATAGAGAGAACTAACATTTAAGGGCTAATAGCAGGAGGGAACATGCTTGACGCAAAACATATAACATTGTAGCCATTGCATTGCTTAACCCATATCTATAACCTTGGCCATCGTGTAAGACGTTTTATCAGGAAATAGCAGAGAAGAACAGAACAGCCATGGCCGGCCTTGCTAAAGAAACTTGCTGGAACTGACCTTGCGGTTGCGGAGTTTGATAAAAGAGAGACTGAGCTTACACAGGAATAAGGAGTCACTTGTGGTGATGAAGAAGAGAGGGTTTGCCTTCATCCTCTCGACCCTCAACGACCACCACCAGAAGAAACCGCGCATGCTCGGCGGGGAGGAGACCACGGAAATGGCTCATTTGCATACGAAGCGGGAATAGATAGTTTAATATGTATAGGCGTATTGCGAAACCTTATGAATATGTAACACTTTGCTGTATAAATATGATACGAGCTGCCGCGTTAGGTGCGCACGAATTTGGTGGGATGACCCCCCCGTGCTGCCCAGCGCTGAATAAAGCATACCTACTTTACAACCTTGGGGTTGTGGAGTCTGATTTCCGCACATCAGTTTTGGCGAGCCAGCCAGGAGATTCTCTGCTCAGCTGCGGGATCGACTGTGGAGCGGACGCCCCTAGGCGTGCCCTGAGTACTTTCCTCGGAGGAGCCTCCACTCCCAGCCGCTCACCGTGGGAGTAGACAAAAACCTCCTGAAGCTGCGGACAAACGGTATGTTTAATGAGGGGGCCAGTAAGTCGTAGGGGACGCCCACGCGTGGCCGGGGCTGCTGGTAAAGCGCGCAGAGACGTCTGGCGTGCAGCATAGTCCCCGTATGGGAAGAGGGTACCCTGTATTATAGTAAGGGGATTCGCTGACCGATAGAGCGGCCGCTAGCGATCTTGGGAGTAGATCGAGTGAATCCGAGGTTATCGCTGCATCCCGGCATCGGGAGCCAGGACGGACCTGCTAATGACTGTATAAGAAGCAGGTGAAGGGTAAGCGAGCCTCCGAGGTTATCGCTGCATCCCGGCATCGGGAGCCAGGACGGACCTGCTAATGACTGTTTGAGAAGCAGGAGAAGGGTAAGCGAGCCTCTCACAATTGTGATATGCCAACTAATTAATATTTGCAGCTGCTGGAGGGATACTAACTGGAGTGATAATTTCATGTCTCATTTGTAACTGCCCGGGTATTTTGTGTTAAAAGCACTTGTGTGTGTGTGTGTGTGTGTGTTTAAGACGCAGCGTTGTTGTAAAGTGAGGGGGAGTCCTGAGTTGCGGTTTCGTGACTCTCCAAGGAACTCCGAGACGGGCAAAACATCTGACATTCTGTAAAAGTTTTTTTCTGATATATGTGCTGTGGTGCTTAGTCGCTCTCCTATCAGGGGTTTGGCTAATCATCGAAGTGGCAGAACAGAGGGAGTCACTCCTTCGGTGGTTTGGGTTCGAACCTTGGGACAATTTAAACGTGTGGGAAAGAGTTAAAACAGTTTGCAAAAAGAGGTTTGCGTGGAAATTGAAGCGCAGCAGAAATAGAAAATAGTTGAAAAAAAAAAAAAAGAAAAAAATTAAAGAAACTTAAAGATGGGTAATACTCAAGGGGGTATCCTCAAGAAAAGTCCTTTGGGTTGTGTGCTTGCTCATTGGAAAGAAATTGTGGGAAATGGAGGTACTGAAAGTAAGAAAATTCTTGTTAAGTATTGTAATCAGTGGTGGCCGTTATATAAGTTGGAAGATGGGGCCAAGTGGCCATTAAATGGATCACTAGATTATAATACTATGTTGCAGTTAATGTTATTTTTAAGAAGAGAAGGGAAATGGGATGAGATCTCATACGCAGATATGTTTTTTACCCTCCGAAACCATCCGGAGTGGCAGAGGGATTGTGGAATAGTGCCACCGCAGGACCCTATGGTACTCGCCCTCGAGCGAGAGAATAAAGGATTAAAGGGAAAACTAAGGCGGTGCTGCTCAGCATGTAGTATTGGACAAAGATGCACTAAGATCAGTAAAAATTATCAAGCGTCAGAACAGGATTTAACTGATCTGTTTAAGTCTCCCCCTCGGTCACAGGAACGATATGTGGACTCGGATAGAACTCCTACTCCTCCGGACAGCCCCGTAGCCTCCCGGACTCGGGGGGAAACATATGGTTTTGCAGGCACCGCTTCGAGAGGCAGTAGGACCAGAGGGAGGGACAATGTTGATTAAGATACCTTTTACCACTACTGATTTGGAGGCGTGGAAAAAGGTTGCCAAGGATTATAGGAATGATCCTGTGGGCGTAGCCAAACATTTTCAGTTTATCATAAAGCAACATAACCCTGATTGGAATGATATGCAGCTATTATTGGAATATATGACAGAAACGGAAAAACAACAGATTTTAAAGGTTGCTGGGGATTTAGCTGAAGATCATTATAAGATCGCAGGAGGGGACGTTAAAGAATATTTCCCCCTGCAGGATCCACAGTGGGATCCAAATAAATCAGCACATATGGAAAGATTACGAGCATATCAAGGATGGATTTCAAAAGGAATGGAGAGAGCCATTCCTAAGACCATCAATTGGTCAGCATTATATGCAATTAAACAAGGTCCCTCCGAGTCACCATCTGAGTTCCTGGACCGACTGAGAGATGTAATGCGCCGCCACACACCGCTGGACCCTGGGTCTGAGGTAGGAGTACAGCAACTAGTCTCTCTGTTTTTAGGACAGTCTACAGGAGATATTAGACGGAAACTCCAAAAGCTGCGTCCCACAGAAAGCAGAAGTCTGGAAGTGTTACTGGATGAGGCGTGGAGAGTGTTCAGTAATAGAGAGGATGATTGTAAACGGGGGCAAAGAAGGGTGGTGGCAGTCATCAGGGAGGGGGAAGAGAGAAAACCTAGACAAGGACTGCCTCGATTAGGCAAGGATCAATGTGCGTGGTGCAAAAGATCTGGACACTGGAAAAACAATTGTCCGGAAAGGTGGAAAAATAAGGAAAAGGCATGGAACAACCAAAAGGGAAGAGTGTTGGCTCACATGAAGGTAGACTGACGGGGACCAGAGGAATCTACCCTAGCGGATCCACTGGTTATAATGAAGCTAGGGGAGGAACAAAAGAAAGTAGAATTTTTGGTTGATACAGGGGCTACATATTTGGTTTTAAATCAAGCTTTGATGCCCCTGGGAAATGAATATATCATGGTAAAAGGGGCAACTGGCCAAAGTGAAAAGGCATATTTTTGCGAACCTCTGAGATATAAATTGGGAAAACAATGGGGCATTCACAGGTTCCTGTACATGCCCAACTCCCCAAAGGCACTTTTGGGGAGAGACTTATTGGAACAATTGGGTGCAATAATTAAATTTGAAAAAGGAGAGATTACTCTGGAGGTAAATGACCAGCAGTATATTCAGATAATGAGCTTATCCCTAGCTAGTGTCCCCGTGGGAGGAAAAATCAGCGAAGAAATCATGAATGAGGTATATCCCGGGGTATGGGCCACAGATATACCAGGAAAAGCAAAAAATGCTACACCTGTTGAGGTCAAACTTAAAGAGGGACAACCACCGGTAAGAATCAAACAATATCCCTTAAGGAAGGAGGATAGGGAGGGAATTCAACCAATAATAGAAAAATTTTTACAACTGGGGTTGCTAAGAGAATGTGAATCTGATTTTAACACTCCCATATTACCTATCCGTAAACCTGACGGGTCATACCGGATAGTCCAGGACCTGCGAGCTATAAATAAAATAACTGAAGACCTATACCCAGTAGTGGCGAATCCATACACCCTACTGACTGTATTGACACCTGAACTAGCCTGGTTTACAGTCTTAGATTTGAAGGATGCCTTCTTTTGCCTCCCTCTCCATAAAGCCAGCCAGAAAATATTTGCATTCGAATGGGAAAATCCTAAAAGTGGACGTAAGACTCAGCTCACCTGGACAGTGTTGCCACAAGGGTTCAAAAACAGCCCCACCATATTTGGTAACCAACTCGCAAAAGATTTAGAGTCTTGGGAAGCCCCACCCGAGGAAGGGAAACTGTTACAATATGTAGATGATCTCTTGATTGACACCAAGACAGAGGATGTTTGTATAACCTGGACAGTGAGTCTGCTGAATTTTTTAGGACTCCAAGGATACCGGGTATCTAAGAAGAAGGCCCAAGTGGCGCAGTGTAAGGTGATATATTTGGGCTATGAGATCAGTGCCGGACAAAGGACTTTGGGACGGGCCCGAAAAGAGACAATATGCCAAACCCCAAGACCGCAGACAGTGAAGGAACTACGAACTTTTCTGGGAATGACTGGGTGGTGTCGGCTGTGGATTTATAATTATGGGCTGCTTGTCAAACCCCTGTATACCCTAATGACTACGGAACAGAAACCCCTTGAATGGACTAAAGAGACCATACAGGCCTTCGAGTCGTTAAAAAAGGCCTTGATGTCAGCTCCAGCCTTGGGACTCCCAGACGTGAGTAAACCGTTTATCCTTTTCTCTCACGAAAAACAGGGAATTGCCTTAGGGATATTGGCACAAGATCTAGGCCCGTATCGGCAAGCAGTTGCATATTTCTCCAAGCAATTGGATACAACTGCGAAAGGCTGGCCTGGATGCTTGCGGGCAGTTGCGGCTGTAGTATTAAACATCCAGGAAGCCCGAAAGTTCACCTTGGGCCAGAAAATGACTGTGTTAGTGTCCCATACAGTATCCTCAGTACTGGAAGCGAAAGGAGGACACTGGCTGTCCCCACAAAGATTCTTGAGATATCAGGCCATACTGGTGGAACAAGATGATGTGGAAATTGTAATCACTAACATTGTCAATCCAGTCTCTTTCCTCAGTGGGAACACAGGAGAACCAGTGCATCACGATTGTCTGGAAACCATTGAAGCAACATATTCGAGCCGTCTGGACCTGAGAGACAGTCCTATGGAGAACACAGAGAATTGGTTCACGGATGGAAGCAGCTATGTCCTAAATGGTAAAAGGTATGCTGGGTATGCCGTCACCACCAGTCAAGAAATAATAGAGTCAGGACCTTTGCCCATGAATACTTCTGCTCAGAAGGCAGAAATAATTGCTTTGACCCGTGCCTTGGAATTGGCCCAAGGAAAAGCTGTGAATATCTATACAGACTCGAAATATGCCTTTGGGGTTGTACATGCACATGGAGCTATCTGGAAAGAGAGAGGACTATTGAATTCACAGGGCAAAAACATCAAGCATGCAGAGGAGATCCTGAAACTGCTGGAGGCAGTCCAACTCCCTGAAAAGGTGGCGATCATGCACATTAAGGCTCACCAGAAAGTAAACTCGGAACTGGAAAGAGGAAATGAGCTGGCGGACAGAGAGGCAAAACAGGTAGCCAAAACAAAGGTAAAAACAGAAGGGGCTTTGGTCCCTGATGGACGAATTTCCCTAGAAGATAAGCCAGAGTATACTAAAGAGGATCAGAAACTTATCGTAGACTTAGAAGGGTCATACAACAAAGAGGGGTGGGCTCTCACCCCACAAGGGAAACTAATCGTTCCCTCCCATCTAACATGGTCTCTAGTAAGAGAAGAACACAGAAAGAGGCATTGGGGAGCAGAGGCCTTATATAAACACCTAATTAGAGAAATCGTAGCTAGAAACTTATACACCACTGTGAGACAAGTGACTCAGCAGTGTGAGCTTTGCCTCCAGACTAATCCTAAGAACACCCCCAAACCAGAAATAGGCCAAATTGGGAGAGGCAACGGGCCTGGGCAACAATGGCAAATTGACTTCACAGAACTCCCAAGAAAAGGGGGGTATCAATACTTATTGGTATTAACTGATACCTTTTCAGGTTGGCCAGAGGCGTTCCCTACCAGGACGGCCAAAGCTCGGGAGGTAACCAGAATATTAATACAAGAGATAATACCACGCTTTGGGGTTCCCGCAACCATATCATCTGATAGAGGGCCACATTTCATCTCGAAAGTAGTACAACAAATTAGCTGTTGTTTGGGAATAGATTGGCAGCTTCACACCCCATATCGCCCTCAGTCGAGTGGCCAAGTAGAAAAAATGAACCACTTAATCAAACAGCAAATTGTAAAATTGGGACAGGAAACTAACTTGGCCTGGCCTCAGTCTCTTCCCTTGGCTCTTTTGCGCATACGAACTAGGCCAAGAGCAAAGGAAGGACTGAGCCCTTTTGAAATCTTCTATGGACGACCCTATGGAATACAAAAAGGGATGTCCACACAAGCTGGGGATGAAATCATGACCTCCTATATGGTGGCCTTAAGCAAACAACTCCGTAAAATCGGGAAACATGTGGTTGGGACTCGAAGTAGAGGTTTAGATGGGCCTGTACATAACATACAACCTGGAGATTATGTGTATATAAAGTCTCTTACAGAAAAGGCTCTGGAGCCGCGGTGGGAAGGACCATTTCAAGTACTCCTTACTTCCTTCACAGCAATCAAAATCAAAGAACAGAGCGCCTGGATCCATCACACCAGAGTAAAAAGAGCACATGAATCTCCATGGAAGGTCACGCAAGTTCAGCCAGGAAAATTACTTTTCTCACGATCCTAATTATAATTCAGGGACAGGAGAGCACTTCTAGTCAGAATAATGTTGGGTGGCCTTGGTCCCAAGCCTATATAAAGTATACTGGATCCATGGGGGGATATTTTGCTCAAAAGGATTTAAACTTATCCACTGTAGTCATGCATGGAAGTCAAGTATACATAAAGGAAGAATGGAGCAAGAATGTGAAGGGGATTTATCAACTTCAAGGAACTGTAGGGGAAGAAATCAAAGTGGGATGCCGATTGGTTAATGGCACCACCTATAAAAAGGCATCCCAAATCACTGTTTCAGATGTTCTTACAAAGAACAAAACGGTCTGTACTTCCAGGGAATTAGATTGCTGGCATAACTTTACATTAGAACGGACCAGTGAAGTGGTTTGTCTCTGGGCCTATGATACTATTGGACTCTCATTCAAATTTAAAATAAATGTCGTAGCTAGGCCCGTTACAACAGTGCCTGCTACAACAGTGAAAGATATATTTACCACGCGACCTACACCAGCACCCAGGCTCGAACCCAAAATATATGAGAATGGCCCATATGTAATAAAAAACACAGGCCAACAGCAAATGCTGTTTAAACCAGAATGGTCTCTTAAACACATTGAGTTGTCAATGCAAAACAACATCACAGAGATTCAACCAGCCTGTTCTCCCTTTTTACGAACCTCTTTCGAGGGATGGACCACCTGGTTACATAGAAGGGCACCAGCAACTTCCCATAGGCGAATATCAAGAGACCTGACTGGTGCTATAGGAACAGGGCTAAGCGTTCTGAATAGCATTGACTCAGAAATAATAATGAATAAGTTGGCCGCCTCCACTGCCGATTTCACAAAATTACAACAGCCTTTAAGATCTTCCCTAGTGGCTTTGGGAACTCATCAGTGGCTAGTGTCGAAAGTATTACCAAATTGGGAAAGAATAAACATAAGAGATCACAAATTAATTATAGACGCACTGGGTGGGCTCCAAAGTAACGTCTCTTTGGCTCTCAGCTGTATCCAGGCTCAGTTATGGATGCAATCAGTGACTGCTTCAATCATAAGAGAAGGTGAGGAAGGGATTTTTCCCACTGAAATCCGGAAAATAATCTGGGACAATGCTAACCACTTCGAAAGGAAACTCCAGGCCTGGTGGAATTTGGTAAACTTTACCTATGATCCCACTACAGACATAGTTACAACTTTTGTGTTAACTATTCGTAATGCTTCAATATATGTGATTCATCCCATTATAGCATTAGGATTAAATTACAGTGGGATTTTACTCTATCCTTTTGAGCATAAGACATGGGCCTGGAAGGTAAAGGATAAATGGCAAACAGTAGACCTAGAATCCTGTATTGTGCGAGAACAACAAGGATTCATTTGTGAAAGTAACGCCATCAGTGCACAAGACATTTGTCTTGACACTGATCAGAAAGTTTGCCAGTATGAAGTTCGTCCCAATGCTGACCTTAAAACCATATTAATATACATTGGCAAAGGTTGTGTGTGTCTGAGAACTGCCTGTAGTTTCATATCTGTAGAGGACATAGAAGTAGATACTAGAAATCACTCAAATTTCTGTGTTTGTAATTTTACTAACATCAATGGATGTGACTTTAATTATACAGCTCCAGTCATATCCCATCAGCTTTTTAAATCTAATTATACGTTACTCCACGAATTGGCGCCTACACCCATTGGGACAGACATAACTCTCACAAAGAAATTACTACAGCATCAGGGGTTAATGCGAATATTAGAGGAAATCAAAACCAAGGGACAGGAAACTTTGATAACGGTTCATCATGACACAGATAAAATAATAGAGGTTCTAAAAAGGGTAGAAAAGGATGGAGAACATAAATGGTGGGAAGTACTCTTCGGCTGGTCACCCACTGCTACAGGAATCCTTAATAACTTATGCCACCCTATTGTTGTTCTCCTGGGCTTGTCCCTGATTAGCATTGTTTTATCCATAGTGTTATATGTTTTAAACTTGAGAATGATAAAACAAATGAGGCAATTGATATATGCTCAACGACGCCGACAACAGGTCGAAATAGGCAAAGATCTTATAAAGAACCTAGAAAGGAATGGAATAATATAAAGGGCACTAACATAAAGTAAATGAATTTACTTACTTTTTAGAAAAGGGGGGGGATTGATAGAGAGAACTAACATTTAAGGGCTAATAGCAGGAGGGAACATGCTTGACGCAAAACATATAACATTGTAGCCATTGCATTGCTTAACCCATATCTATAACCTTGGCCATCGTGTAAGACGTTTTATCAGGAAATAGCAGAGAAAAACAGAACAGCCATGGCCGGCCTTGCTAAAGAAACTTGCTGGAACTGACCTTGCGGTTGTGGAGTTTGATAAAAGAGAGACTGAGCTTACACAGGAATAAGGAGTCACTTGTGGTGATGAAGAAGAGAGGGTTTGCCTTCATCCTCTCGACCCTCAACGACCACCACCAGAAGAAACCGCGCATGCTCGGCGGGGAGGAGACCACGGAAATGGCTCATTTGCATACGAAGCGGGAATAGATAGTTAATATGTATAGGCGTATTGCGAAACCTTATGAATATGTAACACTTTGCTGTATAAATATGATACGAGCTGCCGCGTTAGGCGCGCACGAATTTGGTGGGATGACCCCCCGTGCTGCCCAGCGCTGAATAAAGCATACCTACTTTACAACCTTGGGGTTGTGGAGTCTGATTTCCGCACGTCAATGTTTTTTCTTCGAAAACAATTTGCATAATCAATGAGTTTTCGGAACACAACCTACCCCCGATTACATAGTCAATGAGTTCTTGGAATGCAACCCACCCCCAAACATACCCCCTCCCCTCTAGCAGCACAGACTTCTTGGTGGTCGTTGAAGTCTTTATCACCATGTCCTTCTGGTGGCTTCTTTATTCTTCACACTTCTGTGGTTATCTTGGCTAACTACACCACCCTTTGTCTTTACAACGATCCAGTACTTTCGACTGTTGTTTTCTTTTGATATCCAATCTAACACTATCCCTTCCCCCAAACGCATAGCAAGCACATACCTATCTTAGCTAAAGCCATAGCAAGCACATTTCTATTAACTGTATAGCAAGCACACACCCATCTTAGCTGAAGCTGTAGGGAACACACATCCATTTTAGCTGAAGCAAAAGTCTTTTACTAAATTACTTATTACACACGTGACTATGGGGAGGATGTGGGGAACTGGGACAGTGCACCTACCTCGGACCTGGAAGCCTGTGTACGTGAATTGCAGGGAAAAACAGAAGCTAAAAGGTGTTCATCCAGGCAGATTACTGCTCTTGTTTCTGTCAAGGAATTCCTCCGAGGCAATAGAAGGGCTGAGGACACCTCTCCTCCTGATCCTGATGAAGGGACTTCTGGTTTGCAATTACAGGAGTCAGGAATGCTCAGACCAGAATGTATTGATCCTGACCAGGAGACCATTGTACATGGAGGGGTTAGTGATCCACATAACAGTTAGCCTGGGTAGGTCCAGGCCTGTGCTGTGCCATGGTATCCTGCACATACAGCATGGACTTCAGGCCTGTGCTGTGTTGCACAAATCCCTTGGCCACAGGATAAACAGCCAACTAATTGTAGTGGAGAAGCCTGCAGGCAAACTCCCACTTGGTATCAGTGATTAGATTGCCTTTATTTAGGAGTGCAGCAAGAGGTTCTCATGTGAACATCCCTTATGTTTGACAGTGGAAATGATGAATAGAGTTGTTTTATTGTAAGAAAATCCTTTAAATAGCTTGAATGACCAAAATGGGAGAATCTCTTCTATGGACGAAGTCTGCCCAGCATGCTGTGCATGGATTGGAGGCCCATTCGATGGTATACCCAGGTGGCATTAGGGTACACTGTGCACTGGTGTCAACCAGAGCCTTATACTCCTGTGGGTCCGATGTGCAACTGTTTGTCACCTGGAGGTACTGGTCCATTACGATCCCAGTAAGAAAGGCACTCAGATGCTGTAAGGTATCATTTAAAATGCTATTTATTAGAGCTAACACTATAAGGAGAGAATAGTATAGATAATCTTACGTCCCATTAGATGGTGGGAACCCCAGGTGGTATAGCATCGAATGGGCCTCCAAGCCATGTGCATCACGGTGGGCAGATGCCAGAGGAGAAAGGCATAATTGTTAATTGTTTCCATGAGATGGTTCCTGGAGTACTGGGACAACAGCAATGTAGGGCCCAAATACCAGATTAGGCTCAAGGCCAGTACCTTTATCATAGCTCGCCCAGGCAAAACAAAACAAAGTGATAAACAGCACAGCAAAGAGCAAAAATTGAAAGCAGCCATTAACAAGCCCTGGAATTTGATGTACAGCAACAAAGGGAGCACACCATGGAGCAGGCAAGGAGAACAAATAAACTAGTATTGAGAGCAAACAAGTCAACATCGTGACCAGCAACAGTAAGTAACAACCTGCAAATAACAGCTTAACAGCTATAACACCTATAAATTAAGTCTAGCACACTCCAATGAAATCTATCATTATCTCGAAACCCTCAAGCCCCACACTGGCCACCAAAAAGGACTGTGGTGAGTTGACCCCAGCCAGCAACAAAGCACCTACCAGCCACTTGCTTACTCTCCATCCCAGCAAGATGGAGGAAAGAATCAGAAGAGCAAAAGCAAGAAACTCATGAGTTGAGATAAAGACAGTTGAATAAGTGAAGGAAAAATAGGAAAACCAACAAATGATGCAAAGGCAATCACTCACCACCTCCCACCAGCAGACCGATTCCAAACCAGTCTCTGAGCAACAGCTACTTTGGAAAGACTACCCCCTCCAGTTTTATTGCTGAATATGGCGTTATATAGCATGGAATATGCCTTTGGTCAGTTTGGGTTAGCTGTCCTGGCTGTGTCCCCTCTTAACTTCTTGCTCACCCCTGGCCTACTTGCTGCAGGTGTTAGCGCAGAGACAAACACATAACCAATTTTCTTCGGTTATATGCGGTGCTTTATTTCAAGGCGCCGGGAACCAGGGGTACGCACCCAAATCTGCCTCCAAAGACGGCCTCACCGAGTACCCATTTTATTACACAATCTCATACATATTCAACAAGTATTGCTACATTATCTTATACATATGCATTACGGATTACTTCATCCTATTGCGACATCAGCCTCCTTCTCTGCGCATGCTCGTCTTCCCTCTAGTGGTCGTCGGTGGTCGTCATGATGAAGTAAGAAGTCTTCCTCAGATGAAGTAAGACGTCTTCCTCGCTTTGTACTTTTCACCTCACTCCTTTTTGACTCGATTCCAGTGCCTGTTTTCTGCCAAGTCTTTCAAGGTTCTGCTTGACTCCCCTGGTATCAGGTCACACTGTTCTCTTAGGTACCCAAAGATCTTAGAATACATTCTTTCCCGTTACAGTTAATTACATTTTCCCATCACCATTGGTTACCTTTGTTCAGTTATTATGGTTGCACCTTACAAACACACTCTAATATACAATACAACTTGCTACTTAACTCTTGTATTTCCTAACATTTCCCCCCTTTGAAAATACTTCAATTATATGCAAGTATTTTCACAAAATTTAAGCTACATCTTTATATGACGGAGGGGGTGTTATTTCTTTCAACAAATATTTTACTACTTCTTTAGCCTGATTTGTGCGACAGGGAAAGGCTTCCGGCCACCCAGAAAAGGTATCAACCCCTACTAGCAAATATTTATACCCTTGGGCTTTAGGTAATTCTGCAAAATCAATTTGCCAATAATCTCCAGGCTCCATTCCTACTTTGATTTTCCCCATTTGGACTGATTTCCTAACTATTGGATTATTTTTCAAACAAATTTCACACTTAGATCCTATTGCTTTCGCCATTGTTAACATCTGTGTAGAAATCATACCTCGTTTTAGGTAAGTTACTAATGCTTCTGCACCCCAATGACATTTCTGATGCTCTGTTTGCAAGATTTGTCGCATCACAGCGGGAGGGACTATTACTTGCCCAGTCGCGGTAACATACCAGCCTTGCATGTTCTTTCGGGCTTTTAATAGCTCTGCTAATTTTTCATCTTCTTTAGAATAACCAGGATCCTGAGTAAGATATGTCTGAAGTGGACTCACCTTTAGGGGTACTAAGGCCATTATGTTGCTCCATACCTGGCGAGCTGCTTGTCGAGCTGCGCGATCTGCTAATGCATTCCCTTCAGATATCTTAGACGGTTCCTTTTGATGTGCTTTGCAATGCATTATAGCCACCTGGTTTGGTTTTTGTACAGCAGCTATTAGTTCTAATATCTCTGTTTGGTACTTTATATTTGTACCTTGTGCGGATAACAATCTTCATTCCTTCCTTAGGGCTCCATGGATATGTACCACACCAAAGGCATATTTTGAGTCTGTCCAGATATTAGCTTTCTTATTGTCACTAAGTTCTAAAGCTCTTGTTAATGCAATCAGCTCCGCTCGCTGGGCTGATGTTCCCGGAGGCAATGCTCATGCCTCTATTACCTCTTTCCAAGTGGTCACTGCATATCCCGCGTATCGTGTTCCACTTTCCATGAAGCTGCTTCCATCGGTAAACAATTCCCAGTCCGGATCTGCAAGGGGTACATCTTTTAGATCAGCTCTGGTCGCATAGGTGTGCTCGATGACTTCCACACAGTCATGTTCGAGTGTTCCTTCTTCTGGATCTGTTCCAAGAAAAACTGCTGGATTTAACAAATTAGTAGTTTTCAAACTTACATCGTCCTGTTCTGTTAAAATTGCCTGATATTTCATCATCCGGCTGGGGACAGCCAATGCCCCCCTTTTTGCTCTAAAACAGTTGTCACCATATGTGGCACAAATACATCTATGTGCTTACCCAAAGTCAGCTTCCTGGCCTCCTGTATTAAGATCACGGTTGCTGCCACGACTCTCAGACAAGAAGGCCATCCTGCACTTACCGAATCCAGTTGTTTAGAGAAGTAACCCACAGGTCTCTTCCAGCTGCCCAACTTCTGGGTCAGTACCCCTAAAGCCAGTCTCTGTCTTTCATGGACGTACAATTGAAATTCCTTGGCCAAGTCCGGAAGGCCTAAAGCGGGGGCTGTTTTCAGTGCTGATTTTAGCTTCTCAAAGGCTTCTTTCTGTGGTTTACTCCAAACAAATACAGGTGATTTCTGAACTTCATACAGTGGTTTAGCAATAAGCCCATAGTCCATTATCCACAACCGACACCACCCTGTCATTCCCAGAAAGGTTCTTAATTCATGTAAATTTCTAGGCTCTGGAATGGCACATATGGCCTCAATTCGATTGATCCCCAATCTTCGCTGTCCTTGTGAAATTTCACAACCCAAATACAATACTGTTTGACATGCTATCTGTGCTTTTTCTTTGGAGACTTTATATCCGTTTAATCCCAATTGATTCAATATTGCTATTGTAACATTTATACATTGGAATCTATCCTCCTTTGCTATGAAAATGTCATCAACATATTGCAATAGCAGATACTGTGATCTGGGTACCTGAATATCTCCTTGGGTAGTCCAGGCTTCTAGCTCCTTAGCTAGTTGGTTTCCAAAGATCGTCGGGCTGTTCTTAAATTCTTGAGGAAGCCGAGTCCAAGTCAGTTGTGTTTTTTGTCCGGTGTAGGGGTTCTCCCATTCAAATGCAAACAGTTTCCTACTATCTTTGTCAAGTGGAATGCAGAAGAAAGCATCTTTTAAATCGATTACTGTGAACCATTTATATTTCTCTCCCACAGATGTCAGCAATGTATACGGGTTTGCTACCACAGGGTGGATATCTTTGGTAATTTCATTTATTGCTCTTAAATCCTGTACCAATCTATATTCACCGCTTGGCTTTTTAACAGGAAAGATAGGTGTATTATATTCTGACTCACATTCTTCTAGGATCCCATATTGCATAAACTTTTCTATGATTTTCACAATACCCTGCCTAGCTTCTAATTTCAGTGGGTACTGTTTAACCCTAACTGGCATTGCCCCCTCCTTTAATTCTACTACCACAGGTGAAGCTAATTTTGATTTTCCTGGAATGTCTGTTTCCCAGACTATAGGTATTACAGCTTCTTCCACTTCCTCGGGGATGTGTGTTTTCGGTTGTTCCTTAAGTACCAATATCTGTCCAACTTTTGATTCTGGAATCTGCATTTTCAATTCTCCATTTTCAAATATTATTTCTGCATTCAATTTTGCCAATAGGTCCCGTCCCATAAGGGGAATTGGACATTCTGGTACATATAAGAACTCATGAGTTAATTCTTTTCCCCTAAATCTTAAATCCAGGGGTTGTAGGAATGGCTTTTCTTCCTCTTTCCCTGTGGCACTTACAATTGTAATTGTCCTTTCCCCCAATTTTCCACACAAATTGTTTAAAACCGAGTATGTTGCTCCTGTATCGACTAAAAATTTTACCTCTTTCCCCTCAAGTTCTATTTTCACCAAAGGCTCTTTATCTAGTCAGCTTTGATGCATATGATCCCCCAACACCATCGTCTTTGCGGTCTCTGCCCCTGGTCCGAAGAAAGGATTTCGGGGAGAAGGAGGTTGCCCCATTCTCACTGGACACTCATTCTTCCAGTGACCCTCCTGTCCACAGTTGGCACACTGATTATATCCTAACCTGTTATAGCCCATTCCTGATCGAAAGTTAGTAAATCCTCTTCCTCGCCCTCTTCCTCGCATACCACTTTGCCCCCTGCCTCTGGAATCCATATGATTCTGTTCTTTTCCCTGTATTACTGCCAATAAGTTTTGCTGTTGTCTCCGGGCTCCCTCTCTCTCTCTATTATTGTACACCTTCCAAGCCACTTCCAACAATCTGTCCAGATCTCGCAATTCTGCTCCTTCTAGTTTCTGCAGTTTCTTCCTAATATCATCCTGAGACTGTCCCAAAAAGATCAACGCCAGCTGTGCTCTAGCTTGCTCAGTTTCTACATCTAGATCTGTATATTTCTTTGCTGTTTCTTTAAGTCTCTCCAGAAAAGCAGAGGGCGACTCTGTCTTTTCCTGTCTAACATTATACAATTTCGACCAATTAACAGCTTTAGGCATAGCATTCCGAATTCCCACAACTATCCACTCCTGATATCTCCGTAAACTTCTCATTCCCCCCGGTGTGTTATCGGGTCCTCAGTAGGAAAATTCTGATCTGTAGTTCCCTGGACCAATCCTTGCCTTACGTCCTCCCGAACTCTTTCTCGTGCTGCTCTCAAAACCATTTCCTTTTCTGTTGAATCCATTAAAGTATCTAACAACACTTGTATATTTTCCCAATCTGGATTTTGTGTCTTCATTATCATTTTAACTACACGAGCCACCTTGTCCGGGTTTTCCCTATACGTCCCTGCCGACTGTTTCCAGATAACCAAATCTCCAGGGGAAAAAGGTACTTTAACATACACAGGTCCTTCTGCCCCGACGCCCTGTCTCAAAGGAGCAATTACAGCACTAGTCTCTGTTTGATCCCTCCGCCTCGTTCTATGTGCTACGGGAGGGGAGGTAAGATCATCCTTATCACTATTAGTGTTACGATCACCATAGGCCGGTGGGGCCGACGGGGCAATCATCAGGTCTATATTTTCCGCGCTTTCCCGATGTTGCTTGCTATTGTCCATAGCCAAACATCCCATACACTTCTTTTCAGATTTGCAACCCTTACAGTGAGGAGTGTTACTGCCTGCCTGTAATATCATTATCCCGCAGGATTTCTGCCACTCTTGATTATTCCTTAAACTAAAGAAAAGATCCACATAAGGCACTTCATCCCATTTCCCTTCTCTTCTGCAAAACAACATCAACTGCAAAATGGTATTATAATTCAAAGTCCCATTCTCAGGCCACTTCTCCTGGTCATCTAATTCATATTGAGGCCACCAATCATTACAATATTCAATCAACTTATTTTTCCGAAAGGCTTGTTCAAACTTTCCCTCCTTCCAATGACTTAAAATACAGCCTAACGGAGTTGCCTTAGGTATTTCTGGCATTGTGAAATTACAGTATTATCCAACAATCACAGCAATAACAACAGATACCAGTCCTGCAGACCGGATTTTAAAATTTTCAGTCTTGCAGCTAGTTACAACGAAATTACTCTAACAACCACAGTACTCAACCAAACAATCACAATAATAGCAGCGAGTACCAGTCCCGCAGACTGGATTCTTAATATCGGCAAATATTAGTCCCGCAGACTAAATATTACCAACTGCCAACCCCGCAGGCTGGACTTAACATATACAACCAAACGTTACCGTACAATTCCAATTGTTATTTATAGTTGCAACTTTTACCATACCATACCCATTACCATACCAATTGCCGAACCTGCAGGGCTTTCGCCCTGTCTGACGGACGGCGCCTAGGCTTACCACCCGGAGCTCCTCAGCCCAACCACGCGCAGCTTTCGCCGCGTCTAACTGGCAGGCTATTACTTACACTTACAGCGGTACCGGTCCCTGTTACTAAAATAAAGCACCTTTCTTACCTTATCAGAGGTCCGTCGTGAGCAGCGGAGGTCGGTCGCGGCTGATGGCTCCCCGAGAATTCCTCGGCGCCGGCTGGAGCAGGATCAGTACGCGATCCGCCTCAGCAATGCTCGCGAGGTCCCATCTGGGTCGCCAAAACTGTTAGCGCAGAGACAAACACATAACCAATTTTCTTCGGTTATATGCGGTGCTTTATTTCAAGGCGCCGGGAACCAGGGGTACGCACCCAAATCTGGCTCCAAAGACGGCCTCACCGAGTACCCATTTTATTACACAATCTCATACATATTCAACAAGTATTGCTACATTATCTTATACATATGCATTACGGATTACTTCATCCTATTGCGACATCAGCCTCCTTCTCTGCGCATGCTCGTCTTCCCTCTAGTGGTCGTCGGTGGTCGTCATGATGAAGTAAGAAGTCTTCCTCAGATGAAGTAAGACGTCTTCCTCGCTTTGTACTTTTCACCTCACTCCTTTTTGACTCGATTCCAGTGCCTGTTTTCTGCCAAGTCTTTCAAGGTTCTGCTTGACTCCCCTGGTATCAGGTCACACTGTTCTCTTAGGTACCTAAAGATCTTAGAATACATTCTTTCCCGTTACAGTTAATTACATTTTCCCATCACCATTGGTTACCTTTGTTCAGTTATTATGGTTGCACCTTACAAACACACTCTAATATACAATACAACTTGCTACTTAACTCTTGTATTTCCTAACACAGGGACAGAGTGAAAAACAGAGAAAACCTTGACACTGTGCAAGCAATGTTCAGTAATAGCTAAAACACTGGTGTGTTATCAACACTGTTTTAATTACAAATCTAAAACAGAACTCCATACAAGGTACTATGAAGAAAAGTAGCTCCATCTTAGCCAGACCCAGTACACTCCTCTATACAGGTTCTTTCTGCAAGTGGATTTTTCATGTGCACAGAATAGCAGTCCCACACAAGTAGAAGAGACCCAGCATCCTAAGCATGTATAGATTTGGAATAAGGCATCTTTACCAAATGACCTCCTGCTTCATTCTTTTTTAAAGGGCAAAGGTTCTTAATTACAGGAGACAGTGAAACCCGAATGGAGGCTGACGTCCCTCTGACCTTTACAGCGAGACATTTAATTACCAGTGAGTGGTATCCCATCCTTGACCTTTCCTACAGCCACTCTTTCACCCCCCTCAACATTAATCACACTCTCAAGTGCCTAAATGTCTCCTGCCCTGAGTAGAAACCTCCCAAACCTACCGCAGGACTCAAGGTCCATTCTGGGACAGGTAGAGAGTGTAACACTGTCACTTAGTGAATCTAGTTATTACATACATTTTCCAGCAATATAATACTACTGAACTCAATTGACTGCATGAAGTTTTCAGCTGAACAATAAAGAGCTACATCACTGAAGACGGACCAACTTATGTTAGAATCATAGAATAACAGAATCATTTAGGTTTGAAAAATCATCGAGTCCAACTGTTAACCTAGCACTGTCAAGTCTACCACTAAACCATGTCCCTAAGCACCACATCTACATATCTTTTAAATACCTCTTCCTGGTTTGAGGTAAAACAGAACCAATTCCATTCAATAACTTCACTTTTTAGCTAGGCTGCTTCTAATTGGCAGCATATTGTGCAGCCACTGTTTGCTCTCAGAGTGATAAGACCTATGTTTATAGTTGATGCCAAGGGATGGTACGCAGAGAGGCTCTTGCTTATACTTGTTGCTATAACAACCAAGGCCAGCTAACTTTGTTATTTGCCCTGTTGGAGGGTCGAAAGCGGAAAAGCATAGAGGGGTCGCACCTGTGGGACAGGTGACCCAAAACTGACCAACAGGGTATTCCATCCCATCTGCCTCATGCTTAGTATAAAAGCTGAGGGATCAAAGGGTCAGCCCTCTTTCTTCAATGGCCGGCATCCGAGGAGGACTCTCTCTGTTTGTCTGCCTTTGATCCCGATCCATGCGTTTCTGAATCCAGATCCAGAATTCAGTTCCTGTCCATCGCTGAGTCCAGTCTGGGACTTCCCCAGTGCCTCCCAGTGTTGTGATTGTCATCCTGGGAGCTTGATACGGTTTTGTATATATTTCATTACTTTCTTTTTTATTTTATTATTAATATTTCATTAAAGTAGTTTAGTTCCTTCTAAACTCATAAGTCTCTCTCTCTCCTCTGCCTCTCTCTTTGAAGAGATGTAGGGGGGAGCAATCTGTCGGTCACCCAGTGGGTGGTTCAGCCCAAACCATGACAACCTCCAGGGATGGTGACTCCACCACTTCCCTGGGCAGGCTTTTCCAGTGCTTAACAACCCTTTCGGTGAAGAAATTTTTCCTAATATCCAATCTAAACCTCCCCTGGGGTAACTTGAGGCCATTTTCTCGTGTCCTATCGTCTGTTACTTGGGAGAAGAGACCAACACCCACCTCTCTACAACCTCCTTTCAGATAGTTGTAGAGCGTGATAAGGTCTCCCCTGAGCCTCCTTTTCTCCAGACTAAACAACCCCAGTTCCCTCAGCCACTCCTCAGAAGATTTGTTCTCTAGACCCTTCACCAGCTTCATTACCCTTTTTTGGATGCGCTCCAGCACCTCAATGTCTTTCTTGTAGTGAGGGGCCCAAAACTGAACACAGTATTTGAGGTGTGGC
The DNA here is from genome assembly GCA_017639485.1 of Pluvialis apricaria. Taxonomy (NCBI): domain Eukaryota; kingdom Metazoa; phylum Chordata; class Aves; order Charadriiformes; family Charadriidae; genus Pluvialis; species Pluvialis apricaria. Next base: position 24,827,072 of record CM030043.1, on the reverse strand, counting down.
CTCACCAGTTCCGAGTACAGGGGAAGAATTACTTATTGTTCCTCTGTATCGGGGTCCTACATATTAACTACTATTCTTCCATTGCCTTCACAGGAAGGGATGTTAATTAATCTTCATTATGGGCATAATTATCTCATTCTTTTTCCTTCCTTCTGGAGCATTCAGTAGCTGAGCTCAATTGAACTATTTACATAAAAAGTAGAATATTACTTTTCTAGTACTAGTTATCTTCATGTTAAAGGTCTGAACCAAATGCCAAAAGAAATACATATTAGTGAGGTGTGCTGCTTTAAAAAATGCAGAAATAAAAAATAAATTAAGTACTGCTGTATCTGATGATGCGAGAGCCTGATTTCTTAAAGCATTAAATGAACTATGTAACAGTTGTAAAGCATTAAACAAGCAGCAACAATGAACCATGTAACAGTTGTATTAGTTGTAGTATAAGTTGTGTCAGAACTTATCTCTGAGAACAGAATGCAAAGCTGCCATGAGATAAAGAAAGACGGGATGTCTCAAGGCTGCAGACTGCAGACTCTGCGGCTTTGTTAGCAGGATAAGGAGGTAAAGAGCTAAAGTTCACTAAAAGAACACTGCGATGAAGAGGAGTGGAAGAAGTAAACGACCACCAGATGCCTCTGAAGACCACCGAGAGACTATAGTGCGCATGCAGGAGTGGGTAGTAACCTATGATAATGAGTTAATGAATATGTTGATCATTTCTTGGAAACCATGTGAATATGTATATGTGGCATGTATATAAGCTGTATAACTAACCCTTTACAGCACGCACATTAGGAGGAGTAATCCCCTGTGCATCCAGCGCTGCAATAAAGAATACCTGCTTAATAGTCACTCTGACTATTGAGTCCTGACTTCGGCTTTTCACTGATAAAGCCAAAGCCTTCCTAATTTCAGGTATTTCTTAAGGATTTAGTAAATGAGGCACTGTGGTTACTTTGAGATTTAAAAATCAAACATACAGCCTGTCTTTCAGGATTTTACCAGATAAAGGCAAATTAATGTACACCACTGTGTTTTCAAATTATTCCTCTTTATCACCAGATCTTTCATCGTTCAACTGTATGCTTTTACTCACATGGATCATATACAAGCTGATATGAATCCCAGTTTCCTGTTTTTTCTTTTGAACAGTAATAACTAAATACTAAAATTAATAACTTTTAGAAACTTTGGATAAAACATACTAGATAAACATCACACTTTCTGACTCATACAGACTGGTTAGAGCTCATAAAGCAATGGCAATCTGGAGCTAGATCTGTATAATTATTTGGCACATAACTCCTATTGATTTCATAAACTTTTGTGAATGGTGCCATAGTTACTCGGTGGTAATATGTTGGTGGTATAGGTCAGGCTGTCTAGCTGGAAGCTTATAAGACAGTTCTGTATGAACTGTGTATCACACAGAATGGTCAGGGTTGGAAGGGACCTCTGGAGATCATCTAAGTCCAACCCCGCTGCCAGAGCAGGGTCACCTACAACACGTTGCACAGGACGGTGTCCAGGCGGGTTTTGAATGTCTCCAGCGTGGGAGACTCCACAACCTCTCTGGGCAGCCTGTTCCAGTGCTCTGCCACCCTCAAAGTAAAGAAGTCCCTCCTCATGTTAAGATGGAACTTCCTGTGCTCAAGTTTGTGCCCATTACCTCTAGTCCTATCACTAGGCACAACTGAAAAAAGACTATTCTCATCTACCTGGCACCCTCCCCTTAAGTATTTATAAGTGTATGACCAATGTAAAATTCAGTTCTTTGCCAGCCAAAGAGGGAGACAAGGACGCTTAGCATAGATTTACCAAGGGAATGTATTCTTTCATATTAGCTGTGCATATAGCACTGCCCCACCCTAATGCATGGAAGACCCTGAAACAGAGGAAAGCAGGGTTTATGTATGTTACAATACAATTTTGCAGCCTAATCAAATCACTCATGTTACAGGTGGGCTAATCAGTTACTATTGCTTGTGTAATCAGTATGCACTTGTCCCATGCAGGTGGCTATAGTTATATGCCTGTTGTTTGTTTGGTTGGTTTTTTTAAAGATAAATCTTCTATTCTTTTATTGTCAGTATGGGGTGTTCTCAGCCAGTAAGAGCTGGCTTAGGTTGGGTCTTCAAGTCACATCGACCCTGAGGTAATAGTCTCATAGTCTCAGGTAGTGTTCATTCTTCTAAGCAAGTTGCATTGCAGTTAGCATCTTGCCTTTCATACCAATCATCACAAAAGAGCATTAGAGTCATTGGACTCCCTGTTGGTATGTGATCAAGCAATTGGATGGAGCTGTAGATTATTTTAAACATGCGCGTGGAGGAGCAGAGCTGCCGATTCAGCGTGGCTTATCAGTGTTAGGGTCTAGTACCGAAACAGGCATTTCTCCATACACTCGAGACCCCCACCCCCCACCAGCGATATCCTGGTACCGCAGGGAGGCAGCAGCCCGCAGGAGCCTACCAGCGGCTCCAAGCTCCCTGCTCTGCGTCCTCTACAGAACGCGACCACACGCTTGCCGCTGCAGCGCCCCACAACAGCCACCGCGTGCCGCAATGACCACGCTGCCGCAGCCTCCACAGCGCCTGTTCCGGGTCTCCCACCCTAAACACATCTCGGTGATAACAGCAGCACGTCCCGGTGGCGACTTCCCTCCGCTCCTCCCGTTGCTATGTGCAATCCTCAGCTATTTCCTGCCTCTAGAGACGGAGCCGCGGCAGAAGACGACTTTTCCTTGCGGTAGGGCACAAATCCACACAGGCAAGGAAATCTCAGCGCCTTCTGGGCGCTTTCTAGCATCTCTTCTGCATGACAAGCACCAAATATCCGAGCAGTGACCGACCCTTTAAACCCCACACGTGACGTGCCGCGTCCAGAGCCAGGTGCGCCAAAGCTCATCCACCAAGCGACCAAACAGCGCCGAAGTAGAGCAGACAAACCCTCCTCCGCTAGTCCGCCCGCCGTCGCGGGCCAATCAACAGCCAGGCTGCGCCTCCTCAGAGGAAATGAGTTATAGCGAGGCAAAACACCCCCACCAGCCCAGTCAGTATCGAATTCTACCAGTCGGCCTGGCACCTGGCCAATAGAGCGGCAGAAGTGAAGCCGAATTCCGCTCTGTCCCCACCCACAGGGCAAAGTGATTGGTGAGCAGGAACTGTTGCTCTGTGACGTCAGCGTCTGTTTCGGTGATTGGTTACACCCAGGCGCGAAATGTAACGCGGGAAAATTTCAGGTTCGGTCTGAGTTGTGCAACAGTAGCTTTTCCTCAGGAGTTGCCAGGACTGGGACTACAAGCAGGGACCAGCGCTGCTTCAGAAAGGTGTGGGGAGATTGTAGCCGTCACAGATTTTGCGACAGTAGTAGCTGGGAAAGGGGGGTGAGGTCTCGAGAGGAGCCGCCGTCTCCGGCAATGAACAGCTAAAGCAGACTTGGGGGGTGACAGGTGGTGGTGGTTGCAGGATTTCTATGCCTTCCCAGCCCTGGGACGCAGACTAGGAAAGGGGAGCTGAGCCGTTGTCGAGCTTCTCCACTCCCTGTTCCCTTTTCTGCACTGGTATCTGCGAGGGGGTGGAGATGGTGGAGAGGCCACCACCGGGTCCCCCGGTGACTTTTTGCCAGGGCTCTCCGAAACGCGTCCTGGTTTCTGTTATCAAAACCACCTCGATCAAACCGCTCTCCCAGGGGAGAGGTGAGGAGCCAGCACTCCCCCCGCCCATCCCCATCAGCCCTGGTTTCAGCGACTTCATGGTTTACCCCTGGCGCTGGGGGGAGAACGCCCACAGTGTGACCTTTAGCCCCGGTGGCTCCGCCGCCCCTTCATTCGTCCAGCAGCCCCGCGCGGAGCCAGTCAGAACCTGCAGCGAGGAAGAAGAGGAGGCGGGTACCCCAGGCAGCAGCAGTAGCAGCCACCTCAAGGTGAGTGTGGCCGGGACAGGCCAAGCAGCCGGGCGCGATAGGGTGAACTCCGCTGCCTTTGTACGTGCAGCCCGGAATCAGTGCGGTGGTAAGATGCCTCACTACAGAAGGGTAGAGACGCAAACTTTAAGGGCAATGCGCCGAGCACTCCTTCCCTATTCCCAGCGTCTAGCTCCTCCCGGCCTCTTAAAGTGAAGTCACTTCCGATGACACCACCGCGCGCCCAACCTCATCGGGGGGGGGGGGGGGGGGGGAGGAGCCGAGCCGAGCCGAGCCGCCCTGCCCTTAACGGTCCCCGAGGGGTGGGATGGGGGCGGAGCTAGCTGCAGAGGGATGACAACCCGCCAACGGCTGGGCATCTATGTGCTGATAACCCTCCAAAATCCTCAAAACATCAAAAATGCCCACACCCTAAAAGCTCCTTGCCCCAAAACAAAATACCTGAACCCCCAACCCCTCAAAAAACCCACAAACCCTCCAATCCATAGAACCCCCCGCAAATTCCAAGCACCAAAACAAAAAAATCCCTCCATGACCCCCAAGCTCTGTGAATCCCACTGCCTCAAAGTACCCCAAACCACAACCCCCCAAAAACCCACCCCAAGCAAAAAACCCTGACATCTCCAGCCTCCCCAAATGTTCACACTCCCTCTAAAAGTCCCAACCATGCACAATGTGCCAAACCCCAGAAGCCACTACAGCCAAAACCACTTCAGAACTCGCCCCCCCCTGCAAAAAGAAGAAATCCCCAAATGCAAAAAAAAAAAACCCAAAGCCCCAAACCAAACCCCCTCCAACCCCCCCATTCCAGTAAAATACCCACAACCCTCCCATGAACCCCCAAACCCAACCCCTGCCTCCCAAGAATTTCAGAACTGCCAAAACTAGTAAATCATACCTAAACTCAACCCCCCTAGAAATTACAATTGCCCTAACCCCTCCTGCCCAAAACACCTCAACCCTGCCAAAACACCTCAACCCTGCCAAAACCCTAACAAAACATCCCAACCTCCTGTAAAAAGCCCAAACCAATAACCCCCCTCCCCCCAACACAATAAATCCACCCCTCTAAACACAAAAGCTTCCCTCAACCACAGAACCGGAAAATCCCCAAAATGAGTTGAAAGAAAAATGCTCCAACCCAGTCCCCCGAACCAGGAGAAGGCAACCCCCTCAAAACATGCCACACAAAAAAGTGTGCTAAACCCTGAACCATGAGGAGGCAATTGAGGCAACTACACTCCAAAACGCACCACATGGAAAAAGCATGCACACCCCAGCCCCTTCAACCCCAAGAAGGCAAACACTCTCCCCAAACTGTGCCACGTAAAAAAGTGTGCCACTCCCACCTCTTCCTCTCCCCCATCCTTATGTTGGCATTCTGCCCCCTAAATGTGCAGCATGAAAAAGCACACCAACCTAGGCCCCTAAACCCCAAGAAGGTACCTCCATCAAAAAGTGCCATGCTAAAAAAAGGCGTACCAAACAAAGCCCTCCAAACCCTGAACATCAAACCCTCTACCCAAAATGCATCATGCGAAAAGGTGCTCCAAACCCAGCCTCTCAAACACCAAGGCATCAATCTCCTGCCCCCAAAAGCACTATGAAAAAAATGCTCCAGCTGCTCCCAAAATGCGCTACACAAAAAAAAGTGCGAAACCCAGCCCCCCCCAACCCCAGAAAGGCACTTTCACCCCTAGAACATGCCACACAAAAAGATGTGCCAACCCCAGCCCCCTGAACCCTGAGAAGGCAACCCCCACAAAACTCTCCACAGGAAAAAGCATGCCAACCCCAGCCCCCCCAAACCCCAAGAAGGCAACCACCCGCACCATGACACATCACACAAAAAAGTGCAGCAAATACAGCCCCCCAAAATCTCAGGAAGGCACACTCATCCCCAGAACGTGTCACATGAAAAAGTGTGCCAACCCCAGCCCACTGAACCCACCACACTATATTAAAAAGTACAACAAACACAGCCCCCTGAACCCCAAGAAGGCAAATTTCCACCCAAAAATGTTCCACATGAGAAAGCATGCCAAATCCAGTCCCTTGAATGTCAAGAAGGCAACCTTCCACTCCAAAATGTGCCACAGGAAAAAGCATATCAGCCTCAGCCCATCAAACCCTGAGAAAGCAACCGCTCCCAAAAACACGCCACAGGAAAAGATGCTCCAAATATAGCTCTCCAAATCCTGAGAAGGCAACCTCCCGCCCCAAAATGCACCACACAAAAAAGTGTGTAAAACCCTGCTCTCTGAACCACAGGAAGGCAACCCCCCCAAAACACGCCATGTGAAAAGGTGTGCCAAGCCCAGCCCCCCTGAACCCCATGAAGGCCAACCTTCCTCCCCAAAACATGTCACATAAATAGTGTGCCAAACCAAGTTCCCCAAACCCCCTAGAAAGCAACCGCTATCCAAAATGCACCACACAAGAAAGCGCACCAAATGTAGCCCCCCAAAATCTGGGAAGGCACCTCCCCCTGCTAAATCAAGCCACACAAAAAAGCACCAGTCCTAGCCCATTTAACCCTGAGACAGCAACCCCACCACTGAAAATGCATCATGTGGAGAAGTGTGCCAAACCCAGCCCCCCAAACCCTGAGAATGCAACCTCCCACCCCAAAATGAGCCACAGGAGAAAGCATGCCAACCCCAGCCCCCCAAACCCCAAGAAGGCACCCCCCCAAACGTGCCAAATGAAAAAGTGTGACAAACCAAGCCCACCGAACCCTGAGAAGGCAACCTCCCACCCCAAAATGTGCCACAATAAAAAGCGTGCCAAAACCAGCCCCCGAATCACTGAAATGGAAAAAAAACCCCAAACTAAAATGTAGCAAATGAAAAGACTAGCCACACCTAGCCCCCCCAAACCCCAAGGAGGCAAGCCCCCTTCAAAATGTGCCACACTAAACAACAGACCAAACACAGACCTCGGAATCCTGAAAAGGAATTCCTCTCCCCAAAACATGTCACACAAAAAGATGCTCCAAACCCAGCCCCTTGAACACTGAGAAAGCAACAACCCCACCGCCAAAACTAAAACTTGCCATGAATAAAGATGCCAATCCCAGCCCCCCAAATCCCGACTTGACAACTCCCCCCCCCAAACACGCCACACAAAAAGACACACCAAACCCAGCCCCCGCTGAACTCTGAGAAGACAACCACGCTCCCCAAAATACACCATGTGAAAAAGCATGCCAAGGCTAGCCCCCTAAATGCTGAGAAGGTGTCACCTCTCCCCAAAATGTGCCACATGAGAAAGCGCACCAAATCCAGCCCCCCAAACTTTGGGAAGAACACCTACCCCCCCCCCCCAACAAGCCACATGAAAAAGCGCCAAACCCGGCATCCTGAACCTTGAGAAGGCAACCCCCTTCTAAAATGTACTACATGAAAAGATGTGCCAAATCCAGCTCCTCGAACACAGAGAAGGCAACCTCCTGCCCCAAAATGCACTACATGAAAAACTGCACCAACCCAGCCCCCCCCCAACCCCGGAAAAATCTCCCAAAACAGGCCAAATTAAAAAAATGTGCTAAACCCAGCTACCCAGTGCACCAAATGTAAAAAAAACAAAACAACCACCTAAACCACGCCAAATGAAAAATATGCCAAACCTAGCCCCCCAAAATGTACCAAATGAAGAACATGCTAACACCAGCCTCCCCAAACAAGAAACGTCCCAAAACACGCCAAAACTACAACATGCCAAACCCTGCTCCATTCAGCAAGCAAACTGAAATTACCCCAAAATGTGCCAAAACAAAACCATATCAAATCCCCTGAACCAAAAAAAAACCTCCAAAGTACACCAAAAGAAAAATGTGCCAAAGCTATCTCCCTCAACCACATAACCCCAAAAAAATCCCAAACCATGTCAAAAGTAAAAAGTGACAAAACAAGTCCTCTGAGCCATCAAACCTTAAAGAAACCTCTAAAATTCATGAAAAACCCTGAAAACCTCCAAAATTTGTATGAAACCCCCCAAAACTACACCAAAAAATAGCCAAAACAAAAACATGCCAAACCTAGCCAAAACAACACCACACCGAAACACCCCGCCAAAACAACGCCCCAACCACTGAACCAAAAAAAAACCCAAGTGCACCAAAACAAAAACGTGCCAAAACAAGAATGTGCAAAACCCAATCCTGCCAAACCCAGAACAAAAAAATCCACCCAAAATATGCCAAAAGAGAAACAGCCTAAGCTAAGCCAATCACCAAACCAAAAAATACCCCACAGCACAGAGAAAATGCTGAAAACATGGCAAAACACACTAAGCTTCCCAAAACCACACCAAAACAAAAACATGCCCAATCCAGCCCTCCAACTATCAAACAACAAAAAAACCCCAAACCCCAATGCTGCGAGTCCCCCAAACACAATATTAATCCCCTCAAACATGCCAAAACAAAACTGCACCTAACCCAGCACTCCCAACCACCGATCCAAAAAAACCTCCAGAATGTAACAAAACAAAAACTGTGCCAAACCTAGCACCTTCAGCCACCGAACCAAAAAACCCAAAACATGCTGAAACTCAAACATACAAACCCAGTCCTCAATGACAAAATCCCTCAAAAAACCCAAACCCAACAAAAGCTCCCAAAATCATGCCAAACTCAGCCCCCCAACAACTGAAACAAAAAGGCCTGAAACCACGCCAAATCAGAAATATCCCAAACCCAGTCCCCCTATCCACTGAAAAAAACACCAAATCGCACGAAAACTAAAATCCACCAACTAAATAAACCCCCATAAAGCGCTAGAAGAAAAATGTGCTAAAAATACGCCAAACCCAGCTCCTCAAACCACTGAACCACAAAAAAACTAATGTGACAAAAGAAAAACGCGTCAAAACAAAACCTAGCCAAACCGAGCTCCCTCAACAAGACCCCCCCCAAAAGCCCAGAACATGCTGAAACAAAAATCTGCCAAATAAATCCCCCAGAACCACTGAACCAAAAAACCCTGCAAAACACTGTCTCCTGACAGTAAGGGGACAGACAGGTTCTTTTAGGGATGCTTGGCAGAATGATGACAGCACTAAATGATAGTTAAAATTAAAGCTTTATTTTCTTAACAGGATATTATGATTATTACAGCACAGAATTTATTATTAGAATGGCACAGGATTTCTACAAGGAGAATCAATACAGTACAATTTATAAGTAGTGTAATACATACTTTATAATACAATTTATAATTTCGAATCACCTGGACCCTGCAGATTGGGTCAAATCTTAATACATGGTTTGCTCTATCAAAATAACAATCTTAATCTAGACTTGAAAATCATAGAAAACAAGTCACTCAGTCCTTAGAGGAAGCAGACAACGGTGGAGGAGTCCCTGGCCACCAGGGATTCACGGGTCTCACTGTCCAGCAGCAGTTCCAGTCCAAGTTCCTTACTTAGGACTTGTAACTGCTTGATTTTATAGGCAGTGCTCTGTGTGCTGTTACGTTTCCCTGTTCTGTGGTGGGTTGACCCTGGCAGTATGCCAGGTGCTCACCAAAGCCTTTCTATCACTCCCCCTCCTCAGCTAAACAAGGGAGAGAAAATATAATGAAAAGCTCGTGGATCGAGATAAGGACAGGGAGAGATCACTCACCCATTACTGTCACAGGCAAAACAAACTTGACTTGGGGAAATTAGTTTAATTTATTACCAATCAAATCAGAGTAGGATAATGAGAAAATAAAGGCAAATCTTAAACCACCTTCCCCCCACCCCTCCCTTCTTCCCAGGCTCAAGTTTACTCCCGATTTCTCTACCTCCTCCCCCTCCGTGGGGCAGGGGGACGGGGAATGGGGGTTGCAGACAGTTCATCACACATTGTTTCTGCAGCTCCTTCCTCCTCAGGGGCAGGACTCCTCACGCTCTTCCCCTGCTCCAGCATGGTGTCCCTCCCACAGGAGACAGTCCTCCATGAACTTCTCCAACGTGAGTCCTTCCCATGGGCTGCAGTTCTTCACGAACTGCTCCAGCATGGGTCCTTTCCATGGGGTGCAGTCCTTCAGGAACAGACTGCTCCAGCATGGGTCCCCCATGGGGTCACAAGTCCTGCCAGCAAACCTGTTCCAGCATGGGCTCCTCTCTCCATGGGGCCACAGGCCCTGACATGAGCCTGCTCCAGCGCAGACTCTCCATGGGGTCACAGCCTCCTTTGGGTGCACCTACCTGCTCTGGCGTGGGGTCCTCCATGGGCTGCAGGGGGATATCTGCTCCACCGTTAACCTCCATGGGCTGCAGGGGGACAGCCTGCCTCACCACGGTCTTCATAACGGGCTGCAGGGGAATCCTTGCTCCGGTGCCTGGAGCACCTCCTTCTGCTCCTTCTTCACTGACCTTGGTTTCTGCAGAGTTGTTTCTCATGTATTCTCATTGCACTCCTTGCTGCTGTTGGTGTTGTGCAGGTTTTTTTTCACCCTTCTTAAATATGTTATCACAGAGGTGCTTCCACTGTCGCTGATTGGCTCAGCATTGGCCAGCGTCGGGTCCGTCTTGGAGTCGGCTGGCATTGGCTCTATTGGATATAGGGGAAGCTTCTAGGAGCTTCTCACAGAAGCCACCCCTGTAGCCCCCCCGCTACCAAAACCCTGCTACACAAACCCAATACAATCCACTCCTCGCTTCTGTGAATCACATATTTAAGAATTATCATTAAAATCCACATTCATCACACAATCTTCACAAACTTCACTCACAGCAACAAAAAGAATTCCCCACACAAAATCAAAATAACATCATCACAGCACCAAACAAAAGTGGACAAATTACACACAATCCACCCCTTGTCCCTTCACCACAATCATTCCGCTCTTAGCTCTCTGGCTGTGTTCAGTCCATGGTTTCCCCTTTACCTCTCCCAATTATTATCCTTATCTTGAATTCCTCTAGCCCCATGTTGGGTACCAAAAAGGACTGTGGTGGGTTGACTTTGGCTGGATGCCAGGTGCTTACTAAGCTGCTATATCACTCCCCCTCCTCAGCAGGACAGGGGAGGGAGAAAATAAGATGGAAAAAACCTCATGGGTCGAGATAAAGGCAGTTTAATAAAGCAAAAGCAAAGGCTGTGTGCGGAAGCAAAGGAAAAGATTTACTTTCTACTTCCCATCAGCAGGCAATGTCCAGCTACTTCCTGGGAAGCAGGACTTCAGTATTCGAAGCGGTTGCTCCAGAAGACAAACTTCAGAATAACGAATGCCCCCCCCTTCCTCCTCCTTTCTCTTAACTTGTATTGCTGAACAGACATCATATGGTATGGAATATCCCTTTCACAGAATCACAGAATGGCAGGGGTTGGAATGGACCTTCGGAGATCATCTAGTCCAACCCCCCTGCCAAAGCAGGGACACCTAGAGCAGGTTGGACAGAAACACATCCAGGTGGCTTTTGAATATCTCCAGAGGAGACTCCACAACCTCTCTGGGCAGCCTGTTCCAGTGCTCTGCCACTCTCAAAGGAAAGAAGTTTTTCCTCATGTTCAGATGGAACTTCCTGTGTTTCCAGTTTGTGCCTGTTGCCCCTTGTCCTGTCACTGGGCACCACTGAAAAGAGTCTGGCCCCATCCTCTTGACACCTGCCTTTTAGATTTTTATAAGCATTGATGAGATCCCCTCTCAGTCTTCTCTTCTCCAGGGTAAACAGACCCAGGTCTCAGCCTTTCCTCATCAGAGAGGTGCTCCATTCTCTTGGTCATCTTCGTAGCCCTCTGCTGGACTCTCTCCAGTAGTTCCCTGTCCTTCTTGAACCGGGGAGCCCAGAACTGGACACAGTACTCCAGATGTGGCCTCACTAGGGCAGAGTAGAGGGGGAGGATGACCTCCCTCGATCTGCTGGCCATGTTTTTTTTAATGCATCCCAGGAGACCGTTGGCCTTCTTGGCCACAAGGGCACATTGCTGGCTCATGGTCAACTTGTTGTCCACCAGGACTCCCAGGTCCCTCTCAGCAGAGCTGCTTTCCAGCAGGTCAACCCCTAACCTGTACTGGTGCATGGGGTTATTCCTCCTCAGGTGCAGTACCCTACACTTGCCCTTGATGAATTTCTTTAGGTTCCTCTCTGCCCAATTCTCCAGCCTGTCCAGGTCTCGCTGTATGGCAGCATAGCCGCCATAGGTTTTGGCTTGCGGTGTCATTCATGCCGACATGAAAGAGTAACAGTGTAGTCTGTACTCCTGTCAAGATGTGGCACCCTCTCGGCAACATCTCGAGCTCCCGGAAGGCAGCATACCTCACATGAATCCCTGTCAGGACAGCAGATGGGTGCCTTGGTGCCCCTTAACAGAGGGTCACCCACTACTAGCACTCGTTGTTGTTTTTTACGATATCTACTGTTTGCTGCTGGTACAAGTCCTCCTGGGAGACTTTGCTCCCGGGTGTCTATAGCTGTTAAAGCTTCATACCTGTTTTTTGTTGTGATGCCAGAGGGTGGGGACTGAAGCGGAGTCCTGCTTTTGTGGGTCACCAGGGTCCAAGGTGCCTCATGCTCAGGGGTATCCACTACAGGAACATGGTTATGAAACCACCTATCTATCTCTGTCTTGGCTTCTCTGATACTGCGCAACCGTTTAACCATTTCTTGCAACTCAGCCGCCTGACGCAACAGATCATCGACCTGTGCACACCCTGTGCAAGTACTTATCTTTATGCCAGGAGAAGGAGAAGGGTCTGGGCACTCACTGCAACCTACCACCTGTACTGAAGTCTCCCTCCTTACCAGTTCCATCTGGGTGGATGCATCAGACATCTGAGGGGCTTTCTGCATAGGGGCACTGGTTTTAGCTCTGAGGTGAGTGCCCACCATTTTGGCAGGTACCTTGAGCACTTCCCTGGGCTGTGGACCAACAAGCAGGTTGCAGGGCCCGTCCTGCATGAACTGCCGTGCAAACTGCCGCACCACTCCCTGACTGCTGTGCCACGCCCTGTTTGCCCACCCTGTTTGCAGTGCTCCTGCTCGCTAGTGGTCCCTCGGGCTGTTTAAATCTCTTGCGGTTGCTTCCGATGACGCCGACGCCACCACGTCAGCCTCGCTCTCGAAAGCTGCAGGCTCCTGGCGGGGCTCTCTGCTCTTCCTCGGTTTTCCCTGGCTCTGGGAACCCCCCCGTCTACCTCGATCTAGTGCCCAGCCACAGAACTTACCGTTGCCGCCACTGCATTCCTCGCCTTTGGTCAGTTTGGGTCAGCTGTCCCGGCTATGTCCCTTCCCAAGACCTTGCCTACCCCCAGCCTACTGGGAGGGGTGGGGGGGTGGGGAATGTTGGAAAGACAGCCTTGATGCTGTGGGAGCATCAACACCACCTGGTTGGCTGAGTGCCTGGTACCTTCAGGGCCATAAGGAAGGGAGTAATCGGCCTGGCACCCAGGAATCTTGAGGCCAGTAGGGAGGGAAAGAAGAGATCTGTTTGGTTTGTCTACTTGGTTCACAGAACCTTCAGAGCCTGATAATGAGGGGAAAGGGAACGAATACGTGACCTGCTTGGTCACAGAGAATGGCTGCTTGCCTTATAAAGTGGCGTTAGTTATGCTAACCACATTACCAGAGGTCGGGAGTAGGGTGTACCGGTAACAATCACATTAAAAAAAACCCTTCTGGCATGAACTGTGATCTGTGGAGAGGAGACCATGCAGAAGCAAGTTTTCTGGCAGGACCTGTGGCCTCACAGGGGACCCACGCTGGAGCAGTCTTTTCCTGATGGACTGTACCCCAAGGAAAGGACCTATGCTGGAGCAGCTCTTGAAGAACTGCAGCCTGTGGGAAGGACCCATGTTGGAGAATCAGAGAATCATAGACAGCCCAGGTTAGAAGGAACCTCAAAAGATTATCTGGTCCAACCTTTTGTGGGAAAGGGAGTCTAGATGAGATTATCTAGCACCCTGTCCAATAGCATCTTGAAAACCTCCAGTGATGGGGACTCTGCCATGTCCCTGGGGAGGTTGTTCCAGTGATTGATTGTTCTCACTGTGAAATAATTCTTTCTTATGTCAAGATGAAACCTCTCCTGGTGCAACTTGTACCTGTTGCCCCTTGTGTTGTCCATGGTGTTCCTTGTGAAGAGAGAGCCTCTGTCCTCTTTGTAGCCACCCTTTAAGTACTGGAATACTGTGAGGAGGGCCCCCACGTGCCTTCTCTTCTCCAGGGAGAGAAAAGACCTAACTCCTCCAGTCTTTCCTCATAGGGCAGGTTCTCCAGCCCTCTGATCATCTTTGTGGCACTCCTTTGGACCCTCTCCAGCCTATCTGTGTCTTTCTTGAATTGTGGGGACCAGAACTGGACACAATACTCCAGGTGCGGCCTGACAAGTGCTGAGTAGAGTGGGATGGTCATGTCTCTATCTCTGCTAGTAATGCCCCTGTGGATGCAGCCCGGGATCTGATTTGCCTTTGTTGCTACAGCAGTGCGCTGCTGATTCATGTTCAGCTTGTTGTCCACCAGGACCCCTGGGTCCCTTTCAACAAAGCTGCTCTCTAGCCACACAGATTCCAGCCTGTACTGGGCTCTTTGGTTATTCTGACCCAGGTGCAGGATTTTGCATTTGTCTTTGATAAACTTTATACTGTTCTTGCTAGCCCACTCTTCCAGCCTGTCCAGGTCTCTCTGTAAGATGGCTCTCCCTTCTGATGTGTCCACCCAGTTTAGTGTCATCAGCAAACTTGGTGAGGGTGCTTTCAGTTCCATCATCCCAATCATTTATGAAGACATTGAACAGTGTGGGGCCCAGTATCAATCCCTGGGGGACCCCACTTGTGACAGGCTGCCAGCCTGAGTAAAAACCACTGATCACCACCCTCTGTGCGTGGCCTGTTAGCCAATTTCCTACCCATCTTGCAGACCACACATCCAGTCTGTATCTTGCCAGTTTGTCCAGGAGAAGGCTGTGGAAAACAGTGTCAAACACCTTGCTGAAGTCCAGGTAAATTACATCCACTGCTCTCCCTGTGTAGACAGAAGATGTTATTTTGTTGTAGAAGGTGATCAGGTTAGTCTGGTAAGATTTGCCTTTGGAAAATCCGTGCTGTCTTTTCCCAATCACCTGCTTCATTTGGTTTGTGATAGTTTCTAGAAGGACTCGTTCCATTACTTTCCCAGGGACTGAAGCAAGACTAATGGGCCTGTAGTTTCCTGGGTCCTCCTTTGGACCCTTCTTGTAGATGAATATGACATTTGCCCTCTCCCAGTGATCAGGGACATCCCCTGATCTCCATGACTTTTCAAAGAGACAGTGGCCTTGCAACAATGTCAACCACTTCTCCTAACACCCTGGGATGGATTCTGTCCAGGCCCATAGATTTATGTGGGTTGAGCCCTTGCAAGAGACTGCAGACCAGCCCTTCTCTACTACTGGTGGGTCGACACATGCGTTGTCATAGCTACTTGATCTTGTCCAGCTACACCAGTAAAGACAGAGGCAAAGAAGGTATTGAGAACCTCTGTCTTGTCAGCATTATTAGTAACTAGTTTTCCTGCCCTGTTTAGCAATGGGCCTATGTCTTCCCTGTGCTTCTGCTTACTGCTCATGTACCTGAAGAACCCTTTCTTGTTGTTCTTGACATCTCTGGCCAATTTCAGTTCTAGCTGAGACTTAGCCTTCCTGACTGTATCTCTACTTGCACTAGCAAGGTTCTTGTAGTCCTCGATGACTATTTGGCTGCCTTTCCATAGCCAGTATGCTTCTTTTTTGCCTTTAAGCACACCTATAAGGTCATTGTTAAGCCAGGGCAGTCTCTCGTTCTGCCTTCTTCCTTTCCCTTTGGTAGGGGATGGACTGTTCTTGTGCTTCTAGGAGGCTATTCTTGAATAACTCCCAGCACTCTCAAGCTCCTTTGCCCTCCATGGATGCTTTCCATGGAATCCTTCGCAGCTGGGCTCTGAGCATATTGAAGTTAGCTCTTCTAAAATCCAGGATCTTTGTCTTACTACTGGTCTTCACCGTGCTCGGCAGGATCTTAAACTCCACAATGTTGTGATTGCTGTATCCAAGGCTACCATTGGTAGTTATGTTGTCAAGTAAGTCTTCTTAGTTTGTGAGCAGTAAATGTAGCAATGTGTTGTTCCTAGTCGGCATGTCCAGCATCTGTAGCAGGAAGCAGTCCTCAATGCATTCCAGGAACCTGATGGGTAACTTGTGCACCGCTGTGTTGTTTTCCCAACAAATGTCTGGGCAGTTGAAGTCACCCATGAGGACCAGGTTCTGTTGGCCCGAGACTTCCTTGAGCAGCCAAAGTAAGGTTTTGTTGGCCTCGTCACCCTGATTGGGAGGTCCATAACAGATACCTACCATAAGATCCCCCTTGGTGATGATCCCTCTAGTCTTTATCCAAAGGCATTTGATAGAACTTTTGTGGTTTTCATAGCTCACCTCCATACATTCAAATTTCTCTTTTACATAAAGTGCAATTCCAGCTCCTCTTTTTCCCTTCCTATCTTTCTGAAAGAGTTTGTAGCCATCCATTGTGGTCTTCCAGTTGTGTGAGTTTGTGATGGGTTGACCTTGGCTGGATGCCAGGTGCCCACCAAGCCTCCTCAGCAGGACACGGGGGGGGGGGAGAAAATAAGATGGAAAGAAACTCATGGGTCAAGATGAAGGCAGTTTAATAAAGCAAAAGCAAAGGCCGTGCACAGAAGCAAAGGAAAGCAAAAGATTCCATGGGCTTCCTCCACTCCTCCAGATGTTCACAAGAACAGGCTATGACTTGGGCCCCATCTGTCAAGATGGGTGTTCAGGACAGGAGAAGCAGTATGTTTGATTGTTGGGCACCAACACTGGCTTGTTTTGGGTCATTGCTGCACTTATCTGGTTCCTTGCGCTTTTTGTCAGTTCAGGTCATTCCTGCTACATTACTTCCTACAACATACAACTCACATCACAGATTATTTTTTCCCCAAGGTTAAATCTCCTTGAGGCACACAGCGGGTCTCCCCATCCTTCCGCATTACCCACCAAGTACATCCAGGTCCTTGAGCGAAAACAATCCCACAAATGGGTTTGCCTTTTCCTAAGGGAGGAGCAACCCACACTGCCTTCCCCAGGCACTTCCCTATGTGCACTATGGAGAATTTATCTCCTCCCACAGTATGTAGGGGTTTTGTTTGGGCAGAACCAGGACACTTAGCAGACCCTCTGGTGTTAACCAGCCAAGTGGCTTCTGCTAAATTTATATACCAGTGCTTCCATGCCCCATTGCTCAATGCTCTCAAGATAGTCTTTAACAGTCCATTATATCTCTCAGTCTTTCCAGAGGCTTGTGGGTGATAGGGGATGTGATACACCCACTCAATGCAATGTTTCTTGGCCCAGGAGTTTATGAGGTTATTTTGGAAATGAGTCCCATTGTCTGATTCAATTCTTTCTGGGGTACCGTGTTGCCACAAAATTTGCCTTTCAAGGCCTAAGATAGTGTTTCAGGCAATGGCATGGATACAGGGTATGTTTCTAGCCAACCGGTAGTTGCTTCCACCACGGTGAGTATGTAGCGCTTGCCTTGGCATGTTCATGGCGGTGGTCCAATATAGTCAATTTGCCTGTCCTCGCGATATCAATAACCCAGCCACCGGCCTCTATTCCAAGGAGACTTTACTCATGTGGCTCGCTTGATTGCAGCATGTTTCACATTCATGAGTGACCTGTGCAATGGCCTCCATGGTCAGGTCCACCCCTTGATCACAAGCCCATCTGTATGTTGCATCTCTCCCTAGATGTCCCGATGTTTCGTGGGTCCATTGAGCTACAAGTAGTTCAACCTTACGCTTCCAGTCTAGGTCCACCTGAGCTACTTCAATTTTGACAGCCTTGTCTACCTGTTCATTGTTTCAATGTTCTTCAGTGGTGCAGCTTTTGGGCATGTGAGCATCTACATGGCATACCTTTAGAGTCATGTTTTCTACCCAAGCAGTGATATCTTGCCACAATGCAGCAGCCCAAATGGGTTTACACCTGCACTGCCAATTGGTCTTCTTCCACTGCTGTAGCCACCCCCATAGGACATTAGCCACCATTCAGAAGTCAGTATAGAGATAGAGTACTGGCCACTTTTCTTGTTCAGCAATCTCTAGGGCTAGTTGAATGGCTTTCACTTCTGCAAGCTGACTTGACTCGCCTTCTCCTTCAATGGCTTCTGTGACTTGTTGTGTGTGACTCCACACAGCAGCTTTCCACTTCCGATGGTTTCCTACAACATGAGAGGATCCATCAGTAAACAGCATATTGCCTTTCATCTTCTGATAATTCATTATATGGTGGTGCCTCTTGGGCACAAGCCACCTCCTCAGGCAATGCTCCAAAATCTCTGCCTTCTGGCCAGTCCACGATCTCTTCCAGGATTCCTGGGCAGTTGGGTTTCCCCAGTCGAGCTCGTTGCGTGATCAATGCTACCCACTTACTCCATGTAGCGCTGGTTTCACAATGTGTAGAGGGGATGTCTCCTTTGAACATCCAATGTAGCACAGACAATTGTGGTGCCAAGAGGAGATATGTTTCTGTACCAACAACTTCTGAAGCGGCTTGAACCCCCTCATATGCTGCCAGTATCTCTTTTTTTCAGTCGGGGTGTAGTGGGCTTCTGATCCTTGATACCCCTTGCTCCAAGACCCTAGACGTCGACCTCAGGTTTCTCCTGATGTTTTCTGCCAGAGGCTCCAGGTGAGACCATGCTCCACAACTGCAGTGTAGAGTACATTTTGCACAGCTGGTCCTGTCTGGACAGGCCCAAGAGCTACCTTACGAGCTATTTCCTCTTTGATCTGCTCAAAGGCTTGTTGTTACTCAGGGCCCCACTCAAAATAGTTCTTCTTTCGGGTTACTCAAAACCTGCTCCAGTATGGGCTCCACTCTCTGTGGGGTCACAGAACCTGCAAGGAGCCTGCTCCAGCGTGGGCTCTCCACAGGGTCACAACCTCCTACGGGTGCATCCACCTGCTCCAGCGTGGGGTCCTCCATGGGCTGCAGGGGGATATCTACTCCACCGTTAACCTCCATGGGCTGCAGGGGGACAACCTCTGTCACCATGGTCTTCACCACAGGCTGCAGGGGAATCTGCTCTGGTGCCTGGAGCACCTCCTCCTGCTCCTTCTTCACTGACCTTGGCATCTGCAGAGTTGTTTCTCTCACATATTCTCACTCCTCTTTTCTGGCTGCTGTTGCATGGCATTTTTTTCCCCCTTCTTAAATATCTTATCACAGAAGCACTACCACCGTTGCTTATTGGCTCAGCTTTGGCCAGCGGCAGGTCTGTCTTGGAGCTGGCTGGCATTGGGTCTATCAGATATAGGGGAAGTTTCAAGCAGCTTCTCACAGAAGCCACCCCTGTAGTCCCCCCGCTACCAAAACCTTGCCACGCAAACCCAATACAGAGTTTTCCCACCAAGTTTCTGTGATTCTTCTGGCATCATAACTCTCAGACTGGACACGGATCTCCAGTTCCTCCTGTTTGTTGCCCAGATTACTTGCATTGGTATACATGCACTTGAGGTGGTTGGACTTGCCTTTGGAGAGGGTTGGGGAGCATTCCTCATTACTCTGGTAGGTGCGCTCATCCACCCTATTGTTTATGGATATACATGTGTCACAGCTGTGGACTCCACCCCCCAAGTTCATTAGTTTAAAGCACAATTCACTAAGTCAGCCAATATACTAGCGAAGATTCCCCTGCCTCTTCTAGATAGGTGGATCCTATCTCTCCCTAATAGGCTGTATTTGTTGAAAAAGCCCCATGATCGTAGAAAGCAAAGTCCTGGGACAACAACACCAGCCACCAAGCCAGGTGTTGATCTGCATGATGCGTTAACTTCTGCCTGCACCCCTATCCCTGACTCACAAGACAGAGGAGAAGATCACTTGGACCCCTGTCCCCTTCAGTTGTGCCCCCAGGGCTCTGAAGTCCTGCTTGATCTTGCCCAGGCTTTGTTTTACTGTCATTGGTGCTCATGTGGAAAAGAAATAGGGGATAGTAGTCTGTGCTTTTAACCAGTTGTGGCAGTCTTTCTGTGACATCCCGGATCTTGGCTCCTGGCAAGCAGCAAACTTCCCTTGACTGTATATTAGGCCGACAGATGGGTGCCTCGGCACCTCTCAGCAGAGGATCGCCCACTACTAGCACTCACCACTACTTTTTGCGGATTTTAGTGTGTGCAACTGGTGTGGTTTCTCCCTGTGAGTCTTGTTCATTGGCTTCACCCACTGCCAAGAGTTTGTATCTGTTGCTGGTTGATACATACGAGGAAGGGGAGTGAAGTGATATCCTGTTGCCACAAGTCACCAGAGATCATGGCGCCTCCTTCTCCAAGGTGCTGTCTGTTCGCTGTTGACACTCTTTGTCTGGTAGTCCTTAGAGGTCGGTGCCACGAGGTCCTAGTATTTCTTCTTGCAAAGTCTCGAATAATACTTGGTTTCTTGTTCCCCTAATACAGCATAACCTGCTGACTTCCTCCTGCAGCTCCTCCACCCGCTGCCTGAGTGACTCCACCAGAGCACACCTTGCATGGGTGGAGCTTGCACCCTCCTCCACCCAGGAGTGTGGGGTACAGACTTTACAGCCCTCCACCTGGACAGCAGCTTCCTCCACTCGTCCCATGCTAGCCTGGCTAGGTAGCTGATTCCTGTCTGCTGCAGAGCGCAGCCCTTGCCTGGTCTCCATGCTTTTGACAACCTCAAAGCACTGCCTAATAAGTCCTTCTAATTCCCTGGAGACCTGAAGCTGCTGGGTAGGCTTGCACAGCCACCAGCTTGTAGGGGTGACTGTCAGGGCTGCAGCCTAAGCCTGAGGATGAGCAGAGCAGGTGGCAGCCCAGTAACTGGCAGAGTGCGCAGCCCTTCCCACAAGAACTGCTGATGCAGCTTCCAACAGACACTGCTCCCTGTTTGCATACCCTGGTCGTTGGTGCTCCCTAGGGACCAGTTATATGCAGCTTTGTGTGGCTTGAACTGGCTGCCGGGAACACTGGCACCACCCAACTCTTGTCCGCCCCTCTCATGAGACTTACTGCCAGCTGGCTGGTCCCTCCCACACACACAGACTAAGGGTGTCAGGGGCCCAGAAACCCTCTCAGACACCCCCAGGGACCTCAGAAGCCTCCTCTCAGCATGCAGCAACTGCTGCTGCTGCTAGTGTCAGCTTCCTGCAGTTTGAACTGGCTGTGGGGACAGGTGCTGACAGGAGCTGTTTGTGAAGGACTGTATCCCATGGGAGGGACCCCACACTGGAGCAGGGGAACAATGTGAGGAGGAAAGAGCAATCTCCCTGTCCTTATCTCAACCCATGAGCTTTTCATCTTATTTTCTCCCCCTGTCTTGCTGAGGAGAGGAAGTGAGAGAGTGGCTTGGTGGGCACCTGGTGGCCAGCCAAGGTTAACCTGCCACAAAACCAAAGCCCCAGAATGAAAAAATAAACAACCAAAAACCCAGATGCACCAAAACCCCGGAATAAAAAAAAACCACAGATGCCCCAAAAGCCCGGAACTAAACAAAAAACCCAGATGACACAAAAGCCCGGAACTGCCAGATGCCCCAAAAGCCAGGAACCAATAAAAACCCCAACCCCTATCACCCAAAAGGCTGAAACAAAGAAAAAGCCCTGTACGACCTAAAAGCCTGGAACCAAAAAAATAACCCGGACACCCAGAAGCCTGGAAGGAAATGTCCTCAAGACCCCAGAATCGCAAAATCCCAAAGCCCAAGAATCCAAAAGCCCCAAAATACAAGAAGCAAAAATCTCCCCACAAAAAACCCAGACCCAAATAAGACCCCCAGCACCCCCCCCAAAAAAAAAAACCAGGCACTAGAACCCCAAAACTAAACCACCAGAATCAAAAAATACTCAAACAACCCCAAACCCCACAGTCGAACACCCCAAACAAACCAAAACCCCAGAACTAAAAAAAAATATCAAGAAAGTCCAAGCAACCCAAAACACCACATGTGGAATGAAACACCACAAACAATCCAAGATCCCAGAACGAATAAAACCCCCAACAAGCCAAGACCCCAGAATGAAAAAAAAAACCCTCAGATAACCCAAAAAGCAGGAACTAAACTAAAAAAAAAAAACCCAAACCCTGGAAACCCAAAAACTCGTAGCCAAAAGAATCCCCAGCAACCCAAAGCCATGGAATGAAAAAAACCCTGATAACCCAGAACCACGGAATGAAAAAAATCCAGACAACTCAAGGCCCTGGCATGGAAAAAAACCCCAAAACATGCCCTCAAAGCCCCCATATTCACACATCTCCACCTCCTACCTAGTCCTGACACACCCCACACCTACCCACAACCCACCACATGTACGCCACAAATGCACCCCACACAGCACCCATGCATGCACCACACACCCCATGCACACACACCCACACCACACTGCACATGCACATGCGCACCTCCCCATGCACGCATGCACCTCCTACCCCATGCACCCCACACTCTACTCCCCCCCACACCACATAACACCTGCACCCACCCACAGCACACACCCACCCACCCAACCATGCACCACACCCATCTTTGGATATATCTACATTATAGCTCTGTAAAATAATTTTTTGTGTTAATTCTAAATGAGTTCTAGTGTCTTTTTTTCTTTTGCCTTTTTTTTTCATAAAAATACTAATGGTTTCCTATGTATTATTTTAGCAGATCCTTCAATTTTTTTGAGCTTACGTAAGAATACTCTGTGTGTGGTTGCTTGTGGGTTGTGTTGTGGGTTTTTTTGTTCAGGGGAGGGGGGATGTTCTTTGCTAAACTGCTTACATGGAAAAGTATGGCACTTCAGTTTCTTAATCATTTTAATACAGGATGGGATAAGACGTGGCCGACCAAGAGCAGACACAGTTCGTGATCTAATAAATGAAGGAGAGCATTCTTCTAGCAGAATACGTTGCAATATCTGCAACAGGGTCTTTCCACGAGAGAAATCACTACAGGCACACAAACGAACTCATACCGGTAAGTGAAGAGATTAAAAGGAAGATGTGAGTAGTTGACAAACACTTATGAAGCAGTTGGGAAGGCAAAAAAAGAAACCCCTCAACCTGTTAATATCTTACTGTAATCATAGAATCATAGAATCATAGAATGGTTTAGGTTGGAAGGGACCTTGAAGATCATTGAGCTCCAACCCCCCTGCCACAGGCAGGGATACCTCTCACTAGACCAGGTTGCCCAAGGCCACGTCCAGCCTGGCCTTGAACACCTCCAGGGATGGGGCTTCAACAACCTCTCTGGGCAACCTGTTCCAGTGCCTCACCACCCTTAAAGTGAAAAACTTCTTCCTAATGTTTAATCTAAACCTGCCCTCTTCCAGCTTAAAGCCGTTCCCCCTCGTCCTATCACTACATGCCCTAGTAAAAAGTCCTTCCCCAGCTCTCCTGTAGGCCCCCTTTAGGTACTGGAAGGCCGCAATAAGATCTCCCCGGAGCCTTCTCTTCTCCAGGCTGAACAACCCCAACTCTCTCAGCCTCTCCTCATAGGAGAGGTGCTCCAGCCCTCTGATCATCCTCGTGGCTCTCCTCTGGACGCGCTCCAGCAGGTCCATGACCATTAATTGTTAAATTAATCATACTTTTCTCCCAGGGCTTGTTAGTGTAATCAAAGGAAAGTCTTTCTGTAACTGTTTTTGTCACAGGGTAACCACAGCAGTAGTTTGGGCTCTAATAGTAAAGACATATAGTGTAAATATTTTATTTGCTGTTGTCTTTCTTAATAAGAGGAAATATTTTTCCTGAGCTTGGTGTTCTGTACTTGGTAGTATTTTTCATTCTGACTACTTCTTCTCTGACTTCTGTTTCCTTCTTCTTTTGTGTAGTTTTTTCACAGTAATTGAATCATAGAATCATTTAGGTTGGAAAAGACCTTTAACATCGAGTCCAACTGTTAAACTAACACTACCAAGTCCACCACTAAACCATGTCCCTAAGCGCCACGTCTACATGTCTTTTAAATACCTCCAGGGATGGTGACTCCACCACTTCCCTGGGCTGCCTGTTCCAATGCTTGGCAACCCTTTCAGTGAAGACATTTTTCCTAATATCCAATCTAAACCTCCCCTAGTGTAACTTGAGGCCATTTCCTCTTGTCCTATCTCTTATTACTCGGGAGAAGAGACTGACACACCCCCCCCTCGCTACAACCTCCTTTCAGGTAGTTGTAGAGAGCCATAAGGTCTCCCCCGAGCCTCCTTTTCTCATGGCTAAACAACCCCAGTTCCCAGGTGCAATAAAGTATGAACTATTGTAGACACATAAAGCCTTGGCTGCTGTTGTCTCTTTTTCTGACTCAAACAAGACAAGTCTGTGGATACTAATATTAAACACCAGATTCTTCATGCCTTTTGGTCAAAAGATGTTTTCATTTCACTTACTTGAATTAGGTATTGAACTTGTGTATTAAACACGGGCTACTTAATTGAGCAGGACTCACCTTGATGTTACTCTTCTGACTTAGTAAGTCAGTGTTACTTTCTTTTAGTTGTCCTTTCTGAGGAGTGGTGGCATGGCACACCTTTGCAAACTTGCCACCCAATCATACTATCTTGAGAGACACAGGAGAAATACCTACTATCTCCATTCTTCTTGATGCAGTTTGCATGGGAAAGTCGTTCTTGATGGTTGGCCTAAATTCTCTTGGCTTGAGTCTAGAATGAGTTTCTCTTCCTACCTCTATTTATTCATTACAACTTTTTTCAAATAGTCTAGTAAAATTCTCTAATAAGATACTTCTTCAACTTTATACATCCTTATATCATTAACCTCAGTTATTTTACCCTGGTTCAGTTTATATTAATGATAAAATGTATCTGGTTGCAACTGGAATTAAATTGCCTTTACTTTGTTCTACCTATACTATAGGATGCTATCTATACAATATACTGTGTATGTTTCATTCTACCTAACTACAAGTATCAGTTCTTGGACTTATCTCAGTGCTTTAGGAAAGTTTTATGTCCAAAAAAAAGTTCTTAAACAAACAAGCAAAACACTCTAAGCCCTTAGTCTTTCATGATACTCTGAAAGGCAAGATGCAGTGCTCAAAGGGAAAACATTGTCAAATTCTTCTCTTCTCTGGAACCAAAGATGATGAGATGCTGCTAACACTGCAGAACTACAAAACTGTAGCCTTTCTGGAAACCTGGCCACTACTAAGTTCACACATCTGCTTACTTCTGCTGAAGCAGAAGTTTTCAAAGGAGAACAGTGTGTGATATTGCTTGCCACTGTCTCACATACCAAAATGAACAGAACTAAGGATGACTCCTTGATAAGGAGTCATCTTATTTGCAGTTGCTGTAGTGCCCTGTCTGCCTCACTCGAATTCCTACTGCAGTCAAAAAATCTGGACAGTGACAGGGAAGAACGTCCAAACTTATCATGGAGGGGGGAAAAAGTGAGGCCCATGATTTCTCTGAACTGCTGTCAGCCCATTTTTTTTACGCTTTCTAGAATTATCTTGTACTTCAACATACCAGAAGCTGACTTGAGTATAGATTATTTAAATAATGTGCAAGATTAGGAATATGATAAGGGAAAAATAGAATTTTGTTATTTTTCTGGGGAAAAATGTATTATCCAGTAGCATTTAATGCATACTTTAAACATCCGTTTGGGGTAAAAGTGTATCTCTGCTGTCCAGTGCACGAAGGCTTTCTGACTAGATTGAGTATGAGTGCATAAAAGGAGAGCTTGCTTGTGTAAGTCTCAAGCGAAGGACCACCACTGGATAGTATGACTTCTATATTTAGCTTTCATAAGTCTGTGTGTGTGGTTGTGGTTTTGGGTTTGGTTTGGGGGGGTGTTGCTTTTTTTGTGGCTTTTTTTGTTTGTTTTGGGGTTGGTTTTTTTTGTTGTTGTTTTGTTTTTAAAGGTGAAAGACCTTATTTGTGTGACTACCCAGACTGTGGGAAAGCCTTTGTTCAGAGTGGACAACTCAAAACTCACCAGCGTCTTCACACAGGGGAAAAGCCTTTTGTCTGCTCAGAGAATGGTGAGCCCTCAGAGAATAACTTGTGGCTTTCAGAATTAGTGTCAGTCTTGTACTGGGAATGTATGGACGCTCATGTGGCAGCGATCTATAAAAACTTTGGATCTTAATTTTAGAGCAGCTCTAGGGAAGGGAGAAGCCGCACAGAAGCTGTGCATAATCATGCAAACTTAGATATAAGGTTTGCATGCTTGATTATATAAGCCAGGTTATCAGTAATTGTATCAGTTGATACCAATGCATAAAATTAATGGGCCTTGCGACTAGTGTGCTGTTTTCAACTGAATCCAGGTTTTTGTGGAGTAAGGAGCATCTTCATCCCACAGATGTTATGCTAACATGTCAGTTGACTGATTTCCTTAACGTGTTCTCCATTGGTATTTTGTTTTATTAAGGCTGTTTAAGCAGATTCACACATGCAAACCGTCATTGCCCCAAACACCCATATGCCCGGCTGAAGAGGGAAGAACTCGCAGTCAGACTGAGTAAAGAACAGACGACTGACAATAAAGCTGCAGCTGAGTGGCTAGCGAAGTAAGTTTCCTTATGGTGTGATCTCTCTCTAAACTTATAACACAGAGTGGCCTGAGAAAGTGGTTTTTTTCTTAGGGACAAAAAAAAAAAAAAAGAAAAACAATAAACAAACCCCAGCTGTTCCTTTAGTATGATTCAACCCAACCTTGCCTTTTGTTGCTGACTCCTGGTTAAGACCAAGTTCCTCATGAGGCTTTCTCATCTGTTTTTCCTTCTCTACTTAAATGCTTCTCTTTGCTTGAACAACACCTGTTAATACCATGTTAGTTCTACAGTCATACTGCTGAATTTGCATCTATGGAGGAACAACAATCGTGTATGCACAGGGAGAGCTGATGGGTGGAAATATCATGCAGCAGAAAGATGTGTGTGAAAAATCAGCTATCCCTTGGGCACTTCTGCACTTAAAATGCTGAATAAAGGAGGCTTCTGACAGCTCAAATAGTGCCATAAAAGGGTTGAAAGAGAAAAAACAAATGCAGTGATTAGTCATGTGCAAGACAATACTTGAAAGGTCTTTGCTAGCTTTGAACAGTCCAGTTCAGTCCAGCAGGTTCCTCCAGTGCATTGATGATAACTTTTTGACTCAGGTGGTGAAGGAGCCCACAAGGAGAGGTGTACTACTGGACCTAGTACTGACAAACAAAGAGGGACTGGTGGAGGATGTTAAGGTTGGGGACAGACTTGGCTGCAGTGATCATGAGAAGATAGAGTTCAGGGTTAAGCGCAGTATGCACAAAACGACAAGTAGGATTGCAGCCTTGGACTTCAGGAGGGCTAACTTTGACCTCTTCAAGAAACTGCTTGGAGAAATCCCATGGGTGAGGGCCCTAGAGAGTAGGGGGTCTCAAGAGAGCTGGCTGGTATTTAAGCATCACTTCCTCCAAGCTCAGGATCGGTGCATCCCGAAGAGCAAGAAATCAGGCAAGGGAAGCAGGAGACCTGCATGGCTGAGCAGGGAGCTTCTGAAAAAGCTCAGGGTGGAAGAAGGAAGTTTACAGGATGTGGAAGAAGGGGCTGACCGCTTGGGAAGAGTACATGAATGCTGTCAGAGTATGCAGGGAAGAAACGAGAAAAGCCAAGGCTGCCTTGGAATGGAACCTGGCGAGGGATGTCAAGGTCAATAGGAAGGGTTTCTTTAAGTACATAGGCGGCGAAAGGAAAACTAGGGAAAATGTGGGCCCGCTGTGGAACGAGACAGGTGCCAGGGTGACAGATGATGCAGAGAAGGCAGAGTTGCTGAATGCCTTCTTTGCTTCTGTCTTCACTGCTGGGGCCAGCTCTTGGGAGTCCCAGACTTTGCAGGTAACAGAGAATGTCTGGAGGAAGGAAGACTATCCCCTGGTCAGAGAAGAACAAGTTAGGGATCAATTAGGTAAATTGGATATTCACAAGTCCATGGGGCCTGATGGGATGCACCCGCGAGTGCTGAGGGAGATGGCGGAAGTCATTGCTGGGCCGCTCTCCATCATCTTTGAAAGGTCCTGGAGAACAGGAGAGGTGCCTGAGGACTGGAGGAAAGCCAATGTCACTCCAGTCTTCAAAAAGGGCAAGAAGGAAGACCCGGGAAACTACAGGCTGGTGAGCCTCACCTCCATCCCTGGAAAGATGATGGAACAGCTTGTTCTGGGCGTCATCTCCAAGCATCTGGAGGAAAAGAAGGTTCTCAGAAGTAGTCGACATGGATTCACCAAGTGGAAGTCATGTCTGACTAATCTGATAGCCTTCTATGATGGTGTGACTGGCTGGGTGGATGAGGGGAGGGCAGTGGATGTTGTCTACCTTGACTTCAGCAAGGCTTTCGACACCGTCTCCCACATCATCCTCACAGGCAAGCTTAGGAAGTGTGGGTTAGATGAATGGACAGTGGGGTGGATTGAACAGTGGTTGACAGATAGAGCTCAGAGGGTTGTGGTTAGTGGTGCAGAGTCTAGTTGGAGGCCAGTAACAAGTGGTGTTCCCCAGGGGTCAGTACTGGGTCCGGTCCTGTTCAATATATTCATCAATGACCTGGATGAAGGGATAGAGTGTACCATCAGCAAGTTTACTGACGACACAAAACTGGGAGGGGTGGCTGACACACCGGAAGGCTGTGCTGCCATACAGCGTGACCTGGACAGGCCGGAGAATTGGGCAGAAAAAACCTGATGAGGTTCAACAAGGGCAAGTGTAGGGTACTGCGTCTGGGGAGGAACAACCCCATGCATCAGTACAGGTTGGGGGCTGACCTCCTGGAGAGCAGCTGTGTGGAAAGGGACCTGGGAGTCCTGGTGGACAACAGGATGACCATGAGCCAGCAATGTTCCCTGGTGGCCAAGAAGGCCAATGGCATCCTGGGGTGCATCAAGAAGAGTGTGGCCAGCAGGTCGAGGGAGGTCATCCTCCCCCTCTACTCTGCCCCGCTGAGGCCGCATCTGGAGTACTGTGTCCAGTTCTGGGCTCCCCGGTTCAAGAAGGACAGGGAACTGCTGGAGAGGGTCCAGCAAAGGGCTACCAAGATGATTAGGGGACTGGAGCATCTTTCTTATGAGGAAAGGCTGAGGGACTTGGGTCTTTTCAGTCTAGAGAAAAGAAGGCTGAGGGGGGATCTTATCAATACTTATAAATACTTAAAGGGAGGGTGCTAGGGCGATGTGACCAGTCTTTTTTCAGTGGTGCCCTGTGATAGGACAAGAGTTAACGGGCACAAACTTGAGCATAGGAAGTTCCATCTTAACATGAGGAGGACCTTCTTTCCTTTGAGGGTGGCAGAGCACTGGAACAGGCTGCCCAGAGGGGTTGTGGAGTCTCCCACTCTGGAGACATTCAAAACCCGCCTGGATGCCATCCTGTACAACGTGCTGTAGGTCACCCTGCTGTGGCAGAGGGGTTGGACTAAATGTTCTCCAGAGATCCCTTCCAACCCTGACCATTCTGTGACTCTGTGATTCTGTAATGGTAGTTCTTACATAAACTGTACGTAATTTAAAAGCATTCTCCACCTCTGATGTAGATACTGGGAGACTAGAGAACATCGTGCTTCCACTTTTAAAAGTAAACCAATCCAGAAAACGGATCAGGAACAGAAGGACCCGATGGGATATCTTCAATCTGATGAAGAGGATGATGAAGAGAAAAATAGTGCTCATTCAGCTGCTTGCCGCCGCCTCCAGGAACAACGTGAACGCATGCATGGTGCATTGGCTCTTATTGAGCTTGCAAACCTAGCTGTGACACCACTGTGACAGTAGCATAGGAATGGAGTCTGCCTTTATGAAATGGTGGTACTTGGTGGTCCTTAACCAGTTAGATCCTGGGCATAATCTAAGCACCTTATTTACTTATCATAGGCTGCTGTTCTGTAGAATTTAAGAATGTTGTCGCCCCATAACATGGGGTGAGAGAGTTGCACTTTTTGTAAGGTAAATGACAAATGTAAAGTTTAAGTGTCTTGTAAATATGGAACTGCAGAGTGGACAAACTTCATGTTGTGGGAAGCTAGATTTTTGCAAGGTTAACTCATTTATTTGAAAATGTTTTCACAGGAAGCACTTTCTGAGCACAGTGTGGTTAGCAGAATGGTACATGTAGCCAAAGAAGGCTGAGAAAAGGGAAAGTATTTATTGCACTGTTTAAGCAAAACTATATGAAATGGTACATCTGAAGATACTGTAAGCAGCAATGGAACCAAGTTTTCTAATGTCAGTATATTTTTACCTATTATCACTAAGGCAGAAGGCAAAGCTTAGATATCTCAACTCATAGAGGGGAAGAAACTGCTTCATACAGGAAACTGTAAGATAGTTCAGGATCTTCACTGCGACTGCTCAAGATATGAGACTTGACTTTGCTATTTTATGGTTTTGTATTTGATCTCAGCAGAACCTCTTGTTTTGAGTAGCACTTGTTATTCCTAATGTATGATGTTAGGAACTTTTGCACATTGTTGAGTTTATCTGAAAATGATTAGTCTTGCAAAGCCTAGACAAAGGTAAGCAATTGGTAATATTTTTTAGATGTTTTTGGACCCTTTAATGATTTGGCACTTGCTTTTGTTAATAAAGGGGGTATTGACAGGATGGTATTGATTCATAGTAAACTATTTTAGATCTCCTATTAGCAAACACTAAGTTTTAAAGTATTGCTCTTATATGATTATTAGCAAATAGAAGCCTCCATACTTGCTGTGCATAAAGCTGCCTTATTGCTTTACTTCAGGATAACATGCCAATTTTGTGTTCACTAACTGTAGCACAGCTATCAATTAAATATGGCAAAAAAAAGTATTAACTAGAAAATAGGCTTCCAAAGGTAGTTTTGAGTATGTTACCTCTGTGATTTCATATATTTCCCAAATAAATGAAGGTACAGAACACTGCCTAGTGCTCTAAGATGCGGATAAAAAGCATTTAGCAGTACATCTTGTCACCTCATGAGTATTGTGTACTTTCAAATACCATTGTCTCATGGTGATCTCTCTCTGTATTTTGCTTGGAAGGCAACCAGAGATTCCTAATATGCTACGGAAATTTTGTTTTCAAATTAGATAGATAAACTTTTTAGTTGAGCTGCTGCTTTAGGGGATGTGAATAAGTCATATTTACTGTCCCGCTTGCTCTTAACTCCTCCCTCTTGTTGAAGGTCAGGAAATTCAGATAAAAATTCAGACTTTCCCTGTTTCTTAAGTGAGAAGAAAAAAATTGTTCAATTACTTGATATAGACTGACTAGATGCATACAGCTGTTTCAGAAAAGTACTCTAATTCTACAGCAGAAACTGCAATTGTTGGGTTATGTTCTCTGATAATTGATACCTGTTGTGGTAGAAATTTTTATTAACCCAGTTTGTTTAAAATAATGTATTAATGCACTTCAGTTTTGGTCTTTTGGGCTTAAAAAAAAGAAACACTTCATAGTCATATCAGGCTGCTTAGCCTATGTAAAACTACTTGGCAATTCATGGGTGTGGGTTTAGAATTTCTCAGTTATATGCTTTTGACTGTTCAGTTGGCTGCATACAAATAGCCTGATCCCCAAATGAGCCTTGAGCATGAATCTGTTGTACTTGTGAGTCATAACTTGGAATTGCTTGTGAGTGGTATTTCACAGGGCATAAGACTAATCACCAGTCAGTTGCAGATCCAAGTCATAACTTAATTCAACAGAACTGATTTTCCCAGTCAGCTTTAATGCTTTTGACAACTTTTGACAACTTGGACAAGGGAAGAGCTACGGATGTTGTCTGTCTGGACTTCTGTAAAACCTTTGACACAGTCGCCCACAACATCCTTCTCTCTAAATTGGAGAGATATGGATTTGACAAGCAGTGTCCCTCAGGGGTCCGTATTGGGACCAGTACTGCTCAATAACTTCATCAATGACATAGACAGTGGGATCGCGTGTACCCTCAGCAAGTTTGCAGATGACACCAAGCTGAGTGGTGCAGTTGTCACGCCTGAGGGACGGGATGCCATTCAGAGGGACCTGGACAGGTTTGAGAAGTGGGCCCGTGTGAACATCATGAGGTTCAACAAGGCCAAGTGCAGGGTTCTGCACCTGGGTCGGGGCAACCCCCAGTATCAATACAGGCTGGGGGATGAAGGGATTGAGAGCAGCCCTGTGGAGAAGGACTTGGGGGTACCGGTGGATGAAAAGCTGGACATGAGCCAGCAATGTGTGCTCGCAGCCCAGAAGGCCAACCGTATCCTGGGCTGCATCAAAAGAAGCGTGGCCAGCAGGACGAGGGAGGTGATTCTGCTCCTCTACTCCGCTCTGGTGAGACCCCACCTGGAGTACTGCATCCAGTTCTGGAGCCCTCAGCACAGGAAAAACGTGGACCTGTTGGAGTGGGTCCAGAGGAGGGCCACAAAAATGATCAGAGGGCTGGAACACCTCTCCTATAAAGAAAGGCTGAGAGAGTTGGGGTTATTCAGCCTGGAGAAGAGAAGGTTCCGGAGAGACCTTTTTGGGGCTTTTCAATACTTAAAGGGGGCCTACAGGAAAGATCGGGATAAACTTTTTAGCCTGGCCTGTTGCGATAGGACAAGGGGTAATGGCTTTAAACTAAAAGAGGGTAGATTTAGACTAGATATAAGGAAGAAATTTTTTACAATGAGGGTGGTGAAACACTGGCACAGGTTGCCCAGAGAGGTGGTAGATGCCCCATCCCTGGAAACATTCAAGGTCAGGTTGGATGGGGCTCTGAGCAACCTGATCTAGTTGAAGATGTCCCTGCTTATGGCAGGGGGGTTGTCCTGGATGACCTTTAAAGGTCCCTTCCAACCCAAACTATTCTGTGGTTCTATGATTCTATTCTATAACTTGCACAATACTTCTTTCAGTATGACATGTACACTGAATTCTGTGTAGCTGTAGAAAAAAATCAGACAGCTCAAGTACTTTGTGTAAGTAACAAATTTTGGGTAAAATAACAAGTAAAAAACCTGAGGTGGAAGACTGCTTTTTGTTTTATTAAAAAGTGATTGCATACAAGTAATATTGAAGTGTTCTATGCTTCATAAGATTAAGCTGTAGTTTGGCATGACTTAACAGCAGAAGAGTAAATGTGCTGTCATTTTAATAGGTGCTTTGAATAAAAAGTTGATTTAGCTTTCAACTTTATTTTACATGTGTGTGGTGTTGGGAAATTTGTATTTTACCCCTTGAGGCGAATTAAACACACGTTTGTGCTTAAATAAAAAAAAAAAAAAAAAAAATGAACAATGCATTGGACAGTTTTACCGCCGTAGCGGTTCTACAAGGAGTCTGCAAAGATGCGTCACAAGTAGATTCCTTATATACACTTGCACCAGTACCAGTCCCATGAGTGTAGGCATGGGGTGCCTTGGCCCAGCACTGAGTTCATCCCCCAAAGACAGCTCTGCTGCCCAAGGAGGGCTCCCAAGCACTTGTATTCCAGGATTGCTACAAGACAATGCTGTGACTGTTTCTTATCTAATCAGCAAGGGAAACTTCAGTCCCTTACAGGGAGTTGTTCTGTCTCTGGCATCCCTGCTTCCAGCCAGTTTAACCCCTTCTGCACTTAGGCCTTCTTGCCTTCCATGCCAGATCATTCCTTGGTCACAAATTACCACTGCTGAGCAGTTACAATTTGAATTTCCCCTTCAGTGGTGTTTGGTAATTCCTAATCCTTCTCTTCCTCATTGTTTTAATCCTATCATTCTGACATGTCACAGAATATATAGGTGTTCATGTTTCCTGTTTGCTGAAATTTGACATATTATAAGTTAACCTTCTCAAGCATGTTGAGGCCAATTTTTTTTAGTAGTTCTCTGACCAAAACTTTGAGAATTTCTTTGAAACAAAGCCCAGATCTGATGTGATGCGGCAGCCCCAAACAAATAAGCAAGTAGTGCCTAGAACTTCTTGAAGCAGCTTTTATCTAGAGATGGTGTGGTGGGTTGACCTTGGCTGGCTGCCAGACACCCACTCAGCCACTCTCTCACTCCCCCTCCTCAGCAGGACAAGGGGAGAAAATAAGATGGAGAAGCTTGTGGGTCGAGATAAAGACAGGGAGATCATTTCCCAATTACCATCACAGGCAAAACAGACTTGAGTTGGGGAAAATTAATTAAATTTATTGCCAATTAAAAATGGAGTGGGATGGTGAAAAACAAAAATGCCTTCCTGCCTCCTCCCCCTCTTTCCCAGGTTCAACTTCACTCCTCACTCCTCCTGAGCTGTGCAGCATTGAACATTGATGAGGGCGTGGCACGCCATGTAGATCCCGTCCATGGAAGGGTTACTCCATTTTGGTCATTCGAGCTATTATAGGATTCTCTTACAAGAAAACAACTCTGTTCATAATTTCTACTGTCAAACAGGAAGTGTGTTTGCATAAGAACTTCTTGCTGCGCTTTCAGATAAAGGCAAGGCCACACAGGTGATGTAAGTGCCAGTACTGGGTGGGAGCTGCCTGCAGGCTCCTCTGTTACAATCAACAGGTTAAGTTTATCCTGTGGCCAAGGGATACATATGCACAGCCCAACACAGGCCAAGCTTTACATGCAGCATAGCACAGCATAGGCCTGGGCCTAAGTAGGTTAACTGTTATGTGGTTCAGTAACCCATCATAGAATCATAGAATCATTTAGGTTGGAAGAGACCTTTAAGAACATCAAGTCCAACTGTTAACCTAGCACTGCCAAGTTACCACTAAACCATGTCCCTCAGCACTACATCTACCTGTCTTTTAAATACCTCCAGGGATGGTGACTCCACCACTTCCCTGGGCAGCCTGTTCCAATGCTTGACAACCCTTTCGGTGAAGAACTTTTTCCTAATATCCAATCTAAACCTCCCCTGGCTCAACTTGAGGCCATTTCCTCTTGTCCTATCGCCTGTTACCTGGGAAAAGAGACCGACCCCCACCTTGCTACAACCTCCTTTCAATGTACAACGGTCTTCCGATCAGGCTCACTACACACTGGTTTAAAAATAAACTGAGCCATGGTACCAGATTTTGAGAAAGAGTTCTTTGCTAAGATGATTGAGTGGGTACATGGAAAAATAAATGGGTGGCAATATGTGGCAGGAGGAAAAGAGTCTTGTGAAAATTACCTTTTAAAAATTTGGAGGTGCAAAGAAAAATGTGGCCAAGAACTCCTAGACTTTACATAATTATCCAGCAACTTAATTCAAATAGCAACTGTAGGAAACCATTTAAAATCTGCTTTTAAAGCCCAAAGATTTGTCTGCTGCTAAACTCATTGCGAAGCACAGCCAAATGCCTGTCTGGGCAATTTCTCTGGGCGCAGCCACCGCCATGCTCGTGCTGCCAGGAAGCATCCTGCGGCAGCAGCTGGCACCTGCTGCTTGGGCGGGTGGCCCTTCCTGCTGGGCCGAGGCCCTGCTGATTGCACTTGTGTTGCCCAGGGTGGGGCTCTGCCTACCCCCATGCCACTGCTCACCATGAGCACTGGTCAGGTCGTGCCCTTGCTGCTGCCCGAGGTGCTCTGTCTTCTTCTACGGGATGTGCTCCTTTGTGCTAGTGAACAAGGACACCTGCCTACAGGTGAGGGGGCCTGCCTGGGGCATGGAGGGCCTACCAGAGACGGCTGTGGCAGCAGAGATTGTAGACACTGTGTATATTTATGCATATAATGTACAGGATAACTGCAGGAATTCTATGCAGATAAGAATGCATTTATTGTGGGGTAGCCCTTCAGTCATATTTTCACCAGTCAGGGTGTGATAACTTTCTGTGGTGTTGACAACAGTGCCAAATGGTTCACACTGCCAAAGGCTCCCTAGCACCAAAGGTTGAATGCAGCCTGCTCCTGCACAGCCCCAAGCAGTTAGCTGAAGGAGGCCTGCACTTTGTACTCACATGGGTTACTTAACTAAGCATGAGGTAAAAAAATGAAGTGGTGGTTGGGTGTAGCTAGGAGTGTTAGTGCCCAAATTACTTATTTATATGGGCTTTGGTTGTGCTCTAAAGAAAGAGGGATGTTGCTTTTCAGTGCAAAGGCTTGTGGGGTGCAACTGGCTGAAGTGAGGCTCTGCTGAGATCCAAACAGCACAGCATTTTTTCTTTTCCTTAAGTTTCTCAAGGGAGACACTGATATCTGATGTGCCACAGATGGAATGGGCAAATAGAAACCTTTACCTCCTTTTGACTCCACAGCTGCAGAAGAATTTCTAGCTGAGATGCAGATGCTATGTCAAGGAGTGCTGTTGCTCTTTTGATACCTGCAGGAGAATAGCTGTTAGGCTACACAATTCAAAGTGTTTTCCCAGTCAGGAGAAACCAGTGTTGCTCAAGAGCCACTTTTCTCATTGCAAAGGCAAGTTTTCTTTTGTTCAAAAAGAAAAACATGGGCATACCTTCTGTCAGAGAAGTGTTTTCGTTAATGTTTTTATAGCCCTAAAACATTTATTTGGTTTGAGTTGTATAGTATGGTAATTAACTGATAAACTGTCACAGACTTTTAAAAAACAGTAATTTCAAAGAATTTGTTGAGGATGGGGTCAGTCTCTTCAATTTAAGATCTGATTTATGTCTAATATATAGTACTACTGAAAAACAGTCTGATAGCAATGTTCTTTGCAGGCATATTTTGGAAATATGTAAATATTTTCCCCTAAAATCTGTTATTATTTTGAATGTTGAGAGTGGTATTTTGCTGATCAAACCATAAAAACCCTTTAGTGAAGTGGAGGTTCCTCTAACAATTCCTGACAAAATAATGTACTTGAAGTCACAAGAAAGAATTTGTTGTCAATGGAGAAGCTGGACTTCCCTTTATCTCCTGATTGTAGCCCATGTTTTTTACTATGGGAATCTTCTAAATTCCTGCTTATATTATATTCCTGCACAATAATTCCATGCCATGCTGAAGGTCCCAGTCCTACAGAGAAGCTCATTAACATAGAACCCAGGAATACTGATTTATTTAGAAAGCAAGATCAAATGTGGAAGTATATAGGCCTAATTTAAGTAAAAGAATCTAATATAAAGTGAGTTTGATTGGACAAGGCCCCAAGCAGCCTGCTGTAGCTGACCCTGCTTTGAGCAGGGGGGCTGGACTAGATGGTCTCCAAAGGTCCCTTCCTACCTCAGCTGTACTGCGAGTCTGTGAAGTTAGTGTGGTTTTGTTAGCATAGTAATCTTTACACCAGTGATAATACAGAAAGATCATCACAGCTGTTATCTTCTATATGGAAAGGAAGGATAAGCACTGTGATTTGAAGATCTTCTTCAGATCTCACGGGCAAAACTTCTGCTCAGTCAGATGTAAAAGTAGTTCTTTCTTAATAGAAAGATAATTGTTAAAAGCTAATGAATGTTTACTTACTGATAGACTAGATGGGCAGTCGCTTGCATAATAGGAATTTTCTTCCATCATGGACCACAACAATGTGCCAAATTCCAAGGAGTAAATTCAAAGTTTAAGCATGCTGCACTCTAAAGTAATTAGCTTGGGCTCAGTCATGGTATATGGCTTCCAATTCCAAAAGCCAGACAATGACAACTTGAGGCTCTCTGTATATTCCATTGAACGGTGTAAACATGCCTTTAGCTTGGCCGTTGGTAACTGAATGTATCAGTCCATGCTGCTAATACTGACAATCTTGGTATCTTCTTGCAAGCACCTTTTTGTTCTAAGGTAGACAAAAATAAAACCTGAAACTGAGAAAACTTCTAATCATAAAAACACTGAAGATACTACATCTTTGATTTGATGTGGAGTCCCACATGGAATCATAGTCCTGTAGATGTGATCTTCTCAAGATTAATATCCTTTAGTTAAAGTTCGCTATGTTTTTGCTATATTTTAGCTCATTATGAGCTAATAAAAGGAAACACTGAAAATAAAAGGGAAAAAAGCAAAATTTGCTATTTTTTTCTAACATTAAGTGTTATTAACATGTAAGCGCTGTATATCAAGTCTCCCAGATATGATGTATGAGGTAAGTTTGAAGGGTTTTTTTATGGTGGTTCTTATGGTCTGCAGTTCCCTATGAGTCCCTGGCATACTTTTAGCATATTTTGGCATAATCAAGGACAGCAAAAACATCAGTAAGCCTAAATTTTATATAAAGAGCCTACAAATTGTTAGGACTTTTTAGGGCTCTGCAAATCAAAAAAAGTGTGTAGAAACCTGTCTAATATAGGTGAATAAAGATTCCATATTTATATGGTTGTGGTGGGTTGACCTTGGCTGGCTGCCAGGTGCCCACCAAGCTGCTCTACCACTCCCCATTCACAACAGGACAGCGGAAGAAAACAAAATGAAAAGCTTGTGGGTAGAGATAAGGACAGGGCGATCACTTCCTAATTACCGTCACAGGCAAAACAGACTTGACCTGGGGAAATTGATTATTTACCTAATGTCACTTATACCATTGTGTGCTCTCCCAGAGAAAAATCTAGAAATAGATCTGTTTGTGTGGAGCAAAGCAAAAGATAAGAGCCCATAAAATAGTTAGATGATCTGTCTCCTAGCTGTATGTTACCCTGTGGATAGGGACAGAACAATACAGGAGATTTAGACCAAAGTCTGCAAGCAGAGCAGACATAAACCAGAACCAGGTGTGCCCCTATGGGCTGATCTCCTGTAGTGTTGATTCTTCTTCAGTATTGTGTTGACATCAGCAGGCTTTTGGTGTGAGCATGCCCAGTTGACTCTTTTGGAAGTTATTGGGGGCAGACTTGGCTGTAGTGATCACGAGAAGATAGAGTTCAGGATTAAGTGCAGTATGCACTAAATGACAAGTAGGGTTGAAACCTTAGACTTCAGGAGGGCTAACTTTGAGCTCTTCAAGAAATTGCTGGGAGAAATCAAATGGGAGCGGGCTCTAGAGGGTAAGGGGGCTCAAGAGAGCTGGCTGATATTCAAGCACCACCTCCTCCAAGCTCAGGATCGGTGCATCCCGAAGAGCAAGAAATCAGGCAAGGGAAGCAGGAGACCTGCATGGCTGAGTAGGGATCTTCAGAAAAAGCTCAGGTGGAAGAAGGGAGTTTACAGGATGTGGAAGAAGGGGGCTGACGACTTGGGATGAGTATAAGAATGCTGTCAGGGTATGCAGGAATGAAACGAGAAAAGCCAAGGCAGCCTTGGAATGGAACCTGGCGAGGGGTGTCAAGGCCAATAGGAAGGGTTTCT
Source organism: Pluvialis apricaria (assembly GCA_017639485.1). Lineage (NCBI taxonomy): Eukaryota > Metazoa > Chordata > Aves > Charadriiformes > Charadriidae > Pluvialis > Pluvialis apricaria. The sequence goes on along the minus strand of CM030043.1, from coordinate 24,788,025 downwards.
TTAAGCATATAGGAGGCACAAGGAAAACTAGGGAAAACGTGGGCCCGCTCTTGAACGAGACGGGTGCTCTGGTGACGGATGATGCAGAGAAGGCAGAGTTGCTGAATGCCTTCTTTGCTTCTGTCTTCACTGCTGGGGCCAGCTCTCGGGAGTCCCAGACTTTGCAGGTAACAGAGAATGTCTGGAGGAAGCATGACTTTCCCCTGGTCAAAGAAGAAGTAGTTAGGGATCAATTAAGCAAACTGGATATTCACAAGTCCATGGGGCCTGATGGGATGCACCCGCGAGTGCTGAGGGAGATGGCGGAAGTCATTGCTGGGCCACTCTTCATCATCTTTGAAAGGTCCTGGAGAACAGGTGAGGTGCCTGAGGACTGGAGGAAAGCCAGTGTCACTCCAGTCTTCAAAAAGGGCAAGAAGGAAGACCCGGGAAACTACAGGCCAGTCAGCCTCACCTCCATCCCTGGAAAGATGATGGATCATCTCATTCTGGCCATCATCTCCAAGCATCTGGAGGAAAAGAAGGTTCTCAGAAGTAGTCAACATGGATTCACCAAGGGGAAGTCATATCTGTCTAATCTGATAGCCTTCTACGATGGCGTGACTGGCTGGGTGGATGAGGGGAGGGCAGTGGATGTTGTCTACCTTGACTTCAGCAAGGCTTTCGACACCGTCTCCCACATCATCCTCACAGGCAAGCTTAGGAAGTGTGGGTTAGATGAATGGACAGTGGGGTGGATTGAACGGTGGCTGACAGATAGAGCTCAGAGGGTTGTGGTTAGTGGTGCAGAGTCTAGTTGGAGGTCAGTAACAAGTGGTGTCCCTCAGGGGTCAGTACTGGGTCCGGTCCTGTTCAATATATTCATCAATGACCTGGATGAAGGGATAGAGTGTACCATCAGCAAGTTTGCTGATGATACAAAACTGGGAGGGGTGGCTGACACACCGGAAGGCTGTGCTGCCATGCAGCGTGACCTGGACAGGCCGGAGAATTGGGCAGAGAAAAACCTGATGAAATTCAACAAGGGCAAGTGTAGGGTACTGCGTCTGGGGAGGAACAACCCCATGCATCAGTACAGGTTGGGGGCTGACCTCCTGGAGAGCAGCTGTGTGGAAAGGGACCTGGGAGTCCTGGTGGACAACAGGATGACCATGAGCCAGCATGTTCCCTGGTGGCCAAGAAGGCCAATGGCATCCTGGGGTGCATCAAGAAGAGTGTGGCCAGCAGGTCGAGGGAGGTCATCCTCCCCCTCTACTCTGCCCCGCTGAGGCCGCATCTGGAGTACTGTGTCCAGTTCTGGGCTCCCCGGTTCAAGAAGGACAGGGAACTGCTGGAGAGGGTCCAGCAAAGGGCTACCAAGATGATTAGGGGATTGGAGCATCTTTCTTATGAGGAAAGGCTGAGGGACTTGGGTCTTTTTAGTCTAGAGAAAAGAAGGCTCAGGGGGTATCTTACCAATACTTATAAATACTTAAAGGGAGGGTGCCAGGTAGATGAGAATAGTCTTTTTTCAGTGGTGCCCAGTGATAGGACAAGAGTTAACGGGCACAAACTTGAGCATAGGAAGTTCCATCTTAACATGAGGAGGACCTTCTTTCCTTTGAGGGTGGCAGAGCACTGGAACAGGCTGCCCAGAGAGGTTGTGGAGTCTCCCACACTGGAGACATTCAAAACCCGCCTGGACGCCATCCTGTGCAACGTGCTGTAGGTGACCCTGCTGGCGCAGGGGGATTGGACTAGATGATCTCCAGAGATCCCTTCCAACCCTGACCATTCTGTGATTCTGTGAATATGCTTATCTATGCTCTCCTCAGCTTCCGACACATACAACAGTTGGGATTGCCCAGGTCACCCATCTGTTTGAAGATGGTGAACAGAACGTTGACATCTACTTATTTAGTTTTCATGTAGCTATTCACTGAAGACACTTCCCTGGCATAAACTCACACTGTGATCACAATGTAGCAAGGTTTTGCATCAGAAAAATGTCTCCTTCTAGGTCAGAGCAATTCAGCAAAGTCTTTGTTTGCACTGAAATAGGTCTGCCCTTATCATTCCAGAGAGCAGCAAGTGTCGTTATTGGGTCCCACAGAATTTTGCCATCCTCAACATTTCAGAAAGTTTCTCTGGGAAAGTCCAATACATTTTTAATATGTTCACAGGGAATAACAATCCTTGTTGCCTCAGTACTTCAGGGAGGCACAAACTGCACTAGGTCTACCTCCAGTAGATTTTACACTCTCCCCTTTGTGCTAACAAAGCTATCCAGTTGGGACTTGGGTGTGTAAAGCTGTGTTTGACTTTGCCCCCTATTCCTCTCTATACCATTCACCTCTAAAGTGTGCAGAGTGGCGGGGGGGGGGGATAGTCCTCCCAGCCCAGCTGCCTTCACTGTGTGAATAACCAGTAACACTAGCAAAAACAAAGTTTCATTCAGCATTCTTTCTTGGCAATTAAAAAATAACATTTTGGAGAGACAGAACTATTTCACAGGTTGTTTCTTTCTTGGTCGATTTGCTATCATTTTCCTGACAAATGACCTAATGTCCTCAGATTTGAAACATCAGGAGAAGTTTAGGTAGTTTTGATTTGAAAAAAAATGTTTTTATATATACATGCGCGCACACACACACTTCACTTACTGTTGGTTTTCATCATTTCTGAAAGGTTAAAATGCACCAAAATCAATGCAGGAGACTTTGGCCAGAAGTGTATTTTGTTATCACTCGCCTTTCTCAAGTTGCTCAGTAAGCTGGCCAGTGATTTGAATGTAAATTACACATACTGTTCTAAAATGGAGACATAAGTATGTAAACATGAATTTAGGTACTTAGGTTCAATATTCAAGATGGGAAATGGGCTTTAGAAAGCTCTTATTGTCTCACATCTGTCCCAGGAGATGCAGGGGGATATCAAGGGGCAATGTACTCCAAATGTCTGCCATGCTTCTAATGCAGTCACAGTGACTGATAGTCTGTCTCATTGTGGAAAACTCTTAGATGTAATAATGAATTCTGACTTCACCCCAGAAACCCAAATGTAAAAAGACATATGCTATCATGGCTTAAAGAGCATGCATAGAGTCTGGGCATATGCTCATAATCGAGAAAGTTCCCTGCAGAAAAATAGGGACAGTTGGCCCCTTGCACACAGTTTACAATCCATACCATATGACGTCACGCTCAGCAATAAAAGCTGGGGGAAAGAAAGAAGAAGGGGGGATGTTTGGAGTTATGGCATTTGTCTTCTCAAGTAACCGTTACGTGTGATGAAGCCCTGCTTTCCTGGAGATGGCTAAACATCTGCCTGTTGATGGGAAGTAGTGAATGAATTCCTTATTTTGCTTTGTTTGCATGCATGGCTTTTGCTTTATCTATTAAACTGTCTTTATCTCAACCCATGAGTTTTCACACTTTTACCCTTTTGTTTCTCTTCCTCGTCCCACTGGGTGGGAGCGAAACAGCGGCTGTGTGCTGCTTAGCTGCCTACTGGGGTTAAACCATGACACAAGGCCACTTCCATCAGCTGCTCCCTCAGCAAAGTACTCCTCACTCCTACAGCTCCTTCATGCTCTTACCATATACCAGTATATCACAAATAAAATTTTCAGGTGATTTTCCACATCGCATTCTTTCGCTTGTGCGTGGTCCTTGGGAACAGTAGGGCCCTGTCTGTATTGCCGATCTTGATAACAGACTATTTACAACATTAGTATTCAATGGTTTAGATTTTTTTCCCTGCTCTAAATTGCTTCCCTAGACACATTTGTAACTCCAATCCTTTTAAAAAACATTGACTCATTTACTGTTGTAATCCACCGGCTGAGTACATCATTCAGAGGATCCCTCTGCTGCTATTCAGAGGAACCTGACAGGAACAGGCTGGAGAAATAGGCTGACAGGAACTTCACGAAGTTCAACAGGGGGAAATGCAAAGTCCTGCACCTGGGGAGGACCAACCCCACGCACCAGTACATGTAGGGGGCTGACCAGCTGGAAAGTAGCTTTGCAGAAAAGGACCTGGGGGTCCTCGTGGACACCAAGTTGAACATGAGCCAGCAATGTGCCTTTGTGTCAAGGAAGGCGGTGTTGGGCTTACATGGCAAGGTTTTGGTAGCAGGGGCGGGGGGGGGGGGGGGGGGGGGGCGCTGCAGGTGTGGCTTCTGTGAGAAGACACCAGAAGCTGCCTCCATGTCGGACAGAGCCAGTACTAGCCAGCTCCAAGATGGACCTGCCGCTGGCCAAAGCTGAGCCAACCGGTGACGTTGGTAGCGCCTCTGTGATAACATATTTAAGAAAGGGGAAACAATGCTGTGCGGCATCTGTGAGAGAGAGGAGTGAGATTATGTGAGAGAAACAACTCTGCAGACACCAAGGTCAGTGAAGAAGGAGGAGGAGGAGGTGCTCCAGGCACAGGAGCAGAGATTCTCCTGCAGCCTGTGGTGAAGACCGTGGTGAAGCAGTTTGTCCCCCTACAGCCCATGGAGAGGACCACGCTGGAGCAGGGTCCTGGCAGGAACTGTAACCCGTGGAGAGGAGTCCATGCAGGACCTGTGACCCTGTGGGGGACCCACGCTGGAGCAGTCCGTTCCTGAAAGACTGCACCACTTGGAAAGGACCTATGCTGGAGCAGTTCTTGAAGAACTGCAGCCTGTGGGAAGGACCCGCATTGGAGAAGTTAATGAATGACTGTGTCCCGTGGATGGGATCCCACACTGCACCAGGGGAAGATTGTGAGGAGGAAGGAACGGCAGAGACAATGTGTGATGAACTTCTGACAACCCCCATTCCCCCTGCGCTGCTCGGGGGAAAAAGGTAGAGAAGTTGGGAGTGAAGTTGAGCCTGGGAAGAAGGGAGGGATGGGGGGAAGATGTTTTTAGTTTTGGTTTTATTTCTCACTATCCTACTCTGTTAAAATGAATTGTCAATAAATTAAAATGATTTCCCCAGGTCAAGTCTGTTTTGCCCATGACAGTAATTGGTGAGTGATCTGCCTGTTCTTATCTCGACCGACGAGCTTTTTCATTGTGTTTCCCCCCCCCATCCTGTTGAGAAGGGGCAGTGATAGAGAAAACAGAGGCAAAGCAAAAGACTATAATCAAAGCAACTATATGAAAAGCAGAAAATGACACTGTCAAAATGTGTTGCTTTGTGTGTTATGTTGTACTTATACCACTGAAAGCAGAATACTAAGATCCCATTTGCTTCTTTCCATCGATACACCTCATTCAGCACTGATCACTTAGAAAAGCAGGGAAACATTTAGTTCCCCAAAGTCTTTCCAGTGAAATCCCTGAAAGAAGCCCTTTGTACCACACACTCCTGAAGGACCTGTGATGTTGTTCCTTTTATTTAAAGTTTTAGTACTCTATCAGTTGAGTATCTCAGCTCCCCAAACCAAATGGCTGCTTCTTATTCTTTCCAGTGCCACAGGGACTGACTCCCAGCCTCCGTGAGGAAAGTGGTCCTTGCCAAGGGTTCTCATGTGTGAAATAAGCACCAGGACTGAGGGCAGCTGGTGGCTGCACAGGGCTGACTGCGGCCTACTCCACTGCCAGCAAAGGCAGGTCTGTGCCTGCAGCAAAGTAATTTGCAGGCTTTTTTTGATGCTTTTCTGCTGCACAGCCTCAGGTGATCCCCATGTCCTAGCCTACACGTAAGGCAGGTATCCCTGGTCTGGGCCTGCTACGCTGCTGGCCCTGTCACTGAAATGGATTGTGGGGCTGGTGCAGTGAGCAGGAAAACATGGGCCTCACTAGATGGAGCTTTTTTCCCAACAGAAGAGACCATGAAATATTCAAATTTCCTTTCACTTGTACCCCTGGGGACTGAAGGTGCAAGCCCACGCTTAGGGCCTGGATGACAGTTTTTGCTCTGTCTCTTCCAGTTGGAGTTGGAGTATAAGCACATAAGTATGATAGAGTTTGGCTCTTGGTGGTTAACAGTTATTTTGATTAATTTATTTGACAATATGCAACTTTTCCAGCCCAGAGGCTCGCTGGTGGGACAAGTGCTTAAACAGGGATTCAAGAGACATACACAGTGTTCATCACTCTGCTTGGTCAGCACTAGTCCTGAGGCGATTTTCCTCTCAGTGGCTCAGGCTGGGCATTTCACCTCTTTGCACTTCAGCTCCCCTGTCTGTAAAACAGGGCTAATGCTGAATCCTTTTGCAAAGTCCTTGGAGATCCACTGATCAAATATGCTGTGTGAGAGCTGGATGTGTTTGTATTGTTATTATTAATGTTTTATTGCTATGACACAATACAAAATCTCAAGTGACAACAACATCACAGTCTAATATTGAATGAAATTACAAGCCAAAAGGTCAAAATATTGCCTCTGGATTTGTCGCTGCTTGCCTCTGAGGCCACTAAGTGACCCCCATTGACTGGAGCAAAGCAGGAGCAGTCTCTGTGCTGTACGAGTTGCTTCATCCTGCTGGGACTACTCACTTGTGTAAATCAAACATATAGAGCTTCCTGTGTGCACGGCCTCAGTATGTGTTTGGAGGGGAGAGGTAAGGGAAGGAGGTGTGCTGCATTTCACACTATATCTGCAAAAATATTCCTTGAGAATATACATCATGGAGAAATGAGCACTTATACCAATGGCGAACACAAATCCTGCATTCCACTCTTGGGACTCGTATTGAATGAGCATTTCTCCCAGGGACTTCAGCTTTTGACCCACATGTAATATTTATCATATATTATTGTCCATACTTATTTGTTGAATAGCTGCACAAATATCACACTTAAGAGAATATAATTTAATCACTTGAAAACAGTCTTTATGAAATGATGAATAAACCATTGCTATTTCTTGTTTTTCAAACCAACAACGCTAAAATGTCCAGCACAGATGTCTCATTTTTACTTCCAGATGTTTTCTACATTGGGTGGTAATATTCAGTATTTTATATAAAGATATGAAATACAAGCAATATGTAAAGGCCGTTTAATTAAAAAGGCTATTAGATGCAACAGGTATATAGCTCAAGAGTTTTTTAAATATTTCTGCAATCATAGAAAGAAATGGTTTTCTGTTCCAAAGCACAGAACATAATGGTTTTATGACTAGACACAACCTAAGAGAAATTAATTAGAAAAGACTGAACTGATTTCGTACTCTAGGAGTCAGTGATACTTTTGCTCCTGAACCACAAATGTGTTTTTAAGGAACTTTACCCACTGCTTTTATTTCTGATGGTGATTAAGAACACCAAAAGGAAAGATCCCCCTTGCTTCTTCCCTAAAAAACAATAAACGATCTTGAAACATGCACTTTCACATTCACAAAGTGGAAGTTAAAACTTCTACTTACAGACTGTTAAAGCCATTAGGTAAAATTTCTTCTGGGTGCCGGAAGTGACATTTATTAAGTTTTATCTCCTGTAGATGTAATGCAGCTATTTCATCTCAGGGGAATTTTGGGAAAAGGTTCCAAACAGGGACGATCTCCCAAGTGCACATTGCTAGTGCTACATTACAGTCCTCCCACATCTCAACGCTTTTTCTACTGTCCTTCAGGAACCTGGCTCAGATAATGTTTTCATTCAGAGACAGAATTTCATTTTCAGAACGGTCAAAAGGCACATTTAAAATCCCATCTTAAGAGATAAACAATAATGTTGCCACTGACATATTATCAAGATCCATATATGTTTGTGTTTTCCTTAAAGCACCAAATTCTAGAATTGTGTCATTAGGTATGAATTGGAGCTTATGTGCTTAAACACTTATGAAATAAAATGCTATTTTTTTTTTTTTGGCCATAGAGAAAGCATTGAACATGTGAATTTCAAAGGTTAAAAAAAATCCCAAAAAACAACCCCCCCAAAAGTACTTATCATATATAAAACTTTCATGATTTTTCATGTTTAATGCTTGGTTTTAGCAATACTGACCTGTAAGTGACCTACTTCTCCCTTCATCCCCAATTCTGATATGAATGTAAGTGTATGAGCAGCTTCATTGAATACAATGGAAGGACCTGGTGACCCATGTGAATAAGGTGATTTTTTGTGATTGTTTGCAGACCTGGATCAAATCTGCTTCTACTGTAGGAAAGATGCATATCATTTTATATATTATTACTTTTATTATTTCAGTTCAGAGATCTCAGCACAATTCTTAACTGTTCTTTGTGAAAATTACAGCAATAAGTAATTGGGGAAAGTTGGGACTTGTGATGCTCTATTATAAGTCTGTGTGGTGTCTCCTATATTTGTCACTAGATTCCATATTTGTCACTAGATTGAATGCAGCATGCAGGAATTTCTGGAGCAAGTAGGATATATTTAGTGATTCCTCTCCATCCTGTACAGCAAATATTAGAGAGATTCTGTCAGGTCACATTTGGCCAAGAAACATCAACATATGCTTACTTTTATCAATAAGGCCTTTGCTATCTTAAGGCAGCTTTACAAAAATCTTATTGGAATGCAGAAACAAAAGAAATCTGCAAAACTGGAAGATGCATTAAAGTTCCTGATTTTTAACAAACTGAAAGAGGTATCTACAATCAAAAAGTTTGCCTTCTGGTTTCATCCAGGAACACAGAATTACTGCCTATCATCTTTTGCCCACGCTCCTGCCTCCTCCAGTTCATATCAAATATTGCAGAGAAGTCATTCATAGGCTCTTGGCAGTAATAAATTTTTTATGGCTGCAGATTTCCAAAGCTCCAGTGTGTATGTTCCCCCAAAAAGCTTCCTTTTCTTTTTCTTTTTATAAATTTCCTTGTCTTTTCAGAAGAAACCAAAGATACAAATCACTCTCTGAAAGCGTCAAAATAAACTATAAAAAAGTTTGGAAATAAAGTGAGTTATCTTATTTGTGAACATCAAATAGGTGTAAATATCTGTGGCCTCCAAGCATCTGTTAAAATAGCAACAGCAGCATTTCTTAGAACCTATCTAAAGCCCAGAGTCACTGGAACAGCTCTAGTAAATGTTATGGTCTTTGGAAAGGGACAGTAATGAATTTGCTTAATAGATTAATTGGATCAAATTAATCCTTGGTAAGTGATTTGGATGGCATTGTTGTCCCAAATCTGGGTTCTTTACCCAGTGTGCAAGCCAATAACACGCAGAGCAGAGGTATTTCCAGTTTATTCCATTAATGTGCAGAAATGGGGTGCTCGCCCCAAAACAGCAGCCCACCTGAGTTTCACAAATTTCCATTTTTATACACTGATTATTACATATTCAAACAATTAATACATATTCATTTTTATTCTCTTTAATGATTGGTCGAGATTTCTTCGCTTCCCATGTAAATTAGTGCGCAGGCTCTGTCTTCTTCTTCCATTGTTCTCTTTTGAGTAAGTGGTATCATTTGGGTAGGTGGTCAATGAGTCGGTGGTCACGATCTCCCCCTGCCAAAATTACCTTTTACCTACTTCTCACATTTTGCTTGATTGTTTTGAAGGCATGCGTTCTGTAGCTCGTCCGTTTATGGATAGATATTCCACAGTGACAGACTTCAAGAAACAGTCCTGCATGCATTTACCAGGTATCTGAAGAAGAGGTGGAGGAACCCCTAACAAAGTCATTTGGGGGGAAGATATGCAATTGGAAATCCCAGCAAGATGCATTTTGCAATGCCTCCGTGTATGTGAATGTGGAAGGAATCAAATCAATGTAAAGTATAATGCTGTTGTAGTAAAACTGATATTAACTACAAGAAAAAAATAATAATTGTAAAATGCAATTGAAGCAACCAAGGAAACCTGCTGCTGCTAAAAGTCCTCTATGCAGCCCCAACCCTATTTAATTATTTACCTAAGAATAAAATAGAGAAATAGTAACTAGACATGATTTATCTAAGATTTGATTAAAGAACTAACTACTAGACAATGTAGCTTTGTTGATAAGTAGGATATTCCTGTCAAGAGAGTGATGAACTGTAGGCCTGGTCAGCAAACCGAGAAAACTACCAGGAATTGCCAAGATTAGAGGAGAAGTAGGTAAAAGGTAATTTTGGCAGGGGGAGATCGTGACCACCGACTCATTGACCACCTACCCAAATGATACCACTTACTCAAAAGAGAACAATGGAAGAAGAAGACAGAGCCTGCGCACTAATTTACATGGGAAGCGAAGAAATCTCGACCAATCATTAAAGAGAATAAAAATGAATATGTATTAATTGTTTGAATATGTAATAATCAGTGTATAAAAATGGAAATTTGTGAAACTCAGGTGGGCTGCTGTTCTGGGGCGAGCACCCCATTTCTGCACATTAATGGAATAAACTGGAAATACCTCTGCTCTGCGTGTTATTGGCTTGCACACTGGGTAAAGAACCCAGATTTGGGACAACAATGCCATCCAAATCACTTACCAAGGATTAATTTGATCCAATTAATCTATTAAGCAAATTCATTACTGTCCCTTTCCAAAGACCATAACATTTACTAGAGCTGTTCCAGTGACTCTGGGCTTTAGATAGGTTCTAAGAAATGCTGCTGTTGCTATTTTAACAGATGCTTGGAGGCCACAGATATTTACACCTATTTGATGTTCACAAATAAGATAACTCACTTTATTTCCAAACTTTTTTATAGTTTATTTTGACGCTTTCAGAGAGTGATTTGTATCTTTGGTTTCTTCTGAAAAGACAAGGAAATTTATAAAAAGAAAAAGAAAAGGAAGCTTTTTGGGGGAACATACACACTGGAGCTTTGGAAATCTGCAGCCATAAAAAATTTATTACTGCCAAGAGCCTATGAATGACTTCTCTGCAATATTTGATATGAACTGGAGGAGGCAGGAGCGTGGGCAAAAGATGATAGGCAGTAATTCTGTGTTCCTGGATGAAACCAGAAGGCAAACTTTTTGATTGTAGATACCTCTTTCAGTTTGTTAAAAATCAGGAACTTTAATGCATCTTCCAGTTTTGCAGATTTCTTTTGTTTCTGCATTCCAATAAGATTTTTGTAAAGCTGCCTTAAGATAGCAAAGGCCTTATTGATAAAAGTAAGCATATGTTGATGTTTCTTGGCCAAATGTGACCTGACAGAATCTCTCTAATATTTGCTGTACAGGATGGAGAGGAATCACTAAATATATCCTACTTGCTCCAGAAATTCCTGCATGCTGCATTCAATCTAGTGACAAATATGGAATCTAGTGACAAATATAGGAGACACCACACAGACTTATAATAGAGCATCACAAGTCCCAACTTTCCCCAATTACTTATTGCTGTAATTTTCACAAAGAACAGTTAAGAATTGTGCTGAGATCTCTGAACTGAAATAATAAAAGTAATAATATATAAAATGATATGCATCTTTCCTACAGTAGAAGCAGATTTGATCCAGGTCTGCAAACAATCACAAAAAATCACCTTATTCACATGGGTCACCAGGTCCTTCCATTGTATTCAATGAAGCTGCTCATACACTTACATTCATATCAGAATTGGGGATGAAGGGAGAAGTAGGTCACTTACAGGTCAGTATTGCTAAAACCAAGCATTAAACATGAAAAATCATGAAAGTTTTATATATGATAAGTACTTTTGGGGGGGTTGTTTTTTGGGATTTTTTTTAACCTTTGAAATTCACATGTTCAATGCTTTCTCTATGGCCAAAAAAAAAAAAATAGCATTTTATTTCATAAGTGTTTAAGCACATAAGCTCCAATTCATACCTAATGACACAATTCTAGAATTTGGTGCTTTAAGGAAAACACAAACATATATGGATCTTGATAATATGTCAGTGGCAACATTATTGTTTATCTCTTAAGATGGGATTTTAAATGTGCCTTTTGACCGTTCTGAAAATGAAATTCTGTCTCTGAATGAAAACATTATCTGAGCCAGGTTCCTGAAGGACAGTAGAAAAAGCGTTGAGATGTGGGAGGACTGTAATGTAGCACTAGCAATGTGCACTTGGGAGATCGTCCCTGTTTGGAACCTTTTCCCAAAATTCCCCTGAGATGAAATAGCTGCATTACATCTACAGGAGATAAAACTTAATAAATGTCACTTCCGGCACCCAGAAGAAATTTTACCTAATGGCTTTAACAGTCTGTAAGTAGAAGTTTTAACTTCCACTTTGTGAATGTGAAAGTGCATGTTTCAAGATCGTTTATTGTTTTTTAGGGAAGAAGCAAGGGGGATCTTTCCTTTTGGTGTTCTTAATCACCATCAGAAATAAAAGCAGTGGGTAAAGTTCCTTAAAAACACATTTGTGGTTCAGGAGCAAAAGTATCACTGACTCCTAGAGTACGAAATCAGTTCAGTCTTTTCTAATTAATTTCTCTTAGGTTGTGTCTAGTCATAAAACCATTATGTTCTGTGCTTTGGAACAGAAAACCATTTCTTTCTATGATTGCAGAAATATTTAAAAAACTCTTGAGCTATATACCTGTTGCATCTAATAGCCTTTTTAATTAAACGGCCTTTACATATTGCTTGTATTTCATATCTTTATATAAAATACTGAATATTACCACCCAATGTAGAAAACATCTGGAAGTAAAAATGAGACATCTGTGCTGGACATTTTAGCGTTGTTGGTTTGAAAAACAAGAAATAGCAATGGTTTATTCATCATTTCATAAAGACTGTTTTCAAGTGATTAAATTATATTCTCTTAAGTGTGATATTTGTGCAGCTATTCAACAAATAAGTATGGACAATAATATATGATAAATATTACATGTGGGTCAAAAGCTGAAGTCCCTGGGAGAAATGCTCATTCAATACGAGTCCCAAGAGTGGAATGCAGGATTTGTGTTCGCCATTGGTATAAGTGCTCATTTCTCCATGATGTATATTCTCAAGGAATATTTTTGCAGATATAGTGTGAAATGCAGCACACCTCCTTCCCTTACCTCTCCCCTCCAAACACATACTGAGGCCGTGCACACAGGAAGCTCTATATGTTTGATTTACACAAGTGAGTAGTCCCAGCAGGATGAAGCAACTCGTACAGCACAGAGACTGCTCCTGCTTTGCTCCAGTCAATGGGGGTCACTTAGTGGCCTCAGAGGCAAGCAGCGACAAATCCAGAGGCAATATTTTGACCTTTTGGCTTGTAATTTCATTCAATATTAGACTGTGATGTTGTTGTCACTTGAGATTTTGTATTGTGTCATAGCAATAAAACATTAATAATAACAATACAAACACATCCAGCTCTCACACAGCATATTTGATCAGTGGATCTCCAAGGACTTTGCAAAAGGATTCAGCATTAGCCCTGTTTTACAGACAGGGGAGCTGAAGTGCAAAGAGGTGAAATGCCCAGCCTGAGCCACTGAGAGGAAAATCGCCTCAGGACTAGTGCTGACCAAGCAGAGTGATGAACACTGTGTATGTCTCTTGAATCCCTGTTTAAGCACTTGTCCCACCAGCGAGCCTCTGGGCTGGAAAAGTTGCATATTGTCAAATAAATTAATCAAAATAACTGTTAACCACCAAGAGCCAAACTCTATCATACTTATGTGCTTATACTCCAACTCCAACTGGAAGAGACAGAGCAAAAACTGTCATCCAGGCCCTAAGCGTGGGCTTGCACCTTCAGTCCCCAGGGGTACAAGTGAAAGGAAATTTGAATATTTCATGGTCTCTTCTGTTGGGAAAAAAGCTCCATCTAGTGAGGCCCATGTTTTCCTGCTCACTGCACCAGCCCCACAATCCATTTCAGTGACAGGGCCAGCAGCGTAGCAGGCCCAGACCAGGGATACCTGCCTTACGTGTAGGCTAGGACATGGGGATCACCTGAGGCTGTGCAGCAGAAAAGCATCAAAAAAAGCCTGCAAATTACTTTGCTGCAGGCACAGACCTGCCTTTGCTGGCAGTGGAGTAGGCCGCAGTCAGCCCTGTGCAGCCACCAGCTGCCCTCAGTCCTGGTGCTTATTTCACACATGAGAACCCTTGGCAAGGACCACTTTCCTCACGGAGGCTGGGAGTCAGTCCCTGTGGCACTGGAAAGAATAAGAAGCAGCCATTTGGTTTGGGGAGCTGAGATACTCAACTGATAGAGTACTAAAACTTTAAATAAAAGGAACAACATCACAGGTCCTTCAGGAGTGTGTGGTACAAAGGGCTTCTTTCAGGGATTTCACTGGAAAGACTTTGGGGAACTAAATGTTTCCCTGCTTTTCTAAGTGATCAGTGCTGAATGAGGTGTATCGATGGAAAGAAGCAAATGGGATCTTAGTATTCTGCTTTCAGTGGTATAAGTACAACATAACACACAAAGCAACACATTTTGACAGTGTCATTTTCTGCTTTTCATATAGTTGCTTTGATTATAGTCTTTTGCTTTGCCTCTGTTTTCTCTATCACTGCCCCTTCTCAACAGGATGGGGGGGGGAAACACAATGAAAAAGCTCGTCGGTCGAGATAAGAACAGGCAGATCACTCACCAATTACTGTCATGGGCAAAACAGACTTGACCTGGGGAAATCATTTTAATTTATTGACAATTCATTTTAACAGAGTAGGATAGTGAGAAATAAAACCAAAACTAAAAACATCTTCCCCCCATCCCTCCCTTCTTCCCAGGCTCAACTTCACTCCCAACTTCTCTACCTTTTTCCCCCGAGCAGCGCAGGGGGAATGGGGGTTGTCAGAAGTTCATCACACATTGTCTCTGCCGTTCCTTCCTCCTCACAATCTTCCCCTGGTGCAGTGTGGGATCCCATCCACGGGACACAGTCATTCATTAACTTCTCCAATGCGGGTCCTTCCCACAGGCTGCAGTTCTTCAAGAACTGCTCCAGCATAGGTCCTTTCCAAGTGGTGCAGTCTTTCAGGAACGGACTGCTCCAGCGTGGGTCCCCCACAGGGTCACAGGTCCTGCATGGACTCCTCTCCACGGGTTACAGTTCCTGCCAGGACCCTGCTCCAGCGTGGTCCTCTCCATGGGCTGTAGGGGGACAAACTGCTTCACCACGGTCTTCACCACAGGCTGCAGGAGAATCTCTGCTCCTGTGCCTGGAGCACCTCCTCCTCCTCCTTCTTCACTGACCTTGGTGTCTGCAGAGTTGTTTCTCTCACATAATCTCACTCCTCTCTCTCACAGATGCCGCACAGCATTGTTTCCCCTTTCTTAAATATGTTATCACAGAGGCGCTACCAACGTCACCGGTTGGCTCAGCTTTGGCCAGCGGCAGGTCCATCTTGGAGCTGGCTAGTACTGGCTCTGTCCGACATGGAGGCCGCTTCTGGTGTCTTCTCACAGAAGCCACACCTGCAGCGCCCCCCCCCCCCCCCCCCGCCCCTGCTACCAAAACCTTGCCATGTAAGCCCAACACCGCCTTCCTTGACACAAAGGCACATTGCTGGCTCATGTTCAACTTGGTGTCCACGAGGACCCCCAGGTCCTTTTCTGCAAAGCTACTTTCCAGCTGGTCAGCCCCCTACATGTACTGGTGCGTGGGGTTGGTCCTCCCCAGGTGCAGGACTTTGCATTTCCCCCTGTTGAACTTCGTGAAGTTCCTGTCAGCCTATTTCTCCAGCCTGTTCCTGTCAGGTTCCTCTGAATAGCAGCAGAGGGATCCTCTGAATGATGTACTCAGCCGGTGGATTACAACAGTAAATGAGTCAATGTTTTTTAAAAGGATTGGAGTTACAAATGTGTCTAGGGAAGCAATTTAGAGCAGGGAAAAAAATCTAAACCATTGAATACTAATGTTGTAAATAGTCTGTTATCAAGATCGGCAATACAGACAGGGCCCTACTGTTCCCAAGGACCACGCACAAGCGAAAGAATGCGATGTGGAAAATCACCTGAAAATTTTATTTGTGATATACTGGTATATGGTAAGAGCATGAAGGAGCTGTAGGAGTGAGGAGTACTTTGCTGAGGGAGCAGCTGATGGAAGTGGCCTTGTGTCATGGTTTAACCCCAGTAGGCAGCTAAGCAGCACACAGCCGCTGTTTCGCTCCCACCCAGTGGGACGAGGAAGAGAAACAAAAGGGTAAAAGTGTGAAAACTCATGGGTTGAGATAAAGACAGTTTAATAGATAAAGCAAAAGCCATGCATGCAAACAAAGCAAAATAAGGAATTCATTCACTACTTCCCATCAACAGGCAGATGTTTAGCCATCTCCAGGAAAGCAGGGCTTCATCACACGTAACGGTTACTTGAGAAGACAAATGCCATAACTCCAAACATCCCCCCTTCCTCTTTCTTTCCCCCAGCTTTTATTGCTGAGCGTGACGTCATATGGTATGGATTGTAAACTGTGTGCAAGGGGCCAACTGTCCCTATTTTTCTGCAGGGAACTTTCTCGATTATGAGCATATGCCCAGACTCTATGCATGCTCTTTAAGCCATGATAGCATATGTCTTTTTACATTTGGGTTTCTGGGGTGAAGTCAGAATTCATTATTACATCTAAGAGTTTTCCACAATGAGACAGACTATCAGTCACTGTGACTGCATTAGAAGCATGGCAGACATTTGGAGTACATTGCCCCTTGATATCCCCCTGCATCTCCTGGGACAGATGTGAGACAATAAGAGCTTTCTAAAGCCCATTTCCCATCTTGAATATTGAACCTAAGTACCTAAATTCATGTTTACATACTTATGTCTCCATTTTAGAACAGTATGTGTAATTTACATTCAAATCACTGGCCAGCTTACTGAGCAACTTGAGAAAGGCGAGTGATAACAAAATACACTTCTGGCCAAAGTCTCCTGCATTGATTTTGGTGCATTTTAACCTTTCAGAAATGATGAAAACCAACAGTAAGTGAAGTGTGTGTGTGCGCGCATGTATATATAAAAACATTTTTTTCAAATCAAAACTACCTAAACTTCTCCTGATGTTTCAAATCTGAGGACATTAGGTCATTTGTCAGGAAAATGATAGCAAATCGACCAAGAAAGAAACAACCTGTGAAATAGTTCTGTCTCTCCAAAATGTTATTTTTTAATTGCCAAGAAAGAATGCTGAATGAAACTTTGTTTTTGCTAGTGTTACTGGTTATTCACACAGTGAAGGCAGCTGGGCTGGGAGGACTATCCCCCCCCCCCGCCACTCTGCACACTTTAGAGGTGAATGGTATAGAGAGGAATAGGGGGCAAAGTCAAACACAGCTTTACACACCCAAGTCCCAACTGGATAGCTTTGTTAGCACAAAGGGGAGAGTGTAAAATCTACTGGAGGTAGACCTAGTGCAGTTTGTGCCTCCCTGAAGTACTGAGGCAACAAGGATTGTTATTCCCTGTGAACATATTAAAAATGTATTGGACTTTCCCAGAGAAACTTTCTGAAATGTTGAGGATGGCAAAATTCTGTGGGACCCAATAACGACACTTGCTGCTCTCTGGAATGATAAGGGCAGACCTATTTCAGTGCAAACAAAGACTTTGCTGAATTGCTCTGACCTAGAAGGAGACATTTTTCTGATGCAAAACCTTGCTACATTGTGATCACAGTGTGAGTTTATGCCAGGGAAGTGTCTTCAGTGAATAGCTACATGAAAACTAAATAAGTAGATGTCAACGTTCTGTTCACCATCTTCAAACAGATGGGTGACCTGGGCAATCCCAACTGTTGTATGTGTCGGAAGCTGAGGAGAGCATAGATAAGCATATTCACAGAATCACAGAATGGTCAGGGTTGGAAGGGATCTCTGGAGATCATCTAGTCCAATCCCCCTGCGCCAGCAGGGTCACCTACAGCACGTTGCACAGGATGGCGTCCAGGCGGGTTTTGAATGTCTCCAGTGTGGGAGACTCCACAACCTCTCTGGGCAGCCTGTTCCAGTGCTCTGCCACCCTCAAAGGAAAGAAGGTCCTCCTCATGTTAAGATGGAACTTCCTATGCTCAAGTTTGTGCCCGTTAACTCTTGTCCTATCACTGGGCACCACTGAAAAAAGACTATTCTCATCTACCTGGCACCCTCCCTTTAAGTATTTATAAGTATTGGTAAGATACCCCCTGAGCCTTCTTTTCTCTAGACTAAAAAGACCCAAGTCCCTCAGCCTTTCCTCATAAGAAAGATGCTCCAATCCCCTAATCATCTTGGTAGCCCTTTGCTGGACCCTCTCCAGCAGTTCCCTGTCCTTCTTGAACCGGGGAGCCCAGAACTGGACACAGTACTCCAGATGCGGCCTCAGCGGGGCAGAGTAGAGGGGGAGGATGACCTCCCTCGACCTGCTGGCCACACTCTTCTTGATGCACCCCAGGATGCCATTGGCCTTCTTGGCCACCAGGGAACATGCTGGCTCATGGTCATCCTGTTGTCCACCAGGACTCCCAGGTCCCTTTCCACACAGCTGCTCTCCAGGAGGTCAGCCCCCAACCTGTACTGATGCATGGGGTTGTTCCTCCCCAGACGCAGTACCCTACACTTGCCCTTGTTGAATTTCATCAGGTTTTTCTCTGCCCAATTCTCCGGCCTGTCCAGGTCACGCTGCATGGCAGCACAGCCTTCCGGTGTGTCAGCCACCCCTCCCAGTTTTGTATCATCAGCAAACTTGCTGATGGTACACTCTATCCCTTCATCCAGGTCATTGATGAATATATTGAACAGGACCGGACCCAGTACTGACCCCTGAGGGACACCACTTGTTACTGACCTCCAACTAGACTCTGCACCACTAACCACAACCCTCTGAGCTCTATCTGTCAGCCACCGTTCAATCCACCCCACTGTCCATTCATCTAACCCACACTTCCTAAGCTTGCCTGTGAGGATGATGTGGGAGACGGTGTCGAAAGCCTTGCTGAAGTCAAGGTAGACAACATCCACTGCCCTCCCCTCATCCACCCAGCCAGTCACGCCATCGTAGAAGGCTATCAGATTAGACAGATATGACTTCCCCTTGGTGAATCCATGTTGACTACTTCTGAGAACCTTCTTTTCCTCCAGATGCTTGGAGATGATGGCCAGAATGAGATGATCCATCATCTTTCCAGGGATGGAGGTGAGGCTGACTGGCCTGTAGTTTCCCGGGTCTTCCTTCTTGCCCTTTTTGAAGACTGGAGTGACACTGGCTTTCCTCCAGTCCTCAGGCACCTCCCCTGTTCTCCAGGACCTTTCAAATATGATGGAGAGCGGCCCAGCAATGACTTCCGCCAGCTCCCTCAGCACTCGCGAGTGCATCCCATCAGGCCCCATGGACTTGTGAATATCCAGTTTGCTTAATTGATCCCTAACTACTTCTTCTTTGACTGGGGAAAGTCATGCTTCCTCCAGACATTCTCTGTTACCTGCAAAGTCTGGGACTCCCGAGAGCTGGCCCCAGCAGTGAAGACAGAAGCAAAGAAGGCATTCAGCAACTCTGCCTTCTCTGCATCATCCGTCACCAGAGCACCCGTCTCGTTCAAGAGCGGGCCCACGTTTTCCCTAGTTTTCCTTGTGCCTCCTATATGCTTAAAGAAACCCTTCCTATTGGCCTTGACACCCCTCGCCAGGTTCCATTCCAAGGCTGCCTTGGCTTTTCTCGTTTCATTCCTGCATACCCTGACAGCATTCTTATACTCATCCCAAGTCGTCAGCCCCCTTCTTCCACATCCTGTAAACTCCCTTCTTCCACCTGAGCTTTTTCTGAAGATCCCTACTCAGCCATGCAGGTCTCCTGCTTCCCTTGCCTGATTTCTTGCTCTTCGGGATGCACCGATCCTGAGCTTGGAGGAGGTGGTGCTTGAATATCAGCCAGCTCTCTTGAGCCCCCTTACCCTCTAGAGCCCGCTCCCATTTGATTTCTCCCAGCAATTTCTTGAAGAGCTCAAAGTTAGCCCTCCTGAAGTCTAAGGTTTCAACCCTACTTGTCATTTAGTGCATACTGCACTTAATCCTGAACTCTATCTTCTCGTGATCACTACAGCCAAGTCTGCCCCCAATAACTTCCAAAAGAGTCAACTGGGCATGCTCACACCAAAAGCCTGCTGATGTCAACACAATACTGAAGAAGAATCAACACTACAGGAGATCAGCCCATAGGGGCACACCTGGTTCTGGTTTATGTCTGCTCTGCTTGCAGACTTTGGTCTAAATCTCCTGTATTGTTCTGTCCCTATCCACAGGGTAACATACAGCTAGGAGACAGATCATCTAACTATTTTATGGGCTCTTATCTTTTGCTTTGCTCCACACAAACAGATCTATTTCTAGATTTTTCTCTGGGAGAGCACACAATGGTATAAGTGACATTAGGTAAATAATCAATTTCCCCAGGTCAAGTCTGTTTTGCCTGTGACGGTAATTAGGAAGTGATCGCCCTGTCCTTATCTCTACCCACAAGCTTTTCATTTTGTTTTCTTCCGCTGTCCTGTTGTGAATGGGGAGTGGTAGAGCAGCTTGGTGGGCACCTGGCAGCCAGCCAAGGTCAACCCACCACAACCATATAAATATGGAATCTTTATTCACCTATATTAGACAGGTTTCTACACACTTTTTTTGATTTGCAGAGCCCTAAAAAGTCCTAACAATTTGTAGGCTCTTTATATAAAATTTAGGCTTACTGATGTTTTTGCTGTCCTTGATTATGCCAAAATATGCTAAAAGTATGCCAGGGACTCATAGGGAACTGCAGACCATAAGAACCACCATAAAAAAACCCTTCAAACTTACCTCATACATCATATCTGGGAGACTTGATATACAGCGCTTACATGTTAATAACACTTAATGTTAGAAAAAAATAGCAAATTTTGCTTTTTTCCCTTTTATTTTCAGTGTTTCCTTTTATTAGCTCATAATGAGCTAAAATATAGCAAAAACATAGCGAACTTTAACTAAAGGATATTAATCTTGAGAAGATCACATCTACAGGACTATGATTCCATGTGGGACTCCACATCAAATCAAAGATGTAGTATCTTCAGTGTTTTTATGATTAGAAGTTTTCTCAGTTTCAGGTTTTATTTTTGTCTACCTTAGAACAAAAAGGTGCTTGCAAGAAGATACCAAGATTGTCAGTATTAGCAGCATGGACTGATACATTCAGTTACCAACGGCCAAGCTAAAGGCATGTTTACACCGTTCAATGGAATATACAGAGAGCCTCAAGTTGTCATTGTCTGGCTTTTGGAATTGGAAGCCATATACCATGACTGAGCCCAAGCTAATTACTTTAGAGTGCAGCATGCTTAAACTTTGAATTTACTCCTTGGAATTTGGCACATTGTTGTGGTCCATGATGGAAGAAAATTCCTATTATGCAAGCGACTGCCCATCTAGTCTATCAGTAAGTAAACATTCATTAGCTTTTAACAATTATCTTTCTATTAAGAAAGAACTACTTTTACATCTGACTGAGCAGAAGTTTTGCCCGTGAGATCTGAAGAAGATCTTCAAATCACAGTGCTTATCCTTCCTTTCCATATAGAAGATAACAGCTGTGATGATCTTTCTGTATTATCACTGGTGTAAAGATTACTATGCTAACAAAACCACACTAACTTCACAGACTCGCAGTACAGCTGAGGTAGGAAGGGACCTTTGGAGACCATCTAGTCCAGCCCCCCTGCTCAAAGCAGGGTCAGCTACAGCAGGCTGCTTGGGGCCTTGTCCAATCAAACTCACTTTATATTAGATTCTTTTACTTAAATTAGGCCTATATACTTCCACATTTGATCTTGCTTTCTAAATAAATCAGTATTCCTGGGTTCTATGTTAATGAGCTTCTCTGTAGGACTGGGACCTTCAGCATGGCATGGAATTATTGTGCAGGAATATAATATAAGCAGGAATTTAGAAGATTCCCATAGTAAAAAACATGGGCTACAATCAGGAGATAAAGGGAAGTCCAGCTTCTCCATTGACAACAAATTCTTTCTTGTGACTTCAAGTACATTATTTTGTCAGGAATTGTTAGAGGAACCTCCACTTCACTAAAGGGTTTTTATGGTTTGATCAGCAAAATACCACTCTCAACATTCAAAATAATAACAGATTTTAGGGGAAAATATTTACATATTTCCAAAATATGCCTGCAAAGAACATTGCTATCAGACTGTTTTTCAGTAGTACTATATATTAGACATAAATCAGATCTTAAATTGAAGAGACTGACCCCATCCTCAACAAATTCTTTGAAATTACTGTTTTTTAAAAGTCTGTGACAGTTTATCAGTTAATTACCATACTATACAACTCAAACCAAATAAATGTTTTAGGGCTATAAAAACATTAACGAAAACACTTCTCTGACAGAAGGTATGCCCATGTTTTTCTTTTTGAACAAAAGAAAACTTGCCTTTGCAATGAGAAAAGTGGCTCTTGAGCAACACTGGTTTCTCCTGACTGGGAAAACACTTTGAATTGTGTAGCCTAACAGCTATTCTCCTGCAGGTATCAAAAGAGCAACAGCACTCCTTGACATAGCATCTGCATCTCAGCTAGAAATTCTTCTGCAGCTGTGGAGTCAAAAGGAGGTAAAGGTTTCTATTTGCCCATTCCATCTGTGGCACATCAGATATCAGTGTCTCCCTTGAGAAACTTAAGGAAAAGAAAAAATGCTGTGCTGTTTGGATCTCAGCAGAGCCTCACTTCAGCCAGTTGCACCCCACAAGCCTTTGCACTGAAAAGCAACATCCCTCTTTCTTTAGAGCACAACCAAAGCCCATATAAATAAGTAATTTGGGCACTAACACTCCTAGCTACACCCAACCACCACTTCATTTTTTTACCTCATGCTTAGTTAAGTAACCCATGTGAGTACAAAGTGCAGGCCTCCTTCAGCTAACTGCTTGGGGCTGTGCAGGAGCAGGCTGCATTCAACCTTTGGTGCTAGGGAGCCTTTGGCAGTGTGAACCATTTGGCACTGTTGTCAACACCACAGAAAGTTATCACACCCTGACTGGTGAAAATATGACTGAAGGGCTACCCCACAATAAATGCATTCTTATCTGCATAGAATTCCTGCAGTTATCCTGTACATTATATGCATAAATATACACAGTGTCTACAATCTCTGCTGCCACAGCCGTCTCTGGTAGGCCCTCCATGCCCCAGGCAGGCCCCCTCACCTGTAGGCAGGTGTCCTTGTTCACTAGCACAAAGGAGCACATCCCGTAGAAGAAGACAGAGCACCTCGGGCAGCAGCAAGGGCACGACCTGACCAGTGCTCATGGTGAGCAGTGGCATGGGGGTAGGCAGAGCCCCACCCTGGGCAACACAAGTGCAATCAGCAGGGCCTCGGCCCAGCAGGAAGGGCCACCCGCCCAAGCAGCAGGTGCCAGCTGCTGCCGCAGGATGCTTCCTGGCAGCACGAGCATGGCGGTGGCTGCGCCCAGAGAAATTGCCCAGACAGGCATTTGGCTGTGCTTCGCAATGAGTTTAGCAGCAGACAAATCTTTGGGCTTTAAAAGCAGATTTTAAATGGTTTCCTACAGTTGCTATTTGAATTAAGTTGCTGGATAATTATGTAAAGTCTAGGAGTTCTTGGCCACATTTTTCTTTGCACCTCCAAATTTTTAAAAGGTAATTTTCACAAGACTCTTTTCCTCCTGCCACATATTGCCACCCATTTATTTTTCCATGTACCCACTCAATCATCTTAGCAAAGAACTCTTTCTCAAAATCTGGTACCATGGCTCAGTTTATTTTTAAACCAGTGTGTAGTGAGCCTGATCGGAAGACCGTTGTACATTGAAAGGAGGTTGTAGCAAGGTGGGGGTCGGTCTCTTTTCCCAGGTAACAGGCGATAGGACAAGAGGAAATGGCCTCAAGTTGAGCCAGGGGAGGTTTAGATTGGATATTAGGAAAAAGTTCTTCACCGAAAGGGTTGTCAAGCATTGGAACAGGCTGCCCAGGGAAGTGGTGGAGTCACCATCCCTGGAGGTATTTAAAAGACAGGTAGATGTAGTGCTGAGGGACATGGTTTAGTGGTAACTTGGCAGTGCTAGGTTAACAGTTGGACTTGATGTTCTTAAAGGTCTCTTCCAACCTAAATGATTCTATGATTCTATGATGGGTTACTGAACCACATAACAGTTAACCTACTTAGGCCCAGGCCTATGCTGTGCTATGCTGCATGTAAAGCTTGGCCTGTGTTGGGCTGTGCATATGTATCCCTTGGCCACAGGATAAACTTAACCTGTTGATTGTAACAGAGGAGCCTGCAGGCAGCTCCCACCCAGTACTGGCACTTACATCACCTGTGTGGCCTTGCCTTTATCTGAAAGCGCAGCAAGAAGTTCTTATGCAAACACACTTCCTGTTTGACAGTAGAAATTATGAAGAGTTGTTTTCTTGTAAGAGAATCCTATAATAGCTCGAATGACCAAAATGGAGTAACCCTTCCATGGACGGGATCTACATGGCGTGCCACGCCCTCATCAATGTTCAATGCTGCACAGCTCAGGAGGAGTGAGGAGTGAAGTTGAACCTGGGAAAGAGGGGGAGGAGGCAGGAAGGCATTTTTGTTTTTCACCATCCCACTCCATTTTTAATTGGCAATAAATTTAATTAATTTTCCCCAACTCAAGTCTGTTTTGCCTGTGATGGTAATTGGGAAATGATCTCCCTGTCTTTATCTCGACCCACAAGCTTCTCCATCTTATTTTCTCCCCTTGTCCTGCTGAGGAGGGGGAGTGAGAGAGTGGCTGAGTGGGTGTCTGGCAGCCAGCCAAGGTCAACCCACCACACCATCTCTAGATAAAAGCTGCTTCAAGAAGTTCTAGGCACTACTTGCTTATTTGTTTGGGGCTGCCGCATCACATCAGATCTGGGCTTTGTTTCAAAGAAATTCTCAAAGTTTTGGTCAGAGAACTACTAAAAAAAATTGGCCTCAACATGCTTGAGAAGGTTAACTTATAATATGTCAAATTTCAGCAAACAGGAAACATGAACACCTATATATTCTGTGACATGTCAGAATGATAGGATTAAAACAATGAGGAAGAGAAGGATTAGGAATTACCAAACACCACTGAAGGGGAAATTCAAATTGTAACTGCTCAGCAGTGGTAATTTGTGACCAAGGAATGATCTGGCATGGAAGGCAAGAAGGCCTAAGTGCAGAAGGGGTTAAACTGGCTGGAAGCAGGGATGCCAGAGACAGAACAACTCCCTGTAAGGGACTGAAGTTTCCCTTGCTGATTAGATAAGAAACAGTCACAGCATTGTCTTGTAGCAATCCTGGAATACAAGTGCTTGGGAGCCCTCCTTGGGCAGCAGAGCTGTCTTTGGGGGATGAACTCAGTGCTGGGCCAAGGCACCCCATGCCTACACTCATGGGACTGGTACTGGTGCAAGTGTATATAAGGAATCTACTTGTGACGCATCTTTGCAGACTCCTTGTAGAACCGCTACGGCGGTAAAACTGTCCAATGCATTGTTCATTTTTTTTTTTTTTTTTTTTATTTAAGCACAAACGTGTGTTTAATTCGCCTCAAGGGGTAAAATACAAATTTCCCAACACCACACACATGTAAAATAAAGTTGAAAGCTAAATCAACTTTTTATTCAAAGCACCTATTAAAATGACAGCACATTTACTCTTCTGCTGTTAAGTCATGCCAAACTACAGCTTAATCTTATGAAGCATAGAACACTTCAATATTACTTGTATGCAATCACTTTTTAATAAAACAAAAAGCAGTCTTCCACCTCAGGTTTTTTACTTGTTATTTTACCCAAAATTTGTTACTTACACAAAGTACTTGAGCTGTCTGATTTTTTTCTACAGCTACACAGAATTCAGTGTACATGTCATACTGAAAGAAGTATTGTGCAAGTTATAGAATAGAATCATAGAACCACAGAATAGTTTGGGTTGGAAGGGACCTTTAAAGGTCATCCAGGACAACCCCCCTGCCATAAGCAGGGACATCTTCAACTAGATCAGGTTGCTCAGAGCCCCATCCAACCTGACCTTGAATGTTTCCAGGGATGGGGCATCTACCACCTCTCTGGGCAACCTGTGCCAGTGTTTCACCACCCTCATTGTAAAAAATTTCTTCCTTATATCTAGTCTAAATCTACCCTCTTTTAGTTTAAAGCCATTACCCCTTGTCCTATCGCAACAGGCCAGGCTAAAAAGTTTATCCCGATCTTTCCTGTAGGCCCCCTTTAAGTATTGAAAAGCCCCAAAAAGGTCTCTCCGGAACCTTCTCTTCTCCAGGCTGAATAACCCCAACTCTCTCAGCCTTTCTTTATAGGAGAGGTGTTCCAGCCCTCTGATCATTTTTGTGGCCCTCCTCTGGACCCACTCCAACAGGTCCACGTTTTTCCCGTGCTGAGGGCTCCAGAACTGGATGCAGTACTCCAGGTGGGGTCTCACCAGAGCGGAGTAGAGGAGCAGAATCACCTCCCTCGTCCTGCTGGCCACGCTTCTTTTGATGCAGCCCAGGATACGGTTGGCCTTCTGGGCTGCGAGCACACATTGCTGGCTCATGTCCAGCTTTTCATCCACCGGTACCCCCAAGTCCTTCTCCACAGGGCTGCTCTCAATCCCTTCATCCCCCAGCCTGTATTGATACTGGGGGTTGCCCCGACCCAGGTGCAGAACCCTGCACTTGGCCTTGTTGAACCTCGTGATGTTCACACGGGCCCACTTCTCAAACCTGTCCAGGTCCCTCTGAATGGCATCCCGTCCCTCAGGCGTGACAACTGCACCACTCAGCTTGGTGTCATCTGCAAACTTGCTGAGGGTACACGCGATCCCACTGTCTATGTCATTGATGAAGTTATTGAGCAGTACTGGTCCCAATACGGACCCCTGAGGGACACTGCTTGTCAAATCCATATCTCTCCAATTTAGAGAGAAGGATGTTGTGGGCGACTGTGTCAAAGGTTTTACAGAAGTCCAGACAGACAACATCCGTAGCTCTTCCCTTGTCCAAGTTGTCAAAAGTTGTCAAAAGCATTAAAGCTGACTGGGAAAATCAGTTCTGTTGAATTAAGTTATGACTTGGATCTGCAACTGACTGGTGATTAGTCTTATGCCCTGTGAAATACCACTCACAAGCAATTCCAAGTTATGACTCACAAGTACAACAGATTCATGCTCAAGGCTCATTTGGGGATCAGGCTATTTGTATGCAGCCAACTGAACAGTCAAAAGCATATAACTGAGAAATTCTAAACCCACACCCATGAATTGCCAAGTAGTTTTACATAGGCTAAGCAGCCTGATATGACTATGAAGTGTTTCTTTTTTTTAAGCCCAAAAGACCAAAACTGAAGTGCATTAATACATTATTTTAAACAAACTGGGTTAATAAAAATTTCTACCACAACAGGTATCAATTATCAGAGAACATAACCCAACAATTGCAGTTTCTGCTGTAGAATTAGAGTACTTTTCTGAAACAGCTGTATGCATCTAGTCAGTCTATATCAAGTAATTGAACAATTTTTTTCTTCTCACTTAAGAAACAGGGAAAGTCTGAATTTTTATCTGAATTTCCTGACCTTCAACAAGAGGGAGGAGTTAAGAGCAAGCGGGACAGTAAATATGACTTATTCACATCCCCTAAAGCAGCAGCTCAACTAAAAAGTTTATCTATCTAATTTGAAAACAAAATTTCCGTAGCATATTAGGAATCTCTGGTTGCCTTCCAAGCAAAATACAGAGAGAGATCACCATGAGACAATGGTATTTGAAAGTACACAATACTCATGAGGTGACAAGATGTACTGCTAAATGCTTTTTATCCGCATCTTAGAGCACTAGGCAGTGTTCTGTACCTTCATTTATTTGGGAAATATATGAAATCACAGAGGTAACATACTCAAAACTACCTTTGGAAGCCTATTTTCTAGTTAATACTTTTTTTTGCCATATTTAATTGATAGCTGTGCTACAGTTAGTGAACACAAAATTGGCATGTTATCCTGAAGTAAAGCAATAAGGCAGCTTTATGCACAGCAAGTATGGAGGCTTCTATTTGCTAATAATCATATAAGAGCAATACTTTAAAACTTAGTGTTTGCTAATAGGAGATCTAAAATAGTTTACTATGAATCAATACCATCCTGTCAATACCCCCTTTATTAACAAAAGCAAGTGCCAAATCATTAAAGGGTCCAAAAACATCTAAAAAATATTACCAATTGCTTACCTTTGTCTAGGCTTTGCAAGACTAATCATTTTCAGATAAACTCAACAATGTGCAAAAGTTCCTAACATCATACATTAGGAATAACAAGTGCTACTCAAAACAAGAGGTTCTGCTGAGATCAAATACAAAACCATAAAATAGCAAAGTCAAGTCTCATATCTTGAGCAGTCGCAGTGAAGATCCTGAACTATCTTACAGTTTCCTGTATGAAGCAGTTTCTTCCCCTCTATGAGTTGAGATATCTAAGCTTTGCCTTCTGCCTTAGTGATAATAGGTAAAAATATACTGACATTAGAAAACTTGGTTCCATTGCTGCTTACAGTATCTTCAGATGTACCATTTCATATAGTTTTGCTTAAACAGTGCAATAAATACTTTCCCTTTTCTCAGCCTTCTTTGGCTACATGTACCATTCTGCTAACCACACTGTGCTCAGAAAGTGCTTCCTGTGAAAACATTTTCAAATAAATGAGTTAACCTTGCAAAAATCTAGCTTCCCACAACATGAAGTTTGTCCACTCTGCAGTTCCATATTTACAAGACACTTAAACTTTACATTTGTCATTTACCTTACAAAAAGTGCAACTCTCTCACCCCATGTTATGGGGCGACAACATTCTTAAATTCTACAGAACAGCAGCCTATGATAAGTAAATAAGGTGCTTAGATTATGCCCAGGATCTAACTGGTTAAGGACCACCAAGTACCACCATTTCATAAAGGCAGACTCCATTCCTATGCTACTGTCACAGTGGTGTCACAGCTAGGTTTGCAAGCTCAATAAGAGCCAATGCACCATGCATGCGTTCACGTTGTTCCTGGAGGCGGCGGCAAGCAGCTGAATGAGCACTATTTTTCTCTTCATCATCCTCTTCATCAGATTGAAGATATCCCATCGGGTCCTTCTGTTCCTGATCCGTTTTCTGGATTGGTTTACTTTTAAAAGTGGAAGCACGATGTTCTCTAGTCTCCCAGTATCTACATCAGAGGTGGAGAATGCTTTTAAATTACGTACAGTTTATGTAAGAACTACCATTACAGAATCACAGAGTCACAGAATGGTCAGGGTTGGAAGGGATCTCTGGAGAACATTTAGTCCAACCCCTCTGCCACAGCAGGGTGACCTACAGCACGTTGTACAGGATGGCATCCAGGCGGGTTTTGAATGTCTCCAGAGTGGGAGACTCCACAACCCCTCTGGGCAGCCTGTTCCAGTGCTCTGCCACCCTCAAAGGAAAGAAGGTCCTCCTCATGTTAAGATGGAACTTCCTATGCTCAAGTTTGTGCCCGTTAACTCTTGTCCTATCACAGGGCACCACTGAAAAAAGACTGGTCACATCGCCCTAGCACCCTCCCTTTAAGTATTTATAAGTATTGATAAGATCCCCCCTCAGCCTTCTTTTCTCTAGACTGAAAAGACCCAAGTCCCTCAGCCTTTCCTCATAAGAAAGATGCTCCAGTCCCCTAATCATCTTGGTAGCCCTTTGCTGGACCCTCTCCAGCAGTTCCCTGTCCTTCTTGAACCGGGGAGCCCAGAACTGGACACAGTACTCCAGATGCGGCCTCAGCGGGGCAGAGTAGAGGGGGAGGATGACCTCCCTCGACCTGCTGGCCACACTCTTCTTGATGCACCCCAGGATGCCATTGGCCTTCTTGGCCACCAGGGAACATTGCTGGCTCATGGTCATCCTGTTGTCCACCAGGACTCCCAGGTCCCTTTCCACACAGCTGCTCTCCAGGAGGTCAGCCCCCAACCTGTACTGATGCATGGGGTTGTTCCTCCCCAGACGCAGTACCCTACACTTGCCCTTGTTGAATTTCATCAGGTTTTTCTCTGCCCAATTCTCCGGCCTGTCCAGGTCACGCTGTATGGCAGCACAGCCTTCCGGTGTGTCAGCCACCCCTCCCAGTTTTGTGTCGTCAGTAAACTTGCTGATGGTACACTCTATCCCTTCATCCAGGTCATTGATGAATATATTGAACAGGACCGGACCCAGTACTGACCCCTGGGGAACACCACTTGTTACTGGCCTCCAACTAGACTCTGCACCACTAACCACAACCCTCTGAGCTCTATCTGTCAACCACTGTTCAATCCACCCCACTGTCCATTCATCTAACCCACACTTCCTAAGCTTGCCTGTGAGGATGATGTGGGAGACGGTGTCGAAAGCCTTGCTGAAGTCAAGGTAGACAACATCCACTGCCCTCCCCTCATCCACCCAGCCAGTCACACCATCATAGAAGGCTATCAGATTAGTCAGACATGACTTCCACTTGGTGAATCCATGTCGACTACTTCTGAGAACCTTCTTTTCCTCCAGATGCTTGGAGATGACGCCCAGAACAAGCTGTTCCATCATCTTTCCAGGGATGGAGGTGAGGCTCACCAGCCTGTAGTTTCCCGGGTCTTCCTTCTTGCCCTTTTTGAAGACTGGAGTGACATTGGCTTTCCTCCAGTCCTCAGGCACCTCTCCTGTTCTCCAGGACCTTTCAAAGATGATCTCCATCATCTTTGAATGGAGCCATCTTTGCGGCCCAGCAATGACTTCCGCCATCTCCCTCAGCACTCGCGGGTGCATCCCATCAGGCCCCATGGACTTGTGAATATCCAATTTACCTAATTGATCCCTAACTTGTTCTTCTCTGACCAGGGGATAGTCTTCCTTCCTCCAGACTTTCTCTGTTACCTGCAAAGTCTGGGACTCCTGAGAGCTGGCCCGAGCAGTGAAGACAGAAGCAAAGAAGGCATTCAGCAACTCTGCCTTCTCTGCATCATCTGTCACCCTGGCACCTGTCTCGTTCCACAGCGGGCCCACATTTTTCCTAGTTTTCCTTTCGCCGCCTATGTACTTAAAGAAACCCTTCCTATTGACCTTGACATCCCTCGCCAGGTTCAATTCCAAGGCAGCCTTGGCTTTCCTCATTTCTTCCCTGCATACTCTGACAGCATTCATGTACTCTTCCCAAGCGGTCAGCCCCTTCTTCCACATCCTGTAAACTTCCTTCTTCCACCCTGAGCTTTTTCAGAAGCTCCCTGCTCAGCCATGCAGGTCTCCTGCTTCCCTTGCCTGATTTCTTGCTCTTCGGGATGCACTGATCCTGAGCTTGGAGGAAGTGATGCTTAAATACCAGCCAGCTCTCTTGAGACCCCCTACTCTCTAGGGCCCTCACCCATGGGATTTCTCCAAGCAGTTTCTTGAAGAGGTCAAAGTTAGCCCTCCTGAAGTCCAAGGCTGCAATCCTACTTGTCGTTTTGTGCATACTGCGCTTAACCCTGAACTCTATCTTCTCATGATCACTGCAGCCAAGTCTGTCCCCAACCTTAACATCCTCCACCAGTCCCTCTTTGTTTGTCAGTACTAGGTCCAGTAGTACACCTCTCCTTGTGGGCTCCTTCACCACCTGAGTCAAAAAGTTATCATCAATGCACTGGAGGAACCTGCTGGACTGAACTGGACTGTTCAAAGCTAGCAAAGACCTTTCAAGTATTGTCTTGCACATGACTAATCACTGCATTCGTTTTTTCTCTTTCAACCCTTTTATGGCACTATTTGAGCTGTCAGAAGCCTCCTTTATTCAGCATTTTAAGTGCAGAAGTGCCCAAGGGATAGCTGATTTTTCACACACATCTTTCTGCTGCATGATATTTCCACCCGTCAGCTCTCCCTGTGCATACACGATTGTTGTTCCTCCATAGATGCAAATTCAGCAGTATGACTGTAGAACTAACATGGTATTAACAGGTGTTGTTCAAGCAAAGAGAAGCATTTAAGTAGAGAAGGAAAAACAGATGAGAAAGCCTCATGAGGAACTTGGTCTTAACCAGGAGTCAGCAACAAAAGGCAAGGTTGGGTTGAATCATACTAAAGGAACAGCTGGGGTTTGTTTATTGTTTTTCTTTTTTTTTTTTTGGCCCTAAGAAAAAAAACACTTTCTCAGGCCACTCTGTGTTATAAGTTTAGAGAGAGATCACACCATAAGGAAACTTACTTCGCTAGCCACTCAGCTGCAGCTTTATTGTCAGTCGTCTGTTCTTTACTCAGTCTGACTGCGAGTTCTTCCCTCTTCAGCCGGGCATATGGGTGTTTGGGGCAATGACGGTTTGCATGTGTGAATCTGCTTAAACAGCCTTAATAAAACAAAATACCAATGGAGAATACGTTAAGGAAATCAGTCAACTGACATGTTAGCATAACATCTGTGGGATGAAGATGCTCCTTACTCCACAAAAACCTGGATTCAGTTGAAAACAGCACACTAGTCGCAAGGCCCATTAATTTTATGCATTGGTATCAACTGATACAATTACTGATAACCTGGTTTATATAATCAAGCATGCAAACCTTATATCTAAGTTTGCATGATTATGCACAGCTTCTGTGCGGCTTCTCCCTTCCCTAGAGCTGCTCTAAAATTAAGATCCGCTATGTGCTTACAATGGTGGAAGCAAGCACCGGATAGTTGGAAACCTATGCCGTACCCCATGCCACTGCCCGGAATACCATCCTGGGCCTTGAAAAGCAAGTCTTGTGGCGACATGGCACTCCAGAAAGAATTGAGTCAGACAATGGGACTCATTTTAAAAACAATCTCATAAGTAATTGGGCCAAAGAACATGGCATTGAATGGATATATCATATTCCCTATCATGCATCAGCTTCTGGGAAGACTGAGCGATATAATGGACTGTTAAAAACCACCCTGAAAGCAATAGGGGGTGGAACCTTTAAAAATTGGGACAAGCATTTAGAGCAAGCTGCCTGGTTAGTTAACACCAGGGGATCCATCAATCGAGCCGGTCCTGCTCAATCAGACCTTTTACATACAGTAGAAGGGGACAAAGACCCTGTGGTGCATGAAAGGAATATGTTAGGAAAAACTGTCTGGGTTTTTCCTGCTTCAGGCAAAAGCAAACCCATTCGTGGGACTGTTTTTGCTCAAGGACCTGGATGTACTTGGTGGGTGATGCTGAAGGATGGAAAAGTTCAATGTGTACCCCAAGGGAATTTAACCCTTGGTGAGAATACTCGATCCTGAGCTGTATGATGCTGATCACCACATAATACTGACAGTGTTCAATAAGTATTTTTCAGGATGACACAGTGGTGATGAAACCTGAGCTAGCTTCATCAAGTGGCGTCCAGCAAGCTCTTCAAGATGAACATGCTACCCACAGGCACAAACCAAAATGAATTTCGTACCATCTTTCCTGCCCTGAGATGAGATCCTGCAATCATGAATCAAATGGACTTAAATTTTTGTATATAAAGATAATCGTAGATGAGTGACCTGCATGTATCCATACATATATATATATCCTCTGTGTGTGCATAGATTTGATAGATACAAGTAATAGTAATCTGAGCAAGATGCAAATGGTATGGAATAAGGGGTGGAATGTCCTGGTTTGAGGTAAAACAGGACCAATTTTGTTCAGTAGCTTCGCTTCTTAGCTGGGCCTCTTTTAACTACTGAAATTAACAGCATATTGTGCAGACAATGTTCACTCTCTCAGAGTGATAAGACCAATGTTTATAGCTGATGTCCAGACATAGTATGCAGGGAGGCTCTTGCTTATACTTATTGTTCTAACACCCAAGGCCAACCAACTGTGTTATTTGCCACGTTGGAGGGTCGGAAGCGGAAAAGCATAATGGGGTCCCACCTGCGGGGAGGAGCGGACAGGGCAGGTGACCCAAAACTGACCAACAGCGTATTCCATCCCATCTGCCTCATGCTCAGTATAAAAGCTGACGGAGCAAAGGGTCAGCCCTTTTTTTTGCCCTTCTTTTTCCCTTCTTCCTTCAATGGCCGACGTCTGAGGAGGACTCTGTTCGTCTGCCTTTGGACCCGATCCTGAATTCAGAGCCGGAATCCAGTTCCCGTCCGTCACCGAGTCCAGCCTGGGACTGCCCCAGTGCCAGCCAGTGTCGTGATTGTCATCCTGGGAGCTTGGTACGGTTTTGTATATTTCTCATTATTTCCTTTTATTTTATTATTAATATTCCATTAAAGTAGTTTAGATCCTTCTAAACTTGTAAGTCTCTTTTCCCTCCTCTACCTCTCTCTTTGAAGAGGGGTAGAGGGGAGCATCTGTCGATCCCATCTGGGGTCCCCTATGTCCCCAGTGGCCGATTTGGCCTAAACCACGACACAGCTCCAATGTATTGTCATGGTCTGTTATCGCCACACGGGATTCTCACCGCCTGTTGCACCTTGGGGGTGAGATCCAAATCTTTCCTTCACTTTCTAAAAACCTCCCAGAGTCTCTGGAGGCAACTTAAGAAAAACCAAATAGTATGCAAATCCTGTTGTCCTTTACCCAGTCCTACACCCTGCTTCTCTAAACACTGGCATCACAGAAGTGTGGTGGGATGACTCCTACGACCGGAGTGTTGGCATGGAAGGTTACAGGCTCTTCAGGAGAGACAGGCAGGGGAAACGAGGAGGCTGTGTTGCCTTATATGTCAACGACCAGCTGGAATGCATGGAGCTTGGCCTTGGGATGGATAAAGAGCCAACTGAGAGCCTATGGGTCAGGATTAAAGGGAAATCAGGAGCAGAGGACATTACAATGGGGGTCTGCTAGAGACCACCAGAAGGCCGGGCGGATGAGGTCCTCTATATACAGATAGGTGTGGCATCGCGTTCATAGACCCTGGTCCTCATGAGTGACTTCAACCACCCTGACATCTGTTGGAAGGGTAACACAGCAGGGCATAGGCAATCCAGGAGGTTCTTGGATTGTATTGATGACAACTTCCTTCTCCAAGTGGTAGAGGAGCCAACGAGGAGAGGAGCTATGCTGGACCTTGTTCTTACCAACATGGAAGGGCTGGTAGGCAGTGTCAAGCTCAAGGGTAGCCTGGGCTGCAGTGACCATGAAATGGTCGAGTTCAAGATCCTCAAGGCAGCGAGGAAGGTGCGCAGCAAGCTGACCACCCTGGACTTTAGGAGAGCTGACTTTGACCTCTTGAAGAATCTGCTTGGTGTGGTGCCATGGGATGAAGCACTGGAGGGAAGAAGGGCCCACGAAAGTTGGTTAATATTCAAGGACCACCTCCTCCAAGCTCAGGAGCGATGCATCCCAACAAAGAAGAAGGCAGGCAGAAAAGCCAGGAGGCCTGCATGGATGAACAAGGAGCTCCTGGACATGATCAAAAGTAAAAAGGAGGCCTATAGGGAGTGGAAACAGGGGCGGGTAGCCTAGGAGGAATACAGAGAAATCGTTCGAGCAGCCCGGCATCAGGTTAGGCAAGCTAAAGCCCAGATCGAACTAAATCTGGCCAGGGACATCAAGACAAACAAAAATTCCTTCTCTTAGTATGTCAGCGAGAAAAGAAAGACTAGGGAAGATGTGGGCCCTCTCCGGAAGGAAATGGAAGGCCTGGTCACGCGGTACAGAGACAAAGCTGAGGTATTCAACAACTTTTTTGCCTCAGTCTTCACTGGTAAAGACTGCAGCCACACTGCCCATAATGCAGAAGGCAAAGGCAAGGACTGGGAAAATGAGGAACTGCCCACTGTAGGTGAAGATCAAGTGAGAGACCACCTGAGAAACCTGAAGGTGCACAAGTCCATGGGACCTGATGAGATACATCCACAGCTCCTGAGGGAACTGGCAGATCAAGTTGCCAAGCCACTATCCATCATATTTGAGAAGTCGTGGCGGTCTGGTGTGGTTCCTGCCAACTGGGAAAGGGGAAACATAACCCCTATTTTCAAAAAGGGAAATAAGGAAGACCTGGGGAGCTACAGGCCAGCCAGTCTCACCTCTGTGCCTGGCAAGATCATGGAGCAGATCCTCCTGGAAACTCTACTGAGGCACATGGAAAATAAGGAGGTGATTGATAGCAGCCAACATGGCTTCACCAAGGGCAAGTCATGCCTGACAAATTGGTTGGCCTTGTACGATGCCGTTACAGCATTGGTGGACAAGGGAAGAGCAACCGATGTCATCTGCCTGGACTTGTGCAAAGCGTTTGACACTGTCCCACACGATATCCTGGTCTCTAAATTGGTGAGACATGGATTCGACAAATGGACCACTTGGTGGATAAAGAGCTGGCTGGACGGTCGCACTCAAAGAGTTGTGGTCAACGGCTCCATGTCCAAGTGGAGACTAGTTACGAGTGGCATTCCTCAGTGGCCGGTACTGGGACCTGTGCTGTTCAACATCTTTGCTGGCGACATGGACAGTTGGATCGAGTGCACCCTCAGCAAGTTTGCTGACGACACCAAGCTGTGTGGTACGGTTGACACGTTGGAGGGAAGGGATGCCATCCAGAGGGACCTGGACAGGCTGGAGAGGTGGGCCTGTGCAAACCTCATGAAGTTCAACCAGGCCAAGTGCAAGGTCCTGCACATGGGCCGGGGCAATCCCATGCACAAATACAGGCTTTGTGGAGAATGGCTGGAGAGCAGCCCTGAGGAGAAGGACTTGGGGGTGCTGATTGATGAGAAGCTCAACATGAGCCAGCAATGTGCGATCACAGCTCAGAAGGCCAACCATATCCTGGGCTGCATCAAAAGAAGTGTGGCCAGCAGGTCAAGGGAGGTGATTCTGCCCCTCTACTCTGCTCTCGTGAGACCCCACCTGGAGTACCGCATTCAGCTCTGAAGCCCCCAACATTGGAAGGACATGGACCTGTTGGAGTGGGCCCAGAGGAGGGCCACGAAGATGATCAGGGAGCTGGAGCACCTCTCCTATGAGGACAGGCTGAAAGAGTTTGGGCTGTTCAGCCTGGAGAAGAGAAGGCTCCGGGGAGACCTTATTGCGGCCTTCCAGTACCTAAAGGGGGTCTACAGGAGAGCTGGGGAAGGACTTTTTACTAGGGCATGTAGTGATAGGACGAGGGGGAATGGCTTCAAGCTGGAAGAAGGTAGATTTAGATTAGATATTAGGAAGAAGTTTTTCACTTTGAGTGTGGTAAGGCACTGGAACAGGTTGCCCAGAGAATTTGTGGAAGCTCCATCCCTCGAGGTGTTTAAGGCCAGGCTGGACGTGGCCTTGGGCAACCTGGTCTAGTGGGAGGTGTCCCTGCCTATGGCAGGGGGTTTGGAACTCAATGATCTTCAAGGTCCCTTCCAACCTAAACCATTCTATGATTCTATGATTTGTTAATATTTTCAGAGGTGGAACACTGAGGTAATTCTTTCTCAGCTTATAACTCACAGGTGTTGTGGGGGGCAGTTACCCAGGCTAAACATTGTCCAACTGGCCCCCACACCCATGTGTGGGGCCAACCTGGCCCCCATTCAGGCTTTCCCTACTCTCTGCTCTCCTTTTTCAAAACTAGCATTTTTCCTTGAGATCCTGCCAACTACATCAAATGTTCTGCACCAGGAGGGGGTGATGCAGTGTGGAGATATTCCTAAATGAAAAAGGGCATGGTCTGGTTCTGTTGAGCAACCCAGGGTTTGAACTAAGCACCCAGACTGAGGGAGAAAAGATCTAAGTAAACAAGAAAGGTGACATCACCGTACCCGGGAGAAAAGTTAAACAGAGGCGTGTGAAGAGAGGGTCTTAGCCAATCGGGTTGAGGGGCGTTGTGCGTGAACAGGGGAGCTGGACTAATCATAGCGTTGTTGACTATGCATGCTTTGCTGCGAGCCTATATATAGTCTGCTAAAATATGCAATAAAGGAGGACGATCATACTCACATTGAGATCGCGTCGTTACTCCGGGTCCGATCCCACTCCGACAATGCAGGGTTCTTTTTGGATCACAATAAGAAAGGCATGACTACAAATAGCATAATAAAATCGCTTAATTAGTTGTAAGATAGTAATAGGAAGGCAAGTATAGGAAGCACGTAAATCTTACTGCTCTTCATATATTGCGAACACTGTTTTTGTGCAGCATTGGACGGACCCCAGGTGGACAGACACGGCATGATGTGCAGTATTCCTATCCGTGGAGAGATTCACCCTGTTGTCTTGTAGTTAGAATCTTCGCCATTTTTGTTAGCATTTAAGTTAATTAGGCCTGTTAACTATTGGCATTAGCTGAACTTCTGATACAGGGTCTTGCGTACGGCCATTTTGTTATGTACTTGGCCAGATGGTTGGACTTGGGAATGTTTCTTCACAAGTATCTGGGCTAATTAGTAGAGGAACTCTTTGAGACATTCTCATGGATAATGAGGATTCTATCCTTGAGTCATATGAGAAAGAACACCTAATCAAGGAAAGCAAGTCCAGAGCACCTTTGGGCCTAGATGCTGATGTGCACAGCTTCCGAACGGGAGACTGGATGTACATGAAAACCTGGAATGAAGAACCTTTAAAAGAACACTGGAAAAGACCTTTCCAAAGCCTTTTAACTACTTATACAGCACTAAAGCTCGATGGAGTAGAAGCTTGAATTCACTACTCTCGAGTCAAGAAAGGAATCCCACCGGATAGGTGGACTCTGAAGTCCACTGACAAGAATCCTTTACAGTTACAATTTAAGAAAATTAAGTAGATGAATTGTAATGAATTGTACCAGGATTACTGCATAATCTTACATTTGTATTGATTGTGTACAAAATTCTACCTTACTGGGTATTGGGATTACAATACTATTTTGCCTTTTATATACGTATTTGTGTAACCATGAACTGTTTAACCCTAGGCTTGTTATTGTTAAGTGGCGTAGAGTTAGCAATGATCGAGACACATCAGGAAGATCCATGGACCCAGAATACGCACCTCACAGACACAGACACAGAATGGTCAGGGTTGGAAGGGACCTCTGGAGATCATCTAGTCCAACTCCCCCGCCACAGCAGGGACAACTACAGCAGGTTGCACAAGACAATATCCTGGTGGGTTTTGAATGTCTCCAGCGTGGGAGACTCCACAACCTCTCTGGGCAGCCTGTTCCACTGCTCTGCCACCCTCAAAGGAAAGAAGTTCCTCCTCATGTTAAGATGGAACTTCCTGTGCTCCAGTTTGTGCCCGTTAACTCTTGTCCTATCACTGGGCACCACTGAAAAAAGACTGGTCCCATCGCCCTAGCACCTTCCCTTTGAGTATTTATAAGTATTCATAAGATTCCCCCCTCAGTCTTCTTTTCTCTAGACTAAAAAGACCTAAGTGCCTCAGCCTTTCCTCATAAGAAAGATGCTCCAGTCCCCTAATCATCTTGGTAGCCCTTTGCTGGACCCTCTCCAGCAGTTCCCTGTCCTTCTTGAACCGGGGAGCCCAGAACAGGACACAGAACTCCAGATGCGGCCTCACCAGAGCAGAGTAGAGGGGGAGGATGACCTCCCTCGACCTGCTGGCCACACTCTTCTTGATGCACCCCAGGATGCCATTGGCCTTCTTGGCCACCAGGGAACATTGCTGGCTCATGGTCATCCTGTTGTCCACCAGGACTCCCAGGTCCCTTTCCACACAGCTGCTTTCCAGGAGGTCAGCCCCAAACCTGTACTGATGCATGGGGTTTTTCCTCCCCAGATGCAGTACCTTACACTGCCCTTGTTGAATTTGTTGAATTCCATTAGGTTCCTCTCTGCCCAACTCTCCAGCCTGTCCAGGTAACACTGCATGGCAGCACAGCCTTCCGGTGTGTCAGCCACCCCTCCCAGTTTTGTATCATCAGCAAACTTGCTGATGGTACACTCTATCCCTTCATCCAGGTCATTGATGAATATATTGAACAGGACTGGACCCAGGGACACCACTTGTTACTGGCCTCCAACTAGACTCTGCACCACTAACCACAACCCTCTGAGCTCTATCTGTCAGCCACTGTTCAGTCCACCCCACTTTCCACAGAACTCTTGCCTGTGAGGATGATGTGGGAGACAGTGTCGAAAGCCTTGCTGAAGTCAAGGTAGACAACATCCACTGCCCTCCCCTCATCCACCCAGCCAGTCACGCCATCGTAGAAGGCTATCAGATTAGTCAGACATGACTTCCACTTGGTGAATCCATGTCGACTACTTCTGATAACCCTCTTTTCCTCCAGATGCTTGGAGATGACGCCCAGAACAAGCTGTTCCATCATCTTTCCAGGGATGGAGGTGAGGCTGACCGGCCTGTAGTTTCCCGGGTCATCCTTCTTGCCCTTTTTAAAGACTGGAGTGACATTGGCTTTCTTCCAGTCCTCAGGCACCTCCCCTGTTCTCCAGGACCTTTCAAAGATGGTGGAGAGTGGCCCAGCAATGACTTCTGATAGCTCCCTCAGCACTCGCGGGTGCATCCCATCAGGCCCCATGGACTTGTGGGTATCCAGTTTACTTAATTGTTCTCTGACTTGTTCCTCTTCAACCATGGGAAAGTTTTCCTTCCTCCGGACTTTCTCTGTTACTTGCAAAGTCTGGGACTCCCGAGGGCTGGCCCGAGCAGTGAAGACAGAAGCAAAGAAGGCATTCAGCAACTCTGCCTTCTCTGCATCATCCGTCACCAGAGCACCCGTCTCGTTCAAGAGCGGGCCCACATTTTCCCTGGTTTTCCTTTTGTCTCCTATATACTTAAAGAAACCCTTCCTATTGGTCTTTACATCCCTCGCCAGGTTCAATTCCAAAGCTGCCTTGGCTTTTCTCGTTTCTTCCCTGCATACCCTGACAGCATTCTTGTACTCATCCCAAGTTGTCAGCCCCCTTTTCCACATCCTGTAAACTCCCTTCTTCCACCTGAGTTTTTTTCAGAAGCTCCCTGCTCAGCCATGCAGGTCTCCTTCCCTTGCCCGATTTCTTGCTCTTTGGGATGCACCTATCCTGAGCTTGGAGGAGGTGGTGCTTGAATATCAGCCAGCTCTCTTGAGCCCCCTTACCCTCTAGAGCCCTCTCCCATTTGATTTCTCCCATCAATTTCTTGAAGAGATCAAAGTAGATGACCATTAGATTGTCAGCCTTGGGAATGTTTCTTCAGAAGTATCTGAAGTGAAAAATTCTGGAGCATACGATCATACAAACCTTGAAGATGCTACTAATCTACCATGTTTTGAAAGGTCTAGCTGACTTAGTAGAAAAGTGACAATTCTGGGTGTCCTGAGCTGAAGTACCTTCATTATAATACTAAAAACCACACCCATAGGTCAATAAAACCCTTGCCCAGGTGGAGATCCTTCCCTTTAATCAGAGTTACATGGTTGCCAAAAAGTATTTTTTCAATTAAATTCAGAACAAAGCCTGACTTCACAAATGTCTCCTTTATGTAGTTTACAAAAGTTTCAAGCTAATACATAAATGCATTACAGGACTTTTATTCCTCCGTTACAACAACACAATCCTCCTCATATTAGAGCAAGCCTTTATATATTGATTTCATTCATTTGTTCAACGTACAAATTCTCTTATGTCCATTACAGAAACTAGCACAACTTTTAGGTAGGCTTCTACTTCTATACCCACTGCTGAACAAAGCTGTAGTAGAGACAAAAAATATCTATAAATACTGAGCAGTTCTTGAAATTATGCACTATATTAACCTTGTTGGACTTAATAGAATACTCTTGAATTTAAGACAGTGTGTAAATGGTTTTTTGCATCAGGAACTTACATTTCACACTTAAAAATTATGGGTTTGGTTGCATTAATACTTTTCCAATAAAATTGGCCGAGGTTATTTTTGGTGTATTTCTATTTGACCCATGGCCTGGAAAGAAATGATGTAAAGGAACTGAAATTCTATAATAATTTCCCCTTGATTTTATATCACCTCATTACTTTAAAAAGATAGAGTTGATAAAAACATTGAGGCCTTCTAAGGTTTCTTGCAGACATACTTTACATGTTTGACCATCATGCATTTTTCAAGTATAGCTACTCTTTTCCTCAATGACTCTGATGTTAACTTCGTCCTTTTATGGACTCTTATTGCTGAGGGATGAAACATCAGTTAATCTTGCAAAAATTGTATGCTCTGTCTTTCCATGGAGTAAACCTGGCTATGACTTATACTTTGTGAAAGACCTTTTAACACGGAAATATGAAGCAAATGGAATTAAAAGGGCTATCTTCGATTAATGCTAATAAAAGAAAATAAATTAGATGTACCAACTAATGCAGTTTGGGTTTTATAAACCTGCTTTAACTCTAACTTGACCATTTATCAGGCCTTTTTCTGAAGAAGTCATTGTAGTAGGAAATTCTAATTTGTCTTTAAGTAAAAGTATGGATTCATAGAGAAAATGTTGTGAGCCACAAAATCTAGATTAAGAACAAGAAGAATCAAACCATAGAAAACATCTTTACTTGATGTTTGGATATAAGTGTTCTATTGTAATGGTATTGCTCCAATCTCAGCATGGAATTCACTAGCATAAATGAAACCAGATTATATTCATTGGCCAGATGAAAAGAAATGAAATAAATGAACTACATAGAGAACTTACCATTAAATTAATTCTTTTCATTTCTGCAATCTACAATATATTTAGAAATTCAGGACAGGAATAATTTATTCTATTTCTGTTTTTCAATTAATATTTCTCCTTTAGTGAACTTCTGGTTTTTGTTTTTGTTTCTGTTTCTGTTTTTGTTTTAATGTACTACTTTCATCATACTTTGCCAGGAACACTTTAGAACACTAACGAACACCCAGGTCAAACTGTATTAACATTGACATTTCCCATGAATAGTATAGAATAGTCTAGGGAAGATCTGATTTAGGATGAGTCTCTCTGCAGTATAGCTACCATCACCCAAGAGAATGAAAGTAAGAGCCAAAACCAGAAATGAAATGTGAATAATTAAAAAACTGATGGGAAATTAAGATATGAGAAGATGCAATGGAGACAGTCCAGACAAGAGAAAGGTGGGTGATGTTGTGGAGCCCAGTGGTGCATTGTGTAGCCTCCCTCTAAGCCAGCAAGAGCTGCGTAGCCTCTGCACCAAAACTACCCTATGCAGGGGTCTTGGCATTCACAGTATGAGGCTCTGACAGAGCATGTCAAATGTTTAGGGGATTGCAGAGCAACACTAGAGTCATATGTGGAGTTCAGATAACTCTGGGACAAATGCAGGGGGAATAGCACGTCATTTTGGGTCCAGCTCATTCCATTTTGCCTATATTCTACCTTAAACCATTCAGTCCTTTTTCAGCTCTCTTTGTGACAGCCTGGAGACAGCATATATGCTTTAATGGTCTCTTCTGCTTTAAAAATATATGTATTTATTAATTAAAAGTACTAAATAAGCAGTAATTGTTGCTATGATGATCCCATAATCCATAATGGCTGTAGCCTCAGTAGCTGTTAATGTCTTCTGTGAAACTCCATTTCATTGGGGTTTTCAGTTCAAATTTTACTTGTGCTGCAGGGTAAAAAAGGGTAAAACCTGCTGCACAACAGCAGTAGAGAAAGAAGAGTGAGAATATGTGAGAGAAACAACTATGCAGGCACCAAGGTCAGTGAAGAAGGAGGAGGAGGAGGTGCTCCAGGCACCGGAGCAACCCGTGCAACCCTGCAACCCGTGGAGAAGACCATGGTAAAGCAGGTTGTCCTCCTGCAGGCCGTGGAGGTCCACAGTAGAGCAGATATCCACTCTGCAGCTCATGGAAGGACCCCACACTGGAGAAAGTGGATGTGTCCTGAAGGAAGTTGTGACTCTGTGGAGAATCCGCACTGGAGCAGGCTTCTGGCAGGAACTGTAATCTGTGGAGAGGAGCCCACGCTGGAGCAGTCCATTCCTGAAGGACTGCACCCCGTGGAAAGGACCCATGCTTGGAGCAGTCCTTGAAGAACTGCAGCCCGTGGGAAGAACCCATGTTGGAGAAGTTTGTGAAGGAATATCCTGTGGGAGGGACC
Organism: Pluvialis apricaria; assembly: GCA_017639485.1. Classification (NCBI taxonomy): domain Eukaryota; kingdom Metazoa; phylum Chordata; class Aves; order Charadriiformes; family Charadriidae; genus Pluvialis; species Pluvialis apricaria. Next base: position 24,744,279 of record CM030043.1, on the reverse strand, counting down.
CCCACACTGGAGCAGGGGAAGAGTATGAGGAGGAAGGAGCAGCAGAGATGAAGTGTTATGAACTGACTGCAACCCCCATTCCCCATCCCCCTGCACTGCTTGGGAGGGAGGAGGTAGTGAAGTCAGGACTGAAGTTGAGCCTGGGAAGAAGGGAGGGGTGAGGGGAAAATGTTTTTAGATTTGTTGTTATTTCTCATTATCCTACTCTGATTTTGGTTGGCAATAAATTAAATTAAATTAATTTTCCCAAGTTTGAGTCTGTTTTGCCCGTGATGATAATTGGTGAGTGATCTCCCTGTTCTTATCTCAACCCATGAGCTTTGCATTGTATTTTCTCCCCCTGTCTTGTTGAGGAGGGGGAGTGATAGAGTGGCTTGGTGGACACCTGGCAGCCAGCCAAGGTCAACCCACCACAGCACTACATAGCCACTTGCTTCCCCACACCAGCAGGATGGGGGAGAGAATTGGAAGAGCAAGAGCTAAAAACTCATTGGTCAAGATAAAGACAGTTTAATTAATGAAGCAAAGCTGTGTGCAAAAGCAAAGTAAAATAAGAAATGTATTCACTACTTCCCATTGTCAGGCAGATGTTCAGGCATTTCCAGGAAAGCAGGGCCTCAGCATGCATAATGGTTACTTGGAAAGACAAACGCCATAACTATGAAGGTCCCTGCATCCTCCTCCTTTCCCCAAGCTTTTATTGCTTAGCACAACATCATATGGTATGAAATATCCCTTTGGTTGTTTGGGGTCAGTTGTCTTGGCTACTTCCCCTCCCAACTTCTTACATACCTCCAGCCTACTTGCTCAGGGGACAGAGTGGGAAAAAGAAAGCCTTGACACTGTGCAAGCACTGCACCAAGGGAAGCAAAGCTTTTGATACTCTCTCTCACAGTATCCTTCTGGTCAAAATGTCCAGCATGCAGCTAGACAAGTCCATAATAGGTTGGGTGAGCAATTGGTTGATGGGTCAGGATCAAAGAGTTCTAGTAAATGGGGTTACATATTTATCTTGACCCAGGAGCTTTTCCATCTTATTTTGTCTCTCTGTCATGTTGAGGAGGCTGAGTGAAAGAGCAGCTGAGTGGGAGCATCTGGCAGCCAGCCAAGGTCAACCCACCACACCACCACAACGCAAGAGGCAGAAATTTGATATCTGCAGAGTGAGCAGCATTCATACATGTAAATAGTGTCCTATTCACTGTTAGTGGTGGCAAGCAAGTTGTTTAGGTTATAAGTTCTGCAAAGTTCTTATGCATATGCAGAAACTTTAACACCTGTTTAGGCCCAAAGAAGATAGATGAACCACTTGGGAGTTTAAAATATGCATCAAAGTACTCTATCAATCAGTGAGAGTGGAATTTCTAGAATGATACTCTATCACTGGGACTTTTTCACATCATAGAAAGAGATACTGGATGTTCACATTCCAGTTGATTTTTTTTTGCAATCATACACTGTTTCTGATTCTTCAGTGCCACCCTTTAAATCTTGGTCATATTTACTTTCAGTCTTACAGAATACAGCTTTTCAGCTATAGATGCACTTTACATGCCCTTATTTTGTACTGGCAGTTCGAAGGCAAGCTAATCTAATCAACCAAGGGAAGCAGTAGATTGTGGAGAGATTCTTAAATGAAAAAAGGCATGGTCTGGTTCTGTTGAGCAACCCAGGGTTTGAACTAAGCACCCAGAGTGAGGGAGAAAAGATCTAAGTAAACAAGAAAGGTGACATCACCGTACCCGGGAGAAAAGTTAAACAGAGGCGCGTGAAGAGAGGGTCTTAGCCAATCGGGTTGGGGGGCGTTGTATGTGAACAGGGGAGCTGGACCAATCATAGCGTTGTTGACTATGCATGCTTTGCTGCGAGCCTATATATATTCTGCTAAAATATGCAATAAACGAGAACGATCATACTCACATTGAGATCGCGTCATTACTCCGGTTCCGATCCCACTCTGACAGTAGATGTGGATTTTTTTATCATAGAATCATAGAATAGTTTGGAAGGGACCTTTAAAGGTCATCTAGTCCAACCTCCCTTGCAATGAGCAGGGACATCTTCAACTAGATCAGGTTGCTCAGAGCCCCATCCAACCTGACCTTGAATGTTTCCAGGGATGGGGCATCTACCACCTCTCTGGGCAACCTGTGCCAGTGTTTCACTACCCTCATTGTAAAAAATTTCTTCCTTATATCTAGTCTAAATCTACCTTCTTTTTGTTTAAAGCCATTACCCCTTGTCCTATTGAAACAGGCTCTGCTAAAAAGTTTGTCCCCATCTTTCCTGTAGGCCCCCTTTAAGTACTGAAAAGCCGCAATAAGGTGTCCAACAGGTCAATGTCTTTCCTGTGCTGAGGGCTTAGTACTCCAGGTGGGGTCTCACAAATGTGAAGTAGAGGAGCAGAATCACCTCCCTCGACCTGCTGGCCACGCTTCTTTTGATGTAGCCCAGGATATGGTTGGCATTCTGGGCTGCGAGTGCACGTTGTCAGCTCATGTCCAGCTTTTCATCCACCAGTACCCCCAAGTCCTTCTCGGCAGGGCTGCTCTCCTTGTCCTCCATGTGTCTTAGCAGAGCTTCTAGGAGGATCTGTTCCATGATCTTCCTAGGCACAGAGGTGAGGCTGACAGGTCGGTACTTCCCAGGGTCCTCCTTTCCACCCTTTTTAAAAATGGGTGCAACGTTTCCCTTTTTCCAGTCACCGGGGACTTCACCTGACTGCCATGACTTTTAAAATTTCATGGAGAGTGGCTTTGCAACTACATCAGCCAGTTCCCTCAGGATTCAGGGATGCATCTCATCAGGTCCCATAGACTTGTGTTTGTTCAGGTTCCTCGGGTGGTCTTGAACCTGATCTTCTCTTACAGTGGGAGGGACTTTTCTCCTCCAGTCCCTGCCTTCTGGTCCATCCACTTGAGAGGTGTGGGAAGAGAGGTTGCTTGTGAAGACTGAGGCAAAAATGTTGTTGAGTACCTCAGCTTTCTCCTCGTCCTTTGTTACCAGTTTGCCAGTTTTCCTTCCTGTTTCCTTAGCTTTATTTTAGCAAAGCTTTAGATATTGTCTCTAACAGTATCCTGGACAAAATGTCCAGCATAGGGCTAGACAAGTCCATAATATGATGGGTGAACAATTGGTTGATGGGTCAGGATCAAAGAGTTCTAGTAAATGGGGTTACATCAGGCTGGCGGACAGTCACCAGTGGGGTTCCCCAGGGCTCAATTTTAGGGCCAATGCTCTTTAATATTTTTATAAATAATCTAGATGTAGGAGTCGAATGTACATTAAGTAAGTTTGCTGATGATACTAAACTAGGAGGAGCTGTAGACTCCCTCAAGGGCAGAGAGGCCTTACAGAGAGTTCTGGATAGACTAGAGAGCTGGGCAATCACCAACCGTATGAAATTTAACAAGAGTAAGTGCTGGATCCTGCACCTGGGATGAGGTAATCCTGGTTATACATTCAAATTGGGGGACCAGAGGCTGGAGAGCATCCCTGCAGAAAGAGATCTGGGGTTTGGATTGATGGCAAGTTGAATATGAGTCAACAGTGCACCCTGGCAGCCAAAAGGGCCAACCATGTCCTGGGGTGCATCAAGCACAGCATAGTTAGCCAGTCGAGGGAGGTGATTGTCCCACTCTACACCGCACTGGTGCAGCCCCACTTCGAGTACTGTGTGCAGTTTTGGGTGCCTCAATATAAGAAGGATGACAAACTATTAGAGTGTGTCCAGAGGAGGGCAACCAAGATGGTGAAAGGTCTCAAGGGAAAGACTTATGAGGAGAGGCTGAGGTCACTTGGTTTGTTCAGCTTGGAGAAGAGAAGGCTTAGGGGTGACCTCATCACAGTCTACAACTTCCTCAAGAGGGGCAGCAGAGGGGGAGGTGCTGATCTCCTCTCTCTGGTGACCAGGGATAGGACACAAGGAAATGGAATGAAGCTGCATCAGGGGAAGTTCAGATTGGACATTAGGAAAAGATTCTTCACTGAGAGGGTGATCAGTCACTGGAACAGGCTCCCCAGGGAAGTGGTCAGGGCACCAAGCCTGTCAGAGTTCAAGGAGTGTCTGGATGACGCTCTTAATCATATGATTTAGTTTTAGGTAGTCCTGCAAGGAGCAGGGACTTGGACTCGATGATCCTTATAGGTCCCTTCCAACTTGAGATATTCTATGATTCTATGATTCTACTTTACTTTTAGGGAAGTATATTTTCTTCAAACTAGTGCACTGACCTAATGCTTTCATTTTGAGCAGGTCTTACTCTAAGGCTTGTTCTTACAGTCCTCACACACCACATTCCCACAGAAGTTTGCTTGAGGAAAGCCTCAGGATTAAGCTTTGTGTGTTTTGTCTTGGTGCCAGGAAATACTGTCCTTTTAATTAGCAGGTCTATTTCTTTGATAAGTGTTTAAGTGGGTTCATTGCAATTTCATCTCTTCAATTGTGGTCCAGCACCTAGGAGGTAAAGAAAAAGGAAGCAAGGACCGAATTTTTTCAAAATTTCTAAAGAGGGATATTTCTGAGTGGCTGTACTTGTGTGAGTAGGTGGATAGATGGATAGACAGACAGAAAAGAGGAGTTTCCTTTATGGGAATCCAATAATTGGTATGTGGTTTACATTCCATTCATCTGAAGGACTCTGATTTTAATCAGAATCAGGCTTGGGCTACCTCTAGTCTTAAAAACATGCCCTGCTTCAGTCAGTGACTTTTCTTTGACACCCACAGATCCCAAAGAGTAATGTGTTCATTTACCATCAAGAACTCAGTGTCAGGTTCTATAATGGGAGATGGTACAGAGCCCTCTTCCAGGCAGAGTTTTTCTGATTGCTAGCTTCAGAAGTAGAAGCAACTTATAGTGTGGTGTTTGAAACTGGCATTCATCTCACAAAGTGTTTTTTTTTCTTTTCTAGGCTCATCCAACTCTGGGAAAGCCATGTGTCGTGGTTTAGGCTGAACCGGCCATCGGGCAAGCGACAGATACTCCCCCCTACCCCTCTTCAGAGAGAGAGGCAGAGGAGGAAAAAAGAGACTTATGAGTTTAGAAGGAACTAAACTACTTTAATGAAATATTAATAAAAAAATAAAAAGGAAATAATGAAATATATACAAAACAGTATCAAGCTCCCAGGATGACAATCGTCACCAGCAGGCACTGGGGAAGTCCCAGACTGGATTCAGTGATGGACAGAAATTGGATTCTGGATCTGGATTCAGGATCGGGATCAGAGACAGATGAACAGAGTCCTCCTCGGACGCTGGCCATTGAAGAAAGAGGGCTGACCCTTTGATCCCTCAGCTTTTATACTGAGCATGAGGCAGATGGGATGGAAGAGCCTCTCCACATATGACATAAAAAGGCCTAAACCATAGGCCTCGAACCAAAGCTGACTTCTGAGTGAACCTCCCGACCAGCATAATATCACCATGAAATACGACCATGGGAAAAAACCCTGGAAACTGTAAAGGGTAGAAATAGAAACCTTTAAACCTAAGCCAGGAGACAGGAACTCCTCGTATGTGCCCGGGATCCTGGCCAGATCCTGGACGTGCCCAAGTGAGGCAAACCAATCCGCCAGATGTTTCCGTGCCTTTTGACATATAGATTTGTTTGTTAAACTGTATATAAGCAGGACCCTCTCACAGCAAAGATGGAGACCTCACCTACGAGTGGACGCACTGTGTAGGATTTCCCAATTGCTGGGAGTGGTTCTCTGATCCTTTGCTGTGATGGGGCTCCCCAGCTGAAGCATGGATCTGGATCATGGTAAAGCATCAGGGCAATTGGTGATGTATATTTCTTAATCACTATAGTAAAATCTATGTAGTAATGATTAGGTGCGTTATCTTGCTTATTCTTTATGCTGCTTTTAACTAAAGTAAAATAAGCTTATCTTTTCAACTTGGTGTCTGTGTCCTTTCTGCTGACCCCGTCTATTGGCAAAATAGCATACCATTCCTTGACATCAACTATAAACATATGTCTTATCACTCTGAGAGCAAACATTGTCTGCACAATATGCTGTTAATTTCAGTAGTTAGAAGAGGTCTAGCTAAGAAGCAAAGTTACTGAACACAATTCGTCCTGTTTTACCTCAAACCAGGACATTCCACCCCTTATTCCATACCATTTTGCATCCTGCTCAGATCACTATTACTTTTTATCTATCAAGTCTATACACACACAGATATATATATATATATAGATACATGCAGGTCATTCAACTACCATTTATCTTTATACACAAAAGTTTGTTAAGTCCATTTAGTTCATGATTGCAGAGTCTCATCTCAGGGCAGGAAAGATGGTATGAAATTCATTGTGGTTTGTGCCCGTGGGTAGCATGTCCTTCTCAAAGAGTTTGCTGGGCGCCACTTGATGAGACTAGCTTAGGTTTCATCACCACTGTGTTATCCTGAAAAATACTTATTGAACACTGTCAGTATTATGTGGTGATCAACACCACACAGCTCAGGATCAAGTAGTCTCACCAAGAGTTAAATTCCCTTGGGGTACACATTGAACTTCTCCATCCTTCAGCATCACCCACCAAGTACATCCAGGTCCTTGAGCAAAAACAGTCCCACGAATGGGTTTGCCTTTGCCTGAAGCAGGAAAAACCCAAACAGTTTTTCCTAACATATTCCTTTCATGGACTACAGGGTCTTTGTCCCCTTCTACAGTATGTAAAAGGTCCGATTGAGCAGGACCAGTTCGATTGATGGATCCCCTGGTGTTAACTAACCAGGCAGCTTGCTCTAAATGCTTGTCCCAATTTTTAAAGGTTCCACCACCTATTGCTTTCAGGGTGGTTTTTAACAGTCCATTATATTGCTGAATTTTCCCAGAAGCTGATGCATGCTAGGGGATATGATATATCCCTTCAATACCATGTTCTTTGGCCCAAGTACTTATAAGATTTGTTTTAAAATTAGTCCCATTGTCTGACTCAATTCTTTCTGGAGTGCCATGTTGCCAGAAGACTTCCTATGCAAGGCCCAGGATGGTATTCCGGGCAGTGGCATGGGTCACGGCATGGATATCCAACCACAGAATCATAGAATGGTTTAGGTTGGAAGGGACCTTGAGGATCATTGAGTTCCAAACCCCCTGCCATAGGTAGGGATACCTCTCACTAGACCAGGTTGCCCAAGGCCACGTCCAGCCTGGCCTTAAACACCTCGAGGGATGGGGCCTCCACAACTTCTCTGGGCAACCTGTTCCAGTGCCTTACCACACTCAAAGTGAAAAACTTCTTCCCAATATCTAATCTAAATCTATCTTCTTCCAGCTTGAAGCCATTCCCCCTCGTCCTATCACTACATGCCCTAGTAAAAAGTCCTTCCCCAGCTCTCCTGTAGACCCCCTTTAGGTACTGGAAGGCCGCAATAAGGTCTCCCCGGAGCCTTCTCTTCTCCAGGCTGAACAGCCCCAACTCCTTCAGCCTGTCCTCATAGGAGAGGTACTCTAGCCCTCTGATCATCTTCGTGGCCCTCCTCTGGGCCCACTCCAACAGGTCCATGTCCTTCCAATGTTGGGGGCTTCAGAGCTGGACGCAGTACTCCAGGTGGGGTCTCACGAGAGCAGAGTAGAGGGGCAGAATCACCTCCCTTGACCTGCTGGCCACGCTTCTTTTGATGCAGCCCAGGATACGGTTGGCCGTCTGGGCTGCGATCGCACATTGCTGGCTCATGTTGAGCTTCTCATCAATCAGCACACCCAGGTCCTTCTCCTCAGGGCTGCTCTCCAGCCATTCTCCACAAAGCCTGTATTTGTGCATGGGATTGCCCCGGCCCCTGTGCAGGACCTTGCACTTGGCCTGGTTGAACTTCATGAGGTTTGCACAGGCCCACCTCTCCAGCCTGTCCAGGTCCCTCTGGATGGCATCCCTTCCCTCCAACGTGTCAACCGTACCACACAGCTTGGTGTCGTCAGCAAACTTGCTGAGGGTGCACTCGATCCAACTGTCCATGTCGCCAGCAAAGATGTTGAACAGCACAGGTCCCAGTACCGGCCACTGAGGAATGCCACTCGTAACTAGTCTCCACTTGGACATGGAGCCGTTGACCACAACTCTTTGAGTGCGACCGTCCAGCCAGCTCTTTATCCACCAAGTGGTCCATTTGTCGAATCCATGTCTCACCAATTTAGAGACCAGGATATCGTGTGGGACAGTGTCAAACGCTTTGCACAAGTCCAGGCAGATGACATCGGTTGCTCTTCCCTTGTCCACCAATGCTGTAACGGCATCGTACAAGGCCAACCAATTTGTCAGGCATGACTTGCCCTTGGTGAAGCCATGTTGGCTGCTATCAATCACCTCCTTATTTTCCATGTGCCTCAGTAGAGTTTCCAGGAGGATCTGCTCCATGATCTTGCCAGGCACAGAGGTGAGACTGGCTGGCCTGTAGCTCCCCAGGTCTTCCTTATTTCCCTTTTTGAAAATAGGGGTTATGTTTCCCCTTTCCCAGTTGGCAGGAACCACACCAGACCGCCACGACTTCTCAAATATGATGGATAGTGGCTTGGCAACTTGATCTGCCAGTTCCCTCAGGAGCTGTGGATGTATCTCATCAGGTCCCATGGACTTGTGCACCTTCAGGTTTCTCAGGTGGTCTCTCACTTGATCTTCACCTACAGTGGGCAGTTCCTCATTTTCCCAGTCCTTGCCTTTGCCTTCTGCATTATGGGCAGTGTGGCTGCAGTCTTTACCAGTGAAGACTGAGGCAAAAAAGTTGTTGAATACCTCAGCTTTGTCTCTGTACCGCGTGACCAGGCCTTCCATTTCCTTCCGGAGAGGGCCCACATCTTCCCTAGTCTTTCTTTTCTCGCTGACATACTAAGAGAAGGAATTTTTGTTTGTCTTGATGTCCCTGGCCAGATTTAGTTCGATCTGGGCTTTAGCTTGCCTAACCTGATGCCGGGCTGCTCGAACGATTTCTCTGTATTCCTCCTAGGCTACCCCCCCTGTTTCCACTCCCTATAGGCCTCCTTTTTACTTTTGATCATGTCCAGGAGCTCCTTGTTCATCCATGCAGGCCTCCTGGCTTTTCTGCCTGCCTTCTTCTTTGTTGGGATGCATCGCTCCTGAGCTTGGAGGAGGTGGTCCTTGAATATTAACCAACTTTCGTGGGCCCTTCTTCCCTCCAGTGCTTCATCCCATGGCACCACACCAAGCAGATTCTTCAAGAGGTCAAAGTCAGCTCTCCTAAAGTCCAGGGTGGTCAGCTTGCTGCGCACCTTCCTCGCTGCCTTGAGGATCTTGAACTCGACCATTTCATGGTCACTGCAGCCCAGGCTACCCTTGAGCTTGACACTGCCTACCAGCCCTTCCATGTTGGTAAGAACAAGGTCCAGCATAGCTCCTCTCCTCGTTGGCTCCTCTACCACTTGGAGAAGGCAGTTGTCAGTACAATCCAAGAACCTCCTGGATTGCCTATGCCCTGCTATGTTACCCTTCCAACAGATGTCAGGGTGGTTGAAGTCACTCATGAGGACCAGGGTCTATGAACGCGATGCCACACCTATCTGTATATAGAGGACCTCATCCGCCCGGCCTTCTGGTGGTCTCTAGCAGACCCCCATTGTAATGTCCTCTGCTCCTGATTTCCCTTTAATCCTGACCCATAGGCTCTCAGTTGGCTCTTTATCCATCCCAAGGCCAAGCTCCATGCACTCCAGCTGGTCGTCGACATATAAGGCAACACAGCCTCCTCGTTTCCCCTGCCTGTCTCTCCTGCAGAGCCTGTAACCTTCCATGCCAACACTCCGGTCGTAGGAGTCATCCCACCACGTTTCTGCGATGCCAATGAGATCATAGCCTTGGCAGCGTGCACATGTCTGTAGCTCCTCCTGTTTGTTCCCCATGCTACATGCGTTTCCATAGAGGCACTTCAGCTGTGTCTTTGTTGAGGCTGACTTGGCTGGCGCAGTTGTAATTCCTTTGCGCTGCTCTCCAGGCAGCATTCCTTTGCAGTGTATTAACGGCGCCTCGCTATTGGCTCCTGTTGCCCCAGGAGCTCCTGGCTCATCTATGTAAGACTTTAAGCATGCTGCATCGTAGCCAGCACATTTCAGAGCAAACGTCTGCAGGCCCTCACTAGCATCCTGTTCCTCTTTGCTTGGTACATCATCCCTTGGCTTGTCACAGGCAAACCTGATAATACCCCCTTCCCCTGTTGAGTCTAGTTTAAAGCCCTGTTAATGAGCCCTGCTAATTCTTGGGCAAAGACCCTCCTCCCCCTTTGAGTGAGACAACCTCCATCTGCTGCCAGCAGGCCTGGTGCCGCATAGGCCATTCCATTGTCAAAAAACCCAAAATTGTGGCAGTGATACCAGCCACGGAGCCATGTATTAACAGACTGAGCTCATCTGTTTCTTTCGATGTCGTTGCCCCCAACTGGAAGTAGGGACGAAAAAATAACCTGTGCTCCAGATTCACATACTAGCTGTCCCAAGGCCCTGATATGTCTTTTAATCATTTTTGCACTTCGATTTGCACTTTCATCGCCCCCCACATGGAACAGAAGTAGCGGGTTGTAGTCCAAGGGCTGCACCAGGCTAGGGAGTCTCTTTGTGATGTCCCTAATCCAGGCCCCAGGGAGGCAGCAGACTTCCCTAAGAGTGGGGTCTGCCCTACATATCGGACCCTCTGTTCCCCTCAGAGCTGAGTCACCCACGACTGTAACCCTCCTTTTCTTCCTTGTAGAGGTAGTCTTAATATGGTGAGTAGGCTTTTCCGGTCCTGGCGGCTCCTCTGATGTATTTGGACTGTCAGCCTCATTGTCCTTTGGCTGGTATACCATGCCTGGGGCCTCATACCTGTTGTACAGAGGCATCTGGGGAGGGGAAGCAGGCAAGGAGGGGGTTTGCTTGCTGCCCCTAACACAGACTTGCCTCCATTCACCATTTTCTGGTAGGCCACTGCCTTCCATGCCTTCAGCCCTACAGGGCAAGGAGATGATATCCCTGTGATCTTGTTTTATATCTGGTGACTGGCACGGTCTCTCTTTCAAGGAGCTCAAAGCATGGGTCCACCTGTCGATTTCTTTCTCACTCTCCCTGATACTCCTTAGTCTTTCAACTTCATCCTTGAGCTCTATCACCAGGCTCAGCAGATCATCCACTTGCTCACACCTCACACACCTGTCTTCACCACTACCACTCGCTAGCCTTGCAAGGCTGTGGCACTCCCTGCAGCCTGAGGCCTGGATGCCTGCATGCTTCCGAGGGAGCACTGTCTGTGTTGCTGCATCAACTCTGGCAAGTGCTGCGGACATAGCTTTCTGGCGGGTAGAGACCATGCCTGAGCTCCTCTTACCAGGTGAACCCACCTCTGGAACTGGCAGCACCCTCAGCGCCCTTCCTGTGTGCCCTTCCCCATGAACTGCTGCGCCACGCCCTGGCTGCTGCGCCACACCCTGTTTGTCCCCTCTGGTCGCAGCGCTCCTGGTCACTGTGCTCCCTAGGGCTGCCTCTTATGGAAGTGGGGGAGGTGCCGTTGCTGTTGGTCCCGCCCCTTCACGTTAGCTGCCCTCGCTCGAGCTGCCAGCTCCCTGTGGGTCCCTGTGCTGCCTTGGCGCTTCCCTGGCTCAAAAAAGCTCAGAAAAAGCCCCTTTTTCGCTGAGATTGTCCGGCTCCGCTGCGGACATGCCTGCACCGGAGCTATTTGTCTCGGTGAGTGACCATCCAGTGCTTGCTTCCACCATTGTAAGCACATAGCACTTACCCTGGCAGGTTTGAGGGAGTGTGATGTAGTCAATTTGCCAAGCCTCCCCATACTTATATTTCAGCCATCGTTCCCCGTACCACAAAGTTTTTAACCATTTAGCTTGCTTGATTTCGGCGCATGTTTCACAGTCATGGATGACCTGCGCAATAGCGTCCATGGTTAAATCCACCCCTCGGTCACGGGCCCATTTATATGTCAATGGTTCATGGGCATCTACATGACCTGCCTTTACGACTAGTTTCCCTAGCCAGTCAGCAATATCTTGCCACAATTCAGCAGCCCAGATGGGTTTACCTCTGCGCTGCCAGTTGCTCTGCTTCCACTGCTTTAACCACCCCCACCGAGCATTTGCCACCATCCATGAGTCAGTATAGAGATAGAGTATTGGCCACTTTTCTCGTTCAGCAATGTCTAAAGCCAGCTGGGTGGCTTTTACCTCTGCAAATTGACTCGATTCTCTTTGTCCTTCAGCAGCTTCCGTGACTCGTCGTGTAGGACTCCACACGGCAGCTTTCCACCTTTGATGCTTTCCTACAATATGGCAAGATCCATCAGTGAACAGAGCATACTGTTTCTCATTGTCTGAGAGTTCATTATATGGTGGGGCTTCCTCAGAACGAGTCACCACCTCCTCTGGTGGTCACTGGTCTCCACTTGGACATCAAGCCGTTGACCACAACTCTTTGACTGCGACCGTCCAGCCAGTTCTTTATCCACCAAGTGGTCCCTTTGTCGAATCCATGTCTCAACAATTTAGAGACCAGGATATCGTGTGGGACAGTGTCAAATGCTTTGCACAAGTCCAGGCAGATGACATCAGTTGCTCTTCCCTTGTCTACCAATGCTATAATCCCTTCATAGAAGGCCACCACATTTGTCAGGCATGACTTGCCCTTGGTGAAGCCATGTTGGCTGCTATCAATCACCTCCTCTTTTTCCATGTGTCTTAGCAGAGTTTCCAGGAGGATCTGCTCCATGATCTTGCCAGGCACAGAGGTGAGACTGGCTGGCCTGTAGTTCCCCGGGTCTTCCTTATTTCCCTTTTTGAAAATGGGGGTTATGCTTCCCCTTTTGCAGTCGGCAGGAACCTCACCAGACTGCCATGACTTTTCAAATATGATGGATAGTGGCTTAACAACTTCATCTGCCAGTTCCCTCAGGACCCGCGGATGTATCCCATCAGGTCCCATGGACTTGTACACCTTTGGGTTCCTCAGGAAACACCACAAGATAAATTTCAGTTTCAAAGCTGATGAAAATCTGGAGAACTTCACCATCAATTGATATGATCCAAGGTGTATTGGGTTTACGTGCCAAGGTTTTGGTGGCAGGAGGGCTACAGGGGTGGCTCCTGTGAGAAGACACCAGAAGCTGACCGCATGTCTGATAGAGCCAGTTCGAGCCGCCTCCAAGACAGAAGTGCTTTTGGCTGAAGCTGAGTCAATCAGCAACATTGGTAGTGCCTCTGTGATAACATATTGAAGAAAGGGTAAAAACTGCTGTGCAACAGCAGCCAGGAGAGAGGAGTGACAATATGTGAGAGAAAAAAGTATACAGACACCAAGGCCAGTGAAGGAGGGGGAGGAGGTGCTCCAGTTGCAGGAGCAGAGGTTGCCCTGCAGCCTGTGGAGAAGACCATGGTGAAGTAGGTTGTCCCCCTGCAGCCCATGGAGGTCCACAGTAGAGCAGATATCCACCTTTAAGCCCTTTAGATATCCACCTTTAAACCTTTCACATGAAAGGGAAGGCTGAGCCCACCCCCTCCTTCCCACATTGCAAGATGTGACAGGGAAGGTCTGCAGCACTGGGCTGTGGACACAGATAAGAACTTCACAGAACTGCCAGTTCTTTCTGTCTCTCTACATCCTGTGAAGACATCCTGTGACATTGCTTTGGCAATTCATCAGTCTTTGGCCTGCACAGGGCAAGTAGGAATTGCTAATGTAATGAAGAAAGCAAAAACATCAAAGACCTTTTCCTTCTCCCTTGTGCTTTCACACCCTCTTGACAATGTTCATTTTTCCACTGTGAAACCTTTGGGAAAGGATTGTTCAACAAATAACACACTGGGACTCTGATGTAGGCTACTAGAAGATACTTCAGTTCACACAGCAAACAATGCCTCCTAAAAGGCAAAGGTTTAGCATCAGCATTGGCAGGTCAGAGGTATTTGAGGTTATGCTTTTGTCACCGAAATCGGGAATAAACTCCTTAACACCAGTGTAGTATTAAGAATCAGGCATTCCTTATTGCAGCGCTGGATGCAAGGGGGATCATGCCACCCAGCGTGCATACCACAGCTTCTAGCTAGACCCTATTTATTACAATGTAGGCTTTACATATTCATGACAATTTATCCATATGAAAATTATTTCATTAACCCCTCTCAGCCGGACATGTACTTTCATCCTGAGCGGTGGTCCTGAGAGTCCTTGGTGGTTCCTATTCTCTTCTTGAAGAGGCTGCCTTGTTATTCTTTGGGTGAGCTTTGTGCTCTGTCCTGCAGATTCCTTTCATATCAGTCTCATAATTGTGCGCTTAACCTCCTAGATCGACTTGTATTTGCCTCCCGCTCCGGCCTTGAGTTACAGTCCATGCTGTCTGAGTTCTTTGCAGTTATCTCTTTTTACATTATTTCCATTCTGTCTGCAATTTAACCATTTCGGCACCTGCCTGAAAAACCCAATTTTGTAACACTTTGGGTTGCAAAGGCCTCAACAAAATCCTCCACCTGCAACCCAACTACTTCTTCTCTTGTGCCACAGTGAAACACTCACAACACAAGGCAGGACCCTCCTCAGTTAAAGGCATTTAGCCCTGAGCTCTGGTAGTCCCATGTGATGTGTGGGTCTTTCCTGTGCTACCCAGGACAAGGAGATCACTTACATAACTTGTCACAGGATGCCTTGATCAAATCTATGCTACCATGCTTTGCCCTGCAAAGGCTTTCACAAGTTTTGATTGCTCAGGCTCCAAGATCGCCATCTGAGATTCACCTTGAAAGAGATTTTTTTCCAACCTGATTTAGCTCAGAGAGATTGGGCAGTTGTGGTATGGGCCACATGGTTAATTTAGGGTAAATCTATCAAGATCAGTGGTACTTTACTTGACTGAAAACAGAATTTGTACTATTCAACTCTGTTCTGGCCAAATAATTTCCAGTTGAAAGAATACAAACATTTTATAATGCTCCCTTGGTGCTGTCCTGTCATTTGGGTTTCACTGCAGTTGTTGGTTTGGTTCATTAGCATCCTGACTGCATTCTGGGTTTGATTTGTTTTCTGCCATAAAATAAGCCATAATTTATTTGGGTTGCTGAGATTTAGCACAAAGCTAGTATTTGCTGCTGGCCACACATGTTTTTTTCAGGTCAGCATCATTTACTTACACTGAACACAATTTTCCAGAATTCTACAGAAAGCAAGTCTACTTAATCACTGATACATTGGCCAAATCCCTGCTCAGGTCTCCTTAAACATTTTCTTTATGCTGGTCTAGAAGAAGTATCTTCATTGTGTTCATCACGTAAGGAGTTCTCATGCGTCAGAATTGTTGCAAATCTGCTGAACTGCCCCAGTAGAGCTTAAAATGAATACGCAGTAGTGCTTACAGACTGACTTTTGTATCTCATTCATTGCTTTGTCACTAATCAGTAATAGCATGATCCAATTCAGCCATTGATATCTACTCTATCATGGTGATATCATATATCTGTTTATGCATGCAAATGTACATCTATATACATGTATTATAAGCTCTGCAGAGACTTCTACCAATAGTTAAGCTTGCTTAACACTTTCCATTATAGGACCCTGCTTTCAGTTGTTTATAACTTTGCCAAACTCTAAGTGCTCAAACTGAAATTTTCCATGCCGGGTGTCTGTGTCAAGATGAATTTTTCTTGCAAATTTCAACTAAAATAGTACAGCTGTTCTGAACATGGGGTTAAAGGAGAACAATCTCCTTTTCACCCATGTTTTTCTTACAGCCATGTAATTGAAAAACTAGTGTATCTGCATGCTTTGGGGGAGATACTGAGGGTGGGAAAAGGGGTTACCCTGCTGTAAGGCGTCAGACTCTTTCAGGGTCATGCTTTACATTAGCCTTCTGAAAACCTGCCAAATTTTTGGCCAAGTTATAAAGCTTTGAAAAATGTGTTTTGTACATGCTCCATATAAGTTTCCTAGAGAGTAGCATCATTATTTTCTGAATATTCCACTTAAACAAAAGAAGACCTTGACCTCACACATCTCCTTCATGTCCATAATCAGACTGTGTGCACACCCTTCCTGCAGACCTGGGAGCATCCTGCCAATTACAGAAGTATACAGGGCCATTTGGGACTTTTTATGCAATTTTAAGTCCTGGCCCCCAAGAGTTACTGTGGCACCAGAACTGAGAGCAGAGTAATTCTACCTGTTGTACCAACTGATGGTACCCATGAAGTATATTAAGGAAGCCCCCTGGTTAACTTGGAAACAAGCTGATAAGTGCCGTGGATGGAGTGATTCACTTCACTCGTAAGAGAGAAGCAGTGAAATATTTATTGATATAAAACAGCAATTTAACAAAGTTTGATAGTAAATGCAACAGTGTTTTAACAAGATTTGATGGCAAGGCACACTTGGTTATTTACTGCATAGAGGACAGGGTCAGACAGAACCATCAGGGAGGCCCTCCTGTTGAGTCATGAGGTTCAGAAAGGACACCCTTGCTTTCTAAACCCCTTCTCAGAGAGGAGTCTAGGTTCGGCTGGATCCAATCTTAGTCCCAGACTTGGTCAACAGTTTATGTCTAAAGGATTATATACACACAATCAATCCTTTTATATCACTTAGCTAAGATTTCAAAGTTTAGCATGCTATTAACCACTTACTGAGGATCGGTTGCAGCAAGGAATCTCTCAACCTCAAGGAATAACCTTGAGAGGCGTTCCTACCCAAGGGGAGATCCTGGTGTACAGCCCGCTGCCCTGCAGGAGAGCTCAACAGGCCCTGGGCTGTCCACTATTTATAGAGTGAGATGATTGACCTATACTCATATTTGCATAGCAGCAAGACATCCAGGTCCCTATTCCAGACAGTGTTTGGCTATGTTGCCATCCATCTCCCAAAGTCCAGGTGCAACCCATCACAACTCCCACTGACAGTTATGGCTTGAGCAGGAGCCAGGGAAGAGGATGGGGGGGGAGAGCATACCACCACAATAAGTTTGGAGGTAAAAAGAGAGAAATGGAAAAGCAGAGCAGACTCCAAGGGACAAATGCAATGGGGAAAAGGAACAGGCAGGGAAGGATGATCTATAGTGTTAAATACACAAACATGCTCTCCAGACTGTAGAATAGAAACAAGAATTCCCGAGTCCCAGCATTGCTTTGTTTTCAGCTAGCATCTATGACATCTACTGGCAAGTATATCCTTTCTTCCCCAAAGTGGCTGATCCATATAAGAGACTGTAACCTACTACTTACTGCTATTAACCATTCCATTCAGTCAAGTAACAGAAATTGTGATTCTAAATGGGTAATAGAATTTATTTTCTTTTTGGTTTTATTTTAAAGTCTTAAAAAATTACATTGTCAAAACTGTCCTAAAAATATTGAAGTTATAAAAACACTCAAAAGTTAGAAAATGCTAGCATTATAACTGTTCATGCAAAGTGGTATTGATAGAGAGAACTAACACTTAAGGGCTAATAGCAGGAGGAAACATGCTTGACGCAAAACATATATCTATAACCTTGTAGCCATTGCCTTGCTTAACCCATATCTATAATTATAACCTCGGCCATCGTGTAAGACGTTTAATCAGGAACTAGCAGAGGGGAGTTGCAGAGAAGAACAGAACAGTCATGGCCGGCCTTGCTAAAGAAACTGGCTGGAACTGACCTTGCGGTTGTGGAGCCTGATAAAAGAGAGACTGAGCCTACGCAGGAATAGAGTCACTTGTGGTGATGAAGAAGAGTGGGTTTGCCTTCATCCTCTCGACCCTCAACGACCACCACCAGAAGAAACTGCGCATGCTCGGTGGGGAGGAGATCACAGAAATGGCTCATTTGCATACGAAGCAGGATAGATAGTTAATATGTATAGGCGTACTGAGAAACCTTATGAATATGTAACACTGCTGCATAAATACGATACGAGCTGCCACATTAGGCACGCACGAATTTGGTGGGACGACCCCCCGTTCTGCCCAGCGCTGAATAAAACATACCTACTTTACAACCTTCTCGGTTGTGGAGTCTGATTTCCGCACGTCAGTATATATGCATTATGGTACAGTATTTAACTATATGCTCATCGATACTAACTTTTTCCCCAGGACACCAGCTTTATTCTCTTCATGGGACGCTAAGTTTCTGAGAAACATCCCTTTATTTCTTTTCCTTTCAGATGTGCAGTTTTTCCTTGTAACTGTCCCAGCACAAAGCCAAAAACAAAGAAATTCTAGTTTGCACCTCCAGGTCAGATGCAGTCTCTGTAGCTGAGAAGAGGTCACAGCTGCACAGTGGCTACCATCTCATTACACCCAAACCAAGTTATATAAACAAAAGGTAAAACCAGACACATATCAGCCTGTTACCCTGTGAGCCTAAAAAAAATTAATTTCTTTACCACTGGGAAGAACAGAATCACTGCAGCTTCCCACCAGTTCTATACGCCCACTTCTTGCCTCTGAAAGTTTGAGACAAAAAAGAAAACCTGGCAACATGCTTGAACTATAGTAAGTCAATTAAAGAGGGTTTTATGGCTCCCTCTGAATCTTAAACATAAAGTCTTCTATTAAGATGAAACTTGGGATTTCCATGGTGAGGAAAATAAAATACAAATGTCTGTCCCATTTTATATGTTTTTTAAAACTCCCTTGAATTTTCTAAGATTATTTTCTTACCATGATTTTCTTTTCAGATGCATCATCATCAAGTCTACCAGGAGATAGCTGTCTCTTGCAGTGCAAGACTGATTTGTGCCAGAGCTTAGCACTAGTGACTAAAGTAAATGAAGCCTTAAGCTGCATGAATTGTACTTTAACCTTTGTTTTTATCTATGGAAATGTAACTGGTAGGTAAGGAAGTGTAAGTAAAACTTTAACTACAGGATGTTCTGTAACAAAAGATACGGTCTGTGTCTCAAGACAGACAAAAAGGGTGCCTGGAGGCTGCAGGAGCAAATCAGAAGAGAAGACCCCAGACTCCACGAACAGGATTGGATGAGCAGAAGTGCCATCAGGAAATCAAGCAACCTATAGAGACAATAAAATCTGGTAACAATGGACAGGTGGGGTCCCTCTTCGGAGGTACCCAGCTCAAGCTGTAACTACTATTCCATATTAAACATATTAGGTTGAGATAAAGACAGTTTAATAGAACAATAATGGAAAAGGAAAATAACAATAATAATAACAGTAAAAGAATATACTGAAGAGAGGACCCGATGGAAACTTATTTTATCTTTAAGGAACAGGGCTAGCTTTATCTTTAAAGAACAGGGCGTGAAACTACAACTATCACCCAACAAAGAGAACAGGATATCTTGAGACCATTAAGACACAAGGAGCCAGAACCAGCTCGGCGACTTTGGCAACCAGATAAGGAACAAAGTAGTACAGTTCACCAAAAGAATACAGTGATAAAGAGGAGTAAACGAAGTAAATACTAGTAAATAAAGTAAAGACTACCAGAAGTTAGTAGCCCATGCAGGGGAGGGTGGTAACCTATGGTAATGAGTTCCCGGAAACCTTATGAATATGTATATATGGCATGTATATAAGCTGTATAACTAACCCTTTACAGTGCGCACATTAGGAGTGATCCCCTGTGCGTCTAGCGCTGCAATAAAGAATACCTGCTTAATAGTCACCAAGTCTATTGAGTCCTGATTTCAGCTTTTCACGGCATCAATACAAAATAAAGTAATACAACACAAGTCGCTTTCATCACCCAATGATCTGTTGCCCATCCCATGCCAAGCAGTGAATGCAGATTCCCCCGCCCCCCCCCCCCCCCCCCCCCCCCCCCCCGCCAACTCCCATTTATATACTGAGCATGACATCTATGGTATGGAATATTCCTTTGGCCAGCTTGTTCTGTCTATGCTCCCTCTCAGCTTCTATGTAAAGCCGAAAAAGTCTTTAACTAATGTAAACATCACGTGGCAACAACTAAACCAATATGCATTATCAGCATCATTCTCATGCCAAACCCAAAACACAGCAGCTACTAGAAAGGAAAATAACTCTATCCCAGCTGAAACCAGCAGTATCCACCCCTTATTCTATACCATTTACATCATGCCCAGGTCTTAGACTTTTCAGTAAGTCACCACCACTTTTCCTGTCTTTGATATGTATATAATACACATAGATATCATTTCCTAAGTCTATGGAACACCCCTGTGTTGCATTAAAGGGTAGATCAGTTTGGCAGAAAACAAACCCCCTTGCGTTCTAACACTCTTCACCAAGGTGGGAGGCTAGGTGCAGCCAGGTTTAAATTCTGAGTGATGCCCAATTGGTGTTCAAGGGCAAATTAATTTGGCAGAAAATAAACCCCCTTGCGTTCTAACACTCCTCACCGAGGTGGGAGGCTAGGTGCGGCTAGGTTTAAATTCTGAGTGATGCCCAATCCACCACTATCAGTCCAGTCGCATTTAATATATATATTAAACTATCACGATTCTGGATACACTAATAGTGGACTGCACCCTCAGTCCAGTCGTGCTCATGAACTACCATGGCCACTTTTATGGTCGCGTTCAATGAGAAACCAAAATGACCAGCTACTTAAGCAGCGCAGTTTATTTTAGCAACAGTACATAAGTTCTTATGGATTGCTGGTGATAAATACACTGTCTGCAAAGCACGTGCAAATAAAAGTGGCGTTAGTTATACAAAACGCGCGACAAAGTTATATACAATACAGCCTGGCTATAAACATAGAAAAAAGACTCTAGAGAGATTTCTAAGTTTTTTGAGGAAACACTTGGTATAGTTTAAGTCTTACCCAAAGGCGTCCCTATGGGGGGGAAGAAAGGCTCAGCCCGTCAGCTGGTCCCGGAAGTCAAAGGCAGTTTTGATGGAATCCTCCTCGACTTGTTCACGATGGTGTCTTCCCTGATATTCCCCCTTTCTTGGGCTATTTTTATACTATTTTTTACCTTCAAGGTGGAGTTTGAGTGACTTTAGTCATAAATACTTTTATTATGATTGGTGTAAAATTCTCTCGCTTCACATTTAAAGGTATAGTTTATCAAAAATTCAGGGCGCAGACTCAAGGAGGAGTGGTCGCACCTTGGAGGCGGGTAGCCTTTGGGATGGAGGTGTGTTTAGGTATTATAATGACATTATAATGAGCAAAGTTCACACAAAGGACAGCATTTTGTCAAAATTTGACAAACTGTTGGCTCAGGGTAGTAAGGATGCAGCTTATCAGTTCCATAGGACCATCTCGTCGCCATATCTGCTGATTATCACAGGGCTTGGCCGTGGAATCTCCACCCCACTCCATCCCCATGTTGCTCTGCGAGCGATATTGTGCAGGGAATCACCTATGTAGTGGGTTCTTCGCATACCAGCTGCGGCTGTATTCTACCCTAGAAGCCTTTTTGATTTTAAGCTTTTTCCTTAATGTGTGAACAATGCTGTATTTTGGTTATTTTAGTAATTATTCCACATAATCCACCCTGTGACTATAGTCACTCAAGCTCCACGATATTCAAAGCTGATTGGGAATATCACATATGCTTTTGTGGTTAGGGTTATCAAGTACAAATACATCTTGCGGAGTGATCAAGTGAGTTAAGCTTTTCACCATAATCCAAAGTCAGCATGATTGTCAAGATAAAGCACAAGATAGTGAGGGTTAGTAAGACAATAACAGGATGAAGTGTTTTGTTGAAGATTCCTGTAGCCGTTGGTGACCATCCGAAGACGGTGTCCCACCATTTGTGTTCTCCGGTTTTCTTTACTCTTTCCAACACGCGATGTATCTCTTCTATGTTGTGATGGACAGTGATTAGAGTTTTTTGTCCGTTTTCTTGTACTTGTTTCAACAACCGCTTCAGGTCATCATGCTGTAAGAGTTTTCTTACTAAGGTGAGATTCATCCCGATGGGGGTAGGCAATAACATTTTGCTCAGGGTGTAATTAGATTGTAACAGTTGATAAGACATGACAGGAGTTAAGTAACTGAAGTCGCATCCTATAAGGTGAGTAAAGTTACAGACACAAATATTTGAGTGATTGCTTGTATCTACATTAACGCCATCTACGAACATAGAATTGCAAGGAGTTCTCACACAAACACATCCTTGTCCAATATATACAAGTACAGTCTCAGGTTTTTCATCGGGGTGTATTTCAAAATGACAAATGTTCTGTTCTGTGTCGAGGCAAATATCTTGGGCTCTGATGGTGTTACTTTCACAGATAAACCCTTGTTGTTCTCGCACAATGCATGCGTCAACGTCGACAGTTTGCCATTTGCTTCTATTTTGCTGGGCCCATACTCTATGCTCTATGGGATAGAGTATAGTTCCAGGTTGGCTCACTCCCAGCGCAATGATTGGGTATATGGTATACACCGAAGCATTGCGTATGGTCAAGACAAAAGCTATGGCTGTATTGTCAGTGGGGTCATAAGTGAAATTAACTAAATGCCACCAGGATTGAAACTTCTTTTCGAAGTCAATTGCATTATCCCAAATTATTTTTCGAATTTCAGTAGGTAAGGTACCTTCCTCACCTTCTCGTATAATCGCAGCTGCCATTGATTGCATCCACAGCTGAGCTTGGACACAACTAAGGGTGAGAGAAACATTATTTTGGGCCACACCAAGTGCATCTGTAATTAGCTGGTGGTCTTTCTCATTTAGTTCTCCCCACTGAGGCAACACATCTGATAGGAACCATTGGCTAGTTCCCAGAGCTGAAAGAGAAGACTGCACAGGATATTTTAATCCATTCAGGTCACTGGTTACTGTGGCTAGTTTGTTGGCAAGTACTTCTGCATCTATGCTGTTTAGGACTCCCAGTCCTGTCCCTAAGACACCACTCACATCTCGCTTTGATCGTTTTGGGGAGGTGAGGGTCCGTTGATGTAACCATGCCGACCATCCTGCATAAGATGTACCCAGGAATGGTGAACAGGTAGGTGTAATCGCAGAGACATTAATTTGCATTGACAATTCTACACGCTTGAGCGAGTATGATGGATTAAACAGTACTTGTTGTTGACCAGTATTTTTAATTATGTAAGGGCCGGTGTTGTAGATGTAAGGGGTCAGACTAATGGGTGGCTGAGTAGGTACACTTGTAAAAGGTTGTTGGGGCACAGGTTCGGTGCTTTCCTCAACAGGTTTGGATGAAATTGCGTCAATCATAAATTCAAATAACAATTGTGTATCTCTATAGCCCCAAAGACAGTACACTATTATAGGCTTGGTAAAAGTGAAATTGTGCCAGCAATCTGAATTTGGCTCTATAATTTTGTAACATTCAGTATTATCCTTTTCTGGTTTGGTAGAGTCTACATGGATTGTTTTAATTACAGTTGGTCTGTGGTGGGTAGACCCATTGATTACTCGGCAACCAATTTGTATTTCTTTTTTGGGGGTGGCTTCAATTTTAGTCATTTGGAGTGAGTCTTTCCAACTCCATTTATCTTTGGAGTATACTTCACTTCCTTGTATGACTAGAGTAGAGAGATTTAGATCTTTTTTGTTTTGTGGTGTTCCAGTGTTTGCAGTGTACTTAGACAATGCATGTTTCCAAGGGTCATTATCAAAGACTGTGGTGTAAGGGGGCAGATTTCTAAGTCCGCTTAATGAGAGTTCAGAGTGGTCACTGTCAGGGATTGCAGATAGTGGGGATGGAACCAGGCTAGGCTGTGTAGTTGGGTTAGGTTCAACTACGTCTATTTTGAATTCGAATAACAGCGCTGTTTTATGCTGTTGCCATCGACAAGTTACAAAAGTGGGTTCTTTGAGAGTAAAGTTATGCCAACAATCCCGCTTGTCGGTGGCACAGTGTTTTGTTGTCATTGTGCGTGAATTCTTAGGGTGAAACGTTTCTATTTTTGTGGCCTTTTCTTGGTTCGAACCATTGATCAGTCTACATCCTACTTGGATTTCTTCCCCTGCTTTACCTTTCAGGGACGGATACCAACTATTCCAGATCCACTCATTTTTTGAAAACGTCTCGTTGTTATGTATAACTACAGTGGCCAGATTCAATTTTTCTTTTCTTGTTCCTACTATCGCATTGTGTTTAATAAAAGCTTGAGACCATGGCCACTCTGGATCCTTTTGGCTACAAACGACAGGGGATAAAAAGGCAAAACAGAGTAACATTAATTCTATCTGTTGGTTCATCGCTTTAGAACTTGGACTTCCAAATAGCCATGCACAATAAAAACAATATTACTGCTAGGATCAGTATCAGAATTCCTTGGAGGCACTCAGGATTAGCGTATGTCAATTCGTTTGTCCACGTACAGTTCATTTAAGGTTCCTGTAAGACACAAAAAGAAAAAATCTGCTCGGTCTTATCCGACCGATGGGGTTAGAGAGAGGGTGAGATCCACCGGGTACTAATTCGGTGTTTCTTTCCTGAACAGTCTTTGGCTTCCCAGGCATGAGGATTTTTGGGGGTAACTAGTACCATTGGTACTGTTCCAATTTGAGGCATTTTTACTAGCACAGGTTGTCCAGGGTGAAACCTTTCTAAGTATATTCTTGGGTCATTGAGAGCTTTGAGGGGGATGATATTAGCAGATACACAGAAAGCTTTCATTTTAGGACAGCCATCTCCACTCCATCTGTTATTTAATTGATAGATGGCATTATCCATTCGCAAATGCCAACCAGGTTTGTGAGTTTTTGCAAAACGCTTAACTAATCCATTGGTGCGTTCAACAATGCCATTAGCTTGAGGGTAGTAGGGAGTATGAAATACCCACTGTATCCCTTCTTCTTTAGCCCCGTCTTGTACTACTGTAGCAGTAAAATGTGAACCATTATTGCTTTGAATTTCTTCTGGGAGGGGAAGTGTACTGAACCATCCCTGTAGGCCTTTCACTGTGTTTTCCCCAGTAGCTGATGTAAAGTCAGTAGCCATAGTGAGGCCAGATATAACTTCTACTCCCACCAAGATGTATTTTTTACCACTTGATGGTTGTAATGGGCCGATATAATCGATCTGCCAGGAGTGCCACAATGTTTTCTTGTCTTGAATGTGTAAGGGAGATGCTTTGCTTGGATGGTCTTTGTTAAGTCGTAAACGACATTGTGAACAAGCAGTTACTACTTGTTCACATAGTTTAACTGATACAGGCCATCCTCGGGCCAGACCTTCTCGATATAGGTCAGCCCGGCCGGTGTGACCACGCTTAACATGTAACCATTCAAGTAAGCGTTCCCATTCTTGACTATCATTTACAATATCAATTTGCTGCAGCCGCGTGAGGCTATCTACTTGTTGGTTGAACTGAGCAGTGATCGAGTTCGAACGATTGTGGCCTTTTACCCAACCAATGTACAATGCTCTTTTCCTTCCTATTTTTAACAGTTGCTTCCAACTACTGGTTTCCCAAACTGGGACTCTGTTTACTTGCCAATCATTAGCTGCCCAGTGACTTATCCATTCAGTGGCTCCTTTAAAAACAGCATATGAGTCAGTGTAAATGTAGCTAGCCCTGTGTTGTGCAGCTAGTAGGACAGCTCTGAGCTCTCCCACTTGAGCACTACCTTCACCTGTCTCAGTTGCTCTTTTTCCTGTTGCTACTTCTAATGCTACGGCTTTGTATTTCCACTTATTGTTTTCTCGGTGAGACGACACATCTGTAAACCACACTCCGGTAAGATCGCTGCCTTCTTTTAGGGAAGGGGCTTCTCGGATCGGAGATGGTTTGTTTGGTGGAGATTGGAACAATAGAGCACCATCTATGTCTTTTTGCAGCTTGGATATTTTAACACTGCCTTCAGTGATTGGCATGATTTCATTAATGCCCTCTAGATAAGCATACCACTTTCGAACTGTGGGTTTTTGGGCGATGCCGGCTGGTGGTGCTGTTCCTTTACGAACCACATCTAGGAGGCGAAAAGGTCCTCGAATGATCACACTCTGTTCTCTCTTAATTTGCTCTGCTCGTTTTAGTGCTCGTACTAGGGACAGTAAACCTTTTTCGAGGTCTGAATATCTGTTTTCAGTATCATTAAAGGAATGGGAACTAAATTCAAGTGGTCTTTCTAGCCCTGCTGGTCCTTTCTGCCATAAGTTGCAGTGAGAACCATGCTAGCTGAACCCCCATTCTACATGGATAGGGTCAGTTGGATGTATGGGGACAAGTTGTTGGAATAGCCTTAGTTCTTTTATCAGCAATTCTAGAGCGTTAGTATGTCGGTCAGTCCATTCCCAGGATTTTCCCTTCTTGAGCAAGTTGTAAAGGGGGCGAGCAATGATAGAAAAACCAGGGATGTGTTTACGCCAATAACTTAAAGTTCCTAGAACTTGCTGTAGCTCTTTTACACTAGATGGGTTTTGTCCATGTTCTATTTTTTCTAGGGTATCCTGAGGGACTGAGGCAGCTCCTTTGATCCACCAGACTCCCAGGAACTTAGCTTCCTGGGCAGGTCCCTGACATTTTGAGTCTGGGATTTCTAATCCTAAATCAAGTAATGTTTTCTGGATATTTTCCATCATATCTTTTACACTCTTTTTGTCTTCTCCCCCTATTAGGATGTCATCGATGTATTGGTATACTGTACATCCCTGTAAAACAGGAACTTTTGCCAGGACTTTAGCCAAAGCATTGTGGGCAATGGTGGGAGAATGTTTATATCCTTGTGGGAGTCGGTTAAAAGTATATTGGACTCCTTTCCACGTGAAAGCAAATTGTGCTTTGTCCTGTTCAAGGAGGGGAATCCTGAAAAACATGTCTTTAATATCTAAGGCAGCCATCCAAGAATGGGCAGCTCCCTGTATCATTGTCACAATTTCAGCAATGTTCGGCACTGCAGAGGCCAGGGGTGCAGTATTGGCGTTTAACTTTCGGTAATCTACCGTAAAATGCCATTGCCCGGTTGGTTTCTTTACTGGCCACACCGGCGAGTTATAAGGTGAGTGAGTCCTTTTAATTATGTTTCTTTTTTCTAATTCTGACACCACCCTGTCAACTCCTGCAAGCGCAGCTGCAGGTAGTGGGTATTGCCGAACATTGGTGATTTTAGAGGGAGGCAAAGGTATGGAAGTTTCTAATAGGCTCACTTTCACGGTGCCTAATCCCTTTTCATGTCCTGCAAAACTCCACACTGTTCCATCTGGGAATTTCCACATCCGCCCACGCAACACATCAAACCCTAAGAGGTTAGTATGCGAGGCACCTACAAGCACTTCTGTTCTGGTTAGCCGCTGTTCCCCCGGCAACCAAAGATTAATTTTTGCCATGGGGCATGTTTTTACTACACCATCAATTCCTGTAAAGTTGACTTTACGTCTGGTGGGATTTATACCCAAAAGTTGTGCCGTTTCGTTAGTAATTGCAGACATTTGGGCTCCGGTATCAATAATAAAGTTTACTAACATCTTTCGGGGTCCAACAGGAATGGCAATAATAGGTTCGGAGTCTTCATGAGAGAGCCATTGAATCGCTAGTACTTGCCGGGTAGAGTGGCTCACTGCCCTCCCCGGGAATAGGAGCTTTTTGGCTGGGACTCTCGCCATTCTGTTAAGTTACGATCTGGTGCAGAAGGCACGACTTCCTGCACAACTTCCTCACGGCTTGGGGGCTCTCTGATCAGACTTTTTTCCCCAGCCGAATTATTTCTTTTAGTTAGAGACTGGACTAGTGTACGGAGAGCCTCCGTAGGGGCACCATGTAAAAATTGCCGGGGTACCCCCAGATCTAGGGCTTTACGCCACAACTCACCTCGATCTTTATCAGGCTTAAACTTTCCACCCGATTTAGGGTTCTGAGCATGAGTTTGGACTTGACGAACCCTTCAGGGGTGATTGGCGGGTTTTTCACTAGTTAGGCTGGCCCAGCCCATTTGGCGCCCGTATTTATCTATTTCTTGCGCGTAGTCATTCCAGGTGGGTATGTAATAACGCTGGGCTCGCCTACGACTATTTTGAGCACCTTGTATGTGTTCTTGAGTGGTGACAACAAATGGCTTTAGGCAATCTGGAAGACCACGGATGAGAGGGGCTAATCGTTCTGGGTCGATTGGGGCTAACATTGGGGATTTCCGAAAATCTTCTCGGTCATACATGGCTTGCAGACAAGCCGCTTTTCGTACGGCCGCAGACAGATCAGAGTAGCCTGTAGCTCTGATCTCTAATGGCCCCCCCCTCTCTCGGGGATCCATACCACCTGCCCAATAGGCTGCCCGAGCAGTTAGGGAATAATTATGATCTCCAGGCATGGTGGTTAGAAACACTCCCGGTCCCCAAAAGTCTCCTGCTTCTTCTTCATTCAACATAATTCTATCTCCTCCTTCAGAAGAGACTCACCACACGTACTCAACAGCTGACTCTCCTGGTCGCCTCGAGTATTTCTCTCTTATTTTCGCTAACTCTGTTGGTGTCCACGGAACAGTGCGCACAGTAGTACGAACTTCATCATCACCATCCACTGCGGTTTCAGTTTTAACTAGGGGTCGTAGAGGATAGACTCGGGAATTGGAAGCAAAAGTCTCTTCTGCTTCTTCTTCCTCATCATCCTCACTGTTTGACCAAAAATCCCCAGCCTGAGTTTCGAAATTTGAACACATTAACTTATGAATCTGTTGGACTTGGGCTGAGTGCTGTGTTTTATCTAAGAGTTCATTCACCCGTTCCAATAACATTTTAAGTTGAAGATTTTCACTCACAAGTTTATCAACTTGAGTTCTTAGTTTTTCTCCTGTCTCCTTCTGAAAAGTTAATGATGACTTCAACACCTCATTTTCTGATTTCAGAGTTGCATATTCTACAGCAGAAATCAGGTTAGGAGCAGGGGTTTCTTTAGCTTCTTGTTGTGCACAAGATAAACAGGCACCTAACACTGCACAAATCACACCTTTGCCTTTCCCTGGCCTGAGCTTTAGTGAAGCCTGACACTCTTTAATACGTTCTACCACTTTCTCTTCATCCTTCCAAAATTTCTGAGCCCACCCCTTCCCATCCTGGGAAGGGGCACAATTGTATTTTTGCAGCAGTTTATCCATGGCAATTCTGCCGACCACGCCAATTTTTTACTGTTGCGTTAAAGGGCAGATCAGTTTGGCAGAAAACAAACCCCCTTGCGTTCTAACACTCCTCACCGAGGTGGGAGGCTAGGTGCGGCTAGGTTTAAATTCTGAGTGATGCCCAATCCACCACTATCAGTCCAGTCGCATTTAATATATATATTAAACTATCACGATTCTGGATACACTAAAAGTGGACTGCACCCTCAGTCCAGTCGTGCTCATGAACTACCATGGCCACTTTTATGGTCGCGTTCAATGAGAAACCAAAACGACCAGCTACTTAAGCAGCACAGTTTATTTTAGCAACAGTACATAAGTTCTTATGGATTGCCGGTGATAAATACACTGTCTGCAAAGCACGTGCAAATAAAAGTGGCGTTAGTTATACAAAACGCGTGACAAAGTTATATACAATACAGCCTGGCTATAAACATAGAAAAAAGACTCTAGAGAGATTTCTAAGTTTTTTGAGGAAACACTTGGTATAGTTTAAGTCTTACCCAAAGGCGTCCCTATGGGGGGGAAGAAAGGCTCAGCCCGTCAGCTGGTCCCGGAAGTCAAAGGCAGTTTTGATGGAATCCTCCTCGACTTGTTCACGATGGTGTCTTCCCTGATATTCCCCCTTTCTTGGGCTATTTTTATACTATTTTTTACCTTCAAGGTGGAGTTTGAGTGACTTTAGTCATAAATACTTTTATTATGATTGGTGTAAAATTCTCTCGCTTCACATTTAAAGGTATAGTTTATCAAAAATTCAGGACGCAGACTCAAGGAGGAGTGGTCGCACCTTGGAGGCGGGTAGCCTTTGGGATGGAGGTGTGTTTAGGTATTATAATGACATTATAATGAGCAAAGTTCACACAAAGGACAGCATTTTGTCAAAATTTGACAAACTGTTGGCTCAGGGTAGTAAGGATGCAGCTTATCAGTTCCATAGGACCATCTCGTCGCCATATCTGCTGATTATCACAGGGCTTGGCCGTGGAATCTCCACCCCACTCCATCCCCATGTTGCTCTGCGAGCGATATTGTGCAGGGAATCACCTATGTAGTGGGTTCTTCGCATACCAGCTGCGGCTGTATTCTACCCTAGAAGCCTTTTTGATTTTAAGCTTTTTCCTTAATGTGTGAACAATGCTGTATTTTGGTTATTTTAGTAATTATTCCACACCCTGTAAAATGTCCATAAATGTCAACAAAATGTCCATTGAGTTCATTTAGTCCATGACTTTGGGCTCCATCTGTTATGGTGGTCACTCAGGACAGAAGAGGTAATGTGTTGCTGGCACCAAAGCCAGCTCAGGTCGGGTCACTGCTGCACTTGCACTGCTTCTTGTAAGGCTTGTCCTCCATTGGTTCAGGTGGTTCCTGCTATAGCATTTCCTATAACATGCAACTCAAATCATGGGTTAAACAATTTAAAGTTATATCTATTACAATCTCCTCCCCTGGTCCCTTTGTAACAGGTTATAGGATTTAATATTGCAATGAACTCGTCCACTTGCTCCTAGCCTGGCTAGCAACAAGGGGTTCCTGCTATAGTAATTCCCATAACATGCAACTAAAATCCTGGGTTTAACTTTACTCCCGATTTCTCCACCTCCTCCTTGCCCAGCGGTGAAGTGGGACAGAGAATGGGGGTTGCATTCAGTTCATCACACATTGTTTCTGCTGCTCCTTCCTCCTCAGGGTGTGGTCCTCAATCTAAAGAAACACAACAAGATAACACAGGAATGTGCTAATGCCATCAAGGATGAATCACCTCTTGACTAGGGGGATGTGAGAAGGGGAAGGGGGGGTGCCTGAAGGTAACCTAAGGTAACCTAAGACTAAGTAATTTTACAGGAAGGACAGGCAGGGGAGATGAGGAGGGGGTGTTGCCCTCTATGTCAAAGACCAGTTGGAGTGCACGGAACTCTGCCTGGGGATGAATGAAGAGCCAACAGAGAGCTTATGGGTCAGGATTAAAGGGAGAGCAGGGCCAGGTGATGTTACAGTGGGGGTCTGCTACAGACCACCTGACCAGGAAGACGGAGTGGATAAGGCCCTCTATAGACAGATAGGAGCAGCATCACGTTCACAAGCCATCGTCATCATGGGGAACTTCAACCACCCCAATATCTGTTGGAGGGACAACACAGCAGGGCACAAATAATCCAGGAAGTTCTTGGAATGCGTTGATGACAACTTCCTTCTCTAAGTGGTAGAAGAGCCAACAAGAGCTATGCTGGACCTTGTCCTTACCAACAAGGAGGGGCTAGTGGGGAATGTCATGCTCAAGGGCAGCCTGGGCTGCAGTGATCATGAAATGGCAGATTTCAAGATATTTAGGGCAGCAAGGAGGGTGCGCAGAAAGCTCACTACCCTGGACTCCAGGAGAGCAGACTTTGGCCTCTTGAGTAATCTGCTTGGTAGGGTTCCATGGATAAAGCCCTGGAGGGGAGAGGGCCAAAGGAAGCTGGTTAGTATTCAAGGATCACCTCCTCCAAGCTTGAGTGATGTATCCCAACAAAGAGGAAGAAAGGCAAAAAAGCCAGGAGGCCTGCATGGATGAACATGGAGCTCCTGGACACACTTAAAATCAAAAAGGAGGCCTACAGAGGGTGGAAGCAAGGACAGGTAGCCTGGGAGGAATACAGAGAAATTGTTCCAGCAGCCAGGGATCAGGTTAGGCAAGCTCGAGCCCAGATAGAGGTAAATCTGTCCAGGGCCATCAGGGGTAAAAAGAAAGCCTTTTATAGGTATATCAGTGACAAAAGGAAGACTAGGGAAAATGTGGGCCCTCTCAGGAAGGAAACGGAAGACCTGGTAACCTGGGACATAGAGAAGAAGGCTGAGATACTCAACAATTTTTTGCTTCAGTCTTCACTGCTAAGGGCTCTAACCACATTGCCCAACTTACAGAAGGCAAAGGGAGGAACTGCCCACTGTAGGAGAAGACCAGGTTCGAGACCAGTAGAGGAACCTGAAGGTGCACAAGTCCATGGGACCTGATGAGATTCATCCACAGGTCCTGAGGTAAGTGGCAGATGAAGTTGCCAAGCCACTATCCATCATATTTGTGAAGTCGTGGCAGTCTAGTGAAGTTCCCACTGACTGGAAAAGGGGAAACATAACCCCCATTTTCAAAAAGGGAAAGAAGGAAGACACGGAACTACAGGCCAGTCAGTCTCACCTCTGTGCTTGGCAAGATCATGGAGCAGATCCTCCTGGAAACTCTGCTAAGACACATGGAAAATGAGGAGGTAATTTGTGACAGCCAACATGGCTTCGCTAAGGGCAAATCATGCCTGACATATTCGGTTACCTTCTATGACGGTGTTACAGCATAGGTGGATAAGGGGAGAGCAACAGACATCATCTACCTGGACTTGTGCAAAGCATTTGTCACTGTCTCACATGGCATCCTTGTCTCTAAATTGGAGACACATGGATTTGACGGATGTACCTGGCTGGATGTTCACACTCAAAACGTTGTGGTCAACGGCTCCATGTCCAAGTGGAGACCAGTGACGAGTGGTGTTCCTCAGGGGCCGGTACTGGGACTAGTGCTGTTCAACATCTTTGTCGGCAGCATGGACAGTGGGCTCACATGCATCCTCAGCAAGTTTGCTGACGACACCAAGCTGTGTGGAACGGTTGACACATTGGAGGGAAGGGATGCCATCCAGAGGGACCTGGACAGGCTGGAGAGGAGGGCCCATGCAAACTTCATGAAGCTCAACAAGGCCAAGTGCAAGGTCCTGCATGTGAGCCAGGGCAACCCCATGCACAAATACAGGATGGGTGGAAAATGGATTGAGAACAGCCCCAAGGAGAAGGACTTGAGGGTGTTGGTGGATGAAAAGCTCAACATGAGCCAGCAATGTGCGCTCACAGCCCAGAAAACCAACCACATCCTGGGCTGCATCAAAAGAAGCATGGGCAGCAGGTTGAAGGAAGTGATTCTACCCCTCTTCTCCACTCTTGTGAAACCCCACCCGGAATACTTGCATCCAGCTCTGGAGTCCTCAGCACAAGAATCATAGAATCATAGAGTGGTTTAGGTTGGAAGGGACCTTGAAGATCATTGAGTTCCAACCCCCCTGCCATAGGCAGGGACACCTCCCACTAGACCAGGTTGCCCAAGGCCCCATCCAGCCTGTCCTTAAACACCTCGAGGGATGGAACTTCCACAACTTCCCTGGGCAACCTGTTCCAGTGCCTTACCACCCTCAGAGTGAAAAATTTCTTCCCAATATCTAATCTAAATCTACCTTCTTCCAGCTTGAAGCCATTCCCCCTCGTCCTATCACTACATGCTCTTGCAAAAAGACCCTCCCCAGCTCTCCTGTAGGCCCCCTTTAGGTACTGGAAGGCCGCAATAAGGTCTCCCCGGAGCCTTCTCTTCTCCAGGCTGAACAGCCCCCAACTCTTTCAGCCTGTCCTCATAGGAGAGGTGCTCCAGTCCTCTGATCATCTTCGTGGCCCTCCTCTGGACCCGCTCCAACAGGTCCATGTCCTTCTTGGAAGGGGGCATTACCAGGTTTGCCTGTGACAAGCCAAGGGATGATGTATCAAGGATAGAGGAACGATGTGCTAGCGAGGGCCTGCAGCTGTTTGCTCCAAGATGTGCTGGCTACACTGCAGCACACTCAAAGTCTTATGTACATGAGCCAGGAGCTCCTCCAAAAGCTGGGCAGAAACATAATGACAGAGGATGAGAAAAAGGCTGAGGTACTTAATGCCTTCCGGTCACAAGTGTTGTCCCCCAGGGCTCAGTGCTGGGGCCGGTTCTCTTTAATATCTTTATCAATGATCTGGATGAGGGGATCGAATGCACCCTCAGTAAGTTCGCAGATGACACTAAACTAGGTGGGCATGTTGATCTGCTTGAGGGTAGGCTGGCCCTGCAGAGGGATTTAGACACACTGGGCCGATGGGCTGAGGCCAATGGTATGAGGTTCAACAAGGCCAAGTGCCACGTCCTGCATTTGGATCACAACAACCCCATGCAGCGCTACAGGATTGGGGTGGAGTGGCTCGAAAGCTGCCCGGCAGAAAAGGACCTGGGGGTGTTGGTGGACAGCCAGCTGAATATGAGCCAGCAGTGTGCCCAGGTGGCCAAGAAGGCCAACAGCATCCTGGCCTGTATCAGGAATAGTGTGGCGAGCCGGACTAGGGAAGTGATCATCCCCCTGTACTCGGCACTGGTGAGGCCCCACCTCGAGTACTGGGTTCAGTTTTGGGCCCCTCGCTACAAGAAGGACATTGAGGTGTTGGAGCATGTCCAGAGAAGGGCTACAAAGCTGGTGAGGGGTCTGGAGGACAAGTCTTATGAGGAACGACTGAGGGAACTGGGGTTGTTTAGCCTGGAGAAGAGGAGGCTGAGGGGAGACCTTATCACCCTCTACAACTACCTGAAAGGAGGTTGTAGAGAGGTGGGGGCTGACCTCTTCTCCCTGGTGACAAGTGATAGGACAAGAGAAAATGGGTTTAAGTTATGTCAGGGGAGGTTTAGACTGGATATTAGGAAACATTTTTTCACTGAAATTGTTATTAAACATTGGAATAGGCTGCCAAGGGAGGTGGTGGATTCACCATCTCTGGAGGTGTTTAAAAAAAGGGTAGATATGGTACTTAGGGACATTGTTTAGAAGTGGGTTTTGTCAGGGTAGGTTAATGGTTGGACTTGATGATCTTAAAGGTCCCTTCCAACCTCAGCAATTCTATGATTCTATGATTCTGTGCCTCAGTCTTTAACAGTAAGACCAGTTGTTCCCTGAGTACCCAGCCCCCTGTACTAGTAGACAGGAGCAGGGAGCAGAATGAAGCCCCCATAATCCAAGGGGAAATGGTGAGGGACATACTACAGCACCTAGACATATGCAAGTCTATGGGGCTGGATGGGATCCATCCAAGGGTACTGAGGGAACTGATGGAAGTGCTTGCCAAGCCACTTTCCATCATTTGTCAGCAGTCCTGGCTAACCGAGGAGGTCCCAGTTGACTGGAGGTGAGCGAATGTGACACTCACCCACAAGAAGGGCCAGAAGGAGGATCCAGGGAACTGCAGGCCTGTCAGTCTGACCTCAGTGCCGGGGAAGGTTATGGAGCAGATCATCCTGAGTGTCATTACACAGCACATGCAGGACAACCAGGTGATCAGGTCCAGTCAGCATGGATTCATGAAAGGCAGGTCCTGTTTGACAAACTTGATCTCCTTCTATGACAAGGTGACCCACTTAGTGGATGAGGGAAAAGCTGTGGATGTTGTTTACCTGGACTTCAGTAAAGCCTTCGACACGGTTTCCCAGAGCATTCTCCTGGAGAAACTGGCTGCTCATGGCTTGGATGGGTGTACTAATGTAAACTGGGTAAAAAAACTGGCTGGATGGTCGTGCCCAGAGAGTGGTGGTGAATGGAATCAAATCCAGTTGGCAGCTGATCACAAGTGGTGTAGGGCTCAGTACTGGGGCCAGTTCTCTTTAATATCTTTATAAATTACCTGGACAAGGGGATAGAGTGCGCCCTCAGTAAGTTTGCAGACGACACCAAGTTGGGCAGGAGTGTCAACCTGCTTGAGGGTAGGATGGCCCTACAGAGAGATCTGGACAGGCTGGATCGATGGGGCAAGGCCAAGGGCCTGGTCCTGCACTTAGGTCATAACAACCCCATGCAGCATTACAGCCTTGGGGTGGAGTGGCTGGAAAGCTGCCTGGCGGAGAAGTACCTGAGGGTGTTGGTTGACAGCCAGCTGAATATGAGCCAGCAGTGTACCCAGGTGGCCAAGAAGGCCAATAGCATCCTGGCCTGTATCAGGAATAGTGTGGCCAGCAGGACTAGGGAAGTGATCATCCCCCTGTACTCGGCACTGGTGAGGCCCCACCTCGAGTACTGGGTTCGGTTTTGGGCCCCTCACTACATGAAAGACATTGAGGTGCTGGAGCATGTCCAGAGAAGGGCAACAAAGCTGGTGAGGGCTCTGGAGAACAAGTCTTATGAGGAGCAGCTGAGGGAACTGGGGTTGTTTAGCCTGGAGAAGAGGAGGCTGAGGGGAGACCTTATCACTCTCTCCAACTACCTGAAAGGAGGATGTAGAGAGGTGGGGGTCGGTCTCTTCTCCCTAGTTACAAGCGATAGGACAGGAGGAAATGGACTCAAGTTACACCAGGGTAGGTTTAGGATGGATATTAGGAAAAAGTTCTTCACAGAAAGGGTTGTTAAGCATTGGAACAGGCTGCCCAGGGAATTGGTTGAGTCACCATCCCTGGAGGTATTTAAAAGATGGGTAGACGTGGTGCTGAGGGACGTGGTTTAGTGGTGGTTTTGGCAGTGTTTGGTTGATGGTTGGACTGGATGATCTTAAAGGTCCCTTCCAACCTAGACAATTCTATGAAAATATTGAAAATATATAATATAATATACATATATACATATATACATATATATACATACAATATACATAATATACATATAATATACAATTATATGAAAATATGAAAATATTCTAAACAACAGTAGCTGTCAGATTCTCAACTGATTTGATCAGAAGGCTGTCATATAAACTAGTCTTAAGATACTACTTTGCTAGGCTTCAGTAAACAATATTGTTGTTGATGTTAGTAATAGCTTCATCCAAACTGATGATATCTAGGTACTGTAAAGGTCATAGAATATAGTATTACTAGATGTTCAAAATATTCCATTTTACATACAGACATTACCTGATACTTCATAATATGGAAAAAAGATGAGATGCCAAGGAATGGTATGCTGTTTTGCCAGTAGACGGGGTCAGCAGAAAGGACACAGACACCAAGTTGAAAAGATAAGCTTATTTTACTTTAGTTAAAAGCAGCACAAAGAATAAGCAAGATAATGCACCTAATCATTACTACATAGAGATAACTATAGTGATTAAGAAAGATACATCACCAATTGCCCTGATGCTTTACCATCATCCAGATCCAAGCTTCAGCTGGGGAGCCACGTCACAGCGAAGGATCAGAGAACCACTCCCAGCAATTGGGAAATCCTACACAGTGCATCCACTTGTAGGTGAGGTCTCCATCTTTGCTGTGAGAGGGTCCTGCTTATATACAGTTTAACAAACAAATCTATATGTCAAAAGGCACGGAAACATCTGGTGGATTGGCTTGCCTCACTCGGGCACAGCCAGGATCTGGCCAGGATCCCGGGCGCATACGAGGAGTTCCTGTCTCCTGGCTTAGGTTTAAAGGTTTCCATTTCTACCCTTTACGGTTTCCAGGGTTTTTTCCCATGGTCGTATTTCATGGTGATATGATGCTGGTCGGGAGATTCACTCAGAAGTCAACTGCTAGGTTCATTCAGAAGTCAACTTTGGTTCGAGGCCTATGGTTTAGGCCTTTTTATGTCAAGCAGTCAATAAAACAAGTGCAATTGAGGGTAAATGCATGACCAGCCTAACAACATATTGTCCTCATTTGCCATTGTAGTATCTGGAACAAGAGAAACTTTCATGCTCTGCTCTGTACACCACAAAGATGCCTCACATTTTCTGGGCTGCATGGAGGAGTCTCTTCCGTCAGCCATGTAGTTGCTGTCATTTGTCCTGGTTTAAGGTAAAACAGAGCCAAGTTTCTGTTCAGTAATTTTACTTTGCAGCTAAGCCTCTTCTAATGAACTGAACTCTCTAAAATTAACAGCATATTTTTAAGACAGTAGTCCCCTTCCAGAGTGATAAGACCTGATTGTTTATAGTTTATGCCAAGGGATGTTATGTAGAGAGGCTCCTGCTTATACTTATTGCTGTAACAACCAAGGTCAGCTAACTTTGTTATGTGCCATGTTGGAGGGTTGGAAGCGTGTAGAGGGGTCACACCTGCAGGGAGGAGCATACAGGACAGGTGACCCAAAACTGACTAACAGGGTATTCCATGCCATCTGCCTCATGTTCAGTATAAAAGCTGAGGGATCAAAGAGTCAGCCCTCTTTCTTCAATGGCTGGCGTTCAAGGAGGCCTCTGTTTGTTCGTTTGCCTTTTATCCCGATCCATGCATTCCTGAATCCAAATCTGGAATCCGGTTCCCATTCATCACTGAGTCCAGTCTTGGACTTTCCCCATGCCTGCTGGTGACGTGATTGTCATCCTGGGAGCTCGTTATGGTTTTGTATATATTGTATATATTTCAATATTTCCTTTTTATTATTTTATTAATGTTTTCATTAGAGTAGTTTAGTTTCTTTTTAATCTCATAAATCTCTTTTCTCTCTCATCCTTCTCTCCCTGAAGGGGAGTAAAAGTAAAGTAAAAGAGAGCATCTGTCATTCATTTTAGTGGCCAGTCCAGCCCAAATCACAACAGATTTATTGGCGCCCAAATTGGGGCCCGACTGGGGCTCAACCAGGGCTCTGAGAGATTGCTTGAATCGTTTGAATTCCAGCTTGCTCAGCTGAGAGTATTGGATTTTTCCTATGAGAGTCTTAAGGTGTTGGAAATTAAAGGAGACAGCTCACATCATGTTGTTCTTAAGTGAAATGTTATATCATGCCTTTAGAGGGCTTTGTTTAAAGTTAATTGATGCAAAGTTGCTTAACCTGCTGAATGTGTTCTATAGTTTATTTGTTCTTTGTGTTTGTATGCAGTGGCTTAAATGTGCTTCTACTTGCCCTTCCCTCTAAAACAGTCAAGAATATTGTATAATAAAAACTATACCTGTGTGTTCTATGACTTCAAGTTAACAAAGGCAAGCCCATCAAAAATTTAGTTTTTCTTTCTGTAGAAGTTTAAGCATCAAAAGTAGAATCTCCAAAGTCTAGACTAACACATTTCATCAATAAACTTAATGCTCTTTTGATTCAAACACTGTTTTAATACTTTCAGACTTTTTTTTTGCCACAGCAAAGTGACTGCTATGTTTACAGTACATGCCATGTTTTAATTTAGACCTCAGCAGAGTAGTTTTGAGCTGAATGTCCCCAATGTAGATATTATTTGCTCACATTACTCTTTGCTATGCTACATTTATACTGCTATAGCATATGACTTGTATGTCAGCTTTCCCCCAGCTTCCTCCTAGTATAGGCAAAATAACAAAATAAAGGGAGGGAAGAATGGAAAGAAACCTAGAATAAGGCTGCAAAAAATTCCAAGATGCAAATCAGCTGTGACAAACATGCTGGGGAGAAAAAGGCATATATACTGCATATACTTAAAAGCAATTTGCACCATACTCTGTGGATCTGAGCCAACAGTCTTCTTTTTAGAGTTACTAAGCTATGACTTCTAAAATAAAGCCTCAGTTATACACTTCTACCCTGCAACATTTTGAAATAAATGCAGCATTATTAAATATATTTTATGAAACAGTTTTCCCATCTAAACACCTATTATACAGAGGTGACTATGATAATAAAAACATTTTATGAAAAGAATTGAGGTATAAAGGATAATTATAGCTATTGATAAATAAAAGACATTTGTGCACAAAGTTGAAAATATGTGAAAGGATCACAAAAATCAGTTATGTTATGTTTATTTGGAAGAGACATGCATTAGCAGACTTTTGCAAATTATAATCCAAACATATTTTCCATTTTTTTTTTTTTGATTTAAGGAAATTTTTCTGGCATATATCAGAGAAAGCAGCAGGCCTAGTTCATTTAAGACACTACATACGTACTGTTTAAATTTCAACATTCTTTTCTACAAAGTGCCTCCATTCAACATTATGACAAAATTATTTCATTAAGAAGGGAAAAATTTAAAACTAATATCCAAAAGTAAAAAGGAAAAACTTCACACCTCAAGGATGTCTTTGGTAAGACAGGACCCACAAGTCCTAAGTTTGAAAAGGTTGTAGATCCTAAAAGGCGCTCTCCTTGAGGCAGCAAGCATCAGAGGAACATCAAAGTACCACTTGGCATTTTCACTTCCAACTACCACACAGTGAAGTTGCTAAAACAGAACAACATGAGATTTCAGAAGTGTTTGCTCCAGCAACATGTCAGAATTTCCTGGCATCCACATTATATACACAACTTTAGATGGAGCATGCAGACATTCCTAAGGAACAATTTTTTTTGTTTTAATTTCCCTGACAGATATTGCCATTGTGGTATAATATGAACCTGCCTGGTTTTACTGAATAAATAAAATAAAGATATTTTTCAAATCTTCTACTTGTTGTCTAATATCGGACACCTACTATACATACTACTGACACTCCTCTGTATCTCAACTGCTTATTTTTCAATACTAAATTCTTGATATTTTTTCATAGTACATGGTATTGTATGCTTACTTGGTAAGCACCAAATAAAGCTACAAGGTTACTCTTTGGGAAAAAATATAGCACTGGATCCAACAGCCTGAGGCGAGGCTGCGACAGCTCTGTGCCCTCAGGTCCAACCAGTAGTGAGGCTGAAGATGTATTCCCAGCAGGCGCACACACACACAAGATCACACATAGACACCACATGTATGCATGGCCAGCCACACAGATCACAGACACACAGAGCGCTCACAGGGACACAGACAGCAGCAACGGCCTCATTGTTGCCGTGAAAAGCCGAAGTCAGGACTCAATAGTCAGAGTGACTATTAAGCAAGTATTCTTTATTGCAGTGCTGGATGCACAGGGGATCACTCCTCCTAAAGTGCATGCCGTAAAGGGTTAGTTATACAGATTATATGTATGCCATATATACATACTCATACGGTTTCCAAGAAATGATCAACATATTCATTAACTCATTATCATAGGTTACTACCCACTCCCGCATGCGCACTATAATCTCTCGGTGGTCTTCCGAGACATCTGGTGGTCATTTACTTCTTCCACTCCTCTTCATCACAGTGTTCTTTTAGTGAACTTTAGCTCTTTACCTCCTTATCCTGCTAACAAAGCCGCAGAGTCTGCAGTCTGCAGCCTTGAGACATCCCGTCTTTCTTTATCTCATGGCAGCTTTGCATTCTGTTCTGAGAGATAAGTTCCGACACAACTTATATATTTCACAATACAACTGTTACATAGTTCATTGTTGCTGCTTGTTTAATGCTTTATAACTGTTACATAGTTCATTTAATGCTTTAGGAAATCAGGCTCTCACATGAATTCCCCCCTTTTCTTTATCATTGCAAATTCTTTTGCAAAATTCTATAGTATTCCATTTTTCTCAAGAGTCTGAGCAAAATACTTTCCTGATTCTACCTGATGTCTAATTTTATTTCTCTTCCAATCACTATACATTTCAACTGAATTCAGGCAGCACCAAAGAAAACATTTGAAAAGAATACAAACAAATATTCCTAAGATTGTCAGAGTAATCAATCCGATGAATAGTTAGGAAGCCAAGAAGTCAGTTTATTACATAGATCTGTAAATCCCCATTCTGTACTGTCTTTACTAATTTCGTGGAAAATTCTAGCCTTTTCCCATATTTTGTGCAAGTCTTTTTCAATTTGTCCTTCTCGATTAATAGAGCTACAACAGCTCTGATTAATCACTGTGCATTCTCCTCCCGCTTCTGCAGTTAGTATGTCTAGTGCCATTCTATTCTGTATCGCTACTTGCGATAGGGAAGTGATTTCAGCTTGCATATTAGCAATAGCATCCATAGAGGCATTAAATATTTTATCTAAGGTAGCCGAAATATTCACAATTGCCTTTTCTAACTCACTGACTCCTAGCAGGGGGAATAACCATCGTACAAAACTAGGAAATCCTGAGGGTCGTTCTATCAAGGGATTTAAGGTTCAGTTTTGTACTTTTAGCGATAAACTCCTCAAAAACCCTGGGGGTATCTGGGAGTGGTTATGTAGAGTATCCTGGGTGGTTAGATATCCTACTGTACACACGCCATGCCATTCTTTAGGTAGTGCTTTGCACGCGTATCCATCTCTACATAACCACCACCATCCATGGGGCAATCTACATTTTCCCTGGGTTATTTTCAGACCATTTCAGTATATTCCTAAGTTAGGACGTGAACCACAATTTGCTTTTGAGCCTTGGCTCCAAACAGTCTCATAGTTGCTGGGTTTTGCATAGTCCCAACTACATCCTATTCCTGCTACATTTCTATATCCTACATCTACAGATCCATCTTCATCTTGCAGATCTCTTTGACAAAATAACGTATCGTTTTTTAAAATCATTAGGTCAAATTGTGGTCCTTTGGAAATATCATTCTCCCGGCCATATTTACAGAAATTACTAAAATTCCAAAACACAATTTTAGTCCAATTCATAGTGGTTACCCCATAGAGGGGCAGTTTGGAACCTCTAGGTAGTGCCGTGCAAATCCAACAATCTTTTGCTCTGGAGGCATTGACTAGTGTCTGAATTACTTGATAGTGAACATTTTCATTCCAAGCAGCAACAATGCCTGTAGAAGATATAATTAAAATGCTTATTTGTATACTCATTCCCATATTAACATCCCTGTAACTTTAATTTCAAAGGTCCCAAAGATTCAAAAGTTCATAACTTATTTGGAGCTTTCTTCACTTGGGAATAGTGAATCCAGGCTGGTTGCTCCTTTATCTTGATTGCAGTGAAGGTAGTTAGCAACACCTGATAAGGTCCATGTCACTTCTCTTCCAATGGGTCACCTGAAAAATTCTTAATATAAACCCAGTCTCCAGGGCTGAATGGGTGGATTGGATGATCCAACCCTTTAGCTCTGGCTCCCAAAACATTCTTATTAATCTTCTCCAATTGTTTTCCTAAGAATATAACATAATTTTATAAATAATGATTCCCCAGCTGATTCAAATCTTCCCCTTGATGTTTAGCCTGATATGGCCTCCCATATAATATCTCAAAAGGGCTCAAGTTTTCTTTGGCCCTAGGCTTTACATGTATCCAGAGTAGTATAATAGGTAGTGCTTGGTACCAATATAGGTTTGCTTCTTGACATATTTTAGCTATCTGTTGCTTTATCATGTGATTCATTTTTTCCACCTGCCCACTGGCTTGTGGTCTATAAGGTGTATGTAATTGCCAAGCAATTCCCAATAGTTTGCTTACCTGTTGCACTACTTGCACACAGAAATGAGTAACCCTAGCTGACGAAATGGCTATAGGTACCCCAAATTGAGGTATTACTTCATTTAATAGTACTTTAGTTGCTTCTCTTGCTTTGTTTGTTCTACATGGAAATGCCTCTGGCCACCCGGAAAAGGTGTCTGTAAGTACCAATAAGTATCTGTACCCCCCTTTTCTTGGAAGTTCAGAAAAATGGATTTGCCAGTGATCTACTGGTATATTTTCTTTTTTAATGCTTCCCAACTGTACTCGATTTCTGGTATTAGGATTGCTTTTCAAACATACCCCACATTGCTGAGCCACCTGTCAGATCATAGTATATGTTTTTCCCTACCAATTTCTGATTTAAAAACTTATACAGGGGATCTGCTCCCCAATGTGTTTTATTATGTTGTTCTTTGACAATTCCCGTTATCTGTTTGGCAGAAATTATAATTCTGCCATCACTCAAGTAGGCCCACCCTTTGGAGGGAACCTGCCCTGCTAACTTTTCTATTAATTCTTTATCAGCACTAGAGTATTCAATATTTTCTGGCTCATCTAAACTCTTACCTCTATTATCTGGAATTAACGTTAAAATCTTTTGCATTCTTTCTGCTGCCTGTTTAGCCTCATAATCAGCCAATCGGTTACCTCTTTCCTGGTCAGCGTTACCCTTCAGATGTCCTTGGCAGTGCATGACAGCGACTTTGGTTGGTAGTTGAATTGCCTCTAATAGGCAAAGTATTTCTTCTGCATGTTTGATTGGTTTCCCTTGTGCAGTCAGCAATCCTTGTTCCTTCCAAATGGCTCCATGAGCGTGGACAACCCCAAAGGCATATTTGGAATCTGTCCATATGTTTATCTTCTTCCCTTTTGCCAATTCTAGGACCCTAGTCAGGGCAATAATTTCAGCC
Source organism: Pluvialis apricaria (assembly GCA_017639485.1). Classification (NCBI taxonomy): domain Eukaryota; kingdom Metazoa; phylum Chordata; class Aves; order Charadriiformes; family Charadriidae; genus Pluvialis; species Pluvialis apricaria. Next base: position 24,700,410 of record CM030043.1, on the reverse strand, counting down.
TTCTGAGCTGATGTTCCAGCAGGTAAGGACTGGGATTCAATTACCTTATTTGCTGTTGTCACCGCATACCCGGCTTTTCGGATACCTTGTCGGACAAAGGTGTTTCTGTCTGTGAACCAGGAGTCCTGTGCATCTTCCAGGGTTCTTCTTTCAAATCTGGTCTGCTGGAGTACACAATCTCTATGGTTTCTAAGCAATCATGTGTCAACGGTTCAGATGTCACCCCACTGAGGAAGGAAGCTGGGTACGTAACATTAGTCACTTCAATATTAACATCATCTGGTTCAACCAGAATAGCCAGGTATTGTAAAAAACGGGACGGGGAAAGCTAGTGATTTCCTTTCTGTTCAAGTACGGCTGATACTGCGTGTGAAACTAGCACTGTGATCTTTTGGCCCAAGGTAAATTTCTGGGCTTCCTGAATGGTCAAGACCACAACCGCCACAGCTCATAGGTATCCTGGCCATCCTTTGTTCACTTCGTCAAGCTGTTTAGAAAAATAGGCCACAGCTCTTTTGTCGGGTCCAAGCCGTTGAGCTAGGACTCCCAGAGCTATACCTTGTTTTTCATGGGAAAACAGCCAGAAAGGTTTAGTAACCTCAGGTAGGTCCAGGGCTGGGGCCTTCATTAGTTCCATTTTAAGCATTTCAAATGCATTTTGAGCTTCTTTGGACCAGGTCAATTGAGTGGGATTGTTTCTCAAAAATTCATACAAAGGTTTTACTATCATTTCATAATTGTAAATCCATAATCGACACCAACCTGTCATTCCCCAAAAGGTCCTGAGTTCTTTTACCGTCTGAGGGAGGGGGGTCCTGCAGATGGCTTCTTTTCGTTCCATTCCTAATTCTCATTTTCCTCCAGATAGTTCATATCCAAGGTAGGTTATGTGTTGCTGCACCATCTGAGCTTTCTGTTGAGAAACTCGATACCCGTTTAGTCCCAAAAAATTCAACAAACCAATAGTCCATTGAATATAGTCAGGTTTTTGTTTCAGTTGCTATCAATAAGTCATCCACATACTGTAAAAGGGTTCCATCTCTGGAGGGAGGGTCCCATGTTTCAAGTTCTTGTGCTAATTGATTCCCAAAGATTGTCAGACTATTCTTAAAACCTTGGGGTAACACTGTCCAGGTGAGCTGGGTTTTCCTACCAGTGGTAGGACTTTCCCATTCAAATGCAAATAATTTTTTACTTTCTTTGGCTAAAAGCAAACAGAAAAATGCGTCTTTTAAATCTAATACTGTAAGCCACACTTGATTATTTCGCAATTTAGTAAGTAAAGTATAAGGATTGGCCACCACAGGGTGTAAATCCTTAACAATTTTATTTACTCCCCTTAAATCTTGTACTACTCGATAAGTCCCATCCAGCTTCTTCACCAGTAATATGGGGGTGTTATATTTTGATTCACATTCCACTAAGAGTCCATGCTGTAAAAAGTTGTTAATTGGGCCTTCTATCCCTTTTCGATCTTCTAATTTCAAGGGATATTGCCTTTGTCGTACTGGGCTTATTCCTTCCTTGAGTTCTACTACTATGGGAATGGCATTCTTTGCCCTCCCTGGGGTCCCCGCAGCCCATACTCCTGGATGTACCTGATTGATAATTTCTTCAATTTCGGGCACTAGTGCAGCAGAATTTCCAGGGTATATTAGGGCTAGACTTAAAATTTCAATTAATCGGTTTTCTTTTACCTTAAGTTCCATGGTTCCCTATTTAAAGATTATTTCTGCTTCCAATTGTTCCAGTAAATCCCAACCCAATAATGACCTGGGTGATTTTGGTAAATATAGAAATTGGTGCATTCCAATCCGCTTTCCTAATTTAAATTTGAGCGGCTTCAATAAGAATGACTTTTCCTGTTGGCCAGTGGCTCCTATTACATCCACAAAATCTTTACTTATAGGTATCAGTTCTTGATTCAAAACAGAGAAAGAAGCCCCTGTATCTACTAAGAATTCTATTTCTTTCTCTTGTCTCCCTGGCTTTATTTTAACCAGTGGATCTGCTAGGGTAGATGCCCCAGGTCCCCGTCAGTCAGCCTCTGCTTCAGCTATCAAGGCCTGTGGGATTTCCTTGCACTTTCAACATTCGTTTTTTCCAATGCTCTGTTTCTCAGCAAATTGCACATTGATTTCTTCCTAACCCTCCTCCTCTATTTCCAAAGGGCCTTCCCCTTCCTCGTCTTCTAAATCCTCCTCTACTTACCATTCCTCTCTGTTCCAAGGCTGCCACCGTAGCTGTTGCCATTACTTTCGTCAATTTTCCTCTATCTACATCCTCCCGATTGCTAAAAACTCTCCATGCCTCCTCAAGCAACTTCTCTAAGTCTCTTATTGTGGAGAGATTCTTAAATGAAAAAAGGCATGGTTTGGTTCTGGTGAGCAACCCAGGGTTTGAACTAAGCACCCAGAGTGAGGGAGAAAAGATCTAAGTAAACAAGAAAGGTGACATCACCGTACCCGGGAGAAAAGTTAAAGAGAGGCGCGTGAACAGAGGGTCTTAGCCAATCGGGTTGGGGGGCGTTGTATGTGAACAGGGGAGCTGGACCAATCATAGCGTTGTTGAATATGCATGCTTTGCTGCGAGTCTATATATACTCTGCTAAAATATGCTATAAAGGAGGACGATCATACTCACATTGACATCGTGTCGTTACTCCAGTTCCAATCCCACTCCGACATCTGGTAGCAGAGAATGTCAACTGTAACCCTTCAGCAGGACTGAGGTCTCCGAGACTGCGGTAAGCAGCTAGAGGAGGGGAGTGGGAAACACGGCTGGAAGGAGTGCTGCTCGGGAGCATAGACTAGGGCAGACACGGTTCGAGGTGGCCTCTTGCCTTCCAGGTTTAAAGAGGTGAAGTTGCTATCATGGAAGTTGAAGCAACAGCAACGCTGCTCGCAAGTATCCTCTCTAAGAGAGGGATTGAGGCAGCGCCTAAACAGCTGATTAAGCTGATTAAGTTGGGACAACGATGGGGGCATTTTAAAGATACGCATATGATGTTTTCCCCCATGGAAGGGCGATCTTTCGGTGATACAATGTGGGAAAAAACGATAACCAGGAACGAGAAAGAGGAGAAGGAGATAAAGGCTGTTTGCGAGTTCTGGTGCACGGTGTTATCTTTCAAGGCCATGAAGGCGGAGAGGGAGGTAGCCTGTGCCGCCGCTCAAATGCTGGGTCCGGAGAGCACGGAAACGAAACCTGGTGCGTGGGCACGGTTCTTCGGGCAGCCGGCGGTGAAAGGGATGACTGGAGTTACGTGTAAAACTGTTGCCGAGGTCCGCGCGGGCGCCGACCCTGCTCCGGCGACACAAAACGCGGAAGTGGCGCCTCACGAGACCCGAGAGGGGGTGCGGCCGCAGTCGCCGTCGCAGCCAGGAGGAGAAACCTGACGACCTGTGCCTTCGGCTCCTCCTCTGCCCCCCCTCCACTGACTCATCTGATCCTGCAACACCACCTGTTGACGACTGCCAGGATCAATCACACGAGAATACAGCGCGAAAATTCGCCTGCAAAAGACAGACTTAACGACTCAATTGAGGACATTGACAGACGTACAGACTTTACTAGGAGACATTCAATGGGTGTGCAACTGCTCTTGGAGTTGCCTATTTCTCTGTTAATTTGTAATACTGTTGAATCGCCGTATGCAGTTATTTGTCAGTGGCAAACAGGAGAGGGGGAAATTCTCCCCCGCCCCAGCTGTGCCACTGACAAATCATCAGGAGACATGTTTAAGATTTTAGAATGGGTCTTTTAGGAGTACAACCCAAGTCTAGCATTCAAACAAGACCAGAGGCAATAGGGGAGTTGATCAGGAAGGGCAGAACACGAATCAGAGATTAGCGGAACGGAACCCGATGATGTCAGTATTCCAGTGAATGGTGCCGATCTAGAATGGTGGTTGCGTAACTCAACTCCCATCCAAGAAGCATTAATAGGCTATAATGGTCGTATACATTCGCAACAACCAAAAGGGAAAATGTGGCAAGTATTAAAACGAAATCAGTGGATGACAAAAACGAAAGTCAGGCGAGAACCACTGGCTGATGGTCTCACAGTGTATACAGACGCTGGAAAGCGGCTTTGCTGTGCGGTGTGTGTCTGGCAGGATAAAGGACGATGGTGCCAGCACATACTGGAGGGGCAGCCACAAGACTCCCTTCAAACATTAGAACTTACTGCGGTAGTCTGGGCACTAACCAACTGGCTGACAGCCCCCTTAAATGTAGTAACAGACTCCGTGTATGTGGCTGGGGTAGTGCCGCGACTAGAAGATGCCCTCCTTAGGGAAACAACCAACCCAAGGTTGGGAAAATTATTTATCCAGCTGAGATCCACTTTGGGTCAACGAACTGCGTCTTGTTGTATCATCCATATTCGCAGTCATCAGTTGAATTTAGGTTTAGGACTGGGTAATCAAATTGTCGATAACCTGGTCAGTACAGTGCGACATTTACCTCCAATTGACAAATTTCAGCAAACCAGACAAAGTCATGACAACTTCCATCAAAATGCTAAAGGTTTAAAAAGGCAATTTGGATTAACTGAAAATGAAGCACGCTCTATTATACAAGCATGCCCTAGGTGTGGGAATCATGGACCAGGAGTGGGACTAGGGGTGAACCCGAAAGGGTTAAAGGCACTGGAAGTATGGCAAATGGATGTAACACACATTACAGAATTTGGCCGATTGAAATATGTACATGTTACAATTGATACTTTTTCAAAAATGATATGGGCTACAGCATTACCAGGGGAAAAAGCGCATCATGTATGCAAGCATTTACTTGCATGCTTTGCTGTGTTAGGAGTGCCCGAACAGATTAAAACAGACAACGGGCCTGCATATATTAGTCAAAAGGTGAGAACTTTTTTATTGAGATGGGGAATTAAGCACGTAACAGGAATACCCCACTCACCAACTGGGCAAGGCTTGGTTGAGCGAACCCATCAAGTGCGAAAAGATTATCTAAATAAGCAAAAGGGTGAAGACACAGATGCACAACAGCGATTACCCAGAGTATTGTTTACGCTAAATTACTTGTGTCTTATGGGCGATCAAGAGGCACCGCCAGTAGTGATACACCATCAAAACATTAAGCTGAATAGTACCACTACCCTACCTAAATTTATGGTACATTATAAAGACCCGACCACCGGAGCATGGGTGGGACCAGTGCCAGTCATTTTTAATGGTCAAGGGTACATGTGTGTGTCTACAGGAACAGGCCCAGTGTGGGTCCCGAGCAGAGCGATAAAACCAGCATTGGAAAGACGACGGACAGACCAAGACCAGGAGATGGCGCAACAGAATGGGCCCAAAGAATCTTAAGAGCTTGCTAATAAGTAGTTGCGTCCTTCTTTTGGATGCAGAAATTGCAGGGCTTGATCACCCCTGCAGTTTCAAAGGAATGTCTGGGTGGCTTTGGCAAATATGACCGGTCAAGATTCCATCTGCCTGTCCACAGCATCACCCAAGAATCCATTTTCCACCTGTCTAGTCGGTCTTCTGTCTGACCAACGGCCTTCCAACTTACAAACGCAATTCCTAGGTAATGGCTCTGCAACTCTTTCTGATAGCCGGGATGGATGGGCTGCATATCTGCCACCCCTCCATGCCGAGCTGCAAGAGCTAGAACTTGTAGGATCAGTCATGATAGATAGCTGTGTGTACTACACAAACAATTTTTGCCTTGTTTTTTTTTTGCACCAGGAGTAGCAGCAGCACACGCTTTAACCACGCTTAATAAATTAGGATATTGGGTTGCTAAACAATCTAATGCTACTGCATTGGCATTGAGTGGATTATTGTTAGACATAGATTCTGTTAGACACGCTACGCTCCAGAATAAGGCTGCCATAGATTTTTGTTATTAACGCATGTCATGGGTGTGAAGACTTTTGACAGGATGTGTTGTATGAACCTCTCAGACCACTCCAAATCAGTACACCAAAGCATCGGAGAATTGTATCAAGGAATACAAAAGCTGAGAAAAGATGATGAATGGGGATGGTTGAATCAAATACTATCAGGTTGGGGAATCAAAAGTTGGATAGCTATGATTGTGAAAACTAGCTTGCTTATATTGCTCATTGTAGTTGTTATAATCTCAGTTGTATTATGTATCTTCTCTTGTCTACAGCGCATGCTCATGAAAATTGTGCACCAAGCCTGGGTTGCTCAAAAAGAAGAAGGGGGAATTGTGGAGAGATTCTTAAATGAGAAAAGGCATGGTTTGGTTCTGTTGAGCAACCCAGGGTTTGAACTAAGCACCCAGACTGAGGGAGACAAGATCTAAGTAAACAAGAAAGGTGACATCACCCTGCCCGGGAGAAAAGTTAAACAGAGGCGCTTGGACAGAGGGTCTTAGCCAATCGGTTGGGGGGCGTTGTACGTGAACAGGGGAGCTGGACCAATCATAGCGTTGTTGAATATGCATGCTTTGCTGCGAGTCTATATATGCTCTGCTAAAATATGCAATAAAGGAGGACGATCATACTCACATTGAGATCGCGTCGTTACTCCGGTTCCAATCCCACTCCGACATCTTATATCTGGTTCTTTTAATTTCTGTAACGTCTTTCTTATATCTGTAGATGATTGCCCCAAAAATAGAGAGACAAGCTGTTGTCGTCCCACATCCGAGGAGGGATCTAAGGTAGTGTATTTTCTCATGGCATTTCTTAAGTGATCCAAATATTCAGTAGGGGGTCTCTCTCTGCTCCTGTTTGATGGCAAATAATGCCAACCAATTTACAGCTTTTGGAACTGCATTGTCTAATCCCAGTTTTATCCAATCTCCATATCTTCTTAACATTCTGTAATCACACCCATCATTGGGATCCCATTGTGGGTCAGTCAGGGGAACATGATCATCTACATGTCCCTGTAAAGCTCCTCCAGTAATTTGGGCCTGCACATGAGCTCGAGCGGTTTTTAACACTAACTGTTTTTCTGTTTCAGTCATCTCCCCCAAAATCAAATCTACATCTGACCAATCGGGATCTTGATTTCTGACTATCAACTCAAATTGCTGTGCCACTTTAGAGGAGTTGTCCCGATATCCCTTGGCTACTTCTTTCCAGGCATCCAAGTCGGCGGTAGAGAAGGGAACTTTTACTCTAGCCGGTCCTTCTGCCCCCATTACCTCCTGCAATGGGGCCAGGAGTTGTAGAGATTGCTTTGTTTTACTCCTGGTCCGTGTTGTAACCAGAGTAAAAGTATTTGCTGCTTCTTCCTCCTCCTCACTACTATTATCTGCTTCAGATAGTAATGACGGGTGTGGGGAGGGCAAATTAAGGGGTGGAGAATGTAATCCCGAATCATAGAATCATAGAATGGTTTAGGTTGGAAGGGACCTTGAAGATCCTGAGTTCCAACCCCCCGGCCATAGGCAGGGACACCTCCCACTAGACCAGGTTGCCCAAGGCCACGTCCAGCCTGGCCTTGAACACCTCCAGGGACAGGGCTTCAACAACCTCTCTGGGCAACCTGTTCCAGTGCCTTACCACCCTTAAAGTGAAAAACTTCTTCCTAATGATTAATCTAAACCTGTCCTCTTTCAGTTTAAAGCCATTCCCCGTCGTCCTATCACTGCATGCCCTAGTAAAAAGTCCTTCCCCAGCTCTCCTGTACGCCCCATTTAGGTACTGGAAAGCCGCAATAAGGTCTCCCCGGAGCCTTCTCTTCTCCAGGCTGAACAGCCCCAACTCTCTCAGCCTCTCCTCATAGGAGAGGTGCTCCAGCCCTCGGATCATCCTCGTGGCTCTCCTCTGGATATGCTCAAGCAGGTCCATGTCCTTCTTATGTTGGGGACTCCAGAGATGGATGCAGTACTCCAGGTGGGGTCTCACAAGAGCGGAGTAGAGGGGCAGAATCACCTCCTTTGATCTGCTGGCCACACATCTGATGCAGCCCAGGATACGGTTGGCCTTCTGGGCTGCGATCGCACATTGCTGGCTCATGTTGAGCTTCTCGTCAATCAGCACACCCAGGTCCTTCTCCTCAGGGCTGCTCTCCAGCCATTCCCCGCCGAGCCTGTATTTGTGCTTGGGATTGCCCTGACCCAGATGTAGGACCTTGCACTTGGCCTTGTTGTACTGCATGAGGTTGGCTTGGGCCCACCTCTCAAGCCTGTCCAGGTCCCTCTGGATGGCATCCCTCCCCTCCAGTGTGTCTACCTTGCCAAACAGCTTGGTATCATCAGCAAACTTGCTGAGGGTGCACTCTACTTCACTGTCCATGTCGCTTACAAAGATGTTGAATAGTACAGGTCCCAGTACCGACCCCTGAGGAACGCCACTCCTTACTGCTCTCCACTTGGACATCGAGCCGCTGACCGCAACTCTTTGAGTGCGACCGTCCAGCCAGTTCTTTATCCACCGAGTGGTCCATTTATCGAATCCATGTCTCTTCAATTTAGAGACCAGGATATCGTGTGGGACAGTGTCAAACGCTTTGCTCAAGTCCAGGTAGATGACATCAGTAGATCTTCCCTTGTCCACTGCCGCTGCAACCCCTTCGTAGAAGGCCACCAAATTTGTCAGGCATGACTTGCCCTTGGTGAAGCCATGTTGGCTCTCGCCAATCACCTCCTTGCTTTCTATGCGCCTCAGCAGAGTTTCCAGGAGGATCTGCTCCATGATCTTGCCAGGCACAGAGGTGAGACTGACTGGCCTGTAGTTCCCTGGGTCTTCTTTGTTTCCCTTTTTGAAAATAGGGGTTATGTTTCCCCTTTCCCAGTTGGCAGGAACCTCGCCAGACTGCCATGACTTCTCAAATATGATGAATAGTGGCTTGGCAACTTGATCTGCCAGTTCCCTCAGGAGCCGTGGATGAATCTCATCAGGTCCCATGGACTTGTGCACCTTCAGGTTCCTCAGGTGGTCTCTCACTTGATCTTCATCTACAGTGGGCAGTGCTCCATTTTCCCAATCCTCACCTTTGCATTCTGCATTATGGGCAGTGTGGTTGCTGTCCTTGTCTGTGAAGACTGAGGCAAAAAAGTCATTGAGAACCTCAGTTCTGTCTCTGTCCCAGGTAACCAGTTCTTGCGTTTCCTTCCGGAGAGGGCCTACATTTTCCCTAGTCTTTCTTTTCTCACTGACATACCTATAGAAGGATTTTTTGTTTGTCTTAATGTCCCTGGCCAGATTTAGTTCTAACTGGGCTTTAGCTTGCCTAACCTGCTCTCTAGCTGCTCAAACGATTCGTCTGTATTCCTCCCAGGCTACCCGCCCCTGTCTCCACTCCCTATAGGCCTCCTTTTTTCTTATGGTCATGTCCAGGAGCTCCTTATTCATCCATGCAGGCCTCCTGGCTTTTCCACCTGCCTTCTTTGTAGGGATGCATTGCTGCTGTGCTTGGAGGAGGTGGTCCTTGAATATTAACCAACTTTCTTGGACTCCTCTTCCTTCCAGCGCTTCATCCCACAGCACCATACCAAGCAGATTCTTCAAGAGGCCAAAGTCAGCTCTCCTGAAGTCCAGGGTCATCAGCCTGCTGCGCACCTTCCTCGCTGCCTTGAGGATTTCAAATTCAACCATTCCATGGTCACTACAGCCCAGGCTACCCTTGAGTTTGACCCTGTCAACCAGCCCTTCCTTGTTGGTAAGAACAAGGTCCAGCATGGCTCCTCTCCTCGTTGGCTCCTCAACCACTTGGAGAAGGAAGTTATCCTCAATGCAATCCAGGAACCTCCTGGATTGCCTGTGCCTGGCTGTGTTACCCTTCCAACTGATGTCAGGGTGGTTGAAGTCAGCCATGAGAACCAGGGTCTGTGAACATGATGCCACCCCTATCTGCCTATAGAGGACTTCATCCACTTAGTCTTGGTCAGGCAGCCTGTAGCATACCCCCACTGTAATGTCCCCTGCTCCCAATTTCCCTTTAACCCTGACCCATAGGCTCTCAGTTGGCTCTTTATCCTCCCCTAGGTTGAGCTCCATGCATTCCAGCTGCTCATCAACATATAAGGCAACCCCGCCTCCTCATTTCCCTTGCCTGTCTCTCCTGAAGAGCCTGTACCCTTTCATGCCGACACTCCAGTCATAGGAGTCATACCACCAAGTTTCTACGATGCTGATGAGATCGTAGCCTTGGAGGCGTGTACACATCTCTAGTTCCTCCTGTTTGTTCCCTATGCTCCACGCATTTGTGTAGAGGCACTTCATCTGTGTCTTCATTGAGGCCAATTTGGTTGGAGCAGCTGTAATTACTTTGTGCTGCTCTCCAGGCAGCATTCCTTTGCCCTGTATTAACAGTGCCTCCTCATTGGTTCCCATTGGTCCAGGAGCTCTTAGCTCATCTACACGAGACTTTGAGCATGCTGCAGTGTAGCCAGCACATCTTGGAGCTAATGGCTGCAGGCCCTCACCAGTACCCTGTTCCCCTTTCCTTGATGCAACATCCCTTGGCTGGTCACGGGCAACCCTGATAATACCCCCTTCCCCCATCGAATCTAGTTTAAAGCCCTGTTAACGAGCCCTGCCAATTTTTGGGCAAAAACCCTTCTCCCTCTTTGAGTGAGCCAGCCCCCATCTGATGCCAGCAGGCCTGATGCTGCATAGGTCATTCCATTGTTAAAAAACCCAAAGTTGTGGCGTTGACACCAGCCACGGAGCCACATATTAACAGATTGAGCTCGTCTGTTCCTTTCAATGTCATTGCCTGCAACAGGAAGTAAGGATGAAAAAATCACCTGTGCTCCAGATCCCCATAGTGACTGACCCAAGGCCCTGATATCCCTTTTAATCATCCTTGCACTCCGATCTGCACATTCATCACCCCCCACATGGAACAGGAGCAGTGGATAGTAGTCCGAGGGCTGCACCAGGCTAGGGAGTCTCTTAGTGATGTCAATAGACATCACTAATATAGAATAGATATAATTATATAATAATATAATCTAAAATAGAATAGATATTAGGAAGAAATTTTTCACTATGAAGGTGGTGAGGCACTGGAACAAATTGTCTGGGGAAGTTGTGGAGGCCCATCCCTGGAGGTGTTTGAGGCCAGGTTGGATGAGGCTTTAAGCAACCAGGTCTAGTGGAAGGTGTCCCTGCCCATGGCAGGGGGTTTGGATCTAGATGATCTTTAAGGTCCCTTCCAACCTAAACCATTCTATGATTCTATGTTGAACAGGATTCGACCCATTATATTGACCCCTGGGGTAACCTGCTAGTTTCTGGCCTCCAACTAGACTTTGTGCCACTGATCACCACCCTCTGGACCCAGCCATTCAGCCAGTTTTTAATCCACTTCACTCTCTGTTCATCCAGCCCATACTTCATCAGCTTCTCTATGACAATCTTATGGGAGACAGTGTTGAAAGCTGTCCTAGAGTCTAGGTAGACAATATTCATTGCTCTCCCCTCATCTACCAGGCCAGTCATTTCATAGTAGAAGTTTATCAAGTCAGTCAAACTGACTACTCCTGATGATTTCCTTGTCCTAGATGTGCCTGGAAATGGATGCCAGGATTAGCTGCTCCACTACCTTCCCAGGGATGGACAGGAGGCTGACTGGCCTGTACTTCTCCGGCTCCTCCTTCTTGCCCTTCATGAAGATAGGAAGGACATTTGCTTTCCTGCAGTCTTCGGGCACTTCTCCTAGTCACCATGATCGATCAAAGATTATTGAGAGTGGCCTTGCAATGACATCTGGCAGGTCCCTCAGCACTCGTGGGTGCATCCTATTGGGGCCCATGGACTTTTGTATGTCCAGTTTGCTTAAGTATTCCCTGACCTGATCCTCTTCCACCAAGGGTAAGTATTCCTTGCTCCAGCCTTTCCCCCTGGTCTCTGGGACCTGGGATTCCTGAAGGCTCGTATTGCTTGTAAACACTGAGGCAAAGAAGTGCCTTTTCCATGTCCTGAGTCACCAGGTCCCCTGCCTCGTTCAGCAGTTGGCTCATATTTTCCCTAGTCTTCCTTTTGTCACCTATGTACTTATAGAAGCCCTATTTTTTTTCTTTGACACCCCTGGGCAGATTCAGTACCAGGCAGGCTTTGGCTTTCCTGACTTCATCCCTGGATGCTCAGACAGTGTCTCTGTATTGCTCCCAGGTTACCTGTCCCTGCTTCCACCTTCTGTGTACTTCATTTTTGTGTTTGAGTGTTGCCAAGAACTCCTTGTTCATCCATGCAGGCCTCCTGGCATTTTTGCCTGACTTCCTACTTGTTGGGATGGACCACTCTTGAGCTTGGAGGAGGTGATCCTTGAATATTAGCCATCTTTCTTTTCCCAAGGTCTTCCTCAGATCCATCTTTATTTGGTCTGTGGTGTGTTGACCTTGGTCAGCTGCCAGACTCCTACCCAGTTGCTCTCTCACTTCCCCTCCTCAACAGGCCAAGGGGAGAAAATACGATAAAAAAAGCTCATGGGTTTAGATAAAGTCAGTGAGATCACTTGCCAATTACCGTCAAGGGCAAAACAGACTCGACTTCGGGAAAATTCATTTAATTTATTGCCAAATAAAAAAAGAGTAGATGGTGAGAAACAAATACGAGAACCAAAACACCTTCCTTCCACCCCACCTCCCTTTTCCCAGGACCAACTTCACTCCTTCATTCCCAACAACTCTACCTCCTCTCTACCACCCAAAGTGGTGCAGGTGGGATGGGGAATGGGGGTGTGTGTGATCAGTTCATAACACTTCATCTCTGCTGCTCCTTCCTCCTCACACTTTTCCTCTGCTCCAGCGTGGGGTCCCTTCCACGGGCTGCAGTCCTTCACAAACTGCTCTAGAGTGGGTCCTCTCCATGGGCTGCAGTTCTTCAGAAGACTGCTCCAGCATGGGTCCTCCACAGGCCACATTTTCTGTCAGGACAACCTTCTCCTGCGTGGACTTCTCTTCATGGGCTGCAGTTCCTGTCAGGAGCCTACTCCAGTGTGGATTCTCCACAGGCTGCAGCTTCCTTCCTTGTGGCTCTCCCCTGAGATGTCTGATGCTTCCACCCTGACAGAACTGCTAAGTAAGGAGATTGTGGTGCAGACCTCAGGTTGCAACGAGTGTCCAGACTTTCCTCTTGAGGCACAAGCAAGTACCTGTGAAAGATGCAAGCAGGTCGAGGATCTGTCATGGCTGAGCTACAGGAGACAGTGAGAAGACTGCACAGTATTAGAGGGGCTGAAGAAGAGATAGATGAGTGGTTTCACAACCAGTCTCTTATGGTTGACACTGCTCAGAACGAGAAACTGTGGACCTTGGTGACCCACAAAAGCAGGACTCTGCTTCACTCTCCACCCTCCTGCATAACAACCAGGACCAGATATGATGTCTCAACTGAGGACACCTATGAGCAAACTCTGCAGGGAGAAACCGTACCAGCAGCACACACTAGAAACTACAAAAAGAAACAATGAGTGCTTGTAGTGGGTGACTCTCTGCTAAGGGGCACCAAGGCACCCATTTGTCATCCCAACAGGGAATCATGTGAAGTTTGCTGTCTTCCAGGTGCTAAAAGTGTTGCATTAAAGGGCAAAGTAATTTGGCAGAAAATAAACCCCCTTGCATTCTAACACTCTTCACCAAGGTGGGAGGCTAGGTGCAGCTAGGTTTAAATTCTGAGTGATGCCCAATTCACCACTATCAGTCCAGTCATGTTTGATATATTAAACTGTTACGATTCTGGATAGACTAATAGCAGACTGCACCTTCAGTCTAGTCGTGCTCATGAACTAGCACGGCCACTCTTTGGTCGCATTCAATGAGAAACTAAAATGACTAGCTACTTAAACAGCGCAGTTTATTTTAGCAACAGATACATAAGTTCTTATGGATTGCCGGTGATAAATACACTGTCTGCAAAGCATGTGCAAATAAAAGTGTTGTTAGTTATACAAAACGCGCGACAAAGTTATAAACAATACAGCCTGGCTATAAATGTAGGAAAGAGACTCTCTAGAGAGATTTCTAAGTTTCTCGAGGAAGCACTTGGTATAGTCTAAGTCTTACCCAAAGGCGTCCCTATGCGGGGGAAGAAAGGCTCAGCCTGTTGGCTGGTCCCGGAAGTCGAAGGCAGTCTTTGACTGAGTCCTCCTTGACTTGTTCACGATGGTGTCTTCCCTGATATTCCCCCTTTCTTGGGCTATTTTTATACTATTTTTTACCTTCAAGGTGGAGTTTGAGTGACTTTAGTCATAAATACTTTTATTATGATTGGTGTAAAATTCTCTCGCTTCACATTTAAAGGTATAGTTTATCAAAAATTCAGGGCGCAGACTCAAGGAGGAGTGGTCGCACCTTGGAGGCGGGTAGCATTTGGGATGGAGGTGTGTTTAGGTATTATAACGACATTATAATGAGCAAAGTTCGCACAAAGGACAGCATTTTGTCAAAATTTGACAAACTGTTGGCTCAGGGTAGTAAGGATGCAGCTTATCAGTTCCATAGGACCATTTCGTTCCCATATCTGCTGTATTATCACAGGGCTTGGCTGTGGAATCTCCACCCCACTCCATTCCCGTGTTGCTTTGCAGCAATGTCTTTCCAGATGTCTGCTGGAAATACAATACTGTGGAGAGCAAACAGTCTAGGAGGTTCCTGGAGTGTGTGGAAGATAACTTCCTGGCACAGCTGGTGAGCGAGCCAACTAGGGAGGGCACCCTGCTGAACCTGTTGTTTGCAAAGAGAGGACTTGTGGGTGATGTGATGGTTGGAGGCCATCTTGGGCACAGAGATCATGCAGTGACAGAGTTTTCAGTTCTCAGAGAAATAAGCAGGGTAGCAGAACTGCTACTTTGGACTTCTGGAGGGCAGACTTGGGCCTGTTTAGGGGCCTGGTTGACAAAGTCCCTTGGGAGGCAGTCCTGAAGGATAAAGGAGTCCAGGAAGGCTGGACATTCAAGAAGGAAATCTTAAAGGTGTAGGAGCAGGCCATCCCTATGTGCTGAAAGATGAGCCGTCGGGGAAGAAGACCAGCCTGGCTGAACAGAGAGCTTTGGCTAGAACTCAGGGGAAAAAAGAGAGTTTATGACCTTTGGAAGGAGGGGCAGGCCACTCAGGAGGACTACAAGGATGTTGTGAATTTATGCAGGGAGAAAATTAGAAGGGCCAAAGCCCAACTTGAACTTAATCTGGCTACTGCTGTAAAAGACAATAAAAAATGTTTCTATAAATACATTAGCAACAAAAGGAGGGCTAAGGAGAATCTCCATCCTTTATTAGATGCGAGGGGGGAAACATAGTGACCAAGGATGAGGAAAAGGCTGAGGTACTTAATGCCGCCTTTGCCTCAGTTTTTAATAGTAAGACCAGTTGTTCTCAGAGTACCCAGCCCCCTGAGCTGGACAACAGGGATGGGGAGCAGAATGAAGCCCCCATAATCCAAGGGGAAATGGTTAGCGAGCTACTGCACCACTTAGATGCACGCAAGTCTATGGGGCCGAATGGGATCCACCCGAGGGTACTGAGGAAAACATAGTGACAAAGAATGGACAGTGCGGATATCTGCTCTGTTGTGGTCCTCTCCATGGGCAGGGAAATATCTTCTCCACCGTGGTCTCTTCCAGTATTTCTGTTATGACAAATGTAGGCACATGGATTTATTTCATGGGCTGCATTTTTTTGTTGATATGCACAGGGCTTCTCTGGAGAATTTACATCATCTTAATATTAACCAGCCAATTACTTGAGCCACCTCTCAGCATCTCCTGGTGCAAAAAAGCTCTTTAAAAGAATGGGTGGAGCCAGACAACACTCTGACTAGAACAAGAAGAAGAAAAAGAACAAGTCTGGCCAAAAGGTGCAAAAGAAAGAAAACACAGAGAAAGAGGTCCCTTTCTACTGCTAGAAAAGGATACATATTTTAAAAGGAATGGCTTTTGTTTATGGCTGCTCAGAAGAATGTACCAAATCCAAGCTGAATTTGTTTGACATGTCCCTGAAGCAGACCAACACTGAGAAAAGCCTGTTTATTTAGGTGCCTCCATTTTCTGCTACTGCATAGTCTGTACCTCTGGACTTTTTCATAGCATGGAATGGAGAAGATTATATAGATCTGAATAATACCCTGCCATACCTTTGCTGCAAGTTTGTAAAAGCTGATGAGTCCAACCTCAGTGCCAGTGAGGCCTTGTGAATTACCCACTAGCCTCTACTTCCAGCCAGCTGGATGTTAGGCTGGGGGACAAACTGATAATCCAGAGCAACAACTGCTACCCCTACCGCACCGTCACTGAGTTGCTTCTCAATTACAGCCATGACGTGCTGTCCACATACTTCTCCACAGGGCTGTTCTACAAAAACACAGCTTAGCAGCAGGAAGTGGTCCCACTGGACAGTGTTGATAATCAGGGATTTAGGCAACGCTCAGCTCTGATGGCCCAGAGTAGGAGGATTGAGCTATTGGTACCCCTCCATCTGTTTCTTCAAGACAAGCTTTTGTTGAACAGTGTGGATGTAAAAATTAAGTTGTTGTGCAGCAAAAACTGCTTTTGTTTGATGAGCTCCCTGGTGGTGGGAGCCTGCAAGCTGGTTATTACCTATGCCTTGCTGTTTGTGAAGAAAGTGCGGGTGGCACCTGCAGTGCGTTTGGGGTACAGTGAGGCACTAAATACTCAGTAGACCAGGTGGGCATGAAAGTATTCG
This sequence comes from Pluvialis apricaria, assembly GCA_017639485.1. Taxonomy (NCBI): domain Eukaryota; kingdom Metazoa; phylum Chordata; class Aves; order Charadriiformes; family Charadriidae; genus Pluvialis; species Pluvialis apricaria. Next base: position 24,683,806 of record CM030043.1, on the reverse strand, counting down.
GTATACTGGCTGGCAGACATGTCAGCAACCAGGAAAATTTGTGTCTGGGACAGCTTCCCAAACTTCTTGGTATTTGGTTTGTAGATAACAATGTGTCGTGGTTTGGGCTGGACTGGCCACTGAAAGGAACAACAGATGCTCTCCCCCACCTCTCTCTCCCAGGAGAGGAGGAAGAGAGAGAAAGAGACTTATGAGTTTAGAAGAAAACTAAACTACTTTAATGAAATATTAATAAAATAATAAAAAAGAAAATAATGAAATATATACAAGATATACAAAACTATATCAAGCTCCCACAATGACGATCGCATCACCAGCAGGCACAGGGAAAGTTTCAGACTGGACTCAGCAATGGATGGGAACTGGATTCCAGATCTGGATTCAGGAACCCACAGATCAGGATCAAAGGCAGAAGAACAGACAGAGTCCTCCTTGGACCCCAACCACTGAAGAAAGAGGGCTGACCCCTTTGATCCCTCAGCTTTTATAATGGGCATGAGGCAGATTTGATGGAATACCCCGTTGGTCAGTTTTGGGTCACCTGTCCTGTCCGCTCCTCCCCACAGGTAGGACCCCTTTACACTCTTCCGCTTCCGACCCTCCAATGGGGCAAATAACAAAGTTAGCTGGCCTTGGTTGTTATAGCAATAAGTATAAGCAGGAGCCTCTCTGCATACCATTCCTTGGTATTAACTATAAACATCAGACCTTATCTGTTAGAAACAGACACTGTCTTAAAAATATGCTGTTAATTTCAGAGAGTTCAGTTAGTTAGAAGAGGCTTAGCTGCAAAGTAAAATTACTGAACAGAAACTTGGTTCTGTTTTACCTCAAATCAGGACAGACGTTTTAGAAAATAACTTTTCCCACAGTTGCTAGGCCTTGTCAGAATAGCAGAGAAGATGTGCTTTGAGAGCATGCCCATGATCAAAAACTGCAGGGGAGGTTTTTAAAAAATTTTTAGTCAGTGCCCTTTTGTCCTAGACCATGTTCTGCATCTTCCAGATGGGCCTGATTTCTATTGTCCACTTCTGCTTATTCCTGACAATAAAGTACTACTCTAACATCGTTTTAGAGTTATCACTGTAGCTTGCCATTTACCCTCATGGGAAGCATAGAGCACATGAGACAGGTACGCCTTTACTTTGACCATCCTAAAGTAGTCTGTCAGGATGTCAAAATTCTCAGAAATAACTTCAGGGTGTCCAAGAGGGTATTGTTTTGTTTTGTTGATGAAAGGATAGAGGCTAGTAAAATCATAGTAATGTATCTTTTCATCAGGCTGCTTTGTCATACAGAAAAATGGCATTTGTCCTGCTGTCGAAAAGCACATCTCTGGGGACCAGTGGTGTGGGCAGTTTGGTCTTGGCTAAGAACTCTGCAAGCTCCCCATCTGATTTTGTCATAGAAACTCACTCATGCTCCCATATAGATCTGATGTTGACACCCAGTCTCTTTAGGTGGTCCATCTTTCATTGTGTTGTGCAATACAAATATTCAAATGTGGCCCCCGCCAGAGGGTTCCAGTCCTTTTCATAGCAACATTCAACACAACCATGGAGAAAGCACCCATTAAATTCAAAAGCTGTTGGCACCGCATCAATGACTGCATAGACACTCAAGAAGTAGGATCCTAATTGATATTCACCACCTTATAACACATGATGGATTCGAATATTCTCCTTTTTGAGCATGTACATAAACCATTGAATAGAGGGGGTTGAATAGCCCTTTTTATTCCAACGAAAGTTATCTGGAAGGAGGAGTGCTGCCATGTTCGTTTTAGGAACATAAACCAGTACATGGACATGCAAGTAGGGGGTCAATGTAGTATAGTGAAAGGGATCTATAAGCTTTCACCTTTTCACCACCTTCTTTCTCATAGAATGTGCGATGGGTCATCACCATAATCTCATTCCTGTATGATCTGCAAGCCACCCTCAAAATTTTTACATCTTGTTGGCAGTAATAACTCAGTTCTTTTGCAAGTCAGGTATCTTCTGATTAAGTGCGTGCCATGCCAAGAATTGCTTTTTCTTTTCAAGCATCATGCTGTCCACCCCATAATATTCCAATGGTGGAAGAGGACTCACGTAACTTTGATTTTCAGCAGTGTTGAAAACATTGGGGAAATAACCTTTGCAACACTCAATACCTATTGTGTGGGGAATGCTGTTTAGTTTCACGGGTAAAAAATGTAAAGAATCTATGAATGGTGTACTCATGCTGGGTATTTCTATGCACATGAGTTTACCACCTTGGGTCATTAACTGCACACACATTTTTTCCCCTTCAGAACCTGACTAACAACAAAGTAACCTTTGGCTGTACGCACTAGGAAAGCACAGACATAAAACTTTGTGTGCATACACAACCCAATAAAGTCCACGAGATATGTATCCCCTTTAAAGTTCCATTCTCCTTCAGTTTTCCTTTCCGCTCCTTCTTCTTCATCCCAAGGGGCATCTGGAGCTAACCCCATGGCAAAAATGTAGTTCGGGACGTGTTCTCGTTTCCTGCATACATTCCATGTCACAGATAATATAGCCCTGCCCTATTTCTGGATTTTTGATCATGGGGATGAAACACTGGTGCTGGTTTATGTTGTAGATCTGTTCGTAGCATGTTACACACTTCTAGCCTTTACATTTGTGTTGTTTTTCTACATAGGCTTTATACTTTTCACAGAAAATCATAGCCAAGCAGTTAATTTGTTTTTTAATAGCAACGGCCTTGTGCTTCTGGAAATATTCCCCAGACCTGCACAACAGGCTGCAGCTGGGGCACTTTATCCTTGTCCTCAGGTTAACTGCACAGTCATGAGAAAAGCAGAGCTGGCAATAATATTTACAGCTGAGGCCATGGTTACAGAATGTATGACAAAAGTTCCTCGACTCAAATACCTTCCTGACATCCTTAACATAATAATGTTCATTGTGTAAAAGGAGGAAGCAGGTCTTGGGATATCCAAGACTGTCATTTGGCTTAATAAATGTCAAAAATTTGCTCTACATCTCAAACAAATATTTCATAAGCTTCATGTAGTGGTACCTAATCTAAATTAACAAATCTGTATTTTACATATCACCTAGCCCTCAACCTCTGGATTGTCCATTCCCACTGCTGAACATGCTCCATGGAAGCCACGGTGTGGTCTGCCCCCTCCTCCACCACCCCTGCTACATTTGAGGGTGGGGATAAAGATGGGCTTTCAAATGCCCCCTCAGGATTTGGGAGTGCAGCAGGTGCTTCCCCTCCAAGGAAACATACTCATTGTGTTCAACAGCCTCTTGCTCTTGCAGAGGGCTGCAGTAACTGGGAAGTCCCTTCCAGGATGTCATCGTCTACCCTCCTGGGACACATTCACTGATGCATCAGTTTCAGAAAAGGAGATTGCATTTAAACTCCTGTGGTCCCTGTAACCCCTTGCTAACATGACAGTTGCAGAAAAGCAAAATTCATTTAGCTTTCCTAATTAGCACTCTCTAACTGTTTTTTCTGTTTTGCTAACCTGTAAGCCAAAACCTTAGAACTAACAGCTCCATCAGCCCTTTTATGACCAACATCCTGTCTGCTACTCCTCTGTGCCTGAAAATAATCATGGTCTTTCAGCTCTGCAACACCTCCATTGCTCTTACTGATCTGCTTGCTCTTTCTGCAGTAGCTGTCTTATGAGGAGCAGCTGAGGGAACTGGGGTTGTTTAGTCTGGAGAAAAGGAGGCTCAGGGGAGACCTTATTGCTCTCTACAACTACCTGAAAGGAGGTTGTAGAGACATGGGGGTCGGTGTCTTCTCCCAAATAACAAGTGATAGGACAAGAGGAAATGGCCTCAAGTTACGCCATGGGAGGTTTAGATTGGATATTAGGAAAAATTTCTTCACCAAAAGGGTTATCAAACATTGGAACAGGCTGCCCGGGGAAGTGGTTGAGTCACCATCCCTGGAGGTATTTAAAAGATGGGTAGATGTGGTGCTTAGGGACATGGTTTAGTGGTGGTTTTGGCAGTGTTAGGTTGATTGTTGGACTTGATGATCTTCAAAGTTCCTTCCAACCTAGATGATTCTATGATTCGATGATTCTATAAGGCTGCAGTCTCTGTCTCAAAGCCTAAGTCTTGCTTCTTTTGCAGTAATCATTGTCTAACAGGATAGCCTTGATTGCATGCTCAGTCTTCTGCCTCCTCTTTGCAGCATTGCCTAAGGATGAGGAAACACATAAATCACCAGACCACACCCCAGAATGGTTTTGCAGGTAGCTGTAAGATCCTCCACAACCATGGGAAATGGAGCTCCCCCACCATCACCCACCCTCTCTGTGTGACACTGAAATCCATGTTGCAATTCATAGGCCTGTTGGCTGGTTCTTCTGGTTCGCATGGTCTTTTTCGGGAATCCCTTCGGGTCTTTCTCTTATTGTCCCCATGTTCTTTTGAAGTTGGAATTTTCTTCTGCCTTTCCTTTGTCACGGACAATGTTGCTTGTGTCTTGCAGCTGTCACGAAAATTTTGCAACTGACCTGTGCCAACTGAGGAGAGAGGCTAGAACGCAAGGTATAGAATTACAAGAGTAATTGTTTTATTCATGTGCATAAGGGGTCCCATTCAAATTGGGGCACACCAAATGCAGTTTTACACATGGTTCTTATACCTTTCAAGCATTCAGATAACATGATTTGACGAATCACTACTTAAGAAACACATACTACTGTTTTTAAAAGCAACTATAGTTCTATGGCATCATCATCCATCTGCTTCTTTCTTGATCTAGATGTCACTGGAGTCAGTCTTGCTACAGTTACTTACCTATGATGACAGATAATGGGAGGGTTTCACAGAGGTGTTAGAGAAGCTAGGATGCTGGCGTTATCTCGGTAGTCCAGGGGTATCCTTTATTCTTCAGGGTGGGGCTGTCCTTCTCCTCCTTGCAATGAGCTGGGGTCCTTTAGTCATGCTTACTTATCCGTGACTATGCAGTATAATGTAAACTATATATATGTATATCTTAAGAAAGTTCATTCAATTCCATACTATGAAGACTAATTGGTACAATAGTTAGAGAATGAGATTTTCCTAACACAGCACCGTACAAAGTCCAAAAGCTGCCCCAGTAATACCACATGGTCATCCTGTTGTGCTGGGCTCAGATGCAAGGGCTTTTCAGTGCAGCTTACATGATTGGTCTCTTCTTTGCACATGACAGGGTTTACATGGCGGAACCCTTGGTGGGCCTCCTAGGAGGGGTCCATGGCTCTTGGGCATGTTCCAACTTGTCCGTGCCCCCCTTTTAGCCCGCTTCCACCCTCGTGAAGTGCCTTCCCCCACCTCAGACACATCAGGGCTTGTTCTGCAGTCTTGTAAAGTGGGCGGAGCACAACTTGCCTTTAACTTTTTAAAAAATTCCTTTCTATTCACATTTAAAATTAAATTATTCATTCCATTAGCTCTTATTAAAGAATGTTTTATCCATTTTATACCTATGCTTTTCATAGAATCATAGAATGGTTTAGGTTGGAAAGGACCTTGAAGATCATCGAGTTCCAACCCCCCTGCCATAGGCAGGGACACCTCCCACTAGACCAGGTTGCCCAAGGCCACGTCCAGCCTGGCCTTGAACACCTCCAGGGACGGGGCCTCAACAACCTCTCTGGGCAACCTGTTCCAGTGCCTTACCACCCTTAAAGTGAAAAACTTCTTCCTAATGTTTAATCTAAACCTGCCCTCTTCCAGTTTAAAGCCATTCCCCCTCGTCCTATCACTACATGTCCTAGTAAAAAGTCCTTCCCCAGCTCTCCTGTAGGCCCCCTTTAGGTACTGGAAGGCCACAATAAGATCTCCCCGGAGCCTTCTCTTCTCCAGGCTGAACAGCCCCAACTCTCACAGCCTCTTCTCATAGGAGAGGTGCTCCAGCCCTCGGATCATCCTCGTGGCTCTTCTCTGGACACGCTCAAGCAGGTCCATGTCCTTCTTCTGTTGGGGACTCCAGAACTGGATGCAGTACTCCAGGTGGGGTCTCACGAGAGCGGAGTAGAGGGGCAGAATCACCTCCCTTGACCTGCTGGTCACACTTCTTTTGATGCAGCCCAGGATGCGGTTGGCCTTCTGGGCTGCGATCGCACATTGCTGGCTCATGTTGAGCTTCTCGTCAATCAGCACACCCAGGTCCTTCTCCTCAGGGCTGCTCTCCAGCCATTCCCCGCTGAGCCTGTATTTGTGCTTGGGATTGCCCCGACCCAGGTGTAGGACCTTGCACTTGGCCTTGTTGAACTGCATGAGGTTGGCATGGCCCACCTCTCCAGCCTGTCCAGGTCTCTCTGGATGGCATCCCTCCCCTCCAGCCTGTCTACCTTGCCTCACAGCTTGGTATCATCAGCAAACTTGCTGAGGGTGCACTCTACGTCACTGTCCATGTCCCCAACAAAGATGTTGAACAGTACAGGTCCCAGTACCGACCCCTGAGGAACGCCTCTCGTCACTGGTCTCCACTTGGACATCAACTTGGACATTTTCATAGAATCATTTAGGTTCTAAAAGACCCTTAAGATCATTGAGTCCAACCATTAACCTAACACTACCAAGTCCACCACTAAACCATGTCCCTAAGCACCACGTCTACACATCTTTTAAATGATTCCAGGGATGGTGACTCCACCACTTCCCTGGGCAGCCTGTTCCTGGTGCTGGTGCTACTGGCAAGGTTTCGGGTTCTTTGATCACGGACTGATTTACAGAACACCAGGCTTGCTGGTTGCAGATGGGAAAAGCCTATCTCACAGGGGGAAAAGGGTTCTAGGACTAGAGTTAGCAGGGCTCATTGAGAGAGCTTTAAACTAGATTGGAAGGGGGGTGTGGATGTAACTGGGCTCACTAGAGAGGCGCCCGAGTATAGTAGCTTAGCACTTGTGGGGCAGGGTGCTAGTATTTTTGAGAATCGGAAGGCCCGCCACCCCTCTAGGGCAAAAACTACACACTCATTGGCTGTGGAGAGCTGGCTAGCCGAGCGAGGGCATATCAACATCGAAATGTTGACTCATTAGGGTCTCAAGAAATACCGGGAGCAGCCCCCGTGAGAACTAATAGATAACAAAGACAGTCTGCCCTTGTTTATTCCAACAAAAGCTAAGTAAGGAACTTGTGATTAAAAGAAATGAGAGTTATGTGCAGTGATAAGATGTGTATGCAAACATAGACCTTGAGATGCCTAACCAATAAGGAGCTTGGCTTTTGCAATATGTATGAGCTAATTAAGACTGTTATAAAAGGTGTAACCGTGCTTTAATAAACGAAGTTTGCTGATCCCTCATATTGAGTGACTGCTTCTTCCCTCCGTTCCGGTGAATGGCACGACAAATTGGCGCCCGAACAGGGACCCCGGCGACCCGATAGCGGAGTCCGGCCCGGCGACCCGATAGCGGAGTCCGGGAGCCACGGTCGGCGGAGAAGTTGAGTGCGGTCCTGTAAGCAGCGCAGGAGGCGAAAGGGATATCTTTCCCGCGCCCGGGAGCACCTAGAGAGGCTGTCCCGCCTGCCACGCGCCGCTGAAGTCTGCAAAGGCTGCAACAGCGCGCTGATAGAGGTATGAACAGACAAGCGGCGTATAATCTGCTCAAATGCTTCTTAGAGAAGCGGGGCACTGAAGACTTGAAAAAGGAACTTCCTGATCTGTTAGGCTGCTCGCAAGTATTCTCTCTAAGAGAGGGATTGAGACAGCACCGAAACAGCTGATTAAGCGGATTAAGTTGGGACAACGGTGGGGGCATTTTAAAGATACGCATATGTTGTTTTCCCCCATGGAGTGGCGATCTTTCGGTGATACAATGTGGGAAAAAACGATAACCGGGAGTGAGAAAGAGGAGAAGGGGATAAAGGCTGTTCGCGAGTTGTGGCGCACGGTGTTAGAGACTTTAAAGGCCATGAAAGTAGAGACAGAAGTAGCCTGTGCTGCCGCTCAAATGCTGGGTCCGGAGAGCACGGAAACGAAACCTGGTGCGTGGGCACGGTTCTTCGGGCAGCCGGCGGTGAAAGGGATGACTGGAATTACGTGTAAAACTGTTGCCGAGGTCCGCGCGGGCGCCGACCCTGCTCCGGCGACACCCGAGATGCCGGGGGTGCGGCTGCAGTCGCCATCGCAGCCAGGAGGAGAAACCTGACGACCTATGCCTTCGGCTCCTCCTCTGCCCCCCTCCCCCCCCCCACCCGCCGTCGCCGCCGCTCCGCGGTCGCCCATGCTGGGCCCGGCCTCGGCCCGCGCCGCCTCTCGGCCCGCCTCGCCGTAGTCCCGCCGCAGCAGCGTGAAGCCCTGCCGGCAGCACAGCAGCCACCACAGCCCGCCCGGGAACGGCATCGCCCCGCCGGCACCGGACGGGACACGACGGGACCGGAACGGGACGGGACCGGCCCGCCGCGCACCGGCCGCCGCCACCGGGACCGACCCCGCCGCCGCCCCCCCCCTCCCTCCCTTCGGCTCCTCCTCTGATACAGACAAACTGTTACGAACAGTGCTGCAACGTCTTGATGATGGTCTATTTCAGACGCGAAAATTCGCCCGCAAAAGACAGACTTAACGACTCAATTGAGGACATTGACAGACGTACAGACTTTACTAGGAGACATTCAATGGGTGTGCAACTGCTCTTGGAGTTGCCTATTTCTCTGTTAATTTGTAATACTGTTGAATCGTCGTATGCAGTTATTTGTCAGTGGCAAACAGGAAAGGGGGAAATTCTCCCCCGCCCCCCCGCCCCACCTGTGCCACTGACAAATCATCAGGTGACAAATCATCAGGAGACATGTTTAAGATTTTAGAATGGGTCTTTTTAAGAGTACAACCCAAGTCTAGCATTCAAACAAGACCGGAGGCAATAGGAGAGTTGATCAGGAAGGGCAGAACAAGAATCATAGAGATTAGTGGAACGGAACCTGATGATGTCAGTATTCCAGTGAATGGTGCCGATTTAGAATGGTGGTTGCGTAACTCAACTCCCATCCAAGAAGCATTAATAGGCTATAATGGTCATATACATTCGCAACAACCAAAAGAGAAAATGTGGCAAGTATTAAAACGAAATCAGTGGATGGAAAAAGCGCATCATGTATGCAAGCATTTACTTGCATGCTTTGCCGTGTTAGGAGTGCCCGAACAGATTAAAACAGACAACGGGCCTGCATACATTAGTCAAAAGGTAAGAACTTTTCTACTGAGATGGGGAATTAAGCACGCAACAGGAATACCCCACTCACCAACCGGGCAAGGCTTGGTCGAGCGAACCCATCAAGTGCGAAAAGATTATCTAAATAAGCAAAAGGGTGAAGACACAGATGCACAACAGCGATTACCCAGAGTATTGTTTACGCTAAATTACTTGTGTCTTATGGGCGATCAAGAGGAACCGCCAGTAGTGATACACCATCAAAACATTAAGCTGAATAGTACCACTACCCTACCTAAATTTATGGTACATTATAAAGACCCGACCACCGGAACATGGGTGGGACCAGTGCCAGTCATTTTTAATGGTCGAGGGTACATGTGTGTCTCTACAGGAACAGGCCCAGTGTGGGTCCCGAGCAGAGCGATAAAACCAGCATTGGAAAGACGACGGACAGACCAAGACCAGGAGATGGCGCAACAGAATGGGCCCAAAGAATCTTAAGAGCTTGCTAATAAGTAGTTGCGTCCTTCTTTTGGATGCAGAAACGGCAGGGCTTGATCACCCCTGCAGTTTCAAAGGAATGTCTGGGTGGCTTTGGCAAATATGACCGGTCAAGATTCCATCTGCCTATCCACAGCATCACCCGAGAATCCATTTTCCACCTGTCTAGTCGGTCTTCCGTCTGACCAATGGCCTTCCAACTTACAAACGCAATTCCCAGGTATTGGCTCTGCAACTCTTGCTGATAGCCGGGATGGATGGGCTGCATATCTGCCACCCCTCCATGCCGAGCCGCAAGAGCTAGAACTTGTAGGATCACTCATGATAGATAGCTGTGTGTACTACACAAACAATTTTTGCCTTGTTTTTTTTTGCACTAGGAGTAGCAGCAGCACACACTTTAACCACGCTTAATAAATTAGGATATTGGCTTGCTAAACAATCTAACGCTACACTCCAGAATAAGGCTGCCATAGATTTTTGTTATTAACGCATGTCATGGGTGTGAAGACTTTTGACAGGATGTGTTGTATGAACCTCTCAGACCACTCCAAATCAGTACACCAAAGCATCGGAGAATTGTATCAAGGAATACAAAAGCTGAGAAAAGATGATGAATGGGGATGGTTGAATCAAATACTATCAGGTTGGGGAATCAAAAGTTGGATAGCTATGATTGTGAAAACTAGCTTGCTTATATTGCTCATTGTAGTTGTTATAATCTCAGTTGTATTATGTATCTTCTCTTGTCTACAGCGCATGCTCATGAAAATTGTGCACCAAGCCTGGGTTGCTCAAAAAGAAGAAGGGGGAATTGTGGAGAGATTCTTAAATGAGAAAAGGCATGGTTTGGTTCTGGTGAGCAACCCAGGGTTTGAAATAAGCACCCAGAGTGAGGGAGAAAAGATCTAAGTAAACAAGAAAGGTGACATCACCCTGCCCGGGAGAAAAGTTAAACAGAGGCGCGTGAACAGAGGGTCTTAGCCAATCGGTTGAGGGGCGTTGTACGTGAACAGGGGAGCTGGACCAATCATAGCGTTGTTGAATATGCATGCTTTGCTGCGAGTCTATATATACTCTGCTAAAATATGCAATAAGGGAGGACGATCATACTCACATTGAGATCGCGTCGTTACTCCATCGCGGGTTATGAAATATAAGCCGCCTTAAGTGGACGCAAAACAACGTGAGCGAATGGCTTGATAACTATGACAAGTGGGACGATAGCCTCCCAATAGGGCCACCTCCGCAAGAAGTAGAACTGGTAGACTCGCTGAACGCTTCTTATTGTCTGTTTATAAATGTGAGCTCCGACCATTGTGCCGGGGAGCCATCTTCCCTACCATGTAGTGTCATAATACCCACACCCGTGTCCCCAATTGGAAATGAGTCCGACTGGGAACATTGGTGTAGCCACATCCTTAGAAACCGGTCTCATGCAGCCCCGGGCACATTATACCCACGACGACTCCCTGCTGGGCTTTTCCTCATCTATGGTAACCGGGCTTGGAATGGAATCCCCTCCGAGCCCGAAGGGGGCCCCTGTACAATTGGTCGTCTAAGTCTCGCTCTGCCGCATCATCATCCTAAAAAGAACAACCCCGTAAGATGGCGCAGAGAGGCGGCGCAGGTATTGGATAATACTTGCAACGACAATGTCAATCTTTGGAGTAAATGGGAGGTAGTTTTCGCTTCCTTTTTTGCTCCGGGCGTAGCGGCGGCCCGCGCACACCGAAATTTAGAGACACTTTCATGTTGGGTTGTCAAGCAAGCTAATTTAACTAGCAGGGTACTGTCTGTAATAGCAACAGAGTTAGACTCTGTGCAGCACGCTGTTTTGCAGAACCGCATGGCTATTGACTTTCTGCTTTTAGCTCACGGTCACGGGTGTGAAGATTTTGACGGGATGTGTTGCATGGATTTGGAAGATAACTCTAGCTCCATCCACAGGGAGATTAAGCAACTGATGGAACACTCACAGAAAATACAGAAAGACGTTGGATTTTTTTGGGCTAGAAGGCCTAACTAATTGGTTAGGCCTAGGAGGGTGGCTAAAGGGGCTAATTGAAAGCTTAGTATTGGTCTTAATAATAGTTATTGTAGGGCTTTTAATGCTTAGCTGTGCTTTGTCATGTATTAAGCGGCTTATAACACAAGTTACCAATAACGCTTGGCTGGCACAAAATACAAACGGGGGAATTGTGGAGAGCTGGCTAGCCGAGCGAGGGCATATCAACATCGAAATGTTGACTCATTAGGGTCTCAAGAAATACCGAGAGCAGCTCCTGTGAGAACTAATAGATAACAAGTCATCTGGACTTCAAGAAATACCGGGAGCAGCCCCCGTGAGAACTAATAGATAACAAAGACAGTCTGCCCTTGTTTATTCCAACAAAAGCTAAGTAAGGAACTTGTGATTAAAAGAAATGAGAGTTATGTGCAGTGATAAGATGTGTATGCAAACATAGACCTTGAGATGCCTAACCAATAAGGAGCTTGGCTTTTGCAATATGTATGAGCTAATTAAGACTGTTATAAAAGGTGTAACCGTGCTTTAATAAACGAAGTTTGCTGATCCCTCATATTGAGTGACTGCTTCTTCCCTCCGTTCCGGCGAATGGCACGACAATTGGCCTCTCTCAAATGCCTGTACACTAATGCGCGCAGCATGGGGAACAAACAAGAGCATGTTTTTGGTTTTTTTTCTTTTTCTGTGTTCACAGGAATCCTGAATGAACTGCACGTGAACAGATGAATTAAAAGACCATTGAAGATAAAGCGCAATTAGTGAATTGCACTCAAGATGCTGCTGAGTCATTGTACATTTAAATTGTGATCAAGTTGAATTAATGATGCGATGTTTCACCTTAATCCTAATACAACTTCCTTTGATTTGTAGCCAGACAGACCCAGAATGGCCATAGTCCCAAGCTTATGTTAAATACACTGCAAGTGTTGGAACACCACAACACAAAAAAGGCTTAAATCTCTCCACTCTAGTTATACATGGAAATGAAGTATATTCAAGAGAAAAGTGGAGTTGGAGTGATTCCCTTCGGATGACTAAACTCCAAGCCATTCCAGGGCAGAAAATACAAGTCAGCTGCTGAGTAACTAATGGGTCTACCTACCATAAGCCAACCGAAATTAAAACAATTTATGTTGACTCTTCCAGACCAACAGACTACAATACTGAGTGTTACAGAATAACTGAACCAAATTTAGATTGCTGGTACAATTTCACCTTTACCAAACCTGTAGTTGCATACTGCATTTGGGGCTACAGAGGCACAGAATTACTATTTGAATTTATGATTGATACAGCAACATCTGTGAAGGATAAAAAATCTCTGTCCCCACAAATTTCTGGAGATGTACCAACTTGGCCTTTTATTAGTCTAACTCCTTACATCTACAACACCGGCCCTTACATAATTAAAAATACAGGTCAACAACAAGTACTGTTTAATCCGTCATACTTGCTCAAGCGTGTGGAATTAGCAATGACAACTAATATCTCTGCAATTAAACCTACCTGTTCACCATTCCTGAGTACATCTTATGCAGGATGGTCAGCATGGTTACATGGACAGACTCTTATCTCTCCAAAACGATCAAAGAGAGATGTAACTGGTGTCTTGGGAACGGGACTGGGAGTCCTAAACAGCATAGATGCAGAGGTACCTGCCAACAAACTGGCTACAGTGACCAGTGACCTAAATGGATTAAAATATCCTTTGCGGTCTTCTCTTTCAGCTCTGGGAACTAGCCAATGGTTCCTATCAGATATGTTGCCTCAGTGGGGAGAGCTAAATGAGAAGGACCACCAGTCAATTACAGATGCACTTGGTGTGGCCCAAAATAATGTTTCTCTCACCCTTAGTTGTGTCCAAGCCCAGCTGTGGATGCAATCAATGACAGCTGCAATTATACGGGAAGGTGAGGAAGGTACCTTGCCCACTGAAATTCGAAAGATAATTTGGGATAATGTGGTTGAATTCGAAAAGAGGTTTCAATCTTGGTGGCATTTAGCTAATTTCACTTACGACCCCACTGACTGTACAGCCACAGCTTTTGTTTTGACCATACACAATGTTTCGGTATATACTATATACCCAATCATTGCGCTGGGAGTGAACCAACCTGGAACTATACTCTATCCCATAGAGCATAGAGTATAGGCCTAGCAAAATGGAAGTAAATGGCAAACTGTTGACGTTGACGCATGCATTGTGCGAGAACAACAAGGGTTTATCTGTGAAAGTAACACCATCAAAGCCCAAGACATCTGCCTCAATACAGAACAAAACATTTGTCATTTTGAAATACACCCCGATGAAAAACCTGAGACTACTTGCATATATTGGAAAAGGATGTGTTTGTATGAGAACCCCTTGTAACTCTATGTTCGTAGATGACATTAGTGTGGATACAAGTAATCACTCAAATATTTGTTTGTAACTTTACTGGAATTATGGGATGAATCTCACCTTGGTGAGAAAACTTACAGCATGATGACCTGAAGCAGTTGTTAAAGCAAGTTCAAGAAAATGGACGAAAAACTCTAATTACTGTCCATCACAAAGTAGAGGAAATACATCACGTGTTGGAAAGAGTAAAGAAAGACGGAGAACATGAATGGTGGGACACCTTCTTTGGATGGTAACCAACAGCTACAGAAATCATCAACAGAACACTTCACCCTGTTGTTGTCTTACTAACCCTCACTATCTTGTGTTTTATCTTGACAATCACACTGTATGTTAAACTTTGGATTATGATGAAACGCTTAACTCATCTGATATCCCCACAAGATGTGTATGTACTTGATAGTCCTCACCCTATTAACATACGTGATACCCCCACTTCCTTCAAAATATCGTGAAGCTTGAGTGACAGATAGTCACAGGGTGGATTATGTGGGATAAGTACTGGAGGTGACTTAGAAATTAAGTTATATTCACATTTTGAAGAAAAGTACAGCATGTATGAAACTTCCAGGGACAGAGTGCAGCTGGTGTGCAAAGGACATATTTCACAAAGGTTCCTGAGGCAACCTTAGATGTTAACGACATTGGGGGAGTCCGGTGCGCTAACTCTAAGGAAGAAGAGTGCAGAGGATGGAGCGGAGTGGAGACACCGCGGCCAAACTGTGATACAATGGGAACTTGAGGGTCAAATGGAACCCTTGGAGGTCTTATGGAATTGATAAGCTGCCTAATTGTTACCCTGAGCCAACGATCTGTCATTGTTTGACAAAATGCTATCCTCTGGGTGAACTTTGCTCATTATGTCATTATAATACCAAAACACACCTCCATCCCAAAAGCTACCTGCCTCCAAGGTGCGACCACTCCTCACGGAGTCTGCGCTCTGAATTTTTCGCAGTCTATACCTTTAAAAGCGAAGCGAGAGAATTTTACACCAATCATAACAAAAATATGTATGACTAGAGTCCCTCAGGCTCCACCTGAAAGGTAAAAAATAGTATAAAAATAGCTTCAGAGAGGAGGGATGTCAGGGAAGATACCAACGCAATCAGGGAAACACCATCGCTGACCACCCCTGACTCCTGGGATCAGTCGACGGGCTGAGCCTCTCTTCCCCCCCATAAGGACGCTTGTGGGTAAGATTCAAACACTTGGTTATACCAAGTGCTTCCCCGGGAAACTTAGAAATCTCTATAGGGTTGTTTTATAACTTAGCGCATTTGTAGCCAGGCTATATTACTAACATCTTTAGTATTCGCACGTGCTTTGCAGACAGTCACTATCACCAGCAATCCAAAAGAGTTTGTGCATCTGTTGCTTCAATAAACTACACTTTTCACCAATCTAGCCGTGAGAGTTTATAGTGAACGTGACCCAATTACTTAAGTGTGGCCGTGCTAGTTCATGGAATGCCGCTAGATCGAATTGTGTATGGTGTTATTAGTGCATCCGTAATCGTGATAGTTCAATATACATATTGAACGCGACCGGACTTTTAACACCGAATTGGGCATCACTCAGAATCTAAGCCTAGCTGTGCCCAGCCCCTCTGATATACTGGCTGGAACACAAGGGGGTTTATTTTCTGCCAAATTATTTTGCCCTTTAACGCAAAACCTCCAAGCTCAGGATCGGTGCATCCCGAAGAGCAAGAAATAGGGCAAGGGAAGAAGGAGACCTGCATGGCTGAGCAGGGAGCTTCTGAAAAAGCTCAAGTGGAAGAAGGGAGTTTACAGTATGTGGAAAAAGGGGCTGATGGCTTGGGATGAGTATAAGAATGCTGTCAGGGTATGAAAGGATGAAACGAGGAAAGCCAAGGCAGCTTTGGAATTGAACCTGGTGAGGGATGTCAAGACCAATAAAAAGGGTTTCTTTAAGTATATAGGAGACAAAAGGAAAACCAGGGAAAACGTGGGCCCGCTCTTGAACAAGACAGGTGCTGTGGTGACGGATGATGCAGAGAAGGTGGAGTTGCTGAATGC
The DNA here is from genome assembly GCA_017639485.1 of Pluvialis apricaria. Classification (NCBI taxonomy): domain Eukaryota; kingdom Metazoa; phylum Chordata; class Aves; order Charadriiformes; family Charadriidae; genus Pluvialis; species Pluvialis apricaria. The sequence goes on along the minus strand of CM030043.1, from coordinate 24,667,685 downwards.
CTTCTTTGCTTCTGTCTTCACTGCTCGGGCCAGCTCTCAGGAGTCCCAGACTTTGTGGGTAACAGAGAATGTCTGGAGGAAGCATGACTTTCCCCTGGTCAAAGAAGAGCAAGTTAGGGATCAGTTAAGGAAACTGTATACCCACAAGTCCATGGGGCCTGATGGGATGCACCCGCGAGTGCTGAGGGAGATGGCGGAAGTCATTGCTGGGCCACTCTTCATCATCTTTGAAAGGTCCTGGAGAACAGGAGAGGTGCCTGAGGACTGGAGGAAAGCCAATGTCACTCCAGTCTTCAAAAAGGGCAAGAAGAATGACCCGGGAAACTACAGGCCAGTCAGCCTCACCTCCATCCCTGGAAAGATGATGGATCATCTCATTCTGGCCATCATCTCCAAGCATCTGGAGGAAAAGAAGGTTCTCAGAAGTAGTCGACATGGATTCACCAAGGGGAAGTCATGTCTGACTAATCTGATAGCCTTCTATGATGGTGTGACTGGATTGGGGGATGAGGGAGGGCAGTGGATGTTGTCTACCTTGACTTCAGCAAGGCTTTTGACACCATCTCCCACATCATCCTCACAGGCAAGCTTAGGAAGTGTGGGTTAGATGAATGGACAGTGGGGTGGATTGAACAGTGGCTGACAGATAGAGCTCAGAGGGTTGTGGTTAGTGGTGCAGAGTCCAGTTGGAGGCCAGTAACAAGTGGTGTTCCCCAGGGGTCAGTACTGGGTCCGGTCCTGTTCAATATATTCATCAATGACCTGGATGAAGGGATGGAGTGTACCATGAGCAAGTTTGCTGATGATACAAAACTGGGAGGGGTGGCTGACACGCTGAAAGGCTGTGCCGCCATACAGCGTGACCTGGACAGGCTGGAGAGTTGGGCCGAGAGAAACCTGATGAAATTCAACAAGGGCAAGTGTAGGGTACTGCATCTGGGGAGGAATAACCCCATGCATCAGTACAGGTTGGGGGCTGACCTCCTGGAGAGCAGCTGTGTGGAAAGGGACCTGGGAGTCCTGGTGGACAACAGGATGACCATGAGGCAGCAATGTGCCCTGGTGGCCAAGAAGGCCAATGGCATCCTGGGATGCATCAAGAAGAGTGTGGCCAGCAGGTCGAGGGAGGTCATCCTCCCCCTCTACTCTGCCCCGCTGAGGCCGCATCTGGAGTACTGTGTCCAGTTCTGGGCTCCCCGGTTCAAGAAGGACAGGGAACTGCTGGGGAGGGTCCAGCAAAGGGCTACCAAGATGATTAGGGGATTGGAGCATCTTTCTTATGAGGAAAGGCTCAGGGACTTGGGTCTTTTCAGTCTAGAGAAAAGAAGACTGAGGGGGGATCTTATCAATACTTATAAATACTTAAGGGGAGGGTGCCAGGTATATGGGAACCGTCTTTTTTCAGTGGTGCCCAGTGATAGGACAAGAGGTAACGGGCACAAACTTGAGCATAGGAAGTTCCATCTTAACGTGAGGTGGAACTTCTTTCCTTTGAGGGTGGCAGAGCACTGGAACAGGCTGCCCAGAGAGGTTGTGGAGTCTCCCACGCTGGAGACATTCAAAACCCACCAGGATATTGTCTTGTGCAACCTGCTGTAGTTGTCCCTGCTGTGGCGGGGGAGTTGGACTAGATGATCTCCAGAGGTCCCTTCCAACCCTGACCATTCTGTGATTCTGTGACTCCGTGAAATCTAAAAAGAAAAGAAAAGAAAAGAAAAGAAAAGAGAAGAGAAGAGAAGAGAAGAGAAGAGAAGAGAAGAGAAGAGAAGAGAAGAGAAGAGAAGAGAAGAGAAGAGAAGAGAAGAGAAGGAAAGGAAAGAAAAGGAAAGGAAAGGAAAGAAAAGGAAAGAAAAGGAAAGGAAAGGAAAGAAAAGGAAAGAAAAGGAAAGAAAAGGAGAGAAAAGAAAAGAAAAGAAAAGTTGGAAGGGACCTAAAATTATCATCAAGTCCTACTGCATGACCACTTCAGGGCTGAACAAAAGTTAAAGCAAATTATTAAGGGCATTGTCCAAATGACTCTGAAACACTGACAGGCATGGGGCATTGATCGCGTCTCTAGGAAACCTGTTCCAGTGTTTGACCACCCTCTTGGTAAAGAAATGCTTCCTAATGTCCAGTCTGAAGCTCCCCGGCTCAGCTTTGAACCATTCCCATGTGTCCTATCACTGGATACCTGGGAGAAGAAATCAGCATCCCCCTCTCCACTTCCCTTCCTCAGGAAAATGTAGAGAGCAATGAGGTCACCCCTCAGCCTCCTTCTCTCCAAACTAGACAAACCCAAAGTCCTTAGCTGCTCCTCATAGGACATGCCTTCCAGGCCTTTCACCTTGCCTGGACACATTCAAATACGTTAACATCCTTCTTAAATTGTGGGGCCCAGAACTGCAAACAATACTCAAGGTGAGGCTGCACCAATGCTAAATACAGCGGGATAATCACCTCTTTGACTGGCTTGTTATACTGTGTTTGATGCACCCCAGGATGCAGTTTGCCCTCTTCTCTGCCAGGGCACACTGCTGACTCATATTGAGCCTGCTGTCAACCAGCACCCCCAAATCCCTTTCTGCAGGGCTGCTCTCCAGCTGCTCTTCTCCCAATTTATACTTGTGCCCGGCATTACTCCGTCCTAGGTGCAGAATCCAGCATTTCAACTTGTTAAATTTCATCCCATTAATCATAGCCTAACGCTCCAATCTATCTAGATCCCTCTGCAAGGCCTCCTGTCCCTCAAGAGAGTCAACAGCACCTCCCAGTTTGGTATCTTCAGCAAACTTGCTAATGGTGCATTCAACTCCTGCATCCAGATCATTGATAAATACATTGAACAGAACTGGCCCTAGAATTGAACCTAGAGGAACATTGCTGGTGACCAGTCACCAGCCAGATATAGCCCCATTCACTACAACCCTTTGAGCTCTGCCCTTCAGCCAGTTCTTCACCCAGCGCACTGTGAACCCACTCATCCCACAGTTGGGCAACTTGTCCAGAAGGATGCTGTGAGGAACAGTATCAAAAGCCTTTCTAAAATCCAGAGAAACTACATCTACCACCTTCCCTTCATCCAGTAGGCGGGTGACCTTACCGTAGAAGGAGATCAAATTAGTTAAACAGTTGACTGTGCCTGAGGATTGCATTATTCTTTAAATGCCTTTCAATAGCATCAAGTATGATCTTCCCCATAATTTTTCCAGGTAGTGAGGTTAGACTAACAGGTCTGTAGTTTCCTGGGTCTTCCCTCATGCCCTTCTTGCAAATTGGAATAACATTGGTGTATTGGGTTTGCATGGCAAGGTTTTGGTAGCAGGGAGGGCTACAGGAGTGGCTTCTGTGAGAAGATGCCAGAAGTTTCCCCTCTGTCCGATAGAGCCAATGCCAGCCAGCTCCAAGACGGATCCGACACTGGCCAAGGCTGAGCCAATCAGCGACAGTGGTAGTGCCTCTGTGATAACATATTTAAGAAAGGGTAAAAAACCTGCTGCGCAACAACAGCAGCCGGAGGAGAGGAGTGAGAATATGTGAGAGAAACAACTCTGCAAACACCAAGGTCAGTGAAGAAGGAGGGGGGGGGGATGTGCTCCAGGCGCTGGAGCAGAGATTCCCCTGCAGCCCATGGTGAAGACCATGGTGAGGCAGGCTGTCCCCCTGCAGCCCATGGAGGTTAATGGTGGAGCAGATATCCACCCTGCAGCCCATGGAGGACCCCATGCTGGAGCAGGTGGATACACTCGAAGCAAGCTGGAGCAGACTCCTGGCAGGACCTGTGAACCCATGGAGATAGGAACCCACCCTGGAGCAGGTTTGCTGGCAGGATTTGTGACCCCATGGAGATAGGAACCCACCCTGGAGCAGGTTTGCTGGCAGGACTTGTGACCCCATGGGGGACCCACACTGCAGAAATCTGTTCCTGAAGGAATGCACCCCGTGGAAAGGACCCACACTGGAGCAGTTTGTGAAGAACTGCAGCCCATGGGAAGGACTCACGTTGGAGAAGTTTGTGGAGCTCTGTCTTGTGGGAGGGACCCCACGCTGGAGCAGGGGAAGAGTGTGAGGAGTCCTCCCCCTGAGGAGGAAGGAGCAGCAGAGAAAAGGTGTGATGAACTGATGGAAACCCCCATTCCCTGTCCCCATGTGCCACTCAAGGGGAGGAGGTAGAGAAAATCAGGTGAACCTGCTCTGGCAGGGGGGTTGGACTAAATGATCTCCAGCGGTCCCTTCCAACCCTGACCATTCTGTGATTCTGTGATTCTGTCAAGTTGAGCCTGGGAAGAAGGGAGGGGTGGGGGGAAGGTGTTTTAAGATTTAGTTTTTATTTCTCATTACCCTACTCTGATTTGATTGGTAATAAATTAAACTAATTTCCTCAAGCTGAGTCCGGTTTGCCTGTACTGGTAATGGTAATCTCTCCCTGTCCTTATCTTGACCCACAAGCCTTTTGTTATATCTTCTCTCCCCTGTCCAGTTGAGGAGGGGAGTGATAGAGCAGCTTTGGTGGGCACCTGATGTCCTGTCAGGGTTAACCCATCGCCTTTGGCTAGCTTCCAGTCAGCAGGAACCTCCCCAGACTCCCAAGACCTTTGGTAGATGACCAAGAAGGGTCCTGCCATAACATGCACTAGCTCCTTCAGTCCTCTTGGATGATCCCATCAGGCCCCATGGACTTGTGAACATTCAGCTGATACAGCTGGTCCCTTACAATTTCAGTGTCTGCAAATGGAAAGTCACTGCTCCCGCAGTCATGGTCCTCCAACTCAGAGGACCAGGACGCCCAAGGTCTATCATTATTAAAGACTGAGGCAAAAAAAGCATTGAATGCCTCCACTTTTTCTTCATCCTTATTAGTCAGGTGAACATCTTCAACAAGTACTGATCCAATGTTTTCTTTAGACCTCTTCTTGCTATTATTGTACTTAAAGAAGCATTTCTTGTTTTCTGACACAACACTGACCAGTTTCAACTCCAGTTGTGCTTCAGCCTCTCATGTCTTCTCCATGCACATATGAACCACAGCTCTGTAATCTTCCTGCGAAGCCTGACCTCACTTTCAGAGATCATACCATTTCTATTTCTCTTGAGTTCCAAGAGGAGTTCTCTGTTCAGCCAAGCTGGTCTTCTGCCCTGCTTGCTTGGCTTTTGACACGAAAGGATTGCCTGCTCCTGTGCTTTTAAAAGATGGTTCTTAAAGACTGACCAGCACTTGTGGACTCCTAAGCCCTCAAAGGCAGATTCCCTGGGGACACTGCTAAGTAGCTCCCTGAATAGCTTTAAGTTTGCTGTCTTGAAATCCAAGGTAGCAACTCTGCTGACCTTTTTTCTCATTACACCAAAAATTTTAAACTCAACCACTTCATGATCCCTGTGGCCAAGACAGCCACCTACAATCACATCCCCCATGACTCTTTCTCTATTCACAAACAAGTCTAGGAAGGCACCTTTCCTAGTTGGCTCCCTGAATACTTGTGACAAGAAGTTATCTTACATAAATTTACATGACAAACAATGTAAGATAAAAAGCTATAAATGTAAAATGGAATTTTGAAAGAAAAAGCCTATTTTCTGAATGGAAGAATGTATTGATTTGGTCATACGGTTTCCAGTCTAGTGAATGGAGCTGTTCCCATGAATGGTTGGGACACAAAAGGCAAAGTCAGCGTTTTCAGTTTAAGCATGACTTTAATGGACACTGAGTTCTTCTCATGGACTGTAACCGACTCAGGTCAAATCTGCAATCTGATTCAAAGCAGCACTTCCTGCCACTAGTCTTATTGATCTGAAGGAGAATAATTTGAGCAGCAAAAATAAATGCAGGAGTTTTGCAGTTCAAGTCCTTTAACTGTATTTCTTTGTCCTGGTTTGAGGTAAAACAGAACCAATTTTCTGTTCAGTAATTTTACTTTGCAACTAAGCCTCTTCTAACTAACTGAAATTAACAGCATATTGTGCAGACAATGTTCGCTCCCAGAGTGATAAGACCTATGTATATATAGTTTATGCCAAGGAATGGTATGCAGAGAGGCTCTTGCTTATACTTATTGCTATAACAACCAAGGACAGCTAACTTTGTTATTTGCCCCATTGGAGGGTCGGAAGCGGAAAAGCATAGAGGGGTCACACCTGTGGGGAGGAGTGGACAGGACAGGTGACCCAGAACTGACCAACAGGGTATTCCATGCCATCTACCTCATGCTCAGTATAAAAGCTGAGGGAACAAAGGGTCAGCCCTCTTTCTTCAATGGCCAACATCCGAGGACGACTTTGTCTGTTAATCTGCCTTTGATCCCGATCTGTGCATTCCCATTTCGAGATCTGGAATCCAGTTCCTGTTCATCGCTGAGTCCAGTCTGGGACTTTCCCAGTGCCTGCCGGTGACATGATCATCATCCTGGGAGCTTGATATGGTTTTGTATATATTTCATTATTTCTTTTTTATTATCTTATTAATATTTCATTAAAGTAGTTTAGTTCCTTCTAAACTCCTAAGTCTCTTCCTCTCTCCCCCCTCTCCTTGGAGAGAGAGGTAGGGGAGAGCATCTGTTGTTTCGCCTCAGTGGCCAGTCCAGCCCAAACCATGACAGATTTATTGTTGCCCAACGTGGGTCTCAAGCAGGGCTTGAGTGGGGCTCTGATAGATTGCCTGAATTGTTAGAATTCCAGCTTGCTCAGAGATTAAAACAGACAGCTCACATCATGCCATTCTTAAGCAAAATGTTGTATCATGCCTTTAGAGAGTTTTGTTTAAAGTTAATTGATGCAACTCTGCTTAACCTGCTGAATGTGTGTCCTGGTTTGAGGTAAAACAGGACCAATTTTGTTCAGTAACTTCGCTTCTTAGCTGGGCCTCTTTACTGAAATTAACAGCATATTGTGCAGACAATGTTCACCCTCTCAGAGTGATAAGACCGATGTTTATAGCTGATGTCCAGACATAGTATGCAGGGAGGCTCTTGCTTATACTTATTGCTATAACACCCAAGACCAACCAACTGTGTTATTTGCCACATTGGAGGGTCGGAAGCGGAAAAGCGTAATGGGGTCCCACCTGCGGGGAGGTGCGGACAGGGCAGGTGACCCAAAACTGACCAACAGCGTATTCCATCCCATCTGCCTCATGCTCAGTATAAAAGCTGACGGAGCAAAGGGTCAGCCCTTCTTTTTGCCCTTCTTTTTCCCTTCTTCCTTCAATGGCCGACATCTGAGGAGGACTGTCTGTTCGTCTGCCTTTGGACCCGATCCTGAATCCAGATCCGGAATCCAGTTCCCGTCCGTCACCGAGTCCAGCCTGGGACTGCCCCAGTGCCAGCCGGTGTCGTGATTGTCATCCTGGGAGCTTGATACGGTTTTGTATATTTCTCATTATTTCCTTTTATTTTATTATTAATATTTCATTAAAGTAGTTTAGATCCTTCTAAACTCCTAAGTCTCTTTTTCCTCCTCTACCTCTCTCTTTGAAGAGGGGTAGAGGGGAGCATCTGTCGGTCCCATCTGGGGTCCCCTACGTCCCTGATTTGGCCTAAACCACGACAATGTGTTGCATGGTTTATTTGCTCTTTGTGTTTGTATGCGGTGGTTTAAACATGCTGTTTTGGTGTGGTCTGCAATTCAGATGTATAATATGATTACTTGGATAATGGTTCTACCTGCATATCTTGGGCATCACGTGATGGATTCTGTTATTAATTACACTCTCGGCCCCAGCCACCGCCCCCCCCCCCCCCCTCCCCGACCTGTAGGAGTAAAAGCAATGCCACTGCTACCTGTCCTGGCACCAGCCACCATCCCACCTGTAGTGGTACAAGCCCCTCCCCCGCCCGTACCGGCACAAGCTACTCCAGCCATCACTACTCCAGCTGCTCCAACAACGAGTACCGTTGCTACTCAACCTAAACGATGACACTCTTTTATGGATAAACTTCCAGAAAACGTAAAATAAAAATATATATTTGTATTTCATGTGACCATGAAAAGTAGAGGTTGAATTATCCCAAGACATGCTTTAGCTTTTTTTTTATGAGAAGTTTATAAGATTCATGATAAATTTACATAAGGGATGTAGGATAAAGCTAAGGATTGCTGGCTCTGTGGTACTTTGGTGGATGCTTAGCACAGTATCTTTGCATACCACAAGCTACACAGGGGTTTATGATACAAGTGACTTCTGTTAGAAGTGTTGCTACTTACAACACTGGTACCCGCAATAGTCCCTCGTCTTTTCCAAACATGGGGTAACTACCTGCTAGCTTGCAGCTGCTAACACATTTCCGGGAAGAGGTTTTGTCAAGACCCTCCCATTCTTAGACTCTATAGTTTTCTCTGTGTGTGTTGCATCTCTATGCATGTCGATGTCTTCCTACAATACGACAAGATCCATCAGTGAACAGAGCATACTGTTTCTCATTGTCTGAGAGTTCCTTATATGGTGGGGCTTCTTCAGCACAAGTCACCACCTCCTCTGGTGGCATTCTGAAGTCTTTGCCTTTGGGCCAATTTGTGATCACTTCTACAATTCCTGGACAATTTGGGTTTCCTATTGGAGCTCGCTGTGTGATTAAGGCAACCCACTTACTCCAGGTAGCATCGGTGGCATGATGAGTAGAAGGAACTTTACCCTTGAACATCCAGCCCAGTACTGGTAATCGGGGTGCCAGGAGGAGCTGTGCCTCAGTACCAATTACTTCTGAAGCAGCTCCAACTCCTTCATATGCTGCCAAGATTTCTTTCTCAGTTGGAGTATAGATGGCCTCGGAGCCTTTATACCCTCGACTCCAGAATCCTAGGGGTCGACCTCGAGTCTCCCCTGGTGCTTTCCAGGCTCCAGGTAGGCCTGTCCCTGGCTGTGATGTAGAGCACATTTTTAGTGTCCCGTTCTGTTTGGACTGGTCCAAGAGCTACTGCATGCACAATCTCTTGTTTAATTTGCTCAAAGGCTTGTCGTTGCTCAGGGCCCTGCATAAACTCATTTTTCTTTCGCGTCACTTCATAGAGAGGTTTCACAATCTGGCTATAACCTGGAATATGCATTCTCTAGAATCCCACAATGCCTAAGAAGGCTTGTGTTTCCTTTTTGTTAGTAGGTGGGGACATAGCTGTTATTTTGTAAATCACATCCATTGGGATCTGGCGATGCCCATTTTGCCACTTAATTTCCAAAAACTGGATGTCTCGTGTAGGTCCCTTGACCTTAACTCGAATACAAACGCGATTAGGGCACCGCCGCTCACCGACCGGACCCGGACCCGCACCGCCGCAGCCCGCGCTGAGCCGCGACTTCCTGACCCCTCCCCCCGGCCAGCTCCCCCCTACCGCCCGGGCATGGCTCACATGGTGTGGAATACCTGTGTCCCCTCCCATCCTTGGGGAAATTAACCCCATCCCTGCCGGAACCAGGACAACATCCCACTTTCTAAACCTTCCCCAGGTAAGACCAAAAGTGTAATTAGTAATTGCATCAATTACATGATGCCTGAGATATGCAGGTACAACCGTTATCCAAGTAATCATATTATACATCTGTATTGCAAACCACACCGGAATAGCATGTTTAAACCACCACATACAAACAAAAAGAGCAAATAAACCATGAAACACATTTGGCAGGTTAAGCAGAGTTGCATCAATTAGCTTCAAACAAAGCTCTCTAAAGACTGGACTTTACTGGACATGCAGCTGGTACTTCTACCTTCCCACACACTTGCCATGAGGTGGGGAGCCCAAATTTAGGAGGCAGCAGACGGATAATTTTCTTTCTGCTTCAGCTATAAATAGTCACAGTATATTTTATAAAGAATCATTATTATTGTTTCTTCCTATTGAATTTTGTTTCAAAGATAGCTTGCTTATCTGCTTTTCCTATCTTCCTCACACCTTCTTCAACTCTTTAGGACTTCAGCATGCATTTGACAGTGACTGGGAAGCTGGGAATGCCGGGTCCTGACTAACCGAGCTTTCAAGCTTTTAATAGAACATGAAACTTTTAACATTGTAGGCCAAAGAAACTGCAATGCCTCTGACATCACCTTAAATTGCTCAGAGTAGCAGCTGTGCCTGAACACTATAGCCCTCTTTGCCCTTGATCTTTAGAAGCTACAGAGTATCAGTATAAACATGATAACTACCTCTTTGTCTAAACAGAATGTGTAAGCCTCTACTTCTCATGAGATTGCAAGGCATTAGATAGTTTTAGGCTGCACCTTTATCTCGGGTACCGAGGCTGGGAAGGACACAAGAAGAGACAGCTGGCAGCTGGAAAAGGAGCCAAGAAGTTGGAGTAACCATCAAGGACGGAATGATAACGGGACATTCCAAGATGTTTGCAACATAAAGGCAACATCAAAAGGAACCAATAGAAGACAAAGACGGGTCGCATGGACAGCTCGTGCCCGGGGGAATTAGCCAATTAACATTTAGCTAGTTACGCAAACTAAACTGATCTGTCTATAAAATCGGGCTTGTAGCGGAAATAAATGTTCGACTGTGCATCGCATCGGTGTGTTCTGTCGTTCCGGTCCTGCATGACTCACAGATCTCGGCGACGGCGGCAATTGGTGACCCCGACGTGATTCGCCTACGTGCCGAAGAAAGCAGGGATACTGCCGGCCGGCGTTGAGGTAAGCCGGGCTGCCCGAGAGAGGCAGGAGCGGATCCGCCCCTTGGAAATTAAGGGACTGTGGCAGTATGGGGTCCGCCGTATCGGCGGGTGAAAAAGCAGCGGTACAAAGTTTGCTGCAAGTGGCAAAAAGGCTGGGAGAAGACCTCACTGCAGCCGAGATAGAGACATTGTTACTGTGGTGTCGGCGTCGTGGGCTTCTAAAAACCCCTAGCCAGCTATATGATATTGAAGTTTGGAAGAAGGTGGGCATGGAGTTATGGGAGTCGGTGCAAACGGGCAATAAGGACGCTAAACACTTAGCTCCCATATACCGGCGAGTCAAAACTATGGTGGCTACCCTGAGAGGGGAAGCAGCCATCGCATTGGCTGCCAGAGCCTCCCTCTCGGCAGAGACGAGCGGAGAGGAGGATTTAACTGCCTGGCCAGCGCAACGAAAGGAAGAAGGGCTTTGGGAAGAGGAAGACGAAATCAATCGCGTTCCCCTCGGACCATGTGTCCCTGCGGCTCCGCAGCCCGTGACTCCTGCGGCACCAGCAAACCCGGAGTATAAAAACACCACGGACCCGGTGTGCGACGAGCCCATGGAGTACGACAGTGCTGACAACACTTGCCCAGCGAGTGACCTGCGACAGATGCTGCAAGGACAGGAAGAGTTAATGCTGGGGCTACTAGAGGAAATGAAACGACTAGACCAAGGCTCGAAAAACGCCGTGGTGAAGGACGCTTATAAGCGAGCGCAACAATCCATAGTTACTGGAATTAAAACTTTGGAGCGGGCGGTGTTTGGGGATGTTTCTGATGGATTGGGGGGGAGTGAAAAGGTCGCGCTTAATGAAACGGAGGCGCCGAAAGCAAGGTCTGCTGAGGAGCCTTTGAGGGAGGCGGGGGTTTCTGAGCATAAGCAGCGTAACTGGATCCGCCGCATGTTGGAGGATGGGGAAATGTCTTTGCAGGATGCAGATGAGTACTTGCGGGGTGGTTTGGTAGTGGAGTGGGGGAGGAGGAAAAAGCGGCATGGAAACGGGGAATAGAGTGGCGGACTGCGGAATATCAGTCCAAAAACGCGGAGAGGGGGGAGGACGGGAACACCGGTTCGTTCGATGTACCACCCCCGCCTCCCTCCCCTCCAGCAAAGGACCCTGCTTTTAGTCCAGGAATGCGATGGAGGGGCATTATTGAGAATGCCCGAATAGAGGGGACAATGCTACCGTCGTCCCTACAAGCATGGCCAGTAATGGTCCAAGGAGAACAGCGGCAGTGGGCTCCATTTGATTGGAAGATTATCAGTAATTTGCAGCGGTCGGTACAGCAATATGGGTTGGATAATAAGGCCACTAGGCAGCTGCTATGGTCCTTCTTTAAGGGACAGGTGTTGTTGCCCATTGATATCAAAACTCTACTTGAATTGGTTTTATCACCCACGATGTATATGCTGTGGAGGGAGAAATGGAAGGACAAGTTGGAAGTTGCTATGCTAGACAATGTTAACCGGCTGCCGGGAGACCCACTGCGCTTTGCCACCTTGGACATGCTGACTGGCAGTGGGCAGTATGCAGATGGGGCCACGCAGGCGGCATTAGACCCCAGGGTGACGCAACAAACACAGGCGCTGGCCCTCGCCGCTTTGGAGGAGCTACCAAATTTAGGAACGCCGGTTCCCCCATACTCTCAGGTGAAGCAGGGCGTAGGGGAACCGTATATGCAGTTCATTGATCGGCTAAAGGCCTCTATAGATGCTGCGCCAACCCTTACCCCGGAGGCCAAAAAGGCAGTTTGTAAAGATCTTGCGTTACAAAATGCTAATTCCCAATGTCAGCAAATAATTGCTTCCTTGCCTGCGGGATCCAGTCTTACCCGCTATGTAGAAGCCTGTTCAAAGATACCGAGAATGCAGGAGGAAAAAGAACGGGCTCGTATTCATGCAAGTGCGCTAGCGGCGGCCTTGAGACCTGCCCTGCAGCAGGGAAGAAGGGATATGGGTCCTAAGTCCCGCACAGGTTGTTTTGCCTGTGGACAGGATGGACATTTCAAACGGAATTGTCCCAATCGTAAAAGAGTGGAAGCAGGCAGTAGAGATGGATTTGCAGGAACGTGCGATCGATGTGATAAATTTGGGCATAAAGCAAATGAATGCAGGTCACGGTTTAGAAGAGACGGCACTCCCCTGCCGGGAAACTCCCGGACCAGCGCCCAGATGGGGGGCGCGGGGACAGTGAAATACCCCAAAGTGATGGTTGCCTCAAACGGCTGCTTGCCGGGACACGAGGGTCAGCCGGAGTTGATCTGGCCGTGGGAATAGACGTTACTTTTGAGGACGATCAAGTAAAGGTTGTTCCCTCAGTGGAATCGGGGCCGCTGGGAAACAACCTTAGCGCCTTATTGATCGGCCGGTCCTCTGCCTCTTGTCAAGGTCTTTTTGTATTGCCTGGCGTCATTGACGCTGACTATATTGGTCCTATCAGAATAATGGTCAGAGCACTAGCACCCCCCATTACAATAAAAAGGGGGACAAAAATAGCTCAGCTAGTGCCATTCCGCGCGGCTGTGCCTATTGCTAGTAAGAAGGAACGTGGGAATCAGAGCTTTGGTTCCACGGGAGAAACTCAGATAGCCTTTGTGGAGTCAATTGAGAAAAGGCGACCAGAGCGTCGGGTAATCCTTAAGGGTCCAGATGGAGCTACAGCAGGCCCCATGCCTTTTTTGTTGGATACAGGGGCCGACGTAACAATTATAGGCCAGCGATTCTGGCCCACTCCATGGCCTGTTGAACCTCTCTCCGGGGCAATAATGGGAGTAGGGGGTGCAGTGCCCACTTTGAAAAGCCGAGCCATGATCCGATTTCAGGACACGGAGAGTGGGCTGGTGGCCTTAGTGCATCCGTTTGTCCTACCCGGGGATATTTGCTTATTGGGAAGAGATGTCCTGGGACAATGGGGCTGCACTCTACAGACGCCTTTTTAGTGGCGGCCATTGACACGAGCACGCCTCGACCGACCGTGAAGCTAACGTGGCTGACCTCAACCCCGGTCTGGGTGGATCAATGGCCGCTGCCAGAAGATAAGCTCGTACAGCTACAACATCTCGTCAGTGAACAGGTGCAACTTGGACACTTGGTCCCCTCTACGAGCCCGTGGAATACTCCAGTTTTTACCATCCAAAAGAAATCAGGGAAGTGGCGGTTATTGCAAGATCTAAGGGCCGTAAACGCAGTGCTACAAGAAATGGGTGCCTTACAACCAGGCTTGCCTTCACCAACCATGATACCCGCCGGTTGGCAGGTGGTGGTAATAGACTTAAAGGACTGTTTTTTTACCATACCTCTGCACAAAGACGACTGCGACAAGTTTGCCTTTACCATCCCGTCGCAAAATCGTATGGCCCCTGCTCAGAGGTACCAGTGGACGGTTTTACCACAGGGAATGAAAAATTCCCCGACAATTTGTCAATGGTACGTTGACCTGGCCTTACAGCCCTTTCGGCAAAAGCACCCTGAGTATTTGATATACCATTATATGGATGATATTCTAATGGCAAGGCCTCAAGGGATCACATCGGCGAGTATAGAAGAGTTAAAAACCCAGTTGGAACAGTGGGGCTTGGTTATCGCTCCAGAAAAAATCCAGCGCCAATGTCCCTGGCAATATTTAGGATTGAAGCTCACAGAAACTGTTATTCGCCCCCAGAAGTTACACATTCGAACGTCAATTAAAACATTGAATGATGTTCAAAAATTGGTCGGGGATATCCAGTGGGTGCGTACTTTGTGTGGCATTACGAACGAAGACATGCAGCCCTTGTTTGCGTTACTGCACAATGGCCGCAACCCCCAAGAGCCGCGACAATTAACAGACGATGCCAAAAGGGCGCTCAAAGTAATCGAGGAGAAGATTGGTCGGAATGTGGCTTCTCGACTTATCCCAGAGGCGCCAGTAAAGCTGTTTATCTGTGATCACGGAAGTGAACTAATAGGCCTGCTAGCCCAGTGGGTCACGAGTAAAAATAACCCGCTGAGCATATTGGAATGGATATTTAGCCCTAGTCATTACCCTCGGACAGTTACCACTCGACTGGAAGCCTACAGCCACATTATAAATAAAGGAAGGTTGCGAGCAATTACGCTTATGGGGCGACCACCATCTGAACTAATTCTGCCCATGTCCCTGGAACATGTGGAAATGGCATGCCAGTGTAGCGATGAATTCGCACTCCTGGTCTTGAGTCAGCCCTGGACTATAGATAACCATTACCCGTCTCACCCTATGTTTAAGTCCTGTCTAAATTTTACACCGAAACAGATAATCGCACAGCAGCCGCTTGATGCATTAACTGTATTCACTGATGCCAGCGGAAAGACAGGAAAATGTGGGTACGTGTGGCGTAATGCTGATGGACACTGGGAGTCACACATCATTCTCGCAACCGGCTCAGTGCAAGTATTGGAATTAGTGGCTATCGCAGAAGTCCTTCGCCGGTGGGACAATGAACCTCTCAACATTGTTTCAGATTCGTTGTATGCTGTCGGGCTGCTTCGTCGCTTACCCAACTCCTTTTTAGGAAGAATTATGAACCAGAAATTGTTTGAAATTGTATTCCAGCTTTGGAACCTTCTTGCTCAAAGGCAGGCGCCCCTCTTTGTGACCCATGTAAGGAGCCATCAGCTACTCCCTGGGGGTCTCGCGGAAGGGAATGCGCTTGCTGACCAACTCGTCGCCACGGCACAGTTACAGAAGGCTCGTCAGTCACATGGATTCTTCCATCAATCAGCAGCGGCTCTGCGCCGGCAATTCCAGCTTTCAAAGACTGATGCCCGAGCAATAGTCGCTGCCTGCCCCGACTGTGCACGAATTACCCCCTTACAGGAGGGGGGGGTTAACCCACGAGGCCTGACTCCCCGACAATTGTGGCAGACAGATGTGACTGAATTTGCGCCATTTGGACGGCTACGGTTTTTGCACGTTTCTGTGGATACTTGCTCCGCGGTGCTGTGGGCCACTGCCGCTACCTCCACATCCTCGAAAGCAATAATTCAACATTGGACCAGAGCGTTTGCCATTCTTGGCGTTCCTGATGTAATCAAAACAGACAATGGCCCCGCGTATCATGCGATGGCCGTAGCTCGATTTCTCACAGCATGGGGTGTAGAGCATACTTTTGGTATTCCCTATAACAGCACAGGACAAGCTATAGTCGAGCGAGCGCATCAAATATTAAAACGCCAGCTCACAATTTTAATGAAACAGGGGGAGAACGGAGGGTTAATAGGGAGTAAGTCGCCTCATGAAGTCTTAGATCTTACGCTTTTTGTGCTAAACTGGTTGAATGTTAGGGGCGGTCAGCGAGACCCTCCCATCCTGCGACATCATAAATGCCCCGAAGAGGGTCAATCTGGGGTGCAAGTGCAAGTATTCCATCCTCAAACCAGTACCTGGGAGGGTCCTTACGAATTGTTAACTTGGGGGCGGGGATATGCTTGTGTCTCTGCAGATGGGGAAAAGCCCAAGTGGGTTCTAGCGAAATGGGTAAAGCCGTTTATATCAAATGAACAGTCCGGAACAGCGGAGGCAACGCCGAGTCCAGCGCCTATTGATCCCACTCCTCAGGAGGATCCACCCAAGTAATGAAACCTTAGGAGCCCTTTAACCACCTGATCCCAGAACGATCTTGACACGCTTACAGCGCTCTGGGGTGTCAGAAACCGAACAACAGAAGTATAGCCGTGCCTGTAGGGTGCATGGCCTTGTGTGTCGATCGTGGATACGGGTAACGTGTGGGAAGCAACTAAAGCTTATCAGCAACGCCTTGCTAGGTGCTGCTCTCGCTACATTAGTGTCGCCATGTGGCGTAGTTGGGTAGTCCTGCTCTGTGCTCTTGCTACTATAGGGCTTGCCGCATTTACAGGGAATTCGTTTGTCGCGTTAGTACAGAAGGCTGTCAATGTGACCAAGTTAAAGTCATGTTGGGTTTGTGGGATGTCTGATCAGTTTAATAACCCGCTTCTAGGAATCCCGATTACGAATTGGAGTCAGTACAACCCATATTCCATGTTAAGCACGAGCTATCGATGCCGAAACCTGTCCAGTCCCATTGTGCACCATCCTTTCACGTTACAGCTATTGAATAATACTGTTGTTTTTATCAACTACACCCAAGGCAATCCTGCTGTATCGTGGAATGAAGCCACTGCTCCCTATTACGGAAAGTTTAATACTTCTGTAGGTAATTGGACTTCACTGAAGCTAAAATATGGAAAGTATGACCCAATCACAGCAGGGCCT
This sequence comes from Pluvialis apricaria, assembly GCA_017639485.1. NCBI lineage: Eukaryota > Metazoa > Chordata > Aves > Charadriiformes > Charadriidae > Pluvialis > Pluvialis apricaria. The sequence continues at coordinate 24,650,807 of CM030043.1, read as the reverse complement.
GCAAATAGTACCAAGGGTGAGAATGTGCAACAGTGGAGTGATTTCCTTTACGCCCGATGCGGTGTCAACCAGTCACTCCAGATTAATGCCACATGTGATTTACCAGCAGGTTTATGGTGGTTATGTGGTGATGGCTACGCCAAAAAAAAAAAAAAAAAAAAAAAAAAAAAAAAACAGCTCCCTGGGAACTGGACTGGGCACTGTACGTTGGGCATGTTAATGCCCAACCTACAAATATTCAACCACAGTGACCTGCGCGGTATTTTAAGAGGAGTTTGGGCTCAGACTCGCTATAAGAGGTATGCGAACCCCTTGGTTACCTATAGCACTGGTTTTCATAGTTTTGTACGGGCACTTTTCCCCTCGCTAGGTGTCCAGCAGTTAGAGCGTGCCATAGTCAATATCTCTGCTGAAATGGAGTTTATTGCTAATGCCACTGCAACAGCCATCACCGGATTACAAATTGAAGTTCAATCACTAAGAGAAACAGTTTGGCAGAACCGTGAGGCTCTGGATCTCCTCACTGCTCAAGCAGGAGGTGTCTGTACCCTTATTAACGCTTCTCGCTGTGCATTTGTCGACCAGTCAGGGATTGTTTTGTCTAGTGTGCAGAAAATATGGGAACATGCGCATGTCTTACATGCAGTATCCACAGACAATGCATCATGGCTGGACTCGCTGTTTAAGTCTTGGGGCATCACGAGCTGGCTTGCTTCGCTAGTTAAAACCGGCTTATTGATCTTACTAATCATTGTCATTATTTTGGTTTTTCTACCCTGCCTATTGCAATGCCTACAACAAATGATAGAACGACTAGTGAGGCGAGTCTTTTTTAATCAAACGCCATTGATTGCCGTAGTAGAACAACCGCTTACAGTTGTGCCATAAATGAATAAAAGAGGGGGAGATGCCGGGTCCTGACTAACCGAGCTTTCAAGCTTTTAATAGAACATGAAACTTTTAACATTGTAGGCCAAAGAAACTGCAATGCCTCTGACATCACCTTAAATTGCTCAGAGTAGCAGCTGTGCCTGAACACTATAGCCCTCTTTGCCCTTGATCTTTAGAAGCTACAGAGTATCAGTATAAACATGATAACTACCTCTTTGTCTAAACAGAATGTGTAAGCCTCTACTTCTCATGAGATTGCAAGGCATTAGATAGTTTTAGGCTGCACCTTTATCTCGGGTACCGAGGCTGGGAAGGACACAAGAAGAGACAGCTGGCAGCTGGAAAAGGAGCCAAGAAGTTGGAGTAACCATCAAGGACGGAATGATAACGGGACATTCCAAGATGTTTGCAACATAAAGGCAACATCAAAAGGAACCAATAGAAGACAAAGACGGGTCGTATGGACAGCTCGTGCCCGGGGAAATTAGCCAATTAACATTTAGCTAGTTGCGCAAACTAAACTGATCTGTCTATAAAATCGGGCTTGTAGCGAAAATAAATGTTCGACTGTGCATCGCATCGGTGTGTTCTGTCGTTCCGGTCCTGCATGACTCACAGATCTCGGCGACGGCGGCATGGGAAAATCACTTACAACAATTATAGAAATGGATCCGACGATGCAGTAACAAGTGGTGTCCCTCAGGGGTCAGTACTGGGTCCAGTCCTGTTCAATATATTCTTCAATGACCTGGATGAAGGGATGGAGTGTACCATCAGCAAGTTTGCTGATGATACAAAACTGGGAGGGGTGGCTGACATGCTGGAAGGCTGTGCCACCATACAGCGTGACCTGGACAGGCTGGAGAGTTGGGCAGAAAAAAACCTGATGAAATTCAACAAGGGCAAGTGTAGGGTACTGCATCTGGGGAGGAACAACCCCATGCATCAGTACAGGTTGGGGGCTGACCTCCTGGAGAGCAGCTGTGTGGAAAGGGACCTGGGAGTCCTGGTGGACAACAGGATGACCATGAGGCAGCAATGTGCCCTGGTGGCCAAGAAGGCCAATGGCATCCTGGGGTGCGTCAAGAAGAGTGTGGCCAGCAGGTCGAGGGAGGTCATCCTCCCCCTCTACTCTGTCCTGGTGAGGCCGCATCTGGAGTACTGTGTCCAGTTCTGGGCTCCCCGGTTCAAGAAGGACAGGGAACTGCTGGGGAGGGTCCAGCAAAGGGCTACCAAGATGATTAGGGGATTGGAGCATCTTTCTTATGAGGAAAGGCTGAGGGACTTGGGTCTTTTTAGTCTAGAGAAAAGAAGACTGAGGGAAGATCTTATCAATGCTTAGAAATACTTAAGGGGAGGGTGCCAGGTGGATGAGAGGAGTCTTTTTTCAGTGGTGCCCAGTGATAGGACTAGAGGTAACGGGCACAAACTGGAGCACAGGAAGTTCCATCTTAACATGAGGAGGAACTTCTTTCCTTTGAGGGTGGCAGAGCACTGGAACAGGCTGCCCAGAGAGGTTGTGGAGTCTCCCACACTGGAGACATTCAAAACCCGCCTGGACGCCATCCTGTGCAATGTGCTGTAGGTGTCCCTGCTGTGGCAGGGGGGTTGGACTTAGATGATCTCCAGACGTCCCTTCCAACCCTGACGATACTGTGATACTGTGCCCATGGGTAGCATGTCCACCTTGAAGAGTTTGCTGGACACCACTTGATGAAGCTAGCTCAGGTTTCATCACCACTGTGTTATCCTGAAAAACACTTATTGAACACTGTTAGTAGTATATAACAATTAACGTCATACAGCTCAGAACTGAGTGTTCTCACCAATGGTTAAATTCCCTTGAGGTACACATTGAACTTCTCCATTCTATAGCATCACCCACCAAGTACATCCAGGTCCTTGAGCAAAAACAGTCCCACGAATGGGTTTGCCTTTGCCTGAAGCAGGAAAAACCCAAAGTTTTCCCCAGCATATTCCTTTCATGCACCACAGGGATTTTGTCCCCTTCTACAGTATGTAAAAGGTCCGATTGAGCTGGACCAGCTCGATTGATGGATCCCCTAGTGTTAACTAACCAGGCAGCTTGTGCTAAATGCTTGTCCCAATTTTTAAAAATTCCAACCCCCATTGCTTTTAGGGTGGTTTTTAACAGCCCACTATATCACTCAATTTTCTCAGAAGCTGGTACATGATCGGGAATATAATATATCCCTTCAATGCCATGTTCCTTTGCCCAATTACTTATAAGATTGTTTTTAAAATGAGTCCCATTGTCTGACTCAATTCTTTCTGGAGTGCCATATCGCCACAAGACTTGCTTTTCAAGGCCTAGGATGGTATTCCGGGCAGTGGCATGGGGTACAGCATAGGTTTCCAACCATCCGGTGCTTGCTTCCACCATTATAAGCACATAGCGCTTATCCTGGCAGGTGTGATGTAGTCAATCTGCTAGGCATCCACATACTTAAAGGAAAAATAGCCACTTTTGCCAGGGAGCTAGATTCATTGGGGACCCAACTTAAATGCCTCTATGCAAATGCATGTAGCATGGGGAAAAAAAAAGAGGAGTTGGAGATGTGCGCACGCCTGCAAGACTATGATCTTGGCATCATGGAGACATGACTTGAGTGTTGAAATGGAAGAATACAGACTCTTCAGGAAGAACAGGCAGGGGAGATGAGGATGGGGTATTGCCCTCAATATCAATGACCAGCTGGAATGCATGGAGCTCTGCCTGAGGATGGATGAGAAGCTAACCAAGAGCTTATGGGTCAAGATTAAAGGGAGAGCAAGGCCAGGTGATGTAACAGTGGGGGTCTGCTACAGGCCACCTGACCAGGAAGACCGAGCGGATGAGGCCCACTATAGACAGATAGGAGCAGCCTCATGTTCACAAGCACTGGTTTTCATAGGATACTTCAACCACCTTGATATCTATTTGAAGGACAACACAGCAGAGCATAAGCAATCCAGGAGGCTCCTGGAATGCGTTGATGATAACTTCATTCTCCAAGGGATGCCATCCAGAGGGACCTGGATAGGCTTGAGAGGTGGGCCTGTGCAAACCTCATGAAGTTCAACAAGGCCAAGTGCAAGATCCTGCACCTGGGTCGGGGCAACCCCATGCACAAATACAAGCTGGGCAGAGAATGGATTGAGAGCAGCCCTGAGGAGAGGGACTTGGGGGTGTTGGTTTATGAGAAGCTCAACATGAGCTGGCAATGTGTGCTTGCAGTCCCGAAAGCCAGTCGCATCCTGGGCTGCATCAGAAGTGTGGCCAGTAGGTCGAGGGAGGTGATTCTGCCTCTCTACTCTACTCTCGTGAGACCCCACCTGGAGTACTGCGTCCAGCTCTGGAGTCCCCAACATAAGAAGGACATGGACCCATTAGAGCAGGTCCAGAGGAGGGCCACGAAGATGATCAGAGGGCTGGAGCACCTCTCCTATGAAGACAGGCTGAGAGAGTTGGGGTTGTTCAGCCTGGAGAAGAGGATTCTCCGGGCAGACCTTATAGCAGCTTTCCAGTGTATGAAGGGCACCTACAAGAAAGTTGGAGAGGGACTTTTTACAAGGGCATGTAGTGACAGGATGATGGGTAATAACGGCTTCAAACTGGAAGAGGGTAGATTTAGAATAGATATTAGGAAAAAATTCTTTACTCCGAGGGTGGTGAGACACTGGAACAGGCTGCCCAGGGAAGTTGTGGCGGCCCCATCCCTGGAGGTGTTTAAGGCCAGGCTGGATGAGGCTTTGAGCAACCTGGTCTAGGGGAAGGTGTCCCTGCCCATGGCAGGGGGGTTGGAACTAGATGATCTTTAAGGTCCCTTCCAACCTAAACCATTCTATGATTCTACTTATATTTTAACCATCGGTCCCCATACCACAAAGGTTTTAACCATTTAGCTTGCTTGATTTTGGCGCATGTTTTACAATCACGGATAACCTGCGTAATAGCATCCATGGTTAAATCCATCCCTTGGTCACGGTCCCATTTATATGTTGCATCCCTTCCTTGATGACCTGAAGTGTCATGGGCCCACTGAGCTAAGAATAGTTCACCTTTATGTTCCCAGTCCAAATCTGTCTGGAAAACCTTAGCAGCCTGATGCACTTGCTGATTATTTCGATGTTCCTCGGTGGCCTGACTCATGGGTACATAGGCATCTACATGACGTACCTTTACAACTAGGTTCCCTAGCCGGTCAGCAATATCTTGCCACAATTCAGCAGCCCAGATGGGTTTACCTCTGCGCTGCCAGTTGCTCTGCTTCCACCGCTTTAACCACCCCCACCGAGCATTTGCCACCATCCATGACTCAGTATAGAGATAGAGTATTGGCCACTTTTCTCGTTCAGCAACATCTAAAGCCAGCTGGATGGCTTTTACCTCTGCAAATTGACTCGATTCACCTTCTCCTTCAGCAGCTTCTGCGACTCATCGTGTAGGACTCCACACAGCAGCCTTCCACCTTCGATGTCTTCCTACAATACGACAAGATCCATCAGTGAACAGAGCATACTGTTTCTCATTGTCTGAGAGTTCCTTATATGGTGGGGCTTCTTCAGCACAAGTCACCACCTCCTCTGGTGGCATTCTGAAGTCTTTGCCTTTGGGCCAATTTGTGATCACTTCTACAATTCCTGGACAATTTGGGTTTCCTATTGGAGCTCGCTGTGTGATTAAGGCAACCCACTTACTCCAGGTAGCATCGGTGGCATGATGAGTAGAAGGAACTTTACCCTTGAACATCCAGCCCAGTACTGGTAATCGGGGGTGCCAGGAGGAGCTGTGCCTCAGTACCAATTACTTCTGAAGCAGCTCCAACTCCTTCATATGCTGCCAAGATTTCTTTCTCAGTTGGAGTATAGATGGCCTCGGAGCCTTTATACCCTCGACTCCAGAATCCTAGGGGTCGACCTCGAGTCTCCCCTGGTGCTTTCCAGGCTCCAGGTAGGCCTGTCCCTGGCTGTGATGTAGAGCACATTTTTAGTGTCCCGTTCTGTTTGGACTGGTCCAAGAGCTACTGCATGCACAATCTCTTGTTTAATTTGCTCAAAGGCTTGTCGTTGCTCAGGGCCCTGCATAAACTCATTTTTCTTTCGCGTCACTTCATAGAGAGGTTTCACAATCTGGCTATAACCTGGAATATGCATTCTCTAGAATCCCACAATGCCTAAGAAGGCTTGTGTTTCCTTTTTGTTAGTAGGTGGGGACATAGCTGTTATTTTGTAAATCACATCCATTGGGATCTGGCGATGCTCATTTTGCCACTTAATTTCCAAAAACTGGATGTCTCGTGTAGGTCCCTTGACCTTAACTCGAATACAAACGCGATTAGGGCACCGCCGCTCACCGACCGGACCCGGACCCGCACCGCCGCAGCCCGCGCTGAGCCGCGACTTCCTGACCCCTCCCCCCGGCCAGCTCCCCCCTACCGCCCGGGCATGGCTCACATGGTGTGGAATACCTGTGTCCCCTCCCATCCTTGGGGAAATTAACCCCATCCCTGCCGGAACCAGGACAACATCCCACTTTCTAAACCTTCCCCAGGTAAGACCAAAAGTGTAATTAGTAATTGCATCAATTACATGATGCCTGAGATATGCAGGTACAACCGTTATCCAAGTAATCATATTATACATCTGTATTGCAAACCACACCGGAATAGCATGTTTAAACCACCACATACAAACAAAAAGAGCAAATAAACCATGAAACACATTTGGCAGGTTAAGCAGAGTTGCATCAATTAGCTTCAAACAAAGCTCTCTAAAGACTGGACTTTACTGGACATGCAGCTGGTACTTCTACCTTCCCACACACTTGCCATGAGGTGGGGAGCCCAAATTTAGGAGGCAGCAGACGGATAATTTTCTTTCTGCTTCAGCTATAAATAGTCACAGTATATTTTATAAAGAATCATTATTATTGTTTCTTCCTATTGAATTTTGTTTCAAAGATAGCTTGCTTATCTGCTTTTCCTATCTTCCTCACACCTTCTTCAACTCTTTAGGACTTCAGCATGCATTTGACAGTGACTGGGAAGCTGGGAAAATCACTTACAACAATTATAGAAATGGATCCGACGATGCTGTTCTGGCTTACAAACTCTTGGTGCAAACAGGCAACCAAGCAAAGCCCATTGACATCAGCCAGGTACTGTATCAGAGTCCATACTGGTTTATACAGGAATGCACAATCCATTGTGAATTGGGGGAGATGCAAGGAGCATGCTATAGCCTCTTTTTTCATCTTGATGAATTGAAGTTCCTGAGTTCTACCTAATTGCGTAGCCTCTCTGACTTTGCTTGAGCTACATGTTAGCTGTAGAGTCTGGCCTGTGTTGAGAAGTATTTAAAATCAACAGCAGGAATGCCTGTCCTTGGTGATTATTGGCTGGCATGCGTTAAATGCTGTTCCTGTCTCATACACACTCTCAGTTTCCACTGCAGTTGGTGTGGAAGATGCTACTCTGCATCCATAGGTAGATGGAGCCTGGTCCTGTGCCACACATATAGCCAATGTTAGCCTTGTTCCTGATTTGAATTAGATTTGTTTATAGGGATGACCTTTGCTCAGCCTTCTGCTGTGGCTTTGAATCTAGCATTTGCAATTATTTTGTTAGTTCCTACCAATTTATTCAAAACACACATTTTAAAGAAAGATGTTTACGAATGATAGTGAATGGAAGGGGACTGAAATAACTATACGCTGTACAATATTATTATACTGTCATTACTAAATATAGATATACTGTAGTAGAACTGAGAATGACAGTTGGTTGAGCTGCCTAAATAAAATACATCTGAGCTTCTTTCATAAGGTTATCACAGCATATGACTGCATTTGCTGCTTTTTATTATCACATAGGTAGGTGGGACACCCTGGATTTGACTCCTTATGCCAAAATTCTATTTTATAGCTCATAAAAAAATAATTCTGCAGTAACCTAGCTTCTCCTCTCCTAGAATCATCATTGACTCTCTGTGCTTTCAGGTAGATAATAGTATCTCTAGTGAGCTTCTCAGCAGATCTGCTTACTTTATTTTTTTGCTGGCATTAAAGGTGACAGATTTACAGATTACATTGTTCAGTTATTATGGTGTGTAAAACACATTGCTTTATGGTAACATGCAGCATGCTGTCAGGTTTCAATGGTGCTTCAGCTATGAATTTAGCAAAGGTAGGGAAACAAAGCAAAAACCTTTAGTGAGATTTTGTGTAGTGAGATTTTGTTTAGCCGTGTGTACCACATAGGCTGCAGAACAAATGTGTTTGGGCTACAGCTGCTGATACAATTTCCTGTGCCTGGGGGGGAGAAAAGTGTAGTGCACCCACAAGGGCTGAGTGCTGTACTATGCAATTCCAAAGATAGCTTGAAGACATACAGTTGTTGCATACCCTGTGGATTAATTGAATCCAGATCCTTGGAATCTAGTTTTTGGGGAGGTTTTGCTTTTTTTTTTTTTAACTGCTGTCACTGTTGCTCTTCATTTCATTAAAAAGACCTGAAACTGGAGCCAAGCCAGAATTTTAAATAAACAAAGCAACCCCCAAAAAAACAGTAATACTTTTAATCCACAGAGTCTTCTGTCAGAGCTCTAGCTGTGCAGTATTTGGCTGCAGAACCCTAGAAATGTACCACTGCTATTTACCCCACAGATACATTTGCCAACAGAGACCCAAATAACACAGTGCACTGTTTTTTTTGGCACTGGGCATTTTCTGAAATACATAGGTCATAGGAGACAAGTGTTAGAAAAATTTATACAGATGGTGTTTTATTTTTATAACTCTCCTCCATTTACTGGGTGGCATGTTAACAATATTAATGTTAATATTGATGTTAACAAAAGAGGTTAACTGCACACAGGCATGTATAGGGACTCTTGCCGAGTATTTTTCCCCTTTCTTTAAAATATGTTTCTCCAATTTGGTTGATTTTCACCCTCAGCTACAGACAGTCTTTTGGAATTCGGATTTAATTGGTTCAGTCTATTCTGGAACCATCTGCTGATTTAGTAGTTATTATAAATATTATATAAATATTAGCTTATAAATAACCACTTTCCACTGTCACTGTAGTTATTTAGATTTTTCTTCATTGTCAAACTATAGTTTGCTGGTAAGTCACTTCAAATGAAAGTTCATGCTGTTTGTCTTTCCCCCCTCCTATATGTGTGTTGCATCTTTAGGCTTTTTGTCATAAGCTTTGCAGCAAGAGCCCTGAAAACAAAACTCATTCTGAATGGCTTCTAATCTTTCCATTTTGCAGTTGACTAAACAGCGCTTGGTGGATGCAGATGGAATCATTAACCCAAATGCTTTCTACGTCTACCTGACAGCCTGGGTTAGCAATGACCCTGTGGCCTATGCTGCCTCACAAGCCAACATCCGTCCTCACCGCCCAGAATGGGTCCATGACAAAGCAGACTATATGCCAGAAACAAGGCTGAGAAGTAAGTAGCATTTCATCTTAATGTCTTACAGTTTATATAGGTGCTCTCACTCCTTCCTTCAAGACCTAGTAACTCTATAGTTGGGTGACGCTGTATAGGGCTCAGAAGCATAAACAGAACGATATTTTGTGTTACTCTGTAGCTTCAAGAGACAAATGCAGTTGTGGAATCTAGCGTAATGTGACACCACTGGAGGGTTTTATCATGTTGAGAAATGAGTTTTATAAGAGTTTCTAGCAAAGCTTAAAAAATTATAATAAGCATTGCTTTTTAATGTCACTCGATAGTTCCGTATGTGAGAGAAACCTGGAGATTGCATGAAATTCCTGAATTTCATCACTGAGATTACATCATGTTTATCCTCAGTTTTTAATATGTAAGGAAATTTTATCAAGTTAGCTCATATGTATAAGCTACCAACATCGATATGGTACAAGAGCTATTTAGGGGAGCAGTCTGTGTGAGTGGGTGTTCTTCTGTCCCTTCCACTCTGTGCTGTTCACTGTTTTGCATCCTGAGCAGTAATGCTGGTTCGCCTTGCTTTGCTTCAGCTTTGAATTTATTGGGAGGATTGCTAGTTGTACACCAGTGGACAATGGGAGAGGACATGTGGTGGAGGACTGGCACTCTTGAAAATGTGCTTGGGTAACAAGCTAGCTGTGCTTCAGTGTATCTGAACCCTAGGGCAGGTATTCAGTAAAAGGTTGGTGAAGATTAAATACATACATTGAAATATATCTGCAGTTGTTAAATTATCTAGAATTGTTTGGGGACTTGATACAGGCTGTGTTTATCCCAAATATAGTAATCTCCTGTATTTAGTGTTTTTAAAGTGTCAGTTGTTCCAAAGATGCAACATTTAAATTAAATACCTTTAAGCATTTTGCTATAGAGAACAAGTGTCTTGTTAATCATGCTCTCTGTGTATCTTCTTCTTCCCAATCACTTTAAAACATTGCTATCCTTTTCCTAGTTCCAGCAGCTGAGCCCATAGAATATGCTCAGTTTCCTTTCTACCTCAATGGATTGCGTGAAACTTCTGACTTTGTGGAAGCTATCAAGAAAGTGAGAGCCATTTGTAATAACTATGCCGGCCTGGGGATTGCCAGCTACCCAAATGGTTACCCATTTCTATTTTGGGAGCAGTATATTTGGCTTCGTCACTGGCTCCTCTTATCCATTAGTGTGGTTTTGGCTTGCACATTTCTGGTCTGTGCCCTCTTCCTCCTGAACCCTTGGACATCTGGCATCATTGTAAGTTTATTATAAGGGTCTTTGTTGAAGTCAAATTCCTTTCAGCATAGCTCTTGCTGTAGTCAGGAAGGTTTTGTTTATGCCTGGGCCTCTAGTGGAGTATGTATATTGCATCATTCATTATATATTTATTCAACTTGAGGGGGTAGAGTTCATGCTAAAGGTACAAACCTTAATAACCTTAATCCTTTGGCCACCTTTTTGCAGCTTTAAAAGTTTCCTACAAGGATACGTGAACTTTTGCCCTTGTTCAGATGCACGTTAACACGAGAAATAAAGACACAGAGGAAAATTAGGAATGTTATTAAATATTAAAGTTATTTCTATTTAGTTTTTCCTTCCTCCTTTTTATCAGACAATGTTATTTTTCAAGGCAGTTGCTTGTGCCTGTAAATTTGCCCACTGATTTCTGAATGCAGTCTTTCTGGAAAGACTGAAATGGTTAGATTGTACAGTACACACTGAGAAAAGAGTTTAACTGGGCTATTGAGGAGAAAGAGTTATAAAATTATAAATTGAAGAGGATATTCCTCCATGCTTTCTGCAAGGCACCATAAGCCTTATAGTAAACATTCAAGATAAATGGGATGATGATGTTACTATGTTTAAATTCCATAAACTGTTGTATGGTTTATAAAATTTGTATGGTTTTATAAATGTTGTATGGTTTAGAAAAGTGTAAAACAGTTACTCATTTTTGTAATATACGTTTATATGGCAAGTATGTTAAAAGGTAAATGTTTAGTCTAGAATATTTTTCATAGCACTTAATCAAGCGATTTATGTTATTTTTCTTGATTCATTAGCTTTTAAAATCATTTATTATAGTGCATATTTTTTCCCTTGGAAAAGGGGTTTATTTTCAGAGTCTGCCATTGCTTTTACAAGTTTGTTACCAATAGAAAAGTGATGTTTGATCTGTTAACTGGTTCTTGGGATAATAATTTAAACTGACTCTTTAGAGGGTCATTGCCATTGAGCAAAATGAAACAAGAAAAAATGGCTTGTCTTTAGGGATAAGAGGAGGACTGATCTGAGGGATATATTTTATAGTCCCCCCATATTGTTTTGAAATAGCCTTCCTCTTTGTTTGTCTAGAGTATGAGAAGTTACTAACGGCTGTTTGAAATCATCTAGGTGGTGGTGCTGGCTCTGATGACTGTGGAGCTGTTTGGCATGATGGGTCTAATTGGAATAAAGCTGAGTGCAGTGCCTGTGGTTATCCTGGTTGCTTCTGTGGGCATTGGTGTGGAATTCACTGTTCATATTGCTTTGGTATGTAAAACTAGAAAGCATTTTCAAAGTATTTTAAAATAAAATGGTGACTTTTATGATTCCAAATCCTTACTTGGGCTCCTAAGTCAGTAACGTGATTCTCAGAAGAGTATCAGTCATAAATCTCACACAAAGTTTTGTGTGCCATTTGGATTGTCATGGTAGAGTACATCTGATCTGATGAAAAAGTTCCTAACTATTGAGTCAGTGTCCTAGAAGATAAGAGGGAATACATAACAGTATTTTAGTATTTAATAATGCTTTTTGAAGACTGTGATTAAGATCATGGGTAAACGTGGTATCTAGTTGCGTGAGCCATACAAATACATAGACAAAGCAGCGCTCTTAATATTCATTATTTTAGGCTACACTCTCCCAGTCATTATCTGCAGCCTTGCTGTTGTTGACTCTCAGTGCTATGTAGCCGTTTATGCCCTCTTGTATGTAGATTCTCTATCTTGTGGTAAAGAAACCTTTGAAGGGAGATATTCAAATTCATATAACGTCATTTAATCTCTCTGGACCACTAAAATTTGATTTGAATTCTTCATGTGAAAAATCTCCAACTTCTTTTCAAAACCCATCAGCTATTAATAATGGGCTCAAATGTGCAATCTGTAGGGAGAGAGTTTTCCAATGTAATAAAGAGAAGTAGAGAGGAAAAAAATGTTTGAATGCTTTATATAAACATTTTCAACATTTCCAAAGTTAGGTGTCCAAATCTAGAGTGCATCTAATCATCCATTAGTCAACCTGATGTACAGAAGTGCAGAGAAATGACAGTTCTCTTTCAAGGGAGCAGCTGTGGGTGATCGTTATGCAAAACTCATCCTGCTTTATTTGCTGACCAAGACTGAAATAAAGGGCTATCTTTCTGTGTTCACATTTGAAAGTGTCAGTGCTGATCTATGCAATGTTAAGGATAAGCTTAGACAAAGGCTTGATTTCTGTTTTCTGCCAATTAAGCAATTTTGATACTAAGTTGGAGTTCTTAGATATTTTCTTAGAAACTGGGGAATTTCAGAATTTAAATGTTTATATACTAAAAATAAAAAGCTGCCCATGTTTTAAAACATTTTCCATTTACCTGTTCTTAGTAGTGTTATATCTCAAGAACTCTCAACATTATACACAGAAAGGTCTCTTAATGCACTCAGCATAAATCATTTTCCTGTAAGACTATTCTAATCCATTTTTCAGAAGAACGTTATTTTAAAAATATCATTGTCTTCATGGATTTGAATCTTACTGTATTAAACAGTAAGAATTGTCGAGTCTGGTCAATATACTATCATCTCAGGAAAAAGATGTTTGTAGCCTACTATAATCTCTAGTATATTAGTACCATAGTAATCAAAAAAAGAAATGAAAGGAGGGGGCTGGAAAATGGGGCGAGAGATGGAGAGAAATTGGATGGAGATTTAATAGACCTTTTAGACTCAACAGGAGGACAGGTAGACTACTGAGAGGATCTGGTGACAGTGAAAAGGAGCTGAGAACTAAAGGGGATCCTAGCACACTGGAGATGGCCAAATATTGGGAACACAGAAACATAGAATCATAGACTCATAGGATGATTTTGATTGGATGGGACCTTTAAAGATCATCTAGTTCCAACCCTCTGTCATGGGCAGGGACATCTTCCGCTAGATCAGGTTGCTCAAAGCCCAGTCCAACCTGACTTTGAACACTTCCAATGATGGGGCATCCACAACTTCCCTGGGCGACCTGTTCCAGTGTCTCACCACCCTCAGCATAAAGCATTTCTTCCTTATATCCAATCCAAATCTACCCTCCTTCAGTTTAAAACCATTGCCCCTTGTCCCGTCACTACAGGCCTTGGTAAAAAGTCTCTCTCCATCTTTATTCTAAGCCCCTTTTATATATTGAAAGGCCGGAATAAAGTCTCCTCGGAGCCTTCTCTTTTCCAGGCTGAACAACCCCAACTCTCAGCCTTTCTTCATAGGAGAGGCGTTCCAGCCCTCTGACCATTTTCATGGTCCTCCTCTGGACCCGCTCCAACAGGTCCATGTCTTCCTTGTGCTGATGTCCCCAGAGCTGGACACAGTACTCCAGGTGAGGTCTCACGAGAACAGAGTAGAGGGGGAGAATCACCTCACGTGACCCACTGGCCACACTTCATTTTATGGAGACCAGGATATGATTGACTTTCGGGGCTGCAAGCTCACATTGCCAGTGCAAACCTAATTTTTCATCTACCGGTATCCTCGGGTCCTTCTCCACAGGGCTGCTCTAAATCAATTAATTCCCCAGTCTGTATTGATATTGGGGATTTCCTAATCCAGACTAAATTTAAGGCTACATTATAACTAACGATTTCAAGAACTCAGTCTTGGGTAAATTCCAGGAGGAGAAGGGGTAGGAGAAGAACTGAGGGCAAGTTTGCTACTAATGAATCACAGAATCACAGAATCACAGAATGGTCAGGGTTGGAAGGGACCTCTGGAGACCATCTAGTCCAACCCCCCTGCCACAGCAGGGACACCTACAGCAGGTTGCACGGGACGGCGTCCAGGCGGGTTTTGAATGTCTCCAGAGTGGGAGACTCCACAACCTCTCTGGGCAGCCTGTTCCAGTGCTCTGCCACCCTCAAAGGAAAGAAGTTCCTCCTCATGTTAAGATGGAACTTCCTATGCTCAAGTTTGTGCCCGTTACCTCTTGTCCTATCACTGGGCACCACTGAAAAAAGACTGTTCCCATCTACCTGGCACCCTCCCCTTAAGTATTTATAAGTATTGATTAGATCCCCCCTCAGTTGTCTTTTTTCTAGACTAAAAAGACCCAAGTCCCTCAGCCTTTCCTCATAAGAAAGATGCTCCAATCCCCTAATCATCTTAGTAGCTCTTTGCTGGACCCTCTCCAGCAGTTCCCTGTCCTTCTTGAACCGGGGAGCCCAGAACTGGACACAGTACTCCAGATGCGGCCTCAGCGGGGCAGAGTAGAGGGGGAGGATGACCTCCCTCGACCTGCTGGCCACACTCTTCTTCATGCATCCCAGGATGCCATTGGCCTTCTTGGCCACCAGGGCACATTGCTGGCTCATGGTCATCCTGTTGTCCACCAGGACTCCCAGGTCCCTTTCCACACAGCTGCTCTCCAGGAGGTCAGCCCCCAACCTGTACTGATGCATGGGGTTGTTCCTCCCCAGATGCAGGACCCTACACTTGCCCTTGTTGAACTTCATCAGGTTTTTCTCTGCCCAATTCTCCAGCCTGTCCAGGTCACGTTGTATGGCAGCACAGCCTTCCGGCGTGTCAGTCACCCCTCCCAGTTTTGTGTCATCAGCAAACTTGCTGATGGTACACTCTATCCCTTCATCCAGGTCATTGATGAATAGCTGATTGAACAAGACTGGACCCAGTACTGACCCCTGAGGGACACCACTAGTTACTGGTCTCCAACTAGACTCTGCACCACTAACCACAATCCTCTGAGCTCTATAGCCCTGCTGACATTAGTTGCCGCTCTAACAGGTCCACGTCTTTCTTGTGCTGGGGACTCTAAGCAGGGCTGCTCTAAATAAATTCATTCCCCAACCTGTATTGATATCGGGGGTTGCCCCGACCCAGGTGGAGGACCTTGCCCTTGGCCTTGTTGAACTTCATGAGGTTCACGTGGGCCCACTCCTCAAGCCTGTCAAGGTCCTTCTGGATGGCATCTCTTCCCTCAAGCGTTATCAGCTGCACCACTCAGCTTGGTGTCATCTGCAAACTTGCTGAGGGTGTACTCAGTCCCACTGTCTATGTCATTAATAAAGATATTGAACAGTACTGGTCCCAATACTGCTGCCGTCGCCGAGATCTGTGAGTCATGCAGGACCGGAACGACAGAATACACCGATGCGATGCACAGTCGAACATTTATTTCCGCTACAAGCCCGATTTTATAGACAGATCAGTTTAGTTTGCGCAACTAGCTAAATGTTAATTGGCTAATTCCCCCGGGCACGAGCTGTCCATGCGACCCGTCTTTGTCTTCTATTGGTTCCTTTTGATGTTGCCTTTATGTTGCAAACATCTTGGAATGTCCCGTTATCATTCCGTCCTTGATGGTTACTCCAACTTCTTGGCTCCTTTTCCAGCTGCCAGCTGTCTCTTCTTGTGTCCTTCCCAGCCTCGGTACCCGAGATAAAGGTGCAGCCTAAAACTATCTAATGCCTTGCAATCTCATGAGAAGTAGAGGCTTACACATTCTGTTTAGACAAAGAGGTAGTTATCATGTTTATACTGATACTCTGTAGCTTCTAAAGATCAAGGGCAAAGAGGGCTATAGTGTTCAGGCACAGCTGCTACTCTGAGCAATTTAAGGTGATGTCAGAGGCATTGCAGTTTCTTTGGCCTACAATGTTAAAAGTTTCATGTTCTATTAAAAGCTTGAAAGCTCGGTTAGTCAGGACCCGGCATCTCCCCCTCTTTTATTCATTTATGGCACAACTGTAAGCGGTTGTTCTACTACGGCAATCAATGGCGTTTGATTAAAAAAGACTCGCCTCACTAGTCGTTCTATCATTTGTTGTAGGCATTGCAATAGGCAGGGTAGAAAAACCAAAATAATGACAATGATTAGTAAGATCAATAAGCCGGTTTTAACTAGCGAAGCAAGCCAGCTCGTGATGCCCCAAGACTTAAACAGCGAGTCCAGCCATGATGCATTGTCTGTGGATACTGCATGTAAGACATGCGCATGTTCCCATATTTTCTGCACACTAGACAAAACAATCCCTGACTGGTCGACAAATGCACAGCGAGAAGCGTTAATAAGGGTACAGACACCTCCTGCTTGAGCAGTGAGGAGATCCAGAGCCTCACGGTTCTGCCAAACTGTTTCTCTTAGTGATTGAACTTCAATTTGTAATCCGGTGATGGCTGTTGCAGTGGCATTAGCAATAAACTCCATTTCAGCAGAGATATTGACTAGGGCACGCTCTAACTGCTGGACACCTAGCGAGGGGAAAAGTGCCCGTACAAAACTATGAAAACCAGTGCTATAGGTAACCAAGGGGTTCGCATACCTCTTATAGCGAGTCTGAGCCCAAACTCCTCTTAAAATACCGCGCAGGTCACTGTGGTTGAATATTTGTAGGTTGGGCATTAACATGCCCAACGTACAGTGCCCAGTCCAGTTCCCAGGGAGCTGGTTTTTTTTGTTTGTTTTTTTTTTTTTTTTTTTTTTTTTGGCGTAGCCATCACCACATAACCACCATAAACCTGCTGGTAAATCACATGTGGCATTAATCTGGAGTGACTGGTTGACACCGCATCGGGCGTAAAGGAAATCACTCCACTGTTGCACATTCTCACCCTTGGTACTATTTGCAGGCCCTGCTGTGATTGGGTCATACTTTCCATATTTTAGCTTCAGTGAAGTCCAATTACCTACAGAAGTATTAAACTTTCCGTAATAGGGAGCAGTGGCTTCATTCCACGATACAGCAGGATTGCCTTGGGTGTAGTTGATAAAAACAACAGTATTATTCAATAGCTGTAACGTGAAAGGATGGTGCACAATGGGACTGGACAGGTTTCGGCATCGATAGCTCGTGCTTAACATGGAATATGGGTTGTACTGACTCCAATTCGTAATCGGGATTCCTAGAAGCGGGTTATTAAACTGATCAGACATCCCACAAACCCAACATGACTTTAACTTGGTCACATTGACAGCCTTCTGTACTAACGCGACAAACGAATTCCCTGTAAATGCGGCAAGCCCTATAGTAGCAAGAGCACAGAGCAGGACTACCCAACTACGCCACATGGCGACACTAATGTAGCGAGAGCAGCACCTAGCAAGGCGTTGCTGATAAGCTTTAGTTGCTTCCCACACGTTACCCGTATCCACGATCGACACACAAGGCCATGCACCCTACAGGCACGGCTATACTTCTGTTGTTCGGTTTCTGACACCCCAGAGCGCTGTAAGCGTGTCAAGATCGTTCTGGGATCAGGTGGTTAAAGGGCTCCTAAGGTTTCATTACTTGGGTGGATCCTCCTGAGGAGTGGGATCAATAGGCGCTGGACTCGGCGTTGCCTCCGCTGTTCCGGACTGTTCATTTGATATAAACGGCTTTACCCATTTCGCTGGAACCCACTTGGGCTTTTCCCCATCTGCAGAGACACAAGCATATCCCCGCCCCCAAGTTAACAATTCGTAAGGACCCTCCCAGGTACTGGTTTGAGGATGGAATACTTGCACTTGCACCCCAGATTGACCCTCTTCGGGGCATTTATGATGTCGCAGGATGGGAGGGTCTCGCTGACCGCCCCTAACATTCAACCAGTTTAGCACAAAAAGCGTAAGATCTAAGACTTCATGAGGTGACTTACTCCCTATTAACCCTCCGTTCTCCCCCTGTTTCATTAAAATTGTGAGCTGGCGTTTTAATATTTGATGCGCTCGCTCGACTATAGCTTGTCCTGTGCTGTTATAGGGAATACCAAAAGTATGCTCTACACCCCATGCTGTGAGAAATCGAGCTACGGCCATCGCATGATACGCGGGGCCATTGTCTGTTTTGATTACATCAGGAACGCCAAGAATGGCAAACGCTCTGGTCCAATGTTGAATTATTGCTTTCGAGGATGTGGAGGTAGCGGCAGTGGCCCACAGCACCGCGGAGCAAGTATCCACAGAAACGTGCAAAAACCGTAGCCGTCCAAATGGCGCAAATTCAGTCACATCTGTCTGCCACAATTGTCGGGGAGTCAGGCCTCGTGGGTTAACCCCCCCCTCCTGTAAGGGGGTAATTCGTGCACAGTCGGGGCAGGCAGCGACTATTGCTCGGGCATCAGTCTTTGAAAGCTGGAATTGCCGGCGCAGAGCCGCTGCTGATTGATGGAAGAATCCATGTGACTGACGAGCCTTCTGTAACTGTGCCGTGGCGACGAGTTGGTCAGCAAGCGCATTCCCTTCCGCGAGACCCCCAGGGAGTAGCTGATGGCTCCTTACATGGGTCACAAAGAGGGGCGCCTGCCTTTGAGCAAGAAGGTTCCAAAGCTGGAATACAATTTCAAACAATTTCTGGTTCATAATTCTTCCTAAAAAGGAGTTGGGTAAGCGACGAAGCAGCCCGACAGCATACAACGAATCTGAAACAATGTTGAGAGGTTCATTGTCCCACCGGCGAAGGACTTCTGCGATAGCCACTAATTCCAATACTTGCACTGAGCCGGTTGCGAGAATGATGTGTGACTCCCAGTGTCCATCAGCATTACGCCACACGTACCCAGATTTTCCTGTCTTTCCGCTGGCATCAGTGAATACAGTTAATGCATCAAGCGGCTGCTGTGCGATTATCTGTTTCGGTGTAAAATTTAGACAGGACTTAAACATAGGGTGAGACGGGTAATGGTTATCTATAGTCCAGGGCTGACTCAAGACCAGGAGTGCGAATTCATCGCTACACTGGCATGCCATTTCCACATGTTCCAGGGACATGGGCAGAATTAGTTCAGATGGTGGTCGCCCCATAAGCGTAATTGCTCGCAACCTTCCTTTATTTATAATGTGGCTGTAGGCTTCCAGTCGAGTGGTAACTGTCCGAGGGTAATGACTAGGGCTAAATATCCATTCCAATATGCTCAGCGGGTTATTTTTACTCGTGACCCACTGGGCTAGCAGGCCTATTAGTTCACTTCCGTGATCACAGATAAACAGCTTTACTGGCGCCTCTGGGATAAGTCGAGAAGCCACATTCCGACCAATCTTCTCCTCGATTACTTTGAGCGCCCTTTTGGCATCGTCTGTTAATTGTCGCGGCTCTTGGGGGTTGCGGCCATTGTGCAGTAACGCAAACAAGGGCTGCATGTCTTCGTTCGTAATGCCACACAAAGTACGCACCCACTGGATATCCCCGACCAATTTTTGAACATCATTCAATGTTTTAATTGACGTTCGAATGTGTAACTTCTGGGGGCGAATAACAGTTTCTGTGAGCTTCAATCCTAAATATTGCCAGGGACATTGGCGCTGGATTTTTTCTGGAGCGATAACCAAGCCCCACTGTTCCAACTGGGTTTTTAACTCTTCTATACTCGCCGATGTGATCCCTTGAGGCCTTGCCATTAGAATATCATCCATATAATGGTATATCAAATACTCAGGGTGCTTTTGCCGAAAGGGCTGTAAGGCCAGGTCAACGTACCATTGACAAATTGTCGGGGAATTTTTCATTCCCTGTGGTAAAACCGTCCACTGGTACCTCTGAGCAGGGGCCATACGATTTTGCGACGGGATGGTAAAGGCAAACTTGTCGCAGTCGTCTTTGTGCAGAGGTATGGTAAAAAAACAGTCCTTTAAGTCTATTACCACCACCTGCCAACCGGCGGGTATCATGGTTGGTGAAGGCAAGCCTGGTTGTAAGGCACCCATTTCTTGTAGCACTGCGTTTACGGCCCTTAGATCTTGCAATAACCGCCACTTCCCTGATTTCTTTTGGATGGTAAAAACTGGAGTATTCCACGGGCTCGTAGAGGGGACCAAGTGTCCAAGTTGCACCTGTTCACTGACGAGATGTTGTAGCTGTACGAGCTTATCTTCTGGCAGCGGCCATTGATCCACCCAGACCGGGGTTGAGGTCAGCCACGTTAGCTTCAAGGTCGGTCGAGGCATGCTCGTGTCAATGGCCGCCACTAAAAAGGCGTCTGTAGAGTGCAGCCCCATTGTCCCAGGACATCTCTTCCCAATAAGCAAATATCCCCGGGTAGGACAAACGGATGCACTAAGGCCACCAGCCCACCCTCGTGTCCTGAAATCGGATCATGGCTCGGCTTTTCAAAGTGGGCACCGCACCCCCTACTCCCATTATTGCCCCGGAGAGAGGTTCAACAGGCCATGGAGTGGGCCAGAATCGCTGGCCTATAATTGTTACTTCGGCCCCTGTATCCAACAAAAAAGGCATGGGGCCTGCTGTAGCTCCATCTGGACCCTTAAGGATTACCCGACGCTCTGGTCGCCTTTTCTCAATTGACTCCACAAAGGCTATCTGAGTTTCTCCCGTGGAACCAAAGCTCTGATTCCCACGTTCCTTCTTACTAGCAATAGGCACAGCCGCGCGGAATGGCACTAGCTGAGCTATTTTTGTCCCCCTTTTTATTGTAATGGGGGGTGCTAGTGCTCTGACCATTATTCTGATAGGACCAGTATAGTCAGCGTCAATGACACCAGGCAATACAAAAAGACCTTGACAAGAGGCAGAGGACCGGCCAATCAATAAGGCGCTAAGGTTGTCTCCCAGCGGCCCCGATTCCACTGAGGGAACAACCTTTACTTGATCGTCCTCAAAAGTAACGTCTATTCCCACGGCCAGATCAACTCCGGCTGACCCTCGTGTCCCGGCAAGCAGCCGTTTGAGGCAACCATCACTTTGGGGTATTTCGCTGTCCCCGCGCCCCCCATCTGGGCGCTGGTCTGGGAGTTTCCCGGCAGGGGAGTGCCGTCTCTTCTAAACCGTGACCTGCATTCATTTGCTTTATGCCCAAATTTATCACATCGATCGCACGTTCCTGCAAATCCATCTCTACTGCCTGCTTCCACTCTTTTACGATTGGGACAATTCCGTTTGAAATGTCCATCCTGTCCACAGGCAAAACAACCTGTGCGGGACTTAGGACCCATATCCCTTCTTCCCTGCTGCAGGGCAGGTCTCAAGGCCGCCGCTAGCGCACTTGCATGAATACGAGCCCGTTCTTTTTCCTCCTGCATTCTCGGTATCTTTGAACAGGCTTCTACATAGCGGGTAAGACTGGATCCCGCAGGCAAGGAAGCAATTATTTGCTGACATTGGGAATTAGCATTTTGTAACGCAAGATCTTTACAAACTGCCTTTTTGGCCTCCGGGGTAAGGGTTGGCGCAGCATCTATAGAGGCCTTTAGCCGATCAATGAACTGCATATACGGTTCCCCTACGCCCTGCTTCACCTGAGAGTATGGGGGAACCGGCGTTCCTAAATTTGGTAGCTCCTCCAAAGCGGCGAGGGCCAGCGCCTGTGTTTGTTGCGTCACCCTGGGGTCTAATGCCGCCTGCGTGGCCCCATCTGCATACTGCCCACTGCCAGTCAGCATGTCCAAGGTGGCAAAGCGCAGTGGGTCTCCCGGCAGCCGGTTAACATTGTCTAGCATAGCAACTTCCAACTTGTCCTTCCATTTCTCCCTCCACAGCATATACATCGTGGGTGATAAAACCAATTCAAGTAGAGTTTTGATATCAATGGGCAACAACACCTGTCCCTTAAAGAAGGACCATAGCAGCTGCTTAGTGGCCTTATTATCCAACCCATATTGCTGTACCGACCGCTGCAAATTACTGATAATCTTCCAATCAAATGGAGCCCACTGCCGCTGTTCTCCTTGGACCATTACTGGCCATGCTTGTAGGGACGACGGTAGCATTGTCCCCTCTATTCGGGCATTCTCAATAATGCCCCTCCATCGCATTCCTGGACTAAAAGCAGGGTCCTTTGCTGGAGGGGAGGGAGGCGGGGGTGGTACATCGAACGAACCGGTGTTCCCGTCCTCCCCCCTCTCCGCGTTTTTGGACTGATATTCCGCAGTCCACCACTCTATTCCCCGTTTCCACGCCGCTTTTTCCTCCTCCCCCACTCCACTACCAAACCGGCCCCGCAAGTACTCATCCCATCCTGCAAAGACATTTCCCCATCCTCCAACATGCGGCGATCCAGTTACGCTGCTTATGCTCAGAAACCCCCGCCTCCCTCAAAGGCTCCTCAGCAGACCTTGCTTTCGGCGCCTCCGCTTCATTAAGCGCGACCTTTTCACTCCCCCCCAATCCATCAGAAACATCCCCAAACACCGCCCGTTCCAAAGTTTTAATTCCAGTAACTATGGATTGTTGCGCTCGCTTATAAGCGTCCTTCACCACGGCGTTTTTCGAGCCTCGGTCTAGTCGTTTCATTTCCTCTAGTAGCCCCAGCATTAACTCTTCCTGTCCTTGCAGCATCTGTCGCAGGTCACTCGCTGGGCAAGTGTTGTCAGCACTGTCGTACTCCATGGGCTCGTCGCACACCGGGTCCGTGGTGTTTTTATACTCCGGGTTTGCTGGTGCCGCAGGAGTCACGGGCTGCGGAGCCGCAGGGACACATGGTCCGAGGGGAATGCGATTGATTTCGTCTTCCTCTTCCCAAAGCCCTTCTTCCTTTCGTTGCGCTGGCCAGGCAGTTAAATCCTCCTCTCCGCTCGTCTCTGCCGAGAGGGAGGCTCTGGCAGCCAATGCGATGGCTGCTTCCCCTCTCAGGGTAGCCACCATAGTTTTGACTCGCCGGTATATGGGAGCTAAGTGTTTAGCGTCCTTATTGCCCGTTTGCACCGACTCCCATAACTCCATGCCCACCTTCTTCCAAACTTCAATATCATATAGCTGGCTAGGGGTTTTTAGAAGCCCACGACGCCGACACCACAGTAACAATGTCTCTATCTCGGCTGCAGTGAGGTCTTCTCCCAGCCTTTTTGCCACTTGCAGCAAACTTTGTACCGCTGCTTTTTCACCCGCCGATACGGCGGACCCCATACTGCCACAGTCCCTTAATTTCCAAGGGGCGGATCCGCTCCTGCCTCTCTCGGGCAGCCCGGCTTACCTCAACGCCGGCCGGCAGTATCCCTGCTTTCTTCGGCACGTAGGCGAATCACGTCGGGGTCACCAATTGCCGCCGTCGCCGAGATCTGTGAGTCATGCAGGACCGGAACGACAGAACACACCGATGCGATGCACAGTCGAACATTTATTTCCGCTACAAGCCCGATTTTATAGACAGATCAGTTTAGTTTGCGCAACTAGCTAAATGTTAATTGGCTAATTCCCCCGGGCACGAGCTGTCCATGCGACCCGTCTTTGTCTTCTATTGGTTCCTTTTGATGTTGCCTTTATGTTGCAAACATCTTGGAATGTCCCGTTATCATTCCGTCCTTGATGGTTACTCCAACTTCTTGGCTCCTTTTCCAGCTGCCAGCTGTCTCTTCTTGTATCCTTCCCAGCCTCGGTACCCGAGATAAAGGTGCAGCCTAAAACTATCTAATGCCTTGCAATCTCATGAGAAGTAGAGGCTTACACATTCTGTTTAGACAAAGAGGTAGTTATCATGTTTATACTGATACTCTGTAGCTTCTAAAGATCAAGGGCAAAGAGGGCTATAGTGTTCAGGCACAGCTGCTACTCTGAGCAATTTAAGGTGATGTCAGAGGCATTGCAGTTTCTTTGGCCTACAATGTTAAAAGTTTCATGTTCTATTAAAAGCTTGAAAGCTCGGTTAGTCAGGACCCGGCATTCCCAGCTTCCCAGTCACTGTCAAATGCATGCTGAAGTCCTAAAGAGTTGAAGAAGGTGTGAGGAAGATAGGAAAAGCAGATAAGCAAGCTATCTTTGAAACAAAATTCAATAGGAAGAAACAATAATAATGATTCTTTATAAAATATACTGTGACTATTTATAGCTGAAGCAGAAAGAAAATTATCCGTCTGCTGCCTCCTAAATTTGGGCTCCCCACCTCATGGCAAGTGTGTGGGAAGGTAGAAGTACCAGCTGCATGTCCAGTAAAGTCCAGTCTTTAGAGAGCTTTGTTTGAAGCTAATTGATGCAACTCTGCTTAACCTGCCAAATGTGTTTCATGGTTTATTTGCTCTTTTTGTTTGTATGTGGTGGTTTAAACATGCTATTCCGGTGTGGTTTGCAATACAGATGTATAATATGATTACTTGGATAACGGTTGTACCTGCATATCTCAGGCATCATGTAATTGATGCAATTACTAATTACACTTTTGGTCTTACCTGGCGAAGGTTTAGAAAGTGGGATGTTGTCCTGGTTCCGGCAGGGATGGGGTTAATTTCCCCAAGGATGGGAGGGGACACAGGTATTCCACACCATGTGAGCCATGCCCGGGCGGTAGGGAGGAGCTGGCCGGGGGGAGGGGTCAGGAAGTCGCGGCTCAGCGCGGGCTGCGGCGGTGCGGGTCCGGGTCCGGTCGGTGAGCGGCGGTGCCCTAATCGCGTTTGTATTCGAGTTAAGGTCAAGGGACCTACACGAGACATCCAGTTTTTGGAAATTAAGTGGCAAAATGAGCATCGCCAGATCCCAATGGATGTGATTTACAAAATAACAGCTATGTCCCCACCTACTAACAAAAAGGAAACACAAGCCTTCTTAGGCATTGTGGGATTCTAGAGAATGCATATTCCAGGTTATAGCCAGATTGTGAAACCTCTCTATGAAGTGACGCGAAAGAAAAATGAGTTTATGCAGGGCCCTGAGCAACGACAAGCCTTTGAGCAAATTAAACAAGAGATTGTGCATGCAGTAGCTCTTGGACCAGTCCAAACAGAACGGGACACTAAAAATGTGCTCTACATCACAGCCAGGGACAGGCCTACCTGGAGCCTGGAAAGCACCAGGGGAGACTCGAGGTCGACCCCTAGGATTCTGGAGTCGAGGGTATAAAGGCTCCGAGGCCATCTATACTCCAACTGAGAAAGAAATCTTGGCAGCATATGAAGGAGTTGGAGCTGCTTCAGAAGTAATTGGTACTGAGGCACAGCTCCTCCTGGCACCCCGATTACCAGTACTGGGCTGGATGTTCAAGGGTAAAGTTCCTTCTACTCATCATGCCACCGATGCTACCTGGAGTAAGTGGGTTGCCTTAATCACACAGCGAGCTCCAATAGGAAACCCAAATTGTCCAGGAATTGTAGAAGTGATCACAAATTGGCCCAAAGGCAAAGACTTCAGAATGCCACCAGAGGAGGTGGTGACTTGTGCTGAAGAAGCCCCACCATATAAGGAACTCTCAGACAATGAGAAACAGTATGCTCTGTTCACTGATGGATCTTGTCGTATTGTAGGAAGACATCGAAGGTGGAAGGCTGCTGTGTGGAGTCCTACACGATGAGTCGCAGAAGCTGCTGAAGGAGAAGGTGAATCGAGTCAATTTGCAGAGGTAAAAGCCATCCAGCTGGCTTTAGATGTTGCTGAACGAGAAAAGTGGCCAATACTCTATCTCTATACTGAGTCATGGATGGTGGCAAATGCTCGGTGGGGGTGGTTAAAGCGGTGGAAGCAGAGCAACTGGCAGCGCAGAGGTAAACCCATCTGGGCTGCTGAATTGTGGCAAGATATTGCTGACCGGCTAGGGAACCTAGTTGTAAAGGTACGTCATGTAGATGCCTATGTACCCATGAGTCAGGCCACCGAGGAACATCGAAATAATCAGCAAGTGCATCAGGCTGCTAAGGTTTTCCAGACAGATTTGGACTGGGAACATAAAGGTGAACTATTCTTAGCTCAGTGGGCCCATGACACTTCAGGTCATCAAGGAAGGGATGCAACATATAAATGGGACCGTGACCAAGGGATGGATTTAACCATGGATGCTATTACGCAGGTTATCCGTGATTGTAAAACATGCGCCAAAATCAAGCAAGCTAAATGGTTAAAACCTTTGTGGTATGGGGACCGATGGTTAAAATATAAGTAGAATCATAGAATGGTTTAGGTTGGAAGGGACCACAAGGATCATCCAGTTCCAACCTCCCTGCCATGGGCAGGGACACCCTACCCTAGAGCAGGCTGCCCACAGCCTCATCCAGCCTGGCCTTAAACACCTCCAGGGATGGGGCCTCAACCACCTCCCTGGGCAGCCTGTTCCAGTGTCTCACCACCCTCGGAGTAAAGAATTTTTTCCTAATATCTATTCTAAATCTACCCTCTTCCAGTTTGAAGCCGTTATTACCCATCATCCTGTCACTACATGCCCTTGTAAAAAGTCCCTCTCCAACTTTCTTGTAGGTGCCCTTCATACACTGGAAAGCTGCTATAAGGTCTGCCCGGAGAATCCTCTTCTCCAGGCTGAACAACCCCAACTCTCTCAGCCTGTCTTCATAGGAGAGGTGCTCCAGCCCTCTGATCATCTTCGTGGCCCTCCTCTGGACCTGCTCTAATGGGTCCATGTCCTTCTTATGTTGGGGACTCCAGAGCTGGACGCAGTACTCCAGGTGGGGTCTCACGAGAGTAGAGTAGAGAGGCAGAATCACCTCCCTCGACCTACTGGCCACACTTCTGATGCAGCCCAGGATGCGACTGGCTTTCGGGACTGCAAGCACACATTGCCAGCTCATGTTGAGCTTCTCATAAACCAACACCCCCAAGTCCCTCTCCTCAGGGCTGCTCTCAATCCATTCTCTGCCCAGCTTGTATTTGTGCATGGGGTTGCCCCGACCCAGGTGCAGGATCTTGCACTTGGCCTTGTTGAACTTCATGAGGTTTGCACAGGCCCACCTCTCAAGCCTATCCAGGTCCCTCTGGATGGCATCCCTTGGAGAATGAAGTTATCATCAACGCATTCCAGGAGCCTCCTGGATTGCTTATGCTCTGCTGTGTTGTCCTTCAAATAGATATCAAGGTGGTTGAAGTATCCTATGAAAACCAGTGCTTGTGAACATGAGGCTGCTCCTATCTGTCTATAGTGGGCCTCATCCGCTCGGTCTTCCTGGTCAGGTGGCCTGTAGCAGACCCCCACTGTTACATCACCTGGCCTTGCTCTCCCTTTAATCTTGACCCATAAGCTCTTGGTTAGCTTCTCATCCATCCTCAGGCAGAGCTCCATGCATTCCAGCTGGTCATTGATATTGAGGGCAATACCCCATCCTCATCTCCCCTGCCTGTTCTTCCTGAAGAGTCTGTATTCTTCCATTTCAACACTCAAGTCATGTCTCCATGATGCCAAGATCATAGTCTTGCAGGCGTGCGCACATCTCCAACTCCTCTTTTTTTTTCCCCATGCTACATGCATTTGCATAGAGGCATTTAAGTTGGGTCCCCAATGAATCTAGCTCCCTGGCAAAAGTGGCTATTTTTCCTTTAAGTATGTGGATGCCTAGCAGATTGACTACATCACACCTGCCAGGATAAGCGCTATGTGCTTATAATGGTGGAAGCAAGCACCGGATGGTTGGAAACCTATGCTGTACCCCATGCCACTGCCCGGAATACCATCCTAGGCCTTGAAAAGCAAGTCTTGTGGCGATATGGCACTCCAGAAAGAATTGAGTCAGACAATGGGACTCATTTTAAAAACAATCTTATAAGTAATTGGGCAAAGGAACATGGCATTGAAGGGATATATTATATTCCCGATCATGTACCAGCTTCTGAGAAAATTGAGTGATATAGTGGGCTGTTAAAAACCACCCTAAAAGCAATGGGGGTTGGAATTTTTAAAAATTGGGACAAGCATTTAGCACAAGCTGCCTGGTTAGTTAACACTAGGGGATCCATCAATCGAGCTGGTCCAGCTCAATCGGACCTTTTACATACTGTAGAAGGGGACAAAATCCCTGTGGTGCATGAAAGGAATATGCTGGGGAAAACTTTGGGTTTTTCCTGCTTCAGGCAAAGGCAAACCCATTCGTGGGACTGTTTTTGCTCAAGGACCTGGATGTACTTGGTGGGTGATGCTATAGAATGGAGAAGTTCAATGTGTACCTCAAGGGAATTTAACCATTGGTGAGAACACTCAGTTCTGAGCTGTATGACGTTAATTGTTATATACTACTAACAGTGTTCAATAAGTGTTTTTCAGGATAACACAGTGGTGATGAAACCTGAGCTAGCTTCATCAAGTGGTGTCCAGCAAACTCTTCAAGGTGGACATGCTACCCATGGGCACAGTATCACAGTATCGTCAGGGTTGGAAGGGACGTCTGGAGATCATCTAAGTCCAACCCCCCTGCCACAGCAGGGACACCTACAGCACATTGCACAGGATGGCGTCCAGGCGGGTTTTGAATGTCTCCAGTGTGGGAGACTCCACAACCTCTCTGGGCAGCCTGTTCCAGTGCTCTGCCACCCTCAAAGGAAAGAAGTTCCTCCTCATGTTAAGATGGAACTTCCTGTGCTCCAGTTTGTGCCCGTTACCTCTAGTCCTATCACTGGGCACCACTGAAAAAAGACTCCTCTCATCCACCTGGCACCCTCCCCTTAAGTATTTCTAAGCATTGATAAGATCTTCCCTCAGTCTTCTTTTCTCTAGACTAAAAAGACCCAAGTCCCTCAGCCTTTCCTCATAAGAAAGATGCTCCAATCCCCTAATCATCTTGGTAGCCCTTTGCTGGACCCTCCCCAGCAGTTCCCTGTCCTTCTTGAACCGGGGAGCCCAGAACTGGACACAGTACTCCAGATGCGGCCTCACCAGGACAGAGTAGAGGGGGAGGATGACCTCCCTCGACCTGCTGGCCACACTCTTCTTGACGCACCCCAGGATGCCATTGGCCTTCTTGGCCACCAGGGCACATTGCTGCCTCATGGTCATCCTGTTGTCCACCAGGACTCCCAGGTCCCTTTCCACACAGCTGCTCTCCAGGAGGTCAGCCCCCAACCTGTACTGATGCATGGGGTTGTTCCTCCCCAGATGCAGTACCCTACACTTGCCCTTGTTGAATTTCATCAGGTTTTTTTCTGCCCAACTCTCCAGCCTGTCCAGGTCACGCTGTATGGTGGCACAGCCTTCCAGCATGTCAGCCACCCCTCCCAGTTTTGTATCATCAGCAAACTTGCTGATGGTACACTCCATCCCTTCATCCAGGTCATTGAAGAATATATTGAACAGGACTGGACCCAGTACTGACCCCTGAGGGACACCACTTGTTACTGCATCGTCGGATCCATTTCTATAATTGTTGTAAGTGATTTTCCCATGCCGCCGTCGCCGAGATCTGTGAGTCATGCAGGACCGGAACGACAGAACACACCGATGCGATGCACAGTCGAACATTTATTTTCGCTACAAGCCCGATTTTATAGACAGATCAGTTTAGTTTGCGCAACTAGCTAAATGTTAATTGGCTAATTTCCCCGGGCACGAGCTGTCCATACGACCCGTCTTTGTCTTCTATTGGTTCCTTTTGATGTTGCCTTTATGTTGCAAACATCTTGGAATGTCCCGTTATCATTCCGTCCTTGATGGTTACTCCAACTTCTTGGCTCCTTTTCCAGCTGCCAGCTGTCTCTTCTTGTGTCCTTCCCAGCCTCGGTACCCGAGATAAAGGTGCAGCCTAAAACTATCTAATGCCTTGCAATCTCATGAGAAGTAGAGGCTTACACATTCTGTTTAGACAAAGAGGTAGTTATCATGTTTATACTGATACTCTGTAGCTTCTAAAGATCAAGGGCAAAGAGGGCTATAGTGTTCAGGCACAGCTGCTACTCTGAGCAATTTAAGGTGATGTCAGAGGCATTGCAGTTTCTTTGGCCTACAATGTTAAAAGTTTCATGTTCTATTAAAAGCTTGAAAGCTCGGTTAGTCAGGACCCGGCACAATACAGACCCTTGAGGGACACCGCTTGTTACTGATCTGGACATTGGGCCATTGACTGTAACTCTTTGGACGCGGCCATCCAGCCAATTCCTTATTGATTGAACAGTCCATCCATCAAACCCATATCTCTCCAAGTAAGTGGTAAGAATGTTGTGGGGGACCATGTCAAAGGCCTTACAGAAGTCAAGATAGATGACATCTGTAGCTCTTCCCTTTTCCACTGATGCAGTCACTCCATCATAGAAGGCCACCAGATTAGTCAGGCACGATTTGCCCTTGGTGAAGCCATGTTGGCTGTCTCAAATCACCTCCCTCTCATCCATATGCCTTGACATGTCTTCCAGGAGGATCTGTTCCGTGATCTTACTGGGCACAGAGTTGAGTCTGACTAGTCGGTAGGTCTCAGGTTCCTCCTTTTTAAAAATGGACGCGGTTTTTCCCTTTTTCTAATCATTGGGGACTTTGCCTGACTGCCATGACTTTTCATATATGATGGAGAGTGTCTTAGAGACTACATCAGCCAATTCCCTCAGGACCCTTGGATGCATCTCATTGTGTCCCATGGACACGTGTATGTTCAGGTTCCTCAGGTGGTCCTAAACCCGATCTTCTACGATGGGTGGGACTTTATTACCTCAGTCCCTGCGTTGTAATTCAAGAACTTGAGAGATGTGGGAAGAGAGATTAGCATTGAAAACTGAAGCAAAAAAGATTGTTGAGTACCTCAGCCTTCTTCGTCTAGGTTGTCACCAGATCCCCTGTCCTATTTATTAGGGGGGATCCTATTTATTTTGCCTTCCTTTTCTGACTAATGTACCTGTAGAAGCCCTTCTTATTCTTCACATCCCTTGCCAAATTTAGCTCCAGCTGTGCCTTAGCTTCATGATCCAATCCCTAACCATCTGGGCAGCATCCCCATATTCTTCCCTAGATGCGTGCCTGTGCTTCAACTGCCTATACATTTCCCTCTTGTCTTTCAGTTTGACCAGGAGGTCCTTACTCAGCCATGCTGGTCTCTTGCCTTCCTTACCTGATTTCTTGCACATGGGAATTGATAGTTCTTGTGCTCAAAGAAAAATGTCTTTAAATAGCTGCCAGCTCTGTTCAGCTCTTTTATCCCAGAAGGCAGTTTCCCAGGGGGTGACATCCACCAGTCACTTGAACAACTGCAAAAAGAATACAAAAATTTAAGGAACGACCACAGAGAAGGAAACAGGCAAAAAATTTCTACCCACATCTAAGCAGAAGTAACCTGTATGATAAACTGCCTCACCCAAGTGCTAAATGTTTACACAAAATGCTTCATTCAGAAAGAGAATGAAATGTATAATCCAGCCCTATACCTATGCCCCAGAGACATAAAAAGGGCAACCTACACTTTAAATTTATCTACGATTTTAGCATTTGCTCCTTCTCCAAAATAGGCCAAATCTCAATCTTCCAAAAATCTCAAATTTGTGCTCCAAATTATGGAGGTTCCAGATTTGGGATTGAGTTTGCTGAACTAAGAAATAAGACTTTATGTTTCAAGTTGGATTTAGGCTCAACTCTGACTATGAAAGTGCAAACTGACATATGATCCAACAACTATTTGACTACAGCATGTAGCAGACTTACCAATAATATAGCATGTGCCCTGAAGGATGATTGCTACTCCATAGCAATCAGTATAATTGCATGATTGTATCTGCATAGTTGACCAGTACATAGCCTGGAGAAAAGGAGGCTCAGGGGAGACCTTATTGCTCTCTACAACTACCTGAAAGGAGGTTGTAGCAAGGCGGAAGTCGGTCTCTTCTCCCAAGTAACAAGCGATAGGACAAGAGGAAACGGCCTCAAGTTGCGCCAGGGGAGGTTTAGATTGGATATTAGGAAAAAGTTCTTCACCGAAAGGGTTGTTAACCATTGGAACAGCCTGCCCAGGGAAGTGGTGGAGTTGCCAACCCTGAAGGTATTTAAAAGACAGGTAGACGTGGTGCTGAGGGACATGGTTTAGTGGTGGTTTTGGCAGTATTAGGTTGATGGTTGGACTTGATGATCTTCAAGGTCCCTTCCAACATAGACAATTCTATGATTCTATGATAAAAAAAATCATTCTAGAAACAACAAAATCCATAACCAATAAGTTATATTTTTATTCACGTTAGAATTTCTATCAGTGTTTGAACATTAATATTTAGAGAGTTTGTACAATTTCCTTTCAAGGTTTAAAATGAGAACCACACTAGATCACAAATGGTAAATAAAACACAGACCAGGATTGTATGAATATTCACACTTACTTTCTCTCTTAACGCTGTTTAACACTTTCTTTTCTGCCATGGGGTTTTCAAGGAAAAGTATGCACCATAATCACATTTCAGCAGTGTTCTAAAACATAATGCTATCATCATTGCATATAAAATCTTTAAAAATATACTTCTGTCAAAAGACTTGATGACTACTATGTAGACTACAAAAATAAATTTTTACATAAATAAATTTTATAGCGTAATTTTATCTTTGTAACTGAAATGGCACAAACCCACTCCTACCAAAATAGACAGGTGATGAGACCCAGTTTGAATATTTTTTCCTTTTAACTCCTTATGCTAAAAGCTATGATGAGGCTTTAATGTGTTATATACTCTTTACTATTTAACATTAGTAAGCACTCTATACATTAAAAAGGAAAAACATCGCTGTAATAGTGTTTCCAATAGAAATAAAATCCCTGCATTTTGTTTAGTATAAACTGACGTGACAAATACCGTAAGAAAACATTCTTATGATACAAAAATTTAAGTATCACCCACAATTAAAAAAGGTTTTAAAAAAACCCAAACAAAACCAAAATAAATGTTCTCCCTTTCCCAATGTGACTATCAAAGCGCGAAGCAGCAGACAGGTCACCTGCACGTAACAAGCAGAACAAGGAATCCGGCAGGGGCAGATGGGAGACATCACAGCTCTTCCTTGCCCCCTTCCCTCCTGTTGTCACCTCAGAGGAAGAGGAGGGAGAAAGGGAGCACATGCCTGTGGGCTGCACCAGCGGTGTCAGTGGGAGCTCTGCCAACCTCTGTCACAGGAGCACACATACTTGGCAGTTGAAAGTAGCTTCCAATTAGTATCATACAGTTTTGTTGCAGAGTTTTTATGACTTGAGGTCACTACGCTGCTAGTACTAAATTAGGGCCCCTTGTCTTTTTGTTGTTAAGAGTTTTCATGTTAGACAGTGAACCGGACCAGTAGGCAATTACATTATCCCCTAGCATGCATCCAAACAGTAGCTTATGTATCACAGGAACAACGTCAGGCTCTCATCGTCTCTTCAAGTGTTCATATTGGGGATCTGTAAACAATGACGTGCCTCATATCAAAGTGTTTTCAAGTGAGCGAAAAAGGCATGAAAATTTGTGCATTCTAGTTATCCCCATTCACTGTGCTGGGAAGGTCTGTGGGCAAAGATAGACTCCCTGAAGCCACTGGAGAAATACACCTTCCCATCAAAGAATTTGCAGCTGCTGTTCAGGCACTGTATTTAAAGAAAAGTTCCACCATCACTGTGTTTAAAAATTGAATGATGGTTGTGTGTGTTTGGCTCTGAATACATACATACATACATACATACATACATCTACCTGCTCTAAAAAACAGCTTGGAGAAGGGCAGAAAAAAGATGGAGAAAAATGAAGAGAGAGAGAACGAGAACTTTTGTTCTAGTATTTTCAATTAAGGTTCTCCATTCTTAGGGTTTGGTTTCAACCAGAACACAGAGATTGTAAAATTTTTCCAGGCCCTTCACCTGCAGCAATCCATCTTTCGTTTAAAAATAACAAAAAAAAAGTAAAATTAGTTTCACAAAGAGATCCCAGTTTAGCTGTTTTAATTAAAAGTGCCAATGCAGTGTGGGAAAAAACAATCAAAACAACAGAGAAAAAAATATGCCAGGTCTTAAGTGTCATTCATTACAGTCCTGGATCCAACAGAAAGTAATTTATATTTAATAAGTAAAAATATAAGATTTTTTTTTAAGTCCTTCCATTTGATTTTTCTCACTTACTATTAAGTTCTTTCCTGCAATTAAAATAAGGTGACAGAAGATACTGCTTTGAATGCTATAAGGCCATAGCTGAGCTGTGATTTACCAACAAAAAACTAGACCATTTAGGTTCTAATGCCACTCATAGTTAACAGTATCAATATCAAAATAAGGCATATGCTCATTGAATTTCTATCACCACCAGCACCTTCTGAAGTGAAAAAAAGAATGGCTAGAGTGTTTGCACTTACTTGGCACTGTTTATGAAAAATATCAAAACACTTTCACCTCACAAATCTCCTGGGAGGTAGGTAAATACAGTTATACCCATTTTACAGATTGAGAAACTGAGGCACAGGGCAGTTATGTGACTTGACCAAAATCACATGTAACAAGTCATTAATAGAGTGGGAAATTGAACCACACTCCCAAACTGACTTCCTCTATTCTCTTCTTCTTTATCTTGGCCCTTTGATGATGGTAGTCTATGGTACATGTTGGTAAACACCAATGCGATTTTCACTAGTGCCTACTAACAGGGAAAGCCAGACTCACACCAGCATCAGTGGGTTCATAAGACCATTAAGGGTTACCATACAGTAAAAGAGAAACTACAGTACACTGGGAACATGCACACACTGACATGCGCACTTCCAGATGCACACATCAATACACACAGCAAAACAAAACCTGCACACAGATAAACCTATTTAAGGCTCCAAGATTAGCGTGCTTTTCTTCATATGTGCTTATTTTAAAAAATTATCACGCATAGCGTGTTTGAAAGTTAACAGTAACGTTTCATAGTACCACAGGGTTGTGATATGCACATTTAAAATATTTTAAACAAAAATGTACCTTTACAGAAAAAAAACTATTACATAAGCAACATTTGCATAGAAAGTATATACAAGTAAATCATACAATACTTAAGCAGCAGCAAATTATGCTGAAATTTAGAACTAGATTAAGTTTACTTGTGGCAAAGAGATGAATATACAATAAGTACAGAGCAAAATCAATATTGTCCCCACTCCGTTACCTGGAGGCAAACGACTCCAGGTTATACTACTTTATAATGTTCTTTTGGATATTACATATGTGTACAAGTTTAAATATTTATAGAAATATTTAACAAAATAGTACAATAAGTTGCAGTAACATTGAATTGTTATATTGATGCAGCATGTCCTTTTCCACAACTTTGAGCAGTTCTTCTCTTCAAGCAGTTCTGGAAATACAGTTTTCTACCTTTGGCCTCTTCTTTGCTTCAGTTATTACCCTCTACAAATACAGAAGGAAAAAAAAGATTAATTAAATTTCAAGAAAAAGAAACAAATCAAGCTAATCCAACTCTCATTTCATGATTCTTGTGGTTACAGTTAGCAGTCAAGCAATGATGTGGACTCTTTTTCCATCAGTCATGGACTTCTTGGTAAGGAAATCCTGATCATAGAATCATAGAATCATAGAATGGTTTGGGTTGGAAAGGACCTTGAAGATCATCGAGTTCCAACCCCCCTGCCATAGGCAGGGACACCTCCCACTAGACCAGGTTGCCCAAGGCCACGTCCAGCCTGGCCTTGAACACCTCCAGGGACGGGGCCTCAACAAGCTCTCTGGGCAACCTGTTCCAGTGCCTTACCACCCTTAAAGTGAAAAAATTCTTCCTAATGTTTAATCTAAACCTGCCCTCTTCCAGCTTAAAGCTATTCCCCCTCGTCCTATCACTGCATGCCCTAGTAAAAAGTCCTTCCCCAGCTCTCCTGTAGGCCCCCTTTAGGTACTGGAAAGCCGCAATAAGGTCTCCCCGGAGCCTTCTCTTCTCCAGGCTGAACAGCCCCAACTCTCTCAGCCTCTCCTCATAGGAGAGGTGCTCCATCCCTCTGATCATCCTCGTGGCTCTCCTCTGGACACGCTCCAGCAGGTCCATGTCCTTCTTATGTTGGGGACTCCAGAGCTGAATGCGGTACTCCAGGTGGGGTCTCACAAGAGCGGAGTAGAGGGGCAGAATCACCTCCCTTGACCTGCTGGCCACGCTTCTTTTGATGCAGCCCAGGATGCGGTTGGCCTTCTGGGCTGCGATCGCACATTGCTGGCTCATGTTGAGCTTCTCGTCAATCAGCACACCCAGGTCCTTCTCCTCAGGGCTGCTCTCCAGCCATTCCCCGCCGAGCCTGTATTTGTGCTTGGGATTGCCCCGACCCAGATGTAGGACCTTGCACTTGGCCTTGTTGTACTGCATGAGGTTGGCTTGGGCCCACCTCTCAAGCCTGTCCAGGTCCCTCTGGATGGCATCCCTCCCCTCCAGCGTGTCTACCTCGCCAAACAGCTTGGTATCATCAGCAAACTTGCTGAGGGTGCACTCTACCCCACTGTCCATGTCGCTGACAAAGATGTTGAACAGTACAGGTCCCAGTACCGACCCCTGAGGAACGCCACTCCTTACTGCTCGCTCTCCACTTGGACATCGAGCCGTTGACCGCAACTCTTTGAGTGCAACCGTCCAGCCAGCTCTTTATCCACCGAGTGGTCCATTTGTCGAATCCATGTCTCTTCAATTTAGAGACCAGGATATCGTGTGGGACAGTGTCAAACGCTTTGCACAAGTCCAGGTAGATGACATCAGTTGATCTTCCCTTGTCCACTGATGCCAATTAAGAAAATGGGGATGCCTTGATTTCTGAATGCCACAAATTCAGTCAAAACCAATGGACACTTCAAAGAGAGAAAATCTGTATCTGATACTGGACACAGTTAAGAGTCTCATATTAGCCTGCTGTTCAGCTTGGAAAATCCGAGCCCGAACATTTCCTTATTCTGAGGATACTATTACTTGCTGTATTCCTAGACTTTGAGTATAAATGCATTCAGGTTTATTTGCACTTTGACATGTTTGGAGAGAAGTTTTATAAATCAGAAGGTGATTTTATCAGGAATCATCAAAAAATTTCCATCAAAATTCTGCACATATATGTGTGTATATGTGCGTGTGCAAAATATTTCCACAACCAAAATAAAATGGCTTGCTTTGGTCAAACTAGTGTCTGCCACTGAAAAGCTGTGAAAAGCAGAGCAAGAAAATAGAGACCAAGAGCTAAGTAAGGATTTAACACTTCTGGGTTTTTCCCCCAAATGAGGAGAAAAAAAAGGAGTTAAAATTATTAAATTGGTTTTCAACCACAAGCCCCAAAAAGCTTTAGGGGTAAAAAAATCAATTTATTCCTCCCCTTCAAAGCATTCCCCATAAAATTAATGGATTTTTTTTTCAAGAAAATACATAGCTTTTGTCTTCCCCAAACATCTAAAATATCCCATCTGTTCTGAACAGCACTACATCCTGTAACTTCCTATTGCTAACCTAAGGAGAGATAATGGTTTAGGTTTCAAAACGCACAAATTCTTGGATGAACCAGCAGAATATCATTTCACAGGAACATATTAAATGCCCTGTTGAGTCAGCTTTGACCTATATGAATCTGTGATAGCCACTGCAACTGCCCCTGGCAAAACAGAGTGCTTGGCCCAGGGACTCCTCCAATCTGGGAGCTTGCTGGGCGTATCTCCAAATACGGTGCCGCATCCCCAAAGTGCAGGGGACACCCCACAACGCAACACCACACTAGGCAAGGTGGAGCTTTCCCATCTCTCTCACTCAGCCCATCTCCCAGAGGGATTTAGTCCTCACTATGGACTACAAATTCTTTTGATGAATTTTATTTGAAAAAGGACAATTCTTGAAGTAACTGGCAATTTTATACTTTCGCTGTCATTGCTGTGTGATGTTTTAGAAGATAGCCTGATTCAGTGATCAGAGCACAGGGGAACAACTGAAAGTTCACTTTCCTGAGGTTTAGGGTCTTGACTATACTTTTCGCCTGGCCTATATCCCTCGAGATCATGAATTCCACCAGGGCATGATCACTGCAGCCCAGTCTACCTACCAATCTTGACCTCTCCAATAAGTTCCTCTGAGTTGGTGAGCAACAGGCCCAGTAACGCATCTCCTCTGGTTGGGCTTTCTATCACCTGGATTAGGAAGTTATCCTCAATGCACTCCAAGAGTCTCCTAGACTGCTTGCAGCTGGCTGTGCCACTTTTCCAGCGGATATCAGGGTAGTTGGAGACCCCCAGCAGGATCAGAGCCTGCAAGTGCGATGCTTCCTGTAGTTGAAGCAAGAACGCTTCATCAGCATCCTCCCCTTGATCAGGTGGCCTGTAGTAAACACCAGCTATGAGATTTCCTTTGTTGGCTTGGTCTCTAATTTTCACCCATAAGCTCTCAACCTGTGTATCGCTGTTTTTCAGACACAGCTTTGTGCAATCAATCCATTTTTTTTACACAGAGAGCAACACACACACACACCCTCCCCGCCTTCCTTGCCTGGCCCTCCTGAACAGTTTATAGCTATCGACTGCAGTGCTCCAGTCATGTGATTCATCCCACCAAGTTTCAGTGATGATAGCGATCAGATCATAGCTTTCCAGCTGCACAGTGGCTTCCAGCTCCTCCTGTTTGTTACCCATGCTACGTGCATTGGTATAGCGACACTTCAGTTGGACTGTTGACTGTCTCACCTTTTTGGCGGAACCTTTTTGGAGGGTTGGCGGGCATTCCTCACTACTCCGGTCAGTGCGCTCATCCACCCTGTTGCTTGCGAGTACACAAGTGTTGTGGCTTTAGACCCCACCCCCCAAGTTCCTTAGTTTAAAGCACGATTCACGAAGTCAGCCTATCTGCCAGCGAAGATGCTCCTTCCTCTTCTAGATAGGTGGATCCCAATAGGCTGTATTTATTGAAGAATGTCC
This sequence comes from Pluvialis apricaria, assembly GCA_017639485.1. Taxonomy (NCBI): domain Eukaryota; kingdom Metazoa; phylum Chordata; class Aves; order Charadriiformes; family Charadriidae; genus Pluvialis; species Pluvialis apricaria. Next base: position 24,611,756 of record CM030043.1, on the reverse strand, counting down.
CGTGATCATAGAAGCCAAAGCCCTGGCGACAACACCAGCCACGAAGCCAGGTGTTGATCTGCATGATGCGTCGACTTCTGCCCACACCCCCATCCCTGACTCACAAAATAGAGGCGAAGATCACTTGGACCCCCGTTCCCTTCACTTGTGCCCCCAGGGCTCTGAAGTCCTGCTTGATCTTGCCCAGGTTATGCTTTACCGTGTCATTGGTGCCCACGTGGAAAAGAAGTAGGGGATAGTAGCCTGTGCTTTTAACCAGTTGTGGCAGTCTCTCTGTGACATCCCGGATCTTGGCTCCTGGCAAGCAGCAAACTTCCCTTGACTGTATATTAGGCCGACAGATGGGTGCCTTGGTGCCGCTCAGCAGAGGATCGCCCACTACTAGCACTCGCCGCTTCCTTTTGCAGCTTTTAGTGTGTGCAACTGGTGTGATTTCTCCCTGTGAGCCTTGCTCAGTGGCTTCACCCACTGACAAGACTTCGTATCTGTTGCTGGTTGGTACATATGAGGAAATGGGGGGGGGAAGCGATATCCTGTTGCCGCGAGTCACCAGAGATCATGGCGCCTCCTTCTCCAAGGTGCTGTCTGTTCGCTGTTGACACTCTTTGTCTGGTAGTCCTTAGAGGTCAGTGCCACGAGGCTCTAGTATTTCTTCTTGCAAAGTCTCGAATAATACTCTATTTCTTGTTCCCCTTCCCTAATACAGCATAACCTGCTGACTTCCTCCTGCAGCCCCTCCACCCGCTGCCTGAGTGACTCCACCAGAGCACACCTTGCACGGGTGGAGCTTGCACCCTCCTCCACCCAGGAGTGTGAGGTACAGACTTTACAGCCCTCCACCTGGACAGCAGCTTCCCTGATAGGAAGCTCTGTCTGGGTGGACGCCTCCACTCATTCCAGGCTAGCCTGGCTAGATAGATGGGCTCCCAGCTGCTGCAGAGCACAGCCTTCACCAGGTCTCTGCCACCATGCTTCTGACAATCCCAAAGTACTGCCTAATAAGCCCTTCTAATTCCCTGGAGACCTCAAGCTGCTGGGTAGGTTTGCACAGCCAACAGCTAGCTGGGGTGACCGTCGGGGCCGCAGCCGAAGCCTGCGGGTGAGCAGAGCAGGCAGCAGCCTGACAACTGGTAGAGTGCGCCGCCCTTCTCACGGGCCCTTCCACACAAACTTCTGCACTGCTCCTCTCAGATGATGCTCCCTGTTTGCTGGAGCTCCCTAGGGGCTGGTTATATGCAGCTTCCCAAGGTGTGAACTGGCCACAGGGACCGCCGGCACCACCTGGTATCTACATGTTGTAGATGAGGTACAGAGTTGGGCATATATAGTGCTGCTAGCTAGTATGCTATATAGTTGGGTGCAGTATAGTGCTGCTAGGTTTGAAGTAGAAAAAGTTGCAAAAACATTCATCTTGAGTGAAATAGGAATGTAAAAAAAGCAGCACATGACTTAGTAGTGTTACTTTATACTGGTCCTGTTGAATGCACTGGCAACTTTCTATCACTTGAGTGCTTACTGTGTATAATATCTGACAGTGTGGATCCTCAGACCTGTGAGGAGAAATGCACTGTATCAGTGGACACTTTGTGTAAAGTGACAGAAAGACCGGATCCACTAGTAAATGCTACCGTAGATGTGACTGTGTGCATGATCAAAAGTTGCAAGTCCTTGGTCTGTTCCAAGTGTATTCAGGAAAACCCGAATCAGTATTGGCTAGTTTTACAGCAAACTTCCCATGACAGTCATGGAAGCTATGCCCTCATGAGAGTGACAAGAATAGCCCTATAATTTTTACACCTGAAGGGCTTTTACTGTAAAATGAATTCTTTGCATGTGGAAACAAGCAAACCGAGAAACAAATGAAAAGCCTACTGGTGCAGGCATGCATTGTTTCCAAAATTATTACTATGGCTCTGACTCTGTAATCAATGCTTACTCTGGTCATGTGACTTCAGCAGCAGCTATATGGTATGGCTACAGGATCAGACATTGTCTTCAAGTCTAGCCAGCTATAGAGATACTTTAATGGACTGTAAATTGAAGTAATTGACTGGTGAAAAACTGCATACTAAGAGAGAGGCTGTTTGAAAGGCTGTACATGTCTCTCTAATGAAATGGATTTCATTGTTTTACAGGCATTTTTAACTGCCGTGGGAGACAAGAACCGTAGGGCTGTCCTTGCACTGGAACATATGTTTGCACCAATGTTGGATGGAGCTGTGTCCACTCTGTTTGGAGTGTTAATGCTCGCAGGATCGGAGTTTGATTTTATTGTCAGGTAAAGCATTTGTGTGTCTTGACTTTTTTTAAATAAAAATAAGTAAGTAAGTATGCTTTTAATATTTAGACATTTCAGTGTATCTGTCATTTTATTACTATGTATGGTGTGTCAAGCATGCTTCCATCATGGTCCTGTTTTCCCTATGTTTTATTAACTCCTTGTCACATGCTAGACATAGTAGTATTTTCATTGCTGGTATTAAAATCCGTTCCAGGAAAATCTGACTCCCGGCATGAAAAGAAACAAAAATGGCCCTCTTTAGCAAAGTTTGCTAATTCTAGAATTAAGTCAGTTTGAAGCAGCTAGTATTGTCCAACATTAGCTGGATTTTACCTTTAACCTTCCAGATATAGGTCTTCCAGATTTTTCATATGCACAATGATTTGCCTGGAAAGGACACATGGAGCTACAAACATGCTGCAATTACACTGCAACTGATGCTCTTTATATGAGGTTTACATCTTTATATGATGCATCTTTATATGATGCTATCTTTATATGAGGTTTACAGCAATTTATAAATGGGTGAGGAAAAAAGCCCTGTTTGGGAGCTAGGGAACCATAAGTATGAACACAGAACTTCATATTAAAATTTTGTAAAGCAAAGTCCGAAGGCTCTTCTGTTTAGAACTACAGGCAGAGTTTCTTGTGGATTTAATTGAGAATGTGAATTTGTCAAGTATGAGAGGAGAGCAAGTTTTTCTTCTGAGGGGAATTTGAGAAGTACAATGAAACAGTTCCTAATCCTTTCCAAACAACCTGTGGAGCTCTGCAAAATTGCTGATCTTAGAAGTAACACACATGTCTTCTGAGGGGCGGCTGAGGGAACTGGGGTTGTTTAGCCTGGAGAAAAGGAGGCTCAGGGGAGACCTTATCGCTCTCTACAACTATCTGAAAGGAGGTTGCAGAGAGGTGGGAGTCAACCTGTTCTGTCAAGTAACAGGTGACAGAACAAGAGGAAATGGCTTCAAGTTGCGCCAAGGGAGGTTTAGATTGGATATCAGGAGGAATTTCTTTACTGAAAGGGTCATCAGGCATTGGAACACGTTACCCAGGGCAGTGGTGGAGTCCCCATCCCTGGAGGTATTTAAGGGTCGTGTAGATATAGTGCTTAGAGACATGGTTTAGAGGTGGGCTTGTCAGTGTTAGGTTAATGATTGGACTAGATGATCTTACAGGTCTTTTCCAATCTAGGAGATTCTGTGATTCTTTGTGGCAAACTGCAGCACCAAAAAAAAAATAAAATAATAATCCTAGCCCTAAACCAGAACTGAGGTAGAACTGGGCCAAAAAAAAATGCTCTGAAAGATGACTTAACTGCTTAGGTAAGCATAAACTGGATAGGTGATCAGACTTAGCTGACATCCATTTGACAACAACAAAATGTCGGAGGCAAGAACTGAGAGAATGATTGCTAAATCTCACGAGGACTTTTTTGTTTATGTATGCAAGAGATTTGCAGAAAGCAGGGAGTAGGGTAGGAGGTTTACACTTAGATCTAAGTACATTAAACCTACATGGGGATTATTACTATACAGATATTGCATGCCCTGAAATAGAACTTGTATTTTTTTCAGGTCAGTATATTTTATTTTATTGGTGGTGAAGAAATAAGGTAGAATTGTTCTTTTAGGACCTGATCTTGTAAGGGATGGAACACGCTGACATATAGGTTGCTCGTAGATTTAGCCTAAATTTACAGGTGTATATTTGCTGTGCTACTTTCCTACTTAACAGACAAAAGATTTGGCAAACATATTTTTGTATCATGGCAAATGGAAGACTTTAGCAGCCCTTCATTCAAAATTTGGAGTGGATATTCTCTTAGTATATAAAATGAGCATTTCAACTTTTCAGCTTCTTTTATTTTACTTTTTTTTCCCCATCAGTTTCTTGTTTTCTAACACAATCTGACTTTGGTTCACCTTGTTTAAAAAGTAAAATAAAATAAAATAACGTAAAATAAAATAAAATAAACTATCAGAGCCTGAGCATTGTTATAGTGGGTGAAGATGACCCCAAACTTCCAGAAAGAGATAGGTTAGTCCAAGAGAGTGGAATATTAACTAATTAACAGGTATTGCATACACCACGTGGTGACAGCTATAATCTTCTTGTTTATCCTAAAGTTAGATGGATGAGATGCAAATGTTTTAATGCCTGTTGTTGATCTCTGTCCCAGTATAAACTTCTGGTGGTTTATCTTAGTGGAGTAGATTGGTTCACCGATTTTTGCTAATGCAGATCAGGAATTCCAAAATTTTTACAGCAGCATGCTATTTTTAGTTTCACAGGAGTCTGATATATTTGATCAGATGTAGAAACATGGATGCGGTAAAGTTTGTTGCCAGCTATGTAGCTAGCTGGAAGCTATGTCAAGGCATATGGATGAGAGGGAGGTGATTTGAGACAGCCAACATGGCTTCACCAAGGGCAAATCGTGCCTGACTAATCTGGTGGCCTTCTATGATGGAGTGACTGCATCAGTGGAAAAGGGAAGAGCTACAGATGTCATCTATCTTGACTTCTGTAAGGCCTTTGACATGGTCCCCCACAACATTCTTACCACTTACTTGGAGAGATATGGGTTTGATGGATGGACTGTTCAATCAATAAGGAATTGGCTGGATGGCCGCGTCCAAAGAGTTACAGTCAATGGCCCAATGTCCAGATCAGTAACAAGCGGTGTCCCTCAAGGGTCTGTATTGGGACCAGTACTGTTCAATATCTTTATTAATGACATAGACAGTGGGACTGAGTACACCCTCAGCAAGTTTGCAGATGACACCAAGCTGAGTGGTGCAGCTGATAACGCTTGAGGGAAGAGATGCCATCCAGAAGGACCTTGACAGGCTTGAGGAGTGGGCCCACGTGAACCTCATGAAGGAGGGTAGATTTGGATTTAATATAAAGAAGAAATGCTTTACGCTGAGGGTGGTGAGACACTGGAACAGGTTGCCCAGAGAAGCTGTGGATGTCCCATCATTGGAAGTGTTCAAGGTCAGGTTGTACTGGGCTTTGAGCAACCTGATCTAGTTGAAGATGTCCCTGCCCATGGCAGGGGGGTTGGACTTGATGGTCTTTAAAGGTTCCTTCCAACCCAAACCATTCTGTGATTGTATGATTCTATGATCTATCAACAGGAAATGCAATCACACAGCTTCGAATGGGCTACATAACATCTCTGCTTCATTTTCCTCTTCTGGTAAAGTGGGATCATAATATGTACTCACTCAGTTTGCAAGGTGCTTGGAGTAGTTTATGTTTGGATCATTATAACTTCTTAGCACTGGAAAGCACTATCTTATCCAACCTAACTTCTATTACAAAATGTACTATTTTCATGGTCAGCAGATTCCAGATGATCAGGGACTAAGAAGTAAACCTACCTGAAGGAAAGGTATTTCGGAGAATTCTTATCTTTCCCCTTTCTTCTGATCACAGCATTACCCAAGATAGGCAAATCTATTGGCTACAGGAGACAGATCTACCTTATTCTGAGTTGTTGCCAGGTATCCTTTCTTCACATTCAACATCTTGAAGTTCTAGAACTTCTAGTTTAGAATTTCTTCTTTCATACCATACATCAAAAGGCACGTGGGGGTCCTCAGATGACCCGTGATCAGCTTCATAGTATCCCTCGGAGAACAGAAAGCTCCCTCCCCAAGAGTTGTGGTTGTGCATGACAGGGTGGACAGCAACAGTCACTGAAGCAGAGGTAGTCACAGTAGTGATAGGCTGGCAGTAAGCTGGTCCTGAGGCACTCATGGCACCAAACACCGGGCTTCTCATGTTATGAGAATGAGCCTTGTGGCCCAAGCAACCCCTATTGCTAGGTCCTGAATGCCACTCAGCCAAAATTTCAAAAGCGTCACTGCGAGGGCAGTAAGGAGATGGTCGCAGCCCTTCCCTTGTTTCCCATTTTAGTTGCCTGCCCTGATTCCGTGCCTGCTGAGTGCCAGCCTCTGGATTCGACTGCAATCTGGGACTTGACTGATACCTTGTCTCTGGCTGAACCACCTGAAAGGGAGACACATGGTTATGCCTCTGACAAAGCAAGGCAAACAAATACTACACTCTCTTATATTTTATCCCAGGAAAAACATAATGGTATTGTCCTGGTTCTAACTCTATAAAGGTAGTGTTCTGGAGTCTTAGAACTGTTGATTTTTCCAGACTTTTTTTTTGTCTGAAGTTGTTAAAACCTGGAAAGCATAACTTTAGATAAACACAGGACTACAGCTGAAAATACATGCACTTCCTACATACTGCTCCAACTGGTTCAACAAGCAGAATTGCAGGCTTTTGGAAAAGGCTCCACCAAGGGTACATACATAGGATGTTAGTGGGGTAGTTTGTACAGACTGTAGGAATCTGCATCTGGATTTCTTTAAAAAGCATGAAGCACAGCGGCCACATCAGTCAATAAACTGTGACCAACTTCAAATGTGGCTGTGCTTGTACCTGTTTTTAGGCCTCTGCTAAACAAAAAGAGATCCACATTGCAGCTCAGCATGCAGCATCATGGGGAGCAGGAGATGGAGTTTTTTTGCTTTCCTTTGAAATCGCAGTTATGCCAACAAAGTTGCAAGATGGAACAGGCCCAAGACTTGATACAACCCTGAAACTTCTTTTTTTCTGGGCTCTTTCAATCTTTCTCCCCAAGTGAGCTGTCCAGAGTAGAAGTATATGAGATCACAGAATCACAGAATGGTCAGGGTTGGAAGGGACCTCTGGAGATCATCTAAGTCCAACCCCCCTGCCAGAGCAGGGACACCTACAGCACATTGCACAGGATGGCGTCCAGGCGGGTTTTGAATGTCTCCAGAGTGGGAGACTCCACAACCTTTCTGGGCAGCCTGTTCCAGTGCTCTGCCACCCTCAAAGGAAAGAAGTCCCTCCCCATGTTAAGATGGAACTTCCTATGCTCAAGTTTGTGCCCAGTACCTCTTGTCCTATCACTGGGCACCACTGAAAAAAGACTGTTCCCATCCACCTGGCACCCTCCCCTTATGTATTTATAAGTATTGATAAGATCTTCCCTCAGTCTTCTTTTCTCTAGACTAAAAAGACCCAAGTCCCTCAGCCTTTCCTCATAAGAGAGATGCTCCAATCCCCTAATCATCTTGGTAGCCCTTTGCTGGACCCTCCCCAGCAGTTCCCTGTCCTTCTTGAACCGGGGAGCCCAGAACTGGACACAGTACTCCAGATGCGGCCTCACCAGGGCAGAGTAGAGGGGGAGGATGACCTCCCTCGACCTGCTGGCCACACTCTTCTTGATGCACCCCAGGATGCCATTGGCCTTCTTGGCCACCAGGGAACATTGCTGGCTCATGGTCATCCTGTTGTCCACCAGGACTCCCAGGTCCCTTTCCACACAGCTGCTCTCCAGGAGGTCAGCCCCCAACCTGTACTGATGCATGGGGTTATTCCTCCCCAGATGCAGTACCCTACACTTGCCTTTATTGAACCTCATCAGGTTTTTTTTCTGCCCAACTCTCCAGCCTGTCCAGGTCATGCTTTATGGCGGCACAGCCTTCTGGCGTGTCAGCCACTCCTCCCATTTCTGTGTCATCAGCAAACTTGTTGATGGCACACTCTATCCCTTCATCAGATGGTGACCTACAGGGAGCTGTGTGGAAGAGGTTGGGATGTTTTAAACCTCTCCCCAATTCCTTTACTGGAAGTCACCTAGAACAGTCCTTGAATAGACCAAGAGCTCTCTCTTGTGGCTGGTGCTAATATGATATAACAGCAATTACACGTGCTGAAGACCTCAGCTTTGGTATCATAATTTTACCCCAACTTGATTCTAAAGGAAAGCCTTCATGTCCTGTCTACAAGTGCTCCAAATTTTGGCACAGTCACAAAGCATAATCAGCCAGAAACATGAAAGAAATATTACAGCCTTCCCACAGAAATAGATTTAAATTAAAAAACACCAACCAAATAAAAAATATTCTCGCCCTCCCTCCAGTCAATATCTGAGCTACTTACAGTGGATCTTGCAAAGACAGGATTGTCAGTGGCTTCCAATATTACTTGATGGACTGGTGCCCCAGAGCCTTGAGTAGCCTCATACTGATGGAGCTCTTCACTGATGCCTGACACTGCAGTTTGAGAGCTGTACTCAGAATCAGAGGGATCTGACCCATTATTTCTCTGCACAGGTGGCAGTGCAAACCTCATGATGCTGGGGGGTAGCTCATAAGATTGAGTAGGTAATCCAGTTCGTCCACTGGCTGGAGAAACCTGATAATGATAATTATGATTACAAGCATTCAGTGTCAGTCATTCAGTTAGCATTACCCTTATTATTATTAGCACTTGATAGAAATATTCTTTAGCCAAATACACCTATCCATGTCATGAGAACCTTAGCACTAGTTTTCTGATCAACACCTGTATTACACTGAAAAAATGCATGAAAGAGACATGATCTCCATTTCTGGAGATGTATGCAAATAGGATTATACATATTCCTCTGTGTATCATCTCAGCAAGTGCATATATGTACATGAACATGTACACTTACACTTATAAATATAAAAATCATTCCTGGACTTGCCTCCCCCCCCTCAGCATACATTAAACGTGATTTCATAAATCATCTCAAATGTGTATGTATAGTATGGTTCAGTGTCTAGTTGCAGAGAGAGATGGACACACATAATCGCAATATATGCACATACATACATATATATTGTTTGAATAAGGGACAGGCCATGTATACTGTTAGGAATATAAGAGATTATGCACTTTTGTCGAAACTGTTTTATTAATACTTTATTGGGTGTATGTGGCAAGGTTTTGGTAGCAGGAAGGGGGGTCTTCAGGGGTGGCCTCTGTGGGAAGAGGTGAGGGGCTGCCCTGTGCTGCACAGAGCCAATTCCAGCTGGCTCCATGTTGTGGTTTGGGCTGTATTGGCCACTGAAATGAACGACAGATGCTTTCCTCCATCTCTCCTTGGAGAGCCCACTGCAAGCCACAGCTGAGCCAATCAGTGAAGCTGGTGGCACCTCTGTGAAAACATATCGAAGAAAGGGCAGAAATTGCCAGACAGAGAGGAAAACAGCAGAGGGAACACCAAGATGAGAGAAGGAAGAGGAAGTGCTCCATGGCACTAGAGCAACCTATGAAAGACTTATGCTGGAGCAGTTATTTTTTTCCTGAAGGACTGTAGCCTGTGGGAGAGCCCACACCGAAGCAGGGGAAAAATATGAGCGGGGAGAAGCAGCAGGGAGAAACCACTGTGTACTGATGGTAATCCCCATCTCCCATCTTCCCCTGTGCTGCTTGGGTGGGGATAGAGGAGTCTGGAGTGAAGGAGTGAAGTTGGGCATGGGAAAGGGGGGAGGAAAGGTGTAGTTTTAATGTTTGTTTTTGTTTCTCACAACCTGAATCTATTTTAATTGGCAATAAATTAAATTAAATTTTCCCAAGTTGAGTCTGTTTTGCCCAAAACAGTAATTGGTAAACAATCTCCCTGTCTTTATCTTGACCCACAAGCTTTTTTATCCTTTGTCCTGCTGAGGAGGGGGAGTGAGTGAGCAGCTGAGTGGGCATTTGGCTGTTAATCAAAGTTAACCCACCACAAACACTAAGATCCAAAATAAATACATCTCAAATATTGCTAGCACTGTATACATACCTTGTGTTTTATTTTTATACACATGCACACACACACATATATATAAACATGCAACATAGCATTACTGATTCTAATAGTGCGTGATAAAGATATCCATATATAACACAAAAATTGTGTTAACTGAAGTGTAGGTAATGAATAATCAAATACAAAATTGATAGCTATGAATTCTTTTTTGCTTGACTTGGGCTTTATACTGTAAAGTCCTCAACATCCAGGTGGAGCCTTCCACCCACCAAGATCTTTGCTTGAGCCAAGAGGGTACCACAGGGAGGGATGACTGGACTGGGGGGTGGGGGGCACCTTCTGGCAAACTTCTGGCCATGGTTATCAGGGTGTGGTATGTGGACCACCACTGGTATAACACCAACTGGTGTTGGTTCACACATTGGTCTGATAAGTTAAATATTTTGAAGAAACAACAGAGGCAGTGGGGTGGGAAAGGAGGTGTGTGTATTAAAGTAACTGTCTTGCAAAGTCTTGGGGAAAAGCCTGGGTTTATATTTGCATATGACATTTTGCTTTTAAAAGCTTACCTAATACCTACATTTGTATCTAGTTTGTTGATTGCAGCCTCTAAAACCATACTTATTAAAAATCATACTTTAAAAGTATAAGAAAGTAGAAGAATATCAAATAAATAACAAACATAACATTTAAAAAAGATTTAAATTAAAACTAGAGCAAGAAACAACGCAAAATTTTAAAAATCCAAGAGAATGTTAAAAATAAAATGTTTCTTGAGAAGGGGGTTGGTTGCAGGGGGAGAGATAATATTATCATTTCTTCTGTCCACCATTAGTTTTACTGACCTCAGGGTACGGTCCAAAGAGCGAAAGAAGAACAGGAAGCAGCACCAATCCATTGAGAACTCCCAAAATGGTTAAGATTGACAAAACAGCAAAAAAATACCTGAAGTAGAGTTGAAGGGGGTGGGAGGGGGAAGAGAAGAGGCATAAATAGTGTTAGAAATAAGTGATTACATACTACTGATAAATATATTAAAAAATACACATACTAAATTAAATCTCAAATATTACTAATATTGTACAGAATAATTATAACACTTTCTTTATATATAGTTTTTTGTTTGTTTTTTTTTACTCTTTGTTTTTGTTTTATCCTTTGGATGTACATCACACAACCCAAAGTATTATTTAATAATAATAAAAAAAATAATAATTTGTTAATTTCCCAGAATCTGGCCTCCCCTCTACTCTGCCCTGGTGAGGCCACATCTGGAGTACTGTGTCCAGTTCTGGGCACCAGATTAGTCAGGCACGATTTGCCCTTGGTGAAGCCATGTTGGCTGTCTCAAATCACCTCCCTCTCATCCATATGCCTTGACATAGCTTCCAGCTAGCTACATAGCTGGCAACAAACTTTACCGCATCCATGTTTCTACATCTGATCAAATATATCAGACTCCTGTGAAACTAAAAATAGCATGCTGCTGTAAAAATTTTGGAATTCCTGATCTGCATTAGCAAAAATCGGTGAACCAATCTACTCCACTAAGATAAACCACCAGAAGTTTATACTGGGACAGAGATCAACAACAGGCATTAAAACATTTGCATCTCATCCATCTAACTTTAGGATAAACAAGAAGATTATAGCTGTCACCACGTGGTGTATGCAATACCTGTTAATTAGTTAATATTCCACTCTCTTGGACTAACCTATCTCTTTCTGGAAGTTTGGGGTCATCTTCACCCACTATAACAATGCTCAGGCTCTGATAGTTTATTTTATTTTATTTTACGTTATTTTATTTTATTTTACTTTTTAAACAAGGTGAACCAAAGTCAGATTGTGTTAGAAAACAAGAAACTGATGGGGAAAAAAAAGTAAAATAAAAGAAGCTGAAAAGTTGAAATGCTCATTTTATATACTAAGAGAATATCCACTCCAAATTTTGAATGAAGGGCTGCTAAAGTCTTCCATTTGCCATGATACAAAAATATGTTTGCCAAATCTTTTGTCTGTTAAGTAGGAAAGTAGCACAGCAAATATACACCTGTAAATTTAGGCTAAATCTACGAGCAACCTATATGTCAGCGTGTTCCATCCCTTACAAGATCAGGTCCTAAAAGAACAATTCTACCTTATTTCTTCACCACCAATAAAATAAAATATACTGACCTGAAAAAAATACAAGTTCTATTTCAGGGCATGCAATATCTGTATAGTAATAATCCCCATGTAGGTTTAATGTACTTAGATCTAAGTGTAAACCTCCTACCCTACTCCCTGCTTTCTGCAAATCTCTTGCATACATAAACAAAAAAGTCCTCGTGAGATTTAGCAATCATTCTCTCAGTTCTTGCCTCCGACATTTTGTTGTTGTCAAATGGATGTCAGCTAAGTCTGATCACCTATCCAGTTTATGCTTACCTAAGCAGTTAAGTCATCTTTCAGAGCATTTTTTTTTGGCCCAGTTCTACCTCAGTTCTGGTTTAGGGCTAGGATTATTATTTTATTTTTTTTTTGGTGCTGCAGTTTGCCACAAAGAATCACAGAATCTCCTAGATTGGAAAAGACCTGTAAGATCATCTAGTCCAATCATTAACCTAACACTGACAAGCCCACCTCTAAACCATGTCTCTAAGCACTATATCTACACGACCCTTAAATACCTCCAGGGATGGGGACTCCACCACTGCCCTGGGTAACGTGTTCCAATGCCTGATGACCCTTTCAGTAAAGAAATTCCTCCTGATATCCAATCTAAACCTCCCTTGGCGCAACTTGAAGCCATTTCCTCTTGTTCTGTCACCTGTTACTTGACAGAACAGGTTGACTCCCACCTCTCTGCAACCTCCTTTCAGATAGTTGTAGAGAGCGATAAGGTCTCCCCTGAGCCTCCTTTTCTCCAGGCTAAACAACCCCAGTTCCCTCAGCCGCCCCTCAGAAGACATGTGTGTTACTTCTAAGATCAGCAATTTTGCAGAGCTCCACAGGTTGTTTGGAAAGGATTAGGAACTGTTTCATTGTACTTCTCAAATTCCCCTCAGAAGAAAAACTTGCTCTCCTCTCATACTTGACAAATTCACATTCTCAATTAAATCCACAAGAAACTCTGCCTGTAGTTCTAAACAGAAGAGCCTTCGGACTTTGCTTTACAAAATTTTAATATGAAGTTCTGTGTTCATACTTATGGTTCCCTAGCTCCCAAACAGGGCTTTTTTCCTCACCCATTTATAAATTGCTGTAAACCTCATATAAAGATAGCATCATATAAAGATGCATCATATAAAGATGTAAACCTCATATAAAGAGCATCAGTTGCAGTGTAATTGCAGCATGTTTGTAGCTCCATGTGTCCTTTCCAGGCAAATCATTGTGCATATGAAAAATCTGGAAGACCTATATCTGGAAGGTTAAAGGTAAAATCCAGCTAATGTTGGACAATACTAGCTGCTTCAAACTGACTTAATTCTAGAATTAGCAAACTTTGCTAAAGAGGGCCATTTTTGTTTCTTTTCATGCCGGGAGTCAGATTTTCCTGGAACGGATTTTAATACCAGCAATGAAAATACTACTATGTCTAGCATGTGACAAGGAGTTAATAAAACATAGGGAAAACAGGACCATGATGGAAGCATGCTTGACACACCATACATAGTAATAAAATGACAGATACACTGAAATGTCTAAATATTAAAAGCATACTTACTTACTTATTTTTATTTAAAAAAAGTCAAGACACACAAATGCTTTACCTGACAATAAAATCAAACTCCGATCCTGCGAGCATTAACACTCCAAACAGAGTGGACACAGCTCCATCCAACATTGGTGCAAACATATGTTCCAGTGCAAGGACAGCCCTACGGTTCTTGTCTCCCACGGCAGTTAAAAATGCCTGTAAAACAATGAAATCCATTTCATTAGAGAGACATGTACAGCCTTTCAAACAGCCTCTCTCTTAGTATGCAGTTTTTCACCAGTCAATTACTTCAATTTACAGTCCATTAAAGTATCTCTATAGCTGGCTAGACTTGAAGACAATGTCTGATCCTGTAGCCATACCATATAGCTGCTGCTGAAGTCACATGACCAGAGTAAGCATTGATTACAGAGTCAGAGCCATAGTAATAATTTTGGAAACAATGCATGCCTGCACCAGTAGGCTTTTCATTTGTTTCTCGGTTTGCTTGTTTCCACATGCAAAGAATTCATTTTACAGTAAAAGCCCTTCAGGTGTAAAAATTATAGGGCTATTCTTGTCACTCTCATGAGGGCATAGCTTCCATGACTGTCATGGGAAGTTTGCTGTAAAACTAGCCAATACTGATTCGGGTTTTCCTGAATACACTTGGAACAGACCAAGGACTTGCAACTTTTGATCATGCACACAGTCACATCTACGGTAGCATTTACTAGTGGATCCGGTCTTTCTGTCACTTTACACAAAGTGTCCACTGATACAGTGCATTTCTCCTCACAGGTCTGAGGATCCACACTGTCAGATATTATACACAGTAAGCACTCAAGTGATAGAAAGTTGCCAGTGCATTCAACAGGACCAGTATAAAGTAACACTACTAAGTCATGTGCTGCTTTTTTTACATTCCTATTTCACTCAAGATGAATGTTTTTGCAACTTTTTCTACTTCAAACCTAGCAGCACTATACTGCACCCAACTATATAGCATACTAGCTAGCAGCACTATATATGCCCAACTCTGTACCTCATCTACAACATGTAGATACCAGGTGGTGCCGGCGGTCCCTGTGGCCAGTTCACACCTTGGGAAGCTGCATATAACCAGCCCCTAGGGAGCTCCAGCAAACAGGGAGCATCATCTGAGAGGAGCAGTGCAGAAGTTTGTGTGGAAGGGCCCGTGAGAAGGGCGGCGCACTCTACCAGTTGTCAGGCTGCTGCCTGCTCTGCTCACCCGCAGGCTTCGGCTGCGGCCCCGACGGTCACCCCAGCTAGCTGTTGGCTGTGCAAACCTACCCAGCAGCTTGAGGTCTCCAGGGAATTAGAAGGGCTTATTAGGCAGTACTTTGGGATTGTCAGAAGCATGGTGGCAGAGACCTGGTGAAGGCTGTGCTCTGCAGCAGCTGGGAGCCCATCTATCTAGCCAGGCTAGCCTGGAATGAGTGGAGGCGTCCACCCAGACAGAGCTTCCTATCAGGGAAGCTGCTGTCCAGGTGGAGGGCTGTAAAGTCTGTACCTCACACTCCTGGGTGGAGGAGGGTGCAAGCTCCACCCGTGCAAGGTGTGCTCTGGTGGAGTCACTCAGGCAGCGGGTGGAGGGGCTGCAGGAGGAAGTCAGCAGGTTATGCTGTATTAGGGAAGGGGAACAAGAAATAGAGTATTATTCGAGACTTTGCAAGAAGAAATACTAGAGCCTCGTGGCACTGACCTCTAAGGACTACCAGACAAAGAGTGTCAACAGCGAACAGACAGCACCTTGGAGAAGGAGGCGCCATGATCTCTGGTGACTCGCGGCAACAGGATATCGCTTCCCCCCCCATTTCCTCATATGTACCAACCAGCAACAGATACGAAGTCTTGTCAGTGGGTGAAGCCACTGAGCAAAGCTCACAGGGAGAAATCACACCAGTTGCACACACTAAAAGCTGCAAAAGGAAGCGGCGAGTGCTAGTAGTGGGCGATCCTCTGCTGAGCGGCACCAAGGCACCCATCTGTCGGCCTAATATACAGTCAAGGGAAGTTTGCTGCTTGCCAGGAGCCAAGATCCGGGATGTCACAGAGAGACTGCCACAACTGGTTAAAAGCACAGGCTACTATCCCCTACTTCTTTTCCACGTGGGCACCAATGACACGGTAAAGCATAACCTGGGCAAGATCAAGCAGGACTTCAGAGCCCTGGGGGCACAAGTGAAGGGAACGGGGGTCCAAGTGATCTTCGCCTCTATTTTGTGAGTCAGGGATGGGGGTGTGGGCAGAAGTCGACGCATCATGCAGATCAACACCTGGCTTCGTGGCTGGTGTTGTCGCCAGGGCTTTGGCTTCTATGATCACGGGACATTCTTCAATAAATACAGCCTATTGGGATCCACCTATCTAGAAGAGGAAGGAGCATCTTCGCTGGCAGATAGGCTGACTTCGTGAATCGTGCTTTAAACTAAGGAACTTGGGGGGTGGGGTCTAAAGCCACAACACTTGTGTACTCGCAAGCAACAGGGTGGATGAGCGCACTGACCGGAGTAGTGAGGAATGCCCGCCAACCCTCCAAAAAGGTTCCGCCAAAAAGGTGAGACAGTCAACAGTCCAACTGAAGTGTCGCTATACCAATGCACGTAGCATGGGTAACAAACAGGAGGAGCTGGAAGCCACTGTGCAGCTGGAAAGCTATGATCTGATCGCTATCATCACTGAAACTTGGTGGGATGAATCACATGACTGGAGCACTGCAGTCGATAGCTATAAACTGTTCAGGAGGGCCAGGCAAGGAAGGCGGGGAGGGTGTGTGTGTGTGTTGCTCTCTGTGTAAAAAAAATGGATTGATTGCACAAAGCTGTGTCTGAAAAACAGCGATACACAGGTTGAGAGCTTATGGGTGAAAATTAGAGACCAAGCCAACAAAGGAAATCTCATAGCTGGTGTTTACTACAGGCCACCTGATCAAGGGGAGGATGCTGATGAAGCGTTCTTGCTTCAACTACAGGAAGCATCGCACTTGCAGGCTCTGATCCTGCTGGGGGTCTCCAACTACCCTGATATCCGCTGGAAAAGTGGCACAGCCAGCTGCAAGCAGTCTAGGAGACTCTTGGAGTGCATTGAGGATAACTTCCTAATCCAGGTGATAGAAAGCCCAACCAGAGGAGATGTGTTACTGGGCCTGTTGCTCACCAACTCAGAGGAACTTATTGGAGAGGTCAAGATTGGTAGGTAGACTGGGCTGCAGTGATCATGCCCTGGTGGAATTCATGATCTCGAGGGATATAGGCCAGGCGAAAAGTATAGTCAAGACCCTAAACCTCAGGAAAGTGAACTTTCAGTTGTTCCCCTGTGCTCTGATCACTGAATCAGGCTATCTTCTAAAACATCACACAGCAATGACAGCGAAAGTATAAAATTGCCAGTTACTTCAAGAATTGTCCTTTTTCAAATAAAATTCATCAAAAGAATTTGTAGTCCATAGTGAGGACTAAATCCCTCTGGGAGATGGGCTGAGTGAGAGAGATGGGAAAGCTCCACCTTGCCTAGTGTGGTGTTGCGTTGTGGGGTGTCCCCTGCACTTTGGGGATGCGGCACCGTATTTGGAGATACGCCCAGCAAGCTCCCAGATTGGAGGAGTCCCTGGGCCAAGCACTCTGTTTTGCCAGGGGCAGTTGCAGTGGCTATCACAGATTCATATAGGTCAAAGCTGACTCAACAGGGCATTTAATATGTTCCTGTGAAATGATATTCTGCTGGTTCATCCAAGAATTTGTGCGTTTTGAAACCTAAACCATTATCTCTCCTTAGGTTAGCAATAGGAAGTTACAGGATGTAGTGCTGTTCAGAACAGATGGGATATTTTAGATGTTTGGGGAAGACAAAAGCTATGTATTTTCTTGAAAAAAAAATCCATTAATTTTATGGGGAATGCTTTGAAGGGGAGGAATAAATTGATTTTTTTACCCCTAAAGCTTTTTGGGGCTTGTGGTTGAAAACCAATTTAATAATTTTAACTCCTTTTTTTTCTCCTCATTTGGGGGAAAAACCCAGAAGTGTTAAATCCTTACTTAGCTCTTGGTCTCTATTTTCTTGCTCTGCTTTTCACAGCTTTTCAGTGGCAGACACTAGTTTGACCAAAGCAAGCCATTTTATTTTGGTTGTGGAAATATTTTGCACACGCACATATACACACATATATGTGCAGAATTTTGATGGAAATTTTTTGATGATTCCTGATAAAATCACCTTCTGATTTATAAAACTTCTCTCCAAACATGTCAAAGTGCAAATAAACCTGAATGCATTTATACTCAAAGTCTAGGAATACAGCAAGTAATAGTATCCTCAGAATAAGGAAATGTTCGGGCTCGGATTTTCCAAGCTGAACAGCAGGCTAATATGAGACTCTTAACTGTGTCCAGTATCAGATACAGATTTTCTCTCTTTGAAGTGTCCATTGGTTTTGACTGAATTTGTGGCATTCAGAAATCAAGGCATCCCCATTTTCTTAATTGGCATCAGTGGACAAGGGAAGATCAACTGATGTCATCTACCTGGACTTGTGCAAAGCGTTTGACACTGTCCCACACGATATCCTGGTCTCTAAATTGAAGAGACATGGATTCGACAAATGGACCACTCGGTGGATAAAGAGCTGGCTGGACGGTTGCACTCAAAGAGTTGCGGTCAACGGCTCGATGTCCAAGTGGAGAGCGAGCAGTAAGGAGTGGCGTTCCTCAGGGGTCGGTACTGGGACCTGTACTGTTCAACATCTTTGTCAGCGACATGGACAGTGGGGTAGAGTGCACCCTCAGCAAGTTTGCTGATGATACCAAGCTGTTTGGCGAGGTAGACACGCTGGAGGGGAGGGATGCCATCCAGAGGGACCTGGACAGGCTTGAGAGGTGGGCCCAAGCCAACCTCATGCAGTACAACAAGGCCAAGTGCAAGGTCCTACATCTGGGTCGGGGCAATCCCAAGCACAAATACAGGCTCGGCGGGGAATGGCTGGAGAGCAGCCCTGAGGAGAAGGACCTGGGTGTGCTGATTGACGAGAAGCTCAACATGAGCCAGCAATGTGCGATCGCAGCCCAGAAGGCCAACCGCATCCTGGGCTGCATCAAAAGAAGCGTGGCCAGCAGGTCAAGGGAGGTGATTCTGCCCCTCTACTCCGCTCTTGTGAGACCCCACCTGGAGTACCGCATTCAGCTCTGGAGTCCCCAACATAAGAAGGACATGGACCTGCTGGAGCGTGTCCAGAGGAGAGCCACGAGGATGATCAGAGGGATGGAGCACCTCTCCTATGAGGAGAGGCTGAGAGAGTTGGGGCTGTTCAGCCTGGAGAAGAGAAGGCTCCGGGGAGACCTTATTGCGGCTTTCCAGTACCTAAAGGGGGCCTACAGGAGAGCTGGGGAAGGACTTTTTACTAGGGCATGCAGTGATAGGACGAGGGGGAATAGCTTTAAGCTGGAAGAGGGCAGGTTTAGATTAAACATTAGGAAGAATTTTTTCACTTTAAGGGTGGTAAGGCACTGGAACAGGTTGCCCAGAGAGCTTGTTGAGGCCCCGTCCCTGGAGGTGTTCAAGGCCAGGCTGGACGTGGCCTTGGGCAACCTGGTCTAGTGGGAGGTGTCCCTGCCTATGGCAGGGGGGTTGGAACTCGATGATCTTCAAGGTCCTTTCCAACCCAAACCATTCTATGATTCTATGATTCTATGATCAGGATTTCCTTACCAAGAAGTCCATGACTGATGGAAAAAGAGTCCACATCATTGCTTGACTGCTAACTGTAACCACAAGAATCATGAAATGAGTGTTGGATTAGCTTGATTTGTTTCTTTTTCTTGAAATTTAATTAATCTTTTTTTTCCTTCTGTATTTGTAGAGGGTAATAACTGAAGCAAAGAAGAGGCCAAAGGTAGAAAACTGTATTTCCAGAACTGCTTGAAGAGAAGAACTGCTCAAAGTTGTGGAAAAGGACATGCTGCATCAATATAACAATTCAATGTTACTGCAACTTATTGTACTATTTTGTTAAATATTTCTATAAATATTTAAACTTGTACACATATGTAATATCCAAAAGAACATTATAAAGTAGTATAACCTGGAGTCGTTTGCCTCCAGGTAACGGAGTGGGGACAATATTGATTTTGCTCTGTACTTATTGTATATTCATCTCTTTGCCACAAGTAAACTTAATCTAGTTCTAAATTTCAGCATAATTTGCTGCTGCTTAAGTATTGTATGATTTACTTGTATATACTTTCTATGCAAATGTTGCTTATGTAATAGTTTTTTTTCTGTAAAGGTACATTTTTGTTTAAAATATTTTAAATGTGCATATCACAACCCTGTGGTACTATGAAACGTTACTGTTAACTTTCAAACACGCTATGCGTGATAATTTTTTAAAATAAGCACATATGAAGAAAAGCACGCTAATCTTGGAGCCTTAAATAGGTTTATCTGTGTGCAGGTTTTGTTTTGCTGTGTGTATTGATGTGTGCATCTGGAAGTGCGCATGTCAGTGTGTGCATGTTCCCAGTGTACTGTAGTTTCTCTTTTACTGTATGGTAACCCTTAATGGTCTTATGAACCCACTGATGCTGGTGTGAGTCTGGCTTTCCCTGTTAGTAGGCACTAGTGAAAATCGCATTGGTGTTTACCAACATGTACCATAGACTACCATCATCAAAGGGCCAAGATAAAGAAGAAGAGAATAGAGGAAGTCAGTTTGGGAGTGTGGTTCAATTTCCCACTCTATTAATGACTTGTTACATGTGATTTTGGTCAAGTCACATAACTGCCCTGTGCCTCAGTTTCTCAATCTGTAAAATGGGTATAACTGTATTTACCTACCTCCCAGGAGATTTGTGAGGTGAAAGTGTTTTGATATTTTTCATAAACAGTGCCAAGTAAGTGCAAACACTCTAGCCATTCTTTTTTTCACTTCAGAAGGTGCTGGTGGTGATAGAAATTCAATGAGCATATGCCTTATTTTGATATTGATACTGTTAACTATGAGTGGCATTAGAACCTAAATGGTCTAGTTTTTTGTTGGTAAATCACAGCTCAGCTATGGCCTTATAGCATTCAAAGCAGTATCTTCTGTCACCTTATTTTAATTGCAGGAAAGAACTTAATAGTAAGTGAGAAAAAATCAAATGGAAGGACTTAAAAAAAAATCTTATATTTTTACTTATTAAATATAAATTACTTTCTGTTGGATCCAGGACTGTAATGAATGACACTTAAGACCTGGCATATTTTTTTCTCTGTTGTTTTGATTGTTTTTTCCCACACTGCATTGGCACTTTTAATTAAAACAGCTAAACTGGGATCTCTTTGTGAAACTAATTTTACTTTTTTTTTGTTATTTTTAAACGAAAGATGGATTGCTGCAGGTGAAGGGCCTGGAAAAATTTTACAATCTCTGTGTTCTGGTTGAAACCAAACCCTAAGAATGGAGAACCTTAATTGAAAATACTAGAACAAAAGTTCTCGTTCTCTCTCTCTTCATTTTTCTCCATCTTTTTTCTGCCCTTCTCCAAGCTGTTTTTTAGAGCAGGTAGATGTATGTATGTATGTATGTATGTATGTATTCAGAGCCAAACACACACAACCATCATTCAATTTTTAAACACAGTGATGGTGGAACTTTTCTTTAAATACAGTGCCTGAACAGCAGCTGCAAATTCTTTGATGGGAAGGTGTATTTCTCCAGTGGCTTCAGGGAGTCTATCTTTGCCCACAGACCTTCCCAGCACAGTGAATGGGGATAACTAGAATGCACAAATTTTCATGCCTTTTTCGCTCACTTGAAAACACTTTGATATGAGGCACGTCATTGTTTACAGATCCCCAATATGAACACTTGAAGAGACGATGAGAGCCTGACGTTGTTCCTGTGATACATAAGCTACTGTTTGGATGCATGCTAGGGGATAATGTAATTGCCTACTGGTCCGGTTCACTGTCTAACATGAAAACTCTTAACAACAAAAAGACAAGGGGCCCTAATTTAGTACTAGCAGCGTAGTGACCTCAGGTCATAAAAACTCTGCAACAAAACTGTATGATACTAATTGGAAGCTACTTTCAACTGCCAAGTATGTGTGCTCCTGTGACAGAGGTTGGCAGAGCTCCCACTGACACCGCTGGTGCAGCCCACAGGCATGTGCTCCCTTTCTCCCTCCTCTTCCTCTGAGGTGACAACAGGAGGGAAGGGGGCAAGGAAGAGCTGTGATGTCTCCCATCTGCCCCTGCCGGATTCCTTGTTCTGCTTGTTACGTGCAGGTGACCTGTCTGCTGCTTCGCGCTTTGATAGTCACATTGGGAAAGGGAGAACATTTATTTTGGTTTTGTTTGGGTTTTTTTAAAACCTTTTTTAATTGTGGGTGATACTTAAATTTTTGTATCATAAGAATGTTTTCTTACGGTATTTGTCACGTCAGTTTATACTAAACAAAATGCAGGGATTTTATTTCTATTGGAAACACTATTACAGCGATGTTTTTCCTTTTTAATGTATAGAGTGCTTACTAATGTTAAATAGTAAAGAGTATATAACACATTAAAGCCTCATCATAGCTTTTAGCATAAGGAGTTAAAAGGAAAAAATATTCAAACTGGGTCTCATCACCTGTCTATTTTGGTAGGAGTGGGTTTGTGCCATTTCAGTTACAAAGATAAAATTACGCTATAAAATTTATTTATGTAAAAATTTATTTTTGTAGTCTACATAGTAGTCATCAAGTCTTTTGACAGAAGTATATTTTTAAAGATTTTATATGCAATGATGATAGCATTATGTTTTAGAACACTGCTGAAATGTGATTATGGTGCATACTTTTCCTTGAAAACCCCATGGCAGAAAAGAAAGTGTTAAACAGCGTTAAGAGAGAAAGTAAGTGTGAATATTCATACAATCCTGGTCTGTGTTTTATTTACCATTTGTGATCTAGTGTGGTTCTCATTTTAAACCTTGAAAGGAAATTGTACAAACTCTCTAAATATTAATGTTCAAACACTGATAGAAATTCTAACGTGAATAAAAATATAACTTATTGGTTATGGATTTTGTTGTTTCTAGAATGATTTTTTTTATCATAGAATCATAGAATTGTCTATGTTGGAAGGGACCTTGAAGATCATCAAGTCCAACCATTAATGTAACACTGCCAAAACCACCACTAAACCATGTCCCTCAGCACCACGTCTACCTGTCTTTTAAATACCTTCAGGGTTGGCAACTCCACCACTTCCCTGGGCAGGCTGTTCCAATGGTTAACAACCCTTTCGGTGAAGAACTTTTTCCTAATATCCAATCTAAACCTCCCCTGGCGCAACTTGAGGCCGTTTCCTCTTGTCCTATCGCTTGTTACTTGGGAGAAGAGACCGACTTCCGCCTTGCTACAACCTCCTTTCAGGTAGTTGTAGAGAGCAATAAGGTCTCCCCTGAGCCTCCTTTTCTCCAGGCTATGTACTGGTCAACTATGCAGATACAATCATGCAATTATACTGATTGCTATGGAGTAGCAATCATCCTTCAGGGCACATGCTATATTATTGGTAAGTCTGCTACATGCTGTAGTCAAATAGTTGTTGGATCATATGTCAGTTTGCACTTTCATAGTCAGAGTTGAGCCTAAATCCAACTTGAAACATAAAGTCTTATTTCTTAGTTCAGCAAACTCAATCCCAAATCTGGAACCTCCATAATTTGGAGCACAAATTTGAGATTTTTGGAAGATTGAGATTTGGCCTATTTTGGAGAAGGAGCAAATGCTAAAATCGTAGATAAATTTAAAGTGTAGGTTGCCCTTTTTATGTCTCTGGGGCATAGGTATAGGGCTGGATTATACATTTCATTCTCTTTCTGAATGAAGCATTTTGTGTAAACATTTAGCACTTGGGTGAGGCAGTTTATCATACAGGTTACTTCTGCTTAGATGTGGGTAGAAATTTTTTGCCTGTTTCCTTCTCTGTGGTCGTTCCTTAAATTTTTGTATTTTTTTTGCAGTTGTTCAAGTGACTGGTCGATGTCACCCCCTGGGAAACTGCCTTCTGGGATAAAAGAGCTGAACAGAGCTGGCAGCTATTTAAAGACATTTTTCTTTGAGCACAAGAACTATCAATTCCCATGTGCAAGAAATCAGGTAAGGAAGGCAAGAGACCAGCATGGCTGAGTAAGGACCTCCTGGTCAAACTGAAAGACAAGAGGGAAATGTATAGGCAGTTGAAGCACAGGCACGCATCTAGGGAAGAATATGGGGATGCTGCCCAGATGGTTAGGGATTGGATCATGAAGCTAAGGCACAGCTGGAGCTAAATTTGGCAAGGGATGTGAAGAATAAGAAGGGCTTCTACAGGTACATTAGTCAGAAAAGGAAGGCAAAATAAATAGGATCCCCCCTAATAAATAGGACAGGGGATCTGGTGACAACCTAGACGAAGAAGGCTGAGGTACTCAACAATCTTTTTTGCTTCAGTTTTCAATGCTAATCTCTCTTCCCACATCTCTCAAGTTCTTGAATTACAACGCAGGGACTGAGGTAATAAAGTCCCACCCATCGTAGAAGATCGGGTTTAGGACCACCTGAGGAACCTGAACATACACGTGTCCATGGGACACAATGAGATGCATCCAAGGGTCCTGAGGGAATTGGCTGATGTAGTCTCTAAGACACTCTCCATCATATATGAAAAGTCATGGCAGTCAGGCAAAGTCCCCAATGATTAGAAAAAGGGAAAAACCGCGTCCATTTTTAAAAAGGAGGAACCTGAGACCTACCGACTAGTCAGACTCAACTCTGTGCCCAGTAAGATCACGGAACAGATCCTCCTGGAAGACATGTCAAGGCATATGGATGAGAGGGAGGTGATTTGAGACAGCCAACATGGCTTCACCAAGGGCAAATCGTGCCTGACTAATCTGGTGGCCTTCTATGATGGAGTGACTGCATCAGTGGAAAAGGGAAGAGCTACAGATGTCATCTATCTTGACTTCTGTAAGGCCTTTGACATGGTCCCCCACAACATTCTTACCACTTACTTGGAGAGATATGGGTTTGATGGATGGACTGTTCAATCAATAAGGAATTGGCTGGATGGCCGCGTCCAAAGAGTTACAGTCAATGGCCCAATGTCCAGATCAGTAACAAGCGGTGTCCCTCAAGGGTCTGTATTGGGACCAGTACTGTTCAATATCTTTATTAATGACATAGACAGTGGGACTGAGTACACCCTCAGCAAGTTTGCAGATGACACCAAGCTGAGTGGTGCAGCTGATAACGCTTGAGGGAAGAGATGCCATCCAGAAGGACCTTGACAGGCTTGAGGAGTGGGCCCACGTGAACCTCATGAAGTTCAACAAGGCCAAGGCCAAGGTCCTCCACCTGGGTCGGGGCAACCCCCGATATCAATACAGGTTGGGGAATGAATTTATTTAGAGCAGCCCTGCTTAGAGTCCCCAGCACAAGAAAGACGTGGACCTGTTAGAGCGGCAACTAATGTCAGCAGGGCTGTAGAGCTCAGAGGATTGTGGTTAGTGGTGCAGAGTCTAGTTGGAGACCAGTAACTAGTGGTGTCCCTCAGGGGTCAGTACTGGGTCCAGTCTTGTTCAATCAGCTATTCATCAATGACCTGGATGAAGGGATAGAGTGTACCATCAGCAAGTTTGCTGATGACACAAAACTGGGAGGCGTGACTGACACGCCGGAAGGCTGTGCTGCCATACAACGTGACCTGGACAGGCTGGAGAATTGGGCAGAGAAAAACCTGATGAAGTTCAACAAGGGCAAGTGTAGGGTCCTGCATCTGGGGAGGAACAACCCCATGCATCAGTACAGGTTGGGGGCTGACCTCCTGGAGAGCAGCTGTGTGGAAAGGGACCTGGGAGTCCTGGTGGACAACAGGATGACCATGAGCCAGCAATGTGCCCTGGTGGCCAAGAAGGCCAATGGCATCCTGGGATGCATGAAGAAGAGTGTGGCCAGCAGGTCGAGGGAGGTCATCCTCCCCCTCTACTCTGCCCCGCTGAGGCCGTATCTGGAGTACTGTGTCCAGTTCTGGGCTCCCCGGTTCAAGAAGGACAGGGAACTGCTGGGGAGGGTCCAGCAAAGGGCTACCAAGATGATGAGGGGAGTGGAGCATCTTTCTTATGAGGGAAGGCTGAGGGACTTGGGCCTTTTTAGTCTAGAAAAAAGACAACTGAGGGGGGATCTAATCAATACTTATAAATACTTAAGGGGAGGGTGCCAGGTAGATGGGAACAGTCTTTTTTCAGTGGTGCCCAGTGATAGGACAAGAGGTAACGGGCACAAACTTGAGCATAGGAAGTTCCACCTTAACATGAGGAGGAACTTCTTTCCTTTGAGGGTGGCAGAGCACTGGAACAGGCTGCCCAGAGAGGTTGTGGAGTCTCCCACACTGGAGACATTCAAAACCCGCCTGGACGCCGTCCGGTGCAACCTGCTGTAGGTGTCCCTGCTGTGGCAGGGGGGTTGGACTAGATGGTCTCCAGAGGTCCCTTCCAACCCTGACCATTCTGTGATTCTGTGATTCTGTGATTCATTAGTAGCAAACTTGCCCTCAGTTCTTCTCCTACCCCTTCTCCTCCTGGAATTTACCCAAGACTGAGTTCTTGAAATCGTTAGTTATAATGTAGCCTTAAATTTAGTCTGGATTAGGAAATCCCCAATATCAATACAGACTGGGGAATTAATTGATTTAGAGCAGCCCTGTGGAGAAGGACCCGAGGATACCGGTAGATGAAAAATTAGGTTTGCACTGGCAATGTGAGCTTGCAGCCCCGAAAGCCAATCATATCCTGGTCTCCATAAAATGAAGTGTGGCCAGTGGGTCACGTGAGGTGATTCTCCCCCTCTACTCTGTTCTCGTGAGACCTCACCTGGAGTACTGTGTCCAGCTCTGGGGACATCAGCACAAGGAAGACATGGACCTGTTGGAGCGGGTCCAGAGGAGGACCATGAAAATGGTCAGAGGGCTGGAACGCCTCTCCTATGAAGAAAGGCTGAGAGTTGGGGTTGTTCAGCCTGGAAAAGAGAAGGCTCCGAGGAGACTTTATTCCGGCCTTTCAATATATAAAAGGGGCTTAGAATAAAGATGGAGAGAGACTTTTTACCAAGGCCTGTAGTGACGGGACAAGGGGCAATGGTTTTAAACTGAAGGAGGGTAGATTTGGATTGGATATAAGGAAGAAATGCTTTATGCTGAGGGTGGTGAGACACTGGAACAGGTCGCCCAGGGAAGTTGTGGATGCCCCATCATTGGAAGTGTTCAAAGTCAGGTTGGACTGGGCTTTGAGCAACCTGATCTAGCGGAAGATGTCCCTGCCCATGACAGAGGGTTGGAACTAGATGATCTTTAAAGGTCCCATCCAATCAAAATCATCCTATGAGTCTATGATTCTATGTTTCTGTGTTCCCAATATTTGGCCATCTCCAGTGTGCTAGGATCCCCTTTAGTTCTCAGCTCCTTTTCACTGTCACCAGATCCTCTCAGTAGTCTACCTGTCCTCCTGTTGAGTCTAAAAGGTCTATTAAATCTCCATCCAATTTCTCTCCATCTCTCGCCCCATTTTCCAGCCCCCTCCTTTCATTTCTTTTTTTGATTACTATGGTACTAATATACTAGAGATTATAGTAGGCTACAAACATCTTTTTCCTGAGATGATAGTATATTGACCAGACTCGACAATTCTTACTGTTTAATACAGTAAGATTCAAATCCATGAAGACAATGATATTTTTAAAATAACGTTCTTCTGAAAAATGGATTAGAATAGTCTTACAGGAAAATGATTTATGCTGAGTGCATTAAGAGACCTTTCTGTGTATAATGTTGAGAGTTCTTGAGATATAACACTACTAAGAACAGGTAAATGGAAAATGTTTTAAAACATGGGCAGCTTTTTATTTTTAGTATATAAACATTTAAATTCTGAAATTCCCCAGTTTCTAAGAAAATATCTAAGAACTCCAACTTAGTATCAAGATTGCTTAATTGGCAGAAAACAGAAATCAAGCCTTTGTCTAAGCTTATCCTTAACATTGCATAGATCAGCACTGACACTTTCAAATGTGAACACAGAAAGATAGCCCTTTATTTCAGTCTTGGTCAGCAAATAAAGCAGGATGAGTTTTGCATAATGATCACCCACAGCTGCTCCCTTGAAAGAGAACTGTCATTTCTCTGCACTTCTGTACATCAGGTTGACTAATAGATGATTAGATGCACTCTAGATTTGGACACCTAACTTTGGAAATGTTGAAAATGTTTATATAAAGCATTCAAACATTTTTTTCCTCTCTACTTCTCTTTATTACATTGGAAAACTCTCTCCCTACAGATTGCACATTTGAGCCCATTATTAATAGCTGATGGGTTTTGAAAAGAAGTTGGAGATTTTTCACATGAAGAATTCAAATCAAATTTTAGTGGTCCAGAGAGATTAAATGATGTTATATGAATTTGAATATCTCCCTTCAAAGGTTTCTTTACCACAAGATAGAGAATCTACATACAAGAGGGCATAAACGGCTACATAGCACTGAGAGTCAACAACAGCAAGGCTGCAGATAATGACTGGGAGAGTGTAGCCTAAAATAATGAATATTAAGAGCTCTGCTTTGTCTATGTATTTGTATGGCTCACGCAACTAGATACCACGTTTACCCATGATCTTAATCACAGTCTTCAAAAAGCATTATTAAATACTAAAATACTGTTATGTATTCCCTCTTATCTTCTAGGACACTGACTCAATAGTTAGGAACTTTTTCATCAGATCAGATGTACTCTACCATGACAATCCAAATGGCACACAAAACTTTGTGTGAGAATTATGACTGATACTCTTCTGAGAATCACGTTACTGACTTAGGAGCCCAAGTAAGGATTTGGAATCATAAAAGTCACCATTTTATTTTAAAATACTTTGAAAATGCTTTCTAGTTTTACATACCAAAGCAATATGAACAGTGAATTCCACACCAATGCCCACAGAAGCAACCAGGATAACCACAGGCACTGCACTCAGCTTTATTCCAATTAGACCCATCATGCCAAACAGCTCCACAGTCATCAGAGCCAGCACCACCACCTAGATGATTTCAAACAGCCGTTAGTAACTTCTCATACTCTAGACAAACAAAGAGGAAGGCTATTTCAAAACAATATGGGGGACTATAAAATATATCCCTCAGATCAGTCCTCCTCTTATCCCTAAAGACAAGCCATTTTTTCTTGTTTCATTTTGCTCAATGGCAATGACCCTCTAAAGAGTCAGTTTAAATTATTATCCCAAGAACCAGTTAACAGATCAAACATCACTTTTCTATTGGTAACAAACTTGTAAAAGCAATGGCAGACTCTGAAAATAAACCCCTTTTCCAAGGGAAAAAATATGCACTATAATAAATGATTTTAAAAGCTAATGAATCAAGAAAAATAACATAAATCGCTTGATTAAGTGCTATGAAAAATATTCTAGACTAAACATTTACCTTTTAACATACTTGCCATATAAACGTATATTACAAAAATGAGTAACTGTTTTACACTTTTCTAAACCATACAACATTTATAAAACCATACAAATTTTATAAACCATACAACAGTTTATGGAATTTAAACATAGTAACATCATCATCCCATTTATCTTGAATGTTTACTATAAGGCTTATGGTGCCTTGCAGAAAGCATGGAGGAATATCCTCTTCAATTTATAATTTTATAACTCTTTCTCCTCAATAGCCCAGTTAAACTCTTTTCTCAGTGTGTACTGTACAATCTAACCATTTCAGTCTTTCCAGAAAGACTGCATTCAGAAATCAGTGGGCAAATTTACAGGCACAAGCAACTGCCTTGAAAAATAACATTGTCTGATAAAAAGGAGGAAGGAAAAACTAAATAGAAATAACTTTAATATTTAATAACATTCCTAATTTTCCTCTGTGTCTTTATTTCTCGTGTTAACGTGCATCTGAACAAGGGCAAAAGTTCACGTATCCTTGTAGGAAACTTTTAAAGCTGCAAAAAGGTGGCCAAAGGATTAAGGTTATTAAGGTTTGTACCTTTAGCATGAACTCTACCCCCTCAAGTTGAATAAATATATAATGAATGATGCAATATACATACTCCACTAGAGGCCCAGGCATAAACAAAACCTTCCTGACTACAGCAAGAGCTATGCTGAAAGGAATTTGACTTCAACAAAGACCCTTATAATAAACTTACAATGATGCCAGATGTCCAAGGGTTCAGGAGGAAGAGGGCACAGACCAGAAATGTGCAAGCCAAAACCACACTAATGGATAAGAGGAGCCAGTGACGAAGCCAAATATACTGCTCCCAAAATAGAAATGGGTAACCATTTGGGTAGCTGGCAATCCCCAGGCCGGCATAGTTATTACAAATGGCTCTCACTTTCTTGATAGCTTCCACAAAGTCAGAAGTTTCACGCAATCCATTGAGGTAGAAAGGAAACTGAGCATATTCTATGGGCTCAGCTGCTGGAACTAGGAAAAGGATAGCAATGTTTTAAAGTGATTGGGAAGAAGAAGATACACAGAGAGCATGATTAACAAGACACTTGTTCTCTATAGCAAAATGCTTAAAGGTATTTAATTTAAATGTTGCATCTTTGGAACAACTGACACTTTAAAAACACTAAATACAGGAGATTACTATATTTGGGATAAACACAGCCTGTATCAAGTCCCCAAACAATTCTAGATAATTTAACAACTGCAGATATATTTCAATGTATGTATTTAATCTTCACCAACCTTTTACTGAATACCTGCCCTAGGGTTCAGATACACTGAAGCACAGCTAGCTTGTTACCCAAGCACATTTTCAAGAGTGCCAGTCCTCCACCACATGTCCTCTCCCATTGTCCACTGGTGTACAACTAGCAATCCTCCCAATAAATTCAAAGCTGAAGCAAAGCAAGGCGAACCAGCATTACTGCTCAGGATGCAAAACAGTGAACAGCACAGAGTGGAAGGGACAGAAGAACACCCACTCACACAGACTGCTCCCCTAAATAGCTCTTGTACCATATCGATGTTGGTAGCTTATACATATGAGCTAACTTGATAAAATTTCCTTACATATTAAAAACTGAGGATAAACATGATGTAATCTCAGTGATGAAATTCAGGAATTTCATGCAATCTCCAGGTTTCTCTCACATACGGAACTATCGAGTGACATTAAAAAGCAATGCTTATTATAATTTTTTAAGCTTTGCTAGAAACTCTTATAAAACTCATTTCTCAACATGATAAAACCCTCCAGTGGTGTCACATTACGCTAGATTCCACAACTGCATTTGTCTCTTGAAGCTACAGAGTAACACAAAATATCGTTCTGTTTATGCTTCTGAGCCCTATACAGCGTCACCCAACTATAGAGTTACTAGGTCTTGAAGGAAGGAGTGAGAGCACCTATATAAACTGTAAGACATTAAGATGAAATGCTACTTACTTCTCAGCCTTGTTTCTGGCATATAGTCTGCTTTGTCATGGACCCATTCTGGGCGGTGAGGACGGATGTTGGCTTGTGAGGCAGCATAGGCCACAGGGTCATTGCTAACCCAGGCTGTCAGGTAGACGTAGAAAGCATTTGGGTTAATGATTCCATCTGCATCCACCAAGCGCTGTTTAGTCAACTGCAAAATGGAAAGATTAGAAGCCATTCAGAATGAGTTTTGTTTTCAGGGCTCTTGCTGCAAAGCTTATGACAAAAAGCCTAAAGATGCAACACACATATAGGAGGGGGGAAAGACAAACAGCATGAACTTTCATTTGAAGTGACTTACCAGCAAACTATAGTTTGACAATGAAGAAAAATCTAAATAACTACAGTGACAGTGGAAAGTGGTTATTTATAAGCTAATATTTATATAATATTTATAATAACTACTAAATCAGCAGATGGTTCCAGAATAGACTGAACCAATTAAATCCGAATTCCAAAAGACTGTCTGTAGCTGAGGGTGAAAATCAACCAAATTGGAGAAACATATTTTAAAGAAAGGGGAAAAATACTCGGCAAGAGTCCCTATACATGCCTGTGTGCAGTTAACCTCTTTTGTTAACATCAATATTAACATTAATATTGTTAACATGCCACCCAGTAAATGGAGGAGAGTTATAAAAATAAAACACCATCTGTATAAATTTTTCTAACACTTGTCTCCTATGACCTATGTATTTCAGAAAATGCCCAGTGCCAAAAAAAACAGTGCACTGTGTTATTTGGGTCTCTGTTGGCAAATGTATCTGTGGGGTAAATAGCAGTGGTACATTTCTAGGGTTCTGCAGCCAAATACTGCACAGCTAGAGCTCTGACAGAAGACTCTGTGGATTAAAAGTATTACTGTTTTTTTGGGGGTTGCTTTGTTTATTTAAAATTCTGGCTTGGCTCCAGTTTCAGGTCTTTTTAATGAAATGAAGAGCAACAGTGACAGCAGTTAAAAAAAAAAAAAGCAAAACCTCCCCAAAAACTAGATTCCAAGGATCTGGATTCAATTAATCCACAGGGTATGCAACAACTGTATGTCTTCAAGCTATCTTTGGAATTGCATAGTACAGCACTCAGCCCTTGTGGGTGCACTACACTTTTCTCCCCCCCAGGCACAGGAAATTGTATCAGCAGCTGTAGCCCAAACACATTTGTTCTGCAGCCTATGTGGTACACACGGCTAAACAAAATCTCACTACACAAAATCTCACTAAAGGTTTTTGCTTTGTTTCCCTACCTTTGCTAAATTCATAGCTGAAGCACCATTGAAACCTGACAGCATGCTGCATGTTACCATAAAGCAATGTGTTTTACACACCATAATAACTGAACAATGTAATCTGTAAATCTGTCACCTTTAATGCCAGCAAAAAAATAAAGTAAGCAGATCTGCTGAGAAGCTCACTAGAGATACTATTAGCTACCTGAAAGCACAGAGAGTCAATGATGATTCTAGGAGAGGAGAAGCTAGGTTACTGCAGAATTATTTTTTTATGAGCTATAAAATAGAATTTTGGCATAAGGAGTCAAATCCAGGGTGTCCCACCTACCTATGTGATAATAAAAAGCAGCAAATGCAGTCATATGCTGTGATAACCTTATGAAAGAAGCTCAGATGTATTTTATTTAGGCAGCTCAACCAACTGTCATTCTCAGTTCTACTACAGTATATCTATATTTAGTAATGACAGTATAATAATATTGTACAGCGTATAGTTATTTCAGTCCCCTTCCATTCACTATCATTCGTAAACATCTTTCTTTAAAATGTGTGTTTTGAATAAATTGGTAGGAACTAACAAAATAATTGCAAATGCTAGATTCAAAGCCACAGCAGAAGGCTGAGCAAAGGTCATCCCTATAAACAAATCTAATTCAAATCAGGAACAAGGCTAACATTGGCTATATGTGTGGCACAGGACCAGGCTCCATCTACCTATGGATGCAGAGTAGCATCTTCCACACCAACTGCAGTGGAAACTGAGAGTGTGTATGAGACAGGAACAGCATTTAACGCATGCCAGCCAATAATCACCAAGGACAGGCATTCCTGCTGTTGATTTTAAATACTTCTCAACACAGGCCAGACTCTACAGCTAACATGTAGCTCAAGCAAAGTCAGAGAGGCTACGCAATTAGGTAGAACTCAGGAACTTCAATTCATCAAGATGAAAAAAGAGGCTATAGCATGCTCCTTGCATCTCCCCCAATTCACAATGGATTGTGCATTCCTGTATAAACCAGTATGGACTCTGATACAGTACCTGGCTGATGTCAATGGGCTTTGCTTGGTTGCCTGTTTGCACCAAGAGTTTGTAAGCCAGAACAGCATCGTCGGATCCATTTCTATAATTGTTGTAAGTGATTTTCCCAGCTTCCCAGTCACTGTCAAATGCATGCTGAAGTCCTAAAGAGTTGAAGAAGGTGTGAGGAAGATAGGAAAAGCAGATAAGCAAGCTATCTTTGAAACAAAATTCAATAGGAAGAAACAATAATAATGATTCTTTATAAAATATACTGTGACTATTTATAGCTGAAGCAGAAAGAAAATTATCCGTCTGCTGCCTCCTAAATTTGGGCTCCCCACCTCATGGCAAGTGTGTGGGAAGGTAGAAGTACCAGCTGCATGTCCAGTAAAGTCCAGTCTTTAGAGAGCTTTGTTTGAAGCTAATTGATGCAACTCTGCTTAACCTGCCAAATGTGTTTCATGGTTTATTTGCTCTTTTTGTTTGTATGTGGTGGTTTAAACATGCTATTCCGGTGTGGTTTGCAATACAGATGTATAATATGATTACTTGGATAACGGTTGTACCTGCATATCTCAGGCATCATGTAATTGATGCAATTACTAATTACACTTTTGGTCTTACCTGGGGAAGGTTTAGAAAGTGGGATGTTGTCCTGGTTCCGGCAGGGATGGGGTTAATTTCCCCAAGGATGGGAGGGGACACAGGTATTCCACACCATGTGAGCCATGCCCGGGCGGTAGGGGGGAGCTGGCCGGGGGGAGGGGTCAGGAAGTCGCGGCTCAGCGCGGGCTGCGGCGGTGCGGGTCCGGGTCCGGTCGGTGAGCGGCGGTGCCCTAATCGCGTTTGTATTCGAGTTAAGGTCAAGGGACCTACACGAGACATCCAGTTTTTGGAAATTAAGTGGCAAAATGAGCATCGCCAGATCCCAATGGATGTGATTTACAAAATAACAGCTATGTCCCCACCTACTAACAAAAAGGAAACACAAGCCTTCTTAGGCATTGTGGGATTCTAGAGAATGCATATTCCAGGTTATAGCCAGATTGTGAAACCTCTCTATGAAGTGACGCGAAAGAAAAATGAGTTTATGCAGGGCCCTGAGCAACGACAAGCCTTTGAGCAAATTAAACAAGAGATTGTGCATGCAGTAGCTCTTGGACCAGTCCAAACAGAACGGGACACTAAAAATGTGCTCTACATCACAGCCAGGGACAGGCCTACCTGGAGCCTGGAAAGCACCAGGGGAGACTCGAGGTCGACCCCTAGGATTCTGGAGTCGAGGGTATAAAGGCTCCGAGGCCATCTATACTCCAACTGAGAAAGAAATCTTGGCAGCATATGAAGGAGTTGGAGCTGCTTCAGAAGTAATTGGTACTGAGGCACAGCTCCTCCTGGCACCCCGATTACCAGTACTGGGCTGGATGTTCAAGGGTAAAGTTCCTTCTACTCATCATGCCACCGATGCTACCTGGAGTAAGTGGGTTGCCTTAATCACACAGCGAGCTCCAATAGGAAACCCAAATTGTCCAGGAATTGTAGAAGTGATCACAAATTGGCCCAAAGGCAAAGACTTCAGAATGCCACCAGAGGAGGTGGTGACTTGTGCTGAAGAAGCCCCACCATATAAGGAACTCTCAGACAATGAGAAACAGTATGCTCTGTTCACTGATGGATCTTGTCGTATTGTAGGAAGACATCGAAGGTGGAAGGCTGCTGTGTGGAGTCCTACACGATGAGTCGCAGAAGCTGCTGAAGGAGAAGGTGAATCGAGTCAATTTGCAGAGGTAAAAGCCATCCAGCTGGCTTTAGATGTTGCTGAACGAGAAAAGTGGCCAATACTCTATCTCTATACTGAGTCATGGATGGTGGCAAATGCTCGGTGGGGGTGGTTAAAGCGGTGGAAGCAGAGCAACTGGCAGCGCAGAGGTAAACCCATCTGGGCTGCTGAATTGTGGCAAGATATTGCTGACCGGCTAGGGAACCTAGTTGTAAAGGTACGTCATGTAGATGCCTATGTACCCATGAGTCAGGCCACCGAGGAACATCGAAATAATCAGCAAGTGCATCAGGCTGCTAAGGTTTTCCAGACAGATTTGGACTGGGAACATAAAGGTGAACTATTCTTAGCTCAGTGGGCCCATGACACTTCAGGTCATCAAGGAAGGGATGCAACATATAAATGGGACCGTGACCAAGGGATGGATTTAACCATGGATGCTATTACGCAGGTTATCCGTGATTGTAAAACATGCGCCAAAATCAAGCAAGCTAAATGGTTAAAACCTTTGTGGTATGGGGACCGATGGTTAAAATATAAGTAGAATCATAGAATGGTTTAGGTTGGAAGGGACCTTAAAGATCATCTAGTTCCAACCCCCCTGCCATGGGCAGGGACACCTTCCCCTAGACCAGGTTGCTCAAAGCCTCATCCAGCCTGGCCTTAAACACCTCCAGGGATGGGGCCACCACAACTTCCCTGGGCAGCCTGTTCCAGTGTCTCACCACCCTCGGAGTAAAGAATTTTTTCCTAATATCTATTCTAAATCTACCCTCTTCCAGTTTGAAGCCGTTATTACCCATCATCCTGTCACTACATGCCCTTGTAAAAAGTCCCTCTCCAACTTTCTTGTAGGTGCCCTTCATACACTGGAAAGCTGCTATAAGGTCTGCCCGGAGAATCCTCTTCTCCAGGCTGAACAACCCCAACTCTCTCAGCCTGTCTTCATAGGAGAGGTGCTCCAGCCCTCTGATCATCTTCGTGGCCCTCCTCTGGACCTGCTCTAATGGGTCCATGTCCTTCTTATGTTGGGGACTCCAGAGCTGGACGCAGTACTCCAGGTGGGGTCTCACGAGAGTAGAGTAGAGAGGCAGAATCACCTCCCTCGACCTACTGGCCACACTTCTGATGCAGCCCAGGATGCGACTGGCTTTCGGGACTGCAAGCACACATTGCCAGCTCATGTTGAGCTTCTCATAAACCAACACCCCCAAGTCCCTCTCCTCAGGGCTGCTCTCAATCCATTCTCTGCCCAGCTTGTATTTGTGCATGGGGTTGCCCCGACCCAGGTGCAGGATCTTGCACTTGGCCTTGTTGAACTTCATGAGGTTTGCACAGGCCCACCTCTCAAGCCTATCCAGGTCCCTCTGGATGGCATCCCTTGGAGAATGAAGTTATCATCAACGCATTCCAGGAGCCTCCTGGATTGCTTATGCTCTGCTGTGTTGTCCTTCAAATAGATATCAAGGTGGTTGAAGTATCCTATGAAAACCAGTGCTTGTGAACATGAGGCTGCTCCTATCTGTCTATAGTGGGCCTCATCCGCTCGGTCTTCCTGGTCAGGTGGCCTGTAGCAGACCCCCACTGTTACATCACCTGGCCTTGCTCTCCCTTTAATCTTGACCCATAAGCTCTTGGTTAGCTTCTCATCCATCCTCAGGCAGAGCTCCATGCATTCCAGCTGGTCATTGATATTGAGGGCAATACCCCATCCTCATCTCCCCTGCCTGTTCTTCCTGAAGAGTCTGTATTCTTCCATTTCAACACTCAAGTCATGTCTCCATGATGCCAAGATCATAGTCTTGCAGGCGTGCGCACATCTCCAACTCCTCTTTTTTTTTCCCCATGCTACATGCATTTGCATAGAGGCATTTAAGTTGGGTCCCCAATGAATCTAGCTCCCTGGCAAAAGTGGCTATTTTTCCTTTAAGTATGTGGATGCCTAGCAGATTGACTACATCACACCTGCCAGGATAAGCGCTATGTGCTTATAATGGTGGAAGCAAGCACCGGATGGTTGGAAACCTATGCTGTACCCCATGCCACTGCCCGGAATACCATCCTAGGCCTTGAAAAGCAAGTCTTGTGGCGATATGGCACTCCAGAAAGAATTGAGTCAGACAATGGGACTCATTTTAAAAACAATCTTATAAGTAATTGGGCAAAGGAACATGGCATTGAAGGGATATATTATATTCCCGATCATGTACCAGCTTCTGAGAAAATTGAGTGATATAGTGGGCTGTTAAAAACCACCCTAAAAGCAATGGGGGTTGGAATTTTTAAAAATTGGGACAAGCATTTAGCACAAGCTGCCTGGTTAGTTAACACTAGGGGATCCATCAATCGAGCTGGTCCAGCTCAATCGGACCTTTTACATACTGTAGAAGGGGACAAAATCCCTGTGGTGCATGAAAGGAATATGCTGGGGAAAACTTTGGGTTTTTCCTGCTTCAGGCAAAGGCAAACCCATTCGTGGGACTGTTTTTGCTCAAGGACCTGGATGTACTTGGTGGGTGATGCTATAGAATGGAGAAGTTCAATGTGTACCTCAAGGGAATTTAACCATTGGTGAGAACACTCAGTTCTGAGCTGTATGACGTTAATTGTTATATACTACTAACAGTGTTCAATAAGTGTTTTTCAGGATAACACAGTGGTGATGAAACCTGAGCTAGCTTCATCAAGTGGTGTCCAGCAAACTCTTCAAGGTGGACATGCTACCCATGGGCACAGTATCACAGTATCGTCAGGGTTGGAAGGGACGTCTGGAGATCATCTAAGTCCAAACCCCCTGCCACAGCAGGGACACCTACAGCACATTGCACAGGATGGCGTCCAGGCGGGTTTTGAATGTCTCCAGTGTGGGAGACTCCACAACCTCTCTGGGCAGCCTGTTCCAGTGCTCTGCCACCCTCAAAGGAAAGAAGTTCCTCCTCATGTTAAGATGGAACTTCCTGTGCTCCAGTTTGTGCCCGTTACCTCTAGTCCTATCACTGGGCACCACTGAAAAAAGACTCCTCTCATCCACCTGGCACCCTCCCCTTAAGTATTTCTAAGCATTGATAAGATCTTCCCTCAGTCTTCTTTTCTCTAGACTAAAAAGACCCAAGTCCCTCAGCCTTTCCTCATAAGAAAGATGCTCCAATCCCCTAATCATCTTGGTAGCCCTTTGCTGGACCCTCCCCAGCAGTTCCCTGTCCTTCTTGAACCGGGGAGCCCAGAACTGGACACAGTACTCCAGATGCGGCCTCAGCGGGGCAGAGTAGAGGGGGAGGATGACCTCCCTCGACCTGCTGGCCACACTCTTCTTGACGTACCCCAGGATGCCATTGGCCTTCTTGGCCACCAGGGCACATTGCTGCCTCATGGTCATCCTGTTGTCCACCAGGACTCCCAGGTCCCTTTCCACACAGCTGCTCTCCAGGAGGTCAGCCCCCAACCTGTACTGATGCATGGGGTTGTTCCTCCCCAGATGCAGTACCCTACACTTGCCCTTGTTGAATTTCATCAGGTTTTTTTCTGCCCAACTCTCCAGCCTGTCCAGGTCACGCTGTATGGTGGCACAGCCTTCCAGCATGTCAGCCACCCCTCCCAGTTTTGTATCATCAGCAAACTTGCTGATGGTACACTCCATCCCTTCATCCAGGTCATTGAAGAATATATTGAACAGGACTGGACCCAGTACTGACCCCTGAGGGACACCACTTGTTACTGGCCTCCAACTAGACTCCACACCACTAACCACAACCCTCTGAGCTCTATCTGTCAGCCACTGTTCAATCCACCCCACTGTCCATTCATCTAACCCACACTTCCTAAGCTTGTCTGTGAGGATGATGTGGGAGACAGTGTCGAAAGCCTTGCTGAAGTCAAGGTGGACAACATCCACTGCCCTCCTCTCATCCACCCATCCAGTCACGCCATCATAGAAGGCTATCAGATTAGTCAGACATGACTTCCCCTTGGTGAATCCATGTTGACTACTTCTGAGAACCTTCTTTTCCTCCAGATGCTTGGAGATGACCCCCAGAACGAGCTGTTCCATCATCTTTCCAGGGATGGAGGTGAGGCTGACTGGCCTGTAGTTTCCCGGGTCATCCTACTTGCCCTTTTTGCAGACTGGAGTGACACAAACCACAATGAATTTAATACCATCTTACCTGCCCTGAGAGTCTACTAGGATAGATGAAATCCTTCAATTATGAATTAAATTGACTTAACGAAGTTTTGTGTATAAAGATAAATCATAAACGAGTGACCTGTTTCTATATATATATCTATGTGTGTATAGATTTGATAGATAAAAAGTAATAGTGATCTGAGCATGACACAAATAGTATGGAATAAGGTGTGGAATGTCGTGGTTTGAGGTAAAACAGAACCAATTTTCTGTTCAGTAATTTTACTTTACAGCTAAGCCTCTTGTAATTAACTGCACTCTCTGAAATTAAAAGCATATTGTGCAGAAACTGTTCACTGTCAGGGAGATAAGATCTGATTAGCTGTAATTTATGCCAAGGAATGGTATGCAGAGAGGCTCTTGCTTATACTTATTGCTATAACAACCAAGGCCAGCTAACTTTGTTATGTACCAAGTTGGAGGGCTGGAAGCGGAAAAGCGTAGAGGGGTCCCACCTGCGGGGAGGAGCAGACAGGACAGGTGACCCAAAACTGACCAACAGGGTATTCCATCTCATCTGCCTCATGCTCAGTATAAAAGCTGAGGGATCAAACGGTCAGCCCTCTTTCTTCAATGGCCGGTGTCTGAGGAGGACTCTGTCTGTTCATCTTCCTTTGATCCTGAATCCATGCATTTCCGAATCCAGATCTGGAATTCAGTTCCTGTCCATCGCTGAGTCCAGTCTGGGACTTTCCCAGTGCCTGTCGGTGACATGATTGTCATCCTGGGACCTTGATACGGTTTTGTATGTATTTCATTATGTCCTTTTTATT
Organism: Pluvialis apricaria; assembly: GCA_017639485.1. NCBI lineage: Eukaryota > Metazoa > Chordata > Aves > Charadriiformes > Charadriidae > Pluvialis > Pluvialis apricaria. Next base: position 24,571,643 of record CM030043.1, on the reverse strand, counting down.
ATTTATCATTAATATGTCATTAAAGTAGTTTGGTTTCTTCTAAACTCATAAGTCTCTTTCTCTCTCTCCTCCCTCTCCTTGGAAAGAGAGGTGGGGGAGAACATCTGTCGTTCACCTCAGTGGCCAGTCCAGCCCAAACCACAACACATAGCCTCACCACTGCCTCAGTGCAAGGCTGGATGTGAGAGCGCAAATTAGCACTCTGCTTGTACACTTATGCAGGGAAGAGTCAAAGTTGTGTAGAATAAAAAGCATTTTTCTTCATGGACTACAGTTCCAGAGTCACCCCACTGAAAATCCATAATCATATTTGCATTTAATACTGTGCTGGTTGTGGCTGTGATACAGTTAATTTTCTTCATAGTAGCTAGTATGGGGCTATGTTTTGAATTTGTGCTGGAAACAGTGTTGATAACACAGGGATGTTTTAGTTATTGCTAAGCAGTGCTTACACAGAGTCAAGGCCTTTTCTTCTTCTCACACCACCCCACCAGTGAGCTGGCTGGGGGTGCACAAGAAGTTGGGAGGGGACACATCTGGGACAGCTGGCCCCAGGTGACCAAAGGAATATTCCATATCATATGACATCATGCTCAGCAATATAAAGCTGGGGGAAGAAGAAGGAAGGGGGGACATTCAGAGTTATGGCATTTGTCTTCCCAAGTGACCATTAAACATGATGGAGCCCTGTTTTCCTGGAGATGGCTAAACAGCTGCCTGACGATGGGAAGTAGTGAATGAATTCCTTGTTTTCCTTTGCTTGTGTGTGCGGCTTTTGCTTTGCCTATTAAACTGTCTTTATCTCAACCCACGAGTTTTCTCACTTTTACTCTTCCAATTCTCTCCCTCATACCGCCATGGGGGAAACGAGCGAGCGGCTGTGTGGTGCTTAGTTGCTGGCTGAGGTTAAACCACAAGCAGTACTCTTTCATATACACCCTCCTCAAAAAAAAACCCTGAAGTCTCACCCTAACATAGATGTTGCCAAAACAGAAGGGGCTGAGTTCAGCCCTGATTTAACCTCACTGGCTACCATGGAGTTAAAACCAAGGAGAGATTTAGTCCATTATCCAGAAGAGAAATACACTCTCCATACTCCCCTCTCCCTCACCAAAATCCTGGCCAAGCACATTAAACCACAAAAGGAGACACACCCCACTTCATTAACTGTCTGGGGCTACTGCAGAGCACTAAGGCAATAACTTCTGTGATACAACCAGAAAATCTACTACAAGGGAAAAAAAACCACCACACTCAAACTTTCAACTTCAAACAGCAACTCAGCTGCTTCTTGAGCACAGTGCGAGTGCTCAATTTCTTCCATCTGTTCAAATTGTGTACCTAATACAAGTCATAGGATCTGCTGCCAGCACATGTAAAGATCACAGCCAACATTCACTCTCAACTTTTATTTTCCTCTTTGCCACCCTTTAAAGGGGAGGGAATACCTCACAGCATGAATTTGGATCAGATTTAGAACAGGAAGCCACAGCCCAGTACAAGGAGGTTCTGTGAGAACAGATCACAGACTGCACATTCAGGGAAGGGAAGGAAAAGGCTGGGAGCGGGGTGGTGGTGGAAATCACCAACCCACCTCACAGCTGCACCAAGGAGCTGTAATGAACACCATCATTACAGTTAAGATAGGTTAGCCACAGCTGTAAGGAGATATGAGTGTTGGAAGAGAAAACACAACCTTACTGACACCACCTCAGGGCCTGAGTATTCATTTCCATTTATAAATTCTTCTCTCCTCCCTTAGAAAACTGCCTCCCAGGTCATCCTACAAAATCATACTCACTTCTAAAGCCAACAGGTTGAGAACAAAGCAATGAAATAAGCCTGCCAAACCTGCTATGTGCAGCCCTTCAGCACCTGCCCAGAAAGATTTAACAGTAGATATACTGACATCATTGAAGGGACTTCAAAGTCCCCTTTAAGAAAATGCTGTTTGTTGGTGCCCTTGGAGTGGGGAAAATATTTAGGAAGTGCGAGGCCACTCTTGATTATCTTTGATCGATCATGGAGACTGAGAGGAGTGCCTGAGGACTGGAGGAAAGCAAATGTCACTCCTATCTTCAAGAAAGGCAAGAAGGAGGACCCAGGGAACTACATGCCAGTAAGCCTCACTTTGACCCCTGGGAAGATGATGGAACAGCTAATCCTGGGAACCATTCCAAGCATGTGAAGGACAAGAAGGTAATCGGAAGCAGTCAGAATGGCTTCACCAAGGGGAAGTCATGCTTGACCAACCTGATAACCTTCTACAATTAAATGACTGGCTTGGTAGACAAGGGGAGATATTGTCTACCTTGACTTGAGAAAGGCTTTCAACACTGTCTCCCATAAGATTGTCATAGAGAAGCTGATGAATATGGGCTGGATGAGCAGACAGTAAGGTGGGTTGGAAACCGGCCAAATGGCCCAGTCCAGAGGGATCAGTGCCACAAAGTCTAGTTGGAGGCCAGTAACTAGCGGTGTGCCCCAGGGGTCAATATACTGGGTCCAGTCCTGTTCAACATCTTCATTAATGATCTGGATGATGGGGCAGAGTGTACCCTCAGCAAGTTTGCTGATGACACAAAACTGGGAGGAGTGGCTGATAGGCCAGAGGCTTGTGTTGCCATCCAGAGGGACTGCAACAGGCTGGAGAAATGGGCAGGCAGGAGCCTCGTACAGTTCGACAAAGGGGAAGTGCAAAGTCCTGCACCTGGAGAGGAACAACCCCATGCACCAGCACATGCTAGGGGCCACCCAGATGGAAAGCAGCTTGGCAGAAAAGGCCCTGGGGCTCCTCGTGGACACCAGGTTGAATATGAGCCAGTAATGTACCCTTGTAGCAAAGAAGGCTAATATTACCCTGGGCTGCATTAGGCAAAGTGTTGCCAGCAGGAGGTGATCCTTCGCCTCTACTCAGCACTGGTGAGGCCACACCTGGAATGCTGCGTACAGTTCTGGGCCCCCCCATTACAAGAGAGATATGGAGCTACTTGGAGACAATCCAGCGCAGGGCCACAAAGATGTTTAAGGGATTGGAGCACCTCACATACGAGGAAAGGCTGAGAGAGCTGGGACTGTTTAGCCTGGAGAAGGCTCGGGGGGGATCTCATCAATGTATTTAAATACCTGAAGGGAGAAGAGAAGGTGCAAAGAAGATGGTGTCAGGCTCTTTTCAGTGCTGCCCTGTGACAGGACAAGAAGTAATGGGCACTGTTAGGGTGACCAAGCACTGAAACAGAGTGCCAGAGTGCCCAGAGAGGCACAAACTGAAACACAGGAGGTTCCATACACAGGAGGTTCCATCTGAACATAAGGATACACTTTTCCACTGTGAGGGTGACTGAGCACTGGAACAGGTTGCCCAGAGCATTTGTAGAATCTCCATCCTTGGAGACAGTCAAAAGCTGTCCAGACATAGTCCTGGGCAACCAGCTCTAGGTGGCCCTCCTTGAGCAGGGAGGTTGGACAAGATATCTTTTTTGCTGAATATTAGTTCCTGTTAAAAGCCCCTGAGTGTCTTTTCCAGAGAAGAGGGAAGACCTGTGTGTCTGTGTATCATTTGTGCGTGTGTCATCCCTCCTCCCGGATAACCAGAGGCTCCTCTCTTCGTTCTTTGCCAGAACACAGGAGATGCAACTTCATAGAATCATAGAATACCAGGTTGGAAGGGACCTCAAGGATCATCTGGTCCAACCTTTCTTGGCAAAAGCATGGTCTAGACAAGATGGCCCAGCACCCTGTCCAGATGAATCTTAAAAGTGTCCAATGTTGGGGAATCCACCACTTCCCTGGGGAGATTATTCCAATGGCTGATTGTTCTCACTGTGAAAAATTTTCCTCTTGCGTCCAATCAGAATCTCCCCTGGAGTAACTTGTACCTGTTACCCCTCATCTTTTCCATGTTACTCCTTGTAAAAAGGGAGTCTCCATCTTCTTTGTAGCCACCCTTTAAATACTGGAACATGGTGATAAGGTCTTTTCTCAAGGCTGAACAAACCCAATTCTCTCAGCCTTTCCTCATATGGCAGGCTTCCCAGTCCTTTGATCATCTTTGTGGCCCTTCTCTGGACCCTCTCCAGCCTGTACACATCTTTTCTGTATAGTGGGGACCAAAACTGAACACAGTATTCCAGGTGTGGCCTGACAAGTGCTGAGTAGAGTGGGATAATGACTTCTTTATCTCTGCTGGTGATGCCCTTGTTGATGCAACCCAGCACCCTGTTGGCTTTCTTTGCCGCAGCAGCACACTCTTCACTCATATTGAGCTGCTCGTCCACCAAGACCCCCAGGTCCCTTTCCACAGAGTTGCTCCCCAGCCGGGTAGATCCCAGCCTGTGTTGCACTCCTGGCTTATGTTTTCCCAGGTGCAAGACCTTACATTTGTCCTTGTTGAACTTCATAAGGTTCTTGTTAGCCCACTCTTCCAGCCTATCCAGGTGGCTCTCCCTTCCGAAGTGTCCACTTCCCCACTCAGTTTGGTGTCATCAGCAAACTTCATCAGGGTTGATCCCATCATCCAGACCACTTATGAAAATATTAAACAGCATTGGGCCCTGTATCAATCCCTGGTGCACCCCACTTGTGACAGGTTGCCAGTTTGAAAAGGAGCTATTTACCACCGCCCTCTGGGTGAGGCCTGTCAGCCAGTTCCCCACCCACCGCACAAACTACTTGTCTAGACCGTAACGCATTAGTTTCTCTCAGAGCCTTGGAGAAATCCAGGTAGACAATGTCCACCGCTCACCCCACATCAACCAAGCAGGTTACTTTGTTGTAGAAGGCGATAGGGTTTTTCAAGCACCATTTACCCTTGGTGAATCCGTGCTGGCTTTTCCCAATCATGTGCTTCATTTGACTTGTGATAACCCCCAGGAGGATTCATTCCATAACTTTCCCAGGGATTGAAGTAAGACTGATGGGCCTATAATTTCCTGGATCCTCCTTTAAGCCCTTCTTGTAGATGGGCGTGATGTTAGCCTTCTTCCAGTCTTCTGGGACGTGTCCTGATTTCCACGACTTCTCAAAGATTATGGAGAGTGGCCTCGCAACAACGTCAGCCAGCTCTCTTAACACCCTCAGGTGGACAGCATCAGGGCCCATCGATTTGTAGGGGTCAAGCTCCTGTAGATCAAATACCAACAACTCTTCTTTCACTGACGGTGGGTCTGTGTTTGTATCAACTGGGATTTTTGTTCCCAAGGCCTGGGGCCCAACAGTGCTGTTAAAGAGCAGCTGGACTTGAGCAAGTCAGTCTCCTGTACCATTAAGCACATTGCTGCTCCTCCTGAACTTCCTCACTGACTTAAATGGAAGCTGATTAAAGTACTTTGTCCTTCTCAGGAACCTGCAGAGCGTGGTAATTGTCAATATGGACACCATGTTGCTAAGATCTATCTGAGGACAATCACATCTTCTTCCCCAAGAGCAATGAACAGATGTCAGGCAGTAAGAAGTTTTCGTCATCTTTAACTTGAGGTAGACCTGAATCCATGAACTAAAGGTGAAAGCTCTATATCCTGTTACCAAGGACTTGCATCACAGTCCCAGTGTCCCAGTATACTGGTTTTGTCAGGATGAGCCTCACAAGAAGCAGTGCAAGTGCAGCAGTGACCCGACCTGAGCTGGCTTTGGTGCCCAATAACTCCACACAACACACCACCTCTCCTGTCCTGAGTGACCACCATAACAAATGGAGCCCAAAGTCATGGACTGAATGAACTCAACAGACACTTATGAAAATTTTACAGACTTTTTACAGTAGTGGTCCAAAGACTAAGGGAACAATACCTGTGTATATATCAAAGGACAGGAAGGGGGGAGTTGATTAATGAGGATGTATTGGATAGTGTGGGACCTGAGCATGATGTAAATGGTATGTAATAAGGAGTGGAGATTGTACTGGTTTTGGTCAGGATAGAGTTAAATTTCTTCATAGTAGCTTGTATAGGGCTATATTCTGGATTTGTGATGAAAACAGTATTGGTAATACAGGGATGTTTTAGTTATTGCTGAACAGTGCTTGCAAAGAGTCAAGACCTTTTCTGCTTCTCATAGTGCCCATCCAGAGAGTAGGCCCAGGGGTACACAAGAAGTTGGGAGGGGACACAGCTGGGACAGCTGACCCCAACTGACCAAAGGGATATTCCATACCGTATGCCATCGTGCTCAGAAATAAAACTGGGGGGTGGAGGTTGGCAGGGGCTGCTGTTGTTTGGGGACTGGCTGGGCATAGGTCAGTTGGTGGTGAACAATTGTTTTCTTCTGCATCGCTTGTTTTTCTTGGTTTTGGGGTGTTTTTTTCCCTCTCTCTTTGTTGTTGGGGGCTCTTTTCTTCTTCTTTTTTTTTTTAATTATTAAACTGTCTTTATCTCAACCCATGAGTTTTCTCACTTTTACCCTTCTGATTCTCCCCCCCCCCCCCCATCCTGCTTGGGAGGAGTGAGTGAGTAGCTGTGTGGTGCTTAGCTGCCTACTAGGGTTTAACCATGACACGCAGTCATCACACAATAAAATGCTTTGGTGCATCTTAAGTGAGAAGCACTAAGAAAACCAAAACTGTTCACTGCTAGTATACATTTGCACAACACTGATCATAGAATCTTAGCATGATGAGGGTTGGAAGGGACCTTTAAAGATCATCTAGTCCACCCCCCCTGCTGTGGGCAGGGACATCTTTCACTAGATAAGGTTGCTCCAAGCCCATTCAAACCTGACCTTGAACACTTCCATTGATGGGGCACCCATATCTTCTCTGGGCAACCTGTTCCAGTGTCTCACCACCCTCATCATAAAACTTTCTTCCTTATGTCCAATCCAAATCTACCCTCTTTCAGTTTAAAACCATTGCCCCTTGTCCTGTAACTACAGGCTCTGGTCAAAACTCTCTCCCCTTTATATATTGAAAGGTTGCAATAAGGTCTTCCTGAAGCCTTCTCTTTTCCAGGCTGAACAACCCCAACCCTCTAAGTCTTTCTTCATAGGAGAGACATTCCAGACCTCTGAGCATTTTCACGCACCTCCTCTGGACTTGCTCTAACAGGTCCATATTTTGTGCTGGTGTCCCCAGAGCTGGACACAGTACTCCAGGTGGGGTCTCACAAGAATGGAATGAAGGGGGAGAATCACCTCACTCAACCTGCTGGACACGCTTCTTTTTATGCAGACCAGGATACAATTTGCTTTCTGGGCTGCAAGCACATATTGCTAGCTCATGTCCAATTTCTCATCCACCAGTACCCCAGTACTCAGATTGGTGTCATCTGCAAGCTTGCTGAGGGAATAAGTGCTGCACCTTCCAAAGACACAAGTATAAAAGTCATTGGCACAATTTCTGACTGACAGATTTCCACTGACTTACTAAGAATTTTGAATTTATTGGGTCATTCAGTTCATGTACTCTTTTCTACCTCAAATGTAATTTTCTTACCTATACTTTTTTTCACGATTAATGTTCAACATTTACATGGTATTACATTACCATGCTTATAAAAAACTCCAGAACCTGCTACTAGAAACTTCAGTCCATTTCATATGGAGCAGTTTTAGGATTAAGTTTGACCTCTGCTACGCTAGCAGATCTTGATCCTAAAGAAGGCAATAAGTGACAGTGAAAAGTAATTACTTTTTAATTTGCTGTCTAGTTATTCACAAGTGTTCTGGTTCCGGCATGGATGGGGTTAATTTCCCCAAGGATGGGGAGGGGACACAGGTATTTCATGCCAAGTGAGCCATGCCCAGGCTTTCACTTGGCGGGGCGTCCAGTACACTTGGAATCGACTGCCCCAGGGGTGGAAACACAGCCCCACCATTTGCCATGAACTAATTCAGACCACACTGGAACAGGGTGAAGCTCCGGAACATCTGCAGTACATTGACGACATCATTGTATGGGGCAACACAGCAGGAGAAGTTTTTGAGAAAGGGAATAAAATAGTTGAAATCCTTCTGAAAGCAGGTTTTGCCATAAAACGAAGTAAGGTCAAGGGACCTGCACAGGAGATCCAGTTTTTAGGAATAAAATGGCAAGATGGATGCCGTCAGATCCCAATGGATGTGATCAACAAAACAGCAGCTGTGTCTCCACCGACTAGTAAAAAGGAAATGCAAGCTTTCTTAGGTGTTGTGGGTTTTTGGAGGATGCATATTCCAGATTACAGTCTGATTGTAAGCCCTCTATATCAAGTGACCCGGAAAAAGAATGATTTTAAACGGGGCCCTGAGCAACGACAAGCCTTCAAACAAATTAAGCAGGAAATAGTTCATGCAGTAGCCCTGGGGCCAGTCTGGGCAGGACAAGATGTTAAACATGTGCTCTACACCACAGCCGGGGAGAATGGCCTTACCTGGAGCCTCTGGCAGAAAGCACCAGGGGAGACTCGAGGTCGACCCCTGGGGTTTTGGAGTCGGGGATACAGAGGATCTGAAGCCCGCTATACTCCAACCGAAAAAGAGATATTGGCAGCATACGAGGGGGTTCGAGCTGCTTCAGAAGTGGTTGGTACTGAAGCACAGCTCCTCTTGGCACCTTGACTGCCAGTGCTGGGCTGCATGTTCAAAGAAAGGGTCCCTGCCACACACCATGCAACTGATGCCACATGGAGTAAGTGGATTGCACTGATCACACAGCGGACTCGAATGGGAAACCCCAATCGCCCAGGAATACTGCAAGCGATAATGGACTGGCCAGAAGGCAAAGATTTCGGAATATCACCAGAGGAGGAGGTGATGCGTGCAGAAGAGGCCCCGCCGTATAATAAGCTACCAGAAAATGAGAAGAAACATGCCCTGTTCACTGATGGGTCCTGCCGGATTGTGGGAAAGCATCGGAAGTGGAAGGCTGCTGTGTGGAGTCCCACACGACGAGTTGCAGAAGCCACTGAAGGACAAGGTGAATCGAGCCAGTTTGCAGAGGTGAAAGCCATCCAGCTGGCTTTAGACATTGCTGAACGAGAGAAATGGCCAGTACTTTACCTCTATACTGATTCATGGATGGTGGCAAATGCTCTGTGGGGGTGGTTACAGCAGTGGAAGCAGAGCAACTGGCAGCACAGAGGTAAACCCATCTGGGCTGCTGAACTGTGGCAAGATATTGCTGCCCGGATAGAGAATCTGGCTGTGAAAGTACGTCATGTAGATGCCCACGTACCCAGAAGTCGCGCCACTGAGGAACATCGAAACAACCAGCAGGTAGATCAGGCTGCTAAGATTGAAGTGGCTCAGGTGGATCTGGACTGGCAACATAAGGGTGAATTATTCATAGCTCGATGGGCTCATGACTCCTCAGGCCATGAACGAAGAGATGCAACATATAGATGGGCTCGTGACCGAGGGGTGGACTTGACCATGGACACTATTGCACAGGTTATCCACGAATGTGAAACGTGCTGCAATTAAGCAAGCCAAGCGGTTAAAGCCTCTTTGGTATGGATGGCTAAAATATAAATATAAATATGGGGAGGCCTGGCAGATTGATTATATTACACTCCCACAAACCCGCCAAGGCAAGCGCCATGTGCTCACAATGGTGGAAGCAACCACCGGGTGGCTGGAAACATACCCTGTGCCCCATGCCACCGCCCGGAACACTATACTGGGCCTTGAAAAGCAGGTCTTATGGCAACATGGCACCCCAGAGAGAATTGAGTCGGACAATGGGACTCATTTCCGAAACAGCCTCATAGACACCTGGGCCAAAGAGCATGGCATTGAGTGGGTGTATCACATCCCCTGTCATGCACCGGCCTCAGGGAAGATAGAACAATACAATGGACTGTTAAAGGCTATGCTGAGAGCCATGGGTGGTGGGACTTTCAAACATTGGGATACACATTTAGCAAAAGCCACCTGGTTAGTCAACACCAGGGGATCTGCCAATTGAGCTGGCCCTGCCCAATCAAAACTTCCACGTACAGTAGAAGGGGATAAAGTCCCTGTCGTGCACATGAAGAATATGTTAGGGAAGACAGTCTGGGTTAGCCCTGCCTCAGACAAAGGCAAACCCATCCGTGGGATTGCTTTTGCACAAGGACCTGGGTGCACTTGGTGGGTGATGCGGGAGGATGGGGAGGTCCGATGTGTACCTCATGGGGATCTGATTTTGGGTGAGAATAGCCAATGAATCAAATTTTATGATGTTAAGTGCTAAATAACCCTGCCACTGTATGTCATCATTACTATAACTGCTATCAATGGCGCTACAGTAAGAATCACCCAAACCAATAACAGATGGACTTTGATAAAGCAGAATGAAGTGCAGCAGTGATGTAATAAGAACTGACCTCAGCAGCTGGTGCCCAGCAACTTCCTTGAGATCGACATCTTCAACCTGCGAACTGTGGGCATGGGCCGCACCAGGTACACCAGCCGCGAGCTCCGAATGCAGCATGCACCAGTCCAGCACCACACACCATCTCGCCTGCCCTGAGAGACTGTTCTCACAGATGGGGCCCACAGCGATGGACTAAATGAACTCAATGGACATTTTGGAGGGATAGCCCATAGACTATGGGAATTAAATCTGTATGTATATATATGTACATATATATATATAAAAGACAGGGGAAAGTGGTGGTAATTGATTGGGAACTGTAAGATCTGGGCATGGCGCAGATGGTATGGAATAAGGGGTGGATAATGTCCTGGTTCCGGCAGGGTTGGGGTTAATTTCCCCAAGGATGGAGAGGGGACACAGGTATTCCATGCCATGTGAGCCATGCCCGGGCTATAGGGGGGAGCTGGCTGGGGGAGAAGGCAGGAAGTCTCCTCTCAGAGCGGGCTGCAGCAGTCTGGGTCTGGTCGGTGAGCAGCGGTACCGTAATCGCGTTTGTATATTCCTTTATCGGTGTTATTGTTACTGTTTTTCTCTTCCCTTTGCTGTTCTGTTAAACTGCCTTTACCGCAACCCATGAGTTTTGCCTTTTTTTTCTTCTGATTTTCCCCACAGCTGTGGGGGTTGATGGAGCGGCCGTGTGGTTCATTGTTGCCGGCTGAGGCCAAACCATGACAACAAGGAATCAACAAGGCTAAGTGCCAAGTCCTGCACTTGGGTCACAACAACCTCATGTAGTGCTACAGGCTTGGGGAAGAGTGGATGGACAACTACCCAGTGGAAAATGACCAGGGGATGTTGGTCAATAGCCAGCTGAATATGAGCCAGCAGTGTGCCCAGGTGGCCAAGGTGGCCAATGGCATTCTGGCTTGTATCAGAAATAGTGTGGCCAGCAGGACTAGGGAAGTGATCATCCCCCTGTACTCAGCACTGGTGAGGCCGCACCTCAAATACTGTGTTCAGTTTTTGGGCCCTCACTACAAGACAGACATTGAGGTGCTCATTGAGGTCACTCATATTGAGCTGCTCATCCACCAGGACCCCCAGGTGACTGAGCACTGGAACAGGTTGCCCAGAGATGTTGTGGAGTCTCCATCCTTGGAGATATTTAAAAGCCATCTGGACATGGTCCTGGGCAACTGGCTTGAGGTTGAGCAGTGGGGTTGAACCAGATGACTTCCAGAGGTCCCTTCGAATCTCAACCATTCCGTGTTTCTGTGAAGTGCAGAAATACATCCTTCCTGAATACAACTCTAATGTCATTTAAATCTCTTAGAAAGTGGTTATGTGAAAGTATTTGTGCTATCATAATAGTCATGTAAAAGATCCCTTTGGGACTTAAGAAGAGGCTGTTGAAGAAGAACGTAGGAAAAAAGGAGAGACCTTCAAAGGACAGCTTAAGAGGAGCAGACAAGTTGCTCTGCTAGACAATATTTGGAGGCAGAACTTTCAGACTACTATCAAACTCTTACACAGGGCTAAGCAGACACACAATACCAAATATATGCATTTGCATGCAACATTACCAATTTGTGTTTGCAAGTTACATTTTACATTACTACATTGTGTGGAAACTTAGCTCTTTCAGTTCTTTTCCCTCCTCCAATTTATGCTACAGTTCTTACAAGTTCAATCATCCCTCAAATCCAGCTCTCTTTTATATCTTTATTTCTCAGCTGGCTTAAACCACTTTACACTTTGGGTCATTTTATTACTGACTTTGTACACTGCTGAAACTGAAAGTCTGCAGAAAGAATACCAAAGAACCACTGTTAATTGTTCTTACCTTCTGAAGAATTTCAAAATTTCAGTAATAAAAATTCTCTATAACACTTTGAAATTAATAGCAGAGTAACTGATTTAAAAGCAAACAGTATTTTTATTATAAATTGTTCACAGCAATGATTTTAAAGGCCCTTTGATCTGTTTTAAGATAGCTGTAATTAATGAAATGTTTCTGTGGAGAAAAAGTAACTTGTTGACACCTTTCTGCAGAGAAATTATAAAAACTAAGGCAATTTTTTAAATGTTATATAGAATAATGTAAAATCCTCCATAAGTATGTTGGATGCTGGAATGGGGGTGAGGAAGGAATTCCTACTGACTCATGTGAACAGCTGGCACTGTGAAATGAGATAAGATTACCCTTTGCAAAACCAAGCCTAATTAAAAGCCATCAGGGAATTTAAACTATCTCATTTACATTCAGTCACTTACAAAAAGAATGTTATCGTTTCCAGTTTAAACAAGTTATTAATGTTAACTATCTTCTGTTGCATTTTCAGATAGTAGAAAATGTTAACATGATTTGATACCAGGAAGCAAAATACAAGTGAGCCTCTGAAAAAAGAGGTGTGTTAGGCTGAAGGCACTTCAAATACTGCAATTATGTGCATGTTTTCTAAGAATCATTGGCTGCATCGATCATCTGTAAACAGTTAAGGTTAAAATTTACAGTCTCTGTACTGTCAGCTGCTGGTCAGCACACTTTATTTTTCTGTTTGCAAAAGCTTCCTGAAGATTCTTCCAACAGTGAGACAGAGGTAGGACAGAAGTATTTCTGGGCAGGATGTGTTTGCTTACAGGAGAGAACTGTTAAGTTTGCTGAGATGTAGCATTACTATTTATTTTAAATACAAAATAATTATTTGCCTCAACATGAATAATTATAATATCATGCCTTTAATAAGCCCACTTTAATATAAATATCATCATACTACCTATAAACCCCCCCTCCCAGTTACAGTTCAGCACAGAAAAAGAAGCACCATAGAAAGAGTGAGGATACTTGATTGGAAGTCTAGAACGTGTAGTAATCTCCCAATCCAATAAAATGCCTAAGACTCACTGAACTTTCTTCATGCCAGCAGTCCTAGCTGAAGCCAGCAGGATCACTCGTGCTGAAAGTTAAGCCTGTGCCAAAATACATTGCTGGACCGGAACTGTTCTCAAAAGACTCAGCAAACATTTATCTTCCCAAGAAGCTGGGCCATATTTGGTCATTAATTATATGCAGAACTCCTCATTAGAAATTAATGACATGAGATGACCTCTCATGGATATAATCTTGTAAAGCTCCAAAACTGCTTTATTGGGGAGTAAACTTAGCCACAAAGAATTTAAGTGAAATGTTGGAGAAACAGCGAATTTATGTCCGAGTTCGGATCAGAACCTAGACATTTTCCATCCTGCTAGCATGCTTTAAACCATGCAACTGTATTGTAAGAGGAGAGCATTACTACAGTGAATAATTGCTTGCTACTGTAGAATTAAAAAGAAAAGTTCATGCAATTCTCTCTTACCTTGCAGCCAATCTCGAAAGTAGTGCAACCACATTTTGGGAAGCTGCTTATCCTCTTCCAACAAAATGTATGTCACATTACTGAAACTTTTGTGAAGTTCATAAAGTAAGCGCTGGACATTGGGATAGTCTGCTTTCTGTGTCACTATATACATGTTGTAGAAAGAGAAATACTTGAACTGTGCTTCAATAAAGTCATATTCCTGGGTTTCTCGTGGCACAATGTCTGTGAGATTCAGTCCATCTCTAGTCCGGGTAGTTCCATAAAGGCTGAGCCCAAGTAAACCCAGAAAAAGAAAAATAACCACAATCTGCAACAGAAAATGGAAATGCATTTGGTTTTATGCTCCTAAAGAAATTAATAACTTATAATGGCACACAGAACCAGGTTCAAAATTAATACCCATCACTATACTTTCAAGCTTTTATATATTTATACGCACACACACTACAAGGCCAAACTAATTTGTGTTTTAGTGAAGGGGCTCTAGATCATGAACAGGAAATTTATATGGTGATGAAGTTAAAAAGTAGATTTAGTTGCACTGTTCATGAGCTTAGGTTACTAAAAGTTACCAAAACCCTCACTCATAACTTACATTGGAAATGTATGTCACTACAGCACTAGCAAGATAAAACTTTTAAAGTATGAAATTAAGTGTAAAATTATTAAGAATTATAATTCCAAAATAATTCTATTTATTCCTGATATTTAATACTATTGTCAGGATAATTTTCCTACTGGCCAAGGCAGAAGTCTATTTTTGAAAAACAGGTAAATAGTTTTCTGATTACCTTAGCTTTTGGTTTTAGCAGGAATGGAGCATAATGCTTTTCTGCAAAAGATGAGAGTGTCCATTTAGTACAGGGTGGCTCAAGGCAATGCATACTGGAGTCTGAGAATTGGGAAAGCAAATCTCTTGCCGAGCTTGTGCTTTCTGGGCTCTGGCACCTGAGATCATCTTGCATCACTGTCACTGGCTGCACAGATATTGCTGAGCAAGGCTCTGCTGTGGTGTAGTACACCTGTGCATGAGGATTGTATTCTGTCCGCAACTGCACTGTAGACTGCATCGTAATCTGAGTTTCATGTGCAAAACTGTGACTGCTGTACAGGAGTGGAGGACTGTAGCAAGTATTATCACTGTTTTCCACATATGCTTGAGGCTCAATCTGAGTCACTCTAGTGACACACGGACTGCAAGAGAAGAGAAAAACATCTGTTCACATTTAGATAGGTTTTTATTTTAATCAGGCTAGATAGGATAATCTGCTTCCATCTGAGACTGCTTCTACTACTATTAAATTGTTTAGGGTAATTAAGCATAATGTTTTGATGAGGATTTCCTTCTGCACTTTTAGGAAATATTTCTTAGACATGGTTTAAAGTGTAGGCCTCTGAGCCTGTTTCTGCACATTTCTTGTGCCCAAGAAAGAAGGAACCAGCATTTGTCTGAAGACAATGGCATCCACTCACATCACTCTATTTATTACACACGCTAATCACGTCAATAGCCAGGTAGTTGCACACAGTCTGAATGCATGATATGTGTGTGTGAGTTTACATCTACACAACCATGCTGAGAATTAAACTATTTAGAAGACCAAAATGTAAATGCATGACATGCTGAGTTCTTCTGTTTAGAACTATTAAAGTAATTGTTAAATAATATTTGGGCCTTCTGGATAAGATCTCAGACTTTTGGGAGGCAGATTGAAACCACTTGCCATGCACTGACTGCATGTTTTAAAATTGAAGTAAACATATACAAGGATTAATTCCCAGGAAGGACGGGCAACATGAAGAGACAAAATTACAGAAGCATTTGTTTGAAGCATTCCCTTTATTGTAGTCTATGCAAGAACATAATAGATACCTAGTTTATTAAAAAAATGTCATAAACAAGCCTCCTTCTGTAAATAAAAATAAATTGCTGATACAAAACAGTATCAGAGATTTTTCACCAAGTGGAAAAATCCTACAAAAAGGAAGAAAATGTTGCCTACCTAAACAAAGCAAGCTCTTATTAACTGAATTTCTTCGTATGTACATGGGCCCAAATTCTGATTCACATTTGGTACAACTTTAGATGGGGGAATAAATGAAAGGTCTGATTGCCCTGTACTTCTGAGAATCAAGGCTCCAAAATTCAAGCACATTAGACCATCCAGTGAAGCTATGTCTGAATCAGAAACAGAAAGCAGGAGTCCTGGTTTGTGATTAACTCCCTGTTCTAATGACTCCCTCAAAAACAAATTTAGGAAAGCACTTTCTCTCTTTGACATCGAAGTTAAAAAGGTCAAACTGTGTCTGCTCCTACATGGGTGTGAAAGGCTAAGAGGACACAAGGGGGTTTCTCTACATCCTGGTTATGACATGCATGTGAGAGTACATGTATAGAAATGCAGCTTATCCTCTTCATTGCAGGCAAAAGCAAAAACTAATGTAGAAAATATGCTTTATCTCTAAGCAGTGGCTCTGATGATGACAGTAGCTTCCTCCTAGCCTGCCTCTGCCCTCAGAGCTGGATGTGTATTAGGTAAGAGTGTGCATACTATCATTCTAAATTACTGTTGGAGACATAACAAAGTTTATCAATCACTGTCTTGCAATGGTACTGATCATTCTGAATTCCTCATAGTCCTATGAAAAACTGGGCTAAAGGGAAGTAAATTTATAGTTTTTACATTATTTTATGCATTTAAGTTTCAAGGCATAAAAAGGATAAAAATTAGCACGTAGTGATTAAGTATAAGTAAGGCTTCTGAGTACCCCGAGTTATTTACAGTCTTACATAAGAGACTGGAATTAAGTCTTCCAAGGTTACCCAATACCAGCACTGGACACACTGCAGTACCCCATAAAGTTCTAAAAATACAGATATTACTAAAGCATGGCTCTTTTACATGCTTCCAGAAAGTTGTCCTCCAATGGCTAAAATGGATGTATGTATGAATAAAGGAAAAAGTGTGTGTGTGTGAAATGCCTTTTAACTTTTCCCCTCAGTCCAATAAAAAAAAAGGTAGCAAATGTAATTCAGTCACTAGCAATAAAACCATGACAATAACATACTGACCTTGCTGCTGTCCTGCAGCAATGAAGACCTCCCACTCCTGACAAGGGGTAGTAGCACTGACTGGTGATCACAAAAAGGATGCACCTCATATACTGCAATTCTATCACACATTCTCACCTTGCAAAACAGCAGAATATATCCAGTCTCCTGTCTTCCCGACGATAAAGATCCATACTCAGTATAGCAGGAAAAATCAGCAAAATCATAGCAAAGTTGAATACCACCACAACTGCTGCCTAGAGATCAATCATAATAGAAGTGAAGTCATTACTAAGCTTCATTTAGGGCATTGGCTTTACAAAGCATAAAGCCTCCTTTCAATTCTCACCTATCCACCCATTTATCATGTTTACTCATCAGACCCCTTCAAGCTTCTCCCTGAGGGAACTGGGAGGTATATTTTGTCATCCCAGTTTCATTATTGTAGGCCTACTGTAGTTAATTTCTTTTAATATTAACCTTCATATTATTTTAATATCTCTATACCTAGAGATGTGGTGGCACCAAGATTTTTAAAGTGGAAAAAACAGAGTTGTCAATAAATTACACTTTTATATGAGATTCTGCCCTATTTAGAGTCTCCCAGTACAAAAAGATGGAAGCAAAAGTAAACCTGGAACTAGGACTGAAGTTCTCACATTTAAGGGATCAGAAGTAATTTAAGTACCACAATAACATTAAAGCACATTATTAAATCAGTAATGAAATAAAGGTTTAATTAAATTTTAATGAAACTGCTCTATTTAGTAAAACACTATGCATTTGATGTACTTTAAGTCTAGCGAAAACAAGTAACATTTTGGGATTATCTGTTGAACTCTCCTGCTTGCATTTAAAAGAACTTGATTAATGAGCCAGTCTACCAAAATGAGTCTTAAATTGGAACAAGAATAGTCAAGCTAATTTGCAAAGTGATCGTTATTTAAAGAAAAACAACAAACCTCCCTTCAAACCATAACCCTTTCCTACACAGACATTCCCAGAGAATCTCTATAAACATATGTGGTACAGCATCTATCATTATTGTTAATGGTATTTATTTGCAATAAAACATAGCTAAGATCACTAGCCTTACAAAGGGAAAACTTGGGCACAGATGGGTTTGGAAGATAGCAGTAGAATAGTAGAGATAAAGATAAGTCATTGAGGGATTTTTTTTCCCCCCACAAAACCTGGAAAAAAATAGTTGAGCCATCAACAGATAAAAAAAAGGAAACCCTTATAGTTTACTCATTATGAAATCATTAGGCATCTCTATAGTAGCCCAGTTTCAGGCTGAGGAAAGCATATAAATTATCAAGTGCCTCCACCTGTAACATCTGAAGTAAAAACCACAGTCAAAAAAGGACTAAAATTGGATTACACAAATTAAGTGCCTGACCTGATGTAAATGAGCCCTCCTTTTCCCAACACAGATCAATGGCTGCTTTTGATGTTGAAAATCAGCCCTTAAAATTGGCAACTCAAAAGATGAGACAACCAAAATTCATGTTTTAAAAATGCTCAATTTATGTGACTCTAAATAATGTAATTTTGTATTTTTGTGTCTCTTACCTATGAAAATCATAGCAACCTACTGAATGATTTTTAGGGTTTTGAAGCTGTAAAGTATAAAAAAAAGACTAGTTCTTGCTTGTACTATTCTGAGAATGAAGGAATCGTGTATGTAAACATCTTATAATTATTTCAATCATAAATATATTGTACACAAAAGTGGTTCTTACTGGTGTTGTGGTTCTTACTCTTTTGTAAGTGGTTCTTACTCTTTTGTTGTCTCCAGCCTACTTAAAGTAAGATTTTGGTCCTGCTGATTGGTTGGAGGCATAACATGTAAAATAGAGTTTATCTATCTAGTGTTTAAAGCCTAATAAGCATTTAATCATTACTTTAATCTTTGAGAGAAAAAATCATAGAACCATAGAATCATAGAATAGTTTGGGTTGGAAGGGACCTTTAAAGGTCATCCAGTCCAACCACCCTGCAATGAGCAGGGACATCTTCAACTAGATCAGGTTGCTCAGAGCCCCATCCAACCTGACCTTGAATGTTTCCAGGGATGGGGCATCTACAACCTCTCTGAGCAACCTGTTCCAGTGTTTCACAACCCTCATTGCAAAAAATTTCTTCCTTATATCTAGTCTAAATCTACCCACTTTTTGTTTAAAGCCATTACCCTTTGTCCTATAGCAACAGGCCCTGCTAAAAAGTTTGTCCCCATCTCTCTTATAAGCCCCCTTTAAGTACTGAAAGGCTACAATAAGGTATCCCCAGAGCCTTCTCTTCTCCAGGCTGAATAACCCCAACTCTCTGTTATGGTTTGAAGAACCCACAACAATTTCTTGTTGTTTAGACAATTATTCTATCACCTGATGACCCCTCTCCACCCAGGAAGGGGAATTGGGAAAAAACAAGGAAACCTGGGGGTTGAAATATAAACAGATTTAATAGAATAATACTAAGTAATGAACATTAATAACACTAAAGAACCAATATTGATCCTGATACCAATATAAAATATACGAGGATTATACTCAGCCAATTCTATCAGTAGGAAGCTGTGCACTCCCAGCAGTGGACAGCAAATGTTGGACACTGCAAGCGCTATGGCTTCGTGAGGAAGGGAAGGCCTCAGGGGTCCAGCACCAGGGCAAGAAGTTCTCAGGATAGCAGCCATCATAGAATGGAAAAACTCCTCAGCAAGCTTTCTAATTTATATTGAACGTGACGTTCATGGTATGAAATAATCCTGTTGGCCAGCTTGGGTCAAGTACCTGGGTCTCACTCCTCCTCATCCCTGCACCTGGCAAGCTCAAAAACACTGAGACCTTGAAATCCGCATACCATAGCTGGCTATGAAGTAAATATTTTCACAAATTCAGATACTAGAGTCTTCCAAAAAAGCACTTTTCCCTAGCATTAAAAGAGACCTTATTGAAAAGTGAAATTACTGAAAGAGAAATTAATTCTGTGTTGCTCAAACCAGGACACTCTCTCAGCCTGTCCTTGTAGGAGAGGTGCTCCATCCCTCTGATAAATTCTGTGGCCCTCCTCTGGACCCGCTCCAACAGGTCCATGTCCTTCCTGTGCTGAGGACTCCAGAGCTGGATGCAGTACTCCAGGTGGGGTCTCACGAGAGCAGTGTAGAGGGGCAGAAACACCTCCCTCGACCTGCTGGCCATGCTGCTTCTGATGCAGCTCATGATATGGTTGGCTTTCTGGGCTGTGAGCGCTCATTGCTGGCTCATGTTCAGCTTTTCAGCCACTAGTACCCCCAAGTCTTTCTTGGCAGGGCTGCTCTCAATCCCTTCATCCCCCAGACTGTATTGATACCGGGGTTTGCCCCGACCCAGGTGCAAGACCCTGCACTTGACCTTATTGAACCTCATGAGGTTTACACAGGCCCACTTCTCAAGCTTGTCCAGGTCCCTCTGGATGGCATCCCATCCCTCAGGCATGTCAACTGCACCACTCAGCTTGGTGTCCTCCGCAAACTTGCTGAGGGTGCACTTGATCACACTGTCTATGGCATTGATGAAGATACTGAACAGTACTGGTCCCATTACAGACCCCTGAGGGACACCACTCGTCACCGATCTCCATCTGGACATTGAGCTGTTGACCACTACCCTCTGGATGTGATCATCCAAACAATTCCGTGTCCACTGAACAATCCACCCATCAAATCCATATCTCTCCAATTTAGAGAGAAGGATGTTGTGGGGGACCGTGTCAAAGGCCTTACAGAAGTCCAGATAGATGACATAAGCTCTTCCCTTGTCCACTGATGTAGTCACTCCATCATAGAAGGCCACTAGGTTGGTCAGGCAGGACTTGCCCTTGGTGAAGCCATGCTGGCTGTCTCAAATCCCCTCCCTGTCCTCCATGTGCCTTAGCATAACTTCTAGGAAGATCTGTTCCATGATCTTCCTAGGCACAGAGGTGAGGCTGATAGGTCAGTAGTTCCCACGGTCCTCCTTTCTACCTTTTTTAAAAATGGGTGCAACGTTTCCCTTTTTCCAGTCACCGGGGACTTCACCTGACTGCCATGACTTTTCAGATATCATGGAGAGTGGCTTGGCAACTACATCAGCCATTTCCTTCATGACTCGGGGATGCATCTTGTCACATTCCATAGACTTGTGTATGTTCAGGTTCCTCAGGTGGTCACAAACCTGATCTTCTCTTACAGTGGGAGGGACTTTGCTCCCGCAGTCCCTGCCTTGAGGTCCATCCACTTGAGAGGAGAGAAGTTGCTAGTGAAGACTGAGGCAAAAAAGTTGTTGAGTACCACAGCCTTCTCCTCGTCCATTGTTACCAGTTTGCCGGTCATGCTCATCAGGGGGGTACTCTTTCTTTGACCTTCCTTTTCTGACTGATATACATGTAGAAGCCCTTATTATTATTCTTTGCGTCCCTCGCCAAGTTCAGCTCCAGCTGTGCCTTGGCCTTCCTGACCCCATCCCTACCCAACCGGGCAGCGTCCCTATACTCTTCCCAGGATACCTGTCCCTGCTTCCACTGCCTGTGCATTTTCTTCTTGCCCTTTAGTTTGAATAGTAGTTCTTGGCTCATCCATGACAGTCTCTTGCCTTCCTTTCCTGATTTCTTACACCTGGGGATAGAGAGCTCTTGCGGTCTATGGAAAGTGTCCTTAAAGATCTGCCAGCTCTCTTCTGCTCCCTCGTCCCTGAGGGCAGTTTCCCAGGGGGTCCCATTGACTAACTCCTTGAAGAAGTAGGAAGTTTGCTTTCCTAAAATTCAGGGTCCTGACTTTACTCTTCTTCTGACCCATATCCCTCAGGATGATTGGGAACTCCACCAGTGCATGATCACTGCAGCCCAGGCTGCCTCCAATCTTGACGTCACTGATTAGCTCACTTGCATTGGTGACCAACAGGTCCAGTATCGCATCCCCTCTGGTAGGGCTGTCTACTACCTGGCTCAAGAAGTTATCCTCGATGCATTATCCAGGAGTCTCCTGGATTGCCTACAGCTCACCGTTCTACTTTTCCAGCAGATGTCAGGGTGGTTGAAGTCCCCCTGCAGGACGAGAGCCTGTGAGCATGATGTCTCATGTAGCTGGAGTAAGAAGGCTTCATCAATAGGCTCCCCTTGATCAGGCAGCCTGTAGTAGACACCAACCACAAGGTTCCCTTTGTTGCCTCGGTCTCTAATTCTTACTCACAAGCTTTCAGCCTGCTTGTGGATATTCTTCAGAGACAGCTCTTCACACTCTATCCATTTTTGATGTAGAGGGCAACCACTCCACCCCTCCTTCCTCACCTGTCCTTTCTGAACAATCTGTAGCCATCGATAGCTGCAGTCCAGTCATGGGATTCATCCCACCAAGTTTCAGTAAAGGCAACTACATCATAGCTTTATAGCAGCATGGTGACTTCCAGCTCCTCCTTTTTGTTGCCCATGATGCATGCATTGGTGTAGAGGCACTTCAGCTGGGCTGTCAGCCATGTCACCTTCTTAGAGGAACAACCCTTATTTCCTCTAAGGTATTTAGTGTTTCCTTCTTGGCTCCTATTACCTCAGGAGCCCCTGTCTCATCTCTGTAAGACTTCAAGTGTGCTGGCGGATGAAGTTGCTAAGTCACTATCCGTCATATTTGAGAAGTCGTGGCAGTCTGGTGAAGTTCCCACTGACTGGAAAAGGGGAAACGTAACCCCCATTTTTAAAAAGGGAAAAAAGGAAGAACCAGGGAACTACAGGCCCGTCAGTCTCACCTGTGTGCCTGGCAAGATCATGGAAGAGATCCTCCTGGAAATTCTGCTAAGACACATGGAAAATAAGGAGGTGATTGGTGACAGCCAGCATTGCTTCACTAAGGGCAAATCGGGCCTGACAAATTTGGTCGCCTTTTACGACAGCGTTACAGCATTGGTGGATAAGGGAAGGGCAAGTGACATCATCTACCTAGACTTGTGCAAGGAATTTGACACTGTCCCACACGACATCCTTGTCTCTAAATTGGAGAGACATGGATTTGACAAATGGACCACTCGGTGGATAAGGAATAGGCTGAATGGCCACACTCAAAGAGTTGCAGTCAACAGCTTGATGTCCAAGTGGAAACCAGTGATAAGTGGTGTTCCTCAGGGGTCGGTACTGGCACCGGGGCTGCTTAACGTCTTTGTTGGCTACATGGATGTTGGGATTGAGTGCACCCTCAGCAAGTTTGCCGATGACACCAAGCTGTTTGGTGAGGTAGACACGCTGGAGGGGAGGGATGCCATCCAGAGGGACCTGGACAGGCTTGAGAGGTGGGTCTGTACAAGCCTCATGAAATTCAAGGGCAAGTGCAAGGTCCTGCACGTGGGTCAGGACAATCCCATGCACAAATACAGGCTGGGCAGAGAATGGAGTGAGAGCAGCCCCAAGGAGAAGGACTTGGGGGTGTTTGTTGATGAGAAGCTCAACATAAGCCAGCAATGTGTGCTTGCAGCCCAGAAAGCCAGCTGCACCCTGGGCTGCATCAAAAGAAGCATGGCCAGCAGGTCAAGGGAGGTGATTCTGCCCCTCTACTCCACTCTCGTGAGACCCCACCTGGAGTACTGTGTCCAGCTCTAGAGCCCCCAACATAAGAAGGACCTGTTGGAGGGGATCCAGAGGAGGGCCACGAAGATGATCAGAGGGATGGAGCACGTCTCCTATGAGGACAGACTGAGAGCACCAGGGTTGTTCAGCCTGGAGAAGAGAAGGCTCCGGGGAGACCTTATAGCAGCCTTCCAGTACCTAAAGGGGGCCTACAGGAAAGATGGGGAAGGACTCCTTATCAGGGAGTGTATTGATAGGACGAGGGGTAATGTTTTTAAACTAAAAGAGGGTGGATTTAGATTAGATATTTGGAAAAAATTCTTTATTCTGAGGGTGGTAAGGCACTGGAACAGGTTGCCCAGAGAAGTTGTGGAGTCCCCATTCCTGGAAGTGTTCAAGGCCAGGTTGGAGCAACCATCTAGTGGGAGGTGTCGCTGGCCACTGAAATGAACGATAAAAGCTCTCTCCCACCTCTTTATCCAAGGAGATAGAGAGAGAGACTTATGAGTTTAAAAAAACCCCCTAAACTACCCTAAATATACACAAAATGCTGGAAGGCTGTGCTGCCATACAGCGTGACCTGGACAGGCTGGAGAGCTGGGTGGAGAAAAACCTGATGAAATTCAACAAGGGCAAGTGTAGGGTACTGCATCTGGGGAGGAATAACCCCATGCATCAGTACAGGTTGGGTGCTGACCTCCTGGAGAGCAGCTGTGTGGAAAGGGACCTGGGAGTCCTGGTGGACAACAGGATGACCATGAGGCAGCAATGTGCCCTGGTGGCCAAGAAGGCCAATGGCATCCTGGGGTGCATCAAGAAGAGTGTGGCCAGCAGGTCGAGGGAGGTCATCCTCCCCCTCTACTCTGCCCTGGTGAGGCCGCATCTGGAGTACTGTGTCCAGTTCTGGGCTCCCCGGTTCAAGAAGGACAGGGAACTGCTGGAGAGGGTCCAGCAAAGAGCTACTAAGATGATTAGGGGATTGGAGCATCTTTCTTATGAGGAAAGGCTGAGGGACTTGGGTCTTTTCAGTCTAGAGAAAAGAAGACTGAGGGGGGATCTTATTAATGCTTATAAATGGCAGCAGTGAGCACACCTGTGGGAGGTGTGCCCAGGTAGAGGAACTCCTCTGCTTAGTAACAGAGCTCCAGGAGGAGGTGAGTAGTTTGAGGAGCATCAGGGAGCGCGAGAGAGAGATTAACCACTGGAACCATATCCTACCTTCCCTGAGACAAGCCAAACAGGAATATAAGATACAGAATATGGAGGATTCCCTACCCTCTCTCCACCTGACTGAACATTGTAACCTGAAGGATAGGGGGCAATGGCGACAAGTTCCTGCCCAGTGCTGCAGGCACATCTCCTCAGCAACAACCCCACCTTCCCAGGTGCCCTTGCATAACAGGTACGAGACTCTGCAAGTGGAACCTAATAGTAACGAGGATGATGGTTCATCTAGCTTGGAAGTGTCGCTGAGGTTAAGTCAGGATCAAAACTACTCCCACAAAGGAAGACAGGTCATTGTCATAGGTGACTTCCTCCTGAAGGGAGTAGAAGGCCTGATATGTGGATCAGACCCACTCCTTAGGGAAGTCTGCTGCCTCCATGGGGCCAGGTTAAAGATGTAGTGAGAAAACTTCCCATCCTGGTACAGCCCTAGGATTATTATCCGTTATTGATTTTTCAGGTAGGCAGCGATGAAGTCACAACAAGAAATCCGAGGGCAATCAAGAGAGACTTCAGGGCCTTGGGACAACTGGTTAAAGGATCAGGAGCAAAACTAGTGTTCTCCTCTATCCCTCCAGTTGCAGGGTATAATGAGGGAATAAACAGGAAGACCGAACAGATAAATACTCGGCTCTGAGCCTGGTGTCACCAGTGGGACTTTGGGTTTTTTGATCGTGGGTCGGTTTACATGATACCAGGCCTGTGGGCAACAGATGGGGTATACCTGTCTCAAAGGGGGAAAAGGATTTTTGCACAGGAGTTGACAGGGCTCATCGAAAGAGCTTTAAACTAAATTTGAAGGGGGAAAGGGATAAAACCAAGCTCGCTAGATGCAAGCCTGGGGGCGGCACGTCAATGTTTGTGGGATGGCATGCTAGTGAGGTCTTTTGGTCTGCTATCCCAGTGGAGGTAGGGGACGGAGTGCCATGCAATAGCAAAGACAAGGGATATTGATGGGCTAGAAATCACGAAAGCATCTGGGAATGGTCAAGTAGGAATTAGGGCTTCTCCCCAAAAAAAGGTGATGGGATCAATAGCCCAGCTGAAGTGCATCTACACCAATGCATGCAGCATGGGCAACAAACAGGAGGAGCTGGAAACTACTATGCAGCAGGACAACGATGGTATAGTTGCAATCACGGAAACATGGTGGGATGACTCACACAGCTGGAGTGCTGCAATGGATGGCTATAAACTCTTCAAAAGGGATAGACAAGGAAGGAGAGGCAGCAGAGTGGCCCTGTATGTTAGGGAGTGTTTTGATTGTCTGGAGCTTAATGATGGCGATGATAGAGTTGAGTGTTTATGGGTAAGAATGAGAGGGAAGGCCAACAAGGCAGCTATCATGGTGGGAGTCTGTTATAGACTGCCCAATCAGGATGAAGAGACAGACGAAATATTCTATAAGCAGCTGGGAGAAGTCTCACGATTGCTAGCCCTTGTTCTCGTGGGGGTCTTCAACTTACCAGATGTCTGCTGGAAATGCAATACAGCAGAGAGGAAAGTCTAGGAGGTTCCTGGACTGTGTGGAAGATAACTTCCTGACACAGCTGGTCAGTGAGCCAACTAGGGAAAGTGCCCTATTAGACCTGTTGTTCGCGAACAGAGAAGGAAATGTGGGTGATGTGAAGGTTGGAGGCTGTCTTGGGCATAGTGATCATGAAATGATAGAGTTTTCAATTACTGAAGTAAGGAGGGGGGTTAGTAGAACTGCTATCTTTGACTTCCGGAGGGCAGACTTTGGCACATTTAGGGACCTAGTTGACAGAGTCCCTTGGGAGGCAGTCCTGAAGGCCAAAGGAGTCCAGGAAGTCTGGTAATTCTTCAAGAAGGAAATCTTAAATGAGCAGGAGCTGGATGTCCCCATGTGCCGTAAGACAAGCTGGCAGGGAGGAAGACTGGCCTGGATAAAAAGAGAGCTTTAGCTGGAACTCAGGAAGAAAAGGAAAGTTTATGGCTTTTGGAAGAAGGGGTAGGCCACTCATGAAGACTACAAGGATGTTCTGAGTCTATGCAGGGAGAAAATTAGAAGGGCCAAAGTCCAACTATAACTTAATCTGGCTACTGCCATAAAAGACAATAAAAAATGTTTCTATAAATAAATTAAAAACAAAAGGAAGACTAAGGAGAATCTCTATCCTTTATTGGATGCGAGTGGGGAAACTGACCGAGGAAGAGGAAAAGGCTGAGGTACTTAATGCCGCCTTTGCCTCAGTCTTTAAAAGTAAGACCAGTTGTTCTCAGGGTACCCAGCCCCCTGAGCTGGACAACAGGGATGGGGAGCAGAATGAAGCCCCCATAATACAAGGGGAAATGGTTAGCAAGTTACTGCACCACTTAGACACACACAAGTCTATGGGGCCGAATGGGATCCACCCGAGGGTACTGAGGGAGCTGACAGAAACACTCACCAAGCCACTTCCCATCATTTATCAGCAGTCCTGGCTATTTGGGAAGGTCCCAGTTGACTGGAGGTTAGCAAATGTGATGCCTATCCACAAGAAAGGCCAGAAGGAGGATCTGGGGAACTACAGGCCTGTCAGTCTGACCTCGATGCCGGGGAAGGTTATGGAGCAGATCGCCTTGAGTGCCATCACAAGGCACGTACAGGACAACGGGGCAATCAGGCCCAGTCAGCATGGATTTATGAAAGGCAGGTCCTGCTTGACTAACCTGATCTCCTTCTATGACAAGGTGACCTGCTTAGTGGATGAGGGAAAGGCTGTGGATGTGGTTTGCCTGTACTTCAGTAAAGCCTTTGACACCATTTCCCACAGCATTCTCCTGGAGAATCTCCTGGAGCAGGGATCTTCAGAAAAAACTCAGGTGGAAGAAGGGAGTTTACAGGATGTGGAAAAGGGGGCTGATGACTTGGGATGAGTACAAGAATGCTGTCAGGGTATGCAGGGAAGAAACGAGAAAAGCCAAGGCAGCTTTGGAATTGAACCTGGCAAGGGATGTAAAGACCAATAGGAAGGGTTTCTTTAAGTATATAGGAGACAAAAGGAAAACCAGGGAAAATGTGGGCCCGCTCTTGAACGAGATGGGTGCTGTGGTGACGGATGATGCAGAGAAGGCGGAGTTGCTGAATGCCTTCTTTGCTTCTGTCTTCACTGCTCGGGCCAGCTCTCGGGAATCCCAGACTTTGCAAGTAACAGAGAAAGTCTGGAGAAAGGAAAATATTCCCTTGGTTGAAGAGGAACAAGTTAAAGAACAATTAAGTAAACTGGACACCCACAAGTCCATGGGGCCTGATGGGATGCACCCGCGAGTGCTGAGGGAGCTAGCAGAAGTCATTGCTGGGCCGCTCTCCATCATCTTTGAAAGGTCCTGGAGAACAGGGGAGGTGCCTGAGGACTGGAGGAAAGCCAATGTCACTCCAGTCTTTAAAAAGGGCAAGAAGAATGACCCAGGAAACTACAGGCCAGTCAGCCTCACCTCCATCCCTGGAAAGATGATGGAACAGCTCGTTCTGGGGGTCATCTCCAAGCATCTGGAGGAAAAGAAGGTTATCGGAAGTAGTCAACATGGATTCACCAAAGGGAAGTCATGTCTGACTAATCTGATAGCCTTCTATGATGGCGTGACTGGATGGGTGGATGAAGGGAAGGCAGTGGATGTTGTCTACCTTGACTTCAGCAAGGCTTTCGACACTGTCTCCCACATCACCCTCCTCACAGGCAAGCTTAGGAAGTGTGGGTTAGATGAATGGACAGTGGGGTGGATTGAACAGTGGCTGACAGATAGAGCCCAGAGGGTTGTGGTTAGTGGTGCAGAGTCTGGTTGGAGGCGAGTAACTAGTGGTGTCCCTCAGGGGTCAGTACTGGGTCCAGTCCTGTTCAATCAGCTATTCATCAATGACCTGGATGAAGGGATAGAGTGTACCATCA
This sequence comes from Pluvialis apricaria, assembly GCA_017639485.1. Taxonomy (NCBI): domain Eukaryota; kingdom Metazoa; phylum Chordata; class Aves; order Charadriiformes; family Charadriidae; genus Pluvialis; species Pluvialis apricaria. The sequence continues at coordinate 24,543,278 of CM030043.1, read as the reverse complement.
GCAAGTTTGCTGATGACACAAAACTGGGAGGGGTGACTGACACGCCGGAAGGCTGTGCTGCCATACAGCGTGACCTGGACAGGCTGGAGAGTTGGGCAGAAAAAAACCTGATGAGGTTCAATAAAGGCAAGTGTAGGGTACTGCATCTGGGGAGGAATAACCCCATGCATCAGTACAGGTTGGGGGCTGACCTCCTGGAGAGCAGCTGTGTGGAAAGGGACCTGGGAGTCCTGGTGGACAACAGGATGACCATGAGCCAGCAATGTGCCCTGGTGGCCATGAAGGCCAATGGCATCCTGGGGTGCATCAAGAAGAGTGTGGCCAGCAGGTCGAGGGAGGTCATCCTCCCCCTCTACTCTGCCCTGGTGAGGCCACATCTGGAGTACTGTGTCCAGTTCTGGGCTCCCCGGTTCAAGAAGGACAGGGAACTGCTGGAGAGGGTCCAGCAAAGAGCTACAAAGATGATTAGGGGACTGGAGCATCTTTCTTATGAGGAAAGGCTCAGGGACTTGGGGCTTTTTAGTCTAGAAAAAAGAAGACTCAGGGGGGATCTTATCAATACTTATAAATACTTAAGGGGAGGGTGCCAGGTAGATGAGAAGAGTTTTTTTAGTGGTGCCCAGTGATATGACTAGAGGTAACGGGCACAAAGTGGAGCACAGGAAGTTCCATCTTAACATGAGGAGGAATTTCTTTACTCTGAGGGTGGTGGAGCACTGGAACAGGCTTCCCAGGGAGGTTGTGGAGTCTCCCACACTGGAGACGTTCAAAACCCGCCTGGATGCCATCCTGTGCAATGTGCTGTAGGTGTCCCTGCTCTGGCAGGGGGGTTGGACTTAGATGATCTCCAGAGGTCCCTTCCAACCCTGACGATACTGTGATACTGTGAGAAACGGGCTGCTTACAACTTGGATGGGTGTACTCTTTGCTGGTTAGACACAATTAATTACTCATGATTTATGGGTCATTCAATTTTCACTGATTTAGCAGCAATAAGAGAGGGGCTGTATGAACTAGATGCAACAAACACCTTCTTTGCAAGAGCAGCAATTTGTTTTCCTGACAGATTCAGTCTATTCTAGAGAGGATCAAAATGAAATCACTTAATTTTGAAGTCTTGTCTATGACCTTACATACCTTTCTGTGTCGATATTCATAAATCAGGAAATGGTTATGGGACCTCGACACACAGGGGTTTTTCCGGAGGCACGCAAACGCCAGGGCGGTGGAGAGACCTGCCAGGAGCTCTCATGGGAGACACTGATGAGGCCTGGACATTGCCAGAGCAACCTCGACCACCCAACACCTATAAAAAGCAGCCTAGGGAGCGCTAGTGACCAGGAGCGCTGCGAACAGTGTGTCACATTAGCCAGGGCGCAGCGTAGCAGTTGGCATGGCAGTTGGCACAGCAATTGGCGCGCAGAAAGGGCGTAGTCACCCTACCAGCTCAAGAGGTGAGTTAAATTGGTGGTCTGCACACTTACTGAGGGTGCACTCAATCTCCTCATCCAGATCATTGATAAAGATATTAAACAGAACAAGCCCTGATACTGAGCCCTGGGGGACACCATTTGTGACCGGCCACCAACTGGATTTCACTCCGTTCACCACCACTCTTTGGGCCCAGCCATCCAGATGGTTTTTTACCCAGCAAAGAGTATACCCATCCAAGTTGTAAGCAGCCCGTTTCTCCAGGAGAATGCTGTGGGAAACAATGTCAAAGGCTTTACTGAAGTACAGGCAAACCACATCCACAGCCTTTCCCTCATCCACTAAGCAGGTCACCTTGTCATAGAAGGAGATCAGGTTAGTCAAGCAGGACCTGCCTTTCATAAATCCATGCTGACTGGGCCTGATTGCCCCGTTGTCCTGTACGTGCCTTGTGATGGCACTCAAGGCGATCTGCTCCATAACCTTCCCCGGCATCGAGGTCAGACTGACAGGCCTGTAGTTCCCCAGATCCTCCTTCTGGCCTTTCTTGTGGATAGGCATCACATTTGCTAACCTCCAGTCAACTGGGACCTTCCCAAATAGCCAGGACTGCTGATAAATGATGGGAAGTGGCTTGGTGAGTGTTTCTGTCAGCTCCCTCAGTACCCTCGGGTGGATCCCATTCGGCCCCATAGACTTGTGTGTGTCTAAGTGGTGCAGTAACTTGCTAACCATTTCCCCTTGGATTATGAGGGCTTCATTCTGCTCCCCGTCTCTGTCTTTCAGCTTAGGGTGCTGGGTACCCCAAGATTTAGATGACATAAATCACTTTTTCCAAAATAAGTGTTACACTTCAAAAATATTTCACACACTCAAACTGGTCTTTGCTATAATATATAACAATTCACTGTCATATCCCCTGTAAGAAGAGAGATCTAGGTTTTGGCATGTCAGCAGAACTAAATGCTGCTAACTATTCAGGACTAAAGCCCTAGTGTAAGATGGCACAGATATCTGCTCAACTACCAAATTACCTATTGAAAATGGTAAACAAGTTACTAATGTTGGTCATGTAGCTGCAATCACGAACACTTTACCATTTAATAGCTTAATGCAGGCATGCTTAAATTGCTGAAAACAGAAATAATTGCCTCAGGTATTAAGAAAAAATGAAGCCTTTGCTTCCTCTGGGTAGGTCAGGGGCTCAAGGAGAATGAAAAATGGTTGGAGAGCCAGGCCATAACAGGAAAAATGACTACTGAAAAAGTAGTAGCCTGCTCTACACCAAGGTCAACCAATGCTGTAAATCGCTTGTGTGCTAAAAACATGTCAGAGGAGATCTTTCCAGAGCTTCAGGATGCCACCTACCCAGAGGTAGGTAGCAATGAAAGTGCAATGACAGCGGCGAGAATGCATTTGTCACATTAATTATTACTGCAGCAGTTTGTACTGACTTGTTCCCAATGTAATTTTAGCAAAATGTTGGAGGAAACTTCATCAAGAATTTCCTGTTCTGTTCTGTTCATCTTCCTGAAGGTATATTATCACAAAAAAAAAAAAAAGAGAAGACAAAGAGAGAAAGGGAGAGAAAGCAATACATGCTTCAGCACAGAAAATTCACATTTTCTCCCAAAACAGAACTTCCCAGAGCTTTCTTCAATAAGCCCTTGCCTTCAAAAGAAGCTTTCTTCAGCATCCGCTGTCATTGCACTTTGGTTATGATTTGTAATAAAGCAAATTGGACAATCCTCAATGAAAGGATTAAATTCCTACTTAGGAATGTGATGGTGTAAACTAGAGTGCATTCTACTGGTCTAAACTGCCTTAAGAATTCAAATCTTGCTGGAGAGGTCTTTCTGCTTAGTTGCATACTTCTTGGATTTTGCATTCAACTTAGTTGGCATGGGGCAGGATATTCTTTCACCCACCAACAGGATGTGAGAGATTCAAGGCGTGAGAAACAGAAGGAGCAGAATCAAGGGGAGAAAGCAGTTGGTTATCACCAAGAACTATGGTAAACAATGATTACATATTGGTTCAGTGAACTGCAGAAGCACTGAACATGGACTTTAACACTACCACTAACAGTTATTGTCATTTGCTTTCCACGATGACACCATCTACAAGAGCTAACAAAACAACATAAAAACTTACTTGGAGTGAAAATGCTCGTAAAGCAGGAATAGGGATTAAGGCAGCCATAAAGAAAGCAGTAACATTGCTGATAGATGTAAGGGCTACACTTGCTCCTGTTCGCTTCAAACATTCACCTGTTCTGTCCTGCAAAACAAATGACTTATCATACAAGTCAAGTGAATAAGGCGATGTCCTGCAACTGAAGGGGTCATCCTACAGATATGGTAACAGTGAAAACTATTACAAGGAAATTCTGAATACAAGTGTGCATTTGAGAGTATGTAAGAGTAAACAATATACTAAGTACACTGTCCAGGAGAAAAGCAGATGACATATGAAGTGCTTACATTTTTTGAGGGTAGCAAACATTATCAAAGCTAACACTGGCTTCAAAAGTCAAAGCTAAATGGATACTGACATTATATCAAATACATCAGTTGTTAAGTAGGATGTATTTTGTATCAGTGCAGTCACTTGGTGTTCTCAACATTTTTCAGACAAGATAAGCATACATTAACAGCATAATATCTTGAAGAAGCATGTAAGAAAAAAAAACCAGAAACCCCAGGAACCACACAGTAAAACCAGAAAGAATCAAACATAGGACCCTTTCCCAATACGGTAGGTTATTTTGAAGCATGTGGAGGTTATAGCACAATGTAGTGCCTGCATGCCAAAACAGCTGGAAAGAGCACATGGAAGACATTGCTTGTACAAAACAAAACTGGTATATTGCTTTTAAATGACTTATACTTTGGATATGAAATTTTGGAATGAGAATAAAAAGGTCAATAAAAGGAAAAGTTTATAAAAGTGAGGAGGATCTTAGATTTTATAATGTGAATAATGTGAATGTCATGGTTAATTATAAATAAAAGGAAAGAAAACCAGGCCCTAGGACAAAGATCTCTAGAACAAAAGCTTTTTTTTAAAGAATCATTACTAACTATTTCTAGATTGAGGCTTTTTCTTTTATTTTATTCTTTTATTTTTCCCCAACTCCCCATTTTGTCATTACCTCAAATGGGATTCTTTTATTCTTGCCTGTTTCACTAAATGCATGTACCAGAAGGAATATATCATCTACACCAACTCCAAGAGCAAGAAAAGGCAAAACCTTGGGGGAGAAACAAAACAAGCAAAAAAACAAGAACATTTTTATATTATTCTTATGATCTACCATGCAGCTAGTCATTAGATGGCTAATCAAAATAACCTTTACACTATAATCTGAACACAAATCCAAGGTTAAAATGAAAATCAATAGGATGCAATACAGCTATTAACTTTTATTCTGAAAGACTGTTGAGGAACTTGCAGTATACCATTCACAGCTACAAAACCTCACTAAAAGTAATTCCAGTTTTTGTAGGCAAAGAATATCAGATAATATTTCAAGTTATTTTCAAAATATTTTCAGGAATTGAACATCCTGATATATTCAGATGCAAGGACAAAACTTGCAGCTTCTTATGTACAACTGGATGCTTGCACTCATATTGGGACACAGAAAAACAAATATCCTAGAATCTACCTAATTAAACAAACTGTAGAATATCTGCCTTTTCCTTTAAAATCATTTGGCAGTATGTTCTCTGAATTTCTCACAGCACAAGCTACTAGATAGGAGAAAGACACAAGTAAAAATCTAAAAATCAAAATACTTTCTCAGCTTTTGTTTTTCCTCAAGGAGTGATTCAGATGTGTTCATTTACTAACAAAGTTCTTGTTAGCAGCAGACTTGTGGCTCCTTAATACCTGAGTTGTGGCAGCATTAAAGGAAATTCCAATCAATGAGCACAGACCCAATCCTGCAGCCACTGAGAGAGCAACCAAGAAGACTCCTGCCAGCCCCACAGCACCCTGAGACTTGGCACAGTCCCACCGCAGCATTGTTAAACAGGTGTAGGCAAGCTGAAAGCAGAGCAGGGATTGGATTAGAATGGATCCTTCTCTATCGGCTATCTCCCCCCAACAACATACACAGCTTACAAGCATTTTTAAACAGAACAGACACATCAGAGATGTTTCATAGAGGAATAGGTGACAACCCTGAGGCAAATGTTTACAATCTGCAATTTTTATTTTAAGTATTCTGTAAATGTTCTGGACTGTTGACTGGTAACAACAAGGCAGCCATTTGAGCCCTGCTATACTACTGGAGTCAATTAAATAAATAGAATTTATTTTCTTACCATTAGTAAGTAGCCACTAGCTACTCTGATAACACTGACATCAGAAAATGACTTTAGAATGTCATCCAGGGTAGTTGTAGTAAAGGAAAGCACCTTCTGAGTAGAGTTTTGTGCAACACTGTGATGAACAACCTATGGAAAGAAAAATAAAACAGTGTGGCTAAAAACTCCACCCACTACCATCTTCTACAGTTCATATCTGAAATCAACTACTTTTGCCTTAATGTTCCTGTTAAAACACACACCCTATACAAGAGATTTCACTTATGCTACATGAAATAAATCTTTTTGATAATTATTTCCTGCAAGCTACTGATTATCAAACAAGAATTTTCATCCTTCAGGAAAGGCCACTGCACTCACAGCTCATTCAAAACATTTAACTTAACTCCTGAAATGTAAAGGAGGTTTCTTCTTTCCATAACTCTGCCACTGATTTGCTGTTGTATGAGTTTTTCCTTTAATCCAAGGTCCAGCAAACAGTAAAAACTTCATGGCTTCTCATATGTGAATAAGCAAGCAGCTTCTTAATTTAAAAAAAAGAAGAAATCAGCCTTTTTAAATAGTCTGTTACAGCACAAGGATAACTTTAAAACCAGGAGACAACACTCAGTTCTAGTTTAAGCATCTTGAGAAAATACTATAAAAAGCCATGACTAAAGGCAGTGGATCTTAGTAAAACTTTATAGCAAGATATCTAGGTTATTTTCAATTTTACCTCAACATACATCCGCTGCCAAGCTTCCAGAATTGCTGCTGCCTTATCCTCACTCCAGTTGATATGTGAAACATATTCATACCCCTTGAAGTGCTCATACATTTGCTTAGGAGTCATTAACTGAAACATGGTTTGCAAAGCTTGGGCACTGTAACAGGGAGAGAAGAGAGAGGAGAAAGAGGCATAAAAAAGCATTTTGAGGAAATGATTTTTCACTGCATAAAGGCTCAAATTAGAGCCTAATAGGAGCTTGCACAAGTTCTTGATTTTATAGGCCTCATGTTGACATTAAAATTGAACAGAGTATAATTATTCTACTATGTATCTGGTGCAGCTGTACTGGTCTACACAGTATTGAAGCTAAGTCTGTTTTCACTGAAGTTAGTGAGAGTTTTGCCATTATTTTCAATAAGATCAGTTTCAGGAGGAAAGAATGTAACCCTACAAATCAGTTATAAAGATCATGAATGACAGATTGCTATGAGGAGGTGTCCTGGTTTCAGCTGGGAAAGAGTTAGTTTTCTTTCTAGTGATTGCTGTGAAAGGAGTGTCAATAATGGATATTGGTTTAGTTGTTGCTAGGCGATGTTTATACTTTTTGATGACTCTTTTCAGCTTCCCATAGGAGCTTAGAAGGAGCATAGATGGAATGGCCAACAGAATATGGAATAATGGCCAATGGAATATTCTGTACCATAGATGTCATGCTCAGTATATAAATGAGGGTTGGCCGGGGGGGGGGGGGGGGAAATCTGTGATCACTGCTTGGGAAGGTACCAATTCACCGGGTGGTGAGAATGACTTATGTCATTATTGTTGTTATTATTATTATTATCCATTATTGTTCTATTAAACTGTTTTTATCTCAACCCATGAGGGTTTTTTTCCTTTCCCTTTCCCCTCCTTTTCTCCCTCTTTTCCCTGCCCTTCTGGGGGGAAGGGGGAGAACTGCATGAGCAGCTGCGTGGTCCTAGCTGCCCACTGGGGTTAAACCAAGACAGGACGACACAGAAACAGTTATTCCTATAAGATCTTGCAAATGTTGTTGGCAATTTGTCATTTGAAGACCTCAGTCTTTTTCATCCCTTGGAGAGAAATGACAGACTAAACTCCTGACACCTGACAAGCAGCAAAGAATACACAAAAGGCAATAATTATCCATTGTAAATTTCCCCAATATGTAACTGTATCCAACAACTTTAGAAGCTTAAGGAACTATTTTATTTTTCACCAAGAATAAAGTCTTTGGCTATTTGTTAGAAGACACTTCTGTGCACTTTTTCAGAATTAATCAAAATTAGTAAGAAATTAAACTTCAATATTTTGTTTCAATGTAAAAAAAATCAAAATCCATATCAAAAGTTCTAGTAAAAAATATATGTATTAAATATGCAAGAATTATACTTCTTTCAGTTTAATATAAATTTGGATTCAGTGCATACATCTAAATAATGTTTTTATATGTCCTATTTTTAACACAGTTCTATTTCAAGGGGTTTTCCCCCCAAAGTCCAGTGTTCCATGACTTCTTCAAGAAGACTGAAACAAAGGGTTTTATTTTGTCAGTCAAAAAAGTATTCAAGATACAGTGACATAAAGAATATACTTTTCTCTGTATTGACCCTAAACAAACAGTTCAATGGAGATTTTGGAATTCTGAGAAAAGTCAAGTGAGCGGGCACATTACCAAAGTTATTTTCCCTCCTTTTTTCCTTTGATCACATTTCAAAAACACAATCAAAGTTTTCAGTGTTTTAAATACTGTTCAATGTTTATACATAGACTCTAAACAACAAAGTTGCCAGGAAAAAAATTATTTCTGAGCAATGTACACTATCATTCTTAGATTAGAAGAAGGCATCAATGACACCTTCTTAAATTTAAACAACTGTTTAATCACTCTTTTAAATTCTGTCCTCATCAGGGATGTCCTCCTAGACCAGGGTTCATGATACACATCATTCACAGATTCTAAAAGGCAGCTGATTTTGCATGATCTGGCCCCCTGTCAAAAAAAAACCAAACCCTAACAAAGAAGAAATTTCAAATTTTCTGTAAACACTTGTTTGCTTACCTGACAAGTTTACCAGAACTGTTCTTGACTGTACCACCTATAATCAATTCCTCCTGCCAATGCATGTATTTTCTTGACAGTCCATAGCATCCACCACTCAAAACAATAGCCACATCAAGAGGCTAGAAAAAAGTTTTAAAGAAGCAATTAATCAGTTGCACAACTTCAGACAAACTCATATCCGAAATCAACACCTAGTGTACTGAAACAACAGATATTGAAGATCATCTAGGAAGTCTACAAATGGAGTAGACAAACTAGCCTGATACTCATTCACCAGACAGCAACTTCTCCAAAGACTAATGCAACTGAGAAAGGGATATATAAAGTTAAGACAACAAAACTGGCCCTACTTGAAGGAAGACCTTGCTGCACAGTGTCCATGTACAGCAGCAGCTGTATTCCAGGAGTGACTGCGTCCGCCTGAGGCATGTTATCTGCTGAAATGGTGTGTCACCACATTGCCACACCCAGCCAGTAGCTGAGAACTGTAATCTCACTCTAAATATGCATGACTAATATTGCATCACAGGCTGAGAGAAAGTTAGTGACTCTGGGCTAATGGTATATAATAGGAACCGAATAATGAAATCCCTGAAGAACATAAAATATATATTACTTGGAAGGGAATGGTACCTTTTTCTCTCACCACACATATAGAGCCTCCCTTGAAAAGATCTACAAAAGATAAGCAAACTTACTTTGGTGGAATTTTTATTGGGAGCTGTGATTGGGCAATCAGGATCAGCAGGATTCAGACAAGGTCGATCCATATAACCATGACCAACCTCTGCTTTATTCAACATTTCTTCCCAGCTCTCCACTTGGTAGTTTATTTTCTTTAACTCTTCTAAGAATTCTAAGGGGTCAAAGTTGATCCATTGCAAAGGAGGTTTCCCTCTGTAAAAGAAATCAGGGAAAAAAGACAAAAAAAAAGACAAAATAAGTACTGAAACATAATTTTTTAATTTGCATTTCCACAAATGATGAAGTTGTTTTCTGTTACAAGCTATAACCCTTTCTGGTAAGGTTGTTTTGTAAAATCAAATGCATGTTTTAATTATATTTGTTTATGTATACTTTTCTTGTAGCCCTGTGGTGATTTTAACAAAAGTAGTCAGTACTTACATACCAATTTACTGTATGAAAGGGAATATTCATATGTTAAAAATACTTTCATTTACAAACCAAGTAAATAAAATATCAAGCACCTAAATAACAAAAAGTAGCCAACTGCTGCTTCAAAAATTTGGAGGGAGGGGAGAAGGAAAGAAGGGAGGGGGCTGAGGAAAGAAATCCTTTCACATAGTATCAGATTACTTCTTCCTAGTCTAATAATTATCTTGCAAATGTAATCAATCAATATAGCTGATCTTTGTTTATCTATAACAATTCTGTGCTCCTGCAACTGCCCTGGCTGCTTGACTATCAACCATCAAGCTTTCCTGCTACCATGGTTGTCATCGCTATCGCTGTCATGTCTCCCACCCCTCACTTTTGAATTTGTGGTGTTTACAGACTACAAAGGCTTTTTGGCTGCTTTATTCTGTGATTCAAACCACACTGTATCTGCTTAATTCTTTATTTGTAATCTCCCAACCAGAAAATGCAACCCCCCTTATTTCCCCATCTAAAACTGTGCACTAAACGTTAGAAGATAGCTATTGCAAATTGCTTTCACAGAGACATGCAAACCAGGACAGAAAGAATAACTCAAATGCTAACTCTTGCATAATTAACAGAAAATGCCTGCACGATTAACTCTTTGAATGATCCAGGGCATATAATATCACACTTGCAAATTGTGAGAAACCACCCATAAAAGATATGTTTGGTTTCTTTAATGATCTCATAAGCAAAGGATTTGAGTTTTATTCCTTAGGAAGACTTGAGTTTTTACCCAAGAGACCTACATTTTCTCAGAAATAAAATTAATTCCCAGACAATGTTTTTGTAGTGGGGGGGGGGAACAAAAAAAAAAAAAAGAAAAAGATTATTTCCAAAAAAGCATACAATTTAAAAAGCTTGAATTCAGAATTTATATTTCTTTTTTGCATGCTAGCATAACGAGAAAAGTAATGACACAGGACTTAAATTGATACATACAAATCATCTTTTAGAAACAGAAAAGTCTTGGTTCAATTAAAAAAAATTCATGCGCATTTTCTGCAAAGACACTACAATTTATTTTTTATTTTGTGGTTAAACCAGAATCTGAATAAGCAATGGGATGCAACTCAAAATCATGCATCATTTTACTATTAAAATCAGACGAACTGGAAAGTTCTAAAAACAGCATGCTTACAATAGATAGGCAGTTCCTGACTGTAGCTTTGCTCCCTCCCAGAAGCAGTCCAAAGGAGTGATAATTAAACAAGGATAAAGATATTCTATGATCTGTCAAAGTCAGAAACGGGAAAAAAAACACAGTTAGATGACAATATAATTTAAACAACACAAGCTGAATCATGAGAATATAAAATGTTTATAACCAAATGCCTGTTATGCCTACCTGGTCCATGTAACCTGCTTCTGTTATGAGTTCTCCCGATTTATAACATAAGTGTTCCAATTTCCATTGTCTGTAATAAATATAAAGAATGAGTATTTTTTTCTTTCACAATTACTGAAAAGTTATTTTTAAAATGTAACATATATTAAAATTGCAACTCACATAGACATGGTGGCCTCAAGTAGTGAATCACTGAGAGACAAATTTTATTCAATGTAGGTATACTACAACCTCACAAAAAAAGAAAAGGCCTTTCTTTTTGTAGTTATAACTAGAAATATTTATTTAATTTATGCTAAACAGTCTCTGTAAAAGTCATTAAAAATACTGAAGCTACTTATGGATTAATAGGCTAGTTGACACAAATAAAGGGACAGAAATGTGGCTTTATATAAATGAGACCACTTGTGACTTAAGATAGCACTCAGTGGCACAAGAGAGACAAGTCAGCTTCAGGCTCAAACTAGCTCTGACTCATGCATGTAGGAGAAAAGAAACCATTAGAATTTATGTTTTCCTTGTTCAGCTGTATTATAACTTCCACTGTAGTGACTTATAGCACCTTAGACAAGGCAGGAGCTGGGTAAAATATAATTGGAGTCTAGGTATTAGATCATTTAGGCATCAGTTAGATGCTGCTGAAAAGATGTGCTGAAAGACAGTGGGCTTCGTGCCTTGCAGACAGCATCCCCAGGCACATCATCATGTAAGTAGTCACCCTGGAGGAACCACTTGTCACGGAGAGATCTCACTAGCCCAAAGCTGGTGCCTTGTTAAGGTGCATTTTTAGTATTTTTGTTGTTGGACAACTCTTTAACTCCTGCTTTTTGGAAAACTCCCAAACTTCAATATGTACACTCTGAAGGCCACCTCTACTATTATTGCATCTGTGTCATTAAATAGCCCTGCAATTCCACCCACTGCCATTTCTCTTCCATTTGCATTTTCCCTTTAAACCTGAATTACTGGAAGGCTTTTCATTGTTAGGAAACCCATCAATAAAGTCCTATTTTTAAGAGCACAGTTATCACTCCTTTACCAAGAAAAATGCTGGACACTGTAGCACTGCTTATAAAGGTACATTTTCAGAATCTCATCCAACACTTCTAACACCATTTTATTTGTTAAAAAGTCAACTGGTCACTGCTATCACGCCACAATTTCAAGTATCAGTAATTAGTGACATTCAAATCAAAACACAGTTCTAAGGGAAAGGTTCTGAAGTGTTATCCATTAAAAATATGTGCAAGGAAACATCTGCCCACATTTTACCTGTTACAGATGATCAAGAAAAGTTTTGCTTTTCTCCTTACCTGTTGTACATATAAACATCTACTCTGCTGGCCTGAAGTGCAGAGTCAAGGTGCTGTCTGAGTGCTTCTATTGTTAGTACATTAGCACCATCTTCCTGTGGAGTCTGAATCATGAGCTGGGGGTTAAACATGGCCTCTTCTCCAATCTTCTGCCGTGTGTAATTTAATTCCCGACTCACTCGTCCGCCAACTGATGGATAAATATTAACAGCTTTGTATTAGCTAATAACAGCTTATTCTGGATTCACATGATGAGCACTCTCTGGTCAGAAAATCTTTACCATGTCCATGGAATATTCTACCTCAAATTGATTGCAGCGTAGCTCTGAATCTAATATAAAATTTATTTTAGTAACAGTGTAACAAAAAACATATTCCCCATTAAAAAAATGCCATTGTCCCTACTGCATTAAAACACTGTTGTTCAAATTGGAACCTCTTAAAAAACATGTTTTTTCTGTATTACAGCCAATATTCCATATGTAAAAAAACCCCAAAACAACAAACTTTTCCTTGCAGACCAGACCAAATACTCTTATGTTACAATTTCTTTCACTTGTATAAACAGTCTGCTCCAATAGTACATTTCAAGATAAATGGCTTCAATTTACACTCTTCTAAATAATTTGGCAAAGAAGGGAGATGTTTTTCTTCAGTTAAAAAAAGGGAAGAGGGAAAGAGTAAGCGAGCACGAGTATTTCTTTCTGCCATATATAAAGTGAAATTCACATAAAGAGGTGCAGTCCTGAGTGCAACAGAGTGTAGCAGAAAGGACCATCTGCAAACAATTTGCCTTAGTGGTTCAGTACCTTCATAATATGGTGTGATGCAGGGGATAATTCATGTACAATATCTGTTTCTAAACCCACATGAGCTGAGCAGGTGTGCTCCATGTCAAATCATAGAATAAAAAAAAAAAGAAAAAGGCCAAAAGAGACTGCAAAGGACAAAAGGCTCTAGAGGAAGCCATATTCATCTTGCCTTGTCAGAGAAAATTACATAAGAACGGAAAATTATCTTTCCACTTACGAACAAGCATTCAGCTAGAGTACATATACTTTATATAACCTCCCCTATAGTCTCTCTAGAAAATGCATGTGGGAGGGGGTTCAATTAATTCAGCCCATTAGCTGAAACAAGACCACATCCAGATGAGGAGGACAAGAACGCCACCAATATTGACCACTTGGGAAGAGTACAAAAATGCTGTCAGGGTATACAGGGATGAAATGAGGAAAGCCAAGGCCACCTTGGAATTGAATCTGGCAAGGGATGTCAAGGTCAACAGGAAGGGTTTCTTTAAGTATATAGGAAACAAAAGGAAAACCAGGGAAAACGTGGGCCTGCTGTTGAACATGGTGACAGATGATGCAGAGAAGGCAGAGTTGCTGAATGCTTTCTTTACATGTCTTCACTGCTCGGGCCAGCTCTCAGGAGTCCCAGACATTGCGGGTAACAGAGAATGTCTGGAGGAAGCATGACTTTCCCCTGGTCGAAGAAGAGCAAGTTAGGGATCAGTTAAGTAAATTGGATATTCACAAGTCCATGGGACCTGATGGGATGCACCCGCGAGTGCTGAGGGAGCTGGCAGAAGTCATTGCTGGGCTGCTCTCCATCATCTTTGAAAGGTCCTGGAGAACAGGTGAGGTGCCTGAGGACTGGAGGAAAGCCAATGTCACTCCAGTCTTCAAAAAGGGCAAGAAGGATGACCCAGGAAACTACAGGCCGGTCAGCCTCACCTCCATCCCTGGAAAGATGATGGAACAGCTTGTTCTGGGCATCATCTCCAAGCATCTGGAGGAGAAGAAAGTTATCAGAAGCAGTCAACATGGATTCACCAAGGGGAAGTCATGTCTGACTAATCTGATAGCCTTCTATGATGGCGTGACTGGATGGGTGGATGAGGGGAGGGCAGTGGATGTTGTCCACCTTGACTTCAGCAAGGCTCTTGACACCGTCTCCCACATCATCCTCACAGGCAAGCTTAGGAAGTGTGGGTTAGATGAATGGACAGTGGGGTGGATTGAACAGTGGCTGACAGATAGAGCTCAGAGGGTTGTGATTAATGGTGCAGAGTCTAGTTGGAGGCCAGTAACTAGTGGTGTCCCTCAGGGGTCAGTACTGGGTCCAGTCCTGTTCAATATATTTATCAATGACCTGGATGAAGGGATGGAGTGTACCATCAGCAAGTTTGCTGATGATACAAAACTGGGAGGGGTAGCTGACATGCTGGAAGGCTGTGCTGCCATACAGTGTGACCTGGACAGGCTGGAGAATTGGGCAGAGAAAAACCTGATGAAATTCAACAAGGGCAAGTGTAGGGTACTGCATCTGGGGAGGAACAACCCCATGCATCAGTACAGGTTGGGGGCTGACCTCCTGGAGAGCAGCTGTGTGGAAAGGGACCTGGGAGTCCTGGTGGACAACAGGATGACCATGAGGCAGCAATGTGCCCTGGTGGCCAAGAAGGCCAATGGCATCCTGGGGTGCGTCAAGAAGAGCGTGGCCAGCAGGTCGAGGGAGATCATCCTCCCCTTCTACTCTGTCCTGGTGAGGCCGCATCTGGAGTACTGTGTCCAGTTCTGGGCTCCCTGGTTCAAGAAGGACGGGGAACTGCTGGAGAGGGTCCAGCAAAGGGCTACAAAGGTGATTAGGGGATTGGAGCATCTTTCTTATGAGGAAAGGCTGAGGGACTTGGGTCTTTTTAGTCTAGAGAAAAGAAGACTCAGGGGGGATCTTATCAATACTTGTAAATACTTAAGGGGAGGGTGCCAGGGCAATGGGAACAGTCTTTTTCAGTGGTGCCCAGTGATAGGACAAGAGGTAACGGGCACAAACTTGAGCATAGGAAGTTCCATCTTAACATGAGGAGGGACTTCTTTCCTTTGAGGGTGGCAGAGCACTGGAACAGGCTGCCCAGAGAGGTTGTGGAGTCTCCCACACTGGAGACATTCAAAACCCGCCTGGATGCCATCCTGTGCAACATGCTGTAGGTGTCCCTGCTGTGGCAGGGGGGTTGGACTAGATGATCTCCAGAGGTCCCTTCCAACCCTGACCATTCTGTGATTCTGTGAAAGTTACTTTGCAAACACATATATCAGATTTGTTGTACTGCTGCTGCATTGAAAGAAGTGATTGTCCCACTATGCTCAGCATTGGTGTGGCCTCACCTTGAGTACTGTGTGTAGTTTTGGGCTCCACAATATAAGAAGGATATAAAAATATGAGAATGTGTCCAAAGGAGGGTAACAAAGATGGTGAAAGGACTAGAGGGCATGACTTATGAGGAGGGGCTGAGGATAGTAGGTTTGTTCAGCTCAGAGAAGAGGAGACTGAGGGGTGACCTCATTGCTGTCTACAACGTCCTCGTGAGAGGGAACAGAGAGGGAGGTGCTGATCTCTCTGGTGTCCAACGACAGGACGCGAAGGAATGGCTTAAAGCTGTGTCAGGGGAAGTTCAGATTGGATATTAGGAAAAAGTTCTTCACTGAGAGGGTGGTCAAGCACTGGAACAAGCTCCTCAGGGAAGTGGTCATGGCCCCAAGTCTGTAGTTGTTCAAGAAGCGTTTGGACAATGCTCCTAGATATTAACGCTTCGGTTGACCTGGGTGGAGTCAGGAGTTAGACTCGATGATCCTTGTGGGTCCCTTCCAACTCAGGATATTCTCTGATTCTGTGATTTAAAAAATTCCATTTTCACTCATGAGGCTGATGTTCATGTCCACTGCTGTCTTTCTCCACCAGCCAGTACTCTATGATATGCTAATAAATTTTGCTTTGTCTTACAGGGACAAAGCGGTGGGGATAGGGGAGCACATGTATTCTAATCTATATGTCTTGAAACAAAAGCTTGCTTTTGCAGTCCTTTATATTGCAAGTACTTCAGAACACAAAATATCTCTTTTTTTTTAATTTAAATGCCACCCAAGACAATAAAGACCCAATTGGATGAGGACTTTGGAGTCAACCATAAACATCTACTCCTACTCCTGCTAGTATACTCTCTCCCATTCCACTCACACTTCACTTTTTAATTTAACTAGGACTTGAACCAACAGATCAAACCATGCAAGACAAAGGGCAGCATTCCAATCTGCTGAAAGTGACCAATTGCTTATTATCAAAAGAAATGATTGCTTCCTAATCAAGATCCTGTCAAACTATATAAATTTCACTGAACAAGGCACATTTAGCTAATCTGAATTGCATCAATCACACAAGTCTGTCATCAGAAGCAAAGCTGTTTTTTTTCCCTTTTACATTCAAAACAGGGATAACAAAAACATCAAAAAAAGCAGGCACATGTTCCAGAATTCAACAATAGAGCTGCTGCACATTTTTCTTAAGGCATTACACCAATTAATTATTTATTTGATGGGTTCATTATGAACATGTCTTCTCCCAAAAAGAATAAAGATAACTTCACAGGCTAAATGCAGACACTTTACACAACATAACAAATATTAAAAAATTATAAACTTAGATTGCAGAGGGAAAAAGATTATGTGAAAACATATGGATAGACCAAACGAAAATATATACATCAGTGGCCTTTCAATATATCAGAAGCAATAAAGAACAAGAAGGAAGACAAAAAAATTGCAAAAAGTTTCCACCAGTTAGATGTTTTCACTTCTTTTAACTGAAAGTTTACAAAAATTACTGTAGGCTGCTATGCCCAAAGATCTTGCATGTAAGCAAGGAAGTGCTTGCAAGGCACCATTATGGAGAAACCCCCCAAACCCTTTCTGGAAAATCAGCATGCTAGGGTGCCTTTCTGAAGTGAATATACACTAAATCACGCAGCATGGGGAACATAATGAGTTAGAAATCATTGTGCAGTTGCAAGGCTATAATCTAGAGATACATATACACAGGTAGAAGCACCCTCACATTCACAGACCCTGGACTTCAAGTACCCTGATGTCTGCTGGAGGGTTAACACAGAAGGGCATAAGCAGTCCAGGAGGTTACTGGACTGCATCGACGACAACTTCCTGACCCAAGTGACAAAGGAGCTGATGAGAAGAGGGGTTCTGCTGGACCTCATACTCACCAAGAAGGAGAGGCTCACTGGGGATGTGAACATCAAAGGCAGCCTTGGCTGCTGTGACCATGAGATGGTGGAGTTCAGGATCCTGAGGGGAGGGAGAAGAGCAAAAAGCAAGATCACAACCCTGGACTTCAGAAGAGCAGGCTTTGGCCTCTTCAAAGATCTGCTTGGAAGAGTCCCATGGGAAAAGGCCCTGGAGGGAAGGGGAAGCCAAGAAAGCTGGTTAATATTGAAGGATCACCTCCTCCAAGCTCAAGAGTGGTCCATCCCAACAAGTAGGAAGTCAGGTGCAAATGCCAGGACACTTCCGTGGATGAACAAGGAGCTCCTGGCAACACTCAAACACAAAAAGGAAGCATACAAAGGGTAGAAGCAGGGACAAGTAACCTGGAAGGAATACACCGACACTGTCTGAACATCCAGACATGAAGTTAGGAAAGCCAAAGACTACCTGGAATTGAATCTGGTGAGGGATGTCAAAGACAGTAAGAAGAGTATCTATAAGTACATAACTGACAAAAAGAAGACTAAGGAAAATGTGGGCCTGCTGCTGAATGGGGCGGGGGACTGGGTGACACAGGGCATGAAAAAAGCTGAGGTAATGAATGCCTCCTTTGCCTCAGTGTTTACTAGCAAGACAAGCCTTCAGGAATCCCGCATACCAGGGGAAAAGTGTGGGGCAAGGAATATTTACCCTTTGTCCTGGTTTGAGGTAAAACAGGACCAATTTTGTTCAGTAACTTCCCTTCTTAGCTGGGCCTCTTCTAACTACTGAAATTAACAGCCTATTGTGCAGACAATGTTCACTCTCTCAGAGTGATAAGACCTATGTTTATAGTTGATGCCAAGGCATGGTATGCAGAGAGGCTCTTGCTTATACTTATTGCTATAACAACCAAGGCCAACCAACTTTCTTACTTGCCCCGTTGGAGGGTCGGAAGCGGAAAAGCACAGGTGGGGTCCCATCTGCGGGGAGGTGCGGACAGGACAGGTGACCCAAAACTGACCAACAGGATATTCCATCCCATCTGCCTCATGCTCAGTATAAAAGCTGACGGAGCAAAGGGTCAGCCTTCACTCTCTCGCTCTCTCGTTCTCTGGCTTCAATGGCTGATGTCTGAGGAGGACTCTGTCTGTTCGTCTGCCTTTGGTCCTGATCCTGAATCCAGATCCAGAATCCAGTTCCCATCCATCACTGAGTCCAGCCTGGGATTCCCCCAGTGCCAGCCGGTATCGTGATTATCATCTTGGGAGCTTGATACGGTTTTGTATATTTCTCATTATTTTCTTTTATTTTATTATTAATATTTCATTAAAGTAGTTTAGTTCCTTCTAAACTCATAAGTCTCTTTTTCCCTCCTCTGCCTCTCTCTTTGAAGAGGGGTAGAGGGAAGCATCTGTCGGTCCCATCTGGGGTCCCCTATGTCCCCAGTGGCCGATTTGGCCTAAACCACGACAGATTAACTGGCGCCCAACGTGGGGCTCAAGCAGTGCTCGACCAGAGCTGTGATAATTTGCCTGAATAGTTTGTATTCCATCTTGTTCAGAGATTAGAACAGACAGCTTACATCACGTTGTTCTTAAATGAAATTTTGTATTGTGCCTTTAAAGGGTATCAGGTGATGGATTCTGTTACTAATTATACTTTTGGTTCTACCTTGGTAAAGTTTACTTTGCCCTTGGATAGTTATATTAATGTGACACCATCAGAGGCAGGGCATGGAAACCTTCTGGGGTGTGACGATAAGGATTGTACTTTCTTAAGATTGTGATTTTGTTGTCGGTTTTCCTGCATGTGTTGCAGGAGTGGTTTCTTGTGAAATATCAGTGCAGGGATAGCTGTAGGGTAATGTGCACTGCCACCACTCAGACCCCAGCAGCTGCTCTGCGACCTGCAGCAACGCAAACCACGGCCCTGCCCGGCCCGGCCGAAGCTGCCCCCCTCACTGCAACAACACAGGCGCCGCCGCCGCCTGTCCCGGCACAAGCTACTCCAGCCGTGATGAGTACCGCTGCTACTAAAACTCCATCAAAACCGGTACCAGTTGCCCCGGTAACCAGGAAACAGAAAAAGAAGTCAGCTTGTTCCCCCGTCGCTTATGACAAGGACCAGCTCAAGCCAGATAGCTTGGGAGAGAGTTCTGACGGGGATCCAGGAGAGGGCCCTTCTAGAGTAGATGCAAAAGAGGGTCCTTCAAGACCAGACAAAGGAAAAAGGCCTTTTAAAACAGATAAAGGAGAGAGAATCCTTCTAGAGTAGAGCCTGGAGAGGGTCCTTCTCAGGCAGACTCAACACAGGAGGACTCAGATGTAGAGGTAGTTGTTAAATCCTTCTCTATGAAGGATTTGAGGAATACAAGGAAGGACTTTAGTCGTCATGAAGGTGAAACACTCATCTCCTGGTTGCTCCGATGCTGGGATAGTGGGGCAGATAACATAGACTTAGATGGCAGAGAAGCTAGGCAGTTGGGAAACCTGGCCAGGGATGGAGGTATTGATAAAGGGATTGGGAGAAAGACAAGCACTCTCAGTCTCTGGAGGTCCCTTCCAACCCTGACGATACTGTGATACTGTGAGGCGACTGGTCTCAGCCATAAAGCACAGGTATCCCTTCAAGGATGATATCGAATGCCGTCCCAGCAAATGAACCAACATGGAAAAAGGTATTAAGTACCTGAGAGAATTGGCTGTGCGAGAGGTGGTTTATAGTGACGGGCAGGTGATTGTAGACCCTGATGAAATGCCATGCAAACGATCTATGCTAAAAAAGTTTGTACAAAGTGCACCATCAACGTATTCCCACACATTGTCAACAATGGTCTGGGGAGCATCTGATACCGACACACCAACTGTAAATGAAGTGGTTAACAAGGTACGACAGTATGAAGACAGTCTCTCTTGTCCCTTCTCTGTGGCAGCTGTGGAAAAGCTGACTGTGAACACCGAGAAAATGACTGCAAATTTCCTCCCAAGGTGGAGGAAAAACTCTATTCTTCCCCTGCACAGACCCATGTTGCAGGTGCTAAGAAAAAACATTCTCCTACTCAAGAGAAAAACCACGCTCTGACTCAAGACCAATCGAACCTGCTCCGAGATTTCCTGTGTCTTTGCCTCTGCAACTATGGAGAGGACATGAGGAAGTGGGATGGAGAACCTACCTCAGCCCTACAGGCATGGGTGCTTGAGTTGCAAAGTAAAGCAGATAGAAGAAAGAATTCTTACAGGAGGAATGCTGATCCGACCTACAATAGGCGATCCTACGGTCCAGGTAAGAAATCATCTGCTAATCGTAGGCACTATGGTCAACGTTAGAGGTGCCCTGCCTCCAGCCAGGAGGAGGAAAGGGACAACTGAATTTATTGGACTGTGTGGATTCGATGGCCTGGCACATTAGAGCCACAAATGTATAAAGCCCTGGTGGACACTGGTGCACAGTGTACCCCATTGCCATCGAATCATAAAGGGGCAGAAACTGTCACTATTTCTGGAGTGACAGGTGGATCTCAAGAACTGACTGTATTAGAGGCCAAAGTGAGCCTAACTGGGAATAAATGGGAGAAACATGCCATTGTGACTGGTTCAGATGCTCCATGCATCCTTGGCATAGACTATCTCAAGAGAGGGTATTTTAAAGACCCAAAGGGTATTGGTGGGCTTTTGGTATAGCAGCTGTAGAGACTGAGGATGTTACACAGCTGTCAACCTTACCTGGTCTTTCAGATGACTATTCTGTTGTGGGACTGCTGAGGGTTAAAGAACAGCAGGTGCCAATTGCTACTGCCACGGTGCATCGACGACAGTATCGCATCAACCTAGACTCCCTAATTCCCATCCATAAACTCATTCGATGGCTAGAGAGCCAAGGAGTGATCAGCAAGACTTGTTCACCATTTAACAGCCCCATATGGCCAGTGCGAAAGTCTGATGGGGACTGGAGACTGACAGTAGACTACCGTGGCCTGAATGAAGTCACACCACCACTGAGTGCTGCTGTGCCAGACATGCTAGAACTTCAGTATGAGCTGGAAGCAAAGGCAGCCAAATGGTATGCTACAATGGACATTGCTAATGCCTTTTTCTCTATTCCTTCAGCAGCAGAGTGCAGGCCACAGTTTGCTTTCACCTGGAGGGATGTCCAGTACACCTGGAATCGACTGCCCCAGGGGTGGAAACACAGCCCTACTGTTTGCCATGGACTGATCTAGACTGCACTGGAGAAGGGTGGAGCTCCAGAACACCTACAATACATTGAAGACATCATTGTGTGGGGTAATACAGCAGCAGAAGTTTTCGAGAAAGGTAGGAAAATAATTAAGATTCTTCTGAAAGCAGGTTTTGCTACAAAAAAGAGGTAAGGTCAAGGGACCTGCACAAGAGATCCAGTTCTGGGGAATTAAGTGGCAAGATGGGCGTTGCCAGATCCCAATGGACGTAATTAACAAAATAACATCTATGTCCCCACCTACTAACAAAAAGGAAACACAAGCCTTTTTAGGTGTTGTGGGTTTCTGGAGAATGCATATTTCAGGTTATAGCCAGATTGTGAAACCTCTCTGTGAAGTGACTCGAAACAAAAATGAGCCGATTCGGCCTAAACCATGACACCCTTGGTGGAAGAGGATCATATCAGAGAATAATTAAGCAAACTTCCAAGGGGAAGTCATGCTTGACCAACCTGATAACCTTCTACAATTAAATGACTGGCTTGGTAGACAAGGGGAGATATTGTCTACCTTGACTTGAGAAAGGCTTTCAACACTGTCTCCCATAAGATTGTCATAGAGAAGCTGATGAATATGGGCTGGATGAGCAGACAGTAAGGTGGGTTGGAAACCGGCCAAATGGCCCAGTCCAGAGGGAGCAGTGCCACAAAGTCTAGTTGGAGGCCAGTAACTAGCGGTGTACCCCAGGGGTCAATATACTGGGTCCAGTCCTGTTCAACATCTTCATTAATGATCTGGATGATGGGGCAGAGTGTACCCTCAGCAAGTTTGCTGATGACACAAAACTGGGAGGAGTGGCTGATAGGCCAGAGGCTTGTGTTGCCATCCAGAGGGACTGCAACAGGCTGGAGAAATGGGCAGGCAGGAGCCTCGTACAGTTCGACAAAGGGGAAGTGCAAAGTCCTGCACCTGGAGAGGAACAACCCCATGCACCAGCACATGCTAGGGGCCACCCAGATGGAAAGCAGCTTGGCAGAAAAGGCCCTGGGGCTCCTCGTGGACACCAGGTTGAATATGAGCCAGTAATGTACCCTTGTAGCAAAGAAGGCTAATATTACCCTGGGCTGCATTAGGCAAAGTGTTGCCAGCAGGAGGTGATCCTTCGCCTCTACTCAGCACTGGTGAGGCCACACCTGGAATGCTGCGTACAGTTCTGGGCCCCCCATTACAAGAGAGATATGGAGCTACTTGGAGACAATCCAGCGCAGGGCCACAAAGATGTTTAAGGGATTGGAGCACCTCACATACGAGGAAAGGCTGAGAGAGCTGGGACTGTTTAGCCTGGAGAAGGCTCGGGGGGGATCTCATCAATGTATTTAAATACCTGAAGGGAGAAGAGAAGGTGCAAAGAAGATGGTGTCAGGCTCTTTTCAGTGCTGCCCTGTGACAGGACAAGAAGTAATGGGCACTGTTAGGGTGACCAAGCACTGAAACAGAGTGCCAGAGTGCCCAGAGAGGCACAAACTGAAACACAGGAGGTTCCATACACAGGAGGTTCCATCTGAACATAAGGATACACTTTTCCACTGTGAGGGTGACTGAGCACTGAAACAGGTTGCCCAGAGAGGCACAAACTGAAACACAGGAGGTTCCATACACAGGAGGTTCCATCTGAACATAAGGATACACTTTTCCACTGTGAGGGTGACTGAGCACTGGAACAGGTTGCCCAGAGCATTTGTAGAATCTCCATCCTTGGAGACAGTCAAAAGCTGTCCAGACATAGTCCTGGGCAACCAGCTCTAGGTGGCCCTCCTTGAGCAGGGAGGTTGGACAAGATATCTTTTTTGCTGAATATTAGTTCCTGTTAAAAGCCCCTGAGTGTCTTTTCCAGAGAAGAGGGAAGACCTGTGTGTCTGTGTATCATTTGTGCGTGTGTCATCCCTCCTCCCGGATAACCAGAGGCTCCTCTCTTCGTTCTTTGCCAGAACACAGGAGATGCAACTTCATAGAATCATAGAATACCAGGTTGGAAGGGACCTCAAGGATCATCTGGTCCAACCTTTCTTGGCAAAAGCATGGTCTAGACAAGATGGCCCAGCACCCTGTCCAGATGAATCTTAAAAGTGTCCAATGTTGGGGAATCCACCACTTCCCTGGGGAGATTATTCCAATGGCTGATTGTTCTCACTGTGAAAAATTTTCCTCTTGCGTCCAATCAGAATCTCCCCTGGAGTAACTTGTACCTGTTACCCCTCATCTTTTCCATGTTACTCCTTGTAAAAAGGGAGTCTCCATCTTCTTTGTAGCCACCCTTTAAATACTGGAACATGGTGATAAGGTCTTTTCTCAAGGCTGAACAAACCCAATTCTCTCAGCCTTTCCTCATATGGCAGGCTTCCCAGTCCTTTGATCATCTTTGTGGCCCTTCTCTGGACCCTCTCCAGCCTGTACACATCTTTTCTGTATAGTGGGGACCAAAACTGAACACAGTATTCCAGGTGTGGCCTGACAAGTGCTGAGTAGAGTGGGATAATGACTTCTTTATCTCTGCTGGTGATGCCCTTGTTGATGCAACCCAGCACCCTGTTGGCTTTCTTTGCCGCAGCAGCACACTCTTCACTCATATTGAGCTGCTCGTCCACCAAGACCCCCAGGTCCCTTTCCACAGAGTTGCTCCCCAGCCGGGTAGATCCCAGCCTGTGTTGCACTCCTGGCTTATGTTTTCCCAGGTGCAAGACCTTACATTTGTCCTTGTTGAACTTCATAAGGTTCTTGTTAGCCCACTCTTCCAGCCTATCCAGGTGGCTCTCCCTTCCGAAGTGTCCACTTCCCCACTCAGTTTGGTGTCATCAGCAAACTTCATCAGGGTTGATCCCATCATCCAGACCACTTATGAAAATATTAAACAGCATTGGGCCCTGTATCAATCCCTGGTGCACCCCACTTGTGACAGGTTGCCAGTTTGAAAAGGAGCTATTTACCACCGCCCTCTGGGTGAGGCCTGTCAGCCAGTTCCCCACCCACCGCACAAACTACTTGTCTAGACCGTAACGCATTAGTTTCTCTCAGAGAAGCCTTGGAGAAATCCAGGTAGACAATGTCCACCGCTCACCCCACATCAACCAAGCAGGTTACTTTGTTGTAGAAGGCGATAGGGTTTTTCAAGCACCATTTACCCTTGGTGAATCCGTGCTGGCTTTTCCCAATCATGTGCTTCATTTGACTTGTGATAACCCCCAGGAGGATTCATTCCATAACTTTCCCAGGGATTGAAGTAAGACTGATGGGCCTATAATTTCCTGGATCCTCCTTTAAGCCCTTCTTGTAGATGGGCGTGATGTTAGCCTTCTTCCAGTCTTCTGGGACGTGTCCTGATTTCCACGACTTCTCAAAGATTATGGAGAGTGGCCTCGCAACAACGTCAGCCAGCTCTCTTAACACCCTCGGGTGGACAGCATCAGGGCCCATCGATTTGTAGGGGTCAAGCTCCTGTAGATCAAATACCAACAACTCTTCTTTCACTGACGGTGGGTCTGTGTTTGTATCAACTGGGATTTTTGTTCCCAAGGCCTGGGGCCCAACAGTGCTGTTAAAGAGCAGCTGGACTTGAGCAAGTCAGTCTCCTGTACCATTAAGCACATTGCTGCTCCTCCTGAACTTCCTCACTGACTTAAATGGAAGCTGATTAAAGTACTTTGTCCTTCTCAGGAACCTGCAGAGCGTGGTAATTGTCAATATGGACACCATGTTGCTAAGATCTATCTGAGGACAATCACATCTTCTTCCCCAAGAGCAATGAACAGATGTCAGGCAGTAAGAAGTTTTCGTCATCTTTAACTTGAGGTAGACCTGAATCCATGAACTAAAGGTGAAAGCTCTATATCCTGTTACCAAGGACTTGCATCACAGTCCCAGTGTCCCAGTATACTGGTTTTGTCAGGATGAGCCTCACAAGAAGCAGTGCAAGTGCAGCAGTGACCCGACCTGAGCTGGCTTTGGTGCCCAATAACTCCACACAACACACCACCTCTCCTGTCCTGAGTGACCACCATAACAAATGGAGCCCAAAGTCATGGACTGAATGAACTCAACAGACACTTATGAAAATTTTACAGACTTTTTACAGTAGTGGTCCAAAGACTAAGGGAACAATACCTGTGTATATATCAAAGGACAGGAAGGGGGGAGTTGATTAATGAGGATGTATTGGATAGTGTGGGACCTGAGCATGATGTAAATGGTATGTAATAAGGAGTGGAGATTGTACTGGTTTTGGTCAGGATAGAGTTAAATTTCTTCATAGTAGCTTGTATAGGGCTATATTCTGGATTTGTGATGAAAACAGTATTGGTAATACAGGGATGTTTTAGTTATTGCTGAACAGTGCTTGCAAAGAGTCAAGACCTTTTCTGCTTCTCATAGTGCCCATCCAGAGAGTAGGCCCAGGGGTACACAAGAAGTTGGGAGGGGACACAGCTGGGACAGCTGACCCCAACTGACCAAAGGGATATTCCATACCGTATGCCATCGTGCTCAGAAATAAAACTGGGGGGTGGAGGTTGGCAGGGGCTGCTGTTGTTTGGGGACTGGCTGGGCATAGGTCAGTTGGTGGTGAACAATTGTTTTCTTCTGCATCGCTTGTTTTTCTTGGTTTTGGGGTGTTTTTTTCCCTCTCTCTTTGTTGTTGGGGGCTCTTTTCTTCTTCTTTTTTTTTTTAATTATTAAACTGTCTTTATCTCAACCCATGAGTTTTCTCACTTTTACCCTTCTGATTCTCCCCCCCCCCCCCCCCCATCCTGCTTGGGAGGAGTGAGTGAGTAGCTGTGTGGTGCTTAGCTGCCTACTAGGGTTTAACCATGACACGCAGTCATCACACAATAAAATGCTTTGGTGCATCTTAAGTGAGAAGCACTAAGAAAACCAAAACTGTTCACTGCTAGTATACATTTGCACAACACTGATCATAGAATCTTAGCATGATGAGGGTTGGAAGGGACCTTTAAAGATCATCTAGTCCACCCCCCCTGCTGTGGGCAGGGACATCTTTCACTAGATAAGGTTGCTCCAAGCCCATTCAAACCTGACCTTGAACACTTCCATTGATGGGGCACCCATATCTTCTCTGGGCAACCTGTTCCAGTGTCTCACCACCCTCATCATAAAACTTTCTTCCTTATGTCCAATCCAAATCTACCCTCTTTCAGTTTAAAACCATTGCCCCTTGTCCTGTAACTACAGGCTCTGGTCAAAACTCTCTCCCCTTTATATATTGAAAGGTTGCAATAAGGTCTTCCTGAAGCCTTCTCTTTTCCAGGCTGAACAACCCCAACCCTCTAAGTCTTTCTTCATAGGAGAGACATTCCAGACCTCTGAGCATTTTCACGCACCTCCTCTGGACTTGCTCTAACAGGTCCATATTTTGTGCTGGTGTCCCCAGAGCTGGACACAGTACTCCAGGTGGGGTCTCACAAGAATGGAATGAAGGGGGAGAATCACCTCACTCAACCTGCTGGACACGCTTCTTTTTATGCAGACCAGGATACAATTTGCTTTCTGGGCTGCAAGCACATATTGCTAGCTCATGTCCAATTTCTCATCCACCAGTACCCCAGTACTCAGATTGGTGTCATCTGCAAGCTTGCTGAGGGAATAAGTGCTGCACCTTCCAAAGACACAAGTATAAAAGTCATTGGCACAATTTCTGACTGACAGATTTCCACTGACTTACTAAGAATTTTGAATTTATTGGGTCATTCAGTTCATGTACTCTTTTCTACCTCAAATGTAATTTTCTTACCTATACTTTTTTTCACGATTAATGTTCAACATTTACATGGTATTACATTACCATGCTTATAAAAAACTCCAGAACCTGCTACTAGAAACTTCAGTCCATTTCATATGGAGCAGTTTTAGGATTAAGTTTGACCTCTGCTACGCTAGCAGATCTTGATCCTAAAGAAGGCAATAAGTGACAGTGAAAAGTAATTACTTTTTAATTTGCTGTCTAGTTATTCACAAGTGTTCTGGTTCCGGCATGGATGGGGTTAATTTCCCCAAGGATGGGGAGGGGACACAGGTATTTCATGCCAAGTGAGCCATGCCCAGGCTTTCACTTGGCGGGGCGTCCAGTACACTTGGAATCGACTGCCCCAGGGGTGGAAACACAGCCCCACCATTTGCCATGAACTAATTCAGACCACACTGGAACAGGGTGAAGCTCCGGAACATCTGCAGTACATTGACGACATCATTGTATGGGGCAACACAGCAGGAGAAGTTTTTGAGAAAGGGAATAAAATAGTTGAAATCCTTCTGAAAGCAGGTTTTGCCATAAAACGAAGTAAGGTCAAGGGACCTGCACAGGAGATCCAGTTTTTAGGAATAAAATGGCAAGATGGATGCCGTCAGATCCCAATGGATGTGATCAACAAAACAGCAGCTGTGTCTCCACCGACTAGTAAAAAGGAAATGCAAGCTTTCTTAGGTGTTGTGGGTTTTTGGAGGATGCATATTCCAGATTACAGTCTGATTGTAAGCCCTCTATATCAAGTGACCCGGAAAAAGAATGATTTTAAACGGGGCCCTGAGCAACGACAAGCCTTCAAACAAATTAAGCAGGAAATAGTTCATGCAGTAGCCCTGGGGCCAGTCCGGGCAGGACAAGATGTTAAACGTGCTCTACACCACAGCCGGGGAGAATGGCCTTACCTGGAGCCTCTGGCAGAAAGCACCAGGGGAGACTCGAGGTCGACCCCTGGGGTTTTGGAGTCGGGGATACAGAGGATCTGAAGCCCGCTATACTCCAACCGAAAAAGAGATATTGGCAGCATACGAGGGGGTTCGAGCTGCTTCAGAAGTGGTTGGTACTGAAGCACAGCTCCTCTTGGCACCTTGACTGCCAGTGCTGGGCTGCATGTTCAAAGAAAGGGTCCCTGCCACACACCATGCAACTGATGCCACATGGAGTAAGTGGATTGCACTGATCACACAGCGGACTCGAATGGGAAACCCCAATCGCCCAGGAATACTGCAAGCGATAATGGACTGGCCAGAAGGCAAAGATTTCGGAATATCACCAGAGGAGGAGGTGATGCGTGCAGAAGAGGCCCCGCCGTATAAGCTACCAGAAAATGAGAAGAAACATGCCCTGTTCACTGATGGGTCCTGCCGGATTGTGGGAAAGCATCGGAAGTGGAAGGCTGCTGTGTGGAGTCCCACACGACGAGTTGCAGAAGCCACTGAAGGACAAGGTGAATCGAGCCAGTTTGCAGAGGTGAAAGCCATCCAGCTGGCTTTAGACATTGCTGAACGAGAGAAATGGCCAGTACTTTACCTCTATACTGATTCATGGATGGTGGCAAATGCTCTGTGGGGGTGGTTACAGCAGTGGAAGCAGAGCAACTGGCAGCACAGAGGTAAACCCATCTGGGCTGCTGAACTGTGGCAAGATATTGCTGCCCGGATAGAGAATCTGGCTGTGAAAGTACGTCATGTAGATGCCCACGTACCCAGAAGTCGCGCCACTGAGGAACATCGAAACAACCAGCAGGTAGATCAGGCTGCTAAGATTGAAGTGGCTCAGGTGGATCTGGACTGGCAACATAAGGGTGAATTATTCATAGCTCGATGGGCTCATGACTCCTCAGGCCATGAACGAAGAGATGCAACATATAGATGGGCTCGTGACCGAGGGGTGGACTTGACCATGGACACTATTGCACAGGTTATCCACGAATGTGAAACGTGCTGCAATTAAGCAAGCCAAGCGGTTAAAGCCTCTTTGGTATGGATGGCTAAAATATAAATATAAATATGGGGAGGCCTGGCAGATTGATTATATTACACTCCCACAAACCCGCCAAGGCAAGCGCCATGTGCTCACAATGGTGGAAGCAACCACCGGGTGGCTGGAAACATACCCTGTGCCCCATGCCACCGCCCGGAACACTATACTGGGCCTTGAAAAGCAGGTCTTATGGCAACATGGCACCCCAGAGAGAATTGAGTCGGACAATGGGACTCATTTCCGAAACAGCCTCATAGACACCTGGGCCAAAGAGCATGGCATTGAGTGGGTGTATCACATCCCCTGTCATGCACCGGCCTCAGGGAAGATAGAACAATACAATGGACTGTTAAAGGCTATGCTGAGAGCCATGGGTGGTGGGACTTTCAAACATTGGGATACACATTTAGCAAAAGCCACCTGGTTAGTCAACACCAGGGGATCTGCCAATTGAGCTGGCCCTGCCCAATCAAAACTTCCACGTACAGTAGAAGGGGATAAAGTCCCTGTCGTGCACATGAAGAATATGTTAGGGAAGACAGTCTGGGTTAGCCCTGCCTCAGACAAAGGCAAACCCATCCGTGGGATTGCTTTTGCACAAGGACCTGGGTGCACTTGGTGGGTGATGCGGGAGGATGGGGAGGTCCGATGTGTACCTCATGGGGATCTGATTTTGGGTGAGAATAGCCAATGAATCAAATTTTATGATGTTAAGTGCTAAATAACCCTGCCACTGTATGTCATCATTACTATAACTGCTATCAATGGCGCTACAGTAAGAATCACCCAAACCAATAACAGATGGACTTTGATAAAGCAGAATGAAGTGCAGCAGTGATGTAATAAGAACTGACCTCAGCAGCTGGTGCCCAGCAACTTCCTTGAGATCGACATCTTCAACCTGCGAACTGTGGGCATGGGCCGCACCAGGTACACCAGCCGCGAGCTCCGAATGCAGCATGCACCAGTCCAGCACCACACACCATCTCGCCTGCCCTGAGAGACTGTTCTCACAGATGGGGCCCACAGCGATGGACTAAATGAACTCAATGGACATTTTGGAGGGATAGCCCATAGACTATGGGAATTAAATCTGTATGTATATATATGTACATATATATATATAAAAGACAGGGGAAAGTGGTGGTAATTGATTGGGAACTGTAAGATCTGGGCATGGCGCAGATGGTATGGAATAAGGGGTGGATAATGTCCTGGTTCCGGCAGGGTTGGGGTTAATTTCCCCAAGGATGGAGAGGGGACACAGGTATTCCATGCCATGTGAGCCATGCCCGGGCTATAGGGGGGAGCTGGCTGGGGGAGAAGGCAGGAAGTCTCCTCTCAGAGCGGGCTGCAGCAGTCTGGGTCTGGTCGGTGAGCAGCGGTACCGTAATCGCGTTTGTATATTCCTTTATCGGTGTTATTGTTACTGTTTTTCTCTTCCCTTTGCTGTTCTGTTAAACTGCCTTTACCGCAACCCATGAGTTTTGCCTTTTTTTTCTTCTGATTTTCCCCACAGCTGTGGGGGTTGATGGAGCGGCCGTGTGGTTCATTGTTGCCGGCTGAGGCCAAACCATGACAACAAGGAATCAACAAGGCTAAGTGCCAAGTCCTGCACTTGGGTCACAACAACCTCATGTAGTGCTACAGGCTTGAGGAAGAGTGGATGGACAACTACCCAGTGGAAAATGACCAGGGGATGTTGGTCAATAGCCAGCTGAATATGAGCCAGCAGTGTGCCCAGGTGGCCAAGGTGGCCAATGGCATTCTGGCTTGTATCAGAAATAGTGTGGCCAGCAGGACTAGGGAAGTGATCATCCCCCTGTACTCAGCACTGGTGAGGCCGCACCTCAAATACTGTGTTCAGTTTTTGGGCCCTCACTACAAGACAGACATTGAGGTGCTGGAGCGCGTCCAGAGAAGGGCAACGAAGCTGCTGAAGGGTCTAGAGAACAAGTCCTATGAGGAGTGGCTGAGGGACTGGGGTTGTTTAGTCTGGAGAAAAGACGACTGAGGGGAGACCTTATCGCTCCCTTCAACTACCTGCAAGGAAGTTGTAGCAAGGCGGAAGTCGGTCTCTTTTCCCATCACAAGCGATAGGACAAGAGGAAATGGCCTCAAGTTACACCAGGGGAGGTTTAGATTGGATATTAGAAAAAATTTCTTCATGGAAAGGGTTGTCAAGCATTGGAACAGGCTACCCAGGGAAGTGGCGGAGTCACCATCCCTAGAGGTATTTAAAAGACACAATAGACATGGCTCTTAGGGACATGGTTTAGTGGTAGAATTGTCAGTGTTATGTTAACGGTTGGACTTGATGATCTTAAAGGTCTATTCCAATCTAAAGGATTCTATGATTCTATGAATGAAATTATTTCTTTTTCAGGATACCTTAAAATGTTCCATTTCAAGCTACTGGAATTGCAACATATAGCCTGAGGTGTTTTTGTGGTTTTGGTTATAGAATCATAGAACCATAGAATGGTTTAGGTTGGAAAGGACCTTGAAGATCATCGAGTTCCAACCCCCCTGCCATAGGCAGGGACACCTCCCACTAGACCAGGTTGCCCAAGGCCACGTCCAGCCTGGCCTTAAACACCTCCAGGGACGGGGCTTCAACAACCTCTCTGGGCAACCTGTTCCAGTGCCTTACCACCCTTAAAGTGAAAAACTTCTTCCTAATGTTTAATCTAAACCTGCCCTCTTCCAGTTTAAAGCCATTCCCTCTCATCCTATCACTACATGCCCTAGTAAAAAGTCCTTCCCCAGCTCTCCTGTAGGCCCCCTTTAGGTACTGGAAGGCCGCAATAAGATCTCCCTGGAGCCTTCTCCAGGCTGAACAGCCCCAACTCTCTCAGCCTCTCCTCATAGGAGAGGTGCTCCAGCCCTCGGATCATCCTCGTGGCTCTCCTCTGGACACGCTCCAGCAGGTCCATGTCCTTCTTATGTTGGGGACTCCAGAGCTGAATGCAGTACTCCAGGTGGGGTCTCACGAGAGCGGAGTAGAGGGGCAGAATCACTTCCTTTGACCTGCTGGCCACGCTTCTTCTGATGCAGCCCAAGATATGGTTGGCCTTCTGGACTGCGATCGCACATTGCTGGCTCATGTTGAGCTTCTCATCAATCAGCACCCCCAGGTCCTTCTCCTCAGGGCTGCTCTCCAGCCATTCTCCGCCGAGCCTGTATTTGTGCTTGGGATTGCCGTGACCCAGATGTAGGACCTTGCACTTGGCCTTGTTGTACTGCATGAGGTTGGCTTGGGCCCACCTCTCCAGCCTGTCCAGGTCCCTCTGGATGGCATCCCTCCCCTCAAGCGTGTCTGCCTCGCCAAACAGATTGGTATCATCAGCAAACTTGCTGAGGGTGCACTCTACTTCACTGTCCATGTCACTGCAAAGATGTTGAACAGTACAGGTCCCAGTACCGACCCCTGAGGAGCACCACTCATAACTGGACTCCACTTGGACATCGAGCCGTTGACCGCAACTCTTTGAGTGCGACCATCCAGCCAGTTCTTTATCCACCGAGTGGTCCATTTATCGAATCCATGTCTCTTCAATTTAGAGACCAGGATATCGTGTGGGACAGTGTCAAACGCTTTGCACAAGTCCAGGTAGGTGACATCAGCAGATCTTCCCTTGTCCACTGCCGCTGTAACCCCTTCGTAGAAGGCCACCAAATTTGTCAGGCATGACTTGCCCTTGGTGAAGCCATGTTGGCTGTCACCAATCACCTCCATATTTTCCATGTGCCTCAGCAGAGTTTCCAGGAGGATCTGCTCCATGATCTTGCTGGGCACAGAGGTGAGACTGACTGGCCTGTAGTTCCCCGGGTCTTCCTTGTTTCCCTTTTTGAAAATAGGGGTTATGTTTCGCCTTTTGCAGTCAGCAGGAACCTCACCAGACTGCCACAACTTCTCAAATATGATGGATAGTGGCTTGGCAACTTGATCTGCCAGTTCCCTCAGGACTCGCAGATGTATCTCATCTGGTCCCATGGACTTGTGCACCTTCAGGTTCCTCAGGTGGTCTCGCACTTGATCTTCACCTACAGTGGGAGGTTCTTCATTTTCTCTGTCCTCGCCTTTGCCTTCTGCAGCATGGATATTGTGGCTGCAGTCTTTGCCAGTGAAGACTGAGGCAAAATGTCATTGAGTACCTCAGATCTGCCTCTGTCCCGGGTAACCAGTTCTTGCGTTTCCTTCCGGAGAGGGCCCACATCTTCCCTAGTCTTTCTTTTCTCGCTGATATACTTACTTAGAGAAGGATTTTTTTGTTTGTCTTGATGTCCCTGGCCAGATTTAGTTCGATCTGGGCTTTAGCTTGCCTAACCTGATCCCTGGCTGCTCGAACAATTTCTCTGTAGTCCTCCCAAGCTACCTGCCCCTGTTTCCACTCCCTATAGGCCTCCTTTTTAATTTTGATCATGTCCAGGAGCTCCTTGTTCATCCATGCAGGCCTCCTGGCTTTTCTGCCTGCCTTCTTCTTTGTAGGGATGCATCGCTCCTGAGCTTGGAGGAGGTGATCCTTGAATATTAACCAACTTTCTTGGGCCCTTCTTCCCTCCAATGCTTCATCCCATGGCACCATACCAAGCAGATTCTTCAAGAGGTCAAAGTCAGCTCTCCTAAAGTCCAGGGTGGTCAGCTTGCTGCGCACCTTCCTCACTGCCTTGAGGATCTCAAACTCGACCATTTCATGGTCGCTACAGCCCAGGCTACCCCTGAGCTTGACACTGCCTACCAGCCCCTCCTTGTTGGTAAGAACAAGGTCCAGTATAGTTCCTCTTCTCGTTGGCTCCTCTACCACTTGGAGAGGGAAGTTGTTGTCAATAGAAGGAAGTTGTTGTCAATACTTCCACTTTGTTTGAGAGAGACCACATTTTCCATTTTTCAGTATTGTAAATGTGTATCATTAGAGCAGTCTGGTCCAACAGTTTTACATTGACAACTCAAAGCACTGAAATCATACCTCTAATAGTAATGAACAACTCACATAAATTTCATCCCTCCAAAGTGTACTGTCGCTTTTTGATAAATGAGATGTTTAGATCAGTGCCCCTTATAATGTTTCCATTAGTGCTTGAGCAATGCCCAATGCAGGCAACATCTGCAATTTGCGATAACTGTTATCACTAGAATGTGACTAGAGAGGAATAAAATAATGCCCGCCACCACCTTAATGACTTGGTAACCATATAAAAGCGAAGACTGAGAAATTAACCCCAATGCAGTCACCCGAGACTTAACCTTTATTATCCAACCCAAAAAGCAGCATTGTGCAGAGGAAGACAAAAACAATCCGGGCTTGCAAGGAGACTAGGCAGACTCTCCTATGCCATGCCACCTCCAGCACTTCACAGTGGGCAAGAGCCCATGGGGAAGCTACAGGCACCCTGCCTTCTCTCCATTCAGCACCTTCTCCCTGCTGGGATGAAAACCAGGAAGGGTCTCCGTTATTCTACCTCTCTTCCCAGCCTTGTTCATAGTATGCCTTTCTCAACTTTGACTGCTGTTAAGGGCTTCCTTCTACTCCTCTTCCTCACTTAGTCTCTCTTTGCACTGTTCCTATATGCCATCTCTATTACATGTGTATACTGGCGTTTCTCAAAATCAGCAGAACAAAACTAGTTTCAGTCCATTACAATGGTATGCAGATAAACCAGACAGTCACAGCTTCAGCTCCCTGTCCTAAGTGTGCACCAGGATTAGAAAAGTTTATACCCATAACATAACAGAAGGCAACACTTAATGACATCAATAACAATTTCCATTTGTATTGATAAAGGAGCACATACTTCATGACAACAAAACATAACAGCCAAGTATTAATCACACAGGACTGAAAACTCCTAAAAAGAAATCAAGGTACAAGAGCTGAAGTTCTCTGGCAGGTTATGAAGAT
The DNA here is from genome assembly GCA_017639485.1 of Pluvialis apricaria. Lineage (NCBI taxonomy): Eukaryota > Metazoa > Chordata > Aves > Charadriiformes > Charadriidae > Pluvialis > Pluvialis apricaria. Next base: position 24,507,988 of record CM030043.1, on the reverse strand, counting down.
TACCCTGCCTCTTATTTGGCATGTAAAAATAATGGCCTTTTGATTTAAAGCTTCTGTTGCTCTCAAGGGAGTTCTGTCTTTGGGTTCTCTTGGATGTCTGAGCTTGTGTGTGCTGCTTATCATGTTGTCAGCAACAGAATATAGTTTTTCTGCACACAGACAATATTAGTTAGCAACCTGATTTTTCCTAACAGAAGAACAGGTAAGACAGCACCTTCCTTAGAATTATTTGAAACAATACTTTCTCTAGGTCTGACTGGCAGAGTACAGAGGTAAAACTGCTAGTCTGGAAGACATGCAAAATGCTTTCATTGCGATTTAAGGTTATTCAGCACAAGAAACAGGACTAGTTGGCATGTATGCTTCTTAAAACTTTTAAAATGCTGTTTACTTGTAGAGTCAGAACTGATTTTGGTTTACATGGTCAGTCTCTGAATTTATTAACTACTGATTGTAAGACATTATCACATATGTTCTGATATTCTAACAATGTTAAGGACAGATCTCACAAGTCTGTCAGGGTTATATTCTAACGTTTTTGCTATCTGCACCGATTTTTCCGCTTACTTATTTTATTGTGCAAAATAAAGGCTTAATAGAGTGTGCCTGAAATTGAGCTATCAAAAAACCCCACAAGCACGTCAGTTAGCAATGATGAGCTACAGGAGCCAGAACATAATAGCAAGCAATCGGTGTCTTAAAGAGATTACATAATCATTCAATGGGCTGTGCAACAGCTCAATGAAAAAAGACAATTTTTATCATGCAATTAAATATGATCTATGCTAGCACTGGTCTAAGGACAGTCAGAAGTCTCATGCTGCATTTAGGTTCTCTTGCATGGCACTTACTCTGCTTAATACACATACCCACATATGTATAGTTCACCTGTAATGGCAACAGTTGTGCTTGCCCAGGTTAAGACAGCCTGCACTCTACCATTTCCTTTTCCAGCATCCAGATGGACACTACACTACCTCCCCCGTGATAAGGCCCAACAAAAGGACATCATCTGCCTAAAATATCATCATATCCCAATATGAAGATTTAGCCACCTCCAATCTCTCTTTACCACCACTGGCTTCTAGGAAAATCAGTGTGATCATCTCAACCATTTCTGTCACACCGAGAATTAGATAATGTCAGATTCTTAATTTCTGTTTTAAAAAAGAGGGGAAAAAGATTGTCTGCTACAAATAAAATAAAGTTACAGAAAACACCAAAGCACTTCAAAAGACCGCTTTTTATTTCCCAACCCATCATATGATATGTTACATTCCTCACACATGCTGGGGATGATTCCAATGTTGCTGTAACAAATTTCATTAATGCTAACATGGTTACAAATAGCAAAAATAAAAATAGACATCAAAGATCAGTTTTCATTCTGTCACAGTTTGACAAAGTTCAGGGCAGTGACAAGGACACAAAGCTGTCTGCAGACTCAGGAAGACAGTCCAACAACAGTTGCCTCACCTCATATTGGGAAATTTTCTCTGCAACTTTAAGGGTGAAAACCTTTTATTTCTAAAAATCAAATAAAAGCTGATTTTACATATATGTACCTGTATTACCTGAAGGCAGAAAAATTACATTTCTGATGAGGTAAAATAGATTTATTGCTAAAAAAATAATTTTGGATGCACTTCCTTGGTGCCTCTCTGGGTTGAGAAAATGGGTTGAGAAAGTGCAGTAAAAAAACCCTGTACAAACTGAATAAAAAATATAAGAAGCAAGAAAATGCACAAGAATACAAAACAGACAAAACTTGTACATGTAATTCAAACTTTCCAATTAAACATAAAATTCAGAAGCTGCTTACTGAGCTGGGACACATATTCTTGGTAACTGGACGTGAGCTATTCACCTCTGGGTCACTAGTTCTAATCCAACCAGGAAATGTAGTGACCGCAAGTTGTTTACAGTCTGACAGCTACTTAGTAGCTTATGTGAAATGAATTGGTGGTCTCAATCCATTTCCTAGTGGGCAGGGGTCCATCTTATAGAAAACCACCATCACAATTGGTATCCTTGTTGACCATTTCAACAAAGAGATTGAGAAATGAATGGATATGGAGAGTGAAGTATTCTTTCTTCCAAAGACATGGTCCATTCAGGTCGGAGTTGAGCCACAGTTTTTGGTGGAGAAGCCTAACTATAGAATTTTCTGGGTGAAGCAGCAAAGAAATAAAGGACTCTAGACTCTGATATTTCCTGGAAATCAAAGAGATGGTCTACAGCTAGTACAGACTTGTAACTCTCTAATAGTTCATGGTCCTATGACAATTTACACCAGCTGAGGAGCAAAGCCAAATTTTTTACTTTTCAGTAATTTAAGAAAAATTCGTGCATTATTAATAGCAGGCCAAAATCCTCAATCATACTGAAAATGACTCTATGATTCTATGATTCAGATTCCAACACGGACGCCTGAGGGACAACACTTGTCACTGATCTCCATCTGGACATCGAGCCATTGACCACTACCCTCTGGATGCAACCATCCAACCAATTCCTCATCCACCGAACAGTCCACCCATCAAATCCATACCTCTCCAGTTTAGAGAGACGGATGTTGTGGGGGACCATGTCAAAGGCTTTACAGAAGTCCAGACAGATGACACAGTTTCTTCCAAGTATTCCCTACCAGCTGCTTGCTATACCATCTGTTGTTGCCTAAGCAACTTCCTTCTGAATGGCTTTGCACTGAAGCAAAACTGCTCTCACTGTTGGACACAATCAGGTCAGGTCACTGCTCCCCCCTGCACTGAATCTGCTGCCTGTCATGGCTCCCCCATCTCAGTATTTCTTACTGGCCACCAGCTCCCAAGACAGTGCTGCATCTGTCAAGAGGCCCATTTCTCTTAGTTTGCTTACTATTCACACCAAGCAGTAAAGAGCACATTTGACTTTGTGTATGAATAATTAGAGATTCCTGTCAGATATACTGAGAGTGTGACCATATGTCTAAGTTTATTCTAAAACACAAAGAACTGGAAAAGAAAGTTAAACGAATGAACAAACCAACCCCACAAAACAATCTTTACTTTCTACTTTTGGCTAGCCTGATCATTCAGATAATTTTACTTCACTACCAATCCTACTACATTGCAAAAATGATCTATTCTCCCTTTAAACCCAAAATTATTAGCATCTCTAGAAATAGGAGGAAAAATGCCCCTGCTGTAGCAAGCATACATAAAATACCAGAGATTTTATTAAACTAATTGGCCCAGAGAGGTGGTAGATGCCCCATTCCTGGAAACATTCAAGGTCAGGTTGGACAGGACTCTGAGCAACCTGATCTAGTTGAAGATGTCCCTGCTCATTGTAGGGGGGGTTGGACTAGATGACCTTTAAAGGTCCCTTCCAACCCAAACTATTCTATGATTCTATGATTTCTGTACAATTAGTTAAGACCTCCTAAAATCCACATAAAGGCAGTGTCAGTGCTTGCAATATACACTCTCTATCAGTGCATTCAGCTTGTTGCATAACATTAACCCCAGCTCCCTTCTCTCAGTTTCTGTGGAGCTGACATCACCTCTCAGCACTGAGCACTATTTTCACCATTATACAGGGAGCCCTCCTCTCATTGTCTTTCCACTTGAGGCCTCATGGGGCAGAACACAATGGAACCCCCAGCTTCACACACAAGCTCCCCCAGCCTGTGAAGAACATCACTCTGGATTGATTTATTTCTAATCCTGTGCAGGGAAACACACATCACCAGGAACCACTTTCATGATTTTGTTGCGATAAGGATTAGCTGGATTAGGGGTTGATTCATAAGGACTCCCTGCGGCTGTGAGGAAGTTTCATCTCAAGGTCAGTGTGGTAGGAACTATATTCTGTCAACACCACCGCTCATAGCTGACTACAAAACGATACAAAAGAAAAAAGTTGCAAATGTGAAATATATGGATGAACAGTTTATGGCAACAAAGAAATTTACAGATTTCCCCATCAGCTGTTTAAAAAGATGTGCACACTTCAACACTGTATTACTTTAAAACAAGAAATTTGTATTAGCAATTTTAAATTTATAAAAAATTTAGTGGTTTAGGAGGTGGGAGGAACCTGGGCAATAAGTGTAACAACCCACACACAAAACCACACAGGAACTTTTGGCACTTATTCTAAAACCAGTCATGCAACTTGAAGATTGTTGCACTGTTGAGATTTTATTATATATAATGCTGTAACCTTCAGGGCTATTTAATTCCTAGACCCTAAGTGCATTAAGTAACAGAGACAAAAAAAGAAATCGTGAGTTGGAATGCAGAAAGAAGCAGCAGAATTCAATTATTTTGTTTGTTGTTTTTTTTTTTCCCTTAAAGCACAATTACAAAACTCTTACCTTTCTCCCCAAAGATACCCCTCCCCCCATCATAAGGGGGGACGCAAAGACAGCAACACATTTGTAGCCTGCATGATGCAAAACAAAATCTATAGCAAAAGAGGGGGACTTTTGTTTTGTGTGTGTGTAGTTTTGGGGCCTTTTTTTTTCTTTTTTTTTTTTTTTTAAGAGCAGTCCCTCTTCATTGAACTGTGCAAAGCCTTATCTGTTATATTTCTGCCTGTCTTTCTCTTCGGTTTAGCACATTCACCCACACAAGAAAAGCAGGTAAAGCAGTGGAGGCTTTGACCTGCAGCTGTAACACAATACTTTTGCATAGCCCTGTTGACCCCTGACATAAATTTTACACCACAACTGGCATTTACACACTTAACATTATCATATGCATAGCCTACTCTGTGCTAATTATGTTAATCACCTGTATAACACTCTGCTGTGAAAAATGGTTGTATTTAGCTGTCTGCTTACTGTGTGGCTGAAACGTACATTCAGATGGACCTGAATGGTAAGATTTTTCCATGCTGCTGGCTTCATTCAGAGCACAGAAAAAATTATTCAAGTCAACTGGTTTTGGTCCTCAACAAAAAAGTTACCACAAAAAAGTGGGTGTGTTCCTGCCCTAGCATTCTAAGTCTGCTTGCAAGCAAAATGATAAAACAATTGGTATGGGAAACAAGAAGGGGGAAAGATTTCTTTGGCCAGCCATGTGAAACTGTAGCTTATTTTAAAAAAAAGGAATAAAAAAGGTTATCCTATTTCCCCAAATTTCTAGAAAGAGCTAGCTAGACAGATGTTTAGGCCTGATCACAATTCTCTCAAGTTGCTAGCTTTTATCTACAGTTGAAAGTCATAATAAGCATATTTTCATTTTATTTTGTTTCATGGTCTTAATAACTTGCACTAGAGTATCATATTTTCTATTATTTACCACTTAAACAGCATCAGTTTCTAAACAGCAAGGGCTTCTTTTCTGAGTATGAGGGTATTACTATTTCTAGTAAGACCCTGCAATACACAATGGGTCAAAATTATTACAAGTCAACATCACTGGATGAACAACAAGGATGAACATCTGGCATTCATTGTTCATATTTAGCATACTGTAAATAGAAAAATAAATAGCATAGATCATGCAAAACAGGAGCCAAACATTTTCTTGTTCTCCCTCTTGATTCACGGGCAGAGAAAAAAAGCAGCTATTATAAGATACTATGCATTTTCGGTACACAGAAATCACAGAATCGTTTAAGTTAGAAGGGACCTTGTGAGATCATCTAGTCCAACCGTCCTGCTCAAGCTAGAGCAGGTTGTCCAGGACTGTGTCCAGTCAGGTTTTTAATATCGCCAAGGATGGAGACTACAAATCACGTTCCATAGCACTGAGTTTTCTCTTGTGAGGCACTATCTCAGAAATCTGCTCCCTCAGTAAAGCATCAACAGAAGAAACTCATAGTTTCTAACAATAATAGTGGAAGTTACGTATCTATATCTTTCTAAACTCTGACAGGAAACTACACTCCTTACTGTAGAACTGTCACTTAGCCATTAAGGAGTTTTACTGGCTTCTTCAGGTTTTCCCAGATAGAGTTACTAACAATCACAAATAAGGACAGACTTCCTACATAGTACAAAACTGGAGTGATTAGAGAAATGAAGAGAAGCAAAGGCATATTGAAGATAAATACGGAAGATTAAGAAAATATATACAACTGTAGGGTAGAAACATGGGGTAGACAAAGAATAATTAACTGCTCAGTAAAATTCTGTATTTTAGCTCCTACTGAACTCCAAAAAGAGCAGCTAGGGCCATGTATAACCACATCATCATCTTTGGAGAGAAAAAACACTGTAAAAGGCTGGAAGACTGAACTTAATTCTATACACAGGAGAAAAAGCCTGACAAGGAAAAGTACTGCAAGGTCTATAACCAAAACAGTATTTTAACCAATCAGAATATTCCTCAATAGCTAGCTGTGTGTGGAATAATTGCTGGAGGTGACTTAGAAATTAAACTTATATTCACATTTTAAAGAAAGGTACAGCATCAACAAAACTTTCAGGGTAGAGTGCAGCTGGTGTGCAAGGGATACATTCCACAGAGGTTCCCTAGGCAACCTTAGATGTTAGTGACATTGGGGGAGTCTGGTATGCTAACTCTAAGAAAAACGGCACAGGGAATGGAGCGGAGTGGAGACACCGCGGCCAAACTCTGTGATAAAATGGGATCTTGAAGGTCTTATGGAACTAATAAGCTGCCTAATTGTTACCCTGAGCCAACGATCTGTCATTTTTTGACAAAATGCTATCCTTTGGGTGAACTTTGCTCATTATAATCTCATTATAATACCAAAACACACCTCCATCCCAAAAGCTACCTGCCTCCAAGGTGCGATCACTCCTCCCGGAGTCTGCACTCTGAATTTTTCATAGTCTATACCTTTAAAAGCGAAGTGAGAAAATTTTACACCATTCGTAACAAATGTATGACTAGAGTCCTTCAAGCTCCACCTGAAAGGTAAAAAATAGTATGAAAATAGCTTCAGAGAGGACGAATGTCAGGGAACATACCACCACAGTCAGGGAAATACCATTACTGACCACCCCTGACTCCTGGGAACAGTCGACAGGCTGAGCCTCTCTTCCCCACTATAAGGACGCTTGTGGATAAGATTTGAATACTTGGCTATACCAAGTGCTTCCCCGGGAAACTTAGAAATCTCTATAGAGTTGCTTTATATCTTAACGCATTTGTAGCCAGGCTGTATTACTAACATCCTTAGTATTTGCACGTGCTTTGCAGACAGCAACTTTATCACAGGCAATCCAAAAGAACTTGTGCATCTGTTGCTTCAATAAACTACACTTTTCACCAATCTAGCCATAAGAGTTCGTAGTGAACGTGACCAAACTCCTTAAGTGTGGCCGTGCTAGTTCATGGAACGCCACTAGATCAAATCGTGTATGGTGTTATTAGTGCATCCGTAATTGTGATAGTTCAATATACATATTGAACGCAACCAGACTTCTAATGCCAAATTGGGCATCACTCAGAATCTAAGCCTAGCTGCCCCCAGCCCCTCTGATATACTGGCTAGAACGCAAGGGGGTTTATTTTCTGCCAAATTACTTTACCCTTTAATGCAACACTATGGGGCAGAAAATTTTGCAAGCACAGTTTTACCTGAATGCTCATAGGTTGAAGTGCATAATTCACTGTTAACAAGAGTCATGCATAAAAACCCATGAGTATCAAGATGAGAACATATTCCATTAGACACCAAAAGGAAAGCAGTTGCAGACACCATAAAATTAGCATCCCAGTGGACACAACTCCAATAGGTCATAGGGAGGTCAGCTTTGAAGGAGAAATCCAAATGAAATATAATCACATAATTACATCAAGGAAAGGGGAACAGGGCGCTGGTGAGGGCCTGCAGCCATTAGCTCCAAGATGTGCCAGCTATGCTGCAGTATGCTCAAACCTTCATGTAGATGAGCTAGAAGCTCCTGGACCAATGGGAGTCAATGAGGAGGCACTGTTAATACAGGGCAAAGGAATGCCAACTGGAGAGCAGCACAAAGTAATTACAGCTGCTCCAACCAAATCGGCTGCAACGAAGACACGACTGAAGTGCCTCTTCACAAATGCGCGGAGCATGGGGAACAAGCAGGAGGAATTAGAGATGTGTACACGCCTCCAAGGCTACGATCTCATCGGCATTGTAGAAACTTGGTGGGACGACTCCTATGACTGGAGCGTCGGCATGGAAGGATACAGGCTCTGCAGGAGAGACAGGCAAGGGAAACGAGGAGGCGGTGTTGCCTTATATGTTGATGAGCAGCTGGAATGTATGGAGCTCAACCTGGGGGAGGATACAGAGCCAACTGAGAGCCTATGGGTCAAGATTACAGGGAAATCGGGAGCAGGGGATGTTACAGTGGGGGTATGCTACAGGCCACCCGACCAGGAAGACCAAGTGGATGAAGCCCTCTATAGACAGATAAGGGCGGCATCACGTTCACAGACCTTGGTTCTCATGGGTGACTTCAACCACCCTGACATCAGTTGGAAGGATAACACAGCCAGGCACAGGCAATCCAGGAGGTTCCTGGATTGCATTGAGGACAACTTCCTTCTCCAAGTGGTTGAGGAGCCGACGAGGAGAGGAGCCATGCTGGACCTTGTTCTTACCAACAAGGAGGGGCTGGTTGACAGGGTCAAACTCAAGGGTAGCCTGGGCTGTAGTGACCATGAAATGGTCGAGTTTGAAATCCTCAAGGCAATGAAGAAGGTGCGCAGCAGGCTGATGACCCTGGACTTCAGGAGAGCCGACTTTGGCCTCTTGAAGAATCTGGTTGGTATGGTGCCGTGGGATGAAGCGCTGGAAGGAAGAGGGGTCCAAGAAAGTTGGTTAATATTCAAGGACCACCTCCTCCAAGCACAGCAGCAATGCATTCCTACAAAGAGGAAGGCAGGCAGAAAAGCCAGGAGGCCTGCGTGGATGAACAAGGAGCTCCTGGAAGTGACCAAAAGAAAAAAGGAGGCCTACAGGGAGTGGAGACAGGGGCGGGTAGCCTGGGAGGATTACAGAGGAATCGTTCGAGCAGCTAGAGAGCGGGTTAGACAAGCTAAAGCCCAGATCGAACTAAATCTGGCCAGGGACATTAAGACAAACAAAAAATCCTTCTATAGGTATATCAGCGAGAAAAGAAAGACTAGGGAATATGTAGGCCTTCTCCGGAAGGATACGCAAGAACTGGTTACCCGGGACAGAGACAGAGCTGAGGTACTCAATGACTTTTTTGCCTCAGTCTTCACGGACAAGGACAGCAGCCGCACTGCCCAAGACGCAGATTGCAAAGGAGAGGATTGGGAAAACGGAGCACCGCCCACTGTAGATGAAGATAAAGTGAGAGACCACCTGAGGAACCTGAAGGTGCACAAGTCCATGGGACCTGATGAGATACATCCGCGGGTCCTGAGGGAACTGGCAGATCAAGTCGCGAAGCCACTAGCCATCATATTTAAGAAGTCGTGGCAGTCTGGCGAGGTTCCTGCCGACTGGAAAAGGGGAAACATAACCCCTATTTTCAAAAAGGGAAACAAGGAAGACCCGGGGAACTACAGGCCAGTCAGTCTCACCTCTGTGCCTGGCAAGATCATGGAGCAGATCCTCCTGGAAACTCTGCTGAGGCACATGGAAAATATGGAGGTGATTGGTGACAGCCAACATGGCTTCACCAAGGGCAAGTCATGCCTGACAAATTTGGTGGCCTTCTACGAAGGGGTTGCAGCGGCAGTGGACAAGGGAAGATCTACTGATGTCACCTACCTGGACTTGTGCAAAGCGTTTGACACTGTCCCACACGATATCCTGGCCTCTAAATTGAAGAGATATGGATTCGATAAATGGACCACTCGGTGGATAAAGAACTGGCTGGATGGTCGCACTCAAAGAGTTGCGGTCAACGGCTCGGTGTCCAAGTGGAGAGCAGTGACGAGTGGCGTTCCTCAGGGGTCGGTACTGGGACCCGTACTGTTCAACATCTTTGTTAGCAACATGGACAGTGGGGTAGAGTGCACCCTCAGCAAGTTTGCTGATGATACCAATCTGTTTGGCGAGGCAGACACGCTTGAGGGGAGGGATGCCATCCAGAGGGACCTGGACAGGCTGGAGAGGTGGGCCCAAGCCAACCTCATGCAGTTCAACAAGGCCAAGTGCAAGGTCCTACATCTGGGTCGGGGCAATCCCAAGCACAAATACAGGCTCGGCGGAGAATGGCTGGAGAGCAGCCCTGTGGAGAAGGACCAGGGGGTGATGACTGATGAGAAGCTCGACATGAGCAAGCAATGTGCGATCGCAGCCCAGAAGGCCAACCATATCCTGGGCTGCATCAAAAAAAGTGTGGCCAGCAGGTCAAGGGAGGTGATTCTGCCCCTCTACTCTGCTCTCGTGAGACCCCACCTGGAGTACTGCATCCAGCTGTGGAGTCCCCAACATAAGAAGGACATGGACCTGCTGGAGCGCGTCCAGAGGAGAGCCACGAGGATGATCAGAGGGATGGAGCACCTCTCCTACGAGGAGAGGCTGAGAGAGTTGGGGCTGTTCAGCCTGGAGAAGAGAAGGCTCCGGGGAGACCTTATTGCAGCCTTCCAGTATCTAAAGGGGGCCTACAGGAGAGCTGGGGAAGGACTTTCTACTAGGGCATGTAGTGATAGGACGAGGGGGAACGGCTTTAAGCTGGAAGAGAGCAGGTTTAGATTAAACATTAGGAAGAAGTTTTTCACTTTAAGGGTGGTGAGGCACTGGAATGGGTTGCCCAGAGAAGTTGTTGAAGCCCCGTCCCTGGAGGTGTTCAAGGCCAGGCTGGACGTGGCCTTGGGCAACCTGGTCTAGTGAGAGGTATCCCTGCCTATGGTAGGGGGGTTGGAACTCGATGATCTTCAAGGTCCCTTCCAACCTAAACCATTCTATGATTCTATGATTCTATGAGAAACATGGCATTGTGGAAACCAGACAAATCTCCCATAGCTCTTTCCAGCCAGCACTAATCTAGGCATCTCCTGTGGAGCATAATGTAAACAAAGGAATCAGTCAGTTCATACACCTGGAAGCTGTCATATTCTGGAGCCTCCTAACTGTTATGCATAACTGAAACATTCACTTGCATGTAATATCCTTTAAATTTGTTGAGTGGTCAAGAACTGTTATATGCATACACTGTGCATCTTACTACCTTTCTGAGGAGTCACCACAAACACTATTTAGTAACAGCTGTTGGACCATCTCTTCCTACCAAAAAAATAAATCATGAAAATAAATGGATTCAGGGTGAAGAGTTTTCTTTAATGCATTCTATGTTGAAAGTAAGTTTGAGTGTCCATAGCTTTTAGAGTCCACTCTTGTCTGAACCCAGTGTTTGCTGAGGAATAATGAGAAAGGAATGCCCATTCTCTACAAAAGAGTCCACTTAACAAGTAATAGGAACTAGCAGACCTCAAATCACTCATCAATATCTCCACATGGCGCCACAACTCCAGCAGCAGCCTGCCCTACTGCTGAGCCAGCCCTACTGCTTACCTACATTCCCTCTGTTCCTGCTCAACAGCAGTAGCATAGGGAACAAGAAAGTACTGCTTTCAACTGTTCTATTTCACTCCTGGATTTATGCACCAAAATCTCCAAGCTCTCTGGTACTACAAAAATGCCCATCTCAACCTGTTCATAATTAGCAAAATCCCCAGGGTGCAGGAATTCACTCAAAGCTCAGGAGAGAGGAAGAATCATAGAATCACAGAATGGTTTAGGTTGGAAGGGACCTTAAAGATCATCTAGTTCCAACTCCCCTGCCATGGGCAGGGGGACACCTTCCACTAGACCAGGTTGCTCAAAGCCCCATCCAACCTGGCCTTGAACACCTCTGGGGATGGGGCATCTACAACTTCTCTGGGCAACCTGTTCCAGTGCTTCACCACCCTCATAGTGAAAAGGAAGAAAGGAATGATGCAACCAAGGCAGTGCCCTATCTAAGCATACATGTTCCAACAGAAAAAAAAAAGGGGATCGGAGGTGAAAAGGGCCAGCAAGGGGCTCTTTTTGGGGCCTTTCGAAGCCGGAGAAAGCGACTAGCTCGTCCTCGCACTCCTGCTGGAACTGGCAGCTTGGGGGAGGGCTGCTGACGTGGCAGGGGTGGAGTCAGAAGCACATGCAGCAGTTCAAAAGGAGCTGTGAAGGAACACAGCAAGGCTTGCTGCACACTAAGCAAGCGGGCAGCCAGAGGGCGGCACCCAGGGCAGCACCTGGGAGCACCACAGAAGGGTGGACCCCCTGAGTGGGCGAACCAACCGGGCTAACAAGACGTGACAGGTCGCACAGAAGGGTGCTGCTAACCTACCAACTTGGTCAGGTAGCCACGGTATCTACCCGGCAGAAGACTATGGCCCCAATGAACTGTGCACGCACCAGCTCACCCAGGCGTCGGACTGCAGGGTGTGCCCTGCTCTCACACCAGTGTCAGATGGCAGTGGTGAGCATGCCTGTGGCAGGTGTGCCCAGGTAGAGGAGCTCCTATGCTTAGTGATGGAGCTCAGGGAGGAGGTAAGTAGGTTGAGGGTTATCAGGGAATGCGAGAGGGAGATAGATGCCTGGAGTCATACCCTGTCTCCCATGACAGAAACCCAGCAGGCAGACAGAGCCCCTGCTATGGAGATCTCCCACTCCTCTCCCCGACTGGCTGAACAGGGTAGCTTGGAGGACAGGGGACAATGGAGAGATGTTCCTGCCCGACACAACAGGCACTGCAGGCACATCTGCCTGCCAACTACCACACCTTCTGAGGTCCCATTGCAGAACAGATACAGTGCTCTGCAAGGGGAACTGGGCAACGGTGAGGATGATAATCCTCCCAGCTTGGAGGTGTCATTGAGGCCTAGACGGACCACCCCCTGAATTAAAACTGCCTCAGTAAAAAAAAAAGATGGGTCATTGTAATAGGTGACTCACTTCTGAAGGGAACGGAAGGCCCGATATGTAGACCAGACCCCCTATATAGGGAAGTTTGCTGCCTCCCTGGGGTGCAGGTTAACGATGTTAAGAAGCAGCTTCCTTCCCTAGTGCAGCAATCAGATTACTATCCCCTTTTAGTTTTTCAGGTAGGAAGTGATGACGTAGTGAGAAGAAGTCCGAGGGCAATGAAGAAAGACTTCAGGGCCTTGGGATGACTGGTTAAGGGATCGGGAGCACAAGTCTTGTTCTCCTCTATCCCACCAGTTGTGGGGTTTGATGAGGGGGTAAACAGGAAGAGCCAGCAGGTCAATGACTGGCTCTGAACCTGGTGCTACTGGCAAGGTGTCAGGTTCTTTGATCATGCCCTGATATACAGAACACCAGGCCTGCTGGTAGCAGATGGGAAAAGCCTATCTCGCAGGGGGAAAAGGGTTCTAGGACTAGAGTTAGTAGGGCTAATTGAGAGAGCTTTAAACTAGATTGGAAGGGGGATGGGGATGTAACTGCGCTCACCAGAGAGGTGCCCGGCTGTAATAGCTCAGCACTTGTGGGGCAGAGTGCTAGTATTTTTGAGAATCGGAACGCCCACCACCCCTCTAGAGCAAAAACTACACACTCATTGGCCTCTCTCAAATGCCTGTACACTAATGCATGCAGCATGGGGAACAAAAAAGAGGAGTTAGAGATCCGTGTGCGGTCACAGGGCCATGATCTCATTGCAATTACTGAGACATGGAGGGCTATGTTCTCTTTAGGAAAGATAGGCCAGCGAGGCAAGGTGGTGGAGTTGCTCTTTATGTGAGAGAGCAACTGGAATGTATTGAGCACTCCCTGGGGGTGGATGAAGAGCAAGTTGAGAGCTTCTGGGTAAGGGCATCAAGGGACAGGGTAACAGGGGAGACACTGTTGTGGGTGTTTATTACAGGCCACCTGATCAGGATGGGGAAGTTGATGAGGCCTTCTAGAGACAGGTGAGAACTGCCTCACAATAACAGGCCTTGGTTCTCATGGGGGACTTCAACTACCCTGATATCTGCTGGGAAGGCTACACAGCTAGGCATGTACAGTCCAGGAGGTTCCTCCAGCGCACTGATGATAACTTTTTGACTCAGGTGGTGGAGGAGCCCACAAGGAGAGGTGTACTACTGGACCTAGTACTGACAAACAAAGAGGGACTGGTGGAGGATGTTAAGGTCGGGGGCAGACTTGGCTGCAGTGATCATGAGAAGATAGAGTTCAGGATTAAGTGCAGTATGCACAAAATGACAAGTAGGGTTGAAACCATAGACTTCGGGAGGGCTAACTTTGATCTCTTCAAGGAATTAATGGGAGAAATCAAATGGGAGAGGGCTCTAGAGGGTAAGGGGGCTCAAGAGAGCTGGCTGGTATTTAAGCACCACTTCCTCCAACCTCAGGATGGGTGCATCCCTAGGAGCAAGAAATCAGGCAAGGGAAGCAGGAGACCTGCATGGCTGAGCAGGGAGCTTCTGAAAAAGCTCAGGTGGAAGAAGGGAGTTTACAGGATGTGGAAAAAGGGGCTGACTGCTTGGGAAGAGTATAAGAATGCTGTCAGGGTATGCAGGGATGAAACAAGGAAAGCAAAGGCAGCCTTGGAATTGAACCTGGCAAGGGATGTCAAGGCCAATAGGAAGGGTTTCTTTGAGTATATAGGAGGCAAAAGGAAAACCAGGGAAAACGTGGGCTCGCTGTTGAACGAGACGGGTGCTGTGGTGACAGATGATGCAGAGAAAGCGGAGTTGCTGAATGCCTTCTTTGCTTCTGTCTTCACAGCTCAGGCCAGCTCTCGGGAGTCCCAGACTGTGAGGGTAACAGAGAATGTCTGGAGGAAGCATGACTTTCCCTTGGTCAAAGAAAAGCAAGTTAGGGATCAATTAAGTAAATTGGATACCCACAAGTCCATGGGGCCTGATGGGATGCACCCGCGAGTGCTGAGAGAGCTGGCAGAAGTCATTGCTGGGCTGCTCTCCATCATCTTTGAAAGGTCCTGGAGAACAGGATAGGTGCCTGAGGACCAGAGGAAAGACAATGTCACTCCAGTCTTCAAAAAGGGCAAGCAGGATGACCCGGGAAACTACAGGCCAGTCAGCCTCACCTCCATCCCTGGAAAGATGATGGAACAGCTTGTTCTGGGCATCATCTCCAAGCATCTGGAGGAAAAGAAGGTTCTCAGAAGTAGTCAACATGGATTCACCAAGGGGAAGTCATGTCTGACAAATCTGATAGCCTTCTACAATGGCGTGACTGGATGGGTGGATGAGGGGAGGGCAGTGGATGTTGTCTACCTTGACTTCAGCAAGGCTTTCGACACTGTCTCCCACATCATCCTCACAGACAAGCTTAGGAAGTGTGGGTTAAATGAATGGACAGTGGGGTGGATTGAACAGTGGCTGATAGATAGAGCTCAGAGGGTTGTCGTTAATGGTGCAGAGGCTAGTTGGAGGCCAGTAACAAGTGGTGTCCCTCAGGGGTCAGTACTGGGTCCAGTCCTGTTCAATATATTCATCAATGACCTGGATGAAGGGATAGAGTGTACCATCAGCAAGTTTGCTGATGACACAAAACTGGGAGGGGTGGCTGACACGCCGGAAGGCTGTGCTGCCATACAGCGTGACCTGGACAGGCTGGAGAGTTGGGCAGAAAAAAAACTGATTAAATTCAACAAGGGCAAGTGTAGGGTACTGCATCCGGGGAGGAATAACCCCATGCATCAGTACAGGTTGGGGGCTGACCTCCTGGAGAGCAGCTGTGTGAAAAGGGACCTGGGAGTCCTGGTGGACAACAGGATGACCATGAGTCAGCAATGTGCCCTGGTGGCCAAGAAGGCCAATGGCATCCTGGGGTGCATCAAGAAGAGCGTGGCCAGCAGGTCGAGGGAGATCATCCTCCCCCTCTACTCTGCCCCACTGAGGCCGCATCTGGAGTACTGTGTCCAGTTCTGGGCTCCCCGGTTCAAGAAGAACAGGGAACTGCTGGAGAGGGTCCAGCAAAGGGCTACTAAGATGATTAGGGGATTGGAACATCTTTCTTATGAGGAAAGGCTGAGGGACTTGGGGCTTTTTAGTCTAGAAAAAAGAAGACTCAGGGGAGATCTTATCAATACTTATAAATACTTAAGGGGAGGGTGCCAGGTAGATGAGAAGAGTTTTTTTTCAGTGGTGCCCAGTGATAGGACTAGAGATAACGAGCACAAACTTGAGCATAGGAAGTTCCATCTTAACATGAGGAAGGACTTCTTTACTTTGAGGGTGGCAGAGCACTGGAACAGGCTGCCCAGAGAGGTTGTGGAATCTCCCACTCTGGAGATATTCAAAACCCACCTGGATGCCGTCCTGTGCAACGTGCTGTAGGTGACCCTGCTGTGGCAGGGGGTTTGGACTAGATCATCTCCAGAGGTCCCTTCCAACCCTGACCATGCTGTGATTCTGTGAAAAGGAAACAGACTTTTCCAAACAAGGATCTATAGTGCACATTCTGGCACAGGCATTAGCCACAGCATGATAAGTTTGGAAATAATAATGAAGATTAATTTTCTGGAGCCTCAAGTAAATTAAACTCCTCTGAAGTTTCAAAGGCAAAAGGAACCATGTTCTTACAACTTAGGGGGGGTGCCAGTTCTACAGAACAAGATCCTCCTGTTGCCCTTCCCATAACAGGTTGTCCTGGTTTGAGCGACACAGGACTAATTTATCTTCTAATACTTGGGAAGACTGCACTTCTAGAAGACTAGTGTCTGAATTTGTGAAAATATTTACTTTGTAGCCAGCTATAGCGTGTGGGTTTCAAGGTCTCAGTATTTTCAAGTTAGCCAGGTGCAGGGATGAGGAGGAGGAAGACCTGGACACTTGACCCAAGATGGCCAACAGGATTATTTCATACCATGAATGTCACATTCAAAACAAATTAGAAAGTTTGCTGCGAAGTGCACTCTCTCCCTTGATGGCTGCCATCCTGAGAACTTCTTGCCCTGGTGCTGGACCCCTGAGGCCTTCCCTTCCTCCTGAAGCCATAGTGCTCGCAGTGTCCGACATTTGCTGTCCACTGCTGGGAATGCACAGCTTCCTACTGATATAATCGGCTGAGTATAATCTTTGCATATTCTTTATTGGTATTGGGATCAATATTGGTTCTTTAGTGCTATTAATGTTAATTATCTAATCTTACTCTATTAAATCTGTTTATACTTCAACTCCTGGGTTTCCTTGTTTTTCCCCAATTCCCCTTCCTGGGTGGGGAGGGGTCATCGGGTGATAGAATGATTGTCTAAACGTCAATAAATTGTTATGGATTTCTCAAACCATAACATAGGTAGAGTGGGGGCACTTGTCACGTATTAGTCTGGTACAGTTTTGTACTTCACTGCTGGGTGAAGGCCTGACTGCATTAAAGCAATTACTTTAATGTAGTAAGTTCTGCCACTGCTTTCAGTGAGTTCAGGTTTCACCCTTTACCTTCTCAGTGACCAAAGAGTAGTTGCAGTATTCTAGACTAGAGTTTCAGTGAGTTAAAACTCTTAAAGATGAAAGAGGAATTTTAAATACTTAAGTTATTATTTTGATGCATTAGCTGTTCAGCAATGAGCATCAATTCTGAGCAGTGACGTGGATACCTGTCAAGATGGAAGTTGACAGAGACCTATCAGGTATTCAGAATGTAATAGCTGCATTGAAATAATTGGCAGGGGTTTGTTAAGAGGGGTGGTGGGGTGTGCTGCAGGGGTGACCTCTGTAGGAGATCATGGACTGCCCTGTGTTGTACACAGCAGGTTCCAAACTGCAGGTCAATGGAGGCAACCCCTCCCCTCTATTCAGCACTGGGGAAGCGCACCTGGACTACTGTGTCCAGTTCTGGGATCCCCAGTACAAGAGACATGGACATACTGAAGAGAGTTCAGCAAAGGGCCATGAATATGATTGAGGGACTGACTGGAGTGTCTCACATATGAGAAAAGGCTGAGAGAGCTGGGACTGTTCAGCCTGGAGAAGAGGCAGCTTAGGGGGGTGGATCTCATCAATGAATATAAATACCTGAAGAGAGGGTGAAAAGAGGACAGAGCCAGGGTCTTTTCAGTGGTGCCCAGTGACAGGACCAGAGGCAATGGGCACAAACTGAAACACAGGAGGTTCTGTCTGAACATAAGGAAACCTTTTTTCACTGTGAGGGTGACTGAGCACTGGAACAGGTTGCCCAGAGAGTTTGTGGAATCTCCCTTCTTGAAGATATTCAAAAGTCATCTGGACATAGCCATGGGCAACCAGCTCTAGGTGGCCCTGCTTGAGCAGGTGGGGTTGGACCAGATGACCTGCAGAGGTCCCTTCCAACCTCAACCATTCTGTGATTTTTCCTTGAGAATTGCATTTTTACTGCTGGGCCAGTCACAGAGGTGTTGTCAGCAAGCAGTTTCTTTTATTAAACTGTCAGGAGAAGCAGGTGGCATAAGATGGGAGTACCCTTCCTAGTAAGTGAATCACAGTAATATCAGGATAATAAACCTCAGGGATGAGTGCTAGATGGAACTACAATCAAACATTATTTACCAAACACTTATTAAAAGGCAGAGACAAAAAAGTAAGAGTAAAATTGACAAAAGAAACTTTGCCACAACAACCTCACAAGGAATTAAGAAAATAATGTTGAGAAAAAAAGAATGTTCACAACTGTTTGCATTAGTAATTAAGGTGCACAGCACCTGATGACCAGAACAGATTCTGAATGTACATCTCTGCCTATGGGTGGGATCCTGCAGTGCCTGCTCTATTTTTCCAGGCTGTGGGGGCTGATTTCATTGTATTTTGGGCTCCTCAACTACATGTACCAAAAAAGTTCAATTAGTAGCACCTTACTTTTCAAAATAGAAAGAAAAATACTAAATGATCCATGAACTTCATCCTGACAACAATATGACTGTCATCTGCAAATCTGGTCCTATATGCTATAACTCATCCACAGGGCAAGACAGAACATCTTGGTAATAGCTGGTAACTTTGCACTCAGCACTAAATTCTCAACACACACACACAGAGGTATTTACTAATGATTACTTATGCAGTTTTCTGTATTAACTTTTATAAGCCAAATTCTGCTGCAAGCTACTTTGACATAAATCCAGAGTAACTGTCAACAAAGTCAGTCTGGTTTTATATAAACACAGCTAAAGAGGGAATCTGATGCTAAGTAAATAATATTTTCTCTCTGAAAAGAAAAAATGACAACCTGGAGTCATGCCTCTCAGACTAGAGTAACCCTGAAC
This sequence comes from Pluvialis apricaria, assembly GCA_017639485.1. Lineage (NCBI taxonomy): Eukaryota > Metazoa > Chordata > Aves > Charadriiformes > Charadriidae > Pluvialis > Pluvialis apricaria. The sequence goes on along the minus strand of CM030043.1, from coordinate 24,488,853 downwards.
AGGCCCCCTGGGCAGGAGGGCATCCATGCTGACTGCCTCCAGGCCCTCAAGGGAAGCAGGGGGTTGGAACTCGACGATCTTCAAGGTCCCTTCCAACCTAAACCATTCTATGATTCTATGATTCTATGATTCCCCTACCTGCATGCTGGGGTGGGGCTACTTCTAAAGGAAGCACACAACCCCCCAGTCTCCCAATACAATTTCTTCTCCTTTACCAAAGCAACCTTCCTACACTGGTGCTTACCAACACAAAGGCAAAACGGGTGAGCCTTTTGGCTGGTTTTGGAGGACATCTTTCCCTCTGGCCTAGGGCAGTGCCCACAGCCACCCCACACCTGTCTGCCCAGCCACAGCCTCTGGGCCGGGGCCAGGCAGGGCTTCACTTCAGCAGTCTTTTTTTTTTTTTTTTTAACCTTGAGACAAATGTTTCTCCCCCATAGCTGAAAGCTGTCCAAAAAAACAGGACCACACACAGGCACCCACCCTTCTAGGCTGTGCTCCCCATGGCCTGCCACGGGCACATGCACTCCCAAAATATTGAAGGGGAGGCCTCCTTGAAGCGCAGCCTCCCATCTCTGGCAGCGGGGCCAGAAAGACACTGCTGTCATCAGCCCTCCTATCCGGAGAAAGAGGCTGGAGGGTGGACAAGCGATATAGCTGGGCGCAACAAGGCCAGGCACTCACCCAGAGTGCACAGCCCATTGCAGCCCTCCGTGGGTGGTGAAGTGGTATGTGCCGCCCAGAGCCACGTGCCCTGCTGCCCACCCCTTCCCAACCTATACACACTCTCTGGTGTTCAGCAGCCTCACAGAGCCCTGCAAAACACCACAGCACTGGATGCAGCCAGTGCTTTGTAGGCTTCCCCTGGCTGCCAGCCCAGCCCCCAAACAGTCAGCAGGCCCTCCTCAGCATGAAGAAGGTCTATTATATACATATGTATATACACACGCATGCATGCACGCACACGCTTTTAAAGTCTCCGACACTCAAGCTCTTTTTATCCAGCTCCTGAGGTGGAAGGGGCAACACGGGGAGGGGGATAAAAGGGGATCTCGGACTTACCTTCCACCCACAGCTCCTCCACGTTGGTTTCAAGATTTGCTGCCCTTAATCCTACAGCAAAAGCCCCAAATATGAGAAGGCCAACAACCAAAAACTTTCCACGGTTTTTTTGAATGAAACAGCCCAGTTTAAATAATAGTCTCTGAAACTTTGCTCTCAGCCACAGTGGTGCTTTTCTTCCAGTAGCTTTCCCCTACAAGGCAAGGAAAGGTTAGTAGTTAAGAGGCAGGGGCAGACACTGACACAGGGAGGGCGTGCTTATTCCAAGAGGGCAGATGGGGAAAGCCCCCATCCAAGCACTAACACAAGAACAGTTATTTATACATGAATGCTCATATCCTCACAGTGTCCCTTGGAGTAAGGACAGTAATGCTGTCCTTTGTGAAGGGCCTTCACCCCATGGCTCAGCTGAGCAGCTTGCAACCACCATTCCTGTAAGCCAAGATGTGTACCTGCTGGTAACCATCCTATTGCTAAACCACCACACAGGTTTGGGATTCCATCACTGCTTGAAATCCGTATAAACAAGACTGTGTGTGTGTGCCTGCTCCCTGCCTAAGCTGCCCATCACTGTTTGCACTCAAGTCACCACTACCAGTTCATGTTGCAACACACTCATTCATGCTGGCAAGATTCATGGCTCTAGGGGAGAAATAACCTATGTCAATGAATCTCAACAGGCATGTCAAGAAAAAAAAAGTCCCCTTTCCTGTTCTCATTAGACCTCTAAAGGGCTGAGGGTGGGGTTGGGGGGGATGTCTATGGTGAATGAAAACTACTTTGCAGGAATTTGTTGCCATTTCTCCCATCCCCAGCCCTTAGCACAACTTTGTAGTAAATGCATGATCCACGTGGTGAGCAGTGCTGTAAGATCATAAGAAATTAATTTCCATAGAGTTTGGAGACACTGTGAGATCTTAATTAGGAAGCAGAGCAGCCATCTGTAAATTACCATGATATTTGTGAACGGAAGAGGGCAGCCACATGGATTTTTTTTGCCTTTCCCCTTTTTACAAAGCCTAGAAATCTGCTCCACGAAATGAAATGCTCTTTGCAGAAAGGTATTGTCTCTCGAGGTTGTTCTGAACATTTTTTTGGTTCGCAAACGTTAGTGGTTGGGACCGTTCCCCTTCCCCTCCCTGAGTCAGGCTTCCAGAGCGCTCCTGCACCTCCGGTGTTTCCACACTAACAATAAAGTCAGTGAGCCAGGGGGACTCAGTACGACCTGCACAGAAGATTTAAGGCAGTAATTTATTTACAACTTTCACTTTTCCTCCGAACGCTGGGGTAAACGTTACAAACTTTCTCTGCTATGAGAACCCCTCTCTGAGGGTAGTCGCGTTTTCAGCACTTGATGGAGAACTTCGCAAAAGCACAACTTTTTGCCAAGAAAGCAGCCGCTCATTTTCTCCCCTTTTCCGGTTAGAGACCGGTGTTAACGAAGCTGCAGAGTGCTACGAGAGAATAGAGAGAAGCAAAGGAAGCGGAGAAGGGAGAGGAAAAGCGAGAGCAGGCCACAAACTACCCGGAGGAGGCCGGGAGGGAGGTGAGTTAAACTGCCTCCGGGAAATTTAACTAGAGGAGCACTCCGCAGCACAAACACACACCAGGGAAAGCACATGCAAGAAGGAAGGGAAGGAGAGCACTCTCTCCCGCACTAAAGAGTCACAGACGTCCCTCTCTTTTTCCCAGAATTTTATTGGTGGCTGTTTAATTTCCATCTCCTCCTTCCACCCCCCACAAGAATAGTACTAGCATGCATCTATATCTTTGAAAAAAGTCTGAGAGATTGAATGCACCTTTGAGATCTGCTCCAAGGCGAAAGCCGCATCGCAGTAGCTTGGTCGCTGCAGATACTCCCGGTCGGACGCCACGGCGCGCTGGTTCCCTCTGGTCCATCGCCGCCTCCCGCCATCGCTCCTCGCCGCCCGGCCGGTGTGTCCGCCGCCGCCGCCCCACGCGCTGCTGCTCGTCTCCGGCTCCAACACGTTAACGGCTGAGGCCATTTTGCCGCCACTGCCGGCGGAGTGAGGGAGTTGCCTTTGGTGCTGCTGCTGCCGGCGCTGCGGCGGGGCCCGGAGCCCGGTAGTGGCCCGCAGAGCGCGGCAGGGCCCGCGGAGGGCTGGCGGCGTTGCAGACCGCGGGCTGCTGCTGCTGCTGCCGCCGCCGCCGCCTCCGCTGCGCGTCCGCTTCACGCGGGGTGTTGGGCGGTGGCTGTCGCCGCGGCCGCTCCTGCCGAGTCGCACCCCGCGCCTCCCATTGCCACATCGCGTGCGGTCCCCGAGGTGCTGGCGGCTGCTCCCCGCACCCAGGGAGGGTGAGTGGGCAGACGCGACTCCTGCTCCCCCCCCCCCCCCCGGTTGTCGCCGCGCTTTCCTCCGTTCCCGTTGAAAACGCTTCCTCCGGCCTCCGCTGCCTCTGGGAAGCCGCTGTCCGCGGCTGCGCTCAGCGGCGGCGGCGCGGCAGCGGCACGGCGGGCTGCGGATGCTGCTGCGCTGTTTCGCCGCGCTGCACCATACTGCCTCAGCGCCGGGGCACTACCCGCGGGGCCGACGAAGCTCCGCGCTCTGCCCCGCGGCGGCGGGCGGGCGGCTGCCTGGCGCTCTTCCCCAGCGTGTGTGCGGCAGGACCGAGCTGGAGCCCCTCAGCTCAAGAGATGAGGTGAAGAAAAAAAGGACTCTCTCCCTTTGGATAAAGAGGAGGAGGGGTAGAACGGGGGGCAGTGAAAGAAGGAGGAAAAAAAGAGCTGAAAGCCCGCCCCTGGGGCTGTCAGATGTCTTGGGTTTCTACGAGGCGGATTGGCTCGAGGAGGGTAGAAATTACTCGGCAAATATGACTATTATTAGCTGCTTAGCAACAGCTCGCCAAAGTAGGGAGACCACCCAGGCAGGCAACCCTTGTGTGTGCATCGCCAGCTTCAGGGGGAGCCTTAAAGAGATACAGCCTTCTTTGCATGCAATACTTCTATTAAGGAATGTCTCCCCTCCTTTCTTCTTCATTTTATTTTCAAGATTTTTTTTTCGTTCGGGATGCTTTTAGACAAATATATGCCCAGAATTTTCTCGCGATCCATATACAGATATTTTTTTCTTTTAAAAAAGAGGAGGGAAACGGGAGGAAAGCAGCATTAAACAATTTCTAAAGCCCTTAAAAGAAAATCCTGTTAGGGGCACCTTGGCCTCAAGCTGCAACAAATACTGGGAGGTCCAAGCTGAATTCCCAGACTTGCAGAAATAATGACAGGGTGGTGAATACTGCGGTAGGAAGTGCCAGATTTTTCTCATCCTGACTTTATTTTTTAACTAAAGAGGTGACTTAGTTCCTTGCAATAAAAACACCCTGTCCAGTTAGAAAAACACAGTGGAAGCTTATGACTTGAGGGATTTAAAGCTGCACAGTAGCTAGCCTGTTTCAACTTGGGGCTCATTCTTTAAAACTGCAAACGGAGGATCGCCAATTTTAATATGTTTTTGTGTAAAAATTAATGAAACAGCCTACCTGTCCGCGCTAAACACTTCTTAAACTATACGTGATCTTTTACTTTTTTGGTACCGCTCCTCCCCGTCTCCGTTCATTGCGAATCAGCCATTAATTGCTACCGTTACATCTGCGCGCATTCTCGTCCAGCCTCTGGGCTGCGCGCACTGTCCCCCAGCGCGGCTCCCCGCACAGAGGACGCTCCACTCCGCTCCCCGTCGCGCCCGGCTCCGGCCCGGACAGACCTTCCAGCGCACTCGCGCGGAGGACAGAGAAAAACTCGCCCACCGCGACTCCGCGCCTGGCCCAGGGAGGCTCTTTGAGATGTGCCTCCGAACAGGGGAATTGCTGCGCGGCAGCGAAGGAGGGGTGTGTTCATTAAAAAAAAAAAAAGATAAAAAGGTCGAGGGGGGGACGGGACAAGACGGGATCAGATCCAATGTGCGAGCGAGAGCCTGGGACAATTTAACAAGTGCTATCTTAATCTGCCCTCTCTCCCTGTGGTCTGGAGGGATTATTTATTTTTTGTTAGCATACACAAGAGATTAATTTCTGCAAGGATTTAATTGACCTTGTTTATTTAGTGTACGTGGCAAGGGGGTGGGGCAACTCACCACACCTTGGGTTTGTTTTTTGATGTTTTCCTTAATGAAGAAGTGTCAGTGAAAAAGCTTCCACTTAAGTGGTCAGAGCTGTGGCTGCCCCCAGTTTGTCTCATAGCTGATACCTGGGTGCTACATTCCTATCGATAATGTTTTTCCTAATCAATCTGCCCTTATTTACATTTGTAAGCACTGCTGGCTGTGTACCCAGAATTGCTATTCCACACTAAGGGATTTTTTTCTTGATGCAACAACTCACAAGGATCCCATAGATTTTGTATTTCAGACTTGCTTTGTGGGTAAAAGCCTGTGAAGGTGTCTCCTTGGGCAGAGTGGCTGCAATTGGAAATCCTTTATACCTGGCCTTCCCAGTGCTTGGACAGCCAGAGTTGGCATACAAAAATCTCAGGGTCATACACAAGTAACTTCATTTTGTAAGGCTCCGCCTCTTCCTTAGGTCACCTTTGTTCTCAAGGATACTGCATTATAACCCCCAATACTGCAGAGCTTCATACTTCCCCCAGCCAGATGAAGGATAAAATTCAACAGAGGTAGCACTGATATTATTTTAATACATTTTTCCAGGTTGCCCATTGCCTGTAACCATGACACCCAGAAGATTGCACGGCATGAGCATCCGATTACTTTAATAAAGAACCAACACTGAAATGAAGTGCGTATTCTTCAGTTTACTTGTTAGGGACTAGGAGAGAGCTGAATGTGGCAGAACAGGGAACAAGACTGTCCCGGTTTGAGGTAAAACAGGACCAATTTTCTGTTCAGTAATTTTACTTTGCAGCTAAGCCTCTTTTAACTAACTGCACTCTCTGAAATTAAAAGCATATTGTCCAGACACTTCACTCTCAGAGAGATGACCTGATTAGCTGTAATTTATTCCAAGGAATAGTATGCACAGAGGCTCTTGCATATAATTATTGCTATAACAACCGTCACCTAACTTTGTTATTTGCCCCCGTTGGAGGGTCGGAAGCAGAAGAGCATACAGGGGTCGCACCTGTGGGGAGGAGCAGACAGAACAGGTAACCCAAAACTGACCAACAGGGTATTCCATCCCATCTGCCTCATGCTCAGTATAAAAGCTGAGGGATCAAAGGGTCAGCCCTCTTTCTTCAATGGCTGGTGTCCAAGGAGGACTCTGTCTGTTCTTCTGCCTTTGATCCTGATCCGTGGGTTCCTGAATCCAGATCTGGAATCCAGTTCCCATCTGTCACTGCGTCCAGTCTGGGACTTTCCTAGTGCCTGCCAGTGACGTGATTGTCGTCCTAGGAGCTAAATATGGTTTTGTATATATTGTATATATTTCATTATTTTCTTTTTATTATATTATTAATAGTTCATTAAAGTAGTTTGGTTTCTTCTAAACTCATAAGTCTCTTTCTCCCTCTCCCTCCTCTCCTTGGAGAGAGAGGTGGGGGAGAGCATCTGTCGTTCATTTCAGTGGCCAGTCTGGCTAAAACCATAACAGATTTATTGGCGCCCAATGTGGGGCTCGAGCAGGACTCGACCAGGTGTCTTTGTGTTTGTGTGCGGTGGTTTAAATGTGCTATTCTGCTGTGTTTTGTAATACAGATGTATAATATAATAAATTGGATAACGGTTTTACCTGCATATCTTCGGCATCATGTAATTGATGCTATTACTTATTACACTTTCGATCTTACCTGGGGAAAATTTACTTCACCCTTTAATGCTTATGCCAAATTGACACCACCAGAGCTAGCGGATGGAAAACTTTTGGACTTTTTTGAAAATGAATGTTACTTTCTTAAAGTCATGATTTTGTTGTTGTTTTTTCTGAATGTGTTGCAGGGCTGGTTTCTTATTAAGAATCGGTGCAGGAGTGGGTATTGTGTGACATGTGCCGCTGCTACTGAAATCCCATGAGCCACTCTGCAGCCTGCACCGGCATAAGCCACTCTGCTGCCTGCGGCAAAAGCCACTACCCCGCCTGCACCAGCACAGGCCTCTCCGCTGCCCACACTGCACAAACCACTCCACAGCCTTTACTGGCACAGGCCACTCTGTTGCCTGCATGAGCACAAGCCACTCCACCACCTGCACACAGCACACTCCGCAGCCTGCAGTAAAAGTCACTCCACAGCCTGTACTGGCATAAGCCACTCCACTGCCCTCACCTGCACAAGCCACTCCATCACCTGTTCCAGCATGAGCTATTCCAGCCTCAACAACGAGCACCATCACTACTCCAGCAGCTTCGACAATGAGTACCACTGCTGCTCCAACTCCATTAGAACTGGTACAAGTTGCCCCGATGACCAGGAAGCAGAAAAGGAGGTCAGCTCGTTGTCCTGGTTTGGGCTGGACTGGCCACTGGGCGAGTGACAGATGATCTCCCCCACCTCTCTCTTCAAGGAGAGGAGAGAGAGAGAGAGAGAGAGACTTATGAGTTTAGAAGGAACTAAATGACTTTAATGAAAAATTAATAATAAAATAATGAAAAAAGAAAAAAATTGAAATATATACAAAACCAGATCAAGATCCCAGAATGATGATCATGCCACCAGCAGGCATGGGGAAGTCCCAAACTTGACTCAGTGATGGACGGGAACTGGATTACGGATCTGGATTCTGGAATGCACGAATCGGGATCAAAGGCAGAAGAATAGACAGAGTCCTCCTTGGACACCAGCCATTGAAGAAAGAGGGCTGATCCTTTGATCCCTCAGCTTTTATACTGAGCATGAGGCAGATGGGATGGAATACCCTGTTGGTCAGTTTTGGGTTACCTGTCCTGTCTGCTCCTCCCCACAGGAGGGAACCCTCTACACTTCCGACCCTCCAACGGAGCAAATAACAAAATTGGTTGGCCTTGGTTGTTATAGCAATAAGTATAAGCAAGAGCCCCTCCATGTACCATTCCTGGGCATCAGCTATAAACATAGGTCTTATCACTCTGAGAGCAAACAGTCTCTGGAAAATATGTTGTAAATTTCAATAGTCAGAAGAGGCCTAGCTGCAAAACAAAATTACTGAACAGAAAATTGGTGCTGTTTTACCATAAACCAGGACGCTCGTTCTCCTGCCCGTTATGACAAAGGCCAGCTCAAGCCAGATAGCATGGGAGAGAGTTCTTCTGATGAAGATCAAGGAAAGGGTCCTTCTAAAGAAGGTCAGGAAGATGGTCCTTCTCGGGCAGCGTCAACGCAGGAGGAGGACTCAGATGCAGAGATAATCGTTAAATCCTTCTCTATGAAGGACTTGTAAAATATGAGAAAGGATTTTAGCCATCATGAAGGTGAGACACTTCTCTCCTGGTTGCTCTGATGCTGGGACAATGGGGCCGACACCATAGACTTAGAAGGTAGAGAACCTAGGCAGTTGGGAAACCTGGCCAGAGATGGAGGTATCAATAAAGCGACTGGGAGAAAGACAAACACTCTCAGTCTCTGCAGGCGACTGCGATCAGCTGTCAAGTGCATGTATCCCTTTAAGGATGATATCGAATGCTGTCCAAGTAAATAGACCAGCATGGAGAAAGATATTAAGTACCTGAGAGAGCTGGCTGTGCGAGAGATGATTTATGGTGACTAGTGAGTGAATGTAGACCCTGATGAAATGCCATGCAAACGACCTCTGCTGTGGAAATTTGTGCATAGTGCACCATCGATGTATTCTCACACGTTGTCAAAAATGGTCTGGGGAGGATTTGATGCCGACACACCAACTGTAAATGAAGTGGCTAACAGAGTACGACAGTAGGAAGACAGTCTCTCTTCTCGCCTCACTGTGGCAGCCGTGGAAAAACTGACTGAGAAAACTGAGAAAATGACTGAGAAAACTGAGAAAATGATTGAGAAAGTGACCAAGGGAATGGCTGAGCAAAACAAGAAAATGGCTAAGAAAAATGAGAAACTGTTTGATAAGCTGTTTGATAAACTGTCCAGGATGGAGGAAGGATCCCACTCTTCCCCTGCATGGACCCACATCGCAGCCGTTAGCAGAAGACGCCCTCCTATGAGACTGAATCAAGAGAAACAGAACCCACTCCGAGATATCCTGTGGTTTTGCCTCTACAACTATGGAGAGGACATGAGTAAGTGGAATGGAGAACCTACCTCAACCCTACAGGCTCAAGTACTTGAATTGCAAGGTAAAACAGATAGAAGAAAGAATTCTTCGAGTAGAATGGCTCCTCTGGCCTATGGTGAGCGATCCTCCAGTCTGGGTAGGAACTCATCTGCTAATCGTAGGTACTTTGCTCAACATTAGAGGTGCCCTGCCTCCAGTCAGAAGGAGGAGAGGGACAACCATGTTTATTTGACTGTGTGGATTCGATGGCCTGGCACATTAGAGCCACAAAAGCCCTGGTGGACACTGGTGCACAGCATACCCTATTGCCATCAAATCATAAAGGGGCAGAATCTGTCACTATTTCTGGAGTGACAGGCGGATCTCAAGAACTGTCTGTATTGGAGGCCAAAGTGAGCCTGACTGGGAATAAATGGGAGAAACACCCCATTGTGACTGGTCCAGATGCTCTGTGCATCCTTGGCATAAAGAGGGTATTTAAAACACCCAAAAGGGTATTGGTGGGCTTTTGGTATAGCAGCTGTAGAGACTGAGGATGTTACACAGCTGTCTACCTTACCTGGTCTTTCAGATGACCCTTCTGTTGTGGGACTGCTGAGGGTTAAAGATCAGCAGGTGCCAATTGCTACTGCCACGGTGCATCGACGACAGTATCGCACCAACCTAGACTCCCTAATTCCCATCCATAACCTGATTCGACAGCTAGAGAGCCAAGGAGTGATCAGCAAGACTTGTTCACCGTTTAACAGTCCCAAATGGCCAGTGCGAAAGTCTGATGGAGACTGGAGACTAACAGTAGACTATAGTGGCCTGAATGAAGTCACACCACCACTGAGTGCTGCTGTGCCAGACATGCTAGAACTTCAGTATGAGCTGGAGTCAAAGGCAGCCAAATGGTATGCTACAATGGACATTGCTAATGCTTTTTTCTCTATTCCTTCAGCAGCAGAGTGCAGGCCACAGTTTGCTTTCACCTGGAGAGGTCCAGTACACCTGGAATCGACTGCTCCAGGGGTGGAAACACAGCCCTACTGTTTGCCATGGACTGATCCAGACTGCACTGGAGAAGGGTGGAGCTCCAGAACACCTACAATACATTGAAGACATCATTGTGTGGGGTAATACAGCAGCAGAAGTTTTCAAGAAAGGTAGGAAAATAATCACGATTCTTCTGAAATCAGGTTTTACTATGTAAGGAGGTAATGTCAATGCACCTGCACAAGGACTGTCGTGGTTTGGCCTCAGCCAGCAACAATGAACCACACGGCCGCTCCATCAACCCCCACAGCTGTGGGGAAAATCAGAAGAAAAAAAAGGCAAAACTCATGGGTTGAGGTAAAGGCAGTTTAACAGAACAGCAAAGGGAAGAGAAAAACAGTAACAATAACACCGATAAAGGAATATACAAACGCGATTACGGTACCGCTGCTCACCGACCAGACCCAGACTGCTGCAGCCCGCTCTGAGAGGAGACTTCCTGCCTTCTCCCCCAGCCAGCTCCCCCCTATAGCCCGGGCATGGCTCACATGGCATGGAATACCTGTGTCCCCTCTCCATCCTTGGGGAAATTAACCCCAACCCTGCCGGAACCAGGACATTATCCACCCCTTATTCCATACCATCTGCGCCATGCCCAGATCTTACAGTTCCCAATCAATTACCACCACTTTCCCCTGTCTTTTATATATATATATGTACATATATATACATACAGATTTAATTCCCATAGTCTATGGGCTATCCCTCCAAAATGTCCATTGAGTTCATTTAGTCCATCGCTGTGGGCCCCATCTGTGAGAACAGTCTCTCGGGGCAGGCAGGATGGTGTGTGGTGCTGGACTGGTGCATGCTGTATTTGGAGCTCCTGGCTGGTGTACCTGGTGCAGCCCGTGCCCACAGTTCGCAGGTTGAAGATGTCGATCTCAAGGAAGTTGCTGGGCACCAGCTGCTGAGGTCAGTTCTTATTACATCACTGCTGCACTTCATTCTGCTTTATCAAAGTCCATCTGTTATTGGTTTGGGTGATTCTTACTGTAGCGCCATTGATAGCAGTTATAGTAATGATGACATACAGTGGCAGGGTTATTTAGCACTTAACATCAAAAAATTTGATTCATTGGCTATTCTCACCCAAAATCAGATCCCCATGAGGTACACATCGGACCTCCCCATCCTCCCGCATCACCCACCAAGTGCACCCAGGTCCTTGTGCAAAAGCAATCCCACGGATGGGTTTGCCTTTGTCTGAGGCAGGGCTAACCCAGACTGTCTTCCCTAACATATTCTTCATGTGCACGACAGGGACTTTATCCCCTTCTACTGTACGTGGAAGTTTTGATTGGGCAGGGCCAGCTCAATTGGCAGATCCCCTGGTGTTGACTAACCAGGTGGCTTTTGCTAAATGTGTATCCCAATGTTTGAAAGTCCCACCACCCATGGCTCTCAGCATAGCCTTTAACAGTCCATTGTATTGTTCTATCTTCCCTGAGGCCGGTGCATGACAGGGGATGTGATACACCCACTCAATGCCATGCTCTTTGGCCCAGGTGTCTATGAGGCTGTTTCGGAAATGAGTCCCATTGTCCGACTCAATTCTCTCTGGGGTGCCATGTTGCCATAAGACCTGCTTTTCAAGGCCCAGTATAGTGTTCCGGGCGGTGGCATGGGGCACAGGGTATGTTTCCAGCCACCCGGTGGTTGCTTCCACCATTGTGAGCACATGGCGCTTGCCTTGGCGGGTTTGTGGGAGTGTAATATAATCAATCTGCCAGGCCTCCCCATATTTATATTTATATTTTAGCCATCCATACCAAAGAGGCTTTAACCGCTTGGCTTGCTTAATTGCAGCACGTTTCACATTCGTGGATAACCTGTGCAATAGTGTCCATGGTCAAGTCCACCCCTCGGTCACGAGCCCATCTATATGTTGCATCTCTTCGTTCATGGCCTGAGGAGTCATGAGCCCATCGAGCTATGAATAATTCACCCTTATGTTGCCAGTCCAGATCCACCTGAGCCACCTCAATCTTAGCAGCCCGATCCGCCTGCTGGTTGTTTCGATGTTCCTCAGTGGCGCGACTCCTGGGTACGCGGGCATCTACCTGACGTACTTTCACAGCCAGATTCTCTATCCGAGCAGCAATATCGCGCCACAGTTCAGCAGCCCAAATGGGTTTACCTCTGCACTGCCAGTTGCTCTGCTTCCATTGCTGTAACCACCCCCACAGAGCATTTGCCACCATCCATGTATCAGTATAGAGGTAAAAATCTGGCCATTTTTGTCGCTCAGCAATGTCCAAAGACAGCTGGATGGCTTTCACTTCTGCAAACTGGCTCGATTCACCTTGTCCTTCAGTGGCTTCTGCAACTCCTCGTGTGGGACTCCACACAGCAGATTTCCATTTCCGATGCTTTCCCACAATCCGGCAGGACCCATCAGTGAACAGGGCATGTTTCTTCTCATTTTCTGGTAGCTTATTATACGGCGGGGCCTCTTCTGCACGCATCACCTCCTCCTCTGGTGATATTCCGAAATCTTTGCCTTCTGGCCAGTCCATTATCGCTTGCAGTATTCCTGGGCGATTGGGGTTTCCCATTCGAGTCCGCTGTGTGATCAGTGCAATCCACTTACTCCATGTGGCATCAGTTGCATGGTGTGTGGCAGGGACCCTTTCTTTGAACATGCAGCCCAGCACTGGCAGTCAAGGTGCCAAGAGGAGCTGTGCTTCAGTACCAACCACTTCTGAAGCAGCTCGAACCCCCTCGTATGCTGCCAATATCTCTTTTTCGGTTGGAGTATAGCGGGCTTCAGATCCTCTGTATCCCCGACTCCAAAACCCCAGGGGTCGACCTCGAGTCTCCCCTGGTGCTTTCTGCCAGAGGCTCCAGGTAAGGCCATTCTCCCCGGCTGTGGTGTAGAGCACATGTTTAACATCTTGTCCTGCCCGGACTGGCCCCAGGGCTACTGCATGAACTATTTCCTGCTTAATTTGTTTGAAGGCTTGTCGTTGCTCAGGGCCCCGTTTAAAATCATTCTTTTTCCGGGTCACTTGATATAGAGGGCTTACAATCAGACTGTAATCTGGAATATGCATCCTCCAAAAACCCACAACACCTAAGAAAGCTTGCATTTCCTTTTTACTAGTCGGTGGAGACACAGCTGCTGTTTTGTTGATCACATCCATTGGGATCTGACGGCATCCATCTTGCCATTTTATTCCTAAAAACTGGATCTCCTGTGCAGGTCCCTTGACCTTACTTCGTTTTATGGCAAAACCTGCTTTCAGAAGGATTTCAACTATTTTATTCCCTTTCTCAAAAACTTCTCCTGCTGTGTTGCCCCATACAATGATGTCGTCAATGTACTGCAGATGTTCCGGAGCTTCACCCTGTTCCAGTGTGGTCTGAATTAGTTCATGGCAAATGGTGGGGCTGTGTTTCCACCCCTGGGGCAGTCGATTCCAAGTGTACTGGACGCCCCGCCAAGTGAAAGCCTGGGCATGGCTCACTTGGCATGAAATACCTGTGTCCCCTCCCCATCCTTGGGGAAATTAACCCCATCCATGCCGGAACCAGAACACTTGTGAATAACTAGACAGCAAATTAAAAAGTAATTACTTTTCACTGTCACTTATTGCCTTCTTTAGGATCAAGATCTGCTAGCGTAGCAGAGGTCAAACTTAATCCTAAAACTGCTCCATATGAAATGGACTGAAGTTTCTAGTAGCAGGTTCTGGAGTTTTTTATAAGCATGGTAATGTAATACCATGTAAATGTTGAACATTAATCGTGAAAAAAAGTATAGGTAAGAAAATTACATTTGAGGTAGAAAAGAGTACATGAACTGAATGACCCAATAAATTCAAAATTCTTAGTAAGTCAGTGGAAATCTGTCAGTCAGAAATTGTGCCAATGACTTTTATACTTGTGTCTTTGGAAGGTGCAGCACTTATTCCCTCAGCAAGCTTGCAGATGACACCAATCTGAGTACTGGGGTACTGGTGGATGAGAAATTGGACATGAGCTAGCAATATGTGCTTGCAGCCCAGAAAGCAAATTGTATCCTGGTCTGCATAAAAAGAAGCGTGTCCAGCAGGTTGAGTGAGGTGATTCTCCCCCTTCATTCCATTCTTGTGAGACCCCACCTGGAGTACTGTGTCCAGCTCTGGGGACACCAGCACAAAATATGGACCTGTTAGAGCAAGTCCAGAGGAGGTGCGTGAAAATGCTCAGAGGTCTGGAATGTCTCTCCTATGAAGAAAGACTTAGAGGGTTGGGGTTGTTCAGCCTGGAAAAGAGAAGGCTTCAGGAAGACCTTATTGCAACCTTTCAATATATAAAGGGGAGAGAGTTTTGACCAGAGCCTGTAGTTACAGGACAAGGGGCAATGGTTTTAAACTGAAAGAGGGTAGATTTGGATTGGACATAAGGAAGAAAGTTTTATGATGAGGGTGGTGAGACACTGGAACAGGTTGCCCAGAGAAGATATGGGTGCCCCATCAATGGAAGTGTTCAAGGTCAGGTTTGAATGGGCTTGGAGCAACCTTATCTAGTGAAAGATGTCCCTGCCCACAGCAGGGGGGGTGGACTAGATGATCTTTAAAGGTCCCTTCCAACCCTCATCATGCTAAGATTCTATGATCAGTGTTGTGCAAATGTATACTAGCAGTGAACAGTTTTGGTTTTCTTAGTGCTTCTCACTTAAGATGCACCAAAGCATTTTATTGTGTGATGACTGCGTGTCATGGTTAAACCCTAGTAGGCAGCTAAGCACCACACAGCTACTCACTCACTCCTCCCAAGCAGGATGGGGGGGGGGGGGGGGAGAATCAGAAGGGTAAAAGTGAGAAAACTCATGGGTTGAGATAAAGACAGTTTAATAATTAAAAAAAAGAAGAAAAGAGCCCCCAACAACAAAGAGAGAGGGAAAAAAAACACCCCAAAACCAAGAAAAACAAGCGATGCAGAAGAAAACAATTGTTCACCACCAACTGACCTATGCCCAGCCAGTCCCCAAACAACAGCAGCCCCTGCCAACCTCCACCCCCCAGTTTTATTTCTGAGCACGATGGCATACGGTATGGAATATCCCTTTGGTCAGTTGGGGTCAGCTGTCCCAGCTGTGTCCCCTCCCAACTTCTTGTGTACCCCTGGGCCTACTCTCTGGATGGGCACTATGAGAAGCAGAAAAGGTCTTGACTCTTTGCAAGCACTGTTCAGCAATAACTAAAACATCCCTGTATTACCAATACTGTTTTCATCACAAATCCAGAATATAGCCCTATACAAGCTACTATGAAGAAATTTAACTCTATCCTGACCAAAACCAGTACAATCTCCACTCCTTATTACATACCATTTACATCATGCTCAGGTCCCACACTATCCAATACATCCTCATTAATCAACTCCCCCCTTCCTGTCCTTTGATATATACACAGGTATTGTTCCCTTAGTCTTTGGACCACTACTGTAAAAAGTCTGTAAAATTTTCATAAGTGTCTGTTGAGTTCATTCAGTCCATGACTTTGGGCTCCATTTGTTATGGTGGTCACTCAGGACAGGAGAGGTGGTGTGTTGTGTGGAGTTATTGGGCACCAAAGCCAGCTCAGGTCGGGTCACTGCTGCACTTGCACTGCTTCTTGTGAGGCTCATCCTGACAAAACCAGTATACTGGGACACTGGGACTGTGATGCAAGTCCTTGGTAACAGGATATAGAGCTTTCACCTTTAGTTCATGGATTCAGGTCTACCTCAAGTTAAAGATGACGAAAACTTCTTACTGCCTGACATCTGTTCATTGCTCTTGGGGAAGAAGATGTGATTGTCCTCAGATAGATCTTAGCAACATGGTGTCCATATTGACAATTACCACGCTCTGCAGGTTCCTGAGAAGGACAAAGTACTTTAATCAGCTTCCATTTAAGTCAGTGAGGAAGTTCAGGAGGAGCAGCAATGTGCTTAATGGTACAGGAGACTGACTTGCTCAAGTCCAGCTGCTCTTTAACAGCACTGTTGGGCCCCAGGCCTTGGGAACAAAAATCCCAGTTGATACAAACACAGACCCACCGTCAGTGAAAGAAGAGTTGTTGGTATTTGATCTACAGGAGCTTGACCCCTACAAATCGATGGGCCCTGATGCTGTCCACCCGAGGGTGTTAAGAGAGCTGGCTGACGTTGTTGCGAGGCCACTCTCCATAATCTTTGAGAAGTCGTGGAAATCAGGACACGTCCCAGAAGACTGGAAGAAGGCTAACATCACGCCCATCTACAAGAAGGGCTTAAAGGAGGATCCAGGAAATTATAGGCCCATCAGTCTTACTTCAATCCCTGGGAAAGTTATGGAATGAATCCTCCTGGGGGTTATCACAAGTCAAATGAAGCACATGATTGGGAAAAGCCAGCACGGATTCACCAAGGGTAAATGGTGCTTGAAAAACCCTATCGCCTTCTACAACAAAGTAACCTGCTTGGTTGATGTGGGGTGAGCGGTGGACATTGTCTACCTGGATTTCTCCAAGGCTTCTCTGAGAGAAACTAATGCGTTACGGTCTAGACAAGTAGTTTGTGCGGTGGGTGGGGAACTGGCTGACAGGCCTCACCCAGAGGGCGGTGGTAAATAGCTCCTTTTCAAACTGGCAACCTGTCACAAGTGGGGTGCACCAGGGATTGATACAGGGCCCAATGCTGTTTAATATTTTCATAAGTGGTCTGGATGATGGGATCAACCCTGATGAAGTTTGCTGATGACACCAAACTGAGTGGGGAAGTGGACACTTCGGAAGGGAGAGCCACCTGGATAGGCTGGAAGAGTGGGCTAACAAGAACCTTATGAAGTTCAACAAGGACAAATGTAAGGTCTTGCACCTGGGAAAACATAAGCCAGGAGTGCAACACAGGCTGGGATCTACCCGGCTGGGGAGCAACTCTGTGGAAAGGGACCTGGGGGTCTTGGTGGACGAGCAGCTCAATATGAGTGAAGAGTGTGCTGCTGCGGCAAAGAAAGCCAACAGGGTGCTGGGTTGCATCAACAAGGGCATCACCAGCAGAGATAAAGAAGTCATTATCCCACTCTACTCAGCACTTGTCAGGCCACACCTGGAATACTGTGTTCAGTTTTGGTCCCCACTATACAGAAAAGATGTGTACAGGCTGGAGAGGGTCCAGAGAAGGGCCACAAAGATGATCAAAGGACTGGGAAGCCTGCCATATGAGGAAAGGCTGAGAGAATTGGGTTTGTTCAGCCTTGAGAAAAGACCTTATCACCATGTTCCAGTATTTAAAGGGTGGCTACAAAGAAGATGGAGACTCCCTTTTTACAAGGAGTAACATGGAAAAGATGAGGGGTAACAGGTACAAGTTACTCCAGGGGAGATTCTGATTGGACGCAAGAGGAAAATTTTTCACAGTGAGAACAATCAGCCATTGGAATAATCTCCCCAGGGAAGTGGTGGATTCCCCAACATTGGACACTTTTAAGATTCATCTGGACAGGGTGCTGGGCCATCTTGTCTAGACCATGCTTTTGCCAAGAAAGGTTGGACCAGATGATCCTTGAGGTCCCTTCCAACCTGGTATTCTATGATTCTATGAAGTTGCATCTCCTGTGTTCTGGCAAAGAACGAAGAGAGGAGCCTCTGGTTATCCGGGAGGAGGGATGACACACGCACAAATGATACACAGACACACAGGTCTTCCCTCTTCTCTGGAAAAGACACTCAGGGGCTTTTAACAGGAACTAATATTCAGCAAAAAAGATATCTTGTCCAACCTCCCTGCTCAAGGAGGGCCACCTAGAGCTGGTTGCCCAGGACTATGTCTGGACAGCTTTTGACTGTCTCCAAGGATGGAGATTCTACAAATGCTCTGGGCAACCTGTTCCAGTGCTCAGTCACCCTCACAGTGGAAAAGTGTATCCTTATGTTCAGATGGAACCTCCTGTGTATGGAACCTCCTGTGTTTCAGTTTGTGCCTCTCTGGGCAACCTGTTTCAGTGCTCAGTCACCCTCACAGTGGAAAAGTGTATCCTTATGTTCAGATGGAACCTCCTGTGTATGGAACCTCCTGTGTTTCAGTTTGTGCCTCTCTGGACACTCTGGCACTCTGTTTCAGTGCTTGGTCACCCTAACAGTGCCCATTACTTCTTGTCCTGTCACAGGGCAGCACTGAAAAGAGCCTGACACCATCTTCTTTGCACCTTCTCTTCTCCCTTCAGGTATTTAAATACATTGATGAGATCCCCCCCGAGCCTTCTCCAGGCTAAACAGTCCCAGCTCTCTCAGCCTTTCCTCGTATGTGAGGTGCTCCAATCCCTTAAACATCTTTGTGGCCCTGCGCTGGATTGTCTCCAAGTAGCTCCATATCTCTCTTGTAATGGGGGGCCCAGAACTGTACGCAGCATTCCAGGTGTGGCCTCACCAGTGCTGAGTAGAGGCGAAGGATCACCTCCTGCTGGCAACACTTTGCCTAATGCAGCCCAGGGTAATATTAGCCTTCTTTGCTACAAGGGTACATTACTGGCTCATATTCAACCTGGTGTCCACGAGGAGCCCCAGGGCCTTTTCTGCCAAGCTGCTTTCCATCTGGGTGGCCCCTAGCATGTGCTGGTGCATGGGGTTGTTCCTCTCCAGGTGCAGGACTTTGCACTTCCCCTTTGTCGAACTGTACGAGGCTCCTGCCTGCCCATTTCTCCAGCCTGTTGCAGTCCCTCTGGATGGCAACACAAGCCTCTGGCCTATCAGCCACTCCTCCCAGTTTTGTGTCATCAGCAAACTTGCTGAGGGTACACTCTGCCCCATCATCCAGATCATTAATGAAGATGTTGAACAGGACTGGACCCAGTATATTGACCCCTGGGGTACACCGCTAGTTACTGGCCTCCAACTAGACTTTGTGGCACTGCTCCCTCTGGACTGGGCCATTTGGCCGGTTTCCAACCCACCTTACTGTCTGCTCATCCAGCCCATATTCATCAGCTTCTCTATGACAATCTTATGGGAGACAGTGTTGAAAGCCTTTCTCAAGTCAAGGTAGACAATATCTCCCCTTGTCTACCAAGCCAGTCATTTAATTGTAGAAGGTTATCAGGTTGGTCAAGCATGACTTCCCCTTGGAAGTTTGCTTAATTATTCTCTGATATGATCCTCTTCCACCAAGGGTGTCATGGTTTAGGCCGAATCGGCTCATTTTTGTTTCGAGTCACTTCACAGAGAGGTTTCACAATCTGGCTATAACCTGAAATATGCATTCTCCAGAAACCCACAACACCTAAAAAGGCTTGTGTTTCCTTTTTGTTAGTAGGTGGGGACATAGATGTTATTTTGTTAATTACGTCCATTGGGATCTGGCAACGCCCATCTTGCCACTTAATTCCCCAGAACTGGATCTCTTGTGCAGGTCCCTTGACCTTACCTCTTTTTTGTAGCAAAACCTGCTTTCAGAAGAATCTTAATTATTTTCCTACCTTTCTCGAAAACTTCTGCTGCTGTATTACCCCACACAATGATGTCTTCAATGTATTGTAGGTGTTCTGGAGCTCCACCCTTCTCCAGTGCAGTCTAGATCAGTCCATGGCAAACAGTAGGGCTGTGTTTCCACCCCTGGGGCAGTCGATTCCAGGTGTACTGGACATCCCTCCAGGTGAAAGCAAACTGTGGCCTGCACTCTGCTGCTGAAGGAATAGAGAAAAAGGCATTAGCAATGTCCATTGTAGCATACCATTTGGCTGCCTTTGCTTCCAGCTCATACTGAAGTTCTAGCATGTCTGGCACAGCAGCACTCAGTGGTGGTGTGACTTCATTCAGGCCACGGTAGTCTACTGTCAGTCTCCAGTCCCCATCAGACTTTCGCACTGGCCATATGGGGCTGTTAAATGGTGAACAAGTCTTGCTGATCACTCCTTGGCTCTCTAGCCATCGAATGAGTTTATGGATGGGAATTAGGGAGTCTAGGTTGATGCGATACTGTCGTCGATGCACCGTGGCAGTAGCAATTGGCACCTGCTGTTCTTTAACCCTCAGCAGTCCCACAACAGAATAGTCATCTGAAAGACCAGGTAAGGTTGACAGCTGTGTAACATCCTCAGTCTCTACAGCTGCTATACCAAAAGCCCACCAATACCCTTTGGGTCTTTAAAATACCCTCTCTTGAGATAGTCTATGCCAAGGATGCATGGAGCATCTGAACCAGTCACAATGGCATGTTTCTCCCATTTATTCCCAGTTAGGCTCACTTTGGCCTCTAATACAGTCAGTTCTTGAGATCCACCTGTCACTCCAGAAATAGTGACAGTTTCTGCCCCTTTATGATTCGATGGCAATGGGGTACACTGTGCACCAGTGTCCACCAGGGCTTTATACATTTGTGGCTCTAATGTGCCAGGCCATCGAATCCACACAGTCCAATAAATTCAGTTGTCCCTTTCCTCCTCCTGGCTGGAGGCAGGGCACCTCTAACGTTGACCATAGTGCCTACGATTAGCAGATGATTTCTTACCTGGACCGTAGGATCGCCTATTGTAGGTCGGATCAGCATTCCTCCTGTAAGAATTCTTTCTTCTATCTGCTTTACTTTGCAACTCAAGCACCCATGCCTGTAGGGCTGAGGTAGGTTCTCCATCCCACTTCCTCATGTCCTCTCCATAGTTGCAGAGGCAAAGACACAGGAAATCTCGGAGCAGGTTCGATTGGTCTTGAGTCAGAGCGTGGTTTTTCTCTTGAGTAGGAGAATGTTTTTTCTTAGCACCTGCAACATGGGTCTGTGCAGGGGAAGAATAGAGTTTTTCCTCCACCTTGGGAGGAAATTTGCAGTCATTTTCTCGGTGTTCACAGTCAGCTTTTCCACAGCTGCCACAGAGAAGGGACAAGAGAGACTGTCTTCATACTGTCGTACCTTGTTAACCACTTCATTTACAGTTGGTGTGTCGGTATCAGATGCTCCCCAGACCATTGTTGACAATGTGTGGGAATACGTTGATGGTGCACTTTGTACAAATTTTTTTATCATAGATCGTTTGCATGGCATTTCATCAGGGTCTACAATCACCTGCCCGTCACTATAAACCACCTCTCGCACAGCCAATTCTCTCAGGTACTTAATACCTTTTTCCATGTTGGTCCATTTACTTGGACAGCATTCGATATCATCCTTAAAGGGATACATGCACTTGACAGCTGATCGCAGTCGCCTGCAGAGACTGAGAGTGTTTGTCTTTCTCCCAGTCGCTTTATTGATACCTCCATCTCTGGCCAGGTTTCCCAACTGCCTAGGTTCTCTACCTTCTAAGTCTATGGTGTCGGCCCCATTGTCCCAGCATCAGAGCAACCAGGAGAGAAGTGTCTCACCTTCATGATGGCTAAAATCCTTTCTCATATTTTACAAGTCCTTCATAGAGAAGGATTTAACGATTATCTCTGCATCTGAGTCCTCCTCCTGCGTTGACGCTGCCCGAGAAGGACCATCTTCCTGACCTTCTTTAGAAGGACCCTTTCCTTGATCTTCATCAGAAGAACTCTCTCCCATGCTATCTGGCTTGAGCTGGCCTTTGTCATAACGGGCAGGGGAACGAGCTGATCTCCTTTTCTGCTTCCTGGTTGCTGGTACAAATTGTACCAGTTCTGATGGAATTGGAATAGAAGCGGTACTCATTGTCGAAGCAGCTGGAGTAGGGATGGTGCTTGTTGTTGAGGCTGGAATAGCTCATGCCAGTATACGCAATGGAGTGGCTTGTGCTGGTGTGGGCGGTGGAATGGCTTGTGCCGATACAGGCTGTGGAGTGGCTTGTGCTGGTGCAGGCTGCAGAGTGGCCTGTGCTGGTGCAGGTGTTGGCGTGGCCTGTGCCAGTACAGGCAGGGGAGTGGCTTTTTCTGCAGGAGGCCAAGTGGCTTGTGCCAGTACAGGCTGCAGACTGGCTGTCACGTTAAAATAAATGTAGTTTCAATATATGTCTGTCAGAGTCCCAGGACTTTCACTTATTTGTCTATCATCAGAGTCCCAACAAAGGACTTTCACTGAGTCAGGTTTGCAAAAATCGAAATTAGATATTTTCTTGAGAGCGACAGAACAGATTCGAGATTGCTGTTGATAAATTCACTGACTACAATAGCGCTACTAATTAAGGTTAATATTGCTAGCAAAAATAATAATAATACAACAGCTCAGGTGTAACATTCACCAAAGTGTGAAAGGCACAGTGCTTACCAAGAAAGGCATCCCTGCCTGGGGTAGAGGAAGAGAATGCAGCCCATCGACTGGTCTGTCAGGTATCGAGGTGGTTCTCTCCCAATTTAACAGTCATTTTCTCTGTCTTTTTACCCACAAAATTACGAGGTTTCTCTCCCCGAGGTGACGCGTAGTATGATTTGGGTGGAGAGATGAGTGCTATAGTCATATACGTTTAGCATGATCTCTATAATCTTCATTAGCATATTCAGGGATGTCAACTTTAATATGCATTTCACAGGTAATGAGGCAGAGGCCAGTCATCAGGCATGATAGCCTTTCAAAGAAACAAAAAAACTATACAGGTTCCTGTTATCTTGTCTTAGCTGACGAAAAGCAGGGCTGTCCTGCCGAGACAGAGCTCCCTACTTATCGGCATCCCATGATAGCCAGGCAAGTCTCCACTCCCGCTGGTTGCACAAGAGATAGCAAGGCCAGTCTTAATTGTTCTTTGAGCACAGAGAATTCGCCTCATTATCCAAGTTCAACACTGGCTCATGTGATTTCAGTACCAGCAGTGCATGTCACATAATACCCACTCCTGAACCGATTCTTAATAAGAAACCGGACCAAAAAAAAGTGGACCGGGCAGCCCAAGGTCTATCCTTATTATTAAAGACTGAGGCAAAAAAAGCATTGAATGCCTCTGCTTTTTCTTCATCTCTATTAGTCAGGTGACCATCTTCAACAAGTATCGGTCCAATGTTTTCTTTAGGCCTCCTCTTGCTATTAACGTACTTAAAAGGATAACTGCTTCCTAATTCTCAGTCCTTCCTCCCATCTCTCAAGTGGGAAACCCTTGCAATTTTGTTTATTTGTTGTAAACAGAGTTAAGAATACACAATGGAAAACAACTGCATGTGGAGCCTGGTCTTTTGTGGCTGTTATGTTGCCTATTGTAAAGTTGCCTATTGTACAGGCCTTTACAAAGCCTAGAGCAAAGCCCCTCTCTGCTCTTCATGCTAGTGCCTACATGCATCTAACTCAGTGCTCCAGCAGCTGGGTTTAAAAGTAAACAAGATATTTAACAAGAGTTATTTCTTCAGCTAAGCATCCACAAATTCTATGGTATGCCAAAGTTTACTGTTTAGTGAACTATGCGTATTCATTCTGTGTGAGGTAAAATCAAGGTTTTAAATGAAAAAAAAAAACCAAAAAAAAAATATCACCTTTTCAGAATGACATCTCTGCCACTGCTCCGGCTAAGGACACAGCATTTATAGGCAAGTTCTTGTTATTTTGCATTTTCATTCACCATTAATTTGCCATAGAGCTACATGCCCATTGCCTAAAAGAATAAAACACACATTCATCCTATCACCACTTATGACCAGCTAGCTAGTTTTTGTTCCATTTACCTCCTAGCACTCATTTAATTAAAAACAAACAAACAAACAAAAAATGCACACACAGAGAAAATACCATATACTCTATAACACCATCTTGCTTTGAGGTAAAACAGAACCAATTTTCTTTTCAGTAATTTTACTTTGCAGCTAAGCCTCTTCTAACTAACTGAACTCTGAAATTAACAGCACATTTTTAAGACAGTAGTCTGCTTCCAGAGTGATAAGGCCTTGTTTATAATTGATACCAAGGAATGGTATGCAGAGAGGCTCTTGCTTATACTTATTGCTATAACAACCAAGGACAGCTAACTTTATTATTTGCTCCATTGGAGGGTCGGAAGCAGAAGAGCGTAGAGGGGTCACACCTGCAGGGAGGAGTGGACAGGACAGGTGACCCAAAACTGACCAATGGGGTATTCCATCCCATCTGCATCATGCTCAGTATAAAAGCTGAGGGAGCAAAGGGATCAGCCTCTTTCTTCAATGGCCAGTATCCAAGGAGAACTCTGTCTGTTTGTATGCCTTTGATCCCAATCCACGCATTCCTGAATCCAGATCCTGAACCCAGTTCCCGTCTGTCACTGAGTCCAGTCTGAGACTTTCCCAGTGCCTGCTGGTGACATGATCGTCATCCTGGGAGCTCGATATGGTTTTGTATATACTGTATAAATTTATTTTTTTTTTAATTTATTATTAATATGCCATTGAAGTAGTTTAGTTTCTTTTAAACTCATAAATCTCTTTCTCTCTCTTCCTCCTCTCCGTTCTGGGAGAGGTAGTGGAGAGAATGCCATTTGTTTCAGTGGCCAGTCCAGCCCAAACCACGACAAACATATTCCCCCCTCCTCCGAAACTTTCTCTGGCTTTCTTTAGACTTAGGAAGAGTGCCTATATGTTGCATTGAGTGTTTAAATTAACATTAATATAAGAGATGTATGTTATGTCATAACAAGAAAATGCTTTATTGCTCAGTCCATTCTAAAATGCCCATTTGGCAATTCTGAAAATGGTCAGGTCTGTGTTTCAGAATCTTCTCTTTACATATGAGATATGCTTAAAAATATACACAATTCTGGTTTGGTAAGAAGTCAGGCTTTTCCTTACTACTGATTTTGGAAATAGCAGCAAAATATATTTGTTTGAAAGCATAAAAACTTCATAGGCTGTAAGTGGCTTTGATCATTCTCAACATAAAAGGCAAAGGCATGAATATGTTGCAGATCATAGAATCATAGAATTGTTGAGGTTGGAAGGGACCTTTACGATCATCAAGTCCAACCATTAACCTACCCTGACAAAACCACTTCTAAACGATGTCCCCAAGTACCACATCTACCCTTTTTTTAAATGCCTCCAGGGATGGCGAATCCACCACCTCCCTTGGCAGCCTATTCCAAAGTTTGATAACCCTTTCGGTGAAAATTTTTTTCCTAACATCCAATCTAAACCTCGCCTGGCATAACTTGAACCCATTTCCTCTCGTTCTATCACTTGTCACCAGGGAGAAGAGGTCAGCCCCCACCTCTCTACAACCTCCTTTCAGGTAGTTGTAGAGAGTGATAAGGTCTCCCCTCAGCCTCCTCTTTTCCAGGCTAAACAACCCCAGTTCCCTCAGTCGTTCCTCATAAGACTTGTCCTCCAGACCCCTTACCAGCTTTGTTGCCCTATTTTGATATATTGGGATCAATATTGGTTCTTTAGTGTTATTAATGTTAAATATCTAGTCTTATTCTATTAAATCTGTTTATATTTCAACCCCCTGGGTTTCCTTGATTTTTCCCGATTCCTCTTACCGGGTGGGGAGGGGTCATCGGGTGATAGAATGATTGTCTAAATAACAATAAATTGTGGGTTTCTCAAACCATAACAGTTGTGAGAAATGCTGAAGAGAAAAAGAGTAATATGTTGAATGTATGCTATAATATCTTGCTATAGTTGATAAGAGCCTTCAGGCGTATCTGCACAAGCAGTAAAATGTGTTCATGTCTCTGAAGATGAATGGTTCTATGTGAATATATTTTTTAAGAAGTTCAAGTCTCCTATGCAAGCAAGTGTAGAGCCAGTGTGTGGTTTTAGCACTTTGGAAGTTCTTCCTTTCAGTAGCAGTGTGCTATGTATTTCTCCCTTTCTGTATAGGGTGTATGGAACATATAAGGAGTCTGGTTCTATGACATAGGGAAATGGAAAACTATTTTGGTGGTTATTCCTTCTGGCTGACTAAACACACATAACATTTCTCTGTTTAAGACAGACTAACATATTTCAAGTATCTCAGATGTAATTATCAATACATCCTTAGCATAAGAGTTTAATATTTTTAAATTAGGACCTTGCTTTGTATCTTTTGAACCTGCTGGTTTTAGTATTTCTCTTTTGAGGAGTATGACTGTTGAGCAAGCAGGCATGCTGTAGTGTATTAGTCTGCTGCTGTAATCTGTTAAGGAAGACTGAAGGAAAAGGACTCCCTCCTGGATCTCCGTCAGAAGAACTCTCTCCCATGCTATCTGGCTTGAGCTGGTCTTTGTCATAACGGGCAGGGGAATGAGCTGACCTCCTTTTCTGCTTCCTGGTCGCTAGTACAAATTGTACCGGTTCTGATGGGATTGGAATAGCAGCAGTACTCATCGTCAAAGCAGCTGGAGTAGTGACGGTGCTTGTTGTCGAGGCTGGAGTAGCTTGTGCAGGTACAGGCTGCGAAGAGTCTTCTGCCGCTACAGGCTGTGGAGTGACTTATGCCGGTACAGGCTACGGAGTGGCTTAGTGCCAGTGCAGGCGGGGGAGTGGCTTTTACTGCAGGTTGTGGAGCCGCCTGTGCTGGTACGGGCGATGGAGTGGCTTGTGCCGGTATGGGAAGGGGAGTGGCTTCTGGGGTTTCAGTGACAGCAGCGTATGTCACATAATACCCACTCCTGAACCGATTCTTAATAAGAAACCACCCCTGCAACACATTCAGAAAAACAACAACAAAATCATGATTTTAAGAAAGTAACATTCATTTTCAAAAAAGTCCAGAAGTTTTCCATCCGCTAGCTCTGGTGGTGTCAATTTGGCGTGAGCATTAAAGGGCGAAGTAAATTTTCCCCAGGTAAAATCGAAAGTCTAATTAGTAATAGCATCAGTTACGTGATGCTCGAGATATGCAGGTACAACCGTTATCCAAGTAATCATATTATACATCTGAATTCCTAACCACACCAGAGTAGCACATTTAAACCACCGCACACAAACACAAAGAGCAAATAAACCATGCAACATATTTGGCAGGGTAAGCAGAGTTGCATCAATTAACTTCAAACAAAGCTCTCTAAAGACACGATATAACATTTCAGTTAAGAACGACATGATGTGAGCTGTCTCTTTTAATCTCTGAGCAAGCTGGAATTCTAACTGTTTAGGCAATCTATCAGAGCCCCGGTCGAGCTCTACTTGTGCCCCATGTTGGGCGCCAATAAATCTGTCGTGGTTTGGGCCGGATTGGCCACTGAAACGAATGACAGATGCTCCCCCCCACCTCTCTCTCCAAGGAGAGGGGGAAGAGAGAGACTTCTGAGTTTATAAGAAAACTAAACTACTTTAATAAACTATTAATAATAAAATAAAAAGAAAATAATGAAATATATACAATATATACAAAACCATATCGAGCTCCCAGGATGACGATCACATCACTGGCAGGCACTGGGAAAGTTCCAGTGATGGACGGGAACTGGATTGTGGATCTGGATTCAGGAATCCACGGATCAGGATCAAAGGCAGACGAACAGACAGAGTCCTCCTCGCGCGCTGGCCATTGAAGAACAGAGAGCTGACCCTTTGATCCCTCAGCTTTTATACTGAGCATGAGGCAGATGGGATGAAATACCCCATTGGTCAGTTTTGGGTTACCTGTCCTGTCCGCTCCTCCCCACAGGTGTGACCCCTCTACGCTCTTCCGCATACAGAACAGAAAATTGGTTCTGTTTTACCTCAAACCAGGGCAGTTCCACTGATCACCACCTTCTGGGCCCAGCCATTCAGCCATTTTTCAGTCCACCTCACTGTTTGCTCATCTAGCCCATACAACAGCAGCTTTTCCATGAGGATGTTATGGGAGAAGAAAGCCTTACTGAAGTCAAGGTAGACAATATCCATTGCTCTCCCCTTGTCTACTAGGCCAGTCATTTCATCATAGCAGGTTATCACGTTGGTCAAGCATGATTTCTCCTTGGTTAATTCATGCTGAATATTCATGATGACTTTATTCACCTTTATGTCCCTGTAAACGGTTCCCAGGCTTAGCTGCTCCATCACCTTTCCAGGGACTGAGGTGAGGCTGACCGGCCTGCAGTTCCCTGGGTCCTCATTCTTGCCTTTCTTGAAGATAGGAGGGACACTTTCTTTACTCCAGTCCTCAGGCCCCTCTCCAAATTGCCTTGATTGTTCAAAGTTTATGGAGAGTGGCCTTGCAATGTCATCAGCCAGCTCCCTCGGCACTTGTGGGTGCATCCCATCAGGGCTCATGGACTTATGCATTCCCAGTTTGCTTAAGTATTCTCTGACCTGATCCTCTTCCACCAAGGGTAATTTTTCCTTGCTCCAGCCTTTCCCCCTGGTCTCTGGGGCCTGGGATTCCCAAAGGTCGGTTTTGCTAGTAAAGACAGACAAAGGCGGCATTCAGTACCTCAGCTTTTTTCATGTTCTGTGTCACCAAGTCCCCTGCCCCATTCAGCAGCAGGCCCACATTTCCCCTAGTCTTTCCTTTGTCACCTATGTATTTATAGAGGCCCTTCTTGTTGCCTTTGACATCCCTGGCCAGATTCAGTTCCATTTGGGATTTAGCTTTCCTCACCTCATTCCTGCATGCTCAGACAATGTTTCTGTATTCCTCTCAGGTTACCTGTCCTTGCTTCCACCCTCTTTATGCTTCCTTTTTGTGTTTGAGTGTTGCCAGGAGCTCCTTGTTCATCCACGCAGGCCTCCTTGCATTTTTGCCTGACTACTTGCTTGTTGGGATGGACCACTCTTGAGCTTGGAGGAGGTGATCCTTCAATATTAACCAGCTTTCTTGGCTTCCCCTTCCCTCCAGGGCCTTTTCCCATGGGACTCTTCCAAGCAGATCTTTGAAGAGGCCAAAGCCTGCTCTCCTGAAGTCCAGGGTTGTGATCTTGCTTTTTGCCCTCCCCTCAGGATCCTGAACTCCACCATCTCATGGTCACAGCAGCCAAGGATGCCTTCGATCTTCACATCCCCAATGAGCCTCTCCTTCTTGGTGAGTATGAGGTCCAGCAGAACCCCTCTTCTCATCAGCTCCTTTGTCACTTGTATCAGGAAGTTGTCGTCGATGCAGTCCAGGAACCTCTTGGACTGCTTATGCCCTTCTGTGTTGACCCTCCAGCAGATGTCAGGGTGGTTGAAGTTCCCCATGAGTACCAGGGTCTGTGAATGTGAGGGTGTTTCTATCTGTCTGTAGAGGGCCTCATCCGCTTGTTCTTCCTGGTCAGACAGTCTATAGCAGACACCTCCTACAATGTCACCTGTATTTGTCTGCTGTTTCATCCTTACGCATAATCTCTTATTTGGCTCATCATCCATCCCCAGGTAGAGCTCCATGCTCTCCAGCTGCCCTCTCATATAAAGAACAACTGCACCTCCTCGTCTTCCCCCTCTGTCTTTCCTAAAGAGTTTGTATCCTTCCATTGCAACAGTTCAGTCATGCAAGCCATCCCACCAAATCTCTGTGATCCCAATAAGATCATAGCCCTGCAACTGCATACAGATCTCTAACTTTGACAAATACAGTTATTAACATACTGTAATGAAGAGTATGGAAATTTTCAAGCAAATTACTAGTGAAAATATTTATACTTAAATAATGTGAACAACACACCTTTGAAATTATGGGGGTTTTTTTTGCCTTTAATTTACTGACTTTGTTCTTAACCACTCTTGTGGCATTAGTGTCATCTTACACTGCAGCAACACTCTCAGTTGTAGGCAGTTATCAAGCTAATGTTTTATATGTCATTATTGGCTCAGCACTGACCCTAACGGTTGGACTTGATGATCTTAAAGGTCTTTTCCAACCTAAACAATTCTATGATTCTATGATTGTAAAGGAAAACAGTTGAGTGCAATAAAACCCTCCCACCCCACCGCTCCTTCTGTTCCAGCCTTTGTTCTTACTATCTTTAAAAAGACAGGCAACTAATAGCAACCAGTTTTTATAACGAGCAAAATGTAAGGAGTTTTAATATTTTTCAAAACTGAGTCCAAATTTGCTATTATTAATTAATTGAGTGTTGCATTTGGTTTATGTGTAAAGGTTTTGGTAGCGGGGGGGGCTGCAGGGGTGGCTTCTGTGAGAAGATGTCAGAAGTTGTCCCCATGTCGGACAGAGCCAGTTCCAGCAGGCTCCAAGATGGACCTGCCGCTGGCCAAAGCTGAGCCAATTAGCAACGTTGGTAGAGACTATCATTCCCTGTAGAGACTACCAGCAGATGTCAGCAAATATAGATGGAAAAGCTAGTATCAAATTCCATTGGAGAGAGACGCCTTGAAATTTGCTGCAGAATTTATTCTTAAGATGGAAATTACTGATATATCTATGTGTGTGTGTGTTTCTGAATTTAGGCATTAACTATGAGTTTCTACTAGGTGGAATCATCACCATCTTTTCTAGCTGGTGCTAGAGACCCCCCTCTAGCACTTAATTCAGAGCAGTATTTGCACGTGGGCCTGTTTAAGTCCACCTGCCTCTGGCCATTTCAGTTGCTGCCTTAGCAGGGAGTAGCTTATTCTGGGAATTTGCTGTTAGGTGGTCTGTTCACTACTGAACGTCAAAAAGGAGTTTCTCTTGCTTGCATTGGCCATCTTCCTTTAACCATCTGCCTGGCTGTTTGAAAGGAATAATCCTCATGAGCCCCTCAAGAGCCAACTAGGCAGAATCACCACCATATTTTCTGGAGACACCAGAAAAACATAACTGTTATCTTCATAGACCACTAAATTTCTTCTTGAAATACATTGCAAAAACCCACCATTATGTCTCAACTTTTCTTTTTTGTGGGTTTACTTCTTTCTTAAAACACAAAAGTTATTAGGGCTAATCAATACACCATATAGCATACTTTTAAGGCCATAATGAATAGCTGTAGTTGCTTACTCCGGCCTGCTTAACCCAGGCACCATGCTGAGCAAATGTCAAGCCCAAACGTTGCAACTGAGCTATAACATCTCTTTTGGAAAGGAAAGGAAATCATGAAAACGATGGCCACATGATAACATGCTGTAGCGACATCTTCATCACTTTCCTACCAATTCCATTTTCTTTCATGACTCTCCATGAAAGTTTAGCTCTGATTCTTCAGAAGTTCTAAGAGTAGGCACCTCCTTCCAGACTGCATTGGGAGCAGTGGGTCCTCATCACCTCCAAAACATACCAGAAACCCTTCTCTCTTTTGTACTAACTGTGTTTCAAAACAGAGAGAGAGGAACATTTTTTGGTAATTTTAGTTCTTACCTGTTATAAAACTGTGGTTGTGGCATTAGAATCTCTTGATGCTAAAATGTAAATTATATTGCTAAAAAAATACACGAACTTTTAGCACTGACCTTTGCTGTTTGGTGTAGAGCAATTGCTTTTCTCAGCACCACATTCATCCCACAGCTGATGCTGCCATTACTTGATATCGGTAAGAGAATCAGCTAGCTTAACAGACTTTAGTCTTGCCATTTTCATAGAATAGAATAGAATAGAATAGAATAGAATAGAATAGAATAGAATATTTCAGTTGGAAGGGATCTACAACTATCATCTGCCTGACCAATGCACAACTGACCAAAAGTTAAAGCATGTTGTTAAGGGAATTGTCCAAATGCCTCTTAAACACTGACAGGTATGGGGCATCGACCACCTCTCTAGGAAGCCTGTTCCAGTGTTTAACCACCCTCTCAGTAAAGAAATGCTTCGTAACGTCCAGTCTAAACCTCCCCTGGTGCAGCTTTGAACCATTCCCACACGTCCGATCACTGGATACCAGGGAGAAGAGATCAGCACCTCTGTCTCCATTTCCCCTCCTCAGGAAGCTGCAGAGAGCAATGAGGTCACCTCTCAGCCTTCTTCTCTCCAAACTAGACTACCCAGAGTCCTTAGCCACTCCTCATAGGACATTCCTTCCAGCCCTTTCACCAGCTTTGTTGTCCTCCTCTGGACGCATTCAAGGACCTTAACATCCTTCTTAAATTGTGGGGCCCAGAAGTGCACACAGTACTCAAGGTGAGGCTGCACCAATGCTAAATACAGCGGGATAATCACCTCTTTGACTGGCTGGTTATGATGTGTTTAATGCACCCCAGGATGTGGTTTGCCCTCTTGGCTGCCAGGGCACACTGCTGACTCATATTGAGCCTGCTGTCAACCAGCACCCCCAGATCCCTTTCTATGGAGCTGCTTCCAGCCACTCCTCTCCCAATCTATACTTGTGCCCGGCATTACTCCATCCCAGGTGCAGAATTTGGCATTTTGACTTGGTAAATTTCATCCCATTAATCATAGCCTAACGCTCCAATCTATCTAGATCCCTCTGCAAGGCCTCCTGTCCCTCAAGAGAGTCAACAGCACCTCCCAGTTTGGTATCTTCAGCAAACTTGCTAATGGTGCATTCAACTCCTGCATCCAGATCGTTGATAAATATATTGAACAGAACTGGCCCTAGAATTGAACCTAGAGGAACATTGCTGGTGACCGGTCACCAGCCAGATGTAGCCCCATTCACTACAACCCTTTGAGCTCTGCCCTTCACCAGTGGCCAGTTCTTCACCCAGCGCACTGTGAACCCACTCATCCCACAGTTGGACAACTTGTCCAAAAGGATGCTGTGAAGGACAGTATCAAAAGCCTTACTAAAATCCAGAGAAACTACATCTACCGCCTTCCCTTCATCCAGTAGGCAGGTGAGCTTACTGTAGAAGGATATCAACTTAATTAGTCAGGAATTTCCCTTCATGAACCCATGTTTACTTTGCCTGATGATTGCATTATTCTTTAAATACCTTTCAATAGCATCAAGTAGGATCTTCTCCATAATTTTTTCCAAGTATGGAGGTTAGACTAACAGATCTGTAGTTTCCTGGGTCTTCCCTCATGCCCTTCTTGTAAATTTGAATAACATTGCCTAGCTTCCATACAGCAGGGACCTTCCCAGACTCCCAAGACCTTTGGTAGATGATCGAGAGGGGTCCTGCCATAACATCCACTAGCTCCTTCAGTCCTCTTGGATGATCCCATCAGGCCCCATGGACTTGTGAACATTCAGCTGATACAGCTGGTCCCTTAAAATTTCAGTGTCCACAAATGGAAAGTCACTGTTCTCTCACTCATGGTCCTCCAACTCAGTGGACCGGGCAGCCCAAGGTCTATCCTTATTATTAAAGACTGAGGCAAAAAAAGCATTGAATGCCTCTGCTTTTTCTTCATCTCTATTAGTCAGGTGACCATCTTCAACAAGTATCGGTCCAATGTTTTCTTTAGGCCTCCTCTTGCTATTAACGTACTTAAAAGGATAACTGCTTCCTAATTCTCAGTCCTTCCTCCCATCTCTCACGTGGGAAACCCTTGCATTCCTGTGATTTGACTGATGAAAATAGAGGCCAGTGCTAGGGAAGTAGAGATGGTGTGTATAGAAACTGTAACCGTCAATAGAAGGGCTTGCTTGTTTTTGTTCTTGCATAAAATAGACAACCTTGTGAGTGATTATTCATCTGAATCCTCATCTATGTAAAAAAAAAAGTTGAGCATTTAGGTCATGGGGTTGCATTTATTTATATACAAGGAGATGGGGACAAAGGCTTCCCTCAGAAGTAAAGCTGGGGAGGTTATTATGGAGCCTGGTTATACATCCTGAATGCCATCCCACGGCATGTACAGGACAACTGGGCAATGAGGCCCAGTCAGCAGGTCCTGCTTGACTAACCTGATCTCCTGCTTAGTGGATGAGGGAAAGGCTGTGGATGTTGTTTACCTGGACTTTAGTAAAGCCTTTGACACTGTTTCCCACAGCATTCTCCTGGAGAAACTGGCTGCTCACGGCTTGGATGGGCGTATGTTTTGCTGGGTGAAAACCTGGCTCGATGGCTGTACCCAGAGAGTGGTGGTGAATGGAGTTAAATCCATTTGGCAGCCAGTCACAAGTTGTGTTCCCCAGGGCTCAGTATCGGGGCCTATTCTCTTTAATATTGTTATTAGTCATCTGGATGAGGAGATTGAGTGCACTCTCAGTAAGTGTGCAGAGGACAGCAAGGTGGGCGGGAGTATTGATCTTCTTGAGGGTAGGAAGGCTCTACAGAGGGATCTGGACAGGCTGGATTGATGTGCTGAGGCCAGTGGTATGAGATTCAACAAGGCTAATGCCAGGTCCTGCAGTTGGGTCACAACAACCCCATGCAGCACTACAGGATTGGGGAAGAGTGGATGGAAAGTTGCCCAGAGGAAAAGGACCTGGAGGTGTTCGTCAATAGCCAGCTGAATATGAGCCAGCAGTGTGCCCACGTGGCCAAGAAGGCCAATAGCATCCTGGCCTGTATCAGAAATAGTGTGGCCAGCAGGACTAGGGAAGCGATCGTTCCCCTGTACTCGGCACTGGTGAGGCTGCACCTCGAACATTGTGTTCAGTTTTGGGCCCCTCACTACAAGAAAGACAAGGAGGTTGTAGAGAGGTGGGGGTCAATCTCTTCTCCCAAGTAACAAGCGATAGGACAGGAGGAAATGGCCTCAAGTTATACCAGGGGAGGTTTAAATTGGATATTAGGAAAAATTTCTTCACTGAAAGGGTTGTCATGCATTGGAACATGCTGCCCAAGGAAGTGGTGAAGTCACCATCCCTTGAGGCATTTAAAAGATGGGTAGATGTGGTGCTGAGGGACATGGTTTAGTGGATGGCTTGGCAGTGTTAAGTTAATGGTTGGACTTGATGATCTTAAGGGTCTTTTCCAATCCTAAATATTTATATGATTCTATGAATCAATGTTGAATTTCTTGCTCATTTTAATACCGTTTAGACAGACTGGAAAAGCTGTAGTAGGAGACCTAAACTACTTTTTTTTTCACTGTTAAAAAAAAGCTAAGGAAAGGGGATTGTTTTGAGAGACCAAAAACTTGGTGATATTTGCAATGTGTGTAATATCTTACTGTCTTGATTTGTAATTTTTACAGTACTGACTATGAACTACTCAATGCTTACAAAACATTTCAATTCTAGGTGTCTTGTGGAAGGACTTTATTAATCTTTGTGTTCTTTCCCTTACACAACAGAAAAAGCAAAAAGCAGGTTGGTTTCCCTTGCTGGCCTTTGCAAGAAAAACCTGTGAAATGAGGTATAGCTCTTTTATTAATAGTGTCCCTTAATAAATACATATTTGAGTGTAACTGCATTAGAAGCCATTACAGTAACTCAGCATGTTCTTGGACAATTTCCTAACTCTTGCTGCATATGAAAGATGTTGCTGACTGTCCCATAATTCAGGTAATGACACTGTGCCTCGAAGGGTGGAGCTCAGAGACTGTAGTGGTGTAAATATGAGTTGTATTCTGTGTACTGAAGTCACCATTTAGGCAGGCTCTCATTTCAGATTTTTTTGTACCAGAACTGTAAAAAAAGTAATTTTCATTTTTAAATTTTCTTGTTAATATCCTTTAACTAAACACATTCAGCTGCTTCTCTTTCTGTAAAAGACAAAACAGAGTGGGGTTTTTAAAGTTTATAAATTAACTTTGAACTTCTGTGCAATGGAGAAACTACACATACTTTTAAAAATATTTGATGTAAAACAGTAGCATACAAAGGAAATATGTTCACAAATTTTTGAATTTTAAAGGTTTGTTCTCTTAAAGGAAAAATTAAGATGTCTTGTGATCAGTGGAGCACTATATTCCTGGAGGAGAGGAGCTATACTTGATAAATCACTGTGCAAAAGGAGCAGCACAGGGATATGGAAAACATTTTCAAAACCAGAAGGTCTGACATTTATCACAAAAGTTAACCTACACAAGACAGTAAGAATACTGATCTTAATTTTTCCCTCAGTCCCATCCCATCACCAGAATGATGGCTGGTCACTTCCAGCTTCCAATTAACCCCCCATACACACTTCCCCCATTCCAGCTAATTTTATATTAGCTTTTTAATTCAGCATAGAAGTTGCAAACAAAATACAGGTTTATCTAATTTCAGTGATTCCTACGTTGACCAAAGTGCGTAAAATCATTCAAATCAGGAGTCCTTGGCAGCTGCAAATTGGAATGGCTATATCACCAAACAGCAAAGATAAAACCCAAATTGTTTGCACTAAAGAAGTACCTTGAGTCACAGTAGTGTGTGTGCATGTGTAGTTTTTGTGCACGTGAAATTTGTGTTTGTGTGTCTGTGTTTGTTTCGGAGTTTTCTTGGTTACAGTGAGCATCTGGAAAACATAAATAATGACAGGTAACCATTTCTGTTAGCTGATTGTTTTATCAGTCACATAATCCTTCCTTTGATATCTTGGGTCAATGAAATCCTAGTACCACCAGGGTTTAGTAGAAGAAATATTAAAAGAATTTCTCTGTGATCTTTCCTGCAGCAGAAACAGAAGTAAAAATTATTACTCTGCTACAATAAAGGAGTATTTGTGTATTCTTGATTGGCTCTTCTCCAAAAGCTGTTGATGTAGGTCTAGAAATCTAAAGAGATCTCCCTTCTGGGTACTCAATACTCTTTACCAGATGAAATATAAGGGGAAACGGTGTTTTTAGATATAGTTATAAATTTAGCTCTGTAACGAAGTTCCATAACCACAATTAAGCTCTGCCAGTAACTTAAAATCTAAGTCCATTTGAAAAATTGGGCCAAAGTACAAACACACTCCCATAATTATTAACAGATAACTCTTAAAATGATGCTAGAGGTCAATTACTGGAGTAATACTGTATAATGTTCTACATATCCACATACCTTCTTGTGTTAAGAACATGATAATGTGTACTAATTTGATTTTAGAGAGAAAACAATAACATTTTTCATAGGCTCTTGGAAAAGGTACATCTTTTTTGCTCTCGGGCTCGACTCCTGTTCCTGCTGAACTGAGCCAGTACGTAAAATCAGAACTGATATCAGCTCAGTAGGCTCCGGAGGACGGGTCCATCAAAAGCTTGGAACAGTAGCAGCCGTAAATGGCAGCCCCAATCAGAAACAATAATTTCCTGCAAACAATATACATTGCTAAGCTACAACTGCAGAGAAATCATGAGAGCATCCGTTAAAGAAGAGACTACTTTACAAAACAACACTTTATAGACAATTCCAATTTAAAATCACAAACATTTATTCCCTCTGACCTTTAGAAAAGCACTATAACCAAATTATCTTAAATTCTCAGTCTGACTGCAAAAGTAAGGAGCGCTGTTTGTTCTCAGCTAAAAAAGAGAGTCTTTGGTTCTTGCTGAGACACCTCTGCCTCTTATGCTCTGTATACTGTGTTTCACATACAAACATTTATTACAGAACTATATATTAAGTAGCAATTTATCTCAGCCAGCAAATGCACTCCACCCACTGTAGGCTGGCACTTAAAAAATGTTCTCATCTTCTCTTCTCTTCAGATACAGAACTTAGCCACTGTGAACAAAGAGAAAAACAAACACTGTTCCCCAGTCAGCTAAGCTCTGTACCTTGTCAGAGAGGTCTTCATCTAACTAATTATCATATGAGGTTCTTCCATGATATGCATTCCTTTTCTGTTTGGACTTTTTTAATGGATGGAGAAGGTTCCAAGGTGTATATCAGATAGTCATGATGATTTTCATAGTAGCAGCTGGAGTTATGGCTATGTGGTAATCCCTGGCAATGTGATTTTAATCTCAAATCTTAAATCATCGTGCCAGGAACCCAAACAGCCACAACATTAAAAGAAAGCTGTGCAGTCACTCTTCACAAGCTCAATATTTCTTAAGAATGTTGTTCTCATAACAAAATCTTCAGATTTTATTTCTTTAGTTCAGCATGCATTTCTAGTATGTCTGAGAATTTAAACAAGAAATTCTAGACTATCGTGAACACATATCTAATGTAATTTTCCTATGCTAGATACTTACCACCAGAAATTTGTAGAAATTTTTATTTTCATTTTAATATTTAAGGAACTATAGGAAGACAGCACCAAGTAAAGAAGAACAAACTGCATCTGCATCTTTATGGCCTTCATTGCACTTCAGACACTTAAAAGGCATTTACCAGATTATGGAAATGTAGAACGTAACTCTCAAATTTGGGTGGGTTCTTGATAACTGGAAGTGCATAAGCAAGTGTCTTGTTATAGTCCTGCCTGTTTTTAGAATGTGACCATTTCCCCCCCAGCTGACATCCTGTCACTCTACAATCTAATCCACATTGACCACATTTTCCTGGCAGGCACAGTTTTTGTCTGTACAGAACAGGACTATTCATCTGTCACCTCTGTCGTGAGGTTATGTAGGGAAAAAATTAGAAGGGCCAAAGCCCAACTAGAACTTAATATGGCCACTGCTGAAAAAGACAATTAAAAATGTTTCTATAAATACATTAGCAACAAAAGGAGGGCTAAGGAGAATCTCCATCCTTTACTGGATGCACGGGGAAACATAGTGACAGGTAGTAGCACCTATGTGATAACATATTTAAGAAGGGGGAAAAAAGTTGCTCTGTGGCAGCAATTGCAGCTGGAGAGAGGAATGAGAATATGTGAAACAACTCCACCGACACCATGGTTAGTGAAGAAGGAGGGGGGAGAGGTGCTCCAGGCACCGGAGCAGAGATTCCCCTGCAGCCCATTGTGAACACTGTGGTGAGGCAGGCTGTTTCCCTGCAGCCCATGGAGGTTAACGGTGGAGCAGATATCCACCTGCAGCCTGTGGAGGACCCCACACCATAGCAGGTGAATGCCCAAAGGAGGCTGTGACCCTGTGGGAAGCCCATGCTGGAGCAGGCTCCTGGCAGCACCTGTGGACCTGTGGAGAGAGGAGCCCATGCTGAAGCAGGTTTGCTGGCAGGATTTGTGACCATGTGGGGGACCCATGCTGAAACAGTCTGTTCCTGAAGGACTGCACCCCCTGGGAAGGACCCTATGCTGGAGCAGGGGAAGAGTGTGAGGAGTCCTCCCCCTGAGGAGGAAGGAGCGGCAGAGAAAATATGCGATGAACTGACCGCAACCCATTCTCCATCCCCCTGCGCTGCAGGGGGGGGGAGGTAGAGAATTTGGGAGTGGAGTTGAGCCTGGGAAGAAGGGAGGAGTGGGGGGAAGATGTTTTAATATTTGGTTTTATTTCTCATTATCCTACTCTGATTTGATTGGTAATAAATTAAACTAATTTCCCCAAGTTGAGTCTGTTTTGCCTGTGACAGTAATTGGTGAATGATCTCTCCCTGTCCTTATCTCGACTCACGAGCCTTTCATTTATTTTCTCTCCCCTGTCCAGCTGAGGAGGGGGGGTGGTAGAGAAGCTTTGGTGGGCACCTGGCATCCAGCCAGGGTCAACCCACCACAGTTTGAATGGGAGAGAATTAAGATTCCTGCTCAGTACTGATTACAAAATGATGATTTTGCTAAATTAGATGTCTGAATTTTGATATCACAAATCAACTATAGAGGTATGTGAACATCCAAGGCAATCAGTATGTCAAATGAATTATATCATTAGGCAAAAATCTGAGGTATGCTGTACTTAAAGAGATCTTCATACCAATCCTAACTGACTGTTTTAAACATACATGTATAATTCATGTAAGGTTATCTCAAGCTATTCAAATACATTGAAAGATGGAGAATATCTTTACAAATCACCAGTTTATAACCTGCAGCAATCTCTATTTTGTGAATATTACTTGCAATTTTGCATTTTCTCTGTTGTCTCATCACCATTAATTTCAGGAACAAGCTAGATTGTGTATGACATTAAGCAGCTTCTTAAGGTCAAGGCTTCTCTTCTTACCTCATTCAGTCTTCAAAGACCTGACTACACTTAGCACAAAATCATTTAAATTATCAAATTGTTTTCACACCATTCAGATTTACACAATTTCATAATTCCATTATGGGTGCAGATTCTTTTCAAAGATTATGCTACCTATCAAGTCAATATGCAACTTTGGTAAACAGGACTGCTTCTCACACAATTGCAATTTTTTTTTTTCTCTACCTTCTAAGTCTATGGTGTCGGCCCCATTGTCCCAGCATCAGAGCAACCAGGAGAGAAGTGTCTCACCTTCATGATGGCTAAAATCCTTTCTCATATTTTACAAGTCCTTCATAGAGAAGGATTTAACGATTATCTCTGCATCTGAGTCCTCCTCCTGCGTTGACGCTGCCCGAGAAGGACCATCTTCCTGACCTTCTTTAGAAGGACCCTTTCCTTGATCTTCATCAGAAGAACTCTCTCCCATGCTATCTGGCTTGAGCTGGCCTTTGTCATAACGGGCAGGGGAACGAGCTGATCTCCTTTTCTGCTTCCTGGTTGCTGGTACAAATTGTACCAGTTCTGATGGAATTGGAATAGAAGCGGTACTCATTGTCGAAGCAGCTGGAGTAGGGATGGTGCTTGTTGTTGAGGCTGGAATAGCTCATGCCAGTATACGCAATGGAGTGGCTTGTGCTGGTGTGGGCGGTGGAATGGCTTGTGCCGATACAGGCTGTGGAGTGGCTTGTGCTGGTGCAGGCTGCAGAGTGGCCTGTGCTGGTGCAGGTGTTGGCGTGGCCTGTGCCAGTACAGGCAGGGGAGTGGCTTTTTCTGCAGGAGGCCAAGTGGCTTGTGCCAGTACAGGCTGCAGACTGGCTGTCACGTTAAAATAAATGTAGTTTCAATATATGTCTGTCAGAGTCCCAGGACTTTCACTTATTTGTCTATCATCAGAGTCCCAACAAAGGACTTTCACTGAGTCAGGTTTGCAAAAATCGAAATTAGATATTTTCTTGAGAGCGACAGAACAGATTCGAGATTGCTGTTGATAAATTCACTGACTACAATAGCGCTACTAATTAAGGTTAATATTGCTAGCAAAAATAATAATAATACAACAGCTCAGGTGTAACATTCACCAAAGTGTGAAAGGCACAGTGCTTACCAAGAAAGGCATCCCTGCCTGGGGTAGAGGAAGAGAATGCAGCCCATCGACTGGTCTGTCAGGTATCGAGGTGGTTCTCTCCCAATTTAACAGTCATTTTCTCTGTCTTTTTACCCACAAAATTACGAGGTTTCTCTCCCCGAGGTGACGCGTAGTATGATTTGGGTGGAGAGATGAGTGCTATAGTCATATACGTTTAGCATGATCTCTATAATCTTCATTAGCATATTCAGGGATGTCAACTTTAATATGCATTTCACAGGTAATGAGGCAGAGGCCAGTCATCAGGCATGATAGCCTTTCAAAGAAACAAAAAAACTATACAGGTTCCTGTTATCTTGTCTTAGCTGACGAAAAGCAGGGCTGTCCTGCCGAGACAGAGCTCCCTACTTATCGGCATCCCATGATAGCCAGGCAAGTCTCCACTCCCGCTGGTTGCACAAGAGATAGCAAGGCCAGTCTTAATTGTTCTTTGAGCACAGAGAATTCGCCTCATTATCCAAGTTCAACACTGGCTCATGTGATTTCAGTACCAGCAGTGCATGTCACATAATACCCACTCCTGAACCGATTCTTAATAAGAAACCGGACCAAAAAAAAGTGGACCGGGCAGCCCAAGGTCTA
Organism: Pluvialis apricaria; assembly: GCA_017639485.1. Taxonomy (NCBI): domain Eukaryota; kingdom Metazoa; phylum Chordata; class Aves; order Charadriiformes; family Charadriidae; genus Pluvialis; species Pluvialis apricaria. The sequence continues at coordinate 24,447,345 of CM030043.1, read as the reverse complement.
TCCTTATTATTAAAGACTGAGGCAAAAAAAGCATTGAATGCCTCTGCTTTTTCTTCATCTCTATTAGTCAGGTGACCATCTTCAACAAGTATCGGTCCAATGTTTTCTTTAGGCCTCCTCTTGCTATTAACGTACTTAAAAGGATAACTGCTTCCTAATTCTCAGTCCTTCCTCCCATCTCTCAAGTGGGAAACCCTTGCAATTTTGTTTATTTGTTGTAAACAGAGTTAAGAATACACAATGGAAAACAACTGCATGTGGAGCCTGGTCTTTTGTGGCTGTTATGTTGCCTATTGTAAAGTTGCCTATTGTACAGGCCTTTACAAAGCCTAGAGCAAAGCCCCTCTCTGCTCTTCATGCTAGTGCCTACATGCATCTAACTCAGTGCTCCAGCAGCTGGGTTTAAAAGTAAACAAGATATTTAACAAGAGTTATTTCTTCAGCTAAGCATCCACAAATTCTATGGTATGCCAAAGTTTACTGTTTAGTGAACTATGCGTATTCATTCTGTGTGAGGTAAAATCAAGGTTTTAAATGAAAAAAAAAAAACCAAAAAAAAATATCACCTTTTCAGAATGACATCTCTGCCACTGCTCCGGCTAAGGACACAGCATTTATAGGCAAGTTCTTGTTATTTTGCATTTTCATTCACCATTAATTTGCCATAGAGCTACATGCCCATTGCCTAAAAGAATAAAACACACATTCATCCTATCACCACTTATGACCAGCTAGCTAGTTTTTGTTCCATTTACCTCCTAGCACTCATTTAATTAAAAACAAACAAACAAACAAAAAATGCACACACAGAGAAAATACCATATACTCTATAACACCATCTTGCTTTGAGGTAAAACAGAACCAATTTTCTTTTCAGTAATTTTACTTTGCAGCTAAGCCTCTTCTAACTAACTGAACTCTGAAATTAACAGCACATTTTTAAGACAGTAGTCTGCTTCCAGAGTGATAAGGCCTTGTTTATAATTGATACCAAGGAATGGTATGCAGAGAGGCTCTTGCTTATACTTATTGCTATAACAACCAAGGACAGCTAACTTTATTATTTGCTCCATTGGAGGGTCGGAAGCAGAAGAGCGTAGAGGGGTCACACCTGCAGGGAGGAGTGGACAGGACAGGTGACCCAAAACTGACCAATGGGGTATTCCATCCCATCTGCATCATGCTCAGTATAAAAGCTGAGGGAGCAAAGGGATCAGCCTCTTTCTTCAATGGCCAGTATCCAAGGAGAACTCTGTCTGTTTGTATGCCTTTGATCCCAATCCACGCATTCCTGAATCCAGATCCTGAACCCAGTTCCCGTCTGTCACTGAGTCCAGTCTGAGACTTTCCCAGTGCCTGCTGGTGACATGATCGTCATCCTGGGAGCTCGATATGGTTTTGTATATACTGTATAAATTTATTTTTTTTTTAATTTATTATTAATATGCCATTGAAGTAGTTTAGTTTCTTTTAAACTCATAAATCTCTTTCTCTCTCTTCCTCCTCTCCGTTCTGGGAGAGGTAGTGGAGAGAATGCCATTTGTTTCAGTGGCCAGTCCAGCCCAAACCACGACAAACATATTCCCCCTCCTCCGAAACTTTCTCTGGCTTTCTTTAGACTTAGGAAGAGTGCCTATATGTTGCATTGAGTGTTTAAATTAACATTAATATAAGAGATGTATGTTATGTCATAACAAGAAAATGCTTTATTGCTCAGTCCATTCTAAAATGCCCATTTGGCAATTCTGAAAATGGTCAGGTCTGTGTTTCAGAATCTTCTCTTTACATATGAGATATGCTTAAAAATATACACAATTCTGGTTTGGTAAGAAGTCAGGCTTTTCCTTACTACTGATTTTGGAAATAGCAGCAAAATATATTTGTTTGAAAGCATAAAAACTTCATAGGCTGTAAGTGGCTTTGATCATTCTCAACATAAAAGGCAAAGGCATGAATATGTTGCAGATCATAGAATCATAGAATTGTTGAGGTTGGAAGGGACCTTTACGATCATCAAGTCCAACCATTAACCTACCCTGACAAAACCACTTCTAAACGATGTCCCCAAGTACCACATCTACCCTTTTTTTAAATGCCTCCAGGGATGGCGAATCCACCACCTCCCTTGGCAGCCTATTCCAAAGTTTGATAACCCTTTCGGTGAAAATTTTTTTCCTAACATCCAATCTAAACCTCGCCTGGCATAACTTGAACCCATTTCCTCTCGTTCTATCACTTGTCACCAGGGAGAAGAGGTCAGCCCCCACCTCTCTACAACCTCCTTTCAGGTAGTTGTAGAGAGTGATAAGGTCTCCCCTCAGCCTCCTCTTTTCCAGGCTAAACAACCCCAGTTCCCTCAGTCGTTCCTCATAAGACTTGTCCTCCAGACCCCTTACCAGCTTTGTTGCCCTATTTTGATATATTGGGATCAATATTGGTTCTTTAGTGTTATTAATGTTAAATATCTAGTCTTATTCTATTAAATCTGTTTATATTTCAACCCCCTGGGTTTCCTTGATTTTTCCCGATTCCTCTTACCGGGTGGGGAGGGGTCATCGGGTGATAGAATGATTGTCTAAATAACAATAAATTGTGGGTTTCTCAAACCATAACAGTTGTGAGAAATGCTGAAGAGAAAAAGAGTAATATGTTGAATGTATGCTATAATATCTTGCTATAGTTGATAAGAGCCTTCAGGCGTATCTGCACAAGCAGTAAAATGTGTTCATGTCTCTGAAGATGAATGGTTCTATGTGAATATATTTTTTAAGAAGTTCAAGTCTCCTATGCAAGCAAGTGTAGAGCCAGTGTGTGGTTTTAGCACTTTGGAAGTTCTTCCTTTCAGTAGCAGTGTGCTATGTATTTCTCCCTTTCTGTATAGGGTGTATGGAACATATAAGGAGTCTGGTTCTATGACATAGGGAAATGGAAAACTATTTTGGTGGTTATTCCTTCTGGCTGACTAAACACACATAACATTTCTCTGTTTAAGACAGACTAACATATTTCAAGTATCTCAGATGTAATTATCAATACATCCTTAGCATAAGAGTTTAATATTTTTAAATTAGGACCTTGCTTTGTATCTTTTGAACCTGCTGGTTTTAGTATTTCTCTTTTGAGGAGTATGACTGTTGAGCAAGCAGGCATGCTGTAGTGTATTAGTCTGCTGCTGTAATCTGTTAAGGAAGACTGAAGGAAAAGGACTCCCTCCTGGATCTCCGTCAGAAGAACTCTCTCCCATGCTATCTGGCTTGAGCTGGTCTTTGTCATAACGGGCAGGGGAATGAGCTGACCTCCTTTTCTGCTTCCTGGTCGCTAGTACAAATTGTACCGGTTCTGATGGGATTGGAATAGCAGCAGTACTCATCGTCAAAGCAGCTGGAGTAGTGACGGTGCTTGTTGTCGAGGCTGGAGTAGCTTGTGCAGGTACAGGCTGCGAAGAGTCTTCTGCCGCTACAGGCTGTGGAGTGACTTATGCCGGTACAGGCTACGGAGTGGCTTAGTGCCAGTGCAGGCGGGGGAGTGGCTTTTACTGCAGGTTGTGGAGCCGCCTGTGCTGGTACGGGCGATGGAGTGGCTTGTGCCGGTATGGGAAGGGGAGTGGCTTCTGGGGTTTCAGTGACAGCAGCGTATGTCACATAATACCCACTCCTGAACCGATTCTTAATAAGAAACCACCCCTGCAACACATTCAGAAAAACAACAACAAAATCATGATTTTAAGAAAGTAACATTCATTTTCAAAAAAGTCCAGAAGTTTTCCATCCGCTAGCTCTGGTGGTGTCAATTTGGCGTGAGCATTAAAGGGCGAAGTAAATTTTCCCCAGGTAAAATCGAAAGTCTAATTAGTAATAGCATCAGTTACGTGATGCTCGAGATATGCAGGTACAACCGTTATCCAAGTAATCATATTATACATCTGAATTCCTAACCACACCAGAGTAGCACATTTAAACCACCGCACACAAACACAAAGAGCAAATAAACCATGCAACATATTTGGCAGGGTAAGCAGAGTTGCATCAATTAACTTCAAACAAAGCTCTCTAAAGACACGATATAACATTTCAGTTAAGAACGACATGATGTGAGCTGTCTCTTTTAATCTCTGAGCAAGCTGGAATTCTAACTGTTTAGGCAATCTATCAGAGCCCCGGTCGAGCTCTACTTGTGCCCCATGTTGGGCGCCAATAAATCTGTCGTGGTTTGGGCCGGATTGGCCACTGAAACGAATGACAGATGCTCCCCCCCACCTCTCTCTCCAAGGAGAGGGGGAAGAGAGAGACTTCTGAGTTTATAAGAAAACTAAACTACTTTAATAAACTATTAATAATAAAATAAAAAGAAAATAATGAAATATATACAATATATACAAAACCATATCGAGCTCCCAGGATGACGATCACATCACTGGCAGGCACTGGGAAAGTTCCAGTGATGGACGGGAACTGGATTGTGGATCTGGATTCAGGAATCCACGGATCAGGATCAAAGGCAGACGAACAGACAGAGTCCTCCTCGCGCGCTGGCCATTGAAGAACAGAGAGCTGACCCTTTGATCCCTCAGCTTTTATACTGAGCATGAGGCAGATGGGATGAAATACCCCATTGGTCAGTTTTGGGTTACCTGTCCTGTCCGCTCCTCCCCACAGGTGTGACCCCTCTACGCTCTTCCGCATACAGAACAGAAAATTGGTTCTGTTTTACCTCAAACCAGGGCAGTTCCACTGATCACCACCTTCTGGGCCCAGCCATTCAGCCATTTTTCAGTCCACCTCACTGTTTGCTCATCTAGCCCATACAACAGCAGCTTTTCCATGAGGATGTTATGGGAGAAGAAAGCCTTACTGAAGTCAAGGTAGACAATATCCATTGCTCTCCCCCTTGTCTACTAGGCCAGTCATTTCATCATAGCAGGTTATCACGTTGGTCAAGCATGATTTCTCCTTGGTTAATTCATGCTGAATATTCATGATGACTTTATTCACCTTTATGTCCCTGTAAACGGTTCCCAGGCTTAGCTGCTCCATCACCTTTCCAGGGACTGAGGTGAGGCTGACCGGCCTGCAGTTCCCTGGGTCCTCATTCTTGCCTTTCTTGAAGATAGGAGGGACACTTTCTTTACTCCAGTCCTCAGGCCCCTCTCCAAATTGCCTTGATTGTTCAAAGTTTATGGAGAGTGGCCTTGCAATGTCATCAGCCAGCTCCCTCGGCACTTGTGGGTGCATCCCATCAGGGCTCATGGACTTATGCATTCCCAGTTTGCTTAAGTATTCTCTGACCTGATCCTCTTCCACCAAGGGTAATTTTTCCTTGCTCCAGCCTTTCCCCCTGGTCTCTGGGGCCTGGGATTCCCAAAGGTCGGTTTTGCTAGTAAAGACAGACAAAGGCGGCATTCAGTACCTCAGCTTTTTTCATGTTCTGTGTCACCAAGTCCCCTGCCCCATTCAGCAGCAGGCCCACATTTCCCCTAGTCTTTCCTTTGTCACCTATGTATTTATAGAGGCCCTTCTTGTTGCCTTTGACATCCCTGGCCAGATTCAGTTCCATTTGGGATTTAGCTTTCCTCACCTCATTCCTGCATGCTCAGACAATGTTTCTGTATTCCTCTCAGGTTACCTGTCCTTGCTTCCACCCTCTTTATGCTTCCTTTTTGTGTTTGAGTGTTGCCAGGAGCTCCTTGTTCATCCACGCAGGCCTCCTTGCATTTTTGCCTGACTACTTGCTTGTTGGGATGGACCACTCTTGAGCTTGGAGGAGGTGATCCTTCAATATTAACCAGCTTTCTTGGCTTCCCCTTCCCTCCAGGGCCTTTTCCCATGGGACTCTTCCAAGCAGATCTTTGAAGAGGCCAAAGCCTGCTCTCCTGAAGTCCAGGGTTGTGATCTTGCTTTTTGCCCTCCCCTCAGGATCCTGAACTCCACCATCTCATGGTCACAGCAGCCAAGGATGCCTTCGATCTTCACATCCCCAATGAGCCTCTCCTTCTTGGTGAGTATGAGGTCCAGCAGAACCCCTCTTCTCATCAGCTCCTTTGTCACTTGTATCAGGAAGTTGTCGTCGATGCAGTCCAGGAACCTCTTGGACTGCTTATGCCCTTCTGTGTTGACCCTCCAGCAGATGTCAGGGTGGTTGAAGTTCCCCATGAGTACCAGGGTCTGTGAATGTGAGGGTGTTTCTATCTGTCTGTAGAGGGCCTCATCCGCTTGTTCTTCCTGGTCAGACAGTCTATAGCAGACACCTCCTACAATGTCACCTGTATTTGTCTGCTGTTTCATCCTTACGCATAATCTCTTATTTGGCTCATCATCCATCCCCAGGTAGAGCTCCATGCTCTCCAGCTGCCCTCTCATATAAAGAACAACTGCACCTCCTCGTCTTCCCCCTCTGTCTTTCCTAAAGAGTTTGTATCCTTCCATTGCAACAGTTCAGTCATGCAAGCCATCCCACCAAATCTCTGTGATCCCAATAAGATCATAGCCCTGCAACTGCATACAGATCTCTAACTTTGACAAATACAGTTATTAACAATGTCGACAAATACAGTTATTAACATACTGTAATGAAGAGTATGGAAATTTTCAAGCAAATTACTAGTGAAAATATTTATACTTAAATAATGTGAACAACACACCTTTGAAATTATGGGGGTTTTTTTTGCCTTTAATTTACTGACTTTGTTCTTAACCACTCTTGTGGCATTAGTGTCATCTTACACTGCAGCAACACTCTCAGTTGTAGGCAGTTATCAAGCTAATGTTTTATATGTCATTATTGGCTCAGCACTGACCCTAACGGTTGGACTTGATGATCTTAAAGGTCTTTTCCAACCTAAACAATTCTATGATTCTATGATTGTAAAGGAAAACAGTTGAGTGCAATAAAACCCTCCCACCCCACCGCTCCTTCTGTTCCAGCCTTTGTTCTTACTATCTTTAAAAAGACAGGCAACTAATAGCAACCAGTTTTTATAACGAGCAAAATGTAAGGAGTTTTAATATTTTTCAAAACTGAGTCCAAATTTGCTATTATTAATTAATTGAGTGTTGCATTTGGTTTATGTGTAAAGGTTTTGGTAGCGGGGGGGCTGCAGGGGTGGCTTCTGTGAGAAGATGTCAGAAGTTGTCCCCATGTCGGACAGAGCCAGTTCCAGCAGGCTCCAAGATGGACCTGCCGCTGGCCAAAGCTGAGCCAATTAGCAACGTTGGTAGAGACTATCATTCCCTGTAGAGACTACCAGCAGATGTCAGCAAATATAGATGGAAAAGCTAGTATCAAATTCCATTGGAGAGAGACGCCTTGAAATTTGCTGCAGAATTTATTCTTAAGATGGAAATTACTGATATATCTATGTGTGTGTGTGTTTCTGAATTTAGGCATTAACTATGAGTTTCTACTAGGTGGAATCATCACCATCTTTTCTAGCTGGTGCTAGAGACCCCCCCTCTAGCACTTAATTCAGAGCAGTATTTGCACGTGGGCCTGTTTAAGTCCACCTGCCTCTGGCCATTTCAGTTGCTGCCTTAGCAGGGAGTAGCTTATTCTGGGAATTTGCTGTTAGGTGGTCTGTTCACTACTGAACGTCAAAAAGGAGTTTCTCTTGCTTGCATTGGCCATCTTCCTTTAACCATCTGCCTGGCTGTTTGAAAGGAATAATCCTCATGAGCCCCTCAAGAGCCAACTAGGCAGAATCACCACCATATTTTCTGGAGACACCAGAAAAACATAACTGTTATCTTCATAGACCACTAAATTTCTTCTTGAAATACATTGCAAAAACCCACCATTATGTCTCAACTTTTCTTTTTTGTGGGTTTACTTCTTTCTTAAAACACAAAAGTTATTAGGGCTAATCAATACACCATATAGCATACTTTTAAGGCCATAATGAATAGCTGTAGTTGCTTACTCCGGCCTGCTTAACCCAGGCACCATGCTGAGCAAATGTCAAGCCCAAACGTTGCAACTGAGCTATAACATCTCTTTTGGAAAGGAAAGGAAATCATGAAAACGATGGCCACATGATAACATGCTGTAGCGACATCTTCATCACTTTCCTACCAATTCCATTTTCTTTCATGACTCTCCATGAAAGTTTAGCTCTGATTCTTCAGAAGTTCTAAGAGTAGGCACCTCCTTCCAGACTGCATTGGGAGCAGTGGGTCCTCATCACCTCCAAAACATACCAGAAACCCTTCTCTCTTTTGTACTAACTGTGTTTCAAAACAGAGAGAGAGGAACATTTTTTGGTAATTTTAGTTCTTACCTGTTATAAAACTGTGGTTGTGGCATTAGAATCTCTTGATGCTAAAATGTAAATTATATTGCTAAAAAAATACACGAACTTTTAGCACTGACCTTTGCTGTTTGGTGTAGAGCAATTGCTTTTCTCAGCACCACATTCATCCCACAGCTGATGCTGCCATTACTTGATATCGGTAAGAGAATCAGCTAGCTTAACAGACTTTAGTCTTGCCATTTTCATAGAATAGAATAGAATAGAATAGAATAGAATAGAATAGAATAGAATAGAATATTTCAGTTGGAAGGGATCTACAACTATCATCTGCCTGACCAATGCACAACTGACCAAAAGTTAAAGCATGTTGTTAAGGGAATTGTCCAAATGCCTCTTAAACACTGACAGGTATGGGGCATCGACCACCTCTCTAGGAAGCCTGTTCCAGTGTTTAACCACCCTCTCAGTAAAGAAATGCTTCGTAACGTCCAGTCTAAACCTCCCCTGGTGCAGCTTTGAACCATTCCCACACGTCCGATCACTGGATACCAGGGAGAAGAGATCAGCACCTCTGTCTCCATTTCCCCTCCTCAGGAAGCTGCAGAGAGCAATGAGGTCACCTCTCAGCCTTCTTCTCTCCAAACTAGACTACCCAGAGTCCTTAGCCACTCCTCATAGGACATTCCTTCCAGCCCTTTCACCAGCTTTGTTGTCCTCCTCTGGACGCATTCAAGGACCTTAACATCCTTCTTAAATTGTGGGGCCCAGAAGTGCACACAGTACTCAAGGTGAGGCTGCACCAATGCTAAATACAGCGGGATAATCACCTCTTTGACTGGCTGGTTATGATGTGTTTAATGCACCCCAGGATGTGGTTTGCCCTCTTGGCTGCCAGGGCACACTGCTGACTCATATTGAGCCTGCTGTCAACCAGCACCCCCAGATCCCTTTCTATGGAGCTGCTTCCAGCCACTCCTCTCCCAATCTATACTTGTGCCCGGCATTACTCCATCCCAGGTGCAGAATTTGGCATTTTGACTTGGTAAATTTCATCCCATTAATCATAGCCTAACGCTCCAATCTATCTAGATCCCTCTGCAAGGCCTCCTGTCCCTCAAGAGAGTCAACAGCACCTCCCAGTTTGGTATCTTCAGCAAACTTGCTAATGGTGCATTCAACTCCTGCATCCAGATCGTTGATAAATATATTGAACAGAACTGGCCCTAGAATTGAACCTAGAGGAACATTGCTGGTGACCGGTCACCAGCCAGATGTAGCCCCATTCACTACAACCCTTTGAGCTCTGCCCTTCACCAGTGGCCAGTTCTTCACCCAGCGCACTGTGAACCCACTCATCCCACAGTTGGACAACTTGTCCAAAAGGATGCTGTGAAGGACAGTATCAAAAGCCTTACTAAAATCCAGAGAAACTACATCTACCGCCTTCCCTTCATCCAGTAGGCAGGTGAGCTTACTGTAGAAGGATATCAACTTAATTAGTCAGGAATTTCCCTTCATGAACCCATGTTTACTTTGCCTGATGATTGCATTATTCTTTAAATACCTTTCAATAGCATCAAGTAGGATCTTCTCCATAATTTTTTCCAAGTATGGAGGTTAGACTAACAGATCTGTAGTTTCCTGGGTCTTCCCTCATGCCCTTCTTGTAAATTTGAATAACATTGCCTAGCTTCCATACAGCAGGGACCTTCCCAGACTCCCAAGACCTTTGGTAGATGATCGAGAGGGGTCCTGCCATAACATCCACTAGCTCCTTCAGTCCTCTTGGATGATCCCATCAGGCCCCATGGACTTGTGAACATTCAGCTGATACAGCTGGTCCCTTAAAATTTCAGTGTCCACAAATGGAAAGTCACTGTTCTCTCACTCATGGTCCTCCAACTCAGTGGACCGGGCAGCCCAAGGTCTATCCTTATTATTAAAGACTGAGGCAAAAAAAGCATTGAATGCCTCTGCTTTTTCTTCATCTCTATTAGTCAGGTGACCATCTTCAACAAGTATCGGTCCAATGTTTTCTTTAGGCCTCCTCTTGCTATTAACGTACTTAAAAGGATAACTGCTTCCTAATTCTCAGTCCTTCCTCCCATCTCTCAAGTGGGAAACCCTTGCATTCCTGTGATTTGACTGATGAAAATAGAGGCCAGTGCTAGGGAAGTAGAGATGGTGTGTATAGAAACTGTAACCGTCAATAGAAGGGCTTGCTTGTTTTTGTTCTTGCATAAAATAGACAACCTTGTGAGTGATTATTCATCTGAATCCTCATCTATGTAAAAAAAAAAGTTGAGCATTTAGGTCATGGGGTTGCATTTATTTATATACAAGGAGATGGGGACAAAGGCTTCCCTCAGAAGTAAAGCTGGGGAGGTTATTAAAAAGCTTTCTTGTAATCAAAAGGAACAGGAGGTGACAATGAGTTTAGGGCATGACAGGCAGTCTCAAAACAAGTGGTGGCAATGAAAAAATCTTAACAGTATTTCATAGCAATATTGCAGTATTACTGAAATGAGCAGTAAAGAGTTCAAAATGAAGGATGTTGACATAGTCATAGTGAAGGGGGCATGTGAAAGGTGTCACTGAGGAAGGAGGAGACTTGCATTTTACACTGGGGAACAAGAAAAGAGAATTGTATCTTTCAGACTTAAAATTGAGTAAATTGGAATGAAATTTTAATTGGTTGTGCTTGGAACTTAAATGGGGTGAGTTTTAGGAATGCCAAGAGATGCAGAACTGATTGAGAGAGCTGCTAATATTATGTGATTTTTAGTTTTGTTGTATTTGCAAGAATTTACTGTAAGTGGGGAGTGTGGTCATAAGTCAGTGTGGTGGGTTGACCCTGGCCAGCAACTAAACACCCACCCAGCCACTTGCTGACTTCCCCCTCCCCCAGCGGGACAGGAGACAAGAATTGGAAGAGCAAAAGCGAGAAAAAAACTCACGGGTCGAGATGGGGGGAGAATCAGAAAAGCAGGAGCCAAATAACAGATTAGGCTGAAGGCCAGTGCTTTCATCATAGCTCTCCCAGGCAAAGGAAAACAAAGTGATAAACATCACAGCAAAAGCTGAAAGCAGCCATTAACAAGTTCTGGAGTTTGATGTACAGCAAGAGAGGGAGCACATCATGGAGCAGGTGCAGGAACAAATAAACCAGTATTGCAAGCAAACAAGTCAACATCCTGACAAGCAAGAGCAAGTAACAACTACAAAGTAACAGATACACAGGTATAACTACTATAAATTCAGTCTAGCACACTCCCGTCAAATCTATTGTCATCTCAAACCCCTTCGAGCCCCCCATTGGGTGTCACAAAGGACTGTGATGAGTTGACCCCAGCCAGCAACTAAGTACCCACGCAGCCACTCACTCACATTACTGCCCACTGCCCCCCATCCCCACAGGACAGGGGAGACAATAGGAAGAGAAAAAGCAAGAAAAACTCATGGGTTGAGATAAAGACAGTTTAATAGGTGATGGAAAGAGAAAAAACCCAAGTGATGCAAAGGCAATCCCTAACAATGTCCCAGAAGCAGCCCGATGCTGTGGTGGGTTTACCTTGGCTAGCTACCAGGTGCCCACCAAGCCGCTCTATCACTCCCCTCCTCAGCTGGACAGGGGAGAGAGAATATGCCAAAAGACTCATAGGTCCGGATAAGGACAGGGAGATCACTCAGCAATTACCATCACGGGCAAAACAGAATTGGCTTGGGGAAATTAATTTAATTTATTGCCAATTAACAACAGGGTAGGATAATGAGAAATAAGAACAAATCTAAAAACACCTTCCCCTCCCTTCTTCCTGGGCTCAACTTCACTCCCAGCTTCTCTACCTCCTCCCCCTGAGCTGTGCAGGGGGATGGGGAATGGGGCTTGCGGTCAGTTCATCACAGGTTGTCTCTGCTGCTACTTCCTCCTCATGCTCTTCCCCTGCTCCAGTGTGGGGCTCCTCCCACAGGACGCAGTCCTTCATGAACTTCTGCAACGTGGGTCCTTCCCACGGGCTGCAGTTCTTAATGATCTGCTCCAGCATGGGTCCTTTCCAAGTGGTGCTGTCCTTCAGGAACAGACTGATACAGCATGGGCCCCCATGGGGCCACAGGTCCAGCCAGAAAACCTGCTCCAGCGCAGGCTCTTAACAGAGTCACAGCCTCTTTGGGGCACATCCACCTGCTCTGTCACAGGGTCCTTCATGGGATGCAGGTAGATATCTGCTCCACTGTTGACCTCCATGGGCTGCAGGGGAATCTCTGCTCCAGCACCTGGAGCACCTCCTCCCCCTCCTTCTTCAATGACCTTGGTGTCTGCAGGGCTGTTTCTCTCACACATTCTCACTTCTCTGTCTCACAGATGATGTTGCACAGATTTTTTTACCCCTTCTAAAATATGTTATAAGCAAGGCGCTACCACCGTCACTAATTGGCTCAACTGGCCAGCGGTGAGTCCATCTTGGATTTGGCTGGAACTGGCTCTGTTGGACATGGGGACAGCTTCTGACATCTTCTCACAGAAGCCACCCGTGCAGCCCCCCCACTACCAAAACCTTGCCACGTAAACGAAATACAGATTTCCCAACCAGTCTCTGAGAAATCATGAATGACTATCAGAAGTAGTCAACATGGATTCACCAAGGGGAAGTCATGTACTCATACCACAAATGTGAAAATATTATTAACTTAAAGAGGAGGATGGGGAAAAAAAATTCAATTCCCAACTTCGCATCTAATCCTTAGAGCAGGCAAAGTAAAATGGGGCCTGCAGCTTTGCAGTGTAATGAAAGTCATGCAAACAGGCACTTTAACAAACCAATATCAAAAGGAAATTTTGAAAATTAAGGAGCTTGTGGTAGGTTTGAGCTAACTAGACCACATACTCTGTATGCTCACTCTTCTTGGCTTTTCTTTTCCTCCCAGGAGCAAAGACTCAGCGGCAAAACTAAGAATTCATTACTCTCTTCCAAATTTTCTCTCTGCATGTTTCTCTGTACTCTTCTGAATAGTTCAGAGATGCACACCATATGTCATTTTGGTTGGTTACACTATCAACAACATAAACTAAACCTGCAAAGTAATTTACAGCAACCCTTCCTGTTACTGCTGGCAGAGAGTACATACTACTTTGGCTCCTTTATATGTTCCAAAATTGAAGTAACACCTGTAACTACCTGCCCACCCACATACTGGTTTGGCACTGGTTTGGCAGCTGCAGGGACCTATGTGCCAAAGTTGGAAATACAATTTATTTTTTCAGCCTCAGAGTTGCCCTTTTGAATTCTCTTAACTGATGATTTATATTCCTGAGAAAGAGCAGAGGTGGCTGAGGCAGGGGGGTGGGGTGGGGTTGGGTTGGGTGGCTGGCAGTCTGGTGGGAGCTCGGAGCTCACATTCCTAATGGAGCCTCATCTGTTTGAAATTTTTCTTTCCTCCAAACCTGTTTTCACAGCTGATGCTAAAGTTTCTACCACCATCTTTATGTTAGATGAAGATCGTTATTATGAGTTTTGCAAGACACACCACATGTACTATATTTCAGAGGCACAATTCAGTGGCAGGAAACTTTCATTCACTGTCTCAGGTATGACATTTGAAAATTGACAGTTTCATTTTCATAAATATCAACCACATCAATATCTACGTATTGGCTAGCATCTTGACGAAGTGTTCTGAAGGGATGCTACTGTCAGATAGCACTGAGCTCCAAAATTTAGAATCAGCAGCTTATAAAATAATTCCAGTGGTCTTATCTTGGGGAACAAACAGGAGGAGTTGGAGATCTGTGTGTGGTCACAGGGCCATGATCTCATTGCAATTACTGAGACATGGTGGGATAGCTCACATGACTGGAATGCTGTCATGGAGGACTATGGTCTCTTTAGGAAAGATAGGCCAGCAAGGCGAGGTGGGGGAGTTGCTCTTTATATGAGAGAGCAACTGGAATGTATTGAGCACTCCCTGGGGGTGCATGAAGAGCAAGTTGAGAGCTTGTGGGTAAGGATCAAGGGGCAGGGTAACAGGGGAGACACTCTTGTGGGTGTTTATTACAGGCCACCTGATCAGAATGGGGAAGTTGATGAGGCCTTCTACAGAGAGGTGAGAATTGCCTCACAATCACAGGCCTTGGTTCTCATGGGGGACTTCAACTACCCTGATATCTGCTGGGAAGGCTACACAGCTAGGCATGTACAGTCCAGGAGGTTCCTCCAGTGCATTGATGATAACTTCTTGATTCAGGTGGTGGAGGAGCCCACAAGGAGAGGTGTACTACTGGACCTAGTATTGACAAACAAAGAGGGACTGGTGGAGGATGTTAAGGTCGGGGGCAGACTTGGCTGCAGTGATCATGATAAGACAGAGTTCAGCATTAAGTGCAGTATGCACAAAATGACAAGTAGGGTTGAAACCATAGACTTCAGGAGGGCTAACTTTGATCTCTTCAAGGAATTAATGGGAGAAATCAAATGGGAGAGGGCTCTAGAGGGTAAGGGGGCTCAAGAGAGCTGGCTGATATTTAAGCACCAGCTCCTCCAAGCTCAGGATAGGTGCATCCTGAAGAGCAAGAAATCAGGCAAGGGAAGAAGGAGACCTGAATGGCTGAGCAGGGAGCTTCTGAAAAAGCTCGGGTAGAAGAAGGGAATTTACAGTATGTGGAAGAAGGGGCTGACAGCTTGGGATGAGTATAAGAATACTGTCAGGGTATGCAGGGAAGAAACGAGAAAAGCCAAGGCAGCCTTGGAATGGAACCAGGTGAGGTATGTCAAGACCAATAGGAAGGGTTTCTTTAAGTATATAGGAGGCAAAAGGAAAACCAGGGAAAATGTGGGCCCGCTGTTGAACGAGACGGGTGCTGTGGTGATGGATGATGCAGAGAAGGCAGAGTTGCTGAATGCCTTCTTTGCTTCTGTCTTCACTGCTGGGGCCAGCTCTCGGGAGTCCCAGACTTTGCGGGTAATAGAGAAACTCTGGAGGAAGGAAGACTTTCCCCTGGTCAGAGAAGAACAAGTTAGGGATCAATTAAGTAAACTGGATATCCACAAGTCCATGGGGCCTGATGGGATGCACCCGCGACTGCTGAGAGAGCTGGCAGAAGTCATTGCTGGGTTGCTCTCCATCATCTTTGAAAGGTCCTGGAGAACAGGAGAGGTGCCTGAGGACCAGAGGAAAGACAATGTCACTCCAGTCTTCAAAAAGGGCAAGAAGGATGACCCGGGAAACTTCAGGCCAGTCAGCCTCACCTCCATCCCTGGAAACACAATGGAACAGCTTGTTCTGGGCATCATCTCCAAGCATCTGGAGGAAAAGAAGGTTCTCAGAAGTAGTCAACATGGATTCACCAAGGGGAAGTCATGTCTGACTAATCTGATAGGCTTCTATGGTGGCGTGACTGGATGGGTGGATGAGGGGAGGGCAGTGGATGTTGTCTACCTTGACTTCAGCAAGGCTTTCGACACCGTCTCCCACATCATCCTCACAGGCAAGCTTAGGAAGTGTGGGTTAGATGAATGGACAATGGGGTGGATTGAACAGTGGCTGATAGATAGAGCTCAGAGGGTTGTCGTTAATGGTGCAGAGTCCAGTTGGAGGCCAGTAACAAGTGGTGTCCCTCAGGGGTCAGTACTGGGTCCAGTCCTGTTCAATATATTTATCAATGACCTGGATGAAGGGATGGAGTGTACCATCAGCAAGTTTGCTGATGATACAAAACTGGGAGGGGTGGCTGACACGCTGGAAGGCTGTGCTGCCATACAGCGTGACCTGGACAGGCTGGAGAGTTGGGCAGAAAAAAAACTGATGAAATTCAACAAGGGCAAGTGTAGGGTACTGCATCTGGGGAGGAATAACCCCATGCATCAGTACAGGTTGGGGGCTGACCTCCTGGAGAGCAGCTCTGTGGAAAGGGACCTGGGAGTCCTGGTGGACAACAGGATGACCATGAGCCAGCAATGTGCCCTGGTGGCCAAGAAGGCCAATGGCATCCTGGGGTGCATCAAGAAGAGCGTGGCCAGCAGGTCGAGGGAGGTCATCCTCCCCCTCTACTCTGCCCTGGGGAGGCCACATCTGGAGTACTGTGTCCAGTTCTGGGCTCCCCGGTTCAAGAAGGACAGGGAACTGCTGGAGAGGGTCCAGCAAAGGGCTACCAAGATGATGAGGGGATTGGAGCATCTTTCTTATGAGGAAAGGCTCAGGGACTTGGGTCTTTTTAGTCTAGAGAAAAGAAGACTGAGGGGGGATCTTATCAATACTTATAAGTACTTAAGGGGAGGGTGCCAGGTAGATGAGAAGAGTCTTTTTTCAGTGGTGCCCAGTGATAGGACAAGAGGTAACGGGCACAAACTTGAGCATAGGAAGTTCCATCTTAACATGAGGAGGAACTTCTTTCCTTTGAGGGTGGCAGAGCACTGGAACAGGCTGCCCAGAGAGGTTGTGGAGTCTCCCACTCTGGAGACATTCAAAACCCGCCTGGACGCCGTCCCGTGCAACCTGCTGTAGGTGTCCCTGCTGTGGCAGGGGGGTTGGACTAGATGATCACCAGAGGTCCCTTCCAACCCTGACCATTCTGTGATAATTTCATTTTAAGAAAAAATACAATATTTCCTATCATTACCTGTATTTTGACAATGCAATGGAAAATGTTTAGAAACCACAATGACATTGCCTTAGCCAATTTTCAGTGCAAGTAAACTGTTAATTGAGATTATTTCAGTTGAAATATATAAAATATATTAATAATCCTGATCTAGTACAGCCCTTATGTTTTAGAAGTCTGGGACAATATCTTCTCTTAAATGATACTTGAAGCTGACTTAATAGCCAGTCTCAGGCTTTCTTTTAAGAACTCCTGCTCCTATGCAGGCTAATGTTGTGTGAATCCTGTCTCAAGCCACTGAACTTTTTGCATTCTTTCAAGTTAAAAACATGTAAGTCAAATTGCATTTTGGAAAAGTTCATGTCCCGCAAGTTTCAACTTAGATATATTTTTATGGTTAGTTTTAATGCTTCTATATAGGATTTTGAAACAGAAAATCTGGCAGCCAGATCCTTGCTAATAACTATGGCATCTCACTCATCTACTTGTCCTCAGATCTGCTAAAGGCATGATTCCCCCCCTCCCCAGTAATTGTCTTCTGAAACAGTTTCAAATAAAATCTTATCTTTTTTTTTTTTAACCATGGTCATTCTGTTCCATACCACACTTGTTGCCATAAAAAAAAAAAAAAAAAAAGAAAAGGTAATTGTAGTAGGTGACTCCCTTCTGAGGGGAACAGAGGGCCCTATTTGTAGACCGGACCCATCCCACAGGGAAGTCACCTGCCTCCTTGGGGCCAGGATTAAGGATATACAGAGAAAACTCCCTACCCTGGTTCAGACATCAGATTACTACCCACTCCTGATATTCCAAGTAGGTGGTGATGAGGTAGCTACCAGAAGTCTAAGGACAATGAAGAATGACTTCAGGGCCCTGAGACAGCTGGTCAAGAGATCAGGGGCACAAACAGCATTATCCTCTATCCCACCAGTTGCAGAGGTTGATGAGGAAATAAATAGGAGGAGCCAGCAAATTAACTCCTGGCTCTGAGACTGGTGCATCCAGCAGAACTCTGGTTTCTTTGATCATGGGTTCATCTACAGGAAACCAGGCATGCTGGCAACAGGTGGGGAAAGCCTAACCCAAAGGGGAAGAAAGATCCTGGGACAAGAATTAGCAGGGCTCATTCATAGGGCTTTAAACTAGGTTTGAAGGGGGATGGGGATGAAACCAGGATTACTAAAGTGGTGCCTGGGAGCAGCATGCTAGTTCTTCTGAGTAAAAGTGTTAGCAAGGTCTTGCAGTCTGTCACAGTGATGGTGGGGGATGGTGATTTTTGTGGCAGCAAATACATGAGGGGTAGTGATAGGTTGGTAACTACAGAAGTGTCTGAGCAGGATCAGGTGGGAATTAGGGCTTGTCCCCCCCCAAAAGTGGCAGGACAATTAGCCCAGCTGAAGTGCATCTACACTAATGCATGCAGCATGGGGAATAAACAGGAGGAGCTGGAGGCCATTGTACAGCAAGGAAACTGATATAGTTGCCATAACAGAAACGTGTTGGGAAGACTCACACAAGTGGAGTGCTGTGATTGATGGTTACCAACTTTTCAGAAGGGATAGGCAAGGAAGGAGAGGTGGTGGGGTGGCCCTCTATGTTAGGGGCAGTTTTGAATGTCTAGAACTCAACAATGTGAATGATAGTGTCGAGTGTGTATGGATAAGAATCAAGGGGAAGGCCAACAAGGCAGACATCATGGGATGTTTGTTATAGGCCCCCCAATCAGGATGTAGAGGCTAATGAAATATTCTATAAGCAGCTGGCAGAGGTCTCGCGATCACTCATCCTTGTTCTCATGGGGGACTTCAACTTCCCGGATGTCTGCTGGAAATATAATACAGCAGAGAGGAAACAATCCCAGAGGTTCCTGGAGTGTGAGGAAGACAACTTCCTAACACAGCTGATGAGGGAGCCAACTAGGGAAAGTGCCCTACTGGACCTACTGTTTGTTAACAGAGAAGGTCTTATGGGGGATGTAAAGGTTGGAGATCGTCTTGGGCACAGTGATCAAAAAATGGTAGAATTTTCAATTCTTGGTGAAGCAAGGCGGGGAGCCAGCAGAACTGCCACCTTGGACTTCCGAAGGGCAGACTTTAGCCTGTTTAGGAGCATGGTTGAGAGTGTCCCTTGGGAGACAGTCCTGAAGGGCAAAGGTGCCCAGGAAGGCTGGTCATACTTCAAGCAGGAACTCTTAGAAGCACAGGAGAAGGCCATCCCCATGTCCCGAAAAACGAGCCGATGGGGAAGACCAGCCTGGCTAAATAGAGAGCTTTGGCTGAACCTCAGGAACAAAAGGAAAGTTTACATTCTTTGGAAAAGGGGGTTGGCGACTTATGAGGAATACCAAGATGTAGTGAAGCTATGCAGGGGGAAAATTAGAAGGGCCAAAGCACAAGCAGAACTCAACTTGGCCACTGCGGTTAAAGATGACAAGAAGAGGTTCTTTCAGTATATCAATAGAAAAAGGATGACTAGGGAAAACATAGGCCCACTGATGAATGAGATGGGTGCCCTTGTGGTGGAGGGGACAGAGAAGGCAGAGTTACTGAATGCCTTCTTTTCTTCGATCTTCACTGCTAAAGCTGTCCCTCATGAATCCCAGACCCTGGGGGCAAGGGGGAAGGTCTGGAGAGAGGAAGATTTTCCCTCTGTTGAGGAGGACCGGGTCAGAGACCACTTGACCAAGCTGGACATCCATCCATAGGCCCTGATGGGATGCACCCACGAGTCCTGAGAGAGCTGGCAGATGTTATTGCTAGACCGCTCTCCATCATCTTTGAAAGGTCATGGGGAACAGGAGAGGTGCCTGAGGACTGGAGGAAGGCCGACATAACTCCAATCTTCAAAAAAGGCAAGAAGGAGGACCCAGGGAACTACAGGCCGGTTAGTCTCACCTCTGTCCCTGGGAAGGCAGTGGAGCGACTCGTTCTGGATGTCATCTCCAAACACATTAAAGAACAGGAAGTTATTGGAAGTGGTCGACACAGATTTACCAAGGGTAAATCATGCTTGACCAATCTGATAGCCTTCTATGATGTTATAACTGGTTGGCTGGATGAGGGGAGAGCAGTAGATGTCATCTACCTTGACTTCAGCAAGGCTTTTGACACTGTCTCCCATAACATCCTCATTAGGAAGCTGAGAAAGTGTGGGCTAGATGAGGAGACAGCGAGGTGGATTGAGAGCTGGCTGTGTGACAGAACTCAGAGGGTTGTGATTAATGGAGCAGTGTCAAGTTGGAGACCTGTAACCAGTGGTGTCCCCCAGGGGTCAATACTCGGTCCAATCTTGTTCCATATATTCATCAATGACCTGGATGAGGGGACAGAGTGTATCCTCAGCAAGTTCGCTGATGATACCAAACTGGGAGGGGTGGCTGACACTCCAGAGGGCCGCGCTGCCATCCAGCGTGACCTGGACAGGCTGGAGAGCTGGGCAGAGAAGAACCTAATGAGGTTCAACAAGAGCAAGTGTAGGGTCCTGCACCTGGGGAGGAAGAATGCTAGGCACCAATACAGGTTAGGGGTGGACCTGCTGGAAAGCAGTTCTGAGGAGAAGGATCTGGGGGTCCTGGTAGATAGTAAATTATCCATGAGCCAGCAATGTGCCCTTGTTGCCAGGACGGCCAATGGAATCCTGGGCTGCATAGGGAAGAGTGGGGCCAGTAGGTCGAGGGAGGTCATTCTCCCCCTCTACTCTGCACTGGTGAGGCCACAACTGGAATACTGTGTCCAGTTCTGGGCTCCCCAGTTCAAGAGAGACAGGGAACTACTGGAGAGAGTCCAGCGTAGGGCAACAAAGATGATTGAGGGATTGGAGCATCTCCTTTATGAGGAAAGGCTGAGAGAGCTGGGACTCTGTAGCCTGGAGAAGAGAACGCTGAGGGGAGACCTTATTATTACTTATAAGTATCTAAAGGGTGGATTGAAGGAGGATGGAGCTAGACTCTTTTCAGTGGTTCCCAGTGACAGGACAAGGGGCAATGGGCCCAAGTTGGAACATAGGAAGTTCTGTTCAAATACACGGAAAAACTTTTTTACTGTGAGGGTGACAGAGCACTGGGAGAGGCTGCCCAGGGAGGTTGTGGAGTCCCCTTCTCTGGAGATTTTCAAGACCCGCCTGGATGCAGTCCTGAGTAATGTGCTCTAGGCAATCCTGCTGTGGCAGGGGAGTTGGACTAGATGATCTCTAGAGGTCCCTTCCAACTCTGAAAATTCCTTGATTCTGTGATAAGATCAGAGTAGCTTCCACAAGTGCATTAGCAATGGAACTAACATGTCGTGGTGTTTATTGTCTTATCCTCTCCCTCTGGAGAGAACTGTATGCAGTGGAGTGTTCAGTTTCAGAAAGGCCGCAGTTTCTTCAGGAAATATCCAACTGCTCCTGTGTCGGGTCATCTCCACAGGCTGCAGGGAACTGTGGTTGCTTCCAAAAATTCTACAGGATGCAGGGGAATCTCTGCTCTGACACCTGGAGCACCTCCTCCCCCTCCTCTGACCTTGGTGTTCACAGGATTGTTTCTCATGCTTTTCCCCCCCCCCCACTCCTCACTGTCTGTGCAGCCTTTTGCGTTTTCTTAAATGTGTTTTCACAGAGATGCCACCAGCTTCACTGACTGGCTCAGCTTTGTTCTGTGGTGGGTCCGTTGCCAAGCCAGCTGGAACCAGCTGTGTCTGGCATGGGGCAGCGCCTGAACTCTTCCCACAGAGGCCACCCCTGTAGCCTCCCCTGCTACTGAAACCTTACCATGTAAACCTATTATTTCCGGAAGGAAACGGAAGAGCTGGTCACCTGGGATAGAGACAAAGCCGAGGTACTCAACAAATTTTTTGCCTCAGTCTTCACTGGCAAAGAGTGCAGCCACACTATCCATGCTGCAGAAGGCAAAGGTGAGGACAGAGAAAATGAAGCACCGCCCACTGTAGGTGAAGATCAAGTGCGAGACCACCTGAGGAACCTGAAGGTGCACAAGTCCATGGGACCTGATGAGATACATCTGCGAGTCCTGAGGGAACTGGCAGATGAAGTTGCTAAGCCACTAGCCATCATATTTGAGAAGTCATGGCAGTCTGGCGAGGTTCCTGCCGACTGGAAAAGGGGAAACATAACCCCTATTTTCAAAAAGGGAAATAAGGAAGAACCGGGGAACTACAGGCTGGTCAGTCTCACCTCTGTGCCCAGCAAGATCATGGAGCAGATCCTCCTGGAAACTCCGTTAGGGCACATGGAAAATAAGGAGATGATTGGTGACAGACAGCATAGCTTCACCAAGGGCAAGTCATGCCTGACAAATTTGGTGGCCATCTATGAGGGGGTTACAGCAGCAGTGGACAAGGGAAGAGCAACCGATGTCATCTACTTGGACTTGTGCAAAGCGTTTGACACTGTCCTGCACAATATCCTGGTCTCTAAATTGGAGAGACATGGATTCGACAGATGGACCACTCGGTGGATAAGGAATTGGCTTGATGTTCGCACTCAAAGAATTGCGGTCAACAGCTCGATGTCCAAGTGGACACCAGTGACGAGTGGTGTTTCTCAGGGGTCGGTACTAAGACCCATGCTGTTCAACATTTTTGTTGGTGACGTGGACAGTGGGATTGAGTACACCCTCAGCAAGTTTGCTGATGATACCAAGCTGTTTGGCGAGGCAGACACGCTTGAGAGAAGAGATGCCATCCAGAGGGACCTGGACATGCTGGAGAGGTGGACCCATGCCAACCTCATGAGGTTCACCAAGGCCAAGTGCAAGGTCCTGCACCTGGGTCAGGGCAATCCCAAACACAAATAAAGGCTCGGCGGAGAATGGATTGAGAGCAGCCCTGAGGAGAAGGACCTGGGGGTGCTGATTGATGAGAAGCTCAACATGAGCCGGCAATGCACGATCGCAGCCCAGAAAGCAAACCGTATCCTGGGCTGCATCAAAAGAAGCGTGGCCAGCAGGTCAAGGGAGGTGATTCTGCCCCTCTACTCCGCTCTGGTGAGACCCCACCTGGAGTACTGCATCCAGCTCTGGAGTCCACAGCACAAGACAGACATGGACCTGTTAAAGTGGCTCCAGAGGAGGGCCACAAAAATGATCAGAGGGATGGAACACCTCTCCTATGAGGTCAGGCTGAGACAGTTGGGGTTGTTCAGCCTGGAGAAGAGAAGGCTCTGGGGAGATTTTCTTGCAGCCTTTCAGTACTTAAAAGGGGCTTCTAATAAAGACGGAGAGAGACTTTTTAACAGGGCCTGTAGGGACAGGACAAGGGGCAATGGTTTTAAACTGAAAGAGGGTAGATTTAGATTGGATATAAGGCAGATTTTTTTTATAATGAGGGTGGTGAGACACTGGAACAGGTTGCCCAGAGAATTTGTGGATGCCCCATCCCTGGAAGTGGGATAGTGCCATAATAATCCTCTGAATATAACATTAAGAAAGGAAAAGGCAGGTGAAGTATATTTTGCATCGGTGTTGTTCCATAGAAGAGGTGTTCCAACCCTTTGATCAAAATTCAGTGGTGCCCAGTGATAGGACAAGAGGTAACGAGCACAAACTTGAACATAGGAAGTTCCATCTAAACATCCTTTCAGTGGTGCCCAGCTACAGGACAAGGGGCAACGGGCACAAACTGGAACACAAGAAATTCCATCTTAACATGGGGAGGAACTTCTTTCCTTTGAGGGTGGCAGAGCACTGGAACAGGCTGCCCAGAGAGGTTGTGGAGTCTCCCACTCTGGAGACATTCAAAACCCGCCTGGACGCCGTCCTGTGCAACGTTCTGTAGGTGTCCCTGCTGTGGCAGGGGGGTTGGACTAGATGATCTCCAGAGGTCCCTTCCAACCCTGATAATTCTGTGATTCTGTGAAATTCACAACTTGATTTTCCAAAGAAAAGCTCTCATTGACATACTTGAGAAAAAGTATTTTCAAACTATTTTATACAAGTCTTGAAGTAATAATTTTTCGTATCTGACCCAGAAACCAAATTACTTTGCCTGCTCTCATGTTGTTCTTCCCAGTGCCCCCAAATCATTAGACAAGCTTAAAACAAACATCTACACAGAAAGCTTCATATGTTATATTGTAATGATATAACTTGCTAATATTCTCAATCATATGTATACAAGCAAAAAATAAATATTTTACTTCTTAGGTCTACAAATAAGATTTAGAAAGCAAGTAATTTAAATCATGCTTTTATTATAAAAAAAAAGAAAAAAAATTAAGTGTTGTACTAAGCTTTTGATCTGCAGAATGGGAGATTAGCTTCAGGGAAAAAGTACTTTTTTCTGATAATAGCTGTATCCAATTTAAAAGGTGCCATGAAACAACAAATCTAAATTGCAAAACAAAAGTGACATACTTGGAGATCTTAGAAAATTGGGTAATTTAAAATGTAGTAAGAGCTGTTGTCCAACAAAATAGAGCCTATATTAAAGGTAGGAGGCGTAAGCAATCTTTATAAAACATGGATTCAGACTCAATTGAAAAAAAATTACTTAAAACGTTAGAATTGCAAATGTTAAAAAATAGCCACAGACTCCATGCTCAGGTCTAACTTGTAGAGGAAAAACCTGACTACATTACTATAGATTAGTTTTGATTAATGAGGAGGAAGCTGGGTATCTTCAGAGTACCAGAATGCTGTTCTGTTCCATCTGAAAGTATTTATCTCCAGTATCTTCCTATCTCCACATAAAATGGATTCAACTATTAGATCATTTTCAGAGATAATTAAGGAAAAATGTCGATGTTACAGGCCTATATTTTGGACTAAAAAACAGGTTTTACAATAGGTTAACATAGAAGAACAGTTTAAGAATTGATAATGTTAAAATATTATTGTGGCAAAGAATGTATAAATTATTTCATTTTTGCCTTGATCTTTGCAAAATCAGACAGATTTATTAACAGCTGAAATAATTATTCCTTAACACAACAGCCAGGTTGCACCAGTGACTTTTCATTCTACATAGTCTGAGTTTCAAATGAGCATCCCTATCTTTTATTCCACAGTATATGCATACTTTAGCACATAAATTTGGTTTCACAAACATTTACCCAAGTAAGATCATCAGGGATGCTAAATGAGTTCAGAAGGAGCAATGAAACAGCCATGTGTGTTACAACTGCGCTGACAGAGTATCAGTTTGGCAATCTGAAAAAATATCCTCATGTGGGAAGCTTTTTGGAAAGCAACGGACATGTTGAACTGATGAGCTCATGAACTGTGTCCAACAGAAGAGAAGGTCGACGTGACCGAGATACGGAACAAGTTAGTACAGTCTGAAGGTCGACATGAAGGAGGAATTCACACGCTGATACTGAAACTGCTGCTATGCCTAAATAGATAAATAGTAACAAAGCGTAGATAATAAGCTACAGCTGTGTTTAACCAATAATAGTTTGTGTGTATATGTTTAGAAGCCAATGAGCACAGCACATGGGACTAACCCACGTTGTAGTAAAGGTATATAACGGCTTATGTATTTTTAATAAAGGGCTTCAGCACGATCACATTGGTCTGCGTCTGAGTCCCACTGCAAATGGTGCCCAATGTGGGGCAGGGGCACCACGCAATTTCTTACTGAAATTGACAGTTTGCGATTTAAGAAGAAGAAGAAGAAGAAGAAGAAGAAGAAGAAGAAGAAGAAGAAGAAGAAGAAGAAGAAGAAGAAACTGGCTGAGAGATGAGAAGCTTTTGTTAATTGTGGCCACGAAAGAAGGTGAGAAGCCGAATGCGTTTTGGGTCATACGCTATCATGGGTAATAATTTAAGCTATGAAGAGCAAGCTATCTTGAAGCTTTTGCAACATTTCCTCTCTACGAGAGGACTTAAATATGATCCTGATATCTTAAAGAAATTGCTTTTATGGGCAAAAGAAACGGGCATAGTAAAGGAAGCCCAAGACATTTTCCAGACAGCAATACGGGATAGCCTTGGACAAGAATTATGGAAAGATATCTCGTCTGGGAAAAAGGATCTGTTGCCTCTAGCAACGTTATGGAAACTGCTTAAAGATACAGTAGCAAGTATGCGAGTGGAGAAAAATGTGACATTACAAGCGTGTGCGGCTTTTTCGGACACCGGGAAAGACCAGGACGGGGCAAGGGATGTACAAAAAGTAATGCGCCGTAAGGTCCGCATGTTTGATGACCCCCCCTCCGCCCCCCGTGCCTATGCCCGCGCCGCCACCACCGCCTCAGGCTCCTCCTGTACAAGGACAAGAGCCGCCTATGCAGCTGCCTGATCCTCTGCCAGAACCATCGGCACCTCCGTTGGAGGGTTTTCCTGACCATACTCCGGAGGCATATCCTCCACCGTCCTCCTCTATAGACCTTTTGGAAGAAAAATTGCATCCGGTTTCAAATGAGGACATAAATAGGCAGCTGATAAACTTACAGCGACGCTTAGAACGATTGGCGATGTCGCATCCTCACTAGCCAAAAACCTATGGAATACAAGCAGAATGGATTTGTCATTCTTTTGACAAGAATTCTAGAATGGGGTTTATTGCATATTGCAAGGATTTGTCAGAAGGAGTCTGATCAGAGAAGCTGTCTAACAGCTTAAATGAGCTTGTATTTTCAACCAAGAACTCCAGGATTTTTCATGGTGTCCTGGTTTGAGGTAAAACAGGACCAATTTTGTTCAGTAGCTTCGCTTCTTAGCTGGGCCTCTTTTAACTACTGAAATTAACAGCATATTGTGCAGACAATGTTCACCCTCTCAGAGTGATAAGACCGATGTTTATAGCTGATGTCCAGACATGGTATGCAGGGAGGCTCTTGCTTACACTTATTGTTCTAACACCCAAGGCCAACCGGCTGTGTTATTTGCCACGTTGGAGGGTCGGAAGCGGAAAAGCATAATGGGGTCCCACCTGCGGGGAGGAGCGGACAGGGCAGGTGACCCAAAACTGACCAACAGCGTATTCCATCCCATCTGCCTCATGCTCAGTATAAAAGCTGACGGAGCAAAGGGTCAGGGCTTCTTTTTCCCCTTCTTTTTTCGCCCTTCTTTCTTTTTGCCTTCTTGCTTCAACGGCTGACGTCTGAAGAGGACTCTGTCTGTTCGTCTGCCTTTGGACCCGATCCTGAATCCAGATCCGGAATCCAGTTCCCGTTCGTCACTGAGTCCAGCCTGGGACTGCCCCAGTGCCAGCCGATGTCGTGATTGTCATCTTGGGAGCTTGATACGGTTTTGTATATTTCTCATTATTTCTTTTATTTTATTATTAATACTTCATTAAAGTAGTTTAGATCCTTCTAAACTCGTAAGTCTCTTTTTCCTCCTCTGCCTCTCTCTTTGAAGAGGGGTAGAGGGGAGCATCTGTCGGTCCCATCTGGGGTCCCCTATGTCCCCAGTGGCCGATTTGGCCTAAACCACGACACATGGTATAAGTTATTTTTCAGGCACTGAATCATAACACTCCCTCTGACAATGCTGCAGGGCCAAAGAAAACATGGGCCAGATATAGAGTTGAAGCAGCAGGTATCTTTGATAGCAACCTTTTTAGCATTAAGGTTCAATTAATGCCGCCCTTTCCATTTCTTACAGTGTAATACTTCTTCTCAGTATTATATGTCATTTCCAAAGTTATGGTCAAAATTATGATAACCCTTGACATGTCAAAAATGGCTTCTACAAGCCTAATTAATTCTGCTTTTTTCTTTAAGTACTGGGAAGAATTGCTGTTCCCTGGAAATAGGGGTAGCAGCACTGAGCCTTCTCATGATCTGTGTTGGATATTGATTGTACATAACCGCCACCTTGAATAACATCCTTTTCCTCCCTAGATCCCATGGAACAAATATCTTAGTCCACCAACAACCCAGCAAACTGTAGCATGGTCATTCAGGAAACTCTAAACTAATAATGCATGGGTTGGCTAATCAAAATTATTTTTTGTCAGGAATTAATTGTCATTTTTAAGGAGAGGTCTAAATACTTTTAACAGAATACCAGACATCAGACTTTGGTAATATGGGTAACTATTATACTTAATTAATTTTAATAGATTTTACTCCTTTTGATTTTTATTTCTGCAAAGATCAAGCATTTGTACAATGTACGAGGGGAGCTGACGATGGTGAGAAGGACCTTGCGAGTCCTCTCTTTCCTTCCTCCACTAAAGAGCTCTGATAGAGTGCCGTGGGTAAAGCTTGTGCAGCCACTGCCTCCATTTAGTAAGAGGCATTTTATGATCAAGCTTTAAAAAAAATATTTCTGTATTCTGCACTTCGCTCAACTGCAGATTGTGGGAAAACTGACATTATTTGAACCTGTAACTGCAAAAGTCAGCCAGCAAGTCAGGCAGTGTGTTCTTATAGCTGGTGCAAGCCTTTAATTAGCAATAGGCACAGGGTTGAAACTAATGAACCTGATGCCCTTTATAAATTTGATTTGTGGACACATAATCCTTTTCCATCCTTTCACCTCCCCTCCAACTGCATGTTTCAATTTATAGCATTCAAATATTTATAAATAGTACAATTGAATGTTACTTTTTAAAAGTTTCTACACTACCAAGGCCTTATTTAAGAGCAACCTAATCAGATCCCTCTTCTCCAAGTCCCATACACTGTAAACATAGGATTCCGCTAGCAAACAAAACGTGCTTCTCCACAACCAAAACGGCAATCTCTTTTCTAATACAGAATCATAGAATGGTTTAGGTTGGAAGGGACCTTGAAGATCATCGAGTTCCAACCCCCCTGCCATAGGCAGGGACACCTCCCACGAGACCTGGTTGCCATCCAGCCTGGCCTTAAATACCTCCAGGAATGGAACTTCCACAACTTCTCTGGGCAACCTGTTCCAGTGCCTTACCACCCTCAGAGTGAAAAAGTTCTTCCTAATATCTAATCTAAATCTACCTTCTTCCAGCTTGAAGCCATTCCCCCTCGTCCTATCAATACATGCCCTTGTAAAAGTCCTTCCCCACCTCTCCTGTAGGCCCCCTTTAGGTACGGCTTTCTTTCTGGGCTGTGAGCGCACACTGTCAGTTCATGTCCAATTTTTCAAACACACCAGCCTAACACCATTTTTTAAACTATAACTCCTGTTAAAGGAGCGGTTAAAGCCTCTTTGGTATGGATGGCTAAAATATAAATATAAATATGGGGAGGCCTGGCAGATTGATTATATTACACTCCCACAAACCCGCCAAGGCAAGCGCCATGTGCTCACAATGGTGGAAGCAACCACCGGGTGGCTGGAAACATACCCTGTGCCCCATGCCACCGCCCGGAACACTATCCTGGGCCTTGAAAAGCAAGTCTTATGGCGACATGGCACCCCAGAGAGAATCGAGTCGGACAACGGGACTCATTTCCGAAACAGCCTCATAGACACCTGGGCCAAAGAGCATGGCATTGAGTGGGTGTATCACATCCCCTATCATGCACCGGCCTCAGGGAAGATAGAACAATACAATGGACTGTTAAAGGCTACGCTGAGAGCCATGGGTGGTGGGACTTTCAAACACTGGGATACACATTTAGCAAAAGCCACCTGGTTAGTCAACACCAGGGGATCTGCCAATCGAGCTGGCCCTGCCCAATCAAAACTTCCACGTACAGTAGAAGGGGATAAAGTCCCTGTCGTGCACATGAAGAATATGTTAGGGAAGACAGTCTGGGTTAGCCCTGCCTGGGGCGCAGGTTATCTTTTCTTCTCTTCTTCTGTAAATCTGTATGTATATATATGTACATATATATATATAAAAGACAGGGGAAAGTGGTGGTAATTGATTGGGAACTGTAAGATCTGGTCATGGCGCAGATGGTATGGAATAAGGGGTGGATAATGTCCTGGTTCCGGTGGGGATGGGGTTAATTTCCCCAAGGATCTGGCGCAGGGGACACAGGTATTCCATGCCATGTGAGCCACACCCGGGCTATAGGGGGGAGCTGGCTGGGGGAGGGGGCAGGAAGTCTCCGCTCAGAGCGGGCTGCGGCGGTCTGGGTCTGGTCGGTGAGCAGCAGTACCGTAATCGCGTTTGTATATTCCTTTATCGGTGTTATTGTTGTTATTGTTTTTTCTCTTCCCTTTGCTGTTCTGTTAAACTGCCTTTATCTCAACCCATGAGTTTTGCCTTTTTTTTCTTCTGATTTTCCCCACGGCTGTGGGGGTTGAGCGAGCGGCCGCGTGGTTCTTTGTTGCCGGCTGAGGCCAAACCACAACACATTTCCATGCAAAAGTAAGGACAGGGTATCGCTGGGATAGGGAGATCCCGTACCTCTAAGGACAGGAAAGAAAGAACCAATCCTATAGACAGATAGGATTTATCTTAAGATAAATATATCTTGATTTTATAAACCCAGAGGACACACACACTCATTCTTGTAATGAGAACACCTAAATTTTTTTCCATGTTTCAGGGTTTCTTTGAGTCAACTATTTTTATTCCCTGCCCCCAAGAATACAACTACCCTTGCTACTTAGGTCAGGTGGACGATCTGCTCAGCCTGGTGGCAGAGCTAAGAGAGAAAGTAGAAAGACTAAGGAGCATCAGGGAGCGCGAGAAAGAAATAGATTGGTGGAACCATGCTCTGACCTCTCTGAGAGAGAAACAGGGACACACACCAGAAAAAACACAAGATCAAGGGGATCCCTTATCCTCTCCCCACCAGGCTGAAGGCGGTGGCCTCATGGAGAGCTGTGAATGGAGGCAAGTGCGTGCTAGGGGCAGCAAGCGAACCCCCTCCTTGCCAATCTCCCCTACCCAGGTGCCTCTGTACAATAGGTATGAGGTAGGCTAGCCTGTGGATGATGTGGAAGACGGTCTGACCACACCAGGGGAGTTGACAGGACCTGAAAGGCCTACCCCCTGTTTAATGACTACTCCACAAGGAAGAAAAGATGGGCAGTAGTTGTGGGTGACTCCCTTCTGAGGGGAACAGAGGGTCCAATATGCCAGTGTCGTGGTTTTGGCCAGATTGGCCACTCAGGCAGAATGACAGATGCTCTCCCCTACCTCTCTCCAAAGAGAGGCAGGAGAGAGAGAAAGAAGAGAGAGACTTACGAGTTTAGAAGGAAATAAACTACTTTAATGAAATATTGATAATAAAATAAAAAGGAAATAATGAAATATATACAAAACCGTATCAAGCTCCCAAGATGACAATCACATCACCGGCTGGCACTGGGGACGTCCCAGGCTGGACTCGGTGACGGACGGGAACTGGATTCCGGATCTGGATTCAGGATCGGGACCAAAGGTAGATGAACAGACAGAGTCCTCCTCAGATGTCGGCCATTGAAGGAAGAGAGCTGACCCTTTGATCCCTCAGCTTTTATACTGAGCATGAGGCAGATGGGATGGAATACCCTGTTGGTCAGTTTTGGGACACCTGTCCTGTCCATTCCTCCCTGCAGGTGTGACCGCTCTACGTTTTTCCGCTTCCGACCCTCCAATGGGGCAAGTAGCACAGATAGCTGGCCTTGGGTGTTATAGCAATAAGTATAAGCAAGAGCCTCTCTGCATACCATTCCTTGGCATCAGCTATAAACATAGGTCTTCTCACTCTGGGAGCGAACAGTGTCTGCACAATATGCTGTTAATTTCAGTAGTTAGAAGAGGCCTAGCTAAAAAGTAAAGTTACTGAACATAAAATTGTTTCTGTTTTACCTCAAACCAGGACAACCGGGCAGACCCTCTTCATAGGGAAGTATGCTGCCTCCCTGGGGCCCGGGTTTGGGACATCACTAGGAAACTTCCTAGCCTGGTACAGCCCTCGGACTATTACCCACTGCTGCTCTTCCATGTGGGTGGCGATGAAGTGGCAACACGTTGCCCCAGGGTGATTAAAAGAGACTTCAGGTCCTTGGGACGGTTAGTAAGGGAATCTGGGGCGCAGGTTATCTTTTCTTCTCTTCTTCCAGTTATAGACAGTGACGTTGGAAGAAGCAGACATGCCCAGCCTGTTAATACATGGCTCCGTGGCTGGTGTCACTGACACAATTTTGGGTTTTTTTGACAATGGAATGACCAGTCTTGCTGGCGTCGGATGGGGTTCATCTTTCTCAAAGGGGGAAGAGGGTCTTTGCTCATGAGCTAGCGGGGATCATTGACCGAGCTTTAAACTAGACTTGAAGGGGGACGGGGGGTATTATCAGGCTTGCTCGTGACAAGCCAAGAGACAACACTCCAAGCTATGAGGGATGGGTCGCTAGCGAGGGCCCTCAACCTGTTGCTCTGAGATGTGCTGGCTACACTGCAGCACACTCGAAGTCTTATGGAGATGAGCCAGGGGTTCCTGAGGCAATAAGAGCCAATAGGGAAACATGGATAAAACACCTCAAAGGAAGGCCACCTGGGCAGCAGCACAAAGGAGCTGCAGCCACTCCAGCCAGCAAGTCACCTTCAACAGGGACTCAGCTTAAGTGCCTCTATGCAAATGCAGGTAGCATGGGGAACAAACAAGAGGAGTTAGAGATGTGCGCATGCCTGCAGGGCTATGATCTCATTGGCATCACAGAGCTATGCTGGACCTTGTCCTTACCAACAAGGAGGGGCTAGTGGGGAATGTCATGCTCAAGGGCAGCCTTGGCTGCAGTGATCGTGAAATGGTAGAGTTCAAGATCCTTAGGGCAGCGAGGAGGATGCACATCAAGCTCACTACCCTGGACTTCAGGAGAGCAGACTTTGGCCTCTTGGGTGATCTGATTGGTAGGGTTCCACGGGAGAAAGCTCTGCAGGGGAGAGGGGCCTAAGGAAGCTGGTTAGTATTCAAGGATCACCTCCTCCAAGCTCAGGAGCGACGCATCCCAACAAAGAAGAAGTCAGGCAGAAAAGCCAGGAGGCCTGCATGGATGAACAAGGAGCTCCTGGACACACTCAAAAGCAAAAAGGAGGCCTACAGAGGGTGGAAGCAGGGACAGGCAGCCTGGGAGGAATACAGAGAAATTGTCCGAGCAGCCAGGGATCAGGTTAGGAAAGCTAAAGTCCAGATAGAATTAAATCTGGCCAGGGACATCAAGGGCAACAATAAAAACTTCTATAAGTATGTCAATGATTAAAGGAAGACTAGGGAAAATGTGGGCCCTCTCCGGAAGGAAACAGGAGACCTGGTCACCTGGGATATGGAGAAGGCTGAGGTACTCAGTGACTTTTTTGCCTCAGTCTTCACCAGCAAGGGCTCTAACCACACCGCCCAAGCCACAGAAGGCAAAGACAGCAGCTGTGAGAATGAAGAACCGCCCACTGTAGGTGAAGATCAAGTGCGAGACCACCTGAGGAACCTGAAGGTGCACAAGTCCGTGGGACCTGATGAGATACATCTGCGAGTCCCAAGGGAACTGGTGGGTGAAGTTGCCAAACCACTTTCCATTATATTTGAAAAGTCGTGGCAATCTGGCAAACTTCACGCTGACTGGAAAAGGGGAAACATAACCCCCATTTTCAAAAAGGGAAAAAAGGAAGACCCGGGGAACTACAGGCTGGTCACTCTCACCTCTGTGCCCAGCAAGATCATGGAGCAGATCCTCCTGGAAACTCTGCTAAGGCACATGGAAAATAAGGAGGTGGTTGGTGACACCAACATGGCTTTGTTAGTTTTTGTCATCTCAGCAAATTGGCTGAAATGGTCTTTACTTTCATAATGCTTTCCTTGTATTCAGGATCATAACGTGTATATTTGGGAGAGGAAAAGGGGAAAGGCTATAACTGTTTTTGAAGAAAATGTGAGTAAAATGAGTTAAGATCAGAATATCATAAGTCATGTGGTTGGCATAAAGCCATTCTTGCACTACTTCATTGTGCATGAGGTCTGCCTATGAGACCAAGGCTGTAAACTGGTGGCATTTTATTTCACTGACAGAAAACCAGCCACGCTAATACAAACCATACAAGGTGCTTGGCATCCTAAAAGTAGTGAGAATTGTGTTTAGGACAAAATAACTTTGATTCATTGATCTTTCCTAGTCTGTAGAAAATCTGGTAGAAATAAAATTACAAATTAATTACAGTGCAATATCTGTCTTGCTGCTTCCCGTTTGATGGTCAATGCATTAAGTTAAGCATTATCTTGCACTGTATAATTCAGTTTTCCTGCAGGTTGTTATTGAGCATTGTTGGAAGGTGCGTTCACGGAACAAAACTCTGGAGAGTATAGTGTAAAATTGGATGGAAAAAGGGAAC
Source organism: Pluvialis apricaria (assembly GCA_017639485.1). Lineage (NCBI taxonomy): Eukaryota > Metazoa > Chordata > Aves > Charadriiformes > Charadriidae > Pluvialis > Pluvialis apricaria. The sequence continues at coordinate 24,413,375 of CM030043.1, read as the reverse complement.
TGGTCAGGAATGGTCAATCCATGCTAGGAGGCAGAAAAGGCACTTGGTGAGCTTTCCTTTCAGCACAGCCACTGAGCTAGTCCTCCTTTGCAGGATGTGCTCAGGACAGAGGTTCAGAGGAGCAATCTCCAGCTTTTGAATAAAACTAGCAAATACCTCCACAGGCTTGCCGGTCCTTCTTGACTGGACCATGGAGCAATGTGTAGGCATGTTTCAGATAGTGTCGTTGCAGCTGGATGGTAAGATATATGTATGCATGATTCTTTTCCTTAACCTATGTCATTGTCAGCATGAAACACCCATTTGAACCATGAAAAAGATACACACCTTGAATTAAGTGGCCATTTGACAGGACATTTCTTTCTTCGGGCAGTGGGGAGAAAGTGAAGGCAATAACATCATGCTTGTTTTCGCAAAACTAAAAATAGTTTCTGTATTTATTTTGTATTAAAGCATACAACTCATTACTCAGCTTCAACTCAAGTCATCAAGAGATGCATTATTTTGTATATGAGAGTGTGTTTTGCAGGGTTTACAAAGCTGCTGTGTAAATTTACCACTGATGCAAAATATACTTCACCTGCCTTTTCCTTTCTTAATGTTATATTCAGAGGATTATTATGGCACTATCCCACTTCCAGGGATGGGGCATCCACAAATTCTCTGGGCAACCTGTTCCAGTGTCTCACCACCCTCACTGTAAAAAAAATCTGCCTTATATCCAATCTAAATCTACCCTCTTTCAGTTTAAAACCATTGCCCCTTGTCCTGTCCCTACAGGCCCTGTTAAAAAGTCTCTCTCCGTCTTTATTAGAAGCCCCTTTTAAGTACTGAAAGGCTGCAAGAAAATCTCCCCAGAGCCTTCTCTTCTCCAGGCTGAACAACCCCAACTGTCTCAGCCTGACCTCATAGGAGAGGTGTTCCATCCCTCTGATCATTTTTGTGGCCCTCCTCTGGAGCCACTTTAACAGGTCCATGTCTGTCTTGTGCTGTGGACTCCAGAGCTGGATGCAGTACTCCAGGTGGGGTCTCACCAGAGCGGAGTAGAGGGGCAGAATCACCTCCCTTGACCTGCTGGCCACGCTTCTTTTGATGCAGCCCAGGATATGGTTGTCTTTCTGGGCTGTGAGCACACATGGTCAGTTCATGTCCAATTTTTCATCCATCAGTATCCCCAAGTCCTTCTCGGCAGGGCTGCTCTCAATCCATTCATCCCCCAGTCTCTATTAATACTGATGATTGCCCTGACCCAGGTGCAGGACCTTGCACTTGGCCTTGTTGATTTTCATGATGTTCCCATGGGCCCACTCCTCAAGCCTGTCAAGGTCCCTCTGGATGGCATCTCTTCCCTCAGGCATATCAACTGCGCCACTCAGCTTGGTGTCATCTGCAAACTTGCTGAGGGTGTACTCAATCCCACTGTCTATGTCATTAACAAAGATATCGAACAGTACCGGTCCCAGTACGGACCCCTGAGGGACACCACTCATTATTGGTTTCCACTTGGACACTGAGCCATTGACAGCAACTGTTTGGATGCAGCCATTCAGCCAATATCTTATCCATCTAACAATCCATCCATCAAACGCGTATCTCTCCAATTTAGAGGTAAGAATGTTGTGGGGGGCCATATGAAAGTCATAGAATCATAGAATCATAGAATAAGTGAGGTTGGAAGGGACCATTAAGATCATCAAGTCCAACCGTTAACCTACCCTGATTTAAAAACACCCACTTCTAAACCATGTCCCTAAGCACCTCATCTACCCTTTTCTTAAACACCTCCAGGGATGGTGAATCCACCACCTCTCTGGGCAGCCCATTCCAATGTTTAATAACCCTTTGAGTGAAAAAATGCTTCCTAATATCCAATCTAAACCTGCCCTGACATAACTTGAACCCGTTTCCTCTTGTCCTATCACTTGCCACGTGGGAGAAGAGGTCAGCCCCCATCTCTCTAAAACCTCCCTTCAGGTAGTTGTAGAGGGTGATAAGGTCACCCCTCAGCCTCCTCCTCCCCAGGCTAAACAACCCCAGCTCCCTCAGTCATTCCTCATAAGGCTTGTCCTCCAGACCCCTCACCAGCCTGGTAGCCCTTCTCTGGACACGCTCCAGCACCTCAATGTCCTTCTTGTAGTGAGGGGCCCAAAACTGAACACAGTACTCGAGGTGAGGCCTCACCAGTGCCGAGTACAGGGGGATGATTACTTCCCTACTCCGGCTCACTACACTATTCCTGATGCAGGCCAGGATGGTGTTGGCCTTCTTGGCTGCCTGGGCACACTGCTGGCTCATACTCAGCCGGCTGTCCACCAACACCCCCAGATCCTTCTCTGCCAGGCAGCTTTCGAGCCACTCCGCCCCCAGTCTGTAGCACTACATGGGGTTGTTGTGACCCAAGTGCAGGACCCGACACTTGGCCTTGTTGAACCTCATACCATTGGCCTCAGCCCATCTGTCCAGCCTGTCCAGATCTCTCTGCAGAGCCAATCTACCCTCAAGCAGATCAACACGCCCCCCCAGTTTAGTGTCGTCTGCGAACTTACTGAGGGTGCACTCAATCCCCTCATCCAGATCATTAATAAAGATATTAAAGAGAACCGGTCCCAGCACCGATCCCTGGGGGACACCACTTGTCACTGGACACCAACTGGATTTAACTCCATTTATCACCACTCTCTGGGTACGGCCATCCAACCAGTTTTTTACCCAGCGAAGGGTACACCTGTCCAGGCCACGAGCAGCCAGTTTCTCCAGTAGAATGCTATGGGAAACGGTGTCAAAAGCCTTGCAAAAGTCCAGGTAGACAACATCCACAGCTTTTCCCTCATCCACTAAGCGGGTCACCTCATCATAGAAGGAGATCAGGTTTGACAGGCATGACCTGCCTTTCACAAACCTATGCTGACTGGGCCCGATCACCTTGTTCTCCTGCATGTGCCGTGTGATGGCACTGAGGATGATCTGTTCCATGACCTTCCCAGGCACCGATGTCAGACTGACTGGCCTGTAGTTCCCCGGATCCTCCTTCCGGCCCTTCTTATGGATGGGTGTCACATTTGCCAACCTCCAGTCAGCTGGGACCTCCCCGGTTATCCAGGACTGTTCATAAATGATGCAGAGTGGCCTGGTGAGCACTTCCGCCAGCTCCTTCAGTACCCTTGGATGGATCCCATCCGGCCCCATAGATTTGTGCACCTCCAGGTGCTGAAGCAGGTCCCTCACCATTTCCCTTTGGATTACAGGGGCTTCATTCTGCTCCCCATCCCTGTATTCTAGCTCAGGGGTTAGGGAACTCAAGGAACAACTGGTCCTACTGCTGAAGACTGAGGCAAAGACGGCATTAAGTACCTCAGCCTTATCCTCGTCCTTGGTCAATACGTTACCAGCCTGGTCTACTAGAGGACAGAGATTATCCTTAGTCCTCTTTTTATTGCCAATATATTTATAGAAACTTTTTTTGTTGTCCTTGACAACAGAAGCCAGGTTTAGTTCTAGCTGGGCTTTGGCCTTCCTAATTTTTTCCCTACATAGCCTCACTACCTCTTTGTAGTCCTCCTGAGTGGCCTGCCCTTCTTTCCAAAGGCCATATATCCTCTTTTTTTCCCTAAGCTGCAACACTAGCTCCCTGCTTAGCCAGGCCGGTCTTTTTCCCCGACAGCTTGTCTTCCGGCACATGGGGACAGCCTGCTCCTGCGCCTTTAGGACTTCCTTCTTGAAAAACATCCAGGCTTCCTGGGCTCCTTTGCCCTGGAGGACTGCCTCCCAGGGGACTTTTTCAACCAGGCTCCTGAAGAGCCCAAAGTCCGCCCTCCGGAAGTCCAAGGTGGCAGTTCTGCTGACCCCCTTCCTTGCTTCTCCCAGAATTGAGAACTCTATCATTTCGTGGTCACTGTTGCCAAGACGGCCTCCGACCATCACATCCCCCACAAGACCTTCCCTGTTGACAAACAACAGATCCAGCAGGGCACTTTCCCTAGTTGGCTCTTTCACTAACTGTGTTAAGAAGTTATCCCCAGTACCTTCCAGGAACTTTCTAGACTGTTCCCTCCCTGCTGTATTGTATTCCCAGCAGATGTCCGGCAAATTGAAGTCACCCACGAGGACTAGAGCTCGCGACCTTGAGACTTCTCCCAGCCGTTTATAGAATATTTCATCTGCCTCCTCATCCTGGTTGGGCGGTCTATAACAGACTCCTACTACAATATCTGCCTTGTTAGCCCTCCCCCTGATCTTTACCCATAAACACTCAATCCCATTATCACCATCTTCTAATTCAAAGCATTCATAACACTCCCTGATATATAGGGCCACACCCCCGCCTCTTCTTGCTCGCCTATCCTTCCTGAAGAGTCTATAGCCATCCATGGCAACATTATAGTCATGAGAGTCATCCCACCATGTTTCTGTGATGGCAACTACATCATAATTACCCTGGTGCACGATGGCTTCCAGCTCCTCTTGTTTGTTGCCCATGCTACGTGCATTAGTGTATAAGCACTTCAGGTGGGCTATAGGTCCTTTCTCCTTTTTACTGGAGGGAGCTAAAGTTCTGCTATCCCCAGACATCTTCCTAAGGAGCCCAGTTACACCCCCTGTCTTTCCAAGTCTAGTGCCAGCCCACCAATTTCAGGATTTTTGCTAGCAACCTTGGATCTATCCCCATCCCCCTTCGAACCTAGTTTAAAGCCCTGTCAATGAGCCCCGCCAACTGCTGCCCTAAAACCCTTTTCCCCCTCTGAGACAGGCTTTTGCTGTCTGTTGCCAGCAGGCCTGGTGTCCTGAAAAGCAGCCCATGGTCAAAGAACTCAAAATCTTGCCGACGACACCAGTCTCTGAGCCAGGCATTGATTAGCTGGCATTTCCTGTTAATCTTCGCATCCATCTTTGCAATTGTTGGGATAGAAGCAAACACTATTTGTGCTCCTGATCCCCTGACCAGCCGTCCCAGGGCCCTGAAGTCTCTCTTTATCGCCCTCAGACTCCTTACTGGAATTTCATCATTACCCAACTGAAAAACCAATAAAGTCCTTACATAAGTCCAGATAGATGACATTCGTAGCTCTTCCCTTGTCTACTGATGCAGTCACTCCATTGTAGAAGGCCACTAGAGTAGTCAGGCACAATTTGCCCTTGGTGAAGCCATGTTGGCTTTCTCTAGTCACCTCCGTGTCTTCCAATGTCTATACATATTTGAAGGGAGGGTGTAAAGAAGACAGATCCAGGTTCTTTTAAGTGGTGTCCAGCAACAGAACAAGAGTCAACGGGCACAAAGCGAAACACAGGAGGTGCCATCTGAACACAAAGAAAAACTTTTTTACTGTGAGGGTGACTGAGCACTGGAACAGGTTGCCCAGGGAGGTTGTGGAGTCTCCATCTTTGGAGGTATTTAAAAGTGTACCGGACATGGTCCTGGGCAACCTGCTCCAGGCAGCCCTACTTAGCAGGGGAGTTTGACCAGATGACCACCAGAAGTCCTTTCTAACTTCAATCATTCTGTGATTCTGTGAAGAGTGGCATTATTATATGATCATATACCTATTATATGATCAATTGCTTGGTATTCTTACAGTGAACAAAGAAATGCAACACAACTAAGTGACACATAAAAAAATGTTCCAACAACACATTTTTTTAAGGCATATTCTAGTGCAAAGAGTCAGGAGGCATCCATCATTACACATAAAAGAAAGCATGGATACTATGTCTGTGGCACACTGTGTGTATATATATATATATGAATATATTTAGTACTTAGTTGCCCTGAATCCAAAACCTAATATTTTCAAGTTGAACCTAATGAAAAGAAAAAGCACAACAAGTCTGATGTAGCAAGTGCTTAACTGCTCTGTTTAATTATGCCAACGTGGAGCACAAGACAATGGCAGTTTTGAATTGAGTGTGCTATAGCTATAGTAGTTATTACATGGCAAGCTTCTGTGTGGATCACGGAGTTTGCTGGCTGCACTGCTTACCTCTTTTTTTTTGCTGAGCTTGGGAACAGGTTAATACAAACAACAGCTACGTGCTTTGCCCTGGCATTGATGCCCTTACTGTGCTGTGGGAGCTGTCTTGTGGAGAGGATGAGGGAATACAGCTCCCTCTTCCCATCTGGGATTTATGTGGGTAACCCACGAGTTTTTAATCTTATTTTCTCACTCCTGTCCCACTGAGGAGGGGGAGTGAGAGAGCAGCTTGGTAGGCACCTGGCGGCCAGCCAAGGTCAACCCACCACACACTATGTCAAATTTTTATCACATTTGGAAACTCTCTACTCCTGCCTCACTGTTCATGTCCCCCTCAATTGTATCAATGTGCTAAGCAGGTACAAAATGTAATCAGTGAAGAGGAAATTCAAATTGTAACTGCTCGGCAGTGGTAATTTGTGATCGAGGAATGATCTGGCATGGAGGGCAAGAAGGCCTAACTGCAGAAGGGGTTAAACTGGCTGAAAGCAGGAATGCCAGAGACAGAACAACTCCCTGTAAGGGAGTGAAGCTTCCCTTGGTGATGAGATAAGAAACAGCATGAAGCATTGTCTTGTAGCCATCCTGAAACACAAGCGCTCAGGGACCACCTTTGGGCAGCAGAGCTGGGCTAGGAGATGGACCCAAGGCTGGGCTGAGGCCTCCATGCCGATGCTCACAGGATTGGTGCTGGTGCAAGTGTATATAAGGAATCGACTCATGACACATCTTTGCAGACTCCTTGTAGAACCACTTATGGCAGTAGGACTCTGCCCAATGCATTGCTCATTAAATATTTTTTTAATATATTTAAGCACAAACGTGTGTTTAATTTGCCTCAACTGGTACAATAAAAATTCCCCAACATGAGCCATAGGGAATGCCTCTTTCACTGTCCTCTTATCAACAGATTCCCCCCAGCCGGGGCTGCAGATTGAACAAGCCCACACCCCTGTTCTCTGACAGTCCATGAAGATATTAAGGATCTTCTGTAAAGTCTTAACCTGTAAAGATTCAAGTTAACAACTAAATAAGCACAGCGACATTTTCTTCCCTCTTAGTCTGATGTAATTTATCATTAGTATCTAAATCACAACAAAGAAGGAAATAGATCTCTAGGATTTAAATGAGTTGGTTTCCTTGCAAGACATTCTTTTATTATTAAAGTTGTATTCTTTGTGTCTGAAAAAAACCCTACATCTTACTGGCTCTAACTGAAATATTTTCTAATACACAAGCCTGCCAACAAAATGGAGTTGTTAAAATTATTTAATATTTCAATTTTAGGACAACTACTAAAACGCCAATTTGAACGTTTATTGCACAGTGCAAGAACCGAGCAGGACTAGGGAAGTGATTGTCCTGCTGTACTCGGCACTGATAAGGCCCCACCTCGAATACTGTGTTCAGTTTTGGGCCCCTCACTACAAGAAAGACATTGAGGGGCTGGAGCGTGTCCAGAGAAGGGCAACGAAGCTGGTGAGGGGTCTAGAGCACAAGTCTTATGAGGAGTGGCTGAGGGAACTGGGGTCATTTAGCCTGGAGAAAAGGAGGCTCAGGGGAGACCCTATCGCTCTCTACAGCTACCTGCAAGGAGGTTGTAGCGAGGTGGGGATCAGTCTCTTCTCCCTCGTTACAAGCGATAGGACAAGAGGAAATGGCCTCAAGTTGCGCCAGGGGAGGTTTAGGATGGATATTAGGAAAACTTTCTTCACCAAAAGGGTTATCAAACATTGGAATAAGCTGCCCAGGGAAGTGGTTGAGTCACCATCCCTGGAGGTATTTAAAAGATGGGTAGACATGGTGCTTAGGGACATGGTTTAGTAGTGGACTTGGCTGTATTAGGTTAATGGTTGGACTCGATGATCTTAAAGGTCTTTTTCAACCTAGACGATTCTATGATTCTAACAGCTGCTGGGGAGGATACGTTAAAAAACAAAGTAGGGAAGGCTTCTGGGAAATGGCTCTGCTTGGAAACCACATTCATTTTGAATGCTAATAAAATTTGAAATGTTGCAGAACACTACACACAGAAAGGTAACTTCTTATTTAGCAAGCTTTCACTTTTAACTGCAAAGACAGCAGAGCCTTACTTAATTTTTATCATCTGTAGAATAGCTGCTGAAATACATATATGTACATACACACACTTTTTTTTTTAATATATATACATACATATATAGGCTGGAGAAAGTACAAAATAGCTGAGAGTTATTATTTTATAAAATATCATCAGTATTTTTTTAATACTGATTCACCCACAGAAAGCCATTCTTTAAGATAACATTAGGGAATCCAATTGAAATCAACAAAAGCAAAGAAGTAAAGCAGCATCCATGTCCCTAATTTACCTCTGTCTAGTGTTGCATTATAGGTAAAGAGTTTTCACAATTCAGTTTACATTTGAGACTGCAGATAAAAAAATATGAGACCATGACTTCTCTTATTTTCCCACGTTCTAAATGCCCAAGGGGAGACTTTACATACTAGATTCCAACTCATGGTTTAATTAAAGGCCAAATTAAGAACTAGTGAACACGGACACAGAAGGCAGGGGCACTAACAGCGGAAATGCTGACAGACCGGTAACCAAATTGGCACTAGTGGGCGCAACTATAACATTTTGTTCTCTCATTTACTTCCAACAAAAAAATACAAGTAGGAACATATTTTCTTTCAATTTCCCCCCTCCCTTCTAATAAAAGAGATTCTGCCTGGGAGAAAATCTGTTCCAACGCTCAGAAGAAGTTTCAAGACACAGACTATTACAAAATACATTTTAGGGTTTAAAGTTCTTCTACCCTCTTTTCCACAAATAGAGCAATATCAATAACACTATCTCCAAAGGTTTTTAAAGATTATTTATAAGGTCATAAAACTGCACTAGGAGTTTTAGTCAACTAAACACACCCCATTATTTTCATTATTTTTTGTTTTCCTCACCACCATCCTTATTTGTCCCATCCACCTGTTAGTTCTCATCTTTCACACAGAATTGTTTGAGGTACACACTGTCAATTTTCCATTTGTTTGCCTTATGATTAATACAAAAGGGCCCTTGCTTTTAAGTGCTACCAGTCATAAATGACAGAGAAAACAAAAATAAATTTGGTTTCAAGTATTATGAAGCCATTTTCCTTTATGACAAATCATATTTCTAGAACGCATCTCAAATATCTAACATACAGGAAAAATACACAATGCAGCTATAGCAAAATACTGCAAGATAAATTTCTATGTCAGTACTTTTTCAAGTAAGAGTTTTTGAAGAAAGCAAATTTTGTAGGAATTTCTCTTCTGTGATTAAAAATTCAGAATATTTCCCATATTTTTTTAATGCTGAAAACTGATTTGCCAAGCACAGTAAGAGTATTCTGAGAAGCCACTGAGAAAACATGCGCACAGTGGGGGCACACTGTAGTGGGGGGGTATAGTGATAGTTCATAGCTAGATGAGCATATGCTACAGACAGGTGTTTATTTTGATTTTATATGTAATGAAATCTAGTAATGTTTCATAAACATTGAAAGGGGAGCTGATTTTTCAACAAGAGGAAAGTAAAAAACAAACTGACCTAAATAAATTTAATCAGAACAGTCTGCTTCACTAGGCAGTTCTGAAATTTCATCAGCCTCTGGAATAGATGGGTTTTATTTTGTGAACCAGTTAAAAGCAATTTTTTTTTGTCAGCTGCAGGTTACTTTTTTCTGTACATTAATCAAACTGAAGACTAGTTCTCTGAGTCAGAACCAGTGCAGTGTATCACAGTGTATCAACAGCTGTTGTATCAAAAAAACAGCTGTTTGCGTGGATATTTCTATTGAATTCATATGCTACTTAACATCAGTACATTTTAGTCTTGGGGGCGATGAGAAAACAAAACAAAACAAAAAATCAGCCCCCCAAAAGTGCCCTGTTTTAATTTAAAAGAAGCAACAGTGGAGATGAAAACAGCATCTAAGAATATTGTTTGAGAAAAATGGTGACAAAGTCTGTCTAAAAATGTTAAGTAAATATTGTTTTCCTTAATTTTCAAGCTTACAATTTTCTGAACTTTGAGGAAGGAGGGATTTGTTTTACAAAGGTTTTTGTTTAATTACAGCCTGCACAAAACAGGTCTCATTGCAAATTGTCATTGTCATTACTTTCCCAGGGTTCCCCCATCCCCAAATGTGAGTATTGACACTACAAAGACAGAATAAATTAATATGTTTTGATCAAGCACACCAGAGGTTTTTTTCTCATGGCCCATATAATGAAACACTATCCCCACTGTGAAGCTGTATCCCAACACTGTATATTTTTTCTTGCTCTTAAGACTGCACAACCTCTCCTGCAGCTATTCAGCCTTTTAGAAAAGTTTCATTTGTTTTTCCACTAAATTTTACACTAAATTTTCATGTCCAACCTGATGTGGTGGTTTTAAAGTTTGAATAATTAGGCTGAAATCTCTGAAACAAACTAAACAAAGAGACAGAGTATCAAAACTAGTTCTGTATTTGAAAAAGCTAAGATGAAGAAAAAGCATACTTTGTATTTTATCCGTATTAGTACACAAGACACTTCAAGCCTTATACTGTTACAAGAATATCTCAACACATTAACAGTTTTGAAAGGGTTTCTACAAATAATCCTGGAACAAAACTATGAATTTTCTGAATCCTACCCCTAACCTGTAAAAAGGACAGAGAAAACAAATCTTGTCTCTTCAAAGATCTGGTATTGCAGCTACAGAGGTTAGCGACCTCACATCCCAGAAGACCACCCACATGAAGGAGTGCATTTACAATTCCTACATTAACAAATACAATAAGTTCCAGGTTTGCCCTTTATACTAGAAAAATACCACTGAAACATTTGGGTACTTACCTTTCACAGCCATGAAATGTGACACAGATATATGTACTTGAATATCCACAGCGCTAATGCTTGCACTGCACCCCTAAGCCAGGACACAAATCACTAAAGTTATACAGCTGGTATGCTGAATATCCCTTGTCCTCCAGTCTGCAATTGAATGAAGTCATTGAAAGTCTCCTCTGAGGGGAAATGTGCCTCAGATTAATGCAGCAAGCAATTGACAGTAGCGTGATTTCTATTATTATACACTGGGGGTTGTGCCTAAATGAGCATACTTCCTCCCTGATGCCATTTCCTTTTAGCCTGGCTTCAGTCTAAAAGAGGATCAATGGGAGTATATAGATGATGTCACTTCAATTTACAGCTACCACCTCCCTCTCTCACATGCACAGATAGATCAATTCTTCCCAAAAATGGTTAAGAAATGCATGAGGAGGCTCTTCTCCCAGAAAAGGGTTCTCTGCTATATTTGTCTACATAACTACACCAAGGAACTGTTTCTACGGAGCTAAACCGGGGGGAGAATTAAAAAAATCACTACTGTGCACTGGAAAATGCTGGCTGAAATACAACAAAAACAGAATTAAAACTATTTGACCTTTGAAAATTATACAGACATGTTCCAAGTTTCCAAAACAATAAATTTCTGCAGCATTTCTCTGGGAGAAGGTAGTCCCTGCCAAAACCATAAAATGTCTTTTCATTTACATTTTTACAAGATCTTCCAAATACAAACCAAATTCCTTCCTTTTCCTTTCATAAGAAAGAAAGGGGAAAATGCACCCCAGAGTTTGTTACTGAAGAGTTCCCTGCATACAGAATTTCCTCATTAATTTCAGATAAGAAAGCACTGCTACTAATCCAGGAGACAGGATTTATAGGGCCAGGCCATTTCTGCACCTGTATTCTGAAGTGATCATACAAATCCCCAAACAAATCTTGCATCATAAGCTCTCTACAATGACAATTTGCAATGAGACCTGTTTTGTGCAGGCTGTAATTAAACAAAAACCTTTGTAAAACAAATCCCTCCTTCCTCAAAGTTCAGAAAATTGTAAGCTTGAAAATTAAGGAAAACAATATTTACTTAACATTTTTAGACAGACTTTGTCACCATTTTTCTCAAACAATATTCTTAGATGCTGTTTTCATCTCCACTGTTGCTTCTTTTAAATTAAAACAGGGCACTTTTGGGGGGCTGATTTTTTGTTTTGTTTTGTTTTCTCATCGCCCCCAAGACTAAAATGTACTGATGTTAAGTAGCATATGAATTCAATAGAAATATCCACGCAAACAGCTGTTTTTTTGATACAACAGCTGTTGATACACTGTGATACACTGCACTGGTTCTGACTCAGAGAACTAGTCTTCAGTTTGATTAATGTACAGAAAAAAGTAACCTGCAGCTGACAAAAAAAAATTGCTTTTAACTGGTTCACAAAATAAAACCCATCTATTCCAGAGGCTGATGAAATTTCAGAACTGCCTAGTGAAGCAGACTGTTCTGATTAAATTTATTTAGGTCAGTTTGTTTTTTACTTTCCTCTTGTTGAAAAATCAGCTCCCCTTTCAATGTTTATGAAACATTACTAGATTTCATTACATATAAAATCAAAATAAACACCTGTCTGTAGCATATGCTCATCTAGCTATGAACTATCACTATACCCCCCCACTACAGTGTGCCCCCACTGTGCGCATGTTTTCTCAGTGGCTTCTCAGAATACTCTTACTGTGCTTGGCAAATCAGTTTTCAGCATTAAAAAAATATGGGAAATATTCTGAATTTTTAATCACAGAAGAGAAATTCCTACAAAATTTGCTTTCTTCAAAAACTCTTACTTGAAAAAGTACTGACATAGAAATTTATCTTGCAGTATTTTGCTATAGCTGCATTGTGTATTTTTCCTGTATGTTAGATATTTGAGATGCGTTCTAGAAATATGATTTGTCATAAAGGAAAATGGCTTCATAATACTTGAAACCAAATTTATTTTTGTTTTCTCTGTCATTTATGACTGGTAGCACTTAAAAGCAAGGGCCCTTTTGTATTAATCATAAGGCAAACAAATGGAAAATTGACAGTGTGTACCTCAAACAATTCTGTGTGAAAGATGAGAACTAACAGGTGGATGGGACAAATAAGGATGGTGGTGAGGAAAACAAAAAATAATGAAAATAATGGGGTGTGTTTAGTTGACTAAAACTCCTAGTGCAGTTTTATGACCTTATAAATAATCTTTAAAAACCTTTGGAGATAGTGTTATTGATATTGCTCTATTTGTGGAAAAGAGGGTAGAAGAACTTTAAACCCTAAAATGTATTTTGTAATAGTCTGTGTCTTGAAACTTCTTCTGAGCGTTGGAACAGATTTTCTCCCAGGCAGAATCTCTTTTATTAGAAGGGAGGGGGGAAATTGAAAGAAAATATGTTCCTACTTGTATTTTTTTGTTGGAAGTAAATGAGAGAACAAAATGTTATAGTTGCGCCCACTAGTGCCAATTTGGTTACCGGTCTGTCAGCATTTCCGCTGTTAGTGCCCCTGCCTTCTGTGTCCGTGTTCACTAGTTCTTAATTTGGCCTTTAATTAAACCATGAGTTGGAATCTAGTATGTAAAGTCTCCCCTTGGGCATTTAGAACGTGGGAAAATAAGAGAAGTCATGGTCTCATATTTTTTTATCTGCAGTCTCAAATGTAAACTGAATTGTGAAAACTCTTTACCTATAATGCAACACTAGACAGAGGTAAATTAGGGACATGGATGCTGCTTTACTTCTTTGCTTTTGTTGATTTCAATTGGATTCCCTAATGTTATCTTAAAGAATGGCTTTCTGTGGGTGAATCAGTATTAAAAAAATACTGATGATATTTTATAAAATAATAACTCTCAGCTATTTTGTACTTTCTCCAGCCTATATATGTATGTATATATATTAAAAAAAAAAGTGTGTGTATGTACATATATGTATTTCAGCAGCTATTCTACAGATGATAAAAATTAAGTAAGGCTCTGCTGTCTTTGCAGTTAAAAGTGAAAGCTTGCTAAATAAGAAGTTACCTTTCTGTGTGTAGTGTTCTGCAACATTTCAAATTTTATTAGCATTCAAAATGAATGTGGTTTCCAAGCAGAGCCATTTCCCAGAAGCCTTCCCTACTTTGTTTTTTAACGTATCCTCCCCAGCAGCTGTTAGAATCATAGAATCGTCTAGGTTGAAAAAGACCTTTAAGATCATCGAGTCCAACCATTAACCTAATACAGCCAAGTCCACTACTAAACCATGTCCCTAAGCACCATGTCTACCCATCTTTTAAATACCTCCAGGGATGGTGACTCAACCACTTCCCTGGGCAGCTTATTCCAATGTTTGATAACCCTTTTGGTGAAGAAAGTTTTCCTAATATCCATCCTAAACCTCCCCTGGCGCAACTTGAGGCCATTTCCTCTTGTCCTATCGCTTGTAACGAGGGAGAAGAGACTGATCCCCACCTCGCTACAACCTCCTTGCAGGTAGCTGTAGAGAGCGATAGGGTCTCCCCTGAGCCTCCTTTTCTCCAGGCTAAATGACCCCAGTTCCCTCAGCCACTCCTCATAAGACTTGTGCTCTAGACCCCTCACCAGCTTCGTTGCCCTTCTCTGGACACGCTCCAGCCCCTCAATGTCTTTCTTGTAGTGAGGGGCCCAAAACTGAACACAGTATTCGAGGTGGGGCCTTATCAGTGCCGAGTACAGCAGGACAATCACTTCCCTAGTCCTGCTCGGTTCTTGCACTGTGCAATAAACGTTCAAATTGGCGTTTTAGTAGTTGTCCTAAAATTGAAATATTAAATAATTTTAACAACTCCATTTTGTTGGCAGGCTTGTGTATTAGAAAATATTTCAGTTAGAGCCAGTAAGATGTAGGGTTTTTTTCAGACACAAAGAATACAACTTTAATAATAAAAGAATGTCTTGCAAGGAAACCAACTCATTTAAATCCTAGAGATCTATTTCCTTCTTTGTTGTGATTTAGATACTAATGATAAATTACATCAGACTAAGAGGGAAGAAAATGTCGCTGTGCTTATTTAGTTGTTAACTTGAATCTTTACAGGTTAAGACTTTACAGAAGATCCTTAATATCTTCATGGACTGTCAGAGAACAGGGGTGTGGGCTTGTTCAATCTGCAGCCCCGGCTGGGGGGAATCTGTTGATAAGAGGACAGTGAAAGAGGCATTCCCTATGGCTCATGTTGGGGAATTTTTATTGTACCAGTTGAGGCAAATTAAACACACGTTTGTGCTTAAATATATTAAAAAAATATTTAATGAGCAATGCATTGGGCAGAGTCCTACTGCCATAAGTGGTTCTACAAGGAGTCTGCAAAGATGTGTCATGAGTCGATTCCTTATATACACTTGCACCAGCACCAATCCTGTGAGCATCGGCATGGAGGCCTCAGCCCAGCCTTGGGTCCATCTCCTAGCCCAGCTCTGCTGCCCAAAGGTGGTCCCTGAGCGCTTGTGTTTCAGGATGGCTACAAGACAATGCTTCATGCTGTTTCTTATCTCATCACCAAGGGAAGCTTCACTCCCTTACAGGGAGTTGTTCTGTCTCTGGCATTCCTGCTTTCAGCCAGTTTAACCCCTTCTGCAGTTAGGCCTTCTTGCCCTCCATGCCAGATCATTCCTCGATCACAAATTACCACTGCCGAGCAGTTACAATTTGAATTTCCTCTTCACTGATTACATTTTGTACCTGCTTAGCACATTGATACAATTGAGGGGGACATGAACAGTGAGGCAGGAGTAGAGAGTTTCCAAATGTGATAAAAATTTGACATAGTGTGTGGTGGGTTGACCTTGGCTGGCCGCCAGGTGCCTACCAAGCTGCTCTCTCACTCCCCCTCCTCAGTGGGACAGGAGTGAGAAAATAAGATTAAAAACTCGTGGGTTACCCACATAAATCCCAGATGGGAAGAGGGAGCTGTATTCCCTCATCCTCTCCACAAGACAGCTCCCACAGCACAGTAAGGGCATCAATGCCAGGGCAAAGCACGTAGCTGTTGTTTGTATTAACCTGTTCCCAAGCTCAGCAAAAAAAAAGAGGTAAGCAGTGCAGCCAGCAAACTCCGTGATCCACACAGAAGCTTGCCATGTAATAACTACTATAGCTATAGCACACTCAATTCAAAACTGCCATTGTCTTGTGCTCCACGTTGGCATAATTAAACAGAGCAGTTAAGCACTTGCTACATCAGACTTGTTGTGCTTTTTCTTTTCATTAGGTTCAACTTGAAAATATTAGGTTTTGGATTCAGGGCAACTAAGTACTAAATATATTCATATATATATATATACACACAGTGTGCCACAGACATAGTATCCATGCTTTCTTTTATGTGTAATGATGGATGCCTCCTGACTCTTTGCACTAGAATATGCCTTAAAAAAATGTGTTGTTGGAACATTTTTTTATGTGTCACTTAGTTGTGTTGCATTTCTTTGTTCACTGTAAGAATACCAAGCAATTGATCATATAATAGGTATATGATCATATAATAATGCCACTCTTCACAGAATCACAGAATGATTGAAGTTAGAAAGGACTTCTGGTGGTCATCTGGTCAAACTCCCCTGCTAAGTAGGGCTGCCTGGAGCAGGTTGCCCAGGACCATGTCCGGTACACTTTTAAATACCTCCAAAGATGGAGACTCCACAACCTCCCTGGGCAACCTGTTCCAGTGCTCAGTCACCCTCACAGTAAAAAAGTTTTTCTTTGTGTTCAGATGGCACCTCCTGTGTTTCGCTTTGTGCCCGTTGACTCTTGTTCTGTTGCTGGACACCACTTAAAAGAACCTGGATCTGTCTTCTTTACACCCTCCCTTCAAATATGTATAGACATTGGAAGACACGGAGGTGACTAGAGAAAGCCAACATGGCTTCACCAAGGGCAAATTGTGCCTGACTACTCTAGTGGCCTTCTACAATGGAGTGACTGCATCAGTAGACAAGGGAAGAGCTACGAATGTCATCTATCTGGACTTATGTAAGGACTTTATTGGTTTTTCAGTTGGGTAATGATGAAATTCCAGTAAGGAGTCTGAGGGCGATAAAGAGAGACTTCAGGGCCCTGGGACGGCTGGTCAGGGGATCAGGAGCACAAATAGTGTTTGCTTCTATCCCAACAATTGCAAAGATGGATGCGAAGATTAACAGGAAATGCCAGCTAATCAATGCCTGGCTCAGAGACTGGTGTCGTCGGCAAGATTTTGAGTTCTTTGACCATGGGCTGCTTTTCAGGACACCAGGCCTGCTGGCAACAGACAGCAAAAGCCTGTCTCAGAGGGGGAAAAGGGTTTTAGGGCAGCAGTTGGCGGGGCTCATTGACAGGGCTTTAAACTAGGTTCGAAGGGGGATGGGGATAGATCCAAGGTTGCTAGCAAAAATCCTGAAATTGGTGGGCTGGCACTAGACTTGGAAAAGACAGGGGGTGTAACTGGGCTCCTTAGGAAGATGTCTGGGGATAGCAGAACTTTAGCTCCCTCCAGTAAAAAGGAGAAAGGACCTATAGCCCACCTGAAGTGCTTATACACTAATGCACGTAGCATGGGCAACAAACAAGAGGAGCTGGAAGCCATCGTGCACCAGGGTAATTATGATGTAGTTGCCATCACAGAAACATGGTGGGATGACTCTCATGACTATAATGTTGCCATGGATGGCTATAGACTCTTCAGGAAGGATAGGCGAGCAAGAAGAGGCGGGGGTGTGGCCCTATATATCAGGGAGTGTTATGAATGCTTTGAATTAGAAGATGGTGATAATGGGATTGAGTGTTTATGGGTAAAGATCAGGGGGAGGGCTAACAAGGCAGATATTGTAGTAGGAGTCTGTTATAGACCGCCCAACCAGGATGAGGAGGCAGATGAAATATTCTATAAACGGCTGGGAGAAGTCTCAAGGTCGCGAGCTCTAGTCCTCGTGGGTGACTTCAATTTGCCGGACATCTGCTGGGAATACAATACAGCAGGGAGGGAACAGTCTAGAAAGTTCCTGGAAGGTACTGGGGATAACTTCTTAACACAGTTAGTGAAAGAGCCAACTAGGGAAAGTGCCCTGCTGGATCTGTTGTTTGTCAACAGGGAAGGTCTTGTGGGGGATGTGATGGTCGGAGGCCGTCTTGGCAACAGTGACCACGAAATGATAGAGTTCTCAATTCTGGGAGAAGCAAGGAAGGGGGTCAGCAGAACTGCCACCTTGGACTTCCGGAGGGCGGACTTTGGGCTCTTCAGGAGCCTGGTTGAAAAAGTCCCCTGGGAGGCAGTCCTCCAGGGCAAAGGAGCCCAGGAAGCCTGGATGTTTTTCAAGAAGGAAGTCCTAAAGGCGCAGGAGCAGGCTGTCCCCATGTGCCGGAAGACAAGCTGTCGGGGAAAAAGACCGGCCTGGCTAAGCAGGGAGCTAGTGTTGCAGCTTAGGGAAAAAAAGAGGATATATGGCCTTTGGAAAGAAGGGCAGGCCACTCAGGAGGACTACAAAGAGGTAGTGAGGCTATGTAGGGAAAAAATTAGGAAGGCCAAAGCCCAGCTAGAACTAAACCTGGCTTCTGTTGTCAAGGACAACAAAAAAAGTTTCTATAAATATATTGGCAATAAAAAGAGGACTAAGGATAATCTCTGTCCTCTAGTAGACCAGGCTGGTAACGTATTGACCAAGGACGAGGATAAGGCTGAGGTACTTAATGCCGTCTTTGCCTCAGTCTTCAGCAGTAGGACCAGTTGTTCCTTGAGTTCCCTAACCCCTGAGCTAGAATACAGGGATGGGGAGCAGAATGAAGCCCCTGTAATCCAAAGGGAAATGGTGAGGGACCTGCTTCAGCACCTGGAGGTGCACAAATCTATGGGGCCGGATGGGATCCATCCAAGGGTACTGAAGGAGCTGGCGGAAGTGCTCACCAGGCCACTCTGCATCATTTATGAACAGTCCTGGATAACCGGGGAGGTCCCAGCTGACTGGAGGTTGGCAAATGTGACACCCATCCATAAGAAGGGCCGGAAGGAGGATCCGGGGAACTACAGGCCAGTCAGTCTGACATCGGTGCCTGGGAAGGTCATGGAACAGATCATCCTCAGTGCCATCACACGGCACATGCAGGAGAACAAGGTGATCGGGCCCAGTCAGCATAGGTTTGTGAAAGGCAGGTCATGCCTGTCAAACCTGATCTCCTTCTATGATGAGGTGACCCGCTTAGTGGATGAGGGAAAAGCTGTGGATGTTGTCTACCTGGACTTTTGCAAGGCTTTTGACACCGTTTCCCATAGCATTCTACTGGAGAAACTGGCTGCTCGTGGCCTGGACAGGTGTACCCTTCGCTGGGTAAAAAACTGGTTGGATGGCCGTACCCAGAGAGTGGTGATAAATGGAGTTAAATCCAGTTGGTGTCCAGTGACAAGTGGTGTCCCCCCAGGGATCGGTGCTGGGACCGGTTCTCTTTAATATCTTTATTAATGATCTGGATGAGGGGATTGAGTGCACCCTCAGTAAGTTCGCAGACGACACTAAACTGGGGGGGCGTGTTGATCTGCTTGAGGGTAGATTGGCTCTGCAGAGAGATCTGGACAGGCTGGACAGATGGGCTGAGGCCAATGGTATGAGGTTCAACAAGGCCAAGTGTCGGGTCCTGCACTTGGGTCACAACAACCCCATGTAGTGCTACAGACTGGGGGCGGAGTGGCTCGAAAGCTGCCTGGCAGAGAAGGATCTGGGGGTGTTGGTGGACAGCCGGCTGAGTATGAGCCAGCAGTGTGCCCAGGCAGCCAAGAAGGCCAACACCATCCTGGCCTGCATCAGGAATAGTGTAGTGAGCCGGAGTAGGGAAGTAATCATCCCCCTGTACTCGGCACTGGTGAGGCCTCACCTCGAGTACTGTGTTCAGTTTTGGGCCCCTCACTACAAGAAGGACATTGAGGTGCTGGAGCGTGTCCAGAGAAGGGCTACCAGGCTGGTGAGGGGTCTGGAGGACAAGCCTTATGAGGAATGACTGAGGGAGCTGGGGTTGTTTAGCCTGGGGAGGAGGAGGCTGAGGGGTGACCTTATCACCCTCTACAACTACCTGAAGGGAGGTTTTAGAGAGATGGGGGCTGACCTCTTCTCCCACGTGGCAAGTGATAGGACAAGAGGAAACGGGTTCAAGTTATGTCAGGGCAGGTTTAGATTGGATATTAGGAAGCATTTTTTCACTCAAAGGGTTATTAAACATTGGAATGGGCTGCCCAGAGAGGTGGTGGATTCACCATCCCTGGAGGTGTTTAAGAAAAGGGTAGATGAGGTGCTTAGGGACATGGTTTAGAAGTGGGTGTTTTTAAATCAGGGTAGGTTAACGGTTGGACTTGATGATCTTAATGGTCCCTTCCAACCTCACTTATTCTATGATTCTATGATTCTATGACTTTCATATGGCCCCCCACAACATTCTTACCTCTAAATTGGAGAGATACGCGTTTGATGGATGGATTGTTAGATGGATAAGATATTGGCTGAATGGCTGCATCCAAACAGTTGCTGTCAATGGCTCAGTGTCCAAGTGGAAACCAATAATGAGTGGTGTCCCTCAGGGGTCCGTACTGGGACCGGTACTGTTCGATATCTTTGTTAATGACATAGACAGTGGGATTGAGTACACCCTCAGCAAGTTTGCAGATGACACCAAGCTGAGTGGCGCAGTTGATATGCCTGAGGGAAGAGATGCCATCCAGAGGGACCTTGACAGGCTTGAGGAGTGGGCCCATGGGAACATCATGAAAATCAACAAGGCCAAGTGCAAGGTCCTGCACCTGGGTCAGGGCAATCATCAGTATTAATAGAGACTGGGGGATGAATGGATTGAGAGCAGCCCTGCCGAGAAGGACTTGGGGATACTGATGGATGAAAAATTGGACATGAACTGACCATGTGTGCTCACAGCCCAGAAAGACAACCATATCCTGGGCTGCATCAAAAGAAGCGTGGCCAGCAGGTCAAGGGAGGTGATTCTGCCCCTCTACTCCGCTCTGGTGAGACCCCACCTGGAGTACTGCATCCAGCTCTGGAGTCCACAGCACAAGACAGACATGGACCTGTTAAAGTGGCTCCAGAGGAGGGCCACAAAAATGATCAGAGGGATGGAACACCTCTCCTATGAGGTCAGGCTGAGACAGTTGGGGTTGTTCAGCCTGGAGAAGAGAAGGCTCTGGGGAGATTTTCTTGCAGCCTTTCAGTACTTAAAAGGGGCTTCTAATAAAGACGGAGAGAGACTTTTTAACAGGGCCTGTAGGGACAGGACAAGGGGCAACGGTTTTAAACTGAAAGAGGGTAGATTTAGATTGGATATAAGGCAGATTTTTTTTACAGTGAGGGTGGTGAGACACTGGAACAGGTTGCCCAGAGAATTTGTGGATGCCCCATCCCTGGAAGTGGGATAGTGCCATAATAATCCTCTGAATATAACATTAAGAAAGGAAAAGGCAGGTGAAGTATATTTTGCATCAGTGGTAAATTTACACAGCAGCTTTGTAAACCCTGCAAAACACACTCTCATATACAAAATAATGCATCTCTTGATGACTTGAGTTGAAGCTGAGTAATGAGTTGTATGCTTTAATACAAAATAAATACAGAAACTATTTTTAGTTTTGCGAAAACAAGCATGATGTTATTGCCTTCACTTTCTCCCCACTGCCCGAAGAAAGAAATGTCCTGTCAAATGGCCACTTAATTCAAGGTGTGTATCTTTTTCATGGTTCAAATGGGTGTTTCATGCTGACAATGACATAGGTTAAGGAAAAGGATCATGCATACATATATCTTACCATCCAGCTGCAACGACACTATCTGAAACATGCCTACACATTGCTCTATGGTCCAGTCAAGAAGGACCGGCAAGCCTGTGGAGGTATTTGCTAGTTTTATTCAAAAGCTGGAGATTGCTCCTCTGAACCTCTGTCCTGAGCACATCCTGCAAAGGAGGACTAGCTCAGTGGCTGTGCTGAAAGGAAAGCTCACCAAGTGCCTTTTCTGCCTCCTAGCATGGATTGACCATTCCTGACCAGTTCCCTTTTTCCATCCAATTTTACACTATACTCTCCAGAGTTTTGTTCCGTGAACGCACCTTCCAACAATGCTCAATAACAACCTGCAGGAAAACTGAATTATACAGTGCAAGATAATGCTTAACTTAATGCATTGACCATCAAACGGGAAGCAGCAAGACAGATATTGCACTGTAATTAATTTGTAATTTTATTTCTACCAGATTTTCTACAGACTAGGAAAGATCAATGAATCAAAGTTATTTTGTCCTAAACACAATTCTCACTACTTTTAGGATGCCAAGCACCTTGTATGGTTTGTATTAGCGTGGCTGGTTTTCTGTCAGTGAAATAAAATGCCACCAGTTTACAGCCTTGGTCTCATAGGCAGACCTCATGCACAATGAAGTAGTGCAAGAATGGCTTTATGCCAACCACATGACTTATGATATTCTGATCTTAACTCATTTTACTCACATTTTCTTCAAAAACAGTTATAGCCTTTCCCCTTTTCCTCTCCCAAATATACACGTTATGATCCTGAATACAAGGAAAGCATTATGAAAGTAAAGACCATTTCAGCCAATTTGCTGAGATGACAAAAACTAACAAAGCCATGTTGGTGTCACCAACCACCTCCTTATTTTCCATGTGCCTTAGCAGAGTTTCCAGGAGGATCTGCTCCATGATCTTGCTGGGCACAGAGGTGAGAGTGACCAGCCTGTAGTTCCCCGGGTCTTCCTTTTTTCCCTTTTTGAAAATGGGGGTTATGTTTCCCCTTTTCCAGTCAGCGTGAAGTTTGCCAGATTGCCACGACTTTTCAAATATAATGGAAAGTGGTTTGGCAACTTCACCCACCAGTTCCCTTGGGACTCGCAGATGTATCTCATCAGGTCCCACGGACTTGTGCACCTTCAGGTTCCTCAGGTGGTCTCGCACTTGATCTTCACCTACAGTGGGCGGTTCTTCATTCTCACAGCTGCTGTCTTTGCCTTCTGTGGCTTGGGCGGTGTGGTTAGAGCCCTTGCTGGTGAAGACTGAGGCAAAAAAGTCACTGAGTACCTCAGCCTTCTCCATATCCCAGGTGACCAGGTCTCCTGTTTCCTTCCGGAGAGGGCCCACATTTTCCCTAGTCTTCCTTTAATCATTGACATACTTATAGAAGTTTTTATTGTTGCCCTTGATGTCCCTGGCCAGATTTAATTCTATCTGGACTTTAGCTTTCCTAACCTGATCCCTGGCTGCTCGGACAATTTCTCTGTATTCCTCCCAGGCTGCCTGTCCCTGCTTCCACCCTCTGTAGGCCTCCTTTTTGCTTTTGAGTGTGTCCAGGAGCTCCTTGTTCATCCATGCAGGCCTCCTGGCTTTTCTGCCTGACTTCTTCTTTGTTGGGATGCGTCGCTCCTGAGCTTGGAGGAGGTGATCCTTGAATACTAACCAGCTTCCTTAGGCCCCTCTCCCCTGCAGAGCTTTCTCCCGTGGAACCCTACCAATCAGATCACCCAAGAGGCCAAAGTCTGCTCTCCTGAAGTCCAGGGTAGTGAGCTTGATGTGCATCCTCCTCGCTGCCCTAAGGATCTTGAACTCTACCATTTCACGATCACTGCAGCCAAGGCTGCCCTTGAGCATGACATTCCCCACTAGCCCCTCCTTGTTGGTAAGGACAAGGTCCAGCATAGCTCTGTGATGCCAATGAGATCATAGCCCTGCAGGCATGCGCACATCTCTAACTCCTCTTGTTTGTTCCCCATGCTACCTGCATTTGCATAGAGGCACTTAAGCTGAGTCCCTGTTGAAGGTGACTTGCTGGCTGGAGTGGCTGCAGCTCCTTTGTGCTGCTGCCCAGGTGGCCTTCCTTTGAGGTGTTTTATCCATGTTTCCCTATTGGCTCTTATTGCCTCAGGAACCCCTGGCTCATCTCCATAAGACTTCGAGTGTGCTGCAGTGTAGCCAGCACATCTCAGAGCAACAGGTTGAGGGCCCTCGCTAGCGACCCATCCCTCATAGCTTGGAGTGTTGTCTCTTGGCTTGTCACGAGCAAGCCTGATAATACCCCCCGTCCCCCTTCAAGTCTAGTTTAAAGCTCGGTCAATGATCCCCGCTAGCTCATGAGCAAAGACCCTCTTCCCCCTTTGAGAAAGATGAACCCCATCCGACGCCAGCAAGACTGGTCATTCCATTGTCAAAAAAACCCAAAATTGTGTCAGTGACACCAGCCACGGAGCCATGTATTAACAGGCTGGGCATGTCTGCTTCTTCCAACGTCACTGTCTATAACTGGAAGAAGAGAAGAAAAGATAACCTGCGCCCCAGATTCCCTTACTAACCGTCCCAAGGACCTGAAGTCTCTTTTAATCACCCTGGGGCAACGTGTTGCCACTTCATCGCCACCCACATGGAAGAGCAGCAGTGGGTAATAGTCCGAGGGCTGTACCAGGCTAGGAAGTTTCCTAGTGATGTCCCAAACCCGGGCCCCAGGGAGGCAGCATACTTCCCTATGAAGAGGGTCTGCCCGGTTGTCCTGGTTTGAGGTAAAACAGAAACAATTTTATGTTCAGTAACTTTACTTTTTAGCTAGGCCTCTTCTAACTACTGAAATTAACAGCATATTGTGCAGACACTGTTCGCTCCCAGAGTGAGAAGACCTATGTTTATAGCTGATGCCAAGGAATGGTATGCAGAGAGGCTCTTGCTTATACTTATTGCTATAACACCCAAGGCCAGCTATCTGTGCTACTTGCCCCATTGGAGGGTCGGAAGCGGAAAAACGTAGAGCGGTCACACCTGCAGGGAGGAATGGACAGGACAGGTGTCCCAAAACTGACCAACAGGGTATTCCATCCCATCTGCCTCATGCTCAGTATAAAAGCTGAGGGATCAAAGGGTCAGCTCTCTTCCTTCAATGGCCGACATCTGAGGAGGACTCTGTCTGTTCATCTACCTTTGGTCCCGATCCTGAATCCAGATCCGGAATCCAGTTCCCGTCCGTCACCGAGTCCAGCCTGGGACGTCCCCAGTGCCAGCCGGTGATGTGATTGTCATCTTGGGAGCTTGATACGGTTTTGTATATATTTCATTATTTCCTTTTTATTTTATTATCAATATTTCATTAAAGTAGTTTATTTCCTTCTAAACTCGTAAGTCTCTCTCTTCTTTCTCTCTCTCCTGCCTCTCTTTGGAGAGAGGTAGGGGAGAGCATCTGTCATTCTGCCTGAGTGGCCAATCTGGCCAAAACCACGACACTGGCATATTGGACCCTCTGTTCCCCTCAGAAGGGAGTCACCCACAACTACTGCCCATCTTTTCTTCCTTGTGGAGTAGTCATTAAACAGGGGGTAGGCCTTTCAGGTCCTGTCAACTCCCCTGGTGTGGTCAGACCGTCTTCCACATCATCCACAGGCTAGCCTACCTCATACCTATTGTACAGAGGCACCTGGGTAGGGGAGATTGGCAAGGAGGGGGTTCGCTTGCTGCCCCTAGCACGCACTTGCCTCCATTCACAGCTCTCCATGAGGCCACCGCCTTCAGCCTGGTGGGGAGAGGATAAGGGATCCCCTTGATCTTGTGTTTTTTCTGGTGTGTGTCCCTGTTTCTCTCTCAGAGAGGTCAGAGCATGGTTCCACCAATCTATTTCTTTCTCGCGCTCCCTGATGCTCCTTAGTCTTTCTACTTTCTCTCTTAGCTCTGCCACCAGGCTGAGCAGATCGTCCACCTGACCTAAGTAGCAAGGGTAGTTGTATTCTTGGGGGCAGGGAATAAAAATAGTTGACTCAAAGAAACCCTGAAACATGGAAAAAAATTTAGGTGTTCTCATTACAAGAATGAGTGTGTGTGTCCTCTGGGTTTATAAAATCAAGATATATTTATCTTAAGATAAATCCTATCTGTCTATAGGATTGGTTCTTTCTTTCCTGTCCTTAGAGGTACGGGATCTCCCTATCCCAGCGATACCCTGTCCTTACTTTTGCATGGAAATGTGTTGTGGTTTGGCCTCAGCCGGCAACAAAGAACCACGCGGCCGCTCGCTCAACCCCCACAGCCGTGGGGAAAATCAGAAGAAAAAAAAGGCAAAACTCATGGGTTGAGATAAAGGCAGTTTAACAGAACAGCAAAGGGAAGAGAAAAAACAATAACAACAATAACACCGATAAAGGAATATACAAACGCGATTACGGTACTGCTGCTCACCGACCAGACCCAGACCGCCGCAGCCCGCTCTGAGCGGAGACTTCCTGCCCCCTCCCCCAGCCAGCTCCCCCCTATAGCCCGGGTGTGGCTCACATGGCATGGAATACCTGTGTCCCCTGCGCCAGATCCTTGGGGAAATTAACCCCATCCCCACCGGAACCAGGACATTATCCACCCCTTATTCCATACCATCTGCGCCATGACCAGATCTTACAGTTCCCAATCAATTACCACCACTTTCCCCTGTCTTTTATATATATATATGTACATATATATACATACAGATTTACAGAAGAAGAGAAGAAAAGATAACCTGCGCCCCAGGCAGGGCTAACCCAGACTGTCTTCCCTAACATATTCTTCATGTGCACGACAGGGACTTTATCCCCTTCTACTGTACGTGGAAGTTTTGATTGGGCAGGGCCAGCTCGATTGGCAGATCCCCTGGTGTTGACTAACCAGGTGGCTTTTGCTAAATGTGTATCCCAGTGTTTGAAAGTCCCACCACCCATGGCTCTCAGCGTAGCCTTTAACAGTCCATTGTATTGTTCTATCTTCCCTGAGGCCGGTGTATGATAGGGGATGTGATACACCCACTCAATGCCATGCTCTTTGGCCCAGGTGTCTATGAGGCTGTTTCGGAAATGAGTCCCGTTGTCCGACTCGATTCTCTCTGGGGTGCCATGTCGCCATAAGACTTGCTTTTCAAGGCCCAGGATAGTGTTCCGGGCGGTGGCATGGGGCACAGGGTATGTTTCCAGCCACCCGGTGGTTGCTTCCACCATTGTGAGCACATGGCGCTTGCCTTGGCGGGTTTGTGGGAGTGTAATATAATCAATCTGCCAGGCCTCCCCATATTTATATTTATATTTTAGCCATCCATACCAAAGAGGCTTTAACCGCTTGGCTTGCTTAATTGCAGCACGTTTCACATCCGTGGATGACCTGTGCAATAGTGTCCATGGTCAAGTCCACCCCTCGGTTACGAGCCCATCTATATGTTGCATCTTTTCCCTGATGGCCTGAGGCATCATGAGCCCACCGAGCTATGAATAATTCACCCTTGTGTTGCCAGTCCAGATCCACCTGAGCCACTTCAATCTTAGCAGCCTGATCTACCTGCTGATTGCTTTGATGTTCCTCAGTGGCGCGACTCCTGGGTACGTGGGCATCTACACGACGTACTTTCACAGCCAGATTCTCTATCCGGGCAGCAATATCTTGCCACAGTTCAGCAGCCCAGATGGCTTTATCTCTGCGCTGCCAGTTGCTCTGCTTCCACTGCTGTAACCACCCCCACAGAGCATTTGCCACCATCCATGAATCAGTATAGAGGTAAAGTACTGGCCATTTCTCTCGTTCAGCAATGTCTAAAGCCAGCTGGATGGCTTTCACCTCTGCAAACTGGCTCGATTCACCTTGTCCTTCAGTGGCTTCTGCAACTCGTCATGTGGGACTCCACACAGCAGCCTTCCACTTCCGATGCTTTCCCACAATCCGGCAGGACCCATCAGTGAACAAGGCATGTTTCTTCTCATTTTCTGGTAGCTTATTATACGGCGGGGCCTCTTCTGCACGTGTCACCTCTTCCTCTGGTGATATTCCGAAATCTTTGCCTTCTGGCCAGTCCATGATCACTTGCAGTATTCCTGGGCGATTGGGGTTTCCCATTCGAGTTCGCTGTGTGATCAGTGCAATCCACTTACTCCACCTGACATCAGTTGCATGGTGTGTGGCAGTGTTCTCATTACAAGAATGAGTATGTGTGTCCTCTGGGTTTATAAAATCAAGATATATTTATCTTAAAATAAATCCTATCTGTCTATAGGATTGGTTCTTTCTTTCCTGTCCTCAGAGGTATGGGATCTCCCTATCCCAGCAATACCCTGTCCTTACTTGCTCACAGCCTGCATGCCTTCATGTGTGTGGCTGTCCTCTGCATGTGGCTTGGAAGAGGGGAAAGCGCTACTGCATCAGAGACAGAGGGCAAATAGGAGCATGGCCAGAGCCACCGGGCTGCACCAAGAGCACTCCATCAGCCCTCAAGTGGGGACAGTGAGGGCAGCAGAGGTGCTGCAGGGTTAGGCATGGGCCTAGTGCTGTGGGTACCAGTGCTGGGACCCACTCAGTTCTGGTCCCACACTGCTGTTGTGCCAGTAGGTCTTCTATTACTGTGGGTGCAGTGAGATTTGTGAAAGCAGAGCAGGCCTTTGTTCTGCAGTGGGCCAGAAGGTAGCCCTATTTCTGAAAGCTAGCAGCACTACAGCAAAGCAAAACTCAACATATATCTCCACCCACATTATATGCACATAATCATCCAAAGATATTCTTACATAAGTCACTGAAAATCCCTGTCTTTTAATAGTGACCTAAAAATATATTTAATTTATTTATTTATCTGTAAAAAGAATTCAGTGAGCTTCTGAAATACCTTAACTTCATAATCCCCCTTCATTAGGTTTATGCTTCTCATTCCAAAGTACCTGTATCATTTAACCTTTGGTATATTTATATAAAATGCAAGTCCTTGCAACTTCATTTCCAGATCCAGGCATAAACTCAGGTGTTCTTGCTGAAATGGAAGAAGGTTCTACATCCTCCATTTTCAAACATACTGCATGTTTTTCCTCACATTTTCCATCAATGATTTGTTACATCCTTCATTTTTTAAGAGATTTTAGAATTGCCAATCAATTTTGTCCAAAACTTTATAAATGATCAGGGAAGCAAAGGGTAAAATAGTTTTTACAAAAAAAAACCCCACAAACAACCCAAATCAACCCCCCCTTTTTGAAGTTGTTGTTTATTTTTATTCTGTAAATATGCAGAGAAATTATTCATTTCACTGCTATTAATTTCTATACTCTTTTCCGTTTAACAAAATGACCTAATATGTGTAAAGCGTAGAGCACCCCACATTCCACTCCTGAACTCTGTGCTTCTGGATTCCATTCCAGACATTTTATGTTCCCGTTTAACTCAGAAAATTTTATGTGGATGTAGACAAACCATTATGGGTCACAGTCTGACTTCGGGGTAAGCAGTTGTCAAACAAATCACTGCAATCAATAGCAGGGGAGCCTATCAACCTCTAAAAAAAATGTTAAGTATGGTGTTTCAACAGTAATTCACAAGTTTATCTACTAATGAAAACAGTTGACTGAACAGCAGGTTTTTGCAGGAACCTAAAATATTTTGCACAGTAACAAAGCAAAGTCCATTTAAATCTAATTTAAGGTAAGTAATGACTGCTTCTGAACATCTGAAATGCAACTCAGTCTGCACTACAGACAAAGTATGTTTAGGCTCTTAAGAAGCAGAGACATGTACCCACTCCATCATCTCTTTCCAGCTAGTGAACTCAAGCCTTAGAAGTTTCTTTTCACATACATATATGTTGCTAAAACAGACCTGGTTTCCATTATAATCTCACGTGTTTATAATTTAACTACGAAAATTCCCTCCAGCAAGAAACTTGGCATTTAAGTGATTCAAAATTATTTTTTCATTATTATTATTCCCAAGTAAATGTCCAAGGCAGTTTAGTGATTTAAAACAAGTATGCATAACCAAACACCTACTGTTTAGAAATGAAATCTTAACAATTTATCACTCTAGGACTTCTGGAATGCTATGAAATTAGGACAGCTATGGCAAGAAACACTGAGTAGCTATGGCTACTTTATGGAGTAATGTTTTCCACTGGTAAATTTTACCTTTCATAGCTCTATCTTAAATAACATATAAGAAATATTCCTCCAAAGGATAGTTATTTTCTTTTTTTTTGCTTTTTTTTTTAACTGTGAAATACAGATTTAATTTGCTATGTATTCTTCCCCATTTAAAAGGAATCCCCTGAATGTCTCTCTCAAAATCCTGGCCACATCATCACCTACCCCAACAAAACCCCAAGATAACTGCAGTTTATGGGCACAACCCTGCAAACAATTATGTGTAATTAACCTTGCATGCATGAATTGCTCCATTGAAAGGAATGGCCATATACAAGTGCTCAGATGTTTAGAAGATTGCACCTTCTTAAAATGTTCCTTTTGAAAAGGCATTATAGGCATTAATAAGCAAATAGCAAAGTCACTCAGTAAAATTTTGCAGCAACAATACTTTTTTTTTAATTGGCTCAAAATATTATGGAGGATTATATAATAAATATATAGATTTATAGAGCAATTTCTATTAAACCCTGCTATTATCTGTAGAATCTAATGAATTAATTTCTATACAACTTTACCCAGTCCAACTTCTGTGTACTGAAACAAACACAACATATTCTTAGAAATTTAATACTCATTATTACCCCCTATTTTTAAACATAGACATTTTAGATATATGTCAGATTTTAAAGCAGTTTCTGCACACCATTGACCAACTTGGGAAGCTTCTGCAGCACTGACTTTCAGATGTATAGATACCCTCAAGTCTTAGAAAGCGGGGAACCAAAAGCACTCAACACATCTGGAAATTAAGGATAATACAACGATAATGTGTACATTATAGTGGCCCAAGTAAAGCAGATACTATACATCGAGATCTCATTCTGTTTTTCTGGCAATCTTATAGTTATTTCAGTATCGACTATTAAGAGGGCAAACTCTTGCCCACAATCAGATCAGCTATCAATCAATATATCTGTCTTGATTTTGCCAATTATCTGCATCTAAATTGCAGACATGTCAAAAGATCCACTTTAAAGAAGGAAAAAAATGTTAAACTTGGCCTTAGATTTCACCATAAAGAAAATCTAGCCTTGTAAAAGACGTGAACAGACATAGAAAGGTGATTACATAGGTATTATATATTTGTTTCTGTAAACTATTCCTAAAGAAGTTGCATGTATTTTATATATCTTCAGAGTAACAGAATCAATACTAACTATACTGTAGATCCCCAGTCTGGTACTGGGGGTACTCTAACAAACAGCAATTTTCTTTGAAAAACACCACTGAAACAAGTGATTGTAAATTCTAAGTTCTTAACCTCTACTAATTGCAACTGGGCAACAGAATGTGATACGAAAGGGAGTTTGCCAATACTCAAAACAAGCTCCATAACTATTAACAGCTGGATTACTCCAAAAGTTGTTAAGGCATGTGACAAAAGAAATGCAGGTTTATTATGAAAATGTTGAAAAATAAGGTTGTACTTACTGAAAATGCAATTTCAGTTCCACTCAATTCTTCTTCCTTTCAGACTAAATGCACAAGCTCTTCTTAATCTAAATCCAACCACAAACCAGTCTTGGACACACTCCACCCTTGCAATTACATATTGCTCTTGGGGATCAGATTCCACCTCTTTCCTTCCCTCCTTCTTTCCCTTACCATGACCTTATTTATTCAATGCTCTTCTGCGAGCATTCTCTCTCATCTAATAATTGTATTAATTAGAAATTTTAATTTTGGCATTTAAAGAACATGAAGCTAGTTTCAACAAATCTTACAATTCCAGCAGCAACAACAACACAAGAGTAAAGCACTTTTCCCTCTGCCCCAAGTGTATATGGATCCATAAAAGACAAAACCCGAAAAAGAAATGGTATTCTCTTGCCTTCTGTAACAAGATGAGAGGATCCATTCATGTGAAGAAAAGCTCTATTAAAGTCTGTTGCTAATGCACTGACTTCAAGGAAATATAAGCAATAAGCATATCCTTTTGCTTTAATAGCTGAAATACTGTATAGATACAGAGATTTGCCAAGAAGGGCAGCACATTTCTTAATCTTCAGAATAACTGCACCTTATTTTATAGGCATTTTAATGCAAATAAAAATAATAAAAGGAAAAAGTAACAGTATTTAAATTGTACTTTCTGTTAATTATGAATGTTATATAATTAGCTTGCTTACAGTAACATTTTAAGTGCTGGTCTGTGCATACAACAAGGAAACCAAATTAAGGGCCTTTCAAAGTATACAATATCACCTCCCTGTTCTTGTTCAGGTTTCCAATTCTGCTAGTAAGCACTCTCTGTATAGGCCAGTGGTACTGTGATAATGAAGATATACACAGTATATCATAACATGGAGCTAAATTGCAGGGGACAAACATCAAGAGAGATTGATTTAATCTAGATTTTGGATTTGTAAAATTGCAAAAGACGGAATGAAAGATGGCAAGTCTGGCTACTGAGATCTCAAAACCATGGGAAAAATATACTGTTGCCTTTCAGCCAACTATTTCTTGAATGTTTCTCCCCCTCTCCACTTATACATGCTACTGTTTAAAGCAGTAAATCAAATCTTGCTGTCTATGTTTTTTTTAAAAGTAGGTTGCAGGCTATCCTCAAGAAAAAAATGTAAGCTCCATTACACAAACAATTCTTTTTTTAAAAAAACTTATCTACACTTATTTTCTAATCTTTATAATTGCATTTTCCTCTATTTTTTTGCATATTTACTTAATGTTCAACTTCTTAGTTTCCTCTGAACAGTCAGTTTCCATAGTTGTTTCTGGAAATCACTCACACAGCAACAGAGGAGAGAAAAGCAAATCAAAACAAAATCACCAAAAGAAACAATAATAGTGGTTTTTTTAAACGTCCCCAGGAAACTGGACTGTAAAGCCACAAAATCTGGCAGAGTGACAAAGTGGGGGAGAAACTTACACTATTTTTAACTAACATTTTGAAGCTAACTAGATTTCAAATTCAGTGTTTAAAAAACAGAGGAAAGTGAACAATGTAGATTTTGAAACATACTTTGCTTGATCAAAAGCGTGTTTTGACAGGGAGTTAAGGGGAACAAAGCAGCATGCTTGTTTTATGAAACTCAACAGAAGACGAGAAAACACTGCAAAAAAACCCACCCCAAAATCCAATTGATAGGACATTTTATTCCCACAGAAACTTTACGCACACCACCCACCACTTTTCAAACCCCATATTTTTTCCAGTATTTCAATATAACTGAAGTTGAAACTCTCGTTTCTCTTTTTCTTCCACATTTTCTGTATTTGATACTTGATTAGGAAAAATTAGACCATGCACTTCCCAAAGGAGACTATAATCAGTTTGCAAAAGAGAGGACTAAACTGAATCACTACAAAATAAACTGCAGCCATGAAATGGCTAGATATGCATGTACAAAGCCAAATTCCCCAATAACAAGCACACAGGCACAATAGGCCCATGGTATGAGAACTAAACAAGAAATGCTGCCACTTGCCACTTTAGGCTCAGAGAATTTTATTTCTGCTTCATTTTCAAAGTCAATTTTAAGCTACTTCCATGCAAATCTCTTGAGCCCAGGTTAAGTTTTCAGTTGTATTGTTTATGTACAAAAGATAGCCAAACATACCTGGAAATCTACACTACAAATCAGTTTTTGCTATTTGTGACTGAAACATCTAAATTCATTAATACAAAATTCAAGACAGAATAATCATGCACTATATAATGCAACTTAATGGCTAGAGAAGGATTTTTTTGGACAAACTGTATGTTACTGTTATTCATTCCTACCTGGTCTAGCGGGAGGTGTCCCTGCCTATGGCAGGGGGATTGGAACTAGATGATCTTCAAGGTCCCTTCCAACCTAAACCATTCTATGATTCTATATTCTACCACCTGAAGAACCCTTTTCATTCCTAAGTTTTGATTCATAGCAGATGAATGAATGAAGTCATCAAATAGCTATAAACAGAAGCAAAACCCGTTATTTTACACCACTACTATGAAAATTCTACAATACTTCTATTTCCCATGCAAAATATCTTCAAGACTCCACAATAAGGTTATGTTTAAAACAATGCTTGAAGATGTGCTTAAAATACCTTATTATGAAATTCAGATAGAAGTAGCCATGATAGACACGGAGTTACTATTCAATGAAAAGAAAACAAAATAACAGTGAAGGCAAGTACAGAAACAACAGGCTCAAACTAAGGACCTGTATTTTTCAACATTAAATTTTATTTTAATTTTCCAGCTATCTTATCACAAGCATTTTTCATAGTTAAATTATATAGTGTGAGACTTTGTTGTGGTTTAGGCCGAATCAGCTACTGGGGATGTGGGTGACCCCAGATGGGACTGACAGATGCTCCCCTCTACCCCTCTTCAAAGAGAGAGGCAGAGGAGGGAAAAAGAGACTCATGAGTTTAGAAGGAACTAAACAACTTTTTTGAAATATTAATAATAAAATGAAATAATGAAATATATACAAAACCGTATCAAGGTCCCAAGATGACAATCACATCACCAGCAGGCACTGGGGAAGTCCCAGGCTGGACTCAGTGACGGACGGGAACTGGATTCCGAATCTGGATTCAGGATCAGGATCAAAGGCAGACAAACAGACAGAGTCCTCCTCAGATGTTGGCCATTGAAGGAAAAAGAGCTGACCCCTTTGATCCCTCAGCTTTTATACTGAGCATGAGGCAGATGGGATGGAATACCCTGTTGGTCAGTTTTGGGACACCTGTCCTGTCTGCTCCTCCTCACAGGTATGACTGCTCTACATTTTTCCGCTTCAGACCCTCCAATGGGGCAAGTAACACAGTTAGCTGGCCTTGGTTGTTATAGCAATAAGTATAAGCAAGAGCCTCCCTGCATACTGTGTCTGGACATCAGCTATAAACATTGGTCTTATCACTCTGAGAGAGTGAACATTGTCTGCACAATATGCTGTTAATTTCAGTAGTTAGAAGGGGCCTAGCTAAGAAGCAAAGTTACTGAACAAAATTGTTTCTGTTTTACCTCAAACCAGGACAGACTTCAATAAAAATATTAGATAAATATTGCAGGCACTTTATTTTAACACAAGAGAGTTTGGCTATGTATTTAAGTTAGTTGCATGTTTCTGATACAGTGCTAATGTGAATAAATCCTACTGTGAATAATAAAAAATCAATTTTCCCAAATTATACAAATCAGATAATATATGGAAAAAATAATCTGCATTTTTAAACACAGATTTCCATTTTATTATAAGTTCAGTGGAGTGATGAGAGAAGTCTCTGTTCAGATTAGTTATGTGCATTTTTTGCACATTTGTACTTTTATCACAACTTACAAATAAAACAAATTACCAGTTCCTGATGTAAAGTGCAGATACAGTTTTGCACTACTCCTCCAAATGGTATGAATATAATGATATGCCCTTACAGAGAAAAAAAAAATCACATAAACTCGATAAGAACAAGCAAGATTACTTTTAAAACATAAACCCCTTAAATGTATAGTTACAAGAGTCTACAAATACTGATCTAGACAGAACCGGCTTAAGGCTAAAACCTTTTGAAGAGAACCTCAGAAAACCATGAAAACATGAAAAGAGAGGCCACAAGCAAGTTAGCTCTGACAATATTAAAACTCAGACAAGTTTGGGTAGTGGACATCAACAGTCATTTTATTTTTCATTATGGTACATGGGTCATGTGATCAAGGGGATCCTATTGATGGAGCCTTCTTACTCCAGCTACATGAGACATCACGCTCGCAGGCTCTCGTCCTGCAGGGGGACTTCAACCACCCCGACATCTGCTGGAAAAGTAGAACGGTGAGCTGTAGGCAATCCAGGAGACTCCTGGATAATGCATCGAGGATAACTTCTTGAGCCAGGTAGTAGACAGCCCTACCAGAGGGGATGCGATACTGGACCTGTTGGTCACCAATGCAAGTGAGCTAATCAGTGACGTCAAGATTGGAGGCAGCCTGGGCTGCAGTGATCATGCACTGGTGGAGTTCCCAATCATCCTGCGGGATATGGGTCAGAAGAAGAGTAAAGTCAGGACCCTGAATTTTAGGAAAGCAAACTTCCTACTTCTTCAAGGAGTTAGTCAATGGGACCCCCTGGGAAACTGCCCTCAGGGACGAGGGAGCAGAAGAGAGCTGGCAGATCTTTAAGGACACTTTCCATAGACCGCAAGAGCTCTCTATCCCCAGGTGTAAGAAATCAGGAAAGGAAGGCAAGAGACTGGCACGGATGAGTCAAGAACTACTACTCAAACTAAAGGGCAAGAAGAAAATGCACAGGCAGTGGAAGCAGGGACAGGTATCCTGGGAAGAGTATAGGGACGCTGCCCGGTTGGGTAGGGATGGGGTCAGGAAGGCCAAGGCACAGCTGGAGCTGAACTTGGCAAAGAACGCAAAGAATAATAATAAGGGCTTCTACATGTATATCAGCCAGAAAAGGAAGGTCAAAGAAAGAGTACCCCCCTGATGAGCATGACCGGCAAACTGGTAACAATGGACGAGGAGAAGGTTGAGGTACTCAACAACTTTTTTGCCTCAGTCTTCACTAGCAACCTCTCTCCTCTCAAGTGGATGGACCTCAAGGCAGGGACTGCGGGAGCAAAGTCCCTCCCACTGTAAGAGAAGATCAGGTTTGTGACCACCTGAGGAACCTGAACATACACAAGTCTATGGAATGTGACAAGATGCATCCCCGAGTCATGAAGGAAATGGCTGATGTAGTTGCCAAGCCACTCTCCATGATATCTGAAAAGTCATGGCAGTCAGGTGAAGTCCCCGGTGACTGGAAAAAGGGAAACGTTGCACCCATTTTTAAAAAAGGTAGAAAGGAGGACCGTGGGAACTACCGACCTGTCAGCCTCACCTCTGTGCCTCGGAAGATCATGGAACAGATCCTCCTAGAAGCTATGCTAAGGCACATGGAGGACAGGGAGGTAGTTCAAGATAGCCAGCATGGCTTCGTGAAAGGGCAAGTCCAGCCTGACCAAACTAGTGGCCTTCTATGATGGAGTGACTGCATCAGTAGACAAGGGAAGAGCTACGACTGTCATCTATCTGGACTTATGTAAGGACTTTCATATGGCCCCCCACAACATTCTTACCTCTAAATTGGAGAGATACGCGTTTGATGGATGGATTGTTAGATGGATAAGATATTGGCTGAATGGCTGCATCCAAACAGTTGCTGTCAATGGCTCAGTGTCCAAGTGGAAACCAATAATGAGTGGTGTCCCTCAGGGGTCCGTACTGGGACCGGTACTGTTCGATATCTTTGTTAATGACATAGACAGTGGGATTGAGTACACCCTCAGCAAGTTTGCAGATGACACCAAGCTGAGTGGCGCAGTTGATATGCCTGAGGGAAGAGATGCCATCCAGAGGGACCTTGACAGGCTTGAGGAGTGGGCCCATGGGAACATCATGAAAATCAACAAGGCCAAGTGCAAGGTCCTGCACCTGGGTCAGGGCAATCATCAGTATTAATAGAGACTGGGGGATGAATGGATTGAGAGCAGCCCTGCCGAGAAGGACTTGGGGATACTGATGGATGAAAAATTGGACATGAACTGACCATGTGTGCTCACAGCCCAGAAAGACAACCATATCCTGGGCTGCATCAAAAGAAGCGTGGCCAGCAGGTCAAGGGAGGTGATTCTGCCCCTCTACTCCGCTCTGGTGAGACCCCACCTGGAGTACTGCATCCAGCTCTGGAGTCCACAGCACAAGACAGACACGGACCTGTTAAAGTGGCTCCAGAGGAGGGCCACAAAAATGATCAGAGGGATGGAACACCTCTCCTATGAGGTCAGGCTGAGACAGTTGGGGTTGTTCAGCCTGGAGAAGAGAAGGCTCTGGGGAGATTTTCTTGCAGCCTTTCAGTACTTAAAAGGGGCTTCTAATAAAGACGGAGAGAGACTTTTTAACAGGGCCTGTAGGGACAGGACAAGGGGCAATGGTTTTAAACTGAAAGAGGGTAGATTTAGATTGGATATAAGAAAGAAATTTTTTACAATGAGGGTGGTGAGACACTGGAACAGGTTACCCAGAGAATTTGTGGATGCCTCATCCCTGGAAGCGGGATAGCGCCAGAGAAGAGAAGGCTCCAGGGGGGACTTTATTGTGACCTTTCAGTTCTTAAAGGGAGCCTACAGGAAAGATGGGGAGAAACCTTTAGCAGGGCCTCTTGCAATAGGACAAGGGGTAATGGCTTTAAACTGAAAGAGGGTAGATTTAGAATAGATATAAGGAAGAAATTTTTTATGATGAGGGTGGTGAAACACTGGCACAGATTGCCCAGAGAGGTGATAGATGCGCCATCCCTGGAAACATTCAAGGTCAGGTTGGATGGGGCTCTGAGCAACCTGATCTAGTTGAAGATGTCCCTGCCCATTGCAGGGGGGTTGGACTAGATGATCTTTAAAGGTCCCTTCCAATCCAAACTATTCTATGATTCTGTGATTCTATGATTCTAATGCTCAAAAAAACCAGACAGACATATATACTTTTACTTGAACTACAGAATTTGCATTACAACCACTTTTTGTTAGGTGTATATACTACAGATTTCAGACATAAAAAAATTCATTTTGCAGCAGTACTTATTGATACAAAATTCCCACAGATTTCAATGAAACTCGTCTGCATAAAAATTGTAGGGTGGGGCACACAGCACCTTCTGATGAATCATTTTAACATACACACACTACGATCATTTAAATTTATTTTGACATTTTATATTCTTTGGTTAGCTTTAAATTCTCAGAGAAAAGCTGAAAAATGTAATCATTTAAAAGCATAACATAAAACAAAGTGCTACAGGGAAGAGCCTTGTTCAAATCTGAGAGACTGAAGTTAATATATCATATACTCCTAACCACTTTGTCCGTAGCTTTTATAATTGATGACATCCGCACATTGTATCCATTCTTATTTACACATACCATATATACTGATATGGATGTTATATTAAACATAGGAAAAAAGGCTTCAGAACAACATATATGCACAGAGAAGTAAAAATTATGTTTACCTACATGATTATAAAATTATGAAATTTATTGAAAAAGCAGGCTTATTTTTCAAGTCATTTTTAAGGGATGTTAGGAGCAGCTGCTGCATCCTGCCTGGCCACTGGAGCCCAGCCCAGGTCACCCAGAGGTCTCCTGCCCAGACTGAGGGACATGACCACTTCTTCCCATTTGCAAGTTCAACCAGAAGTGAATATGAGCACATATTCTAGAGACACACACAGAGGACATGGACATGGACACAGGCTGCCACAAACAAGGTGCTGCCTTCAACAGGACCTACATACAGGACTCACATAAAACATAAGCATAGACAGCCAGGTCCCCTTCCTCCTCTTCAGCTGGTAGAGATAAAAGTTCACCAGCGAAGGCACACATGCAACACAAGCACATGGATCCCCTGAGTATCCGTATAGCCCCTCTGTCTGTCCAATACCACTGCCTGGATCCCAGGCCCTCTTACCTGCTTCATGGGTATCCTACTCACTGGCTAGTGCAGGTTTATGCTCACCAGCAAACACACACACACTCATCCCACAGGCACTCCATACTCGCAAGCCCCCCCAAATACCAGCATGGACCCTCTGCCCATCTGATACCCTGGCCCAGGCCCAAGGCCTCCTATTCGCTGGCTAGTCCAGCTTGAAGTTTGATAGCAAATACACACCCGCACCCACCATGCATACCAGGTTTGGGGAAGATACAGACACTTGGCCCCCACCAGCAGCCAGCACCAGGCACACAGGCTGTGACCCACAGTCCCGTGCGGGCCACCAGCACTGAGCCCCTCACGTGCATCACTCACGCTGGTCCCTCCCAGTAACTGGCACTCCAAGCACAAAGTCTGTAGGATCCATGAAATGATTCAGAGAGCTATGACCCCTCCAACTACTGATGCTGAGTCCCCAGCTCGTCTCCAGTTGCTGACACCACAGGCCAGGGGCACCTACAACCCCAGTCTGGCTCCAGTAGCTGGCCCCAAATCCACTCACAAGGGTCTCACCAGTAGCTGGCACTTAGTCCTTGCAGCACACGTACACACAGCACAGAGAGTGAGATTACACAGACTAATAGTTAAGAAAAGATTTAATAAGAAAATATAAGATAGGACAGACTAAAGTGATCAGGCCCAGGGCTGGGTCACACAAGTGTGTGTGGACCTGTTTTACATGTGACTGACCCCTTTTATATCCCTTTCTGTCTACCTCCCTCTTTGTTCCTCCCTGCTCCCCCTTCCCCTGCACATTCCCTCATCAGTTTGCATAGTTCTACCAACCCCCCTCCAACATCCTGGACCCTCAAGTTTACATCCTTATCCATTGCAAAGTTTGGGTTTGCCTGCAGGTTATTGCTAACTCATCAATTAGTGTGACTGACAAGCTTCATTTCTTGTCTTTGTCTCCCTTATGTTTGTCTATCAGATTTGTGTCTCTGCATATTTTGTTT
This sequence comes from Pluvialis apricaria, assembly GCA_017639485.1. Lineage (NCBI taxonomy): Eukaryota > Metazoa > Chordata > Aves > Charadriiformes > Charadriidae > Pluvialis > Pluvialis apricaria. The sequence goes on along the minus strand of CM030043.1, from coordinate 24,373,134 downwards.
AAGGATTCCCCCTTTTCCTCAGTATCCATTTGACAAGGTCTTCGATCAGATAATATTACTGAAAGAGACATTCCCACATTCCACACACCCTTATCAATTAAGAGGAGCAGACAGGACAGGTGACCCAAAACTGACCAACAGGGTATTCCATCCCATCTGCCTCATGCTCAGTATAAAAGCTGAGGGATCAAAGGGTCAGCCCTCTTTCTTCAATGGTCAGCATCCAAGGAGGGCTCTGTCTGTTCATCTGCCTTTGGTCCCGATCCTGAATCCAGATCCGTCACTGAGTCCAGTCTGGGACTTCCCCAGTGCCAGCCAGTGTCGTGATTGTCATCCTGGGAGCTTGATACAGTTTTGTATATATTTCATTATTTTCTTTTTATTTTATTATCAATATTTCATTAAAGTAGCTTAGTTCCTTCTAAACTCATAAGTCTCTTTTCCCCTCCTCTGCCTCTCTCTTTGAAGAGAGGTGGGGGGGAGCATCTGTCGGTCCCATCTGGGGTGCCCTACGTCCTCAGTGGCCAGTTCAGCCTAAACCACGACAGTTACTGACTAGGTTTGGTTCTCATTACTGCCTTTCCCTTTTCATTTGTTGGTCAGGTTTGTGTCTGTATGTTCTTGTTTACGGCTTTTTTGACCAGATACACTTAAAGAAGCAGACACTCCTTCCACGTACCCTTACAGGCATAATACAGCAGGTTTTCAGAAAGCAGCAAGAAGCTACTATAGAATCCAAATAGAGCAAGTACATAACCAATGCATATATTATCAAGACATATCTGGCATACACTTTGATCACTGGAAATCTGTCTAAAAATTTGTTCCAGTAGTTTCACTTTAGATGATCAGCTCCAAATATTTAATAAAAACAATTTGTGGCCATGTAGGCAAATAGACAAACACAAAATCTTGGCTTTTGCAAGTAGAAACAAAAAGATTTTCCAGGACCAAACACTGAAAACAGGAACTTTGAAAGGTCCATGATGACATGCTTAGAATATAAATCTCAGCTGTTGTATTGGGTATACATAGCAAGGTTTTCATAGCCAGGGGAAGGTGAGGGGAAGGGGCTGCAGTGGTGGCCACTGTGTGAAGAGACATGGGGCTGTCCTGTGTTGGACAGAGCTGGTTCCAGCTGGCTTGGCAATGGATCCACCACAGGAAAAAGCTACATCAGTCAGTGAAACTGGTGGCATCTCTGTGAAAACACATTTAAGAAAAGGCAAAATGCTGCACAGGCAGTGAGGAGTGAGGGGGAAAAATGCATCAAACACAACTATGCAGACACCAAGGTCAGAGGAGAAGGAAGGGGAGGAGGTGCTCCAGGTGCCGGAGCAGTTATTCCCCCGCAGTCCATGGAATTAACTAAAAAGCAGAATTCAGATCCTCATGCATGCTAAATTACCAGCTGGCAGAAAACTCTTGTTGTATTCCCCGCACTGCAGTCTGATGAAATGTTGTCATTAATGCACCCCAACATTAAGAAGTCTGATGTGATCTGATTTCCCATTATTGCCTGTTTTCTTATTCTACAGTAGCAGTAGTAGTAATAAAATTCAGTACACTTCCAGTCTGAGTTCTTTTTACTTAAAAAAAATAAATTTGTTTGGTAAGTCATCCTCAGCATGGAAGACAATATTGTGGTGAGTAATGATGGGAAGGAAAAAATTAAGATCAAAACCATCAAAATAGATAGGTGAATTGTCTATAAAGCACAAACCAAACCCTCCCATTATTTTTCAGAGACTTGCCAAATAATTTATGAATAAAGTAGGATAGCTCTACAGAGACATCTGGGCAGGCTGGATCGATGGGCCAAGGCCAGTGGTATGAAGTTCAATAAGGCCAAGTTCTGGGTCCTGCACTTAGGTCATAACAACCCCATGCAGCGTTACAGGCTTGGGAAAGAATAGCTGGAAAGCTGCCCGGTGGAGAAGGACCTGGTTGGTTGACAACCTGGTGTTGGTTGACAGTCGGCTGAATATGAGCCAGCAGTGTGCCCAGGTGGCCAAGAAGGTTAATGGTATCCTGGCCTGTATAAGGAATAGTGTGGTGAGCAGGACGAGGGAAGTGATCATTCCCCTGTACTCGGCACTTGTGAGGCTTCTATGAAAGATGATTCTTATATTCAACTCTTCCAAAATTACATAGAATCATAGAATCATAGAATTGTCGAGGTTGGAAGGGACCTTTAAGATCATCAAGTCCAACCATTAACCTAACTTGACAAAACCACTTCTAAACGATGTCCCTAAGTACCACGTCTACCCTTTTTTTAAACACCTCCAGGGATGAAGAATCCACCACCTCCCTTGGCAGCCTATTACAATGTTTGATAACCCTTTCAGTGAAAAAAATTTTCCTAATATCCAATCTAAACCTCGCCTGGCATAACTTGAACCCATTTCCTCTCGTTCTATCACTTGTCACCAGGGAGAAGAGGTCAGTCCCCACCTCTCTACAACGTCCTTGCAGGTAGTTGTAGAGAGCGATAAAGTCTTCCCTCAGCCTCCTCTTCCCCAGGCTAAACAACCCCAGTATCCTCAGTCATTCCTCATAAGACTTGTCCTCCAGACCCCTTACCAGCTTTGTAGCCCTTTTCTGGACACGTTCCAGCACCTCAATGTCCTTCTTGTAGTGAGGGCCTCAATACTGAACACAGTACTCGAGGTGGGGTCTCACCAGTGCCAAGTACAGGGGGATGATCACTTCCCTAGTCCGGCTCACCACACTATTCCTGATACAGGCCAGGATGCTGTTGGCCCTCTTGGCCACCTGGGCACACTGCTGGCTCATATTCAGCCGGCTGTCCACCAACACCCCCAGGTCCTTTTCTGCAGGGCAGCTTTCGAGCCACTCTGTCCCAAGCTTGTAGCACTGCATGGGGCTGTTGTGACCTAAGTGCAGGACCCGGCACTTGGCCTTGTTGAATCTCATTCCATTGGCCTCGGCCCATCGGTCCAGCCTGTCCAGATCCCTCTGTAGAGCCCTCCTACCCTCAAGCAGGTCAACATGCCCACCTAGCTTAGTGTCATCTGCGAATTTACTGAGGATGCACTCGATCCGCTCATCCAGATCATTGATAAAGGTATTAAAGAGAACCGGCCCCAGCACCAAGCCCTGGGGAACATCACTTGTGACTGGATGCCAACTGGATTTAACTCCATTCACCACAACTCTCTGGGCACAGCCATCCAGCCAGTTTTTTACCCAGCGAAGAGTACACCCATCCAAGCCATGAGCAGCCAGTTTCTCCAGAAGAATGCTGTGGGAAACGGTGTCAAAACCTTTGCTAAAATCCAGGTAGATAACATGCACAGCTTTTCCCTCATCCACTAAGCGGGTCACCTTATCATAGAAGGAGATCAGGTTTGACAGGCATGACCTGCCTTTCACAATCCCATGCTGACTGGGCCTGATCACCCTGTTCTCCTGCATGTGCCGTGTAATGGCACTGAGGATGATCTGTTCCATGACCTTCCCAGGCACAGAGGTCAGACTGACCAGCCTATAGTTCCCTGGATCCTCCTTCCGGCCCTTCTTGTGGATGGGTGTCACGTTTGCCAACCTGGATGATTCCATCAAGTCAAGTAGGAAATCTTTAGAGTGGGGTTTTTTCTTTTTTACTTTTTACCTTTTTTTTTTCTTTTTCTAACTCTAGGACATTTTTTTCCCCACTGTCCTTTTAAAAACAACAGTTAAATATTGACAACCAAAATAAGACAACCAAAATCACTGTCCAAGGAAAGTCTAATTGGATGCAGAATTCATTCCAGAGGATCAAGTCTGCTTCTCTTTATATGCCAGTACCTACAAGAAGGCATGAGTTACTATGAGACAACCTAAACACAAACTAGCATGACTGCTAACATGATACAACGACATGCTTTTTCCTTATGCAGAAATTCATATTGTGTCTAGTATAACTGAATTTTTTTGCCTTTTTTTTTTTAAACTAGATGTTTTAGTTACCACTTTGAAGCCAATGGACATAGGGAATGCATAAGTAGCCTCAGAGCAATAAACATCTTGAATTAAATTTCTCATTATTCATAGCTGATAGAAAAAAAACAAAACAAAACCAACAATCAACAACCACCACCCCCCCCAAACAAAACAAAAAACCCAAAACAAAACAAGCAGGAAAAGACACTCTTGCTTAATGTCTGAAAATTCAAAGAACATATTCATTCATAGAAAACACTTCTTCAAGTGAAATGAACTAAAATTATTACCCCAGTTTATTACATAGTAAACAAGATATCCAAGTACGTTTATAACCTGTGCCTTCCTGGAAATAGTATATCCATTTTATTTATCAAGGACAGTGAACATTGGTCTTCATGCAGATAACTTAATTAGGACAAAACATGCTCAACAAGACAGAACCAGGCACTGTGTTTATACAAGGCATGCTACAACAGCTTCTAGTGTGACCCCCCCCCCCCCCCCCAACAATTCATGATCTCCAATTAAGACCACTATCCAAATTCATTCTGCTGAGGTAAAACATCCTCCATGCTTTCAAGTATATTTTCAAAGAACTACTTTTATTTGCAAGAGGCACATCCAGAATTCATTAATCACTAATCTCACTATGCAATTTAATCTCATGACAACCACATCATCTTCATCATCATTGGGATCATTCATGTGGCCCTGACTGTAAATATAGTGTTTGTGGCCAGTCCAAAATACAGGGAAGAACAAAGGAAATATATAAAGGCAGCCCACCAGGATGACATTACACACTGTGCCTATAAAACTAGAACTATTTATTTCATGGCTACAGCTTTCTCTCAACATTTAAACTGTATCATGCTCAGTAACACTTGGAGTAAACAGAAGCTTCCTTATCAGGAAAGTAAACCATGATAATTTCAACATGTGCTTAAAGAAAAGCACTGTCGTACTGCTTTATGTCAAAGAAAACATATACAGAAACATATTATGAAACTTTTTTCTCTCACTGTATCATTCTGGCAAACTTAAGGGTTTCTGTTTTCAGGAATATGTTTCCAGGAGAGCAAGTGCAGATTTGTGCAGCCTATCTCACCACTGACAGCCCTGATCTTTCTCTAAGAGACATAAATCAGGTGTACAATATTGACATTTTGGTCAAATCATCAGTCCTAATGAGTTTAAAACCAAAGTTAAGCTAGTGGATCATAGCAGAAATTAAAGCCTGTCAATGTTCCTCCCTGCTCTGACTTCGCCTGACAGCCACACGAATAGGTAACATGAGTTCATTAAGCCTGTTCAGAGACAAGCTGGCAGCAAATAGTTTGACTCAAGCATAGGTTAGCAAGGACACTCTCACTTTACAAAGGTCCATATAGGGTTGAAACTTATGTATTTATAACTCCAAGCTCCATACTTTAAACCAAAGATTAAAAGTATGCATAATCAAAGGAACAATTGCTGTTCTAATGGTTAAAAGCAACACATATCTGTATATTTCTAGTCGATCAGATCCATAAGGTGTTCTCTAGGGACAGAAAAAGAGAAAAAAAATTAGAAGAACTACATGTAGTAATTGCCCATTACATGGCTGGGATCCAAGGGCTATTGTGTCTCCTGGATGGCTCACTCACTACCCTGGTTCTAGTTACCTTTTGTTCCGGCATGTTATTCAGCAGAAGTAGAAAGCAAAATCAGCATTGTAAGACCACATTAAGTTGCTGAATATGGGCTCATAAGTATCTGCAGGGAACTAGATATTAATTTAATAATCAAATTATTCCAGAATATATGAAACAAAGCCCCTCTTTCTGTTATCTTTGGCTCAGTTGCCCTTCCTGATTCTTCTGTAGAGTATATGTGAGTTATGATTACACAGCACAAAAATTGGAACAAGTTCTTTAAAACTGGCCATCCCTTTCTACAGTCCTTTCATGCCACCACTGAACATCAGTCTACATAATCCTATGTAATCTCTGTATAAAGACAACGAGGAAAAAAGCTACAAATACAAAAATCATGCAAATTACAAAAAATTATATCTCCTGTCAAATACAAATCAGAAATGCCTAAGCTATTCAACTATACCCTCAAAATATATGACAAAACTATAAAAAATATTTATGGAATCGGAGGTTCAGAAATGCATTGCTGCTTCCAAATATGATCAACAATAGTCAAAAGCACAGAAATGTTATATTCTGGGTGTTGGGGGTGGGGGATGGGTGGGCAACCCTGAAGTCCTTAGCAGTTTTAACTTGAAATCTGAAAAGACAAATAACTGCAGCATCCACTCATTTTGAAACACACAAAGAATAGCCTTAACCACAAAATACCATGTGGTATTACCTATTTCATGTATCAAAGAAATATATTTGAGGAACTTGCACACTCCACAGATTGAAATGGCTACAACTTTTATATTTTATTAGATGAGAACATTCCAAGGACTTAAAAATAAAGTTTAAAAATATGAATTAATAAGGAGCAAAAGGAGAGACTTTAAAATATGCAGGAATTTCTCTCTAAAGCTTGATCTATTACCAGTTTGCCCCCTGACCTTATCTTGATATTCAGAAGACTTATTGAGAAGTCTAAAATGAACAGAAGAAAAACTAAGGGACTCACAAAAGTCTCGAAAAGGCAATTTTGCTTCCCCTTTACTTTTCCTTAAACAAAGTCTGGTTAAAAATCAGAACTTTAATTTTTAAATACCTCTTAAAAGTGGCTGGAAATAAATAGATTCCAGCCTCATGATTATATGGCAGGAAGACAGGCAAAGAAATACCATGAGCTATTAAGTCTGCCAATAAAACTCTAATGCTATGGAAACCACATAATTTTTCCTAGACCCTATTTTGTTATTCAGTTTTTAACAGCAACTATTATTTGTTTCGAGCAGAAAAAAGAAAGCAGGATTCTGGCTCTTTGTGACTAGCAGTTTGATGCAATGCATATTTCTCTTTCTCTTTGAAGGGTCCTGGAGAACAGGTGAGGTGCCTGAGGACCGGAGGAAAGCCAATGTCACTCCAGTCTTTAAAAAGAGCAAGAAGGATGACCCAGGAAACTACAGGCCAGTCAGCCTCACCTCCATCCAAGCACCTGGAGAAAAAAAAGGTTATCAGAAGTAGTCAACATGGACTCACCAAGGGGAAGTCATGTCTGACTAATCTGATAGCCTTCTACGATGGCGTGACTGGCTGGGTGGATGAGGGGAGGGCAGTGGATGTTGTCTACCTTGACTTCAGCAAGGCTTTTGTCTCCCACATCATCCTCACAGGCAAGCTGATAGATGAATGGATGGTAGGGTGGATTGAAAGCTGGCTGACAGATAGAGCTCAAAGAGTTGTGGTTAGTGGTGCAGAGTCTAGTTGGAGGTCAGTAACAAGTGGTGTTCCCCAGGGGTCAGTACTGGGTCCAGTCCTTTTCAACATATTCATTAATGACTTGGATGAAGGGATAGAGTGTACCGTCAGCAAGTTTGCTGATGATACAAAACTGGGAGGGGTGGCTGACACGCCGGAAGGCTGTGCCGCCATTCAGTGTGACCTAGACAGGCCGGAGAGAAACCTAATGAAGTTCAACAAGGGCAAGTGTAGGGTACTGCATCTGGAGAGGAATAACCCCATGCATCAGTACAGGTTGGGGGCTGACCTCCTGGAGAGCAGCTCTGTAGAAAGGGACCTGGGAGTCCTGGTGGACAACAGGATGACCATGAGCCAGCAATGTGCCCTGGTGGCCAAGAAGGCCAATGGCATCCTGGGGTGCATCAAGAAGAGTGTGGCCAGCAGGTCAAGGGAGATCATCCTCCCCCTCTACTCTGCCCTGGTGAGGCCGCATCTGGAGTATTGTGTCCAGTTCTGGGCTCCCGGTTCAAGAAGGACAGGGAACTGCTGGAGATGGTCCAGCAAAGGGCTACAAAGATGATTAGGGGACTGGAGCATCTTTCTTATGAGGAAAGGCTCAGGGACTTGGGGCTTTTTAGTCTAGAAAAAAGAAGACTCAGGGGGGATCTTATCAATACTTATAAATACTTAAGGGGAGGGTGTCAGGAGAATGGGACCAGTCTTTTTTCAGTGGTGCCTAGTGACAGGACTAGAGGTAACGGGTACAAACTTGAACATAGGAAGTTCCATCTTAACATGAGGAGGACCTTCTTTCCTTTGAGGGTGGCAGAGCACTGGAACAGGCTGCCCAGAGCGGTTGTGGAGTCTCCCACACTGGAGATATTCAAAACCCGCCTGAACAACATCCTGTGCAACCTGCTGTAGGTGAACCTGTTCTAGCAGGGGTTTGGACTAGATGATCTCCAGAGGTCCCTTCCAACCCTGACCATTCTGTGATTCTGTGATATCCTAATTCCACTTGACACTGCAATCATCTCCTGTCAGGAGAACTTTCTGTATTATGAGGCCAATACAAATGCATAGTTACACCTTCCACTTGTGTTGCTATCGCTCAGTGAGAACCTTGTAACCAGAGATCCACTAAAGCTGGTGAGGTTCTGGGTGGGCACAAGGTCCAAGTCCATAGCAGCATCTCCCTGCCTTCTAAAAATGATCAAAGCAAGTGGAAGAGTCTTCCCTCCATAATGATCAGTTTCACTGTTAAAATTAGTTTCTACTAATGCAACTGAAACAATGGGAATTTTATCTTGATGCATAATTTACTATGTATGTAAAAGAATCATCATCCAAAAGATGGATGAACTTTAAATTTTTAGAAGTAAACAATTCACACTCTCCCACAGCAGAAAACTGATATTTTTTAAGTGTGATAAACATGTTCCCTTCCTCTCCATTTGTAGAACAAAACAAAATTACAGTATACATAGTTATGACACTGATCTAGAAAAGCAGCCCCCCTCTGACAACTTGTTTTCAATTTTACAGCAAATTACTGCTTAGACAGGATGATTCAGATAAGGTAGCATACTTAGAGCACAAAAATCAGCAAGTTCTAAGTTGATACCGTTTTCTGACTTTGACACTAGAATAAGAAAATTGATACACAAAGTAATCCACTTTCTCCTCTCACGTTCCTCTCACCATCTTTGCAATAGGGCATAGCACGGAAAATAACAAGAATCAAGTCTATTTTGGTCAGCAACATCTAGACACAGTATTTTATTTAGAAAACACCAAGTTTTGATGCATTTGCATGTGGACAAGTGTCCACAAAGCGCATTTAACAAAGGACATGAAAGAAAAATTACATAATAATTTCTAGTGTCAACCTGGATTCAAACAAACACTCCAAATGTAAAAAGCTCCATTACCAATTCTCTTGTGTCATTTATTTTCTCATGAGGTAATTTCAAATGCAACCCCCCCAAACAAAAACGGAAGTTTTTTTCAAGCAGAAAATTATTTTATAGAAATTCCACTTACCTATCACTAGAACAGTAACATGTAAACACTTTACAATGAAAGATATCGAGAACAGAGAACTGATCCAAGTTATATATATTCAAGCCCACACGATATCCTGGTCTCTAAATTGGCGAGACATGGATTCGACAGATGGACCACTCAGTGGATAAAGAACTGGCTGGACGGTCGCACTCAAAGAGTTGTGGTCAACGGCTCAATGTCCAAGTGGAGACCAGTGACGAGTGGCGTTCCTCAGGGGTCGGTACTGGGACCTGTACTGTTCAACATCTTTGTCGGCGACATGGACAGTGACGTAGAGTGCACCCTCAGCAAATTTGCCGATGATACCAAGCTGAGTGGCACGGTAGACACGCTGGAGGGGAGGGATGCCATCCAGAGAGACCTGGACAGGCTGGAGAGGTGGGCCCATGCCAACCTCATGAAGTTCAACAAGGCCAAGTGCAAGGTCCTACATCTGGGTCGGGGCAATCCCAAGCACAAATACAGGCTCGGCGGGGAATGGCTGGAGAGCAGCCCTGAGGAGAAGGACCTGGGTGTGCTGATTGACGAGAAGCTCAACATGAGCCAGCAATGTGCGATCGCAGACCAGAAGGCCAACCGCATCCTGGGCTGCATCAAAAGAAGTGTGGCCAGCAGGTCAAGGGAGGTGATTCTGCCCCTCTACTCCGCTCTCGTGAGACCCCACATGGAATACTACATCCAGCTCTGGAGTCCCCAACATAAGAAGGACATGGACCTGCTTGAGCGTGTCCAGAGGAGGGCCACGAGGATGATCCGAGGTCTGGAGCACCTCTCCTATGAGGAAAGGCTGAGAGAGTTGGGGCTGTTCAGCCTGGAGAAGAGAAGGCTCCGGGGAGACCTTATTGCGGCCTTCCAGTACCTAAATGGGGCGTACAAGAGAGCTGGGGAAGGACCTTTTACAAGGGCATGTAGTGATAGGATGAAGAGGAATGGCTGGAAGAGGGCAGGTTTAGATTAAACATTAGGAAGAAATTTTTCACTTTGAGGGTGGTAAGGCACTGGAACACGTTGCCCAGAGAAGTTGTTGAGGCCTCATCCCTGGAGGTGTTTAAGGCCAGGCTGGATGGGGCCTTGGGCAACCTGGTCTAGTGGGAGGTGTCCCTGCCCATGGCAGGGGGGTTGGAACTCGATGATCTTCAAGGTCCCTTCCAACCTAAACCATTCTATGATTCTATGATATTCTCAGATTCTAGCCATGATCAGCTTCAGCACACAAAAAAAAAGTCCCTCCATTAACAGAGAAAGTGTACAACAGATTAAGAAACCCTGGTGGTTTCCATTGACTCAAACAACATTGAAAGACATAGGAAAAAAATAATTTTATGAAGCATAACTGACAGAGAAGAAACTGAGGGGATTCCTATGTTTGGGGCAAGAAAAACTCCTAAATATGGAATAAATTAGAAGCTTTTTCCCAAAGCAATTGCTGATTGAGCTTGATCTCCTCCAAGCTCAAGATTGGCACATCCCTATGAGTAAGAAATCAAGCAAAGGGGGCAGGAGACCTGCATGGATGAGCAAGGAGCTTCTGGAAAAACTCAGATGGAAGAAGGAAGTTTACAGAATGTGGAAAATGGGACTGGCCACTTGGGAGGAACATAGGAATGTTGTCAGAGTATGCAGAGATGAAATGAGGAAGGCTAGGGCCCACTTGGAATTAAACCTGGCAAGGGATGTCAAGGACAACAAGAAGGGCTTCTTGAAGTACATCAGTAGCAAAAGGAAGACTAGGGAAAATGTGGGCCCACTGCTGAATGAGGTGGGTGCCCTGATGACAGAGGATGCAGAGAAGGCTGAGTTACTGAATGCCTTCTTGCCTCAGTCTTTACTGTTAAGGCCAGTCCTCAAGAGTCCCAGACCTCGGAGGTAAGAGAGAAGGCCTGGAGAAAGGAAGACTTTTCCTTGGTCGAGAAGGATCGGGTTAGAGATCATTTAGGCAAACTCGACACCCACAAATCCATGGGCCCCGATGGGATGCACCCGCGAGTGCTGAGGGAGCTGGCAGAAGTCATTCCTGGGGCACTCTCCATCATCTTTGAAAGGTCCTGGAGAACAGGTGAGGTGCCTGAGGACTGGAGGAAAGCCAATGTCACTCCAGTCTTCAAAAAGGTCAAGAAGGACCCAGGAAACTACAGGCAAGTCACCCTCACCTCCATCCCTGGAAAGGTAATGGAACAGTTCATTCGGGATGTCGTCTCTAAGCATGTAGAGGAAGAGAAGGTTATTGAGAGTGGTCAACATGGATTCACCAAGGGAAAATCATGCTTGACCAATCTGATAGCCTTCTATGATGGCATGACTGGCTGGGTGGATGAGGGGAGAGCAGTGGACGTTGTCTACCTTGACTTCAGCAAGGCTTTTGACACTGCCTCCCATAACATCCTCATCGGTAAGCTTAGGAAGTGTGGGTTAGATGAGTGGACAGTGAGGTGGATTGAAAACTGGCTGAATGGCAGAGCTCAGAGGGTTGTAATCAGCGGCGCAGAGTCTAGTTGGAGGCCTGTAACTAGCAGTGTTCCCCAGGGGTCAGTACTGAGTCCAGTCCTGTTCAGTATATTCATCAATTACCTGGATGAGGGGACAGAGTGTACCCTCAGCAAGTTTGTTGATGACACAAAACCGGAGGGAGTGGCTGAAACACCAGAAGGCTGTGCTTCCATTCAGCAAGACCTAGACAGGCTAGAGAGTTGGGCGGAGAGAAACCTAATGAAGTTCAAAAGGCGCAAGTATAGGGTCCTGCACCTAAGGAGGAATAACCCCATGAACCAGTATAGGTTAGTGGTTGACCTGCCGGAAAGCAGCTCTGCAGAGAGGGACCTGGGAGTCCTGGTGGACAACAAGTTGACCATGAGGCAGCAGTTGTGCCCTTGTGGCCAGGAAGACCAATGGCATCTTGGGGTGCATCAAGAAGAGAGTGGCCAGCAGGTCGAGGGAGGTTATCCTCCCCCTCTACTCTGCACTAGTGAGGCCACATCTGGAGTACTGTGTCCAGTTCTGAGCTCCCCACTTCAAGAAAGACAGGGAACTACTGGAGAGTGTCCAGTGGAGGGCTATGAAGATGATCAAAGGAATGGAGCATCTCTCTTATGAGGAAAGGCTGGGAGACCTGGGTCTGTTTAGCCTGGAGAAGAGAAGACTGAGAGGGGATCTCATCAATGCTTAAAAATATCTAAAGGGCAGATGTCAAGAGGATGAGGCCAGACTCCTTTCAGTGGCACGCAGCAATAGGACAAGGGGCGATGGGCACTGTCGTGGTTCGGGCCGAACCAGCCACTGAAACAAATGACAGATGCTCTCCTCTACCCCTCTTCAAAGAGAGGCAGGAGAGACTTATGAGTTCAGAAGGAACTAAACAACTTTTTTGCAATATTAATAATAAAGTAAAAAGGAAATAATTAAATATATACAAAACTGTATCAAGGTCCCAGGATGACAATCACGTCATCGGCTGGCACTGGGGAAGTCCCAGGCTGGACTCAGTGACAGATGGGAACTGGATTCCTGATCTGGATTCAGGATCGGGACCAAAGGCAGACAAACAGACAGAGTCCCCCTCGGACGCTGCCATTGAAGAAAGAGGACTGACCCTTTGATCCCTCAGCTTTTATACTGAACATGAGGCAGATGGGATGGAATACTCTGTTGTTTAGTTTTGGGTCACCTGTCCTGTCTGCTCCTCCCCACAGGTGCGACCCCTCTACGCTTTTCCGCTTTCGACCCTCCAACAGGGCAAATAAGAAAGTTAGCTGGCCTTGGTTGTTATAGCAATAAGTATAAGCAAGAGCCTCTCTGCATATCATGCCTTGGCATCAACTATAAACATAGGTCTTATCACTCTGAGAGTGAACAGAGGTGGCTGGATGTCAATCACATTTGAAGAGACTTCTGGAACATCATGTTTCTTATGAACATCAAAGACAATGAGGTTTTGCAACTGGACTGTGAAATTTCAATACACAACTGAAGCACTGCTTTAGGGTAAAATAAAGTGTTATTGTTGTTGAAGTGTGTCAGTTAACATTCAGACCACAATACAAACAGACTCTAAGTCAGATTCTTGATTTTTATAAAAAGCAAATATAGAGCTAACTTAGGTGCCCAAAAAAAGCTGCCAGAGAAGGCAGAGTCCTGAAAGGAACTAAAAATAACTATGACTGTTCTTTACAGGAGTGATAAGACTGCAGCTTCTAAGCATCATGTTTTATTTCAAGATATTATGTGCCCAAGCTTAAGAAATAGCGTAAACCTTGAGTATATCTAAATATTTTCCTGTCTTCCTGAAATTGTTCATTATCTGTATTCAAATGCTCTATTTCCCCCTGTTCAAGTGTCAAAATCAATGTTACTTGGAACATTGATACAGCAGGCATTTTTAAAGCACCTATCTATTAATAAACAAACAGGCATCAGTATTTTCTATGTTCTCTTCATTCTTAGGAAACCGCTGTTTCACAGGGGAAGTTTTATGCTATATTGACGTACTTTTTAGGCTCAATTCTACATTGTCTTCAAATTCTACCAACATGAGATTTAAGAACACCCACAGATGCTCAGTATTTGAAAAAATACAATTATCTGAAAATAAGAGAGAAGTGTTGACACCATTGCTACTGTTGTCAGACTGAGCACTATTCTCCAGTATACATTTATTATACTGGTTGTAAATATGGCATTGATTCAGACAAGCATGCTTAAGACCTAATAAACAGAACTCACTACAAAAGGGTATGCAACATGAAAAAAAATCTTGAAAACACTAATATTTCATTTTTCCTCTTGAAATTCTACAGAAGAGAAAGGACAACATTCAAGAAAGGAGACTTTGGTGTAAAGTGGAATGTTTTCATTTTGAAATTAAAAATAAATTCACACAAGGCAGATTGTTTCATATCAGATGCATCAATTCAGGAAAAAAAAAGTTTCATCAGATCTGATCCATACAAATTTTCAGCACTGCTCATTAAAGCAGGAGTTAAGAAGGGAACATGCTTCTCAAAAGCAGGGGAAGAGCATGAGGAGGAAGGAGCGGCAGAGACAATGTGTTATGAACTGACTACAACCCCCATTCCCCATCCCCCTGCACCACTCGGTAGGGGAATAGGTAGACGTGTTGGGAGTGAAGTTGAACCTGGGAAGAAGGGAGGGGTGGGGGGGAGGTGTTTTTTTAGATCTGTTCTTATTTCTCATTATCCTACTCTCTTATTACTTGGCCATAAATTAAATTATTTTCCCTAAGTCGAGTCTGTTTTGCCCATGATGGTAATTGGTAAGTGATTTCCCTGTCCTTATATTAGCCCATGAACTTTTCATCATATTTTCTCCCCCTGCCCTGTTGAGGAGGGGGAGTGATAAAGCAGTTTGGTGGGCACCTGGCATCTAGTCAAGGTCAGCCAACTACATGTACATTGGGTGAAAAATAAGAACAAAGATCACCATCATTGTAGGACTTCTTGTCCTGGAAAGCAATAAAATGTACTGCATTCAGAATCTGCCAGCTGACATAACTACAGGGTGCTTCTGTGATCACTGTAAGGATTGATTTAAAGCAGTTATCCTTCTCCCTTGTAATATGCACATAAAATGTGAAGAACATTAGGAGAGCTCTCCCACCTGGCCTCAAAGAAAATAAAAAGATAAAAAGATACAGATGATGACTGTAAGCCCCAAGTCTTTAAAAGCTTCTTTGTGCCTATCAGACCCCAATGAACAAGTGGATTGAATAAGAACATGCATATCTTCCTCCTCCTGATCTTGTTCTTTTTCATTCTGTTATTAGTTTTATGTTTTTAATGGTTCATACCATGGAAAACCAGAATCAAGCTTAGAGGAAACTGATCAAACCACTTATTTCTCTGAGTTCTGTAAGGAAACTTAGAAGGAACATACATACTTGGCAAAAGAACAGTCTGTAAGCTCTGATACAGTTTCTGAAAGCTTGCTAAGATGGAAAATACCGGGGAAAAGCAGAAAATGGAGAGAACTCAACTGGTCACTGATTCACTCTCCCTGACAGAATTGCAACAGTCTATGCTAACCAGAGATGAGCCTTTTAAAAATTCAGAGTAAAAACTTTCACTGATTTAATGCATGTAAGTACAGACCACTCATGTACACATGTAGTTTCTAACAAAACATTTGGAAAGAAATAGTATTTTCTTCCTCCTCCTATCCTGATGATGCACATACAGCACATTTAATCGAATACTAGACTGAGGTAAGTATTCTACCTAAACAAGTTAGTAGGAGTTTCCAATTGTTTTAAATTAGAGTGCAAGATAGCCTGAAAAACAGAACTGTCTAGCTCATAATGATGTTCAAATGCACGGTGTGGGAGAGGCCAAGCATCATGCTTCTAATTTCTCTGATGATTCTCAGTCCCACTTTTGAGACAGCATGTAATTTAATAATGGCTAGATTACATGGGTGGAACTTGTCACTGATTCAGTCTAAAGGCATTCAGATTGAGTATCATTTAACTTGGAGTATCCCCAAACTCAAAAACTAAAAACAAACAGAAAAAAAAACCCAAACCACACACAAAATGCTTGATAGACCCTCCTCCGTCTCACTTTTCTTAAAAATTCATTCACAAATAAAAGCTAGGAAATACACTACTAGAAGGTTTTACATTCCCTTCTATCTTCTCACAGTGTGTTTCAAGAGTTTGCCCCAGATCCTAAACTAATCTAAGGACCTAATCAGAATCTCATGACTATCTGAAAAGTCTTCACATTTGTCTTATTGACTGTTCTGCCTGGTCACATTATATTCTCCTACTTAAAGGTATAAAAAAGCATAACAATGTGGTCAGGAAGTCTTATTCATGAAACACTCTGCAGTGAATGCAAGAGTACTGAGTTCCTAACATTACAACAAATAAAAATATCCTTTCCCCTTATAGAGCTTTACATGCTATAACTGGATACTATGCTAGGCAGTGATGCAGTACAAACAGTAGCAACAACAATAAGCAGCTTTGAGTGATCTGTAATACTCATCTTTTTTTCAAAGTGTTTTATTTTTGTGCTCATGTATATCATTCCTTGAAAAGTACCACAAAGGATAGACACTGAGTTTATGAAGCTGGAAGAGAAAGCCAGTAATGCATAGCCAAAAATAATCTTCAATCCTTTTAGGAGGTAAATGTAAATTAAAGGCAGCATCTGTAAAATCTCAGAACAGCAGCTATTAATACCACATTATTACAAGCCCAGCCCCTGCAGTTACCAAAAGAATTTCCCGGGAGCTGATGAGCTTTCTTCCTCTTTTCTCAGATTAGATGGGAATGTCCTTGAAGCAAATATATCATTGTAGAAAACAAGTAAGGAAAAGGGCAAAGGGAAAGAAAGAATGGCTTATGTAATTTAGATAAAACACTCTGTGTAAGTGACCTTGTGGCTGGCATTAAAGAGTACTCGATGGACTGAAGACTAAATTTTCAGATCTAACCTCTTCTCTGGTAGCAGTTCTGGAGAAGCATGAGGTAGGCCAGTGCTTGGACTTTAGCAGAAAGAAGGGGAAAACAGATATGGCATGAGGGTAACTTCTCAAATCAACTGAGGCATAAGTTACCAGCTATTCATAATTCTGTGCCTCAGAGAATCTTAAGGCTGAAGAATTCAGGCAGCCTGAAAATAGTCAACAATTCCAAGACCCATAAGATCATGCCTTGAAATCATATATTGGACATATGCCATCCTCCTTGAAAAAATAGTCATATGGAATGTGAAAAATTATTTGACAGTTGGTATTCAACAGCTCAGGAGAAGAAAATTGGAGCAAACAGGGCAGAATAATAAGAATACTACTGAGCTAATGCAAACTTGTGTAATAGTAAGCAAAAAACTAATAACAAATGGGACTCTACTACTTCAGAGAGAAAAGAATATGATTAACACCAGTGAGCATAGGGGAAGTAGGTCCCTTTAGATTAATCTAATTTTATTCTGTAAGAGAGGAGTGAAATATCTCAGCAAACTGAGCATTGCCAATGGGCAATGTTGGGGAATTTTTATTGGACCACTTGAGGCGAATTAAACACACGATTGTACTTAAATATATAAAAAAAAAAAGAACGATGCATTGGACAGTCCTACCACAACAAGCAGTTCTACAAAGAGTCTGCAAAGGTGCAGATGGAGCAGATTCTTTATATACACTTGCACCAGCTCCAATCCTGTGAGCATCAGCATGGAGGCCTCAGCCCAACCTTGGGTCCATCTCCTAGCCCAGTTCTGATGCCCAAAGGTGGTCCCTGAGCACCCATGAGACACATGAGACAATGCTTCATGCTGTTTCTTATCTCATCACCAAGGAAAACTTCACTCCCTTACAGGGAGTTGTTCTGTCTCTGGCATCCCTGCTTTCAGCCAGTTTAACCCCTTCTGCAGTTGGGCCTTCTTTCCCTCCATGACAGATCATTCTTTGGTCAGAAGTATTTGCACAGGGGATCTGCAAGGCCACATACACAGCTACTTGCTCGTGGGAAGAGAAGCCTCCCATGGCAATCGACACAGAGTCACCTATTTTACCGAGGCTCATCATCCAACAAAGCACACAGAAGGTTGTCCCTCCAGCACTTACATAACACAATACATTTTCTGAAGAAAACAGCGAAGTCCAGGGGAACACCTCCAGGATGCCCAGGAAAGTTCTTTGTAAGTAAAAACCACCATGGCTAAAGCAAACATGAAGGTGATGGAATTCAGAGACACTGTCTCAGAAATAGTCAGCAGGAGAAAACTTGCTAAGTCAGGAAAGGCAGATGAGACTGTGGAGTTAAGAATGAAAAATGATTCATCTAAACTGTAATCTCCATCTCTTAGAAAACTCATCTAAAGATGGATTAAATAAAGAATAGCATCTTGTGCAGACCACTGAGCAGAAACAGACTCCTAGAAACATGTATATCTGGTACACAGATGTCTGATCTTGTACATTTTCTTTTTCTTTTACAGTTAACTTTTTACTTTTCATCATTTTGTCTCCCTGTTACAGCTGTGAAACACTAAGTACTGCTTTTATGAAAGCAGAGTAGTGATCATGTCTGTAAAGAACTATGAAAAGCAATTCAAAGTGACTAGGCACACCTATTCTTACAGTCATGATAATGTGATGTGGCCTGACAGACCATCTTCCCTGTTATCCTATACTAAACTCTCCAAAATGATGTTTCTAATGTTGTCAAATGATGTGCTATTTCTCCACCGTGGAAGAGCATCCAAAAACTGATGGGTGCAGTCATTTTATCTATACATGCTACAGGTACCTCAGAAGAGTTTACACTACTTCCATCTAGCCACTGTAATTTGAAAGGTACAAACACTGAACCTACAGTTACATCACTAGAGTTCAGTCATTTTCTTGTTTATGCAATTGAACTTCAGAATATTTTTAAGAAAGAGGAAATTAAGATGTCCAAATATTAGCTTCTTTTTAAACTGTTCCATGATCTTTTAAAACAGAAAATTGTCATGCCACTGCCAAGATACAGTGGTATGAACAATATAAATAGGTGAAATAAAACGATCACAAAATTATAGAGCTTCTCTATAAGTTGATGTAGAGCACCAAGCTCTATATAGTTTTACCCCCAGTAGAGGGCCATTGCAGCTTATACATTATACAAAGTTTATACCAGTCGACAGTTTCATAAGAGGAAAATGTACATAGTCACATTTGCTTTAAATTAATAATTTGTTGCAAGAGTACAAGTAGCATTTTGTTACATGGAATACTGCATTATAACTCACACCAAGCAATTCCTTTAAATGGATTATAAAGCACTGAATCACTGAAGCAAAATGTGACCAAAAAAAACAAGAAACCCCAAACCAACACAGATTTAATTCAAAACAGATGGCACTCCAACATCACAACTAATGGACAGACCTACCCGAGTCCTGACATTTAAATTTCAAACTCAAAAGTAAACTTAAAACCACAAAAAAACCCCAAAACTAAAAGGCCAGATCTTCAAACATTAATCCAGTGACTGCATTTCCATAACTGTAAATGTGCACATACCACTTTTTTAAAAACCTGCACTAGTATCAGCTAAATCTGTCCTCTTCAATCCTTCCATCTTTCTCCCCACTTGTAAAATGGCTAGTCCCTCCACTGAGGTATACTGAGTGGGTGTTAGTTTGGACACGGGCATCACATGCCTACAATGAACTTGCTCGAGGACTGAAACCCTACAAATAGCTCATCACTAAAGAAATATGTTTCCTAGATTTTAAACTGACCGAAGAAAAAAAAATAGCATTTGGGCTAAAAAAGCTGCTTGTACTCTTACTCTGCTTCATAGAACAGCATACAACCACCTCTGCCTTCTACTACTAAACATAGGCCCTTGTACAGACAAAAATGAGAGGCAAAGAATGAGCTTCTTACCAAAAAGAACACAGAATCAGGAATGAAACAGATGGTACAGGAAGAGGCATGGTCCTTGCAGAGGACCAAGCAAGGACTTAAAAGGTATTTAAATGATACAGGATTAATCATCCTTTCTGGACATCTCCAGTAATAACTGAACACAAGGTTGAAATCCTTGAATTTTGTCTGCTGTATTACAAGGTTGAAAAAAGCCATACTATCAAATATACCCTCCTGAAACTACAGCTTTTAAAACTCACTTCTTTTAAGAACACCTCTTTTAAACTACAAAAAGTTATAAATTAAATCAATTATAAATCAAGAATCATATTTCTTAAAATACAGCATTTCTTTTCACTTTTTTTGGGGAAAAGGGGAAAGCCAGATCACATATATGCTGTGCTCTCTCTCTACATTTATGAAACTGGTCAGCAAATAAGATGTTAGAGAAAGCTGCTCATTGTCTGAGAAGGAATCAGATCTTGACCAGACCTTGTTGTCAATTGCATTCCACTAATAATGCTTAAATTTCCTTAAGAAGGCTATACTTCCCCTTGTACTGTATATTCTTCAGATTTCTTCCAGCATTCTGATTTCACTTACACATTTTGCCTTCTCAGGCAATAACTTCAAACTTTTACTTTTCCACTATAAATTGACATGAACCCAAAACCTGCCCTATAACTATGCAAGGGCATGTAAGCACAAAAGAAATTGTCCTCTTAAGCAGATTGGGTGTGGTATTTTAATGTTTTACATTCCTTCAGTTAATTAGAAATTATATCCCTACTTTTCAAAGGTTCAGTAAAAAAAGGGCTTGGCAAAAACGCATGTAGAAATAAGGCAGGTATAACTATTTCAAATAGCTTATTTCAAGTATACCGTTAATATATATGCTGATATGCAACAGAATTTGTGATGTTTGCAAATCAACATCCTCTGTCAAAAGGAAAGGAAGGGGGGTAAAAAGGAAGGAAAAAAAAACAACAAAAAAACCCAAGATGTAGGGCACTACCAAAATGTGAGAACTTTGGAGTGAGCAAAAATAAAGATCTGCACATATGGCTGTGGGAGATCAGTACGCCAGTGACCTTGAGTTGATAAACACGTCCGTGAACTAAGGTCGTTGAAAGGGTAAGCCAAGAAAAGAAGGAATTTAGAACGCTGAGGAATAAAGAAAAAGCTGCAAAAGAGGAAATAGCAGTCTAGCTACAAACCA
Organism: Pluvialis apricaria; assembly: GCA_017639485.1. NCBI lineage: Eukaryota > Metazoa > Chordata > Aves > Charadriiformes > Charadriidae > Pluvialis > Pluvialis apricaria. Next base: position 24,352,161 of record CM030043.1, on the reverse strand, counting down.
ATGAAATGCTGCGTGATAAGTGCTATAGAACCAATCAGAGAAGTAGAAGAGGCGCGTGCATCGCATGTGACCAGTCTGGAAGGTATAAGAAGAGATGTTGTGAGAAAATAAAGGTCTCCCTTTACCATATGCACAGGAGTCCGTGTCTCATTCCCTCAAATGGTGACTCTGACGTGGAGAAGGCAGCGCTGCAAATAGCATCCAGAGGGAACCCAGCTGAATGAGTCAACCTGACGGCGGGACCACGGCTTTAATCCCAGGACATCACCTTAAGAAACAGGTGAGCAGCTGGGCAGTAACCATGGGAGCTAACATATCAGCTGAGGAAGAGGCTATAGTTAAGTTGTTAATGCAGCTCCTAGCGAAAAGGGGAGCGAAGTATGACGCATACAAGATAAAACTATTGCTGAAGTTTTTACAAAAAAATGGGGCTCCCTCTACAGTATCTGTGGTATTCGATGTGAAAACTTGGGAACAGGCAGGGGAGACGGTTTGGGAGGTGGTGTCCAGGGGGGACACCACTGCCACCGAAGTCATGACCACTTGGCGGTTGGTAACCGAGACCTTGCGATCATGGCAAGCAGAGAAGAAAGTGCAAAACGCGGCCACTCATGCGGCGCAAGCAGGCAATAGTAAGCCAAGTGTGAATAAACCACAAGAAAAAGAAACTCTTATAGACTTGGGGGAGGAAGATGAGGTATCAAGCGAAGAAAACAGGAGGGCGGGCCTGAGATCACCCCCCTCAAGCTCCACTCCGATGAAACCCACGCCGCCTCCTCCCTCGCGTCCGATGCAGCCAAGTGAATCGCGGGCTGCAGTGATGTTAGAGCCAACTTTTGATCCCCGAGACCGATGGGAGCAGCTTCGTAAGGAAGCACTGAAGGATGGGGAGGCTGCGGGGTTTGTTTTTCCAGTGACTGTTCAGAAAGAGGGGCCAAACAAATGGACGTCCTTTCACTGGGACTTGATTAAGGAGTTAAGGAAGGCCATTACCATGTATGGGTTGAATGCACCATTTACTCAATTGCTGTTGGAAAACGTCATGACAGGACATTTGTTAACCCCATTTGATTCGCGGCAAGTGGCCACAATGATTTTAACCCCAACCCAGCATTTACTTTGGGAGCACAAGTGGAGGGAATCCTGCGAGCTGGCGGCCCTGAGTAATCTTGGGCGGGGAGAAGGAGATCCCCTTGCCAGGGCGGGACTTCCCCAGTTGCTGGGCACCGACTCTTTGTTAGATCCCCAGTTGCAAGCTAGATTGGACCCAAATATTCTTCGACAGTCTGCGGCATTGGCTCTTCAGGCTATGCTGCGGATGCCCGAAGCAGGGAAGTCGGAACCGTCGTTTACTCGTGTACGACAGGGAGCCCAGGAACCATATATGCAGTTTATCGATAGGCTGAAGGATGTGTTGGACAAACAGCTTGACAATCGGGAGGCAAAGGAGGCCCTGGTATTGAAATTGGCAGTGGAAAATGCAAACACGGATTGTAAAAAAATGTTACAGGCGCTGCCTGTCAACGCCACCTTAGTACAAATGATAGAAGCTTGTAATCGAGTCGGGTCTATTGAACATCACACTGCAGCCCTGGCAGGGGCATTCACAGCTGCCCTCAATATCGGGAGGGGCGCCGATGGGGAAAGAGGATGTTATTGGTGCCGTGCAGTAGGACACCTAGCTGCTGACTGCTCACAACGGGGGTCGATCGGCAGCCGGGTCACAACTTCCAATCCCCCTACCTTATGCCCACAATGCGGGAAAGGATGGCACTGGGCCAACCAGTGTCATTCAAAATACAACGCGGAAGGACAGCCCCTGCCAACGCGGCAGAGAAACGGGAGGCAGAGTGCGGGGCGGGGTCACGCGATGACACAAGTTCCACCACCCCCTGGGCCGAGGGGAGGGCCTGCACAGGGCTTCCGGCCAAGGGTGATGGTGGCCGGAGGCCTGACGCCTGCAACAACGGCAACAGCTCCGCCAATGTCACCACAGTGGGCGCCCTTTCCACCAAGACCAGAGGGAGGGCCGGACTGGATGTCTCCACAGTAGCAGATTTTACCCTTTGGGGATCCCATGTGCAGAAGATCCCGCTGAATGTGAAGGGGCCCATTGGACAAGGACACAGCGCCCTTTTGCTAGGCAGATCTAGCACCACATTGACAGGCCTCTTTGTTTTGCCTGGAGTAATTGACTCCGACTATGAGGGACAAATTCAAGCAATGATTTGGACTCCTTCTCCTCCGGTGTTTATACCCAAGGGAACTAGGATTGCCCAGCTAATCCTGTTTAAAGCCATAGTCCCGCAGACAGAAGACTGCGTACGACGCGATGCAGGATTTGGATCTACAGAACCCCCTGCAATTTTTTGGGTCACAGAAATCGCCACTGCAAGGCCCACACTCACAGTGACATTACACAACTCGCACGCAAATCCTTCTCACACTCAACTACAAGTTTTAATGGATACAGGAGCAGATGTTACCATACTAGCCCTCAAAGACTGGCCACGCAACTAGCCGTTAGCCACTCCCACAGGGGGACTGGTTGGAGTTGGTGGCATTTCTAACACTTTTCAAAGTGCCAACCTGCTTAGCATTAAAACCCTAGAAGGATCCACATTCACTGTGCGACCGTATGTAACTAATCTGCCCATGAGTTTACTGGGAAGAGATGTAATGTCTCAATGCCGTTTTACTTTGAATTGTCCTGAAATTTTTCAGTAGTGGCCATTGATGAGTGACCAACAATGAAACTTATCTGGAAGAGGGAAATGCCCGTTTGGGTGGATCAATGGCCGCTCCCCAGAGAAAAGGTCGCTGCGCTTCAAGATCTAGTCAAAGAGCAACTTCAACAAGGACATATTACACCTACGACCAGCCCCCGGAATTCTCCTGTGTTTGTCATTAAAAAGAAGAGTGGGAAATGGTGACTGCTGCATGACTTGAGGCAGATAAACGATGCCATGGAAGAAATGGGAGCACTCCAACCTGAACTACCCTCACCGACCATGATACCCCAGAAGTGGGACATAGTAATAATAGACTTAAAAGACTGTTTTTTTACCATTCCCTTGCATCCTGCGGATGCGCCTCGTTTTGCGTTTTCAGTACCGAAAATTAATCGAGGCGAACCAATGGACAGATATCATTGGACTGTCTTGCCTCAGGGAATGAAAAACTCTCCAACAATCTGCCAGGCATACGTGGCTGAGGCCATACGCCCTGTACGATCCCAGTTTCCGGAACTATATATTTATTTATCATTATATGGATGACATTTTACTCACAGGCCCCATGAATACCATGGTCCAAGAAGCATTACCTATCTTGAAACATGCATTACAAGGCTGAGGGATCCAAATTGCACCAAAAAGATCCAAATGGAAGCACCCTGGAAATACCTTGGGTGGAAGATCTTACAACAAAGCATTCAACCACAAAATGTGACCATTTCTGCAGATATAAAAACATTGAATGACGTACAAAAACTGCTAGGAAATATAAATTGGATTAGAGCACAACATGGTATTGATAACCACACATTGGCACCTTTATTTGAGCTACTAAAAGGGGACGCCGACATTAATGCTCCTCGGCAATGGACTACAGAAGAGAGAGCTGCATTGAGGATAATAAATGAAAGAATCTCTATGCAACAATGTCGTCAACGAGCTGAAGGACTATCAATACAGTTGTATATTTGTAACCAGAAACAGCAACCTCTAGCTATTATCAGACAATGGGATGCCAAAGGAAAGGACCCCCTCATAATGTTAGAATGGGTGTTCTTGTCATATCAACCTGCAAAAACTCTTGCTACTCGTATCGAAATGTTCGCCACCTTGATAAAAAAGGGCTGAGAACGAATCTTAGAAATGGCTGGGGAAGAACCTGGTCTCATCATCCTCCCTGTTGTAAAAGACTACCTTAATTAGTGCTTACAAAACAGCCTGGAACTCCAGATGGCTTTGACGGGCAAATTGATACTCATCACCCCCCTCATAAAATGTTTACCTTTTACAATAATGTAAAAATTGAAAATATGCCACTATATCAGTGGCACCCTGTTATGGGCCAAACAGTATTCACCGATGGGTCAGGAAAAACAGGAAAAGCAGTAATTACCTGGGAAAAGGAAGGCCAATGGCAACACAAAATAGAATGAATTGAGGGTTCACCTCAATTAGTTGAGTTACATGCCATTACTATGGCTTTTAGAGAATGGCCTCTGACTCCTTTGAATATTATATCAGACTCACAGTATGCAGTAGGGATAGTCCAGCGTATTGAAAGACCACAGTTAAAACATGTCTCGAAAGAAGTTTTATTTTTGAAATTTAAAGAACTGTTATTTTTAATAGAGCAACGAAAACATCCCTATTGTGTAATTCACATTAGGAGCCATACAAATTTACCTGGATTTTTCACAGAGGGAAATGCACAAGCCGATCACCTGACATACATAGCCTTGCATACTCCAGTGCCACACACGCTTGCCCAAGCTCAGCTATCACACCAATTTTTCCACCAATCTGCCAAAGCTCTCTCAAAACAATTCACGATATCCATGAGAGACGCAAAACTCATTGTACAGACATGTCCGGACTGTCAGCAGCAACCATCTGGCCCATCCTTTGCTACAAACCCTAGAGGGCTCTCCTCTCTTCAGCTTTGGCAGACTCATGTGACTCACGTGCCCGAATTTGGTCGACAAAAATACGTTCATGTCTCTATAGACACCTATTCCCATGCATTATGGGCGACTGCAATGACAGGCGAAACTAGCTGGCACGTACAAAGCCATTTCCGTGCTGCGTTTGCAGCGCTAGGTATCCCAAAAGAAATTAAAACAGACAATGGCCCTGCTTATGTTAGCCAATTGACGCGTGTATTTTTTCAAACATGGGGAATCAGCCATAAAACAGGAATACACCACTCCCCCACGGGACAAGCTATTATAGAGCGAACACACCGAACTTTGAAAACTCTTTTACAAAAACAAAAAGAGGGGGAAGCTCAGGAACTCCTGCAAAGTAGGCTAGGGAAAGCTTTATATGTAATGAACCATTTATCTTTGCCCTTTCAACATGAGGACATTTCACCTATAGTTAAGCACTTTAAATCAATGGAATCTGGGTTGACACAAATATCACAAAAGAAGGTGATGGTTATGATGAAAAATCTAAATACTGGGTGCTGGGAAGGACCGTATCAACTAATAACCTGGGGTTGAGGATATGCTTGTGTCTCCACAGGTCAAGGACCGCGATGGGTACCGGCGCGGGGAATTCGACCCTGGTTAGAAAAATCCTCCTCCTCAGCATCATCATTGGACTCAGTGAATCCTGGGTTTCCGTCCAACCTCGAACCAATATGTGGGTCACTCTCGCCAACATGACGGGGCAGGAACATATGTGTCTATCAATGGTGAGTGCCGGGAATCCCTTTACCACCTGTCCAGTTGGCATCCCGTTGAGCGATGCAGACTATGAAGAAGTAACCAATCACACTGCCCCAACGACGGCGCAATTCCTACGAGTCAAGAACAGAAGCAGTGCAATGGACAATTGGGATGGGTGGACTGCGTACGGGCCTCAGACTTACCTAGAACCACAAGAAATAGATATTCTGGGGAGCATAACCGCCCCTGCATGCGTACGGTCTAATTACATGGGTAGCAACGACACTCAAACACAAAATGTTAATGCAACCTTAGCCGTTTACCGGAACAAGTCAGTCTGGTGCAATTACACTTCAACTAATATCTCAAAATCTAGCAACGTTCCGATAAAGCTGCCTGCAGGAATTTTTTTTTTAATCTGTGGTGATCGGGCATGGCAAGGTCTCCCTTCTCATATCTCTGGAGGGCCTTGCACCTTAGGGCGCCTTACTCTGTTGACACCAAACACATCTATGATACTCAACATCACACGGCTCTCCAAGAGACATAAACGTGAGGTCCATAAATATCAGGAAGGATGTAATGATAACCTTGATTTCTGGCAAGCTGACAAAACTATATTAGCTTCCTTTTACACACCTGGCATTGCCGCAGCAAAAGCTTAAAAAAACACTTAAAATAGACTAGGTTGCTGGCTGGAAAAACAAAATAATGCCACGTCTACGGCACTTAGTGCACTTTTAACAGACACAGACTCTATAAGGCATGCCACTCTACAAAATAGGGCTGCCATTGATTTCCTACTCTTAGCCCAGGGACATGGGTGTGAAGAGTTTGAAGGCATGTGCTGTATGAACCTATCTGATAATTCCCAGACCGTATTTCAACAAATTAAGAATTTGAAGGAATTATCGGAGAAACTAAAAACAAGCTCAATTGGACTTGAATCGTGGTTAGCTAGCTTAGGCATAGGGGGCTGGATGAAAGAATTAATCAAAGCAGCTATTCTCATGTTGATTGTGATCTTTGTATTATTAATAATTCTGCCGTGCTTATTGCAATGCTTGCAAAGAATGATAAGTAAATCGATAAAGACAGTCTGGCTCATAGAAACAGAAAAAGGGGGAATTATGGGAGATCAGTACGCCAGTGACCTTGAGTTGATAAACACGTCCGTGAACTAAGGTCGTTGAAAGGGTAAGCCAAGAAAAGAAGGAATTTAGAATGCTGAGGAATAAAGAAAAAGCTGCAAAAGAGGAAATAGCAGTCTAGCTACAAACCAATGAAATGCTGCGTGATAAGTGCTATAGAACCAATCAGAGAAGTAGAAGAGGCGCGTGCATCGCGTGTGACCAGTCTGGAAGGTATAAGAAGAGATGTTGTGAGAAAATAAAGGTCTCCCTTTACCATCTGCGCAGGAGTCCGTGTCTCATTCCCTTCAATTCCCCCCACACACACCCCCAGCGGGACAGGGGAAGAAGAAAGGAAGAGTAAAAGCAAGAAAAAACTTGTGGGTTGAGCTAAAAATTGTTTTATAAGCAAAGGAGAAGTGGAAAGAGAAAGAAAGCAAAACAAATGATACAAAGGCAACCACTCACCACCTCACATAGGTAGACTGATGCCCAGCCAGCTCCCAAGGAATAGATGGCTAACTGCCCTGAACACCCCATACCCCCATTTTATTGCTGAGCATGATGTTATATGGCATGGAATACCTCTTTGGATAGTTTGGGCCAGCTGCCTGGTTGTGTCCCCTTCCCGACCTCTTGTTCACCCCAAGTCTATTCACTAGGGTGGCAGAGTGAGAAAAGGAGAAAGCCTTGATGCTGTGCAAATGCTCTTCAGCAATAGCTAAAACATTGGTAGGTTATCAGCATTGTTTTGATCACAAATCTAAAACACAGCATCATACAAGCTGCTATGAAGAAAATTAACTCCATCCCAGTCAGACCCAGTACAGCAGGACAACAATGGGTGCAATTGTAATATTCCCAATGGAGAACAAAAGCTTTCCCTGTAGAATATGCATGCATTTGAATGGGGGTGTGTCTGTGGTTCAAGTTTCCTTCTACAATCCCTTTCCTACACCTACCTATATCACCTCTTCAGCCAAGATGCTAGCAGCAGTGAGCATTACAAATTTTCAAGGATGTTACTTGTGTTGATAACATTTCACGGTTTGATCACTTTCCGTTTTGTTTATTAAAAATGCTAATGCAACTAAAATAATAATGATGAAAGTGACAGTACATTGATTGAACTTCTCTCACTTTCCAGTTCTTCCCGTGTCACAAATAATGAGCTATTTTATTTTTTTAAATCTGCAGGTGAATAATCTAGAGTTCATGTTTCTGTGTCCTTAATCAGGTTTTCATAAACATTTAACAGATATAGTTGCAATATTATGGCCAATTAAAACTCAAGTACACATAATATTCTCCAAAAGTAACTCTCTTTCATAGCAGACCTGTTGAACCATGAGGGATTTTTATTTTGTCATGCAAAGACATTTCTACATTTTATTCATTTGGCACATTCTAAGGTTTGAGAGTAATAAAAACATTCAGCTAAAGACGGCTCAGGAAGAGAGAAGCTGAAAAACACTAGCTTTCTATTGGTGAAAGGAATACAATCAAACACTAGCTGTGATCTGCAAACATCAAGTTGTATTGCAGACAAATATAAGATACTGAAAAGCTTATGTCTGGCACAAAGAACAATTAATATTTCTATCCCCTTATTCTAAACCATCAGTCATTGCTTTGATTCCGGCAACAAACAGCAACTCCCTGAACTCTCACAGTCACCGCATCTACCAATCTCAGTATGTTTCATAAATATTAACTTAACTTTACAAGTGACAAAACAAGTAGCTAAGTATATTTTTATGTCACAAAGATGCAGCACTCAAATCCTGCTTACTCTCTCTACATAGCCTAGCTCATTTGTGTAGTAGAAGAAAGGATATCAAGTTTCAATAATTCTGCATCCTATGCATGTTTAAGACATCTCTGTAGAAGTTTCCCAGATCTTAACAGTGAAAATGGAAAGAGGAGCAAAGGCAGGAGTTACAGATGCATGCAATCTTTCTTGGTTGAAAAAGAGGGACACATCAACTAAAGCAGCAGTGCCATGACATAGGTATAAAATGTATTCAGACCTATAGTTCGCTGCTTCTGTTGAATGCTGGGATGGGAAATAAGTAGGATTTAAGAAAGAAGGGAACCAAAATTCCTGACTCCTAGTTAAACAGCCATCTTTCTGTCACAACAAATGTCATAAAGACAACATATAATTACAGGGCAAGAAAATTATCTGTCTTTTAGACATGATCATCTCACTGGACTGCAATAAATCAAACCACCTATTGTGTTCAATGTAGGTCCACAATGAAAAGTATCATGGATATATCAGAGTACTTTCTTCTGTATTCAAACAGTTCAATTATGACAATTCAATATAAATTGTTTTTGAGTACTTTCTGTAAAAAACAGGAACCCAAAATAAAGCAAAAAAATGTAAGCATATGGCACCATGGAAGACCAAACAATATTGCTTTTATGCTTAGCCAAGGGGTTAATGTTACATGAGGAAATCAAGGCTGACTTTTAAAAATCTAAAATTAATTCCAAGAATGCATCCTGTCTCAAGGCTCTTGACAAGAGAACACAAATTAAAAGATTTATTGTCTACATGTCATCTAGGTCATTGGTATTACATAATGTCCCTTTTTAAAAGCACACTTCAAACAAATTCCTATACGAGACATTCACGGGCTATAACTGATTAAAAAACAAGTGCAAGACATGAAACATGCCCTGGAAGAACAAAATGGCTTGCTTGTTTTCAGGACTTTTGTATTGGGTCTGGCTGGGATGGAGTTAACTTTCCCCATAGCAGCCCTCATAGTGCTGTGCTTTGTATTGGTAGCTAGAAAGGTGTTGATAACATGCCAGTGTTTTGGCTACTGCTGAGCAGTTCTCCCACAGCATTAAGGCTGTCTCTCCAACATTTCCCCCCTCACCCAGTAGGCTGTGGGTGAGAAAGATCTTGGGAGGGAACATAGCTTGCATTGCTGAGCAGAGGTCATATGGTATGGAATATCCCTTTGGTCAGTTTGGGTCAGCTGTCCTGGCAAAGAGAAAGGAGGAGGAAGGGAGGGCATTCATTATTTACAACATTTGTCTTCTGGAGCAACCACTGCACGTACTGAAGCCCTGCTTCCTGGGAAGTGGCTGGACATCACCTGCTGACAGGAAGTAGAGAATAAATCTTTTGTTTTCCTTTGCTTCCACGTGCAGCCTTTGCTTTTGCTTTATTAACTGCCTTTATCTTGACCCATGAGGTTTTTTTCCATCTTATTTTCTCCCCCCACCCTGTTCTGCTGAAGAGGAGAGTGATAGAGTGGCTTGGTGGGCACCTGGTGTCCAAACAAACTGCACAGGAAACCATAAGAGAATTTGATGGTCTGACCAGTTACCTTTAATAAAATTTAACCCTTTAAATATTTATTTATGTGCCACTTCATACCAGAAAGCTATATCAACACGCAGGATGCTCACACAAGATATTACCTCTGTATTTTTGTCTGCCTTACATAGTTGCAAAGCACCATGCCTCACTAGGATAAGTATACTTGTACAGTAAAGAATTATGTATACAGTTATTCTTTTTCATAGATCCCAGCTCTTTACTACCTCCATCTCAGTAAGAGAGAAAGACCTATCCCTCATATCTTTTTCTATGCTGTAATGTTCTACTGCAATAGAAATATTGATAAAATTTATCCTCCCATACTCAAGTTCATCTTTTCAGTTATATTGCTGTATGCACTGGGCCTTTCATAGTAGTCTTCTGAAGGAAGTTGCAGAACTAGCTTTTGTTCCCAGCTCTGCTACAGGTTAAAGATATCATTTTAGATAAACCACCCAACCTCCTGTCTAACCACCAACCTTAACTGCCTCATGGAAAATTGTGTGGCTTACTTCATTTGCATTTAGAACACAGAGCCCTCAGATAAAGGGTTAGGCATGTTAGAACACCAAACTCAAACTTTAAACTTTCAGTCCATTTCCTTGCTCTGCCCAACCTTCTTAGGCACCTTTGGACAAGCTATCTAGCATCTCTGTGCCTCGATTTCCCATCCATAATAAATATTAAAATTTTCCATCTTTCAACAGTAGCATCAGAAGAAATACATTATGTTTTCTGAGGTATCTCACTCTATGGTAGTAAGGTCCTTAGATAAAAAAGGCACATTGCAATCCTACAATGGAAGACACTTTGGAAACATATATTTAGATTATAACTGCATCTTCATACTACTAGGTAATTTTATGTTCCAAGAAGCCTGGAATTTCAACTACTTTAATACAACTCAATCCTGCAACTTAGAGATGCCGTAAAATTAGGAGCAATGCACATGATACAGAAAAGCATTTTGTTACCATTTATGTTTCCTCCGTTGTGCTGATAAATAGGTGTGGTAGTTTTTCTAAGACGAGGAAATGTTTAATACCCTGAAAAATATTACAAATGTTACAAAATAAGAGGGTGTATTAAAACTGGGCAAAAAGTTTAAAAATACATACTCTGAATCTATAAATTCACATGAGCCAAAAATCACTTCCCCTGGCTTCCTAGTCCCTTCAAGCAATCACTTCTCTTCAACACAAATGCTCGTGCAGCTTGTAGTTCAGAAGACAAACTTGAAAAAAATTGTAAAATTTCAATTTCCTATTTGCTAATAAGTATTTTAAATCTTAAGAGGCTTACTCAGAGTGAAGTTTAATTTGAGTGATAATATTTAGAAAACCTGCACTCAATTCTATCTTAGGGGTTTCTCACACCATAAACCGGCATGTGCTTAGAAGGGCATCTACTTTGGCTTTAATGGGCAAAAGAGGGGAGGGGAAACTACAGGAGATGAAAGAAATTTTAAAAGCTGAGATAAATTAATTCTACAATCATCTCCCCTCAAAAATTCCCTGCCCCAAAAGCCCCACTGAATCGTTTTGTCTATACTACAAGATTTAAAGAAATCACATCTCCCAGTAAAAATCACTCCAGGCAATTAGAAGAAGCCAAATCTCCTCTTCAATAAATGGTTGTTTGGAAAGAAGATCTTGAGGATGAATGATTAACGCCTGGTTCAGCAAAGCATTTGAACATGAAACATTTGAAACAGGTTCATTGTATTCCTCAGAAGTACGGTCAAAACCCAGAGAAACTTCCTTTTTTTTCCTGGGCTATTTTTCTGAGAATTCTAAGGAGACTGTGACCTCCTGAAAGACAATGGTGTCCACCTGCTGCAACTGCAAGGCTGAGGCTAAAATGCAAACAGACCTCCCATGGACTATGTGGGACTTTGAGCTGAGACTCTGCCTCAAACCCTGCTTGTGCCCTGCTTATTCAGGAAGCCATAGGAGGCTGTCAATGCGCAATACAAGGTCAGTTTTCAGTGCCGTGGAGGCGGGACTGTGCTGACCCCCTTGTCACTGTTGCTGGGGGACTTTACCTGGTTCCTCGTCGCTTTTGCTGGGGGATTTTACATAGTAACCATGAACTGCACCTGCGCTGGCTAAAAGGTTAAAAAGCAAACACCGTAAGGTAGGGGGTGAAAGACCTCTGTGCGACCCCTAGCACTCACCACCGCACGCGCTGCCTTAACCACACCTTAGCACCACCCTACCACACTTCGAATGCAAATGATGGTCACCTTAGGACTGCCCTACCACGCTTCGAATGCAAATGAGGGTTACCTCCCAGAAAACCGAAAGTATAAAAGGTGGCCAAATAGACTAAGAGGAGAGCTCCCGCTCACTGACTGTACCCTAGGTAAAGAGCAATGAGACATCACTGGATCCACAGGTGGTGACTACTCTTCCCCCCCAAGTTGTTGTTGAATAAATTGTTTTGGTAAGTTTTCAACATTTTGCCTCATTTGTGCCTTAATTCCAACTAGGTAGCTGAAATTTTACATTAATGGTCTCGACCTGGTCGTGACAGACTGTCCAGACTTCAGGTTGCATGGAGCTACAGCACTTGGAAGTTCCCCTAGCACTCGAAGGCAGTGGTGGATGTCATAGCTGCAAGTGTGCCCAGGTAGAAGAACTCTTCAAACAAGTGGCTATGTTACAAGAAGAGCTCAATAGGCAGCACAGTATCTGGGAATGTGAGCAGATTGACTCATGGTACTGTGAGCTGTCCCAGGTTGAGTGACAGTCCTGCCTTAAAGCTACACAAGGGGTGGGTAAGCCTGAATTCAGCCTCGAGCTGACTCACACAAGTAACTCAGAGGTGAAGGAGACTGGACCCTTGTCTCTGCTCGGGGCAAAAGGAAGAACCTTCCCCTGAAGTGTCCCTGCATAACAGATATGACACTCTGGGGTTGGAGAATGAAGAGCATGTGAGTAACAGACAGGATCCAGGAGAAGCTGACCATGCAAAATTAGAACCAGTGCCACCAGAAAAGTATGTAAAGTATTAGTAATTGGAGACTCCTTACTGAGAGGCACTGAAGCACCCATTTGCTATCCAGACAATTTCTCTAGAGAAGTTCACTGCCTACCAGGATGTATTTGTGATGTCACTGAGAGGCTACAGAGCCTGGTGAACCCTACAGGTTATCATCCACTTCTACATAGGATCTAAGGATACTGCGACAAGGCAACTTAGAACCATCAAAAGAGACTATATGTCCCTCGGAGCAATGTTAAAAGGATCAGGAGCACAGGTGTTGTTCTCTATTCTCCCAGTCAGAGTAAGGGGTCTAGGAAGGAGAAGATGAATTGAACAGGTGAATGCCTGGCTGAGTGACTGGTGCCATACTCAAGGTTCTGGCTTCTACGATCATGGATCTACCTTTGAGAAGCCAGGTCTGCTGGGAGCTGATGGGATTCAACTGACCAAGTGGGGCAAAGGGTCTTCACCAACAAGCTGGCCAGACTTATAAGGAGAGCTTTAAACTACATGTAGCAGGGGAAGGGGACAGAGCTTTGAGCAACAGAGAGGAGCCAGGGGCTACTGATGTATTAGGAACCAACAGGGAAACACCTGTGAAATGCCTCAAAGGAATTAGGTTGTGTTTCTCTAAAAGGTGACATGCTCAATAGCCCAGGTGAAGTGCCTCTGTACCAATGCACACAGCATGGGTAACAAGCAGGAGGAGCTTCCTGTAGATCCCAGTAATGTAATTGAGGGTGGCAGAGCACTGGAACAGGCTGCCCAGAGAGGTTGTGGAGTCTCCCACACTGGAGACATTCAAAACCCGCCTGGACGCTGTCCTGTGCAACCTGCTGTAGGTGACCCTACTGTGGCAGGGGGGTTGGACTAGATGATCTCCAGAGGTCCCTTCCAACCCTGACCATTCTGTGATTCTGTAATTTACTTTGTTAGTATCATGTGATAACATGCCCAAACACTACCTCATTAAAATGCTTCCAATGAGTCTTATTGCCAAATAAAATGTTCTATCTGAAGAGTGTAATTCTTCCTACAGATCAAAAAGAACACCCCCATCCCCACACACCCCCCCCTGCTAAAACTGCCTTTTTTCTTTCCTGCACAAACCCTGTGTTTTACATTAAGGTGACCTTAATCTTTCACTGCACAGGAAGGGGGGGATGGCTGCTGGCTTGTGCTGCTATAATTAACAGTGATGTAATTACCTGTAAACTTTACACTATTTCAACACATGACCATGCTGGCCCTAGTTCTAATTTAGAAATGAAAGGGAGTGAAAGGGAGCAAGTGCATTGTCATATGTGTGGTGATAATTTGCTTTCATTGACCTAAAATTGTGGCCACTCAGATTTTTACATATTTACACATAGACATAGTACTTCCTGTTCTATTAAGTGTTTCTTTAGTCAATGTTGAGGCAGAGCCACCCTAAAAAATAAAGTTCTTCAGAGTTGTACAATTATAGTTTCCAAACAATACATAAATATGGGTATTTTTATGTGGACAGAAAGTTAAATTCTAAAATCATTTAGTTTTAATGGCCTGAAGTTATATTCATATGTATTTTGGGGAAAGTTTTTAAAACTACAAGCTCTATTTCTATGACTTAACAACATTTACTGCAATCTAGCTCTTGTGCATGAAGTGAATACAGTATTTGCCAAATAAATTGTTATCTAGAACCAAGGAAAGCCAACTAACACACTTATAGGGATCCTAGGAACTTCTGCAAGATTAACAGAATTTGGAAAGTTAAGATATCACAAATGACTCTATTGAATACTCTCTGAAAAACTCAAGAATTTCTTACCACGTTTCTTTTGGCTGTTAAATGCTATACAGTGTGCAAGTTCAAGAAACATATTTCAGCTTTGGTCCTTGCTTTAATTCTCAGTTTGGTGGACTGAAATAAAAACATTTATTTTGAAAAACAAACAATATGTAATAATTAAGGTTTTAAAAGCAACTTTAATGCAATATATGTTCCTATTCCTCTACCTGAATTAGCAAAAGCACATCACTGTGAATAAATTCCCTAGTTAAATTTTCTTCTCCCTACCTTTTTTTGATGAGACTTCAAAAGGTTATCTACTTAAAGTATAACACCACAACTCATTTTAATGAATTACAGGATCCATTTCTTGTCTTTCAGTTACACTGGTCAATTTGCTGTTAAAAGACAGAAGAGCTATAGCACTGAGCGTTAGCCATACATATTAGAGCTAAGGTGGGGGTTTTGGAAATTAACAGCTATTTCAACAAAATTATTTTTTGCTCAGATTATTATCAGAGTTTAAGTACTGCTGGACAATTGAAACACTCTGGAGTGAGAAGAAAGCAAATGATCAATAGCAACAACCACTAGGGAAGAAAAAAATTTTAAAAAAAGAAAATTAGACAACCACATTTTTAGTAAATGAGCAGATAAACACATAAAAACAGTATGTCCAAGAAAGCAGCAGAAATTATTCCAGAGAAATTTACTTATGCCTCAAAGTTTCAGTATAGAAACAAACTAAAACTGAAAGCAATCTCACTCAATTTTGATAATTTGCAACAACTAATCTTCCTTACCTATTGTATATAATTACTGCACTTTTTCTACTATTCAAATAGTTTCAAAGCAGCTTTCATGTTTCATTTTTAATGCTGAACTCCAGTCAGAGGCGATACAGATGCCAATATTTGGAATCAATCTACATGTAAAAAATGAACTAGTCTCCTCATAAAAAGAAATGTTTATCCTCAAATACTACAGTAGATACAGATGGCACACTACAGTTCCACTAGTCTGATTAAAAGGTTTTCTCCTGCCTAACACTCAGAATTGGGAAGGGTAATGGAATCTTTTTTTCCCCTCAAAACAGGCACAGTCCAGTAGAACAACAAAAATAATACTTAGCACTTCTATCACACTCTTCATAATAAAACAGCACTACTAATATTAGCCAACTCTTTCCAAGCTTTGTTCTACCCTATTTTTCTTCACATAAACATTCTGCTGTGCATTTCCGTATTGATACACATATTGATTACTAGATGTGCTGACCAACTAAATGACAATATGAAGAGAGACAGCATAAGATTAAATGAGGAATAAAGAAATCATGAGAATAAGGATGATAAAAGTAGATGTGCAAGGGGTAAGTGCATAAAACATTTGCTTATGTGCATGCACACGTATGGGGAGGGGTTCCTAAACAGAGTATCTATAGAGTACTATAAACAGAAAATAAGGTGAGCAAAAGTGAAGACCGTATGAAGCAGAAAAGGGGATTGAAAGTAAACAGAGAAATAAAAAGGGGGGGGGGGGGGGGTAGGGAAGGAGAGACGATACAGAAGTTACTAAGAAAAAATAAAATACTTAAGATCAACAAAAAAGCTTGAAAGGGTAAAAAATAAGGCTAAAAAAAAGAAAATAAAAAGAAAAGAAACTCTTAGTTACTTATGTAGCAAGTCTCTCACACCTATGGAATTCGTTACACTGCCATAATCCATTCTGTGCAGGTAGGTCCACAGTGGAGAGTAGCACCACACAAGCTTCCCCACTGGTTCACATGCCCCTTGAGCACAGTTAATGCTACCAGTTACACAGTTCTTAGCCAGCACACGGTATCATGAAGCGTCCTTTAAATACATATATGCATGTGTAAAGCCAGCTCCTAAAAGCTTAACTGTTCAGAATGCAACTTTTTTCAAGAAGCAATTCCCCAGCAGTTGTCAGCAACCTTTCCTCCACAATTCTGTTTCACTTATTCCATACAGAAATAATCTGTCCTAGATTTCATACTTGGGTACAGAAGCAGTTGCTTTGATTTGGCAGTGCCTCAGTATAGCAAAGTCATCCATCTTGTATTAGAAATAGGATTTCCTACTATAAACAAAAAATGATAGAGGAAAATCAGCACAGGAACAGAAAAGTTGAGAAGCTACATTTAATAAGTTAGCGCGTGTTCTGGAAGGATAAGCAAGACCAACACAGTTCAGTTTTCTAGTTGTGACAAAATGCATCAGTAGCCGTATTTTAATTACATTTGTGATATGACCTGGTACCAACTCCCAGACTTTTCTATTTACTTATTGCTCTACTTCTCATGTCCCTCTTCTCACTGTATGATTTTATCTGTACCTCTGCTACCTTTTTCAAGGGCATGTTCTTTTTTCATTATGTGGTGTGGGGTTTTGTTTTGGGTTTTTTTTCCCTTTCTTTTTCTCTTGTTTATCCCAGAAGTACTTAAACTGCTGTATGATGCCATTCTTGCTAGAAGGCAATATCGACACAGCTAAAAATCTATATACTAGAGTTCTATTTCACAAACCTTGGAACAGTAGGAGCAGAACAACTTCCCTAATGCAAATGGAATTTTATCAGTACAAAGGGGTTCACACTAGGGAATTCTTCTCCTATAAAAAGAGATGAAGAAAGTATAACAGTATAAGGTACCTTTAAGCCTACTGTTGAAGATGTGGCAGCGGACCTACTTTGCACAATTTAAAAATACTTCAAACTGTAAGCAAACTGTAACTTACATGAGGGCTATTTGTACCTCAAATGCATTTTGCTCAAGCAAATTCCCACGATGATACTTTTTTTTCAAATTAAAAAAACATCATCTTAGCATAAAACAATCCTAAATACAAATGCTAAACGTTTTTTATTCACATACAGAAATAAGAACAGAAAATTAATTATTTCATGCATCAGCTTATTGCTATCTCCATTTAGATCACATCTTTCTAAAACTATGACAATAGAGAACATCTTTTATTTTATAATCAGGATACATCATTTAGGTAAAAAAGTAGTGATTTGCAATTTGAGTTTTGATTATTTTTTTTTAAGTCACCATGGAGCTGGTAAACCACCCATACACAACAATGCACGTTGTAGACATTTTTCAAATACTGCAATGCCCATACTAAGGCAATACATCCCAGGAGTTGGCAGCCACGGTATCAGCAAGAATTTGGCTACAGAAACAGCAATGATTCATCATACATTCTAGAAGCACTGTCAAAAGAGCAAAACTGCTATTTTGAGCCTTTAAAGGTAAAAATTAAAGAAGAAAAACCCACTTGTTTGTAAAACCAAAAGAAGCCAAAAAACAAAATAAAAAAGGAAAAAAAATCATAGTTCTGGTAATGCATCTTTATTCATTTTTGACAATGTTAGAGACAATTTATTTTCTTCAGAAGACAGAAAACAGCTATTTAATACAAGTGCCAGTTAGTTACTTAGCTTGCCACATTGTGATTTAAATGGACAACATTATAGATTGCATGTTTAAGAATAGCTAAATCCAAAATCACTAGTTTAAAAATATTTTGAGTTAAACTGTATTCAATTTTTAAAATCCTGTCATCATTTTTCAATGGTTTTTAAATGGTTCATCAAGACATATTTTCATTAATTGCCTTACACAGCAAATGGAAGACTTTCAAATTTACTCTCTGAATAGTGTCAACAGTATAGTCAGAATATTTTTTTCTATGTACGTACCTATTGTTGTCCCAACACCCACAAAAAAATGTTTCTAAATTAAAAGTATCTGAAAGATTTCCAATAATGGAGCAGATGTTGTCAAAAGCTCTCAAGTACTACTGCTTTTTCTGATGAAATCACTCTCATCTTTCTTCCTCTGAATGTTCATGTTAAACACAAACATAGAGAATTTTTCTCTCCTAAGTTATAGATATCTTAAAGGATTATTTAGTTCTTTCCATAGCAATATATGACACATTGAAACTTTATCAGTAACTTTTACTATCACTTTGTCAAAAGCTAAAAAAATGTCTTTAGCATTTAAAAGGGTGTAATATAAAAGCATTTAGATTATGCTGCCCTCTGTTACACAAATGCATATTACCAACCCTTACCTTTCAGAAATCGACTTCATCCCACTTTCTTTTCGCCACTTTTTCTGATCATCTGGTTTGTGGTGACCTGGAGTTCAAAACCATTGTGCGCTTTTTTTTTTTTAAAGGAAGATGTGACTTGAGTGCAGCTACTCTGCATTAGTAAGAAACTATAAACAGACTCAAGACATATTTTTCCATTACTTCACTGGAAACAGGAATACACTTTTCCAGTCCAGACTGACACAGTCTTTGGTAATCTGGTTAGTCATCTGTGCATGATCAGTGTGAGGTAGTGTTGTTCATTTTATGCAGCATTATTTTACTTTCTCTTCTTTAATAAAACAAGCTTACAAGATCCCAGCTTAAGAAATTTTTTTTAGCATAAAGAAAATGTGTTTGATGTCAGATCACTTTGCTAAATAGAAAGTGGTTTGCAAAAGTCCTGGAGAAAAGTCTCTGTGCTCTATCCCTTAGACCTTCTATTTCAAGTAAAGTTTGCTCCCAGCCACTCACTCAATTGTTCTTCTTGTCTACCAATATCAATTTCACATAATGGGACAGTTATTATTTAATAAGGTAATAACATTTCATTGTTTCCCACCTAAACCTAAAAAACCATAAACCTAACACTGCTAAGTCCCACTAAACCATGTCCCTAAGTGCCCCATCTACATGTCTTTTAAATACCTTCAGGGATGGTGACTCAACCATATTTTCATCCCATAACTTCAACAGTTCTCTACTGCAAGATGATTGCAATGTAACATAACAGAAGAGCCAACATGTAGATACAGACAGAATGTAGAGGAAAAAAAGCACTGACAGAAAAAAGTTGGGCATAACAAGATGTGGTCACAGCACATGGGCTGTGCAGTCAGCCATTAACTCTACTTATTGATGCTTCAATAAGATTTAGCTCATGACCAAACTAAGAAAATTATCTTGGAAATTGAGAGAGACAAAGAGAAAGAAGAAAAGATTATGTTATTATGAACAGCTGGTCTCCTACTGTATCCTTTCACACCCTGAAAGGAAAGATCTTACATTAGATACAAGGAATACGGAACAATATTCTCCTGACTTAAAGGGAGAATGACTGTGTAATCCTCCATCAACTGTTTACTATGCCACATGGCACTGACCTGTCAGACTACTTTCCCCTACTTCTTTTCCATATGGGCACCAATGACACGATAAAGCAAAACCTGGGCAAGATCAAGCAAGACTTCAGAGCCCTAGGGGCCCAATTGATCTTCTCCTCTGTCTTGCCAGTCAGGGATAGGGGTGCAGGCAGAAAATGACACATCATGCAGATGGCTTACTGTCTGATGTCATTGCCAGAGCTTTGGCTTCTATGGTCATGGGATGTTCTTTGATGGATACAGACTACTGGAGAGAGATGGGATCCACTGATCTAAAAGAGGCAGGAGAATCTTTGCTAGCAGATTGACTGACAGTGAATCGAGCTTTAAACTAAGGAACTTGGGGGTGGGGTCCACAGCTGTGACACCTGTATATCCATAAGCAACAGGGTTGATGAGCACACCTACCATAGTAGTGAGGAATGCTACCCAACCCTCTCCAAAGGCAAGAACCCTAAGTCCATCCACCTCGAGTGCATGTATACCAACGTACATAGTCTGGGCAACAAACAGGAGGAAGTGGAGCTGCCCAGTCTGAGAGTTATGATGTCATAGGAATCACAAAACTTGGTGGGAAAACTCACGTGACTGGAAGACCACAATGGACGGTTATACAAGCTCTTTTGCAAAGACGGGAAGGAAAGAAGAGGAAATGGAGTTGCACTTTATGTAAAAGAGAAATTTGAATGTATGGAAGTAAGCTATGGAACCTTTGAATCAAGATTGGAGGGATCATCACCAAGGCGGATTTTATGGTAGGGCACTGTTACTGACCTCCCAATCAGGGTGATGAGGCCAATGAAACCTCCACTTGGACAATGAGCCATTGACTGCAACTCTTTGAGTGCGGCCATATAATATATATAATATAATAATAATACTTTTAGAGTATGCTAAAATGCTCATTGTTTTCTCTCCTGATTTCACCAGATGCTCTTACAAGTGCCTCTCTGGAGCAATTGGAAAAGTAGATTACTATTTTTATCTTTAGGTCCTTCTCTTTGAGAAGAATTCCCATGTGCTGGGAGCCTTCAGCACAGCCAAGATTGTAAATTAAAGCACCTTCCTCTTGAAGAAGGAAGAAAATTTGTAAAAGAAATAATCATAGAATCAAAGAATGGTTTGGGTTGGAAGGGACCTTAAAGATCATCTAGTTCCACCCCCCCGCCATGGGCAGGGACACCTTCCACTAGACCAGGTTGCTCAAAGCCTCATCCAACCTGGCCTTGAACACTTCCAGGGAGGGAGCATCCACAACTTCTCTGGGCAGCCTGTTCCAGTGTCTCACCACCCTCACAGTAAAGAATTTCTTCCTAATATCTAATCTAAATCTACCCTCTTTCAGTTTAAAACTGTTACCCTTGTCCTATTACTAGACTCCCTGATAAAGAGTCCCTCCCCATCTTTCCTGTAGGCCCCCTTTAAGTACTGGAAGGCTGCTATAAGGTCTCCACGGAGCCTTCCCATCTCTTCTCTAGGCTAAACAACCCCAACTTTCTCAGCCTGTCCTCATAGGGGAGGTATTCCAGCCCCCTGATCAACTTTGTGGCCTTCCTCTGGACCCACTTGAGCAGGGCTATGTTTGTCTTATGCTGGGAGCCCCAGAGCTGAACACAGTGCTCCAGGTGGAGGTCTCACAAGAGCAGAGTAGAGGGGGGTGAATCACCTCCCTTGACCTGCTAGCCACACTTCTTTTGATGCAGCCCAGGATGCAACTGGATTTTTTATAGAATCGTGTATGGAAATGAGATCTCAGATTTCAGGTTGGCTTTGCGCTCTTTCAATTTAAAAGTAATTTGAAGCCAGACATTTTGAACCCAGAGGACAAAAACTAGAATTGAGGTATCTTTGACATAAGAAAAACCTCTATAAAATTCTCTTTGGCTCCATCCAACAGCAAGATCTTGGTAGGCAATGGATAGTTGCTGGCTGGCCAAAACTACACGACTTTGAAAGCCCTTTGGGTTTTTTTTTTGAAATTACAGAGAAAAACAAAGATAAATGTGCCTGAACATGGATATTAGGCAAGTCTCAGTTCAACGTATCTGTGTAAAGGACCTGTCCTCCCTCTCTTTGCTATGTTTCTACCCCCCTGCATATGTAGGTGGGAGAGTGGGAGCTTGGGAATGTGAACTTGATCCAGCATTGATCAGACAGGCAGCAAACCCTTATTGTTCTTTAGATACCAAACATAACTCCTTTCCAGTAGGGATAAGCTCAGTCATTCTGCACATAACACAGCTTTTGTGTTCAGCAACACAGTTAACAGGAAAAGGGAAACAGAAGGACTGCTGCATATTTATTAAACGTAAAACAGAATCTAATGAACAAGCCTTAGGGTCCTGTCCACATTTACTTTAGAAATGGAACATTTATTTAAAATGCACTTCAACTTTTTGAACAAGCTATTACTTATTCAGATTTACTATACTGCTATTACTGTACATCAGAGCTGCATATATATAATGCTGAAAGGTAGCCTAAAGAAAAACAGGCCACACCTGGAGCCCTGTGTCCAGTCCTGGGCTCCCCAGTACGAGAGAGCACTATTCCGGTACTTTCCACAGGTTGCACAAGCCCAGGACCTCTCCCTCTGTGGCCACGATCCATATGTTGTCAGGAGTGATCAATTATAGTTATTTTTCAAACAGTAGGAGCCATGGGAACCAGGCACACTAAGGGTTTGCCATAGTGTTCTGGTCCGTTGCTCTTCACATTTTCTTTTTCATGTTAGACCATTATGTATCGTTCTGGTCCATTGTATTATTATGTGGCCCAGGTGGGGAGGAAATCGTGCCAAGTACCGAGAGGCCTGAAAGGAAGGGGGGGTTGCATTGCACCACCACAGGCCCTCATATCTGTCTATCTAGAAAGACTTTTAGAAGGATAGTCTTTATCTAAAACGTATTTCAAAGAGTTAGCAATATAAAGAGAAAGTCGGTCTGTGCAATCTATCTTGGCTTGTGTGGAATCACGAATCTTCATGATTCACAAAATCACAGAATCACAGAATGGTAGCGGTCAGAAGGGCGCTCCGGAGATCATCTAGTCCAACCCCCCTGCCAAAGCAGGGACACCTACAACAGGTAGGACAGGAATGCATCCAGGCGGGTTTTTAATGTCTCCAGAGAAGGAAACTCCTCAGCCTCTCTGGGCAGCCTGTTCCAGTGCTCTGGCACCCTCAAAGTAAAGAAATCCTTCCTCATGTTAAGATGGAACTTCCTGTGCTCAAGTTTGTGCCCGTTACCTCTAGTCCTATCACTGGGCACCACTGAAAAGAGTCTGGCTCCATCCTCTTGACACCTGCCCTTTAGATTTTTATAAGTATTGATGAGATCCCCTCTCAGTCTTCTCTTCTCCAGGCTGAACAGGCCTTGATTCACTTGACAGTGAATTGAGATAATTTTCATAACATGAGGTAGCAAATCATCATCACACCCATGGAGCAAGTTTATCTTGTAGTGATAGGACAAAGGGGAATGGCTTTAAGCTGGAAGAGGGTAGGTTTAGATTAAACATTAGGAAGAAATTTTTCACTCTGAGGGTGGTAAGGCACTGGAACAGGTTGCCCAGAGAAGTTGTTGAGGCCTCATCCCTGGAGGTGTTTAAGGCCAGGCTGGATGGGGCCTTGGGCAACCTGGTCTAGTGGGAGGTGTCCCTGCCTATGGCAGGGGGGTTGGAACTTGATGATCTTCAAGGTCGCTTCCAACCTAAACCATTCTATGATTCTATCAATAAATAATAGTATGCTATGAAACAATGCAGTTTCAGAGATGCAAAAGAAAAAGTGGAGTAACTTGAATGACTTCAAAAAGTACACATGGGAACTTATGAGATGCAGAGACTAATGTTTATTTGCTTATTGCTCAAGTAAACGATAGAGTTGAAAACAGAGAAAGATTTTAAAGTATATTTTAAGAAGTTTAATTGTCTAAGATTGAATTAGAAATTCAAGTAAGAGTAACTGAACAGTCTATGCAGAACAGAAGAAAATCTTCCACAACAAACATGGTCTTTTAGTCTTAAGCTCTAGGGCAAACCCACCACATAGACTGGAAGATACAATAGGAACTGTAATTTAAAGAACAAATCATCGTGGCAGGTATAAAACGGACTTAAGTGATTTCATAAGCTTTTTCTAGCTCTAAATGCTGTTTTGTCCTTCTGATTCTATTCCTTGCCAGCTTAACTCATTGATTGAAGTTAGTGGTGTTAAGTCATTACTAGCCTTGCACAGGATGAAAAGTTGCTATAATTCCCTGGTTAGTCACCTGAGGCTGAAGTGCATGCTGAAGGTTGCTGGTTGCTGATACTTGATTTGATAAACTGTATTTTCAACAACACAACATGCTTCACATTATTTAACACAGCCATAATATGTTCCCAGAAAAAAAAATCTTTCTGAAAGCCTGTATTTCAGAAATGCTTGCTTTTCCTCTCTTATGTTCCCTATTGTTTTGTGTGTGAGAAAACCTTATTGCACAGCAAGCTAAAGAGAACTGCTATGCTGTGGCCTTCTTCCATGTAGAAAAGTAGTGGCCAGGCATTACCAAACACTCTTTTTCATAAGATTAACTTTTAATGCATTTTTTTAATGCAAATACAGAATTTGGAAGTGTA
Source organism: Pluvialis apricaria (assembly GCA_017639485.1). NCBI lineage: Eukaryota > Metazoa > Chordata > Aves > Charadriiformes > Charadriidae > Pluvialis > Pluvialis apricaria. The sequence goes on along the minus strand of CM030043.1, from coordinate 24,327,672 downwards.
ACTTGGCACACAGATATTTTTTTTTCAAGGCAATAGGCCAAATTGTTTTTGTTTATCAGTATGACTCCCTTAACTTACGCAGAGTTATTCTTTATTAGTACTGCTATATATGTGCCTGGAAATTGGACTAATATTTAGAAAAGGCAAAATGCCATTTCCAAGAGCATACTGCTAATAGAAATTGACTAATATTAAAGTTTTTCTAGTTATAAATTACAAGTATAAAGGGCTATATTTATGCAGTTCCCTGCACAGAGTGTGGAGACAGGATTTGAGATGGGAAATGGAATAGGACACAGGTAGAAGAGGTGAGGATCTGCCATTACACAGATGTCATGACATATGACTGTAGGGAATACAACATGCTGATTTCTCCACTGAAATGAAGACATTAAGTAATAGTGCTTCAACAGCCTGGGGAGTGGAAAGTATTTACCCTCATCCATCATTTGCACAAGTACCCTGCCAATGTCCTTAAGCTAGACACTGTCATGAGAATAATGAACTTGGGGGTGGGCTAACAACTCTGTTTTTACATGACTATGTTGTTAGCAAATTTTACAGAGTACCAGTTTTGTTCAGGTCATAGATTTGGATATAACCATAGAAGAAAACTCTTAAAAACACTTTGGTAGTTAATGCTGTAAATGAGCTGGGAGTGGTGAATTCAATGGCTGACATGAATTTCCTGAGCAGAAACCACCAAAACATAAAAATAAAATATGCCATGGAAACAACCAGATCCATTATAAAACAAAACCTCACATATAGAAGAGATATAAAGGAACTATCTCCTGATCGGATCTTCAGAATGGACAGCATAATGCATATTTCCCCATCCCATTACATAGGATAGTCTCTTCAGTAGGGAAGTTTCCTCTCCAAATGCAATGGAGTCTTAGATACTATTTGTAAATTTAACATTTAAAAAATGTGGACATTTTCAATCAAATTCTCTCTCATAGATAGCTACTGAAACACTAACAAGTACATTTTTCCCTGAATGACATCAAACCCTCTGTGGGAAAATAATGGAAGATTGGCGAGGAGGATTGTAAACACGCTCAAGTGACTCGTACCTGGGGTGCTGGACAACACATATCACACTAATTGTTGTCCAGCCTTGTGTGCTCGCAAGTAGAACATCTGCACTTAGATAACGTAAGCCTGGGATGAACACAGGGACACCTTATCTTGCATACATGAGATCACTGCCTTGTTGTTGAAGAAGATCAAAGCACAGTGGAAAACTACGTCTGTTTGAACCCTTGAAAAGCAGGCGAGAAGAGCAAGTCAGAGCTCACACGCTCCTGCTAACAAGGACTTTCTCCCGCCCTGTGGTGCCTGCATCCACTGCTTGTGTCTCTCTGCCCAGGCGTTGCTGCAGAGACTCCCTGATTTGCAAGGTATTGAGATTAAATTTGTTCTTTGTCTTTCATCCGTGGTCTTGTGGTCATTCCTGTGTCCTGCCCAAGTCAGCTCACACACCCTCTAAGAGTACATGCTGCAAAATTAAGAGTGACTAACTACCATGCTACAGGTTTCTCTAGTGCTATTGGCAAAATAAGGGTCATAAGCAGATAGTTACCAAATCCTGGGTAGGACACTGTTGCTCTGTCATTGGGACATCTTGGGAACAGAGATTCGCCAACTGCTTCTCGGTTGCTCCAGTACTCAAGAAAAAGGGAGTCAATTGCAATGGATACTCTGTACCCTATAAAGCTCACACTGCCTTGCTGGCTGGCTCAGTGGTATCATGTAGCCCAAAGGAGCAGACAGAAACCTTCCTCTACTCCCACCCTAGTCCACTCACCTGGAAACCCATATGAGAGCGGATATATCAGTTTTGTGGCATTCCTGGACTGCTACTTATGATGCAAGTAGTTCACCTGGCTATAAGAAAGTGATTTATATGCCTTTGCCAACCCTGATCCATCATGTTAGCCAAGTTAATGGTTGGCTGAAAAGATGTTCGGCCAAACACCTGAAAAGGGTGTTTCTATATAATTTCCTGTACAGCACATTAGTAGATTTATAGTTCTGTAGTCAGTAAATACAGTCATATTTAGATTATAAAAAAGAAACTAATGTCTTGAGAGCTACTTAAACAAGCTCTATAGTCTTGATTTCAGGAATAAGGGCTCCCCAAATGATTTAACATCACTAAGTGAACAAGATTTCCCATTTGCTGAATGACAACTCCATTTCTTTCAAGTGGACACCAGTTCCTATAAGGGCATGAGAAATGCTGAAGGCAACAAGGATAAGTCATCAAAAAGGTTGATGGAAGAGATAGACAGAGGGAAGAGATTAGCATACTGAGTCTCAAAGGAAGCAAAATACTAAATCAGCACCATTTCAGTCACAGTATCACAGTATCACAGTATCGTCAGGGTTGGAAGGGACCTCTGGAGATCATCTAAGTCCAACCCCCCTGCCACAGCAGGGACACTTACAGCACGTTGCACAGGACGGCATCCAGGCGGGTTTTGAATGTCTCCAGAGTGGGAGACTCCACAACCTCTCTGGGCAGCCTGTTCCAGTGCTCTGCCACCCTCAAAGTAAAGAAGTTCCTCCTCACGTTAAGATGGAACTTCCTATGCTCCAGTTTGTGCCCGTTACCTCTAGTCCTATCACTGGGCACCACTGAAAAAAGGCTATTCTCATCTACCTGGCACCCTCCCCTTAAGTATTTATAAGTATTGATAAGATCCCCCCTGAGTCTTCTTTTTTCTAGACTAAAAAGCCCCAAGTCCCTGAGCCTTTCCTCATAAGAAAGATGCTCCAGTCCCCTACTCATCTTTGTAGCTCTTTGCTGGACCCTCTCCAGCAGTTCCCTGTCGTTCTTCAACCGGGGAGCCCAGAACTGGACACAATACTCCAGATGCAGCCTCACCAGGGCAGAGTAGAGGGGGAGGATGACCTCCCTCAACCTGCTGGCCACACTCTTCTTGATACACCCCAGGATGCCATTGGCCTTCTTGGCCACCAGGGCACATTGCTGCCTCATGGTCATCCTGTTGTCCACCAGGACTCCCAGGTCCCTTTCTACAGAGCTGCTCTCCAGGAGGTCAGCCCCCAACCTGTACTGATGCATGGGGTTATTCCTCCCCAGATGCAGTACCCTACACTTGCCTTTATTGAACCTCATCAGGTTTTTTTCTGCCCAACTCTCCAGCCTGTCCAGGTCACGTTGTATGGCAGCACAGCCTTCCAGCGTGTCAGTCACCCCTCCTAGTTTTGTGTCATCAGCAAACTTGCTGATGGTACACTCCATCCCTTCATCCAGGTCATTGATGAATATATTGAACAGGACTGGACCCAGTACTGACCCCTGAGGGACACCACTAGTTACTGGCCTCCAACTGGACTCCACACCACTAACCACAACCCTCTGAGCTCTATCTGTCAACCACTGTTCAATCCACCCCACTGTCCATTCATCTAACCCATACTTCCTAAGCTTGCCTGTGAGGAGGGTGATGTGGGAGACAGTGTCGAAAGCCTTGCTGAAGTCAAGGTAGACAACATCCACTGCCTTCCCTTCATCCACCCATCCAGTCACGCCATCATAGAAGGCTATCAGATTAGTCAGACATGACTTCCCTTTGGTGAATCCATGTTGACTACTTCTGATAACCTTCTTTTCCTCCAGATGCTTGGAGATGACCCCCAGAATGAGCTGTTCCATCATCTTTCCAGGGATGGAGGTGAGGCTGACTGGCCTGTAGTTTCCCGGGTCTTCCTTCTTGCCCTTTTTGAAGACTGGAGTGACATTGGCTTTCCTCCAGTCCTCAGGCACCTTCCCTGTTCTCCAGGACCTTTCAAAGATGATGGAGAGTGGCCCAGCAATGACTTCTGCCAGCTCCCTCAGCACTCGCGGGTGCATCCCATCAGGCCCCATGGACTTGTGGGTATCCAGTTTACTTAATTGTTCTCTAACTTGTTCCTCTTCAACCAAGGGAAAGTTTTCCTTCCTCCAGACTTTCTCTGTTACTTGCAAAGTCTGGGACTCCCGAGAGCTGGCCCGAGCAGTGAAGACAGAAGCAAAGAAGGCATTCAGCAACTCCACCTTCTCTGCATCATCCGTCACCACAGCACCCGTCTCGTTCAAGAGCGGGCCCACATTTTCCCTGGTTTTCCTTTTGCCTCCTATATACTTAAAGAAACCCTTCCTATTAGTCTTGACATCCCTCGCCAGGTTCAATTCCAAAGCTGCCTTGGCTTTTCTTGTTTCATTCCTGCATACCCTGACAGCATTCTTGTACTCATCCCAAGTCGTCAGCCCCCTTTTCCACATCCTGTAAACTCCCTTCTTCCACCTGAGTTTTTTCTGAAGCTCCCTGCTCAGCCATGCAGGTCTCCTTCCCTTGCCCGATTTCTTGCTCTTCGGGATGCACCTATCCTGAGCTTGGAGGAGCTGGTGCTTGAATATCAGCCAGCTCTCTTGAGCCCCCTTACCCTCTAGAGCTCTCTCCCGTTTGATTTCTCCCAGCAATTTCTTGAAGAGATCAAAGTTAGCCCTCCTGAAGTCCAACATTTCAACCCTACTTGTCATTTTGTTCATACTGCACTTAATGCTGATCTTCTCATGATCACTACAGCCAAGTCTGCCCCCAACCTTAACATCCTCCACCAGTCCCTCTTTGTTTGTCAGTACTAGGTCCAGTAGTACACCTCTTCTTGTGGGCTCTTCCACCACCTGAGTTAAGAAGTTATCATCAATGCACTGGAGGAACCTCCTGGACTGTGCATTCCTAGCTGTGCAGCCTTCCCAGCAGATATCAGGGTAGTTGAAGTCCCCCATGAGAACCAAGGCCTGTGATTGTGAGGAGGTTCTCACCTGTCTGTAGAAGGCCTAATCAACTTCACCATCCTGATCAGGTGGCCTGTAATAAACACCCACAACAGTATCTCTCATGTTACCCTGCCCCTTGATCCTTACCCACAAGCTCTCAACTTGCTCTTCATGCACCCCCAGGGAGTGCTCAATACATTCCAGTTGCTTTTTCACATAAAGAACAACTCCCCCACCTCGCCTCGCTGGCCTATCTTTCCTAAAGAGAACATAGCCCTCCATGACAGCGTTCCAGTCATGGAAGCTATCCCATCATGTCTCAGTAATTGCAATGAAATCATGGCCCTGTGACTGCACACAGATCTCTAACTCCTCTTGCTTGTTCCCCATGCTGCGTGCATTGGTGTATAGGCATTTCAGAGAGGCCAATCAGTGTGTAGCCCTAGAGAGGTGGTGGGCCTTCCGATCCTTAACAGTTCCAACATCCTGCCCCACAAGTGCTGAGCTACTACACTCAGGTGCCTCTCTGGTGAGCCCAGTTACATCCCCATCCCCCTTCCAATGTAGTTTAAAGCTTTCTCAATAAGCCCCACTAATTCTAGTCCTAGAACCCTCTTCCCCCTGGGAGATGATAGGCTTTTCCCATCTGCTACCAGCAGCCCTGGTGTTCTATAAATCAGGCCATGATCAAAGAACCCAAAACCTTGCTGGTAGCACCGTGTTAGGAGCCAGTCATTGACCTGCTGGCCTTTCCTATTTACCCCCTCATCATTCCCCGCAACTGGAGGGATAGAGGAGAACACGACTTGTGCTCCCGATCCCTTAACCAGTCGTCCCAAGGCCCTGAAGTCTTTCTTCATTGCCCTCAGCGTTCTTCTCACTACGTCATCACTTCCTACCTGAAAAACTAGAAAGGGGTAATAGTCGTATTGCCGTACTAGGGAAGGAAGCTTCCTCTTAACATCATCAACCCGGGCCCCAGGGAGGCAGCAAACCTCCCTATATAGCGGGTCTGGTCTACAAATCGGGCCCTCCGTGCCCTTCAGAACTGAGTCACCTATTACAATGACCCGTCTTTTGCTTTTTGCTGAGGCAGTTTTAAGTCGGGGGGTGGTCCGACGAGGCCTCGATGGCACCTCCGTACTGGGAGGATTATCATCCTCACTGTTGCTCGGTTCCTCTTGCAGAGCACTATATTTGTTCTGCAATGGGACCTCAGAAGGTGTAGTAGTTGGCAGGCTGATGTGCCTGTGGCGCCTGTTGCATCAGGCAGGAACACCTTGCCATTGTCCCCTTTCCTCTAAGCTACCCTGTTCAGCCGGTTGGGGAGAGGAGTGGGATTTCTCTACAGCAGTGGCTCTATCTGCCTGTTGGGTTTCTGTAATGGTTGACAGGGTACGACTCCACGCATCAATCTCCCTCTCACATTCCCTGATGTCCCTCAACCTACTTACCTCCTCCTTGAGTTCCATCACTAAGCGTAGGAGCTCCTCAACCTGGGCACACCTGCCACAGGCATGCTTACCATTACCTTCTGACACTGGTGTGAGAGTAGGGCACACCCTGCAGCCCGATGCCTGGGTGGCAACATGCTCACACGAGAGCTCTATCTCCGAAGCAGCAACAGAGCTGGTGCATGCACGGTTCTTTGGGGCCACGGTCTTCTGCCGGGTGGTTACCATGATTCCCTGACCACGTTGGTAGGGCAGCAGCACCTTTCCGTGCGACCTGTCACACCCTGTTAGCCTGGTTACTGTGCCCACTCAGGGGGGTCCGCCCTCGTGCGGTGCTCCCAGGTGCCGTCCCGGGTGCCGCCCACCGGCTGCCCACTTGCTCGGTGCACAGCGAAATTCACTGCGCTCCTTCACAGCTCTTTTTGAACTGCTGCACGCGCTGCAGGCTCTGCCCCTGCCGCGTCAGCAGCCCTCCCTCAAGCTGCCGGTTCCGGCAGGAGTGTGAGGACGAACTGGGCGCTTTCTCCGGCTTCAAAAGCCCCCAAAGAGAGCCCCTTGCCAGCCCTTTTCGCCTCCGATCCCTTTTTTTCCGCCTCCGATCCCTTTCCCCAGTGCCAACCTACCTGCACTGAAGCTGGTCTCCTCAGTGAGTGTCTCCTCAGTCGAGACTTGTTTATACGGAACAGCCAAACCCCCAGGGAAACTTCTTTGGTCTTTAAAGAAAGTTTACGATTTACAAACCTGATGGATGTGGAAATATTTTTACTACATCTTTTGCTTGTACACCCAATAGGTACAGAGAATAATGAAATTACTTGCTTATCATGTTGGACGATTTAAGGTACACACTCAGGTAAATGGAGAGTTTCGTTTTCACACTAAATCAAAACTATTTTCAGTTCTTTAGTCTGCTCCCTCCTTCCTTATTTGTGATTTTAGAGTTGAGTGTGGGAAAGTAATAACACATCCTCAAAGAGATAGGTACAAGTAAAATGTCAGAAAACTCTGGTGTTGGAGAGCCAGTTCAGCATCTTACAACTACATCTGTACAACATTAGTTTCTCCAATATACTTGGAGCAGCTGTTCTACAATGTATGAAATTTTCTATTAGGAAAGAAATTAGGAACAAAAACTTGATCAAAACATAATATTAAAATCAAGGTCCTTTTTCAAGAAATAACCAAATATCAAGATGCACAACAATATTTACTGTCTTTCCTTTCCCCCCTTCTAACTAATGCTAAGTTTCTTTTCAATGATTTTACAGCAAAAAACAAACTCCAGCTTGATTGTGTAGCATCTTCAAATATTATTTTTTGAACATTTTGATCTCAGGACAAAACTTCCAAAAGAAACCCCTACAGGATACAGGCCAGAGAACAACGGACATACATGACAACTTTGCTAAATCTGCCAAGGGCAGAGCTCAGCCACAGTGTTTGGGTGCATCTCAGGTTCAGTGATCAGTGATTATCATTTTGTCTTCTCCAGCTATTTTGACAACTTTACCTGTAAACATGCTGACTCCTCAGAGCCTCAGTCTTGCTGCATATGTGCACTTTACTAATGATAATTTCAAAGTTAGTACTTTAAAAGTTCTCTATATAGCAGGCTTTCATTGCATTGAGCCCCAAGGCATTCTAGAAACATTACATATAAAAGACACTTAATTCCTCAACCACTTTTAGAACAAAATGCTGCAGCAAATAAATGGTGCACATGAAAGTGCACAATTTTTTTTAGGTAAATAGACAAAGACTGCTGTATCCAACTGAAAATACTTCAATTAGTATATTTGCTTCATCTGCATTCACTGACCATTTTCAAAGTAAGCCACTCCAGCTAAATAACGAGGCATTCTAATGACAATCACTTTGACACAGTGCACTGACTGCTTTGTTCCTCTGAACAACCTTGAAGAAAGAGAATTTATTAATATAAATTCTTAATTTATATGTGTATTTGGTTTACATTTCAAGGTTTTGGTAGTCAGAGGCTGGAGGGAGGGTGGAACTGTAGCGGTGGCCTCTGTGTGAAGAGACCAGGGGCTGCCCGGTGTCAGACACAGCTGGTTCCAGCTGGCTCAGCAATGGACCCACCACAGAACAAAGCGATGCCAATCAGTGAAACTGGTGGCATCTCTGTGAAAGTATATTTAAGAAAGGGTAAAAAACATTGCACAGCAGTATAGGAAATGAGGGGGAAAAAGTGTGAGAGAGAATCCTGTGAACACGAAGGTCAGAGGAGAAGGAGGGGTAGGAGGTGCTCCAGGTGCCAGAGCAGAGATTCCCCTACAGTCCATGGAATTTTTGGAAGAGACCATGGTGGAGCAGGTAGTTCCCTCCAGCCCATGGAAAGGACCATGCCAGAGCAGATATCCACACTGCAGCCTGTGGAGGACCCCACACTGGAGGAGGTGGATATGCCCTGAAGAAACTGGAGCCTGTGGAGAGTCCATGCTGGAGCAGGTTTATCCTGATGGATTGCAGCCCATCGGAAGGACCCACACTGGGAGCAGGGGAAAAGTATGAGGAGGAAGGAGTAGCAGAAATGAACTGCTATGAATGGACCGCAACCCCCCCATTCCCCATCCCCTGCACTGCTCTGGCTGGGGGGGAGGAGGTAGAGGAGTTGGGAATGAAGGAGTGAAGTTGAGCCTGGGAAAATGGGGGGGTGGGAGGAAGATCTTTGTTTCTCACCATCCTACTCTATTCTTATTTGGCAACAAATTAAATTAATTTTCCCCAAGTTGAGTCTGTTTTGCTCATGATGGTAATCGGTAAGTGATCTCCCTGTCTTTATCTTGACCCACAAGCTTTTCCATCTTATTTTCTCCCTGTCCTGTTGAGGAGGAGGAGCGAGAGAGCAGCTGGGTGGGCATCTGGCAGCTGGCCAAGGTCAATCCACAACAGTATGCTATTTTATAAAGCAATATATCAGCTTTATTACTAATAATCTTTGTGGAGACAAGTTTCATACCCTAAGGACATTCCTCAGTGCAATATGAGCGCAGCCTGATTTCTGATTGTAGGTACTTGATCTCTAAGGTCTTGAAGAATGTTTTCTATAGGCAGAAAACTTTTAGTTGGGGGAAATGGGGGTTCCGTCACAGCATTCAACAAAAGATGCTGTTTCTCTGTCTGAAGATAATGCATTGTTAGGGAATGAAAGAAAGTGATTGCACAACTGAAACTACTGATAACACTGTAAGTCGTCTTCCTTTAGATTACAACCTAGATCCAGGCTAGATCACATTTGCTATGAAATCTGCTTACAAAGAAAGGGGAATTACATAGTGCTGAGCTCAGTGATGCTGTGGCAAGATTGCTATCATTAACTATGCTAGGGATGGCTCTAACTACAATATATTTCTGATGTGATGAGACTGTGAAATCCCCTCAGTTCATTCTGTTACTTGTAGTTCTGTACCATTATTCTGTATGTCAACAGAGAACTACTGTCTCCTTCCACTTGTAGAAGCTTTGCTGGAGGCACAGACTAAGCTTACATGGAAATAAAGAATATGAAAAATAGAGAAAACATCATTAGAATTGTTTCAAGAATTAAGTGTCTGAAAAGCAATATTGAAGTATTAATCCTTAACAATATTTACATGGATTCTCTATACATTAATGCAGTGAAATTCCCTGATCAGATTGCATCAATGTTTCATAATCTATCCCATGATCCACTTGAAGATACCTCTGGTATTAGAGGTGTTTTTACAATCTGTATATTATACTGTAAAATTAAACATCTGCTTAGTGATTAAAGCTGTCTTCATTTTTCCAAATAGCTATTAAGAATAAAGCAGGAATAATAATTTTACATATTTTCTTAAAATTAGGATGAATCTATTTTGTTGTATTTTAACTGGTTATATTTCAGTGCTCCAAAACAGAATAGTAAAACAAATTATCACTTACCTTATATTGACGTGTCTTTTTACATTTGCCTATTATCAAGTCTGCCTAACATTCCATTATGGGTCTGAGATTTCAGTTGCTTGCAACTTTGCCAAACTTAAACCATCTGGACTGAAATTTTATCTTCAGGCTGTTTTTTTCTTCCTTCTCAGATAAAACAGTTTAGAAGTGTCCAAGAGCAAAGTTTTTTGATAATGTACCTGTTCATAGGTTTTGATGACATTTTCTTTAAGAGGTTCTAGTGACCTTACACTTTAAAGCAAAGACTTGTGGTATGGCCAGGGCAGTTACAAATAAATGTTGAATCAGATCATAAAACAAAATATAGGGGTTTTTTTTTTGTCTTTGTTACAAGTAGATCAATGAAGCCAGGAAGAAAATATGAGTTAGTAAACATATGCCACCACAGTGCTGCATTATTAACAAATTAGGTTATATTCATATTGTTAAATAAACTCTCTTCCCTACATACTACTGTTGTAGCAAGTCCAAAATTACACCAGCTATATTTGTAAAAAAGTTTTATCAGAGCCCCAGATCTTTTACAAATAACATCTTTCTACATGCCTGTACTGGGTCTGGCTGGGATGGAGTTAATTTTCTTCATAGCAGCTCCTACGGTGGTGTGTTTTAGGTTTGTGACCAAAACAGTGTTGAATAACACACTAATGTTTTAGATCATGCTGAACAATGTTTGCTCAGCATCAATAACTTCTCTGTTTCTCGCTCTGCCTCCCCAGTGAATAGAATGGGGGTGCACAAGAGGTTGGGAGGGGACACAACCAGGCAGCTGACCCAAATTGACCAAAAGGATATTCCATGCCATATAACATCATGCTCAACAATAAAATGGAAAGGAGGGGGTTTAGGTAGGTTAGCCATCTTTTGCTCAGGAACTCCTGGGCATTGTCTATCCATGGGAGATGATGAGTGATTACTCATCATTTTGTTTATCATCTCTCTCTCTTCTCCCACTTCTCCTTTGCTTATTAAACTATTTTTATCTTGACCCAAGAGTTTTCTTGCTTTTACTCTTTTTTTTCTCTTCCCTTGTCCCACTTGGGGGGAGTGAGTGAGGAGCTGCGTGGTGCTTAGCTGCCTACCGGAGTTAAACCACAACAATGTCAAAACACCTTAGAACAGGTAAGCCCATTCGAGGAATAGATAAGTTGGGAAAAGTATGTTGACTGTAACTTAATTTACTGAACAAAGTGTTAGCATTCCTTCTTGCCTTATTGATGGAAAAGTTCCCCAGGCAGGGAAGCGAATGAATTCAACTTGAACATGCCTTCTTCTAATACTTTGTCCCTGGAGCGTATTTTGTATCAGATTCACCTGAATTGCTTTAATTTCTTCAGAAGTTACACAGATTCTCACTGTCCATTAGAAATACTAAATATACTACTGCCTAAGCATATGAATCAAACATAGGTGACTTCTATTTTATGTGTATAAACATATAAGAACATATATACGTATTAGAAAAAAATGAGGAACTAGGCCTATTATATACCAGTGCTTCCAGAGAGAGTCCTTCTTCTTTAGACTTAGGCTTAAAGTTATCCAGCAGAAAATTATATGGAAGATGCATCTCACTGATTATTTGAAATATCCCACTAAATCAAACAAAAATTGGAGCTGTGATTGAGCAGACACTAATAAAAACGTCATGTTTTGGAAGTGCTCCCTTGTCTGTTTGCTCTGGTCATCATTTAATTGAAGAATTTATCTATTTCCTATCAAATGATACTGCATAACCACCTACATTGTAATTTTAAGCCTGAAGAATGCTAAATGGAAGCTAGGCAAATAGGACAACTTCAGCTCATCAGAGGAGTGAGAAACTACTCTAACAGAAGTGGAAATGCAAAAGAATATTCCACAGTTGAAGACTGAAGCACAAGACTTGGTAAGTTCAGCAACTCTGGGAAGGATTTGTGTACTGAATCAGAAAGGTCCAAGACACATTTTCAGACATATGGGACACTTCCCTGATAGAAGACAATTATAACTGTAAAACTTACTGCTTCTGGGCATGATGTAAATGGTATGGAATAAGGGGTGAATACTGTCCTGGTTTCAGCTGGGATAGAGTTAATTTTCTTTCTAGCGGTTACTGTGCTTGAGATTTGGTATGAAAGGAATGTTAACAATGCATATTGTTTGAGTTGTTGCTAGGTGATGTTTATACTATTCAAAGAATTTTTTCAGCTTCCCATAGAAGCTGAGAAAGAGCATAGACAGAACAATGGAATGGCCAATGGAATATTCTGTACCATAGATGTCATGCTCAATATATAAATGGGAGTTTGCCTGGGGGGGGGGGGGGATATCCGCGATCACTGCTCAAGTCAGTCTGGGCAACCAACTCACCAGGTAGTGAGAGTGACTCGTGTTGTATTACTTTGTCTTATATATTCTTTTACCATTATTGTTATTTTCCTTTTTCTGTTATTGTACTATTAAACTTGTCTTTATGCCGACCCACAAGTTTGTGGGGTTTTGGTTGTGTTTTTTTTCTCCTTTCCCCTTTTTCTCCCTCCCATTTTGTGTGAGCAGCTGCATGGTCTTAGCTTCCGGCTGGAGTTAAACCACAACACAAAAGCTACTTGGATTTTTATATACCTATATTGTCAAACATTAAAATGTGTGACACATTAATTGACTTTTTATCAATCCACTGTATTAGACATGAATATAAAAAATTTAGACTCCTCTTAGCTTCATTCAGCAGAGTTTATGGTTTGGTTTACGGTTGGACTCGATATTAAAGGTCTTTTCCAACCTAAATGATTCTATGATTCCTTTCTCTGCTGTCTTCTCCAGTCCCATTTCTAGCCCTACTTCATTCTTTTCTCTCTGTCCTTCAAAATGCACAATGTTTATCTTATTCATGGAATCACAGATTGGTTTGGGTTGGAAGGGACCTTGAAGATCATCTAGTTCCAACCCCCTGCCATGGAGAGGAACACTTCCAGCAAGACCAGGTTGTTCAAAGCCCCATCCAACCTGGCCTTGAACACCTCCAGGGATGGGGAATCCACAACTTCCCTGGGCAACCTGTTCCAGTGCCTCACCACCCTCAGAGTGAAAAATTTCTTCCTAAAAGAAGAAAATTTCTTCCTATTCTAAATCTACCCTCTTCCAGGTTGAAACCATTACCTCTCGTCCTATCACTACACGCCCTTGTAAAAAGTCCCTCTCCAGCCTTCCTGTAGGCATCCTGCAGATACTGGAAGGCTGCTATAAGGTCTCCCTGGAGCCTTCTCTTCTCCAGGCTGAACAACCCCAACTCTCGCAGCCTATCTTCAGAGGAGAGGTGCTCCAGCCCCCTGATCATCTTTGTGGCCCTCCTCTGGAGCCACTTTAACAGGTCCATGTCCTTCTTATGTTGGGGACTCCACAGCTGGATGCAATATTCCAGGTGGGGTCTCACGAGAGCGGAGTAGAGGGGCAGAATCACCTCCCTTGACCTGCTGGCCACGCTTCTTCTGATGCAGCCCAGGATACGGTTTGCTTTCTTGGCTGTGAACATGCATTGCTGGCTCATGTTGAGTTTCTCATCAATCAGCACACCCAGGTCCTTCTCCTCAGGGCTGCTCTCCAGCCATTCTCCGCCAAGCCTGTATTTGTGCTTGGGATTGCCCCAACCCAGATGTAGGACCTTGCACTTGGCCTTGGTGAACATCATGAGGTTGGCATGGGCCCGCCTCTCAAGCCTGTCCAGGTCCCTCTGGATGGCATCCATTCCCTCCAGTGTGTCGACTGCTCCACACAGCTTGTCAGCAAACTTACTGAGGGTGCACTCCATCCCAACATCCATGTCACCAAAAGAGTTATGTTAAATAGTATCAGTCCCAGTACTGACCCCTGAGGAACATGACTTGTCACTGCTCTCCATTTGGACATTGAACCGTTGGCCACAACTCTTTGAGTGTGACCGTCCAGCCAGTTTCTTATCCACCATGGGTTAAATCCATGTCTCTCCAATTTAGAGACCAGGATGTCATGCAGGACAGTGTCAAATGCCTTGCACAAGTCCAGGTAGATGACGTCTGTTGCTCTCCCCTTATCCACCAACACTGTAACACCATCGTAGAAGACCACCAAATTTGTCAGGCATGATTTGCCCTTAGTGAAGCCATATTGGCTGCTGCCAACCATCTCCTTTTTTTCCATGTGCCTTAGCAGAGTTTCCAGCAGGATCTGCTCCATGATCTTGCCAGGCACAGTGGTGAGACTGACTGGCCTGTAGTTCCCTGGGTCTTCCTTTTTTCCCTTTTTAGGTTTCCTCTTTTCCAGTCAGAGGGAACTTCACCGGACTACCACGACTTCTCAAATATGATGGATAGTGGCTTGGCAACTTCATCCGCCAGTTCCCTTAGGACACGTGGATCAATCTCATCAGGTCCCATGGACTTGTGCACCTTCAGCTTCCTCAGCTGGTCTTCTCCTACAGTGGGCGGTACCTCGTTCTCCCAGTCCCTGCCTTTGCCTTCTGCAACTTGGGCAGTGTGGCTAGAGCCCTTCCCAGTGAAGAGTGAGACAAAGATGTCATTGAGTACCTCAGCCACCTCCATGTCCCAGGTGACCAGGTCTCTTGTTTCCTTCTTGAGAGGGCCCACATTTCCCCTAGTCTTCCTTTTGTCGCTGATATACCTATAGAAGGCTTACTTGTTGCCCCTGGCCAGATTTAACTCTATCTGGGCTTTAGCTTTCCTAACCTGACCCCTGGCTGCTTGGACAACTTCTCTGTATTCCTCCCAGGCTACCTGTCCTTGTTTCCACCCTCTGTAGGCTTCCTTTTTCTTTTTGAGATTGCCCATGAGCTCTTTGTTCATCCACACAGGCCTGCTGGCGTTTTTGCCTGATTTCCTCTTTGTTGGGATGCATTGCTCCTGAGCTTGGCGGAGGTGGTCCTTGAATATTAGCCAGCTTTCTTGGGCCCCTCTTCCTTCCAGGGCTTTATCCCACTGTACTCCAGCAAGCAGATCCCTCAAGAGGCTAAAGTCTGCTCTCCTGAAGTCCAGGGTAGTGAGCTTACTGTGCTCCCTCTTCGCCACCCTAAGGATCTGAAACTCTGTGGCGGATTGAAAGACATGGACTCCGATATGCAGGGTCGAAATCGAAATCCGCTTTATTAAGCAAGCATGCTCTTTATATACTTTTCTACCAAGGCCAGTGATTTTCCACCTTACTTGTTCACACCATCGCGTACTCTAAAAGATAACATTCCCACCTTATCTAGGGTGTTGCTTCCCACAACTCCCTCATCTGCCAAAGCAGCAGCTGCAGCTGATCATTCCTCCCATGGCTTATGGCCTATTAGTTCTACCACACTTAACCCGTCTTTTGCCTCAGACCCCACATCTCCCCCTTTTTTGTTTTGTTGAACAATTAGCACTGTGTTTATTGATTTTTCTACTATTCTCTGCGTACATTGTAAAAGGCATGGTATACATATTAAAATGCATAAAAAGATCAGTAAGCACCCTGCGGCTAGCTTCAGCAGCTGCTTTGCCCAGCTTCCCAAACTCAACCCGCCAAACATATCGCTAAACCATCTCCACTCATCGTCCTCCTGGAGTTTAGCGACTCCCTCTTTCAGGTTCTGGATGCTTTCGTGGATGGACAGGGAATGATCTGAGAGGTTCATACAATACATTCCGTCAAATTCGTCACATCCGTGGCCATGGGCTAATAGCAAAAAATCTATTGCTGTGCGGTTCTGCAAAGTAGCATGTCTAACAGAATCTACATCTATTAATAAGCTAGATAGAGCCAATGATGTGGCATTGCTCTGTTTGGCAAACCAGCACCCTAATTTATTCAACGTGGCTAAAGCCTTCGAAGCAGCAACTCCTGGTGCAAATATAGAGGCCGTAATTATCTCCCCTTTACCCCAAAACTCCACATTATCGTTGCATTCGCTCTGAAAGGCGTGGGCCGATTGTTTGGGGCGTCGATGATGCTTTGTAAAATTCAGAATCATTGATGTATTTGGGGTCAATAGCGTAAGTCTTCCCAGACTACAAGGCCCTCCCCTTACATGTGAGGGTATACCTCCCCAAGCTCGACCACCACAGGTAAAGAAGAGCCCCTGCGGGAGCTGTAAAGGCACATTGCTGGAGCGGGAGACATTACGACTAGTATAGTTGCACCAGGCCGTGTTATTTCTATATATTGACAAAGAAGAATTAACATTCTGCACTGTAGATCGATTCTGGCCAGTATAATTAAAAATTAGACAACTATCCATTTTGATTGAGCCTAGGAGTTCAATCTCTTGCGGCTCGTGGGGCAGGGGTGGCAAGTAAGGAGTCCACCCATCCCAGTTATCAGCCAAAGCTGATGAGCTTCCAAAAAAATGTGCTGGACCATGGCTTGGCCAATTGTCCGCTGGGACACCGACTAGACATGTCGAAAAGGGGTTTCCTGGGGTAGCCAGCGAAAGGCACAGGGTGTCCTGGCCGGTCTTGTTTGCCAAAGTTACCCAGATGTTTTCTTTGGGTGCTGGTGGGATCCATATCTCATCTCCTGGTTCTGCAGTCATCATGACGATGAGAATGATTGCAGTGACAGTCAGACCCATTTTGCTGGGACCCATCTTGGTCCAGTATCTGTGGAAACACAAGCATATCGTCGACCCCAAGTTATTAGTGAGTATGGACCTTCCCATTGGTTTTTCATCATATTTTTGCTCATCACCTGTGCTTTCTCCCATGGAGAGACTGCTGCAGTCCCTCCGAGAAAGAGGGATAAAGTGTTTTATCACGGCCGGCTCTCCGTCCATCCATCGATTTAGAAAATTCAACACATATAATCACAGTATCACAGTATCGTCCTCCTTTTGCTGTTAACATACTTTAAAAAGCCTTTTTTGTTATCCACCACAGTACTGGCCAGCTTCAACTCCAGTTGAGCTTTGGCCATATGAATTTTCTCCCTATAGTGACAAACAGCATCTCTGTAGTCCTCGTGGGTAGCCTGACCTTGCTTCCAAAGTCCATACACTTTCTTCTTCCACCTCAGTGCCAGAAGGAGATCCCTGTTCAGCCAAGCCGGCCTTCTGCCCCACTTGCTTGACTTCCGATGCATTGGAATTGCCTGCTCCTGCGCTCTTAGAAGATGACTCTTAAAAAGTGACCAGCATTTATGGTCTCCAATCCAAAAGCAGATTGGCAGGGGACCTTACTAACTAGTTCCTTGAGCAGGCTGAAGTCTGCTCTCCCAAAATCCAGGCTAGTAGCTCTGATGAAAGTTTTTCTCATATCACCAAAGATTTTAAACTCAACCATTTTATGATCACTATGGCCAAGACAGCCACCAATCATCACTTCACCCATGAGACCATCTCTATTTACAAACAACAGATCTAGGAGGGCACCTTTCCTAATCAGCTCCCTTAGTACCTGTATCAAAAAGTTATCTTCAACGTGCTTCAGGAATTTCATGGACCTGTTCGTGTCTGCTGTATGATAGTCCCAGTTAACATCTGGGAAGTTGAAGTCACCCATAAGGACAAAGGCAACTGATCTAGAGATTTCCCTTAATTCCTTATAGAATAACACATCGGTGAAATTGTTAATTGTCTCCATAAGATAGTTCCTGAAGTACAGGGATGGCATCAATGCAGGGCCCAAATGTGACACCAAACTGTGTGGAGCAGTCGACATGCTGGAGGGAAGGGATGCCATCCAGAGGGACCTGGACAGGCTGGAGAGGTGGGTCTGTGCAAACCTCATAAAGTTCAACAAGGCCAAGTGCAAGGTGCGGCATGTGGGCTGGGGCAATGCCATGCACAAATACAGGCTGGGCTGAGAATGGATTGAGAGCAGCCCTGAGGAGAAGGACTTGGGGGTGTTGGTTGATGAGAAGCTCAACATGAGCTGCAATGTGCACTCACAGCCCAGAAGGCCAACCGTATCCTGGGCTGCATCAGAAGCACCATGGCAAGCAGGTCAAGGGAGGTGATTCTGCCCCTCTATTCCACTCTCATGAGACCCCACCTGGAGTACTGTGTACAGCTCTGGAGTCCTCAACATAAGAAGTATATAAACTGGTTGGAGAGGGTCCAGAAGAGGGCCACGAAGATGATCAGAGGGCTGGAGCACTTCTCCTAGGAAGACAGGCTGATAGAGTTGGGGTTGTTCAGCCTGGAGAAGAGAAGACTCTGGGGAGACCTTATAGCAGCCTTCCAATATCTGAAGGATGCCTACAAGAAGGCTGGAGAGGGATTTTTTACAAGGGCATGTAGTGATAGGACGACAGGTAATGGTTTCAACCTGGAAGAGGGTAGATTTAGAAAAGATATTAGGAAGAAATTTTTCACTCTGAGTGTGGTGAGGCACTGGAACAGGTTCACAGTATCACAGTATCGTCAGGGTTGGAAGGGACCTCCGGAGATCATCTAAGTCCAACCCCCCTGCCACAGCAGGGACACCTACAGCACGTTGCACAGGACGGCGTCCAGGTGGGTTTTGAATGTCTCCAGTGTGGGAGACTCCACAACCTCTCTGGGCAGCCTGTTCCAGTGCTCTGCCACCCTCAAAGTAAAGAAGGTCCTCCTCATGTTAAGATGGAACTTCTTGTGCTCAAGTTTGTGCCCGTTACCTCTAGTCCTATCACTGGGCACCACTGAAAAAAGGTTATTCTCATCTACCTGGCACCCTCCCCTTAAGTATTTCTAAGCATTGATAAGATCCCCCCTGAGTCTTCTTTTTTCTAGACTAAAAAGCCCCAAGTCCCTGAGCCTTTCCTCATAAGAAAGATGCTCCACTCCCCTAATCATCTTAATACCTCTTTGCTGGACTCTCTCCAGCAGTTCCCTGTCCTTCTTCAACCGGGGAGCCCAGAACTGGACACAATACTCCAGATGTGGCCTCACCAGGGCAGAGTAGAGGGGGAGGATGACCTCCCTCGACCTGCTGGCCACACTCTTCTTGATACACCCCAGGATGCCATTGGCCTTCTTGGCCACCAGGGCACATTGCTGCCTCATGGTCATCCTGTTGTCCACCAGGACTCCCAGGTCCCTTTCCACACAGCTGCTCTCCAGGAGGTCAGCCCCCAACCTGTACTGATGCATGGGGTTATTCCTCCCCAGATGCAGTACCCTACACTTGCCTTTATTGAACCTCATCAGGTTTTTTTCTGCCCAACTCTCCAGCCTGTCCAGGTCACGTTGTATGGCAGCACAGCCTTCCGGCGTGTCAGCCACCCCTCCCAGTTTTGTATCATCTGCAAACTTGCTGATGGTACACTCCATCCCTTCATCCAGGTCATTGATGAATATATTGAACAGGACTGGACCCAGTACTGACCCCTGAGGGACACCACTTGTTACTGGCCTCCAACTGGACTCTGCACCATTAACGACAACCCTCTGAGCTCTATCTATCAACCACTGTTCAATCCACTCCACTGTCCATTCATCTAACCCATACTTCCTAAGCTTGCCTGTGAGGATGATGTGGGAGACAGTGTCGAAAGCCTTGCTGAAGTCAAGGTAGACAACATCCACTGCCTTCCCTTCATCCACCCATCCAGTCACGCCATCATAGAAGGCTATCAGATTAGTCAGACATGACTTCCCTTTGGTGAATCCATGTTGACTACTTCTCATAACCTTCTTTTCCTCCAGATGCTTGGAGATGACGCCCAGAACAAGCTGTTCCATCATCTTTCCAGGGATGGAGGTGAGGCTGACTGGCCTGTAGTTTCCCGGGTCTTCCTTCTTGCCCTTTTTGAAGACTGGAGTGACATTGGCTTTCCTCCAGTCCTCAGGCACCTTCCCTGTTCTCCAGGACCTTTCAAAGATAGAATCATAGAATCATAGAATAAGTGAGGTTGGAAGGGACCATTAAGATCATCAAGTCCAACCGTTAACCTACCCTGATTTAAAAACACCCACTTCTAAACCATGTCCCTAAGCACCTCATCTACCCTTTTCTTAAACACCTCCAGGGATGGTGAATCCACCACCTCTCTGGGCAGCCCATTCCAATGTTTAATAACCCTTTGAGTGAAAAAATGCTTCCTAATATCCAATCTAAACCTGCCTTGACATAACTTGAACCCGTTTCCTCTTGTCCTATCACTTGCCACGTGGGAGAAGAGGTCAGCCCCCATCTCTCTAAAACCTCCCTTCAGGTAGTTGTAGAGGGTGATAAGGTCACCCCTCAGCCTCCTCTTCTCCAGGCTAAACAACCCCAGCTCCCTCAGTCGTTCCTCATAAGGCTTGTCCTCCAGACCCCTCACCAGCCTGGTAGCCCTTCTCTGGACACGCTCCAGCACCTCAATGTCCTTCTTGTAGTGAGGGGCCCAAAACTGAACACAGTACTCGAGGTGAGGCCTCACCAGTGCCGAGTACAGGGGGATGATTACTTCCCTACTCCGGCTCACTACACTATTCCTGATGCAGGCAGATGATGGAGGGTGGCCCAGCAATGACTTCTGCCAGCTCCCTCAGCACTCGCGGGTGCATCCCATCAGGCCCCATGGACTTGTGGGTATCCAGTTTACTTAATTGTTCTCTAACTTGTTCCTCTTCAACCAAGGGAAAGTTTTCCTTCCTCCAGACTTTCTCTGTTACTTGCAAAGTCTGGGACTCCCGAGAGCTGGCCTGAGCAGTGAAGACAGAAGCAAAGAAGGCATTCAGCAACTCTGCCTTCTCTGCATCATCCGTCACCACATCACCCATCTCGTTCAAGAGCGGGCCCACATTTTCCCTGGTTTTCCTTTTGCCAACTATATACTTAAAGAAACCCTTCCTATTAGTCTTGACATCCCTCGCCAGGTTCAATTCCAAGGCTGCCTTGGCTTTTCTCGTTTCATCCCTGCATACCCTTACAGCATTCTTGTACTCTTCCCAAGTCATCAGCCCCCTTTTCCACATCCTGTAAACTCCCTTCTTCCACCTGAGTTTTTCTGAAGCTCCCTGCTCAGCCATGCAGGTCTCCTTCCCTTGCCCGATTTCTTGCTCTTCGGGATGCACCTATCCTGAGCTTGGAGGAGCTGGTGCTTGAATATCAGCCAGCTCTCTTGAGCCCCCTTACCCTCTAGAGCTCTCTCCCGTTTGATTTCTCCCAGCAATTTCTTGAAGAGATCAAAGTTAGCCCTCCTGAAGTCCAACATTTCAACCCTACTTGTCATTTTGTGCATACTGCACTTAATCCTGAACTCTATCTTCTCATGATCACTACAGCCAAGTCTGCCCCCAACCTTAACATCCTCCACCAGTCCCTCTTTGTTTGTCAGTACTAGGTCCAGTAGTACACCTCTTCTTGTGGGCTCTTCCACCACCTGAGTTAAGAAGTTATCATCAATGCACTGGAGGAACCTCCTGGACTGTGCATTCCTAGCTGTGCAGCCTTCCCAGCAGATATCAGGGTAGTTGAAGTCCCCCATGAGAACCAAGGCCTGTGATTGTGAGGAGGTTCTCACCTGTCTGTAGAAGGCCTAATCAACTTCACCATCCTGATCAGGTGGCCTGTAATAAACACCCACAACAGTATCTCTCATGTTACCCTGCCCCTTGATCCTTACCCACAAGCTCTCAACTTGCTCTTCATGCACCCCCAGGGAGTGCTCAATACATTCCAGTTGCTTTTTCACATAAAGAACAACTCCCCCACCTCGCCTCGCTGGCCTATCTTTCCTAAAGAGAACATAGCCCTCCATGACAGCGTTCCAGTCATGGAAGCTATCCCATCATGTCTCAGTAATTGCAATGAAATCATGGCCCTGTGACTGCACACAGATCTCTAACTCCTCTTGCTTGTTCCCCATGCTGCGTGCATTGGTGTATAGGCATTTCAGAGAGGCCAATCAGTGTGTAGCCCTAGAGAGGTGGTGGGCCTTCCGATCCTTAACAGTTCCAACATCCTGCCCCACAAGTGCTGAGCTACTACACTCAGGTGCCTCTCTGGTGAGCCCAGTTACATCCCCATCCCCCTTCCAATGTAGTTTAAAGCTTTCTCAATAAGCCCCACTAATTCTAGTCCTAGAACCCTCTTCCCCCTGGGAGATGATAGGCTTTTCCCATCTGCTACCAGCAGCCCTGGTGTTCTATAAATCAGGCCATGATCAAAGAACCCAAAACCTTGCTGGTAGCACCGTGTTAGGAGCCAGTCATTGACCTGCTGGCCTTTCCTGTTTACCCCCTCATCATTCCCCGCAACTGGAGGGATAGAGGAGAACACGACTTGTGCTCCCGATCCCTTAACCAGTCGTCCCAAGGCCCTGAAGTCTTTCTTCATTGCCCTCAGCGTTCTTCTCACTACGTCATCACTTCCTACCTGAAAAACTAGAAAGGGGGTAATAGTCGGATTGTCGTACCAGGGAAAGAAGCTTCCTCTTAACATCATCAACCCGGGCCCCAGGGAGGCAGCAAACCTCCCTATATAGCTGGTCTGGTCTACAAATCGGGCCCTCCGTGCCCTTCAGAACTGAGTCACCTATTACAATGACCCGTCTTTTGCTTTTTGCTGAGGCAGTTTTAAGTCGGGGGGTGGTCCGACGAGGCCTTAATAGCGCCTCCATACTGGGAGGATTATCATCCTCACTGTTGCTCGGTTCCTCTTGCAGAGCACTATATTTGTTCTGCAATGGGACCTCAGAAGGTATAGTAGTTGGCAGGCTGATGTGCTTGTGGTGCCTGTTGCGTCAGGCAGTAACACCTGGCCATTGTCCCCTTTCCTCTAAGCTACCCTGTTCAGCCAGTTGGGGAGAGGAGTGGGATTTCTCTACAGCAGTGGCTCTATCTGCCTGTTGGGTTTCTGTAATGGTTGACAGGGTACGACTCCACGCATCAATCTCCCTCTCGCATTCCCTGATGTCCCTCAACCTACTTACCTCCTCCTTGAGTTCCATCACTAAGCGTAGGAGCTCCTCAACCTGGGCACACCTGCCACAGGCATGCTTACCATTACCTTCTGACACTGGTGTGAGAGTAGGGCACACCCTGCAGCCCGATGCCTGGGTGGCAACATGCTCACACGAGAGCTCTATCTCCGAAGCAGCAACAGAGCTGGTGCATGCACGGTTCTTTGGGGCCACGGTCTTCTGCCGGGTGGTTACCATGATTCCCTGACCACGTTGGTAGGGCAGCAGCACCTTTCCGTGCGACCTGTCACACCCTGTTAGCCTGGTTACTGTGCCCACTCAGGGGGGTCCGCCCTCGTGCGGTGCTCCCAGGTGCCGTCCCGGGTGCCGCCCACCGGCTGCCCACTTGCTCGGTACACAGCGAAATTCACTGCGCTCCTTCACAGCTCTTTTTGAACTGCCGTGCGTGCTGCGGGCCCCGCCCCTGCTGCGTCAGCAGCCCTCCCTCAAGCTGCCGGTTCTGGCAGGAGTACGAAGACGAGCTGGGCGCTTTCTCCGGCTTCGAAAGCCCCCAAAGAGAGCCCCTTGCCGGCCCTTTTCGCCTCCGATCCCTTTTTTTCCGCCTCTGATCCCTTTCCCCAGTGCGGACCTACCTGCACTGGAGCTGGTCTCCCCAGCGAGTGCTAAATGCTTTTGCTAAACGTTCTGGTGGTGTGCCTAGGGCCATTCCCCCTTTTTGTTTTTGCAGTATGGCTTTGTTGCAGCTTTTCCCTGGAAAGGGGCCACTGATCAACCCAAACCAGGTCATCCGTGAGCCAGGTAAGGGCTAGGGAGAGCTGCGCCCCAGCAGCCCCTATGTAAAATCCGACTGGAGGTGGAGGCCCCATTGTGACAAGCAATCTCTGCCCCATAAAGTGACTGGGCTAGCAAGGATGAATGGCTTTACAGTTGCCACTCGCCTCTCCGGGCCTGTAATCAGAACGTTGTGCTGACTGCAATGGGAGAGCTGCCCCCCCTAATACCAGAAACGGAGGCAGCCGCCCTGGCAGTCAGCCACGAGGGGGGCCAAGCTGTTGTAGAGATGATGGTAACATCCGCACCCGTATCAATAATTCCTTCCAGAGTTATCTCATTTTGATGGGTGGAGTGCCAGAGGCTACAACGGTAGGAGGGGCGTCGCGTGGAGACCCTCTAGGCCCACATGATCTGTGCGGGCCCTGTGGAACCAAAACAACTGTTTCCGCGAGCATCCGCCAGGCATCGCGGCACCTGGCTCCAAAAAGGCACCAACTGTGCAATATGTGAGCCTTCAGGAATCTAACATGGAGGAGTAGGAGTCCATACCATAATTTGAATCTCCCCTGTAAAGTCCACATCGATAACACCAGGCAATACAAACAGCCCTTGGCGTGTCGCCGAGAAGCATCCGAGAAGGAGGGCGCTCAGTCCATTGCCCAACGGTCCCTTAACCCCCGTAGGGATCAGGGTAATGGTTGTATCAAAAAGCGTCACTGTGACTGCGGAGGCCAGGTCCATTCCGGCGCTTCCACTGGTTTGGGCACACAGGCTGGGGCTGCCAGGGGTGGGGGAGGGGTGGCTTGTGTCATCACGCGCCCCCTCTGCATGCTGGCCCGGCGGTTTCCCTGACCCGTCGGCTGAAGCAGTCTGCCGTCCTTGTCAAACCTGGAGCGACACTGGTTGGCGAAGTGCCTCCCCTTTTTACATCGTGGACAGACCCCGGGCCCCTTGGCCTCCATCTTCTTTGGGCACTCTTTCTTAAAGTGGCCGGTCTTCCCACTGGAGAAGCACTTTTGGGGGCCGGTATGAAAGGCTGCGAAAGCCTGCGCTAAAAGGTCCATCTGGTGTTGGTGGGTGCCCACATTCTGGCATGCGTCTATCATTTCTGTGACAGTAGGGTTTTGCAGGGTTTTTAAGATGCGTTTGCAATCAACATTAGCATTCTCAACCGCTAGCTGTTTCAGCAGGATCTCCCGCATGGGGGCATTTTCTACCTGCTTATCAGGATCGACTGGCCCGGGATCAAAAGGGTGGTCTTCAGGCGACTCCTGACCTCCCATGGCCCCCACCTGTAGGTCAGGGCTCGACTGGTCTCAGCAAAACCTCCAGTACTGCTCAACTGATAAAGGAGGACGTTTTGGAACTTGTTGGTCACAAGCCCTGGGGAAAACAGGATAGCAGTCTTGCTTAGAAGGAACAGAGAGTGCTTGCTTTGTCTAAGAATAAGAGAGTTATTTTGAAAGCAGAAACTATTGTTTGGCTTGAGATAAGCTTAGAAAAAATATGTTAGTGTTAGCATTTGTATTAACTCATCAGTAAGTGTCTAGTATAAAGAATTAACCAATCAGCTGAAGACACGCTGTCTTCTAATTTGCCTTCTGATCTGTATAAAAGAGTGTAAAGGATCTTAATAAATCGACATCTTGCTTGCATCAAGCTGTGTCCCGTCTCTCAATCGCGGCACCCACCACGGTGCTAGCTGACGCCAAATCCAACAGGGGGGCTGTGGGGGTCTTAGACTGTTCTCCAGGCTTTTGAGTATGCTGTTTCAAGGTCTCAAACATCGTCTGCCACGCAGAGAGCAACCCCACTGCTGTTTTGTCAGACCGGGTTGCCGAGTCCCATGTTTGACCCCTATCTGGTCCCGAGTTTTGGGATCGTAGATAGAACCGGAATCAGTTCCCGGACAGTTTGACTGAGCCCACATTAACAGCATTTTGAGATCTTGTAGGGGCATGGTCTTCCCGTATTGTTTCAATATTTTCTGCATTGTATTCACTATGATTCTCTGCTCCTGAGAGATATCGTTCCCCATCGTCCCCGGCTGCTTACCTCCGTCCAGCAGTAGGTAATTAATCGTGCACGATCCCGCTTCATTTCAGCAATCCAAGTTCAGCTTCCTTTCAGCTATCCAAGTTCAGAAGTTCAGCCAGGCTCCGCCACCAGTCAGCGGGATGCTGCTATTATAGCCCTGGATTCAGGTGCCATTTGTGGTGGATTGAAAGACACAGACTCCGATATGCAGGGTCGAAATCGAAATCCGCTTTATTAAGCAAGCGTGCTCTTTATATACTTTTCTACCAAGGCCAGTGATTTTCCACCTTACTTGTTCACACCATCGCATACTCTAAAAGATAATGTTCCCACCGCAGCACCTCCTTATCTAGGGTGTTGCTTCCCACATCTCTCTCATCTGCCAAAGCAGCAGCTGATCATTCCTCCCATGGCTTATGGCCTATTAGTTCTACCACACTTAACCCGTCTTTTGCCTCAGTCCCCACAAAACTCCACCATCTCATGATCACTGCAGCCAAGGCTGCCCTTGAGCGTGACATTCCCCACCAGCCCCTCCTTGTTGGTGAGAACAAGGTCCAGCATGGCCCCTCTCCTCATTGGCTCCTCCAATACTTGGAGAAGGAAGTTATCATCAATGCATTCCAGGAGCCTCCTGGATTGCTTGTGACCTGCTGTGTGGTCCTTCAAACAGATATCAGGGGGGGTTGAAGTCCCCCATGAGGATCAGGGCTTGCAAATGTGAGTCTGCTCCTATCTGTCTATAGAGGGCCTCATCTACTCTGCCTTCCTGGTCAGGTTGCCTGTAGCAGATCCCCACTGTAATATCACCTGTCCCTGCCCTCCCTTTTAATCTTGACCCATATGGTCTTGGTCAGCTCCTCATCCATCCCCAGGCTGAGCTCCATGCACTCCAGCTGGTCTTTGACACAGAGGGCAACACCCCCTCCTCATCTCCCCTGCCTGTCCTTCCTGAAGAGCCTGTATCCTTCCATTTCAACACTCCAATCATAGGAGCCATCCCATCATGTCTCCATGATGCCAATTAGATCAGAGTCTTGCAGGCATGCGCACATCTCCAACTTCTCTTGTTTGTTCCCCATGCTACGTGCGTTTGCATAGAGGCATTTAAGTTGGGGCCCCGATGAATCTAGCTCCCTGGCTGGAGTGGATATTTTTCCTTTATGCTGCACTCCAGCTGCTCTCCTGCTGACCTGCAACCCATCTCCAGGTTTTGGGCCTCTACTACTGGTATCAGCATCATATTGGTAGGAGTGGCATGGATTCTGGTTCCCCTCCCCCAGCAACTCTAGATTAAAGCCCTCTTCACAAGGTTGGCAAGCCTCTCTGATCAAAGAGGTTCTTCCCCTTTTCTGACAGGTGGACCCCATCTGGCCCCAGTAGACCAGGCTTCTCAAAGTGAGTCACATGATCTAAGAAGCCAAACCCCTGGCTGTAGCACCAGTCCTGTAGCCAGCTATTGATTTGCCAGATCTGCCTGGCTCTATCAACCCCCCTCCCTTTGACCAGGAAGATTGATGAAAAAACTACTTGTGTTCCAGAGTCTCTGACCACCGCTCCCAGGGCTTTGTAATCTTTCTTGGTAGTCTTCAGGCTGCTCCCAGCTGCATCACTGGTGCCCACATGGAACAGCAACAGCAGATAATAGTCTAAGGACTGCACAAGGATTGGTAGGCTCTCAGTTACATCCCTGATACGAGTCCCTGGCAAGCAGTACACCTCCCTAGAGGGTGCATCAGGCTGGCAAATGGATGCCTCCATACCTCTCAGAAGAGAGTTGCCTACAACTGTGACCCATCACCTTTTCTTAGTTGCACTGGTTGTTATATGAGGAGCAGATCGGGTAGTCTTACTCAGCTCCAGCCCCTCTCCTGATATAGTAGGTTTTGCCTGTAATAAGTAACTGGGGGTGATTTGCTGATCAAATCAAGTTAATCAAGGGGAACGAACTCATTGTGGTAGTCTTGAGAACATCCCTTTTGACAAGAAGAGATATATCCACAATGGTATCTTGAGCAAACGTTAAACCGCATTGTTAACGTGTGTACCAATCAAGCCTGTAAAGAAGAGATTGTATCGAAACTGCCTCAAGCGAGTACAGATCTGATGAAATCATGATAACAGAAGCAGCAGAGGGGCGTACCAAAGATGTTGAAATTGACCTCTGTGAAGATAGAAGGAGCTGCTTGTGAAGATAAAAGGAGCTGCTCAGCTCACTTGAATTTGCGAGTCTTGGAGGAGCTGCGACTCTCCGGCCGCCCAGCGCTGCTTTTGCTTTCCTACCTTAATAAATATTTAGTGAATCCATTTTGGACTCGATTGGTTTCAATTCAACTATAACATTGCCTCTTCACTCTGCAGAGCAGTGAAGCAGTTCTGCAAGGGCCCCTCACCTTTTGGGGGAGGTCTCTTCCTCCTGCTGGTCTTTGCAGTTACAAGCTTCCATTCTGTGTTACTGCCCCCCCCTTCCTTCTGTGTGTGCCAGCATGGGAGTTGTTGACTGTTTGGCTGTGGGTCCGCTGCAGGCTGTGCTTGTAACCAGCTGTCTCCTTCCCTCTCAGCCTCCCTGATGCTATGCAGCCTCCTCACCATCTCCTGTAGCTCAGCACCCTGCTGCTGGACGTCCTCCACCTGGGCACACCTTTTGCAGGCAGTTGTGCCATCTATCCCTGCTACGGGAGAAAGGTCTAGGCACCTCCTGCAGTCTGAGGCCAGCACTGCAGCCTCTCCCTTCAACAGTCCCATCTGGGTGGAGGCATCAGCCACCACTGGGGTGGATGGTGCAGAGCCCCGAGCCCGAGCTGCAGCCTTTGCTTTCGGATGAGTACTCACCATTCCGCCTTGAGTGCCCTTGACCCATGCAGATGATCAGACTGGTGCTCGACCAGTGGAACGCTCCTCCTTCAAGGAGGCACCCTTCCATGCTACACCCCGACTGACACACCACACTCCCAGTCACTCGTGCTCCCTAGGGTGCTTTTTTTTTATAGGCAGGGGTGGTCACTGTTGCTCCGGCAACGCCCCCGCCTCGTCAGCACCTCCCGCGAGAGCTGCCGGCTCCTGGCGAGTATCTCCCGCTGCCCTGGCGTGTCCTTCCCTCAGGAAAACCGCCTGTGCGCCGAGCTGTGCCGCTCTGCTGCGGGTCGGCCCGGCTCTGGAGCAGCTCTCCTTGGCGACTGACATTATTCATTATTAAAAAAGTAGATCAGAAAAGAAACAAAAAGTTTTCTCAAAGAAAAAAATCTGCATCATAACATATTAATGATCTTTATTAACTCAATTTTACTTATACTTCAATCATAATACTTTATGTATTCCTTCTTTCAAGATACTTTTTCCAATCTGCTTTTAACAAAGGTTACAAATTTATTAATGATACAAGGTCCAAAAGTTAGAGCCAATAGCAACGTTATGAGGGGTCCCGCCAAAGTAGAAATTCTGGAGGCGCGACCTCCCATCCTGTTGCTATGGTTTCGCAGCCCCAGTACGCACAATAATAGTGATAAGGGTGATTGCAATAAGTTTTTCCTGGATTTGAAGTAGGGCACCAATAAGTAGCTTTTAGATTCGACATTCCCCAGCTATATTGTCGTGATGGGTCACACTCCGGGTGTGACGTACTTCCACCGTACCCTACAGCAGAGTCCAGTAATTCACAATTAGTCATGTTAAAAGAGGGTTCTCCTGCTGTAACGTTGAATTTAAGAACTTTAGAATCATCCCACCTAGAGATAGTCCAATTAAAGGGCTGATGTTCATTTTCTGAGGTTGTGGTAATTAATATTATTAGCAGGATACCAGCCTTCATTTCCCCACTGTTAGTACCTCTCTGCCTTCCTCGTCTACTCTTTTGCAGAGAGCAACGGGATATCAATATCTTCTCGGCAGCAGCAGGTAGTCTTCAGGGGAATATTTGGCTGTTATACTATTAATGCCCATTTAGCCATATTTGTAAGGATTGGGAAGCGGAATGATTACCTTAAGTTTCGTTCCAGGCTTTAGTCTGTCACTTATTTCTAAAGTTTAGAGTTAATTATCTCTCCAAATATATTTCCACCTACTTTGTTGTTGGGTCCGTTTCCAGGTGAAGCTTATAGCACACTGTCTTAAGACTCTATGCTAGTCTGTTTCATATATTTCCCAAGGCTCAGGTATTAACAACTCCCATCCACAAAATAATTTACAAATCTTCCCTTGAGCCCGTAGTTCCCCGATATGTATCAAATTATCGCGACATTTCATACAATAGGGTTGTCCTTTGAATGAAACACAGGACTATTCTCTATCGCAATTTAAACATTGGCAAACAACTCAACATAAATGTCCAGAAGTAGGGTGTTTTAGGCAGGGTATTCCACGGAGGTCTCCTATTCTGGGCGATTCAGGTATTCCTGTGTCCGTTTCACAGCAAAAGGGAAGGGGTGGTTCATTTACCGGCCTCGTTTTTCCTCATCTTTATTTGGAGGTCTCCTGGTTTAGACATCACAGTCCATCTTTCTGGGAAGATAGGTCCTTTAATCCTGTTGGCATGAGTCCATCCTTTTTCTGCCGTCCGTACTGCTGTATCTGTGGTAAGTAAAACAACAAAGGGTCCTTCCCAACGGGGTGTTAGGGAGGTTTCTTTCCATGTTTTGATTAGTACCTGGTCTCCAGGCTGGATCCGGTGTATGGAAATGTCCAGGGGAGGTCTTTGTACCACTAAGCCCTTTTTTCTTAGATCCTGTCTCCTTTTAGTAAGTTCTAAAATGTATTCTGTTAGAATTTTATCCTCGACCTTTGGGTGTTCCACTAATAATCCAAAGTCATAAGGCATTCCATACAACATTTCAAAAGGGGATATACCAGTATCTGTTCTTGGCTGAGTTCTAATGTAAAGCAAGGCCAATGGTAAACATTTAACCCAATTCATTTTTGTCTCTACCATAAGTTTGGTTAGGTGTTTCTTTATCTCCCCATTCATTCTTTCTACTTTCCCAGAACTCTGTGGGTGCCAGGGAGTATGGTATTCTCATTTTGTACCAAACAGTTCAGTTGTTTCTTTAATCACTTTGGATGTAAAATGTGGGCCTTGGTCTGAGTCAATTACTGTAATAGTTCCATACCTCGGAATAATTTCTTCTAAGAGAATTTCAATAACCATCTTTGCAGTAGCTTTTACCACTGGAAAGGCTTCTACAAAGTGCGTAAGGTGATCAACCAAGACCAATAAATACTGATATCTCCCAACCTTCGGCAGCTCGGTAAAATCCACCTGTATTTTCTCAAAGGGTCTTTTAGCCAATTCACGACCCCCTTGAACCTTTTCCCTAAGTTGTCGCTTATTCACTTTGTGATAGGTTAGACATCCCTCTAAGATCCTTTTAGCTAGACCGTATGTTCCGACGCAGGCATAGTTTGTTTCAAACTGATCCACTAAAGCCTGAATTCCCCAATGTGCTTTATGATGTAATTTGTTTAGTATTCCCCGAGCTAATCCCTTTGGAAGAATTTCCCTGCCGTCTGGTAGCAGCCATTTATCACCATCTCTTTTTGCCCCAATTCGTTTTAGCTTATCCAATTCTTGGAGGGTGAAAGTCTTATCTAATTTTAGCCTTTCAGGCTTCTCTCCCAAGGTCTGAACCATTAATAATGCAGCCCTTTTTGCCTCTGCGTCGGCTAGGTTGTTTCCTCTTACAGTATGGGTTAGTCCCTTCTGATGTCCTTTTACATGGACTATGGCTATTTTTAGGGGACCTCTTAATGCCTTTAAAACTTCTAGGATTAGCTTTTCATGGACTAATCCTTTTCCCTGGGTGCTAATTAAGCCTCTCTCTTCCCAAATTTTTCCAAAAGTATGTACCACCCCAAAGGCATACTTTGAATCTGTATAAATTGTTCCAATTTTATTTTCTAAGAGTTGTAATGCTCTCAACATAGCATATAATTCACACGCTTGTGCAGACCAAGCTTTACTTAATGGTCCTGATTCTTTTGTCTGAAAAGTATACCCATCCACAATAGCATATCCTGATTTCCGTTGTCCTTCAGCCACTCGTGAGGAGCTGTCAACAAATAATTTTTCTCCTTCGTCTAATTCGTCTTCTTCTAAATCCTCTCTTGTTTTAGTCTGCAAATTTATTAGTTGGAGGCAGTCATGTGTTAAATCTTCTCTAGGTTCCCCATATAAAAATTGGGCAGGATTCTGAATAGAGGTGGTTTCCATTTCTAGCCTAGGGGAGTTAATTAAAATTCCCTCATACTTTAGCAATCGACTATCTGTAAGCCACTTATCAGCTTGTTGTTTCAATACTCCTCGAATGTTATGGGGGGGTGTATACTTTTAGTTCTCCTCCTAAGGTGACTTTTCCGACTTCTTCTACCAATAAGGCAGTGGCCACTATGGCTTGCAAGCAAGTGGGCCACCCGCGGCTTACAGGATCCAGTATTTTTAGAATAATATCCTACAGGCTTTCTCTGCCCTGCCCATCCTTGGGTCAGAACCCCATAAGCTGTCCCGTTATCCACATTGATAAAAAGTTGAAAGGGTTTACGGATATCAGGTAAACTGAGGACAGGTGCTTCTACCAGATCTCTTTTTATATTCTCCCAACGATTCTCATCTTTAGGGGACCATTTTACCAACTCATTTTTAGTTAATTTTTCGTATAAGAATTTTACTTTACTGCTGTAATTTTCTATCCGCTGACGACAATACCCTAATAATCCAAATAACTGCCTTATCTGTCTTTTATTAGTGGGCGCTGTTAGAGACAAAATTCCTTTTACTCTTTCGGGATCTAATTTCTTGTGTCCCTTTGTGAGCCAATGTCCCAAATATTTTACTTCTTCTTCAGTAAACTGCAATTTGGACTTAGAAACCTTTAATCCTTTGAGGCCTAGAAAGTTCAACAATTTGATGCTCTCATTTCTGACTACCTCTTGGGTTTTTCCAGCAACCAATAAATCATCCACGTATTGTATTAGAATTAGTCCCTGACTTAATTCATAAGATTCCAGTAACTGTTCCAGAGCTTGTCCAAACAAGTTCGGGGATTCTGTGAACCCCTGGGGCAAAACGGTCCACCGTAATTGTTGTTTTCTGCGTGTCTTGGGGTCCTCCCGCTCGAAAGCAAAATAGTCCCTACATTTTTCTCCTAAGGGACAGGCCCAAAAAGCATCTTTTAAATCTATAACACTATACCATTTATAGTCTGGACTTAACTGATTAAGTATGGTGTGTGGGTTAGCCACTACAGGGAACTGGGTAATGGTTCGTTCATTTATAGCTCTCAGATCTTGTACTAAGCGATAGGACCCGTCCGGCTTCTTTACGGGCAATATGGGAGTATTGTGAGGAGACATACAGGGTTCCAAAAGTCCTTGGGCCAAAAGCCTCTCAATTACTGGCTGCAACCCTTCTCTGGAGATGGAATACTGTTTTATCCTAATTGGATGGTCTGGGTCTTTTATGGAGACCGTGATCAGTTTGATATTTAACTTTCCCACCGATCCTGGGCTATACCAAGTTTCTGTATTAATCCTGGCTTCATCTTCCGCGGTTAATAAGCATAATCTTACTTTTAGTTTCTCTTGATCTATTTCCAAATGGATTCCTAATTCCACCATCAGGTCTCGTCCCAAAAGGTTATACTCAGCTTCTGGGACTAATAAAAATGTTCCCACTCCATATTTATTTGGAGCTTCTATTGTTACACTTTTTATCAGGGACACCTTGAAAGGTTCCCCCTTTGCACCGATTACTTGGAGTTTATCCTTTGATTCTACACATCCAGATGGTAACTTTTGGACGGTTGATCTTTCGGCGCCCGAGTCCACGAGGAACTCGAACACTTCATGCTGAGGACCCAATTTCAATTTTATCAAGGGCTCGGTAACCTTAGGGGTCCCCAGCAAATAGAGCCCCTGACCCCCCGCTAATCTTCCTTAAAAATCTCCTCATCCTGCATCCTTTTCCGACAATTTCTCTGCAAATGTCCCTTCTTGCGACAATAAAAACATTCTATTTCTTGCGAACCAAATCTTCTTCTCATGTCTACTGGGCCCCTCTGGGGACTGTCTCTTCTCCTACCCGGATTTTGCCCTTCTCTTACAGCTGCCATCAGGATTCTGGCTTGTTTCTTCTGATTTTCTTCTTCCCTTCTCACATACACCTTCTGAGCTTCTCGTAATAATTCATCTAACCCCTTTTCTTGCCAATCTTCTATTTTTTTCTAACTTTTTTCTTATGTCTGTCCAAGATTTAGCTACAAATTGAGTTTTCAGCAGAGCTTGACCCACTTGACTATCGGGGTCCAACCCAGAATATAGCTGTAAACTCTTTCTCAATCTTTCTAGCCATTCGATGGGGGTTTCATCTCTTTTCTGTTGTTCATTAAAGGCCTTATTAATATTTTGTCCTCTGGGTACAGAATCTCTAATCCCTTGAATTATCATATCCCGGAGATCTACCATATTATTTCTATGTACGGGGTCTTGATTGTTCCAATTGGGCCTTTGCAGGGGCCATTTTTCATCTCCGGCGGGACCTTGCTGATGTCTCTGGTCCCAATGTCTCATACCTGCCGTTCTGATCATTCCTCGTTCTTCGTTTGTAAACAAGATCTTTAAAATAGACTCCATTTCGTCCCAAGTATAAATGTTAGGCCCGAGGAATTGATCAAAACGTTCGGCTACTCCTAATGGGTCCTCTAACAAGTGTCCTATTTCTTTCTTAAATTCTCTTACATCCCCGGAGCTGAGAGGTACAGATACAAATCCAACTCCGGGTTGTGGTCCCCCCCATAGCAGTCTCCCTTAATGGATACAATAAGTTTTCCTCCCTTTTTTTTTTCTAGTTTGACTTCTAGTTATTCTCCGATTAGGAGGAGGAGCCCCTTCCTCCGGTTCTGGGGGGGCTATTAGAGGGAGATCCTGCTCAGGATCTTTTGGTGGCGAAGGAGGTGGAACATAGGGTGGGGGAGACGCTGGAGGTTCGTCTACATTCCACCTTTTCTTCCTATCATTTTTCTTTTCTTTTAATGAAAACAAATTAGCGGTCTGAGCAGTGCCCAGGGTCCATAAAAAGGCATATTCACTCTCCTCCTTGTTAAATGGTCGTTTGTTGTTAACATATATGTTTAATTGTTGGCATATCCAATTCTCAAAAGATCCAAAAATTGGCCAGTATAAACCTTTTCTTATCTGTTTTTCTCCCCATACTTCCATACAATAATGGACCATTTTCTCCTTGGACTTCTCCTTTCGAGAAGGGGAGCTTCCCCAATATTGGATCATTAGGCCTAACGGGCTATCTTGGGGTATATCGGGGAGCCCACCCCCACCCCGTATCTCCTTCATGGAACCAGAAGCCTTACTCTTCTTCTGTCCCATCTTCCGAGAGTGCCTTCTTTCACTCAGATTTCACTCCTTTTCCCTCCATTCGTGGCCCACGTCCTCGCGGACAATAGGAACCGCACTACTAGGAGGTCCACACTCACTTCGCCCGGTGGACTACTAAGTCCAGTGGACGTCTCATTCACTCGCACCCCGGGTACCCAATCCCCGACCGAACGGAACCGCAATATACTTACTCACTCCCGAGTCTTCGTCCAGCTCTTTGTGCACAAAAATTACGGGGAACTGCAGTATCTCCTTTTTCTTTCTTTTTGCTTTCCTATCTCAGTTCGGAAAATCCAGGTGAGCTAAGTCAGAATCTCCTCCGGGACCATCCAAAGATGGGGCGCCCTCCCAGAGTTGAATTCCGAGTCGGCTGTCTGGATCCGAGTCACG
Source organism: Pluvialis apricaria (assembly GCA_017639485.1). Lineage (NCBI taxonomy): Eukaryota > Metazoa > Chordata > Aves > Charadriiformes > Charadriidae > Pluvialis > Pluvialis apricaria. Next base: position 24,292,068 of record CM030043.1, on the reverse strand, counting down.
GCACCAAATTTGTTATAGTTGAATTGAAACCAATTGAGTCCAAAATGGATTCACTAAATATTTATTAAGGTAGGAAAGCAAAAGCAGCGCTGGGCGGCCGGAGAGTCGCAGCTCCTCCAAGACTCGCAAATTCAAGCGAACTGAGCAGCTCCTTCTATCTTCACGGAGGTCAATTTCAACATCTTTGGTACGCCCCTCTGCTTCTTCTGTTATCATGATTTCATCAGATCTGTACTCGCTTGAGGCAGTTTCGATACAATCTCTTCTTTACAGGCTTGATTGGTACACACGTTAACAATGCGGTTTAACGTTTGCTCAAGATACCATTGTGGATATATCTCTTCTTGTCAAAAGGGATGTTCTCAAGACTACCACAATGAGTTCGTTCCCCTTGATTAACTTGATTTGATCAGCAAATCACCCCCAGTTACTTATTACAGTCCTGCCAATGACACCACTCCCTGAGCCAGGCATTGATCAGCTGGCACTTCCTGTTAATCTTCTCATAATTCTTAGCAACTGTTGGGATAGAAGCAAAAACTACCTGTGCTCCTGATCCCCTAAGCAGCCGTCCCAGGGCCCTGAAGTCATTCTTCATTGTCCTTAGACTTCGGGTAACCACCTCATCACCACCTACCTGAAATATTAGTAGCGGGTAGTAATCTGACATCTGAACCACGGAAGGGAGTTTTCTCCATATGTCATTGATTCTGGCCCCGGGGAGGCAGGTGACTTCCCTGTGGGATGGGTCCGGTCTACAAATAGGACCCTCTGTTCCCCTCAGAAGGGAGTCACCTACTACAATTACCTTTCTTATCTTCTTGGTTGAGGAAGTCCTAGCCCTGGGCAACTCACTGGATGGATCATCCTCTCTATCCTCAGTCACCTGGTCCTCGATTTCCAAAGCCCCATACCATTTATGCAAGGGCAATTGGGATGGTGAGGGGGGCCCGGAGGGGTTTTGCTTGCCTCTCTGAGGAGGGATCTGACTCCACTCCCCCTTATCCCTTAAGTCCCCTCCTTCTGCCTGGTGACAGGAGGGAAGGGGATCATCCACTTCTGATAGGGCCTCTTCCTGCTGCCTTTGCCTCAGGGTATGGCTCCACCAATCTATTTCATTTTCACAGTCTCTAATACTTCTTAGCCTTTCTACCTCTTCCCTCAGTTCAACTACCTGCCTGAGCAGATCATTTACTTGATCACACCGTACACAGGCAGTGTCTCTGGCTCCCTGTGAGAGCAGTGCCAGGCTCAGGCATTCGTTGCAGCCTGAGACCTGTACAGCCACATGCTTGTGCCACATGCTCAGTCTGAGTTCCCACAGTCTTTCTTGCTTTTGACCGTTTTGGGGCCATGTTCTTCTCTTGTGCTGTGTAATAAGTAATTCAGCAAAAGAATTTTGCTTCAGCTAAAATGAATGTGTGTTTCCTACAGCTTCAGCTAAGATGGGTGTGTGCTTATACAGTTAATAGATATGTGCTTGCTATGGCTTTAGCTAAGATAGGTATGTGCTTGCTATGCTTTTGGGGGAAGGGATAGTGTTAGATTGCATATCAAAAGAAAACAACAGTTGAAAGTACCGGATCGTTGTGAAAACAAAAGGTGGTGTCGTTAGCCAAGATAACCACAGGAGTGTGAAGAATAAAGAAGCCACCAGAAGGACATGGTGATAAAGACTTCAACGACCACCAAGCAGCATAGCGCCTGCGCCGCTAGAGGGGAGGGGGCATGTTTGGGGGTGGGTTGCTGTGGAGATATTCCTAAATGAAAAAGGGCATGGTTTGGTTCTGTTGAGCAACCCAGGGTTTGAACTAAGCACCCAGAGTGAGGGAGAAAAGATCTAAGTAAACAAGAAAGGTGACATCACCAGACCCGGGAGAAGAGTTAAACAGAGGCGCGTGAACAGAGGGCCTTAGCCAACCAGGTTGAGGGGCATTGTACGTGAACAGGGGAGCTGGACCAATCATAGCGTTGTTAACTATGCATGCTTTGCTGCGAGCCTATATATACTCTGCTAAAATACGCAATAAACGAGGACGATCATACTCACATTGAGATCGCGTCGTTACTCCGGTTCCAATCCCACTCCGACATCTGGTAGCAGAGGATGTCAACGGTCACCCTTCAGCACGACTGAGTTCTCCAAGACTGCGGTAAGCAGCGAGAGGAGGGGAGTGGGAAACACGGCTGGAAGGAGTGCTGCTTGGGAGCATAGACTAGGGCAGACACGGTTCGAGGTGGCCTCTTGCCTTCCAGGTTTAAAGTGAAGTTGCTATCATGGAAGTTGAAGCAACAGCAACGCTGCTCGCAAGTATCCTCTCTAAGAGAGGGATCGAGACAGTGCCTAAACAGCTGATTAAGATGGGACAATGATGGGGACATTTTAAAGACACACATATGTTGTTTTCCCCTACGGAATGCCGATCCTGTGGTGATGCAAAAACAATAACCGGGGATGAGAAACAGGGGAAGGAGATAAAGGCTGTTGGCGAGTTGTGACGCACGGTGTTAGAGACTTTAAAGGCCATGAAGGCGGAGAGGGAGGTAGCCTGTGCCGCCGCTCAAATGCTGGGTCCGGAGAGCACGGAAACGAAACCTGGTGCGTGGGCACGGTTCTTCGGGCAGCCGGCGGTGAAAGGGATGACTGGAGTTACGTGTAAAACTGTTGCCGAGGTCCGCGCGGGCACCGACCCTGCTCCGGCGACACAAAGGTCGGAAATCGCCGTTCCTGAGATGCAAAGCGTGAAAAAGGCGGAAGTGGCGCCTCAGGAGACCCGAGAGGGGGTGTAACCTCAGTCGCCGTCGCAGCCAGGAGGAGAAACCTGACGACCTATGCCTTCGGCTCCTCCTCTGCCCCCCCCTCCACTGACCCATCGGATCCTGCAACACCACCTGTTGACGACTGCCAGGATCAATCACACAAGAATACAGATAAAGTGTTACGAACAGTGCTGCAACGTCTTGATGATGGTCTATTTCAGACGCGAAAATTCGCCCGCAAAAGACAGACTTAACGACTCAATTGAGGACATTGACAGACGTACAGACTTTACTAGGAGACATTCAATGGGTGTGCAACTGCTCTTGGAGTTGCCTATTTCTCTGTTAATTTGTAATACTGTTGAATCGCCCTATGCGGTTATTTGTCAGTGGCAAACAGGAAAGGGGGAAATTCTCCCCCGCCCCACCTGTGCCACTGACAAATCATCAGGAGACATGTTTAAGATTTTAGAATGGGTCTTTTTAAGAGTACAACCCAAGTCTAGCATTCAAACAAGACCGGAGGCAATAGGGGAGTTGATCAGGAAGGGCAGAACAAGAATCATAGAGATTAGTGGAATGGAACCTGATGATGTCAGTATTCCAGTGAATGGTGCCGATCTAGAATGGTGGTTGCATAACTCAACTCCCATCCAAGAAGCATTAATAGGCTATAATGGTCGTATACATTCGCAACAACCAAAAGGGAAAATGTGGCAAGTATTAAAATGAAATCAGTGGATGACAAAAACAAAAGTCACGCGAGAACCACTGGCTGATGGTCTCACAGTGTATACAGACGCTGGAAAGCGGCTTTGCCATGCGGTGTGTGTCTGGAAGGATAAAGGACAATGGTGCCAGCACATACTGGAGGGGCAGCCACAAGACTCCCTTCAAACATTGGAACTTACTGCGGTAGTCTAGGCACTAACCAACTGGCTGACAGCCCCCTTAAATGTAGTAACAGACTCCCTGTATGTGGCTGGGGTAGTGCCACGACTAGAAGATGCCCTCCTTAGGGAAACAACCAACCCAAGGTTGGGAAAATTATTTATCCAGCTGAGGTCCACTCTGGGTCAACGAACTGCGTCTTGTTGTATCATCCATATTCGCAGTCATCAGTTGAATTTAGGTTTAGGATTGGGTAATCAAATTGCTGATAACCTGGTCAGTACAGTGTGACATTTACCTCCAATTGACAAATTTCAGCAAGCCAGACAAAGTCATGACAACTTCCATCAAAATGCTAAAGGCTTAAAAAGGCAATTTGGATTAACCGAAAATGAAGCACGCTCTATTATACAAGCATGCCCTAGGTGTGGGAATCATGGACTGGGAGTGGGACTAGGGGTGAACCCGAAAGGGTTAAAGGCGCTGGAAGTATGGCAAATGGATGTAACACACATTACAGAATTTGGCCGCTTGAAATATGTACATGTTACAATTGATACTTTTTCAAAAATGATATGGGCTACGGCACTACCAGGGGAAAAGGCGCATCATGTATGCAAGCATTTACTTGCATGCTTTGCTGTGTTAGGAGTGCCCGAACAGATTAAAACGGACAACGGGCCTGCATATATTAGTCAAAAGGTGAGAACTTTTCTACTGAGATGGGGAATTAAACACATAACGGGAATACCCCACTCCCCAACCGGGCAAGGCTTGGTTGAGCGAACCCATCAAGTGCTAAAAGATTATCTAAATAAGCAAAAGGGTGAAGACACAGATGCACAACAGTGATTACACAGGGTATTGTTTACGCTAAATTACTTGTGTCTTATGGGCGATCAAGAGGAACCGCCAGTAGTGATACACCATCAAAACATTAAGCTGAATGGTACCACTACCCTACCTAAATTTATGGTACATTATAAAGACCCGGCCACCAGAGCGTGGGTGGGACCAGTGCCAGTCATTTTTAATGGTCGAGGGTACATGTGTGTCTCTACGGGAACAGGTCCAGTGTGGATACCGAGCAGAGCGATAAAACCAGCATTGGAAGGACGACGGACAGACCAAGACCAAGAGACGGCGCAACAAAATGGGCACAAACCATCTCAAGAGTTTGCTAATAAGTAGTTGCGTCCTTCTTTTGGGTGCAGTAACTGCAGGGTTTGGTTACCCCCGCAGCCTAAAAGGAATGTCTGGATGACCTTGGCAAATATGACCGGTTAAGATTCCATTTGCCTATCCACAGCATCGCCCGAAAATCCATTTTCCACCTGTCTAGTTGGTCTTCCGTCTGACCAATGGCCTTCCAACTTACAAACGCAATTCCTAGGTAATGGCTCTGCAACTCTTGCCGATAGCTGGGATGAATGGGCTGCATATCTGCCACCCCTCCATGCCAAGCCGCAAGAGCTAGAACTTTTAGGATCACTCAGGATAGATAGCTGTGTGTACTACACAAACAATTTTTGCCTTGGTTTTGCGCCAGGAGTAGCAGCAGCACACGCTTTAACTACGCTTAATAAACTAGGATGTTGGCTTGCTAAACAATCTAATGCTACTGCATTGGCATTGAGTGGATTATTGTTAGACGTAGATTCTGTTAGACACGCTACACTCCAGAATAAGGCTGCCATAGATTTTTGGTATTAGCGCATGTCATGGGTGTGAAGACTTTGATGGGATGTGTTTTATAAACCTCAGACCACTCCAAATCAGTACACCAAAGCATCAGAGAATTGTATCAAGGAATACAAAAGCTAAGAAAAGATGATGAATGGGGATGGTTGAATCAAATACTATCAGATTGGGGAATCAAAGGTTGGATAGCCATGATTGTGAAAACTAACTTGCTTATATTGCTCATTGTAGTTGTTATAATATCAGTTGTATTATGTATCTTCTCTTGTCTATAGCGCATGCTCATGAAAATTGTGCACCAAGCCTGGGTTGCTCAAAAAGAAGAAGGGGGAATTGTGGAGATATTCCTAAATGAAAAAGGGCATGGCTTGGTTCCGTTGAGCAACCCAGGGTTTGAACTAAGCACCCAGAGTGAGGGAGAAAAGATCTAAGTAAACAAGAAAGGTGACATCACCGTACCCGGGAGAAAAGTTAAACAGAGGCACGTGAACAGAGGGTCTTAGGCAATCGGGTTGGGGGGCGTTGTGCATGAACAGGGGAGCTGGACCAATCATAGCGTTGTTGACTATGCATGCTTTGCTGCGAGCCTATATATACTCTGCTAAAATATGCAATAAACAAGAACGATCATACTCACATTGAGACTGCGTTGTTACTCCGGTTCCGATCCCACTCTGACAGGTTGCATTCCAAGAACTCATTGACTATGTAATTGGGGGGAGGTTGTGTTCCAAAAACTCATTGATTATGCAAGTGTTTTTGAAGAAAAAGCATGACTAGGCATAAGGAATATGAAATAAAAACTCGCGTTTGTAACAGGGAAACTGAGTCACAGGAGAAGTCCCCTGTGTAGCTCCCAGCGCTGTAATAAATATCCTTTGCTCCACCGAATTTGCCCCTGACTAAAATTCAATACCATGAGCGTGTTTCTCACATGCCGGGAGGTGATGAATCTCTGCTGTCAGCTTCCCGCATGCCCTGAGCCCGTGCCCCTGCATGCTAATGTTCCTCTGCTTGCTCTTGCCCAGCTTGTGCTCAGCTTAGATGCAAGGCTTTCAGTGACCTACCGTGCAAGATGCTGCACCCTGTTCACCGGCTCCCACCGCGGTGCCGCAGTGACGCCCACTGGCTGCCTGCATGCTGGGTACACAACCACCAGCCGCTGTGTTCCGGGACCGCCCGTTTAGAACTGCCGCGGGGTGTTGTCTCCGCCCCTGCCGCCTCAGCAGCCCGCCGCCGAGCTGCCGGTTCCGGCACGCGCTAGCCGCTTTTCCCGGCTTCGAAAGCCCCCCAAAAAGAGCCCTTTGCCGGCTTTATCCGCCACGATCCCCTTCCCCAGTGCGGCCTTACCTGCACTGGAGCTGGTCTCCTCGGCGACTTACCGTTGGCGTGTTTACAGCCCGTTTAGAACTGCCGCGGGGTGGTGTCTCTGCCCCTGCCGCCTCAGCAGCCCGCCCCCGAGCTGCCGGTTCCGGCATGCGCTAGCCGCTTTTCCCGGCTTCGAAGTCACTTGAGAGTGTTTACAATCCTCGCCGATCTTCCGTTACTTTCCCACAGTTATTTAAAGAAAATTTGCTAGAGGCTGATACATCAAAATATATACATACTGCATGCTCAGACTTCCAATTCTAGTTACAAGAGTTCTACAAGCAAATATAGATGAATGATGATTTATATGCGCAGAAACCATTTTTTTTTTATAAAATCATGATAATGGTACATACCTATGCAAATGGATGATCAATAACATGTTGATATGTGTACATACAAAGGGGGTTGTATCTATACAACATCTACTTTTAAAACTTTCAAATACAGCACAAATTATAATTTTTTTGAAGCACTGCTTTCTTAACTGCCGTTTTACTATAGCAAATCATAGTTCTATCAGAACGGTTAAATACTATAGATGTTGAGTTTTTATTATAGCAGATGGAACTACATGAAAATGGAAGTCTGCAAACAATTCAATCCCCAAGGTGCTCTTATTTCAATATTAAACTGAACAACAACTTTAACTGTATTCAGAATATCAGCAACTTGCACTCCTTTCTATTTATTTATAGTCAGTAACACGCTGTTCATTATTTTAAAAGATCATTCAAAGCAGTTAGTAAATGAATTCCCCCACAAAAAGAAAAATGGGGGGAAAAAATTAAATCTCAAAGACTGCAGATTTGCCTTCCTTGTCTGTTGCTTACTCAAATAAAGCAAACAAAACTTGTTATTAAAAACATACTGAGCATGCAATCAAAATGAAGGAAAAAGCAAACATTAACATTTAACATATGATGTCATTTCCTTGCACCTGCAACTCTCATCTAGGAAAATTACTCCAAACACCACTGAAAACAAGACTAGTATTCAGAATCTGAGCAATTATTTTCATTTTTACTTTCCCTTTTCCCCAGAATTCCTAAGGCTGGAAATTTTTACAATTATTTTGGACAAGGTGAAAGTACACCACCATGATACCAGTTGTACCTCTATTTATTTTAAACCTTTTATTCATTTAAACATTGACAGCATGTTTGTTCAAGAAAGAACTTGAATAATAAACTTTGTACTAACTTTACTTCATTGTTTCTACATTTGCAATTCCTACTGTCATTGATTATCTATCTATACCAGATAACTGGATAAAGACAGCCTTTAAGTTAAGATTTCTTACAGAGAAAGTAAACACATTTAAAGTTGGATATAGCCCTACTCCCTTTGCATTTTTTAGCACTGACCAAACAAAAACTCAACAGAATGATTTTAATATTAAAATTTAAAAATTAAAAATCTTGCCATGCACTTACTAATGTACACTTGCCTACACTGTGGATTGACTCTTTGCAGAAACTTCAGTGGGAAGCTGGAGTTAGGCTGCAATGAAACAACATAAAAGTGCAAGAAGTATCACTATGGCTTTGTGACCTATTTATACCTGATTCTCATATACAGCCATCTAGGAATGTGCAAAGCACCCAGCTCATGGTAAGAATGTTGACTGTACACAATCAATATACTTTTATAGTATGGTAGTATACTTTTATAGTTGTTGTGTTAAAGGGCAGAACAGTTTGGCAGAAAACAAACCCCCTTGCGTTCTAACACTCCTCACCGAGGTGGAAGGCTAGGTGCAGCTAGGTTTGAATTCTGAGTGATGCCCAATTGGTGTTAAAAGGCGAATTAATTTGGCAGAAAATAAACCCCCTTGCGTTCTAACACTCCTCACCGAGGTGGGAGGCTAGGTGCGACTAGGTTTAAATTCTGAGTGATGCCCAATCCACCACTATCAGTCCAGTCGCGTTTAATATATGTATTAAACTATCACGATTCTGGATACACTAATAGTGGACTGCACCCTCAGTCCAGTCGTGCTCATGAACTACCACGGCCACTTTTATGGTCGCGTTCAATGAGAAACCAAAACGACCAGCTACTTAAGCAGCGCAGTTTATTTTAGCAACAGTACATAAGTTCTTATGGATTGCCGGTGATAAATACACTGCCTGCAAAGCACATGCAAATAAAAGTGTTGTTAGTTATACAAAACGCGCGACAAAGTTATATACAATACAGCCTGGCTATAAACATAGGAAAAAGACTCTCTAGAGAGATTTCTAAGTTTTTGAGGAAACACTTGGTATAGTCTAAGCCTTACCCAAAGGCATCCCTATGGGGGGGAAGAAAGGCTCAGCCCGTCAGCTGGTCCTGGAAGTCGAAGGCAGTTTTGATGGAGTCCTCCTCGACTCGTTCACGATGGTGTCTTCCCTGATATTCCCCCTTTCTTGGGCTATTTTTATACTATTTTTTACCTTCAAGGTGGAGTTTGAGTGACTCTAGTCATAAATACTTTTATTATGATTGGTGTAAAATTCTCTCGCTTCACATTTAAAGGTATAGTTTATCAAAAATTCAGGGCGCAGACTCAAGGAGGAGTGGTCACACCTTGGAGGCGGGTAGCCTTTGGGATGGAGGTGTGTTTAGGTATTATAATGACATTATAATGAGCAAAGTTCACACAAAGGACAGCATTTTGTCAAAATTTGACAAACTGTTGGCTCAGGGTGGTACGTATGCAGCTTATCAGTTCCATAGGACCATCTCGTTCCCATATCTGCTGTATCATCACAGGGCCTGGCCGTGGAATCTCCACCCCGCTCCATCCCCGTGTTGCTCTGCGAGCGATACTCTGCAGGGAATCGCAGATGTAGTGTATTCTTCGCATACCAGCTGCGGCTGTATTCTACCCTAGAAACCTTTTTGATTTTAAGCTTTTTCCTTAATGTGTGAACAATGCTGTATTTTGGTTATTTTAGTAATTATTCCACAATAGTATATGTACACATATAGTATGGTACACAATAAAAGCTGTATAGAATACAGCTTTCTCCACCAAACCAAATAACTTTGAAGCTAGCCAGACTTATAAAGAGAGGTTTAAACTAGATTTAGTGGGGGAAGGGGACAGAGCTTTGAGCAACAGAGAGGAGCCAGGGGCTACTGATGTATTAGGAACCAACAGGGAAATACCTGTGAAATGCCTCAAAGGAATTAGGTCATGTTCCTCTAAAAAGGTGACATGGTCAATAGCCCAGGTGAAGTGCCTCTGTACCAATGCACACAGCATGGGTAACAAGCAGGAGGAGCTGGAAGCCACTGTGCAGCTAGAAATCTATGGTCTAATTGCTACCGCTGAAACATGGTGGGACGAATTGGAGTTCTGCAATTGACAGCTATAACCTGTTCAGGAGGGAAAGGCAAGGAAGGAGGGGTGGGAAGGGAGGTTGCCCTCTATGTAAAAGAAGGCATTGACTGCACAGAGCTGTCTGAAAAACAGCGATGAACAGGTTGAGAGCTTATGGGTAAAACTCAGGAACCAAGCCAACAAACGAAACCTCGTGATTGGTGCTTACTACAGGCCACTCAATCAAGGGGAGGATGTTGATGAAGTGTTCTTACTTCAACTACAGGGAGCATCATGGTCACAGGCCCTGATCCTGATGGGGGACTTCAATCACCCTGACTTCTGCTGGAAAAGCAGCACAGCAAGCTTTAAGCAGTCCAGGAGAGTGCCCGACCAGAGGAGAAGCATTACTGGATCTGTTGCTCACCAACACAGATGAACTACTTGGAGATGTCAAGACTGGTAGCAGCCTGGGCTGCAGTGATAATGCCTGATAGAATTCACAATCTTGAGGGATATGGGTCAGGTGAAGAGTAGAGTCAGGGTGCTGAATTTTAGGAAAGCAAATGTTCAGTTGTTTAAGGAATTAGTGGATGGGACCCCCTGGAAAACTGCCCTCGGGAATAAAGGAGCAGAAGAGAGCTGGCAGCTCTTTAAGGACATTTTTCTTAGAGCACAAGAGCTCTCGATTCCCATATGTAAGAAGTCAGGAAAGGAAGGCAAGACACCAGCATGGCTGAGTAAGGACCTCTTGGTTAAACTAAAATGTAAGAAGGAAATGTACAGGCAGTCAAACTAGGGACACGTATCCTGAGAAGAATATAGGGACACTGCCTGGATGTGTAGGGATGGAATCAGGAAAGATAAGGCACAGCTGGAGCTGAATCTGGCAAGGGATGTGAAGAAGAATAATAAGGGCTTCTACATAAATGTTGGCAAGATTAAAGATATTGTGTAAATGCACACACCCACCTCCCTGCCCCGATAAAGACAGGTGAACTGGTGACAACTGACATGGAGAAGGCTGAGGTACTCAACAAACTTTTTGCCTTGGTTTTCACTGGTAACCTCTCTTCCCACATCTCTCAACCCTGGAACCTCAAGGCAGGGACTTGGGGTACGAAGTCCCACCCATCGTAGGAAAAGATCAGGTTCAAGACCACCTGAGGAACCTGCACATACATAAGTCCGTGGGACCCAATGAGATGCATCCCAGTGTCCTGAGGGAATTGGCTGATGTAGTTGCCAAGCCACTCTCCATCATATTTGAAAAGTCATGGCAGTCACACAAAGTCTGATACGGAGGTTTGCCTATCCCCTCTCCACCTGGCCGAATCCAGTGACTTAAGGGATAGGGGGGCAATGGTGACAAGTTCCTGCCTGGCGCAGCAGGCGTGTCTCCTCCATGACTACTCCACCTTCCCAGGTGCCCTTACATAGGTAAGAGGCTCTGCAAGTGGAACTGCACAATAACAAAGATGATGGTTCATCTAGCTTGGAGTTGTCGCTGAGATTAAGTCAACCTATGGCCTGCATCAAAACCACTTCCATAAAGAAAAAAAGACAGGCCATTGTCATAGGAGACTCTTCTGCGGGGAACAGAAGGCCCAATTTGCAGACCGGACCCACTTAGGGAAGTCTGCTGCATCCCTGGGGCCCAGGTTAAAGATGTGGTGAGAAAACTTCCTACCTTGGTACAGCCCTCATATTCTCATCCACTAATGATTTTTCAGGTAAGCAGTGATGAAATTGCAACAAGAAGTCTGAGGGCAATCAAGAGAGACTTCAGGGCCTTGGGACAACTTAAGGGATCAGGAGCACAAGTAGTATTCTCTTCTGTCCTTCCAGTTGCAGGGAATGATGAGGAAAGAAACAGAAAGAGCCAGCAATACCTGGCTCCGAGCCTGGTGTCACCGGCAAAATTTCTTTTATGATCATGGGTTGGTCTACACGACACCAGGCCTGCTGGAGACAAATGGGGTCCACCTGTCTCAAAAGGGAAAAGGATCTTTGCGCAGGAGTTGGCAGGGCTCATTGAAAGAGCTTTAAACTAGATTTGAAGGGGGAAAGGGATAAAACCAGGCTTGCTAGAGATAAGACTGGCGGCAGCATGCCAAAGTTTGAGGGATAGTGTGCTAGCAAGGTCCTTCATCTGCCATCTCAGTGGAGGTAGGGGATGGAGCGCCATGTGATAGCAAAGACACAAGGGATATTGATGGGCTAGAAATCATGGAAGTGCCTGAGAACAGTCAGGTAGGAATTAGGGCTTCTTCCCCAAAAAAAGTTGTGGGATCAATAGCCCAACTGAAGTGCATCTACACCGTGGGCAACACACAGGAGGAGTTGGAAACCATTGTGCAGCAGAAAAACTATGATATAGTCACAATCACAGAAACATGGTGGCATGATATGCACAACTGGAATGCTGCAATGGATGGCTATAAACTCTTCAAAAGGGATAGACAAGGAAGGAGAGCCGGTGGAGTGGCCCTGTATGTTAGGAAGTATTTTGACTGTCTAGAGCTTGACAATGGTGATGAAAGGGTTGAGTGTTTATTGGTAAGAATCAGGGGAAAGTCCAACAAGGCAGCTATCATGGTGGGAGTCTGTTATAGACCACCCAACCAGGATGAAGAAGCAGACAAAATATTCTATAAGCAGCTAGGAGAAGTCTCATGATCGCTAGCCCTTGTTCTCATGGGGGACTTCAACTTACCAGATGTCTGCTGGAAATGCAATACAGTGGAGAGCAAACAGTGTAGGAGGTTCCTGGACTGTGTAGAAGATAACTTCCTGACACAGGTGGTCAGTGAGCCAACTAGGGAAGGCTCCCCGCTGGACCTGTTGTTTACGAACAGAGAAGGACTTGCGGGTGATGTGATGGTGGGAGGCCGTCTTGGGCATAGTGATCATGAAATGACAGAGTTTTCAATTCTCAGAGGAGTAAGGAGGGGGGTTAGAAGAACTGCTACTTTGGACTTCCAGAGGGCAGACTTGGGCCTGTTTAGGAGCCTGGTTGACAGAGTCCCTTGGGAGGCAGTCCTGAAGGGCAAAGGAGTCCAGGAAGGCTGGACATTCTTCAAGAAGGAAATCTTAAAGGCACAGGTGCAGGCCGTCCCTATGTGCCGTAAGGCGAGCTGGTGGGGAAGTAGACCAGCCTGGCTAAACAGAGAGCGTGGGCTGGAACTCAGGAAAAATGAGAGTTTATGACCTTTGGAAGAAGGGGCAGGCTACTCAGGAGGACTACAAAGATGTTGTGAGGTTATGCGGGGAGAAAATTAGAAGGGCCCAAGCCCAACTAGAACTTAATCTGGCTACTGCCATAAAAGACAATAAAAAATGTTTCTATAAATTAGCATTAACAACAAAAGGAGGGCTAAGGACAATCTCCATCCTTCATTGGATGCAAGGGGAAACATAGTGACAAAGGATGAGGAAAAGGCTGAGGTACTTAATGCCTTCTTTGCCTTAGTCTTTAATAGTAAGATCACTTGTTCTCTGGGTACCCAGCCCCCTGAGCTGGAAGACAGGGACAAGGAGCAGAATGAAGCCCCCATAATCCAAGGGGAAATGGTGACTGACCTGCTACAGCACTTAGACACACACAAGTCTATGGGGCCAGATGGGATCCACCCAAGGGTACTGAGGGAGCTGATGGAAGTGCTCACCAAGACACTTTCCATCATTTATCAGCAGTCCTGGCTAACCAGGGAGGTCCCAGTTGACTGGAGGCGAGCAAATGTGACACTCACCCACAAGAAGGGCTGGAAGAAGGATCTGGGGAACTACAGGCCTGTCAGTCTGACCTCGGTGCCGGGGAAGGTGATGGAACAGATCATCCTCAGTGCCATCACATGGCACATGCAGGACAACCAGGTGATCAGGCCCAGTCAGCATGGGTTTATAAAAGGCACGTTCTGCTTGACTAACCTGATCTCCTTCTATGACAAGGTGACCCGCTTAGTGGATGAGGGAAAGGCTGTGGATGTTGTTTACCTGGACTTTAGTAAAGCCTTTGACACCGTTTCCCACAGCATTCTCCTGGAGAAACTGGCTGCTCATGGCTTGGATGGGTGTACTCTTCACTGGGTAAAAAACTGGCTGGATGGCTGGGCCCAAAGAGTGGTGGTGAATGGAGTTAAATCCAGCTGGTGTCCAGTCACAAGTGGTGTTCCCCAGGTCTCAGTATTGGGGCCAGATACGTTTAATATCTTTATCTGGATGAGGGTACTGAGTGGATCCTCAGTAAGTTTGCAGATGACACCAAAGTGGGCGGGAGTGTTGATCTGCTTGAGAGTAGAAGGGCTCTTCAGAGGGATCGACAGACTGGATTGATGGGCCAAGGCCAATCATATGAGTTTCAACAAGGCTACGCACCAGGTCTCACACTTGGGTCACAACAACCCCATGCAGTGCTACAGAGAGGGGAAGAGTGGCTGGAAAGATGTCTGGCAGAAAAGGACTTGGGGGTGTTGGTCAACAGCTGGCTGAATATAAGCCAGCAGTGTGCCGAGGTGGCCAAGAAGACCAATAGCATCTTGGCTTGTATCAGGAATACTGTGGCTAGTAGGACTAGGGAAGTGATCATCCCCCTGTACTTAGCACTGGTGAGACTGGGGGATAAAAATAAGTCCCCAATAACTTGGGACTTAGAATCATAGAATCATATAGGTTAGAAAAGACCTTTAAGATCATCGACTCCAATGGTTAACATAGCAGCGCCAAGTCCACAGCTAAACCATGTCCCTAAGCACTACATCTACATGTCTTTTAATTACTCCAGGGATGGTGACTCAACCACTTCCCTGGGCAGACTGATCCAATGCTTGACTACCCTTTTAGTGAAGAAATTTTTCCTAATATCCAATCTAAACCTCTCCTGCGTAACTTGAGGCTGTTTCTCTTGTCATAGAATCATAGAATGGATTAGGTTGGAAGGGACCTTAAAGATCATATAGTTCCAACACCCGTGCCATGGGCAGGGACACCTCCCACTAGACCAGCTTGCTCAAAGCCCCATCCAGACTGGCCTTGAACACTTCCAGGGATGGGGAATCCACAACTTCCCTGGGCAACCTGTTCCAGTGCCTTACCACCCTCAGAGTGAAAAATTTCTTCCTAATATCGATTCTAAATCTACCCTCTTCCAGTTTAAAACCCTTCCCTCTCGTCCTATCACTACATGCCCTTGTAAAAAGTCCCTCTCCAACTTTCTTGTAGGCATCCTTCAGATACTGGAAGGCTGCTATAAGGTGTCCCCGGAGTCTTCTCTTCTCCAGGCTGAACAACCCCAACTCTATCAGCCTTTCTTCATAGGAGAGGTGCTCCAGCCCTCTGATCATCTTCGTGGCCCTCCTCTGGACACGCTCCAACAGGTCCATGTCTTTCCTATGTTGGGGGCTCCAGAGCTGGATGTAGTATTCCAGGTGGGGTCTCATGAGAGTGGAGTAGAGGGGCAGAATCACCTGACTCGACCTGCTGGCCACACTTCTTTTGATGCAGCCCAGGATACAGTTGGCCTTCTGGGCTGTGAATGCACATTGATGGCTCATGTTGAGCTTCTCATCAACCAACGCCCCCAAGTCCTTCTCCTCAGGGCTGCTCTCACTCCATTCTCTGCTCAGCCTGTAGTTGTGCATGGCATTGCCCCAGCCCACATGCAGCACCTTGCACTTGGCCTTGTTGAACTTCATGAGGTTTGCACAGGGCCACATCTCCAGCCTGTCCAGGTCCCTCTGGATGGCATCCCTTTCCTCCAGTGTGTTGAGCGCTCCACACAGCTTGGTGTCGTCGGCAAACTTGCTGAGGGTGCACTCAATCCCACTGTCCGTGTCACCAACAAAGATGCTAAATAGTACTGGTCCCAGTACCGACCCCTGAGGAACACCACTTGTCACTGGTCTCCACTTGGACATGGAGCCATTGACCACAACTCTTTGAGTGCAACTGTCCAGCCAGTTCCTTATCCACCGAGTGGTCCATTGGTCAAATCCATGTCTCTCCAATTTAGAGAGCAGGATGTCGTGCGGGACAACGTCAAATGCTTTGCACACATCCAGGTAGATTATATCTGTTGCTCTCCCCTTATCCACCAACGCTGTAACACCATCGTAGAAGGCCACCAAATTTGTCAGGCACGATTTGCCCGTAGGGAAGCCATGTTGGCTGTATCCTGGTTTGAGGTAAAACAGGACCAATTTTATTCAGTAACTTTGCTTCTTAGCTAGGCCTCTTCTAACTGCTGAAATTAACAGCATATTGTGCAGACAATGGTCGCTCTCTCAGAGTGATAAGACCTATGTTTATAGCTGATGCCAAGGAATGGTATGCAGAGAGGCTCTTGCTTATACTTATTGCTATAACACCCAAGGCCAACCAACTTTGTTACTTGCCCCGTTGGAGGGTCGGAAGCAGAAAAGCATAGTGGGGTCCCACCTGCGGGGAGGAGCAGACAGGACAGGTGACCCAAAACTAAACAACAGGATATTCCATCCCACCTGCCTCATGCTCAGTATAAAAGCTGAGGGATCAAAGGGTCAGCCCTCTTTTCTTCAGTGGCCAACATCTGAGGAGGACTCTGTCTGTTCGTCTGCCTTTGGTCCTGATCCTGAATCCAGATCCGGAATCCAGTTCCCGTCCGTCACTGAGTCCAGCCTGGGACTGCCCCAGTGCCAGCTGGTGTCGTGATTGTCATCCTGGGAGCTTGATATGGTTTTGTATATTTCTCATTATTTCTTTTTATTTTATTATTAATATTTCATTAAAGTAGTTTAGTTCCTTCTGAACTCATAAGTCTCTTTTTCCCTCCTCTGCCTCTCTCTTTGAAGAGAGGTAGAGGGGAGCATCTGTCGGTCCCATCTGGGGTCCCCTATGTCCCCAGTGGCCGATTTGGCCTAAACCACGATAGATTCATTGGCGCCCAACGTGGGGCCCGAGCAGTGCTCGACCAGAGCTGTGATAAATTGCCTGAATAGTTTGAATTCCATCTTGTTCAAAGATTAGAACAGACACCTTACATCATGTCATTCTTAAATGAAACGTTGTATCGTGCCTTTAAAGAGCTTTGTTTGCACTTGATTGAGTCAACTCTGTTTAACCTGCCAAATGCATTGCAAAGTTTATTTACCCTTTGTGTTTTTATGCGAAGGTTTAAATGTGCTGTTTTGGTGTGGTTCGCAATTCAGGTGTATAACATGATTAGTTGGGTAACGGCTCTACCTGCATAAATTGGGCATCACGTGATGGATTCTGTTACTAATTACACTTTCGGTTCTACCTTGGGAAAGTTTACTTTGCCCTTGGATAATTATACTAATGTGATACCATTAGAGCCAGGGCATGGAAACCTTCCGGGCTGTGACGATAAGGATCGTTACTTTCTTAAGATCATGATTTTGTTGTTGGTGCTCCTGCATGTGTTGCAGGGGTGGTTTCTTATGAATCACCGGTGCAGTGGTAGCTATAGGGTAACATGCGCTGCTGCTACTCAGACCTCAGCAGCCGCTCTGCGACTTCCAACAGTGCAAGCCACGCCCCCCCCCCCCCCCGGCCTGGCACAAGCCACCCCCTCCACTGCAATGACACAGGCCCTGCCACCGCCTGTCCTGGCACAAGTGCCTCCGCCCCCGCCTGCAGCAGCACCAGCATCGTCAGCCACCCCCCCCACTGCAACAACACAGGCGCCTCCGCTGCCTGTCCCGGCACAAGCAACTCCAGCCACGACAGCGAGTACCGCTGCCCCTCAAACTCCATCAAAACCAGTACCAGTTGCCCCGGTAACCAGGAAGCAGAAAAAGAAGTCAGCTTGTTCCCCTGTTGCTTATGACAAGGACAAGCTCAAGCCAGATAGCTTGGGAGAGAGTTCTGACGGGGATCCAGGAGGGGGCCCTTCTGGAGTAGACCCGGGAGAGAGTCCTTCAAGACCAGACAAAGGAAAAAGACCTTTTAAAACAGATAAAGGAGAGAGTCCTTCTCGGGCAGCCTCAACACAGGAAGACTCAGATGTAGAGGTAATTGTTAAATCCTTCTCTATGAAGGATTTGAGAAATATTAGGAAGGACTTTAGTCGTCATGAAGGTGAAACACTCATCTCCTGGTTGCTCCGATGCTGGGATAGTGGGGCTGATACCATAGACTTAGATGGCAGAGAAGCTAGGCAGTTGGGAAACCTGGCCAAGGATGGAGGTATTGATAAAGGGATTGGGAGAAAGACAAGCACTCTCAGGCTCTGGAGGCGACTGGTGTCAGCCGTAAGGTGCAGGTATCCCTTTAAGGATGATAATGAATGCCATCCAAGTAAATGGACCATCATGGAAAAAGGCATTAAGTACCTGAGAGAATTGGCTGTGCGAGAGGTGATTTATAGTGATAGGCAAGTGACTGTAGACCCTGATAAGATGCCATGCAAACGATCCATGCTAAAAAAGTTTGTACAAAGTGCACCATCAACATATTCCCACACATTGTCAACAATGGTCTGGGGAGCATCTGATACCGACACACCAACTGTAAGCAAAGTGGTTAACAAGGTACGACAGCATGAAGACAGTCTCTCTCGTCCCTTCTCTGTGGCAGCCGTGGAAAAGCTGACTGTGAACACCAAGAAAATGACTGAGACAATTGAGCAAATGACCAAGAAAATAGTTGAGCACACTGATAAACTGCTTGATACATTATCCAAGGTGGAGGAAAAATTCCATTCTTCCCCTGCACAGACCCATGTTGCAGCTGCTAAGAAGAAACGTTCTCCTACTCAAGAGAAAAAACACTCCCTGACTCAAGACAAATCAAACCCGACTAGAGATATTCTGTGGTTTTGCCTCTGTGAATATGGAGAGGACATGAGGAAGTGGGATGGAGAACCTACCTCAGCGCTATGGCCACAGGTGCTTGAGTTGCAAAGTAAAGCAGATAGAAGAAAGAATTCTTACAGGAGGAATGCTGATCCGACCTACAATAGGCGATCCTACGGTCCAGGTAAGAAATCATCTGCTAATCGTAGGCACTACGGTCAACGTTAGAGGTGCCCTGCCTCCAGCCAGGAGGAAAGGGACAACCGAATTTATTGGACTGTGTGGATTCGATGGCCTGGCACATTAGAGCCACAAAAGTAAATAGCCCTGGTGGACACTGGTGCACAGTGTACCCCGTTGCCATCAAATCATAAAGGGGCAGAAACTGTCACTATTTCTGGAGTGACAGGCGGATCTCAAGATCTGACTGTATTAGAGGCCAAAGTGAGTCTAACTGGGGATAAATGGGAGAAACACCCCATTGTGATTGGCCCAAATGCTCCATGCATCCTTGGCATAGATTATCTCAAGAGAGGGTATTTTAAAGACCCAAAAGGGTATTGGTGGGCTTTTGGTATAGCAGCTGTAGAGACTGAGGATGTTACACAGCTGTCTACCTTACCTGGTCTTTCACATGACCCTTCTGTTGTGGGACTGCTGAGGGTTAAAGATCAGCAGGTGCCAATTGCTACTGCCATGGTGCATCGACGACAGTATCGCAGCAACTGAGACTCCCTGATTCCCATCCATAACCTGATTCAAATGCTAGAAAGCCAAGGAGTGATCAGCAAGACTTGTTCACCCTTTAACAGCCCCATATGGCCAGTGCGAAAGTCTGATGGGGACTGGAGACTGACAGTAGACTACCGTGGCCTGAATGAAGTCACACCACCACTGAGTGCTGCTGTGCCAGACATGCTAGAACTTCAGTATGAGCTGGAAGCAAAGGCAGCCACGTGGTATGCTACAATGGACATTGCTAATGCCTTTTTCTCTATTCCTTTAGCAGCAGAGTGCAGGCCACAGTTTGCTTTCACCTGGAGGGGCGTCCAGTACACCTGGAATCGACTGCCCCAGGGGTGGAAACACAGCCCTACTGTTTGCCATGGACTGATCCAGACTGCACTGGAGAAGGGTGGAGCTCCAGAACACCTGCAAATACATCGATGACATCATTGTGTGGGGTAACACAGCAGAAGAAGTTTTCAAAAAAGGTAGAAAAATAATTAAGATTCTTCTGAAAGCAGGTTTTGCTATAAAAAGAGGTAAAATCAAGGGACCTGCACAAGAGATCCAGTTCTTGGGAATTAAGTGGCAAGATGGGCGTCACCAGATCCCAATGGACGTGATTAACAAAATAACATCTATGCCCCCACCTACTAACAAAAAGGAAACACAAGCCTTTTTAGGTGTTGTGGGTTTCTGGAGAATGCATATTTCAGGTTATAGCCAGATTGTGAAACCTCTCTATGAAGTGACTCGAAAGAAAAATGAGTTTATGTGGGGCCCTGAGCAACGACAAGCCTTTGAGCAAATTAAACAAGAGATTGTGCATGCAGCAGCCCTTGGACCAGACCGAACAGGACGGGACATGAAAAATGTGCTCTACACCGCAGCCAGGGACAATGGCCCTACCTGGAGCCTCTGGCAGAAAGCACCAGGGGAGACTCAAGGTCGACCCCTAGGATTCTGGAGTCGAGGGTATAAAGGCTCCGAGGCCAACTATACTCCAACTGAGAAAGAAATCTTGGCAGCATATGAAGGAGTTGGAGCTGCTTCAGAAGTAATTGGTACTGAGGCACAGCTGCTCCTGGCACCCCGATTACCAGTACTGGGCTGGATGTTCAAGGGTAAAGTTCCTTCTACTCATCATGCCACCGATGCTACCTGGAGTAAGTGGGTTGCCTTAATCACACAGCGAGCTCGAATAGGAAACCCAAATCGTCCAGGAGTTGTAGAAGTGATCACAAACTGGCCCAAAGGCAAAGACTTTGGGATGCCACCAGAGGAGGTGGTGACACTTGCTGAGGAAGCCCCACCATATAATGAACTCTCAGATAATGAGAAACAGTATGCTCTGTTCACTGATGGATCTTGTCGTATTGTAGGAAAGCATCAAAGGTGGAAAGCTGCTGTGTGGAGTCCTACACGACGAGTCGCAGAAGCTGCTGAAGGAGAAGGTGAATCGAGTCAATTTGCAGAGGTAAAAGCCATCCAGCTGGCTTTACGTGTTGCTGAATGAGAAAAGTGGCCAATACTCTATACTCTATACTGACTCATGGATGGTGGCAAATGCTCTGTGGGGGTGCTTAAAGCAGTGGAAGCAGAGCAACTGGCAGCGCAGAGGTAAACCCATCTGGGCTGCTGAATTGTGGCAAGACATTGCTGACCGGCTAGGGAACCTAGTCGTAAAGGTACGTCATGTAGATGCCCACGTACCCATGAGTCGGGCCACTGAGGAACATCGAAACAATCAGCAAGTGGATCAGGCTGCTAAAATTTTCCAGACAGACTTGGACTGGGAACATAAAGGTGAACTATTCTTAGATCGGTGGGCCCGTGACGCTTCAGGTCATCAAGGAAGGGATGCAACCTATAAATGGGCCTGTGAGCAAGGGGTGGATTTAACCATGGACGCTATTGCACAGGTTATTCACAACTGTGAAACATGTGCCGAAATCAAGCAAGCTAAACGGTTAAAACCTTTGTGGTATGGAGGATGATGGCTGAAATATAAATATGGGGAGGCTTGGAAAATTGACTACATCACACTCCCTCAAACTCGCCAGGGTAAGTGCTATGTGCTTACAATAGTGGAAGCAAGCACCGGATGGTTGGAAACCTATGCCGTACCCCATGCCACTGCCCGGAATACCATCCTGGGCCTTGAAAAGCAAGTCTTGTTGTGACATGGCACTCCAGAAAGAATTGAGTCAGACAATGGGACTCATTTTAAAAACAATCTTATAAGTAATTGGGCAAAAGAACATGGCATTGAAGGGATATATCATATCCCCTATCATGCACCAGCTTCTGGGAAGACTGAGCGATACAATGGACTGTTAAAAACCACCCTAAAAGCAATAGGGGGTGGAACCTTTAAAAATTGGGACAAGCATTTAGAGCAAGCTACCTGGTTAGTTAACACCAGGGGATCCATCAATCGAGCTGGTCCTGCTCAATCAGATCTTTTACATACTGTAGAAGGGGACAAAGTCCCTGTAGTGCATGAAAGGAGTATGTTAGGGAAAACTGTTTGGGTTTTTCCTGCTTCAGGCAAAGGCAAACCCATTCGTGGGAATGTTTTTGCTCAAGGACCTGGATGTACTTGGTGGGTGATGCTGAAGGATGGAGAAGTTCAATGTGTACCCCAAGGGAATTTAACCCTTGGTGAGAATACTCGATCCTGAGCTGTATGATGCTGATCACTACATAATACTAACAGTGTTCAATAAGTGTTTTTCAGGATAACACAGTGGTGATGAAACCTGAGCTAGCTTCATCAAGTGGCATCCAGCAAGCTCTTCAAGATGGACATGCTACTTGTGGGCACAAACCACAACGAATTTTGTACCATCTTTCCTGCCCTGAGATGAGATCCTGCAATCATGAACTAAATTAACTTAAACTTTTTTTATATAAAGATAAATCGTAGATGAGTGACCTGCACGTATCCATATATATATATATATATATATCTGTGTGTGTATAGATTTGATAGATAAAAGTAATACTGATCTGAGCAGGATGCAAAATGGTATGGAATAAGGGGTGGAATGTCCTGGTTTGAGGTAAAACAGGACGAATTGTATTCAGTAACTTCGCTTCTTAGCTAGGCCTCTTCTAACTACTGAAATTAACAGCATATTGTGCAGACAATGGTCGCTCTCTCAGAGTGATAAGACCAATGTTTATAGTTGATACCAAGGCATGGTATGCAGAGAGGCTCTTGCTTATACTTATTGCTATAACAACCAAGGCCAACCAACTTTGTTACTTGCCCCGTTGGGTCCGAAGCAGAAAAGCGCAGTGGGGTCCCACCTGCAGGGAAGATAGGACAGGACAGGTGACCCCAAACTGACCAACAGGGTATTCCATCCCATCTGCCTCATGCTCAGTATAAAAGCTGAGGGATCAAACGGCTCGCGCTCTTCCTTCAATGGCTGACGTCTGAGGAGGACTCTGTCTGTTCATTTGCCTTTGGTCCCAATCCTGAATCCAGATCCAGAATCCAGTTCCCGTCCATCACTGAGTCCAGCCTGGGACTCCCCCAGTGCCAGCCGGTGTCGTGATTGTCATCCTGGGAGCTTGATATGGTTTTGTATATTTCTCATTATTTCTTTTTATTTTATTATTAATATTTCATTAAAGTAGATTAGTTCCCTCTAAACTCATAAGTCTCTCTTTCCCTCCTCTGCCTCTCTCTTTGAAGAGAGGTAGAGGGGAGCATCTGTCGGTCCCATCTGGGGTTCCCTATGTCCCCAGTGGCCGATTTGGCCTAAACTGTGACACTGTCCAACCTCACATTTTCCTGGTCAGTGCAGTGCTGTAGCTATATTCAATAATTTGACATAATTAGAATAAAATTTAAGCTGGTCATATGTGGTGTGTTAACCTTGGCTGGCCATCAGGTACCCACCAAGCAACTCTATCATTCCCTCTCCTCAGTGGGACCAAAGGGTAGAAAATAAGATGGAAAACTCGTGGATCATGATAAAGGCTGTGCACGGAAGCCAAGGAAAAGAAAAATATTTATTCTTTACTTCCTATCAAGGAAGTATCCATTGTCTGACTCAATTCTTTCTGGGGTACCATGTTGAGACAAAATTTGCCTTTCAAGGCCCAAGATGGTGTTTCAGGCAATGACATGGTTTACAGGACATGTTTCTAGCCAACTGGTAGTTGTTTCCATCATGGTGAGTATGTAGCACTTGCCTTAGCATGTTCATGGCAGTGATCCAATATAGTCAATTTGCCAGATCTCACTGTATTGATATCCCAGTCACCGCCCTCTGTTCCAGGGAGACTTTACTCATGTGGCTCGCTTGATTGCAGCACATGTTCTACATTTAAGGGTCATTTGTGCAATAGCCTCCATGGTCAGGTCCACCCTTCGATCTCAAGCCCATCTGTAGGTTGCATCTCTCCTTAGATGTCCCGATGTTTTGTGGGCCCACTGAGCTACAAGTAGCTCACCCTTACAATCCAAGTCCAGGTCAACCTGACCCTCTTCAATTTTGACAGCCTTGTCTACCTGTTCATTGTTTTGATGTTGTTCAAT
Source organism: Pluvialis apricaria (assembly GCA_017639485.1). Lineage (NCBI taxonomy): Eukaryota > Metazoa > Chordata > Aves > Charadriiformes > Charadriidae > Pluvialis > Pluvialis apricaria. The sequence goes on along the minus strand of CM030043.1, from coordinate 24,267,965 downwards.
GGTGCGGCTTTTGGGCATGTGAGCATCTACATGGCGTACCTTTAGAGTCATGTTTTCTACCCAGGCAGTGATATCTTGCCACAATGCAGCAGCCCAGAAGGGTTTACCCATGCGCTGCCAGTTGGTCGTCTTCCACTGCTGTAGCCACCCCCATAGGACATTAGCCACAATCCAGGAGTCTGTATAGAGATAGAGTACTGGCCACTTTTCTTGTTCAGCAATCTCTAGGGCTAGTTGAATGGCTTTCACTTCTGCAAACTGACTTGACTCGCCTTCTTCTTCAATGGCTTCTGTGACTTGTTGTGTGTGACTCCACACAGCAGCTTTCCACTTCTGACAATTTCCTACCACATGACAGGATTCATCAGTAAACAGAGCATATTGCCTTTCAGCTTCTGATAACTCATTATATGGTGGTGCCTCTTGGGCACAAGCCACGTCCTCAAGCAATGCTCCAAAATCTCTGCCTTCTGGCCAGTCCATGATCTCTTCCAGGATTCCTGGGCAGCTGGGTTTCCCCAGTCGAGCTTGTTGCGTGATCAATGCTACCCACTTACTCCATGTAGCGCTGGTTGCATGATGTGTAGAGGGGACGTTTCCTTCGAACATCCAATGTAGCATAGGCAATCGTGTCGTGAAGAAGAGATATGCTTCTGTACCAACAACTTCTGAAGCAGCTCGAACCTCCTCATATGCTGATAGTATCTCTTTTTCAGTCGGGGTGTAGAGAGCTTCTGATCCTCAATACCTCCAGCTCCAAAACCCTAGAGGTTGACCTCGGGTTTCTCCTGGTGTTTTCTGCCAGAGGTTCCAAGTGAGACCATGCTCCCCAGCTGCAGTGTAGAGTACATTTTGCACAGCTGGTCCTGTACAAATGGGCCCAAGGACTACTGCACGACCCATCTCCTGTTTGATCTGTTCAAAGATTTACTTTTGCTCAGGGTGCAAACTCAAAATAGTTCTTTTGGGTCACTCAGTAGAGAGGGCTCACAAGCTGACTATAACCTGGAATATGCATTCTCCAGAATCCCACAAGGCACAGGAAAGCTTGTGTCTCTTTTTTGTTAGTTTGTGGGAACATAGTTGTTATCATATTGATCACATCCATAGGGATGTGATGATGTCCATCCTGACATCTTACTCACAAGAACTGGATCTCCTGTGCAGGTCCCTTGACCTTGCTTCTTTTTATGGAAAAAACAGCTTTCAGAAGAATCTGAATTACTCTTTTTCCTTTCTCAAACACTTCTTCTGCTTTGATGTCCTACACGATGATGTCATCAATGTATTGCAGATGTTCAGGGGCATCACCCTGTTCCAGTGCAGTTTGAATTAGTCCATGACAAATGGTAGAGCTGTGCTACCACCCCTGGGGCAGTCGATTCCAGGTTTATTGGACACCCTTCCAGGTGAAAGCAAACTGTGGCCTGCACTCTGCTGCCAAATGAATTGAGAAAAATGAATTGGCAATGTCAATTGTAGCATACCACTTGGCTGCCTTTGATTTCAGTTTGTAGTGAAGCTCTAGCATGTCCAGTACAGCAGCACTCAGAGGTGATGTGCCTTTGTTCAGGCCACAATAGTTCACTGTTAATCTTCACCCCCTCTCAGATTTTTGCACTGCCATATGGGACTATTAAAGGGTGAGCGAGTCTTGCTGGTCACTCCTTGGCTCTCCAATTGATGAATCAGGTCTTGGATGGGAACTAGGGAATCTCAGTTCATGTGATATTGCCTCCAGTGCACTGTCATTGTATCAATCAGCACCTGCTGTTCTTTGACTCACAGTGAGCCCACAACAGAGGGATCTTCTGAAAGACCAGGAAAGGTAGATAGCGGTTTAATCTTCTCTGTATTCATGGTGACTACACCAAAAGCCCATTGGTACCCTTTTGCATCCTTGAAGTACCCTCTCCTGAGGCAGTCTATGTCATGGATACAATGGGCCTCTGGGCCAGTCACAATGAAGTGCTTTTGCCTCTTGTCCCCTCTTAAGCTGGCCTCAGCCTACAATACAGACAACTGTAATGGCATCATGTTATCTAGTGGCGAATTAAGCAATAAATAAAAAAAATTTAAAGGATTAATTATAAGACAGTTTCAGACAAACAGATAGTTTCACATGATCAGTAGCAAGATATTCTGTGTGTTTTACAATGAGATATACTGATCGGGCTAAAAACCAAACTCTAATATATAAAAAGAAAATAACAACAATATAAATTACCACAAGGGCAAACATTATTATCACGGGATGTAAAGTGGCATTCAATACACCTGTTGCCATTGGAGACCATCCTAATAGGGCTTCCCACCAGCGGTATGCCCCATCGTTCTTCATTGTTTCTAGTACGCAGTTTATTTCTTCTCCTTCATGATGTATAGTTATCAATGTGGGTTTGCTTTGTTGTCATGTCTTTTATAGTAAGGCTTGTAAATCTCTATGTTCCAGTAGCTTGTGAAGCAGCGTCAAGTCCATTCCCATTGGGGAAGGTGAAAGGTCTCAATATAGCGTATGATTTTCCTTTAACAGCATGTATAAGGTCACTGGGGCTATATAATTAAAGTCACATCCAGCAATGTTTACAAACATACATTTGATTGATTGGATACATTATAGGTAAAATTTCCATTAACAATTAAGTTTTTGTGAAGGGTTCTTATACAGACACATCCATTCCCTTTAAAAACTAGCATAGAATCCGTTGCTTCTTTGGGGTGAATTTCAAAATGACAGATACTTTGTTGTGTATCTAAGCAAATATCTTGGGCTTTTATCATATTGCTTTCACAAATAAGTCCTTGTGCTCTCACAACATATGTTTCAGTGTCTATAGTTTGCCAGGTGTTGTTGTATCACCTAGCCCAAGTTCTATGACTCATTGGGTAAAGTAGGGTACCTTCGTGATTTAATCCTTGGGCAATAATAGGATAAATGGTGTACACAGAGGCATAACGAATTGTCAATACAAAGGTGGTTGTGACATGTTTATGCAGGTTGCATGTAAAATTGACCAAATACCACCATGACTGAAAATCTTTTTCAAATTGTGTGGCATTATTCCATATTACTTTTTGTATTTCTGCTGGGAGAATTCCTTCATCTCCTTCCCTGACTATTGTGGCAACAGTGGATTGTATCCATAATTGGGCCTGAATACAGATTAAAGCAAGTGAGATGTTGGCTTGTATAATGCCTAACACCTTTAATAGCAATTAGTTGTCTGCTTTGTTTATTTGCTCCCATCTGGGGACAGTATCAGCCACAAGCCATTGACTGGTTCCTAAGGCTAGATCCTATCATCTTCCTAAGGAAGACCATAAAGGGTGTTCCAGCTTGTGTAAGTCAGAGGTTGCTGTATCTAGTTTATTTGCAAGTACCTCCGCATCTATGCCATTAAATATTCCGAGTCCTGTTCCTAAAGATCATGCAATGTCCCTTCTCCTTGTACATTGTGCATTTCTCTGTAATGTAACCATATTAGTCATCCCAAAAGGAGGGTTTCAAGAAGGGAGTACACTGAAGGTACACTGAGGGTGCACTGTAGTTATATTATGGACAGTTCTACCCTTTTCAAGGACCATGATGGGTTAAATATGACTTGTTGCTGTCATGTATATTTAATAGCATAGGGTCCAATAGTGGAAATTTGTGGATATGTAGCTTGGTTGGTTGTTGGAGTAATAGAATAGGGAGTAGGTTGATAGGTAGTAGGGGTAGTTGTTAGTATAGTATGAGGTCTGGGAGTAGATGCTAGCATGACCTTTAAGGATAGTCCATTTTTGCTCTCTCTCCCTTTATCTGTCCACAGGCACAGTGTTTCTATGGTTGTGTCATTAAAGAGGAAACTAATTATACAATTGGGGAGTGAGGGACAGTTTATTCTGCTTTTTGATCGATTTTGATTCATCTTCCTGATGACCACATAGGTGTTTCCCTTTGAATAATTTGTCACATTACATTCAATAGAGATTCTGTCACCTGGTGTAACAGAAATAAGGTGACTCTTATTTGCCTTTACAGTTGTGTGATCACCAGTGATTGCCATTGTTAGGTTTTGTGTTGATTCTCCCAATATTCCTGTATTTCCAAAATTTTAAATGTGTATGGTGCAGAAAGTACTACAGTTACCATATTGATTAGCACAAGTAAAAGAAGTGAGAGCCTCCACCCCGTGTGTTGGGCTTGTCAATGTGCGAATCAGAACTGGTTCATGTTGGTGATAATTGTTCCTGCAAGAAGGATGAATATTCCTCTGATGATCAATCTGATCTCCAAGGGAGGCATTTTGGTAGCATTCCTGGTACCATTTCTGGAAAGAGAAAATAACACAAATCTTGGTGGGGTGACTCGGGACTGATTGCTCCTTTTAGTTAATAGCTAGGATATATCCACCTAGCACTAATGTGATGTTCAGTTCCACTGCTGTCTTTTGCCTCCCAGGCCAAAGGGCCACGCAGTTTTGCTAGTGTCATTGGGACAGTGTCAATTTGTGGTAACTCAATGATAATGGGTTGCCCTGGTTGAAGGGCAGTGGGGTACATTTTTACATCTGATGGGGGTGTTTCATGAGGTGCTGATGGAAAAAATTCACAAGCAACTGGACTCCCAGTTGGGCCCTATCAGTTATTTAACTGTTGAACTATCTCAGACAATCAAGTATCCCAGTAGGGTTCATGTGGTTTAAGATTTTTCTTTAACAAACCATTTGCTCTCTCTACTGTCCCGTTTGATTGGGCATAATAGCGGGTGTGGAATACCCTTCCTGTTTTGCCCATTCCTGCACTTCCTGGAGAAATGTGAGCCATTGTCACTTTGTATTACATCGGGTGTTGGTAATCCTGAAAATCAAGAAGATAAGCCATGAAATGAATTTCGGCCTGTGGCAGTTTGGCACACATCAGCCATGATCAATCCTGAAACAACTTCTGCTCCAGTTAAAAAATATTTATATCCTGATGATAGCTTTAGTGGGCCAATGTAGTCGATTTGCCATGTCATCCACAATGTTTTGCCTTGGCTTATGTGTAATGGGGGTGCTTTAACTGGGTGATTGGTGTTGTTTTAGCCTGCACTGAGAGCACTCAGAGATAATAGTTGCACATGTGACTCAACTGAGAGACCATTCTTGGCTTTGTGCCAAAAAATACAAAGCTTCCCTATCAGTGTGTCCCAGATGTTGATATAGTCATTCTCCCAATTGATACCATTCTCCTTCCTGTTGTGGGTTTTCTATTTTAATACTATGCATGTGGATTAGGACATCTACTTTATTGTTCCACTTTGAAGCCACATCTGGTTTAGCAGAGTGAGCTTTTACCCAAACTACCATTAAGGAGTTTCCTTCTTTTTCTGAGGATATACTTAAAAGGTTTTGCCATACTTCTTTCCTCCACACAGGTATGCGATTTGCTTCCCAGTTTAAGGCTTCCTGCTGACATAACAATTGGGTTGCACTGGCCTATATAGCATAAGACTCCACATAGATTCTGTTATCTCCCTGTTTGGCTGCTATCACTACTGCTCACAATTCTCCTACTTGGGCACTACCGTCTCCTTTGATCTTCTGCTGACTGGTTGCCACCTCTAGGCCGACCGCTTTGTATTTCCATTTCCCCTCCTCACTCTCTTAGCCGATGTATCTGTGAACCAAACACCTTTTATGGAATCTTCTGGTGAAAAAAGGGGAGCAGAGACAATGGGAGAGGGTTTGAAGGATTGCGCTAGGGCGAGTATATTGCTGTTAACTGTCATTTGTAACTTAGAAGGTTTAATAGCCCCTTCAGAAAGATGCATGTCTTCTGCCTCTCCTGTCAGACAGGCATGCCATTTTTGGACAGTGGATTTCTGTGCTATTCCCTCGGGGGTGCTGTTCCCTTCAAGACTGAGTCCAATAGGTTAAAGGGGCGTCGGGTTTGCACAGGTTGTCCTTGCTGCAATTTTTCAACCTGTTTTATTGCTCTAACCAGGGATAATAAACCCTTTTCCCATCCTGAAAAACTTTTCTCAGTGTCCTTAAATGCAGCAGAATTGAATAATAGGGGCTGTTTAGGTCCACTGGGTCCTGCTTTGAATAAGTTACAATAGGTTCCATGTTCTGCAAATCCCCATTATACAATTATAGGGTCTAGGGGCGGTCCTAATGACTGGTAGGTCCTTAGTTCAGTTACTAGTGTCTTTATTGCTTCTTCCTGTTAGTTTCTAAAATCCCACGACTTTCTGTAATAGGGAATAAAGGGGTTGTGCTATAATTGAAATCCTGGTATGTGTTTCCTCCAATATCCTAAAGTTCTGAGTAGTCGTTGCAGTTCCTGCCTATTGTTAGGCATTTTAGAATTTTCTAGTTCCTTTAGGGTATCTGGGGGTATAGCAGCACTCCCAGCTACCCACCAGGTACCTAGAAATTTCACCTCTCTACTGGGTCCCTGGCACTTATTGTGGGGAACTTCGACCTCTGCATCATACAGTGCTTGCCAAACAGCAGCAGCAGCTTGTCCTACCGGTTTGGGAGAGTCTCCTCCAATCAAGATATCATCTATATATTGGTACAACTTAACTTCAGGAGGAATTGAAACAGCTTGTGACAATTCAGCCAGCACTGCATGAGCTACAGTGGGTGAATGCTTATAGCCCTGAAGAAGTCTGTTAAAAGTAAATTGTATCTTGTCCCAGGTAAAAGCAAATTTTCTTTTAACCTCCTCCTGCAGCGGCACCATAAAGAACATATCTTTTACATCTAGTACCACCATCCAGGGGTGAGCAGCAGCTTGGAGGGTGGCAGTTAATGTAGCAATGTTCGGGATGGCAGCCTTAAGAGGAGCAGTGTTTGCATTTAACTTTCTATAGTCTATGGTTAAGCGCCACCTCCCGTCTGTTTTTTTAACTGGCCACACTGGGGAATTATATGGGGAGTGCATTCGGGAGATAACGTGCCCTTTTTCTAGGTCAGCTATGACCTCTGCAATACCCATCCGGGCAGCTGCAGAGATAGGATACTGAGGAACATTAGTTATTTTTGAGTCAGGCAGCATGGGTGTAGCTCACAGCAAGCGAACTATGCCAGTTAACTGATGCCCATGGGTAGCTGTTAATTTTCGCTCAGCTAACTAAGGATAAACACTGTCGTCTGGCAGTTTCCAAACTCATCCTTTTAATACATCAAAGCCTAAAACATTTTCCTTCCCTGAAACTACTGCTAATTGGTGGCTTGATATCCTTTTCTCCCCTGGCAATAACAAGTTTACTTTAGCTACAGGGCATATTTCACTTTTGCCAATAAATCCTGTTATTTTAACCCTTTGTCGGATGGGCTTAACATTAATTCTTTGGGCATCCAAATTTGAAATTATTGAAATTTGAGCTCCTGTGTCAATTAAAAATGTTACTAGTTGTCTTTGGAACATAAATATGAGGGCCATCTGTGTTATCCCATTGATAAGCTTCAGTCTTCCAGACAGGCAGCCCAAGTTGCCCAACTTATTTTTTGGCGCCAAGATTTGCAATTCCTCCTTAAGAGATCTGAAAGGTTTATTTGCGGGGCCTTTAGAGGCGGATGGTTATTTGGTTTGTTCTGGATTCCCTGACATCCTTTGTTTTTCAAAAGCCTGGGTCAGACTAAGTATAGTCCCGATCGGTGTGCCCTGCATAGCTACCTAAGGTATGCCTAGCGTTAAGGCTTTCCTCCAAAGTTCATTACGCCTTTTCCAGGGGTCCACTACCTCACTAGGGGGTTTATGAGATTGAGGAAAGTGTCGGGGGTTCTGAGGAGTCTATTTTACTTGCCAGATCTGTCTGTTGTCTGCATCAGCTTGGGATTGTCCTGCTGGTGTTGGTTCATCCCACCCCATTTCTCAACTATGATTTACAATGCCATGCATCAAATCTGCCCAGGTCAAGATGAGTTGGAGGTGGGGTTAGCTGTCCTGACCCTCCTGAGTGTTATGTTCTATGTTTCATCTTATTTCATCCCTTTTTGCAATGAGGTACATTTTTAAAACAGCAGGGGCTCCCCTTATCAGTGGTCTCATGGCTTGGGGATCTAAAGGGGCAGAGATAGGGTAATTACCATGTGCACCCCTGTCGTTCATAGCCTGAAGGCAGACTGTTTTTGTAAAAGCAATAGAAAGTTCACTTAATGATCTTAATGGTATAGCAGTGGGCTCCTCTCTATCCCAAGGGTCTATGTCCCCTGCCCAATATGCTACTCGTGTAACAGAGTGTGGTTCAGTGTTAGGGGCTGGTCAAGAACACTCCTGGTTCCCAAAAGCCATCCGCTTCGCCTTGATCTAACATAATATGATCTCCTCCAGTTAAGGAGACACGCCACAGATATTCTGTCTCGCTTTCGCCAGGCTTCCGTTCATATTTTTTCATGCAGATTGGCCAGTTGAAGGGGGTCCCATGGAACAGTTTTTATGGTATTTCTCCAGTTGCCCCCTTGAGATCCAGCAGATACCTCGATTTTAAAAAAAGGGGCTCCCTTAAATTCTGATTCATCTAATTCACTCTCATGACTAAGTTCTTGATGGGGATCCTCCCAAATATCTCCACCCCAATCTTCTGGGGAAATGATTAGCTTACAAATTTTCACAGGATCTGGGGGGGAGGGGCTGAATTATCATGAGTTCTAGTTTATCCTCTATATTCCTGTGTTTTTCTTTTTCCTCCCCCAGTTGTTTCTACAATTGGTCTATTCACAGACATAACAGCATTTCTTCTCGCTTTCTTTGTTCAACCTCATCTTGTAGCACTCTCATTTCCTTTTCTTTACATTTCTTATACTGACATGTTGCTTCTAAATACTTTTTTAACATCTGGTATATTGTTATTCTCTTCTCTTTCAGTTTCCCTCTTATGAGGTTTACCTGTTCTTTTATCTTATTCCAATTATCCCACTTTTTGTGCAACTGTTGGGGTTTGGGCCGAACCGGCCACTGGGCGACTGACAGATGCTCCCCCCTACCTCTCTTCAGAGAGAAGCAGGAGAGAGAGACTTATGAGTTTAGAAGGAACTAAACTACTTTAATGAAATATTAATAATAAAATGATAAAAAGGAAATAATGAAATATATGCAAAACTGTATCAAGGTCCCAGGATGACAATCACATCACCGGCTGGCACTGGGGAAGTCCCAGGCTGGACTCAGTGATGGACAGGAACTGTATTCTGGATATGGATTCAGGATCAGGATCAAAGGCAGACGAAAAGACAGAGTCTTCCTCGGACGCCAGCCACTGAAGAAAGAGGGCTGACCCTTTGATCCCTCAGCTTTTATACTGAGCATGAGGCAGATGGGATGGAATACCCTCTTGGTCAGTTTGGGGTCACCTGTCCCGTCCGCTCCTCCCCGCAGGTGGGACCCCTCTACGCTTTTCCGCTTCCGACCCTCCAATGGGGCAAGTAACAAAAAGTTGGTTGGCCTTGGTTGTTATAGCAATAAGTATAAGCGGGAGCCTCTCTGCATACCATGCCTTGGTATCAACTATAAACATAGGTCTTATCACTCTCAGAGAGTGAACATTGTCTGCACAATATGCTGTTAATTTCAGTATTAGAAGAGGCCTAGCTAAAAAGTAAAGTTACTGATAAAGTTCATTCAGTGAAGAGTTAACTCCCTGCCTCCATAAGTAGTCAGTGATTGAATCCGCCATCCTGTTGACTAAGCCATTTTTTGTCACAGGTGAATTATTAAGAGAAGTCATCATTATGGGATAAACTATTATTTTATTAATGATTAAATGATGATCATATGATAATTAATCATAGAATCATAGAATAATCTTGGTTGGAAAAGACCTTTAAGATCACTGAATCCAACCATAAACCTAACACTGCCAAAACCACCACTAAACCTTGCCCTTAAGTGCCGCATCTACACATCTTATAAATACCACCAGGGATGTTGACTCAACCACTTCCCTGGGCAGCCTGTTCCAATGTTTGATAACCTTTTCAGTGAAGAAATGTTTCCGAATATCAAATCTAAACCTCCCCTGGTGCAACTTGAGGCCATTTCCTCTTGTCCTATCACTTGTTACTTGAAAGACTGATCCCCACCTCTCTACAACCTCCTTTCAGGTATTTGTAGAGAGTGATAAGGTCTCCCCTGAGCCTCCTTTTCTCCAAACTAAACAACCCCAGTTCCCTCAGCCACTCCTCATAAGACTTGTGCTCTAGACCCTTCACCAGCTTCATTGCCCTTCTTTGGACATGCTCCAGCCCCTCAATGTCTTTCCTGTAGTGAGGGGTCTAAAACTGAACACAATATTTGAGGTGCGGTCTCACCAGTGCCGAGTACAGGGGGATAATCACTTCTGTAATCCTGCTGGCCACGCAATTTCTGATACAAGCCAGGATGCTATTGGTCTTCTTGGCTGCCTGGGCTCATATTCAGCTGGCTGTCAACCAATAATCAATACCCCCAGGTCCTATTTTGCCAGGCAGCTTTCCAGCCACTCTTCCCCAAGCCTGTAGCATTGCATGGGGTTGTTGTGACCCAAGAGCAGGACCTGGCACTTAGCCTTGTTGACTCTCATACCATTGGCCTTGGCCCATCGATCCAGCCTGTCCAGATCACTTTGTAGAGCAATGCCTTTCAATAGCACCCAGTATGATCTCCATAATGTTTCCAGGTACTGAGGTTAGACTAACAGGTCTGTAGTTTCCCAGTTCTTCCCACATGCCCTTCTTGTAAATTGGAGTAACGTTGGCTAGCTTCCAGTCAGCAGGGACTTGAATTCATTTTTAGAATATGAAGTACTCAAAGTAACCTTTGCTTCATCCCCTCCCAGGTTGTGTGGATGCAGCTTTTATTTCCTAAACCAGGCTCTCAGCTCTTTCATGCCCACTCCCTACAGTCTGACTGCATGCCTTATGTCTTTAAGCTAGAATTTGAGTTCCATGCCTTAACTTCTGACTGTTTTTCTCCACTTTTCACTACACACCTCAGCTCCAAAACAGGGATAGAAGTTATCCAGCTAATATTTTATTCTCATAAAACTGATGCAATAATCCACATCATTCAGTTCAGGAACTCTGCCTCAGCAGTACACTAACATACTGAGTTGGGAGTGCAAATAAGTCTGCAAACTTCAGAATAGTGTTTCTGTGGTTTACAGCTTCATGGTCTGCATATATTTAAAACCTTTTACAAGAGCTAAAAGACACATACATGTGGAATCCTAAGTGTCTACATATACATAAGGGCGGGAGTGACTCAGTTACTAGAGTTTTGTAATTTCTGCTGAATAATAAGATTAAAAAAATCCTCCAAGGTCTTTCTGTCTTATGTGAAGGAGAACTCCTTTATTTGTACTCAAATGATGTGTCGGATGCAGGAAACTGAAAGGAAGTTACACAGCGTAGCTTGTTTTATTTCTAGAAATGCCGTCATTGTACATTTATAGTCAGTATTATTACAGTATAATGTTGGTAACTTTTCTCCTATAATAAATGGGATCACTAACATTTGAGAAGCAAAAACAGTGAGTTTGTGGCATTGGATAAATAACCGAGACATTTGAATACTGAACATTCACCTTCATCTAAGTTTCTAATAATGCAGTATGTTTAGACAATGTGATTCAAAGGAATCTTGCTTTCCATTCCAGAGGGGTTGAAAAATTAGTGATAATCAATTCTAATTCTCTTGCTGGAAATTCTGTCCTAAGAAAATGGCAGCAGAATTGTAAACCAAGTGAAGTACCAGAAGAAGACCTCACTCCAAACAATGCACAAGATATAAGTTGCTCTTAATGGCAACTTACTGTTTGAATTTTTGATGGGAGGAAGAAGTAAAAAAGAAGTAGAAAAGTACTATTAAATTGCAAGTGCAAATTTTAAAGCTAATAGATAAATTACTGGTTAGAGTAAAGTTTCTAGTTTGGGTTACATTGAGATGTTTACTAAGTGCCATGTTTAACCACTGAGGGGAAACATGCAGCAGTTTTGAGTGAAAGCTTGGAATTTTTTAAAATACTTTTTCTTAATGATTAAATGAGATACAACAGTTTTGCTTGGGAGAGAGGCTGCTGAGTGGGAATGTAGGAAGAGCTTGTAAAATTGTGAGTGGAATGCAGAAGGTAAACAACTGGTGGCACACATGCCTTGTTTGTAGTATTGTAGAGAAATGATGTGACAAAATGTTCTTCCTTCAGTAATACATGGTGAAAGTAAGGATAGCTTATATGTTTTATCATTTTTTCTTTCAGTTGACTTTAAAACCTCATGCCAGCATGGACAATGTCCATCACATGTTACTCTTTGGATGTAATGAACCCTCTTCTACTGAAAATTACTGGTAAGAGTTGCATATTTGCATTAGTTATTGTGCCTAACTTTCCCTGTGTCCAAATAAACCTTTTAAAATGTCACTTTTTCTTTTTTTGTGAAGAGTGGAAAAAATCGGAAGGAAGAAGATATATATATATAAAATATTCTTTCCACACTTCAGGGGTTTTTTTAACTGACTCCTCTGTAAGGTGGAGGTAAAGGTCTGTTTTCTGATTCTTCATGCCTAATTGACTGTTGCTGAGAAGGAAACAGGAGCTATACTGGTGTCATGGTTTGAGCTGGACCAGCCACTAAAACGAACCACAGATGCTCTCTTTTACCTCTCTCCCCTTCAGAGAAGGAAGAGTATTTCCCTTCAGAGGAGAGGAGAGAAAAAGAGAGGAAGAGACAACTTATGGGTTGAAAAGAAACTAAACTACTTTAATGAAATATTAATAATAAAACAATTTTAAAAGAGATAATAAGAAAATAATGAAATATCTACAATATATACAAAATGGTATCGAGCTCCCAGGATGATGATCACATCACCAGCAGGCACTGGGAAAGTCCCAGACTGGACTCAATGACGGACAGGAGCTGAACTCCGGAAATAGATTCAGGAATGCACGGATCAGGATCAAAGGCAGATGAACAGACAGTCCTCCTGGGATGCCAGCCACTAAAGAAATAGGCTGACCCCTTTGATCCCTCAGCTTTTATACTGAGCTTGAGGCAGATGGGATGGAATACCCTGTTGGTCAGTTTTGGGTCACCTGTCCTGTCTGTTCCTCCCCACAGGTGCGACCCCACTAGGCTTTTCCACTTCCAACCCTCTAACTTAGTACATAACAAAGTTAGCTGACCTTGGTTGTTATAGCAATAAGTATAAGCAAGAGCCTCGCTGCATACCATTCCTTGGTATTCACTATAAGTATCAGATATTAACTCCTAAAAATGAACACTTTGAAAAATATGCCATTAATTTCAGAGAATTAGAAGAGACAACTGAAAAGTAAAATTACTGAAAAGTAAAATTACTGAAAAGAAAATTGTTTTACCTCAAACCAGGAGAACTGGGCTGGATACCACTGCATATCAAAATCTAGGTTTCTAATCCATATTTAGGAACCTAAATAAATGACCTGCTTTTCAAAAGAAATGTATACTGAGAAGCCGCCACTGGAGCCACTGAGGAAATGAAGATATCCATGGGAATCGTTAAGCAGGATATAGCTTCTTCTCCAAAAGATTCACGATGATGCTCGTTGGAACGTGTGGATAGAAATGTTAAGTTTTTCATTTGTTTCTTTAGTCTATGTCAAGTTGCCAGTAAAACTTTAATGCTGTAGCTCCCCTAATTAATTAGATAAATATAGAACTATATATATACAAGATATTGTGCTGACTGAGGGACAAATGAACTCAAATTCTGAAAGCAAAGAAACTTTGAGGAAAAGTACTTCTACTTGCAAAATTCGAATCATAAAAAATCCTGAGTTGAAAGGGACCCACGAGGTTCACCGAGCCAAACTCCTGACTCCACCCAGGGTAACCTAAACATTAAACCATATATATGAGCATTGTCCAAGTGCTTCTTGAACACTGACAGGCTTGGGGCCATGACCACTTCCCTGGGGATCATGTTACAGTGCTTGACCACCCTCTCAGGGAAGAACTTTTTCCTAATATCCAATCTGACGCAGCTTTAAGCCATTCCCTCGTGTCCAATCACTGGACACCAGAGAGAAGAGATCAGCACCTCTCTCTCTGTTCTCCCTCACGAGGAAGTTGTAGACAGCAATGAGGTCACCCCTCAGTCTCCTCTTCTGAGGAGAGCTGAACAAACCTACTATCCTCAGCCGCTCCTCATAAGTCATACCCTCTAGTCCTTTCATCATCTTTGTTGCCCTCCTTTGGACACATTCCAATATTTTTATATCCTTCTTATATTGTGGAGCCCAAAACTGCACACAGTACTCAAGATGAGGCCGCACCAATGCTGAGCATAGTGGGACAATCACTTCTTTTGACCAGTTAGATATACTGTGCCTAGTGCACCCCAGGATAAGGTTGGCCCTTTTGGCCACCAGGGCACATTGTTGACTCATATTGAGCTTGCCATCAACCAAAACTGCCATATCCCTTTCTGCAGGGCTGCACTCCAGCCTCTTGTTCCCCAGTATATGCATATATCCAGGATTACACTGTCCCAGGTGCAGAATCCGGCATTTGTCCTTGTTAAATTTCATACAGATGGTGATTGCCCAGTGCTCTAATCTATCCAGGTCACTCTGTAAGACCTCTCTACCCTCGAGGGAATGCACGGCTCCTCCTAATTTAGTATCATCAGCAAACTTACTTAGTGTGCGCTTAACTACTGTGTCCAGGTCATTGATAAAAACATTGAAGAGAGCTGGCCCTAAAACTGAGCCCTGGGGAACACCACTAGTGACTGGCTGCCAGCCAAATGTACCCCATTTACTACAACTCTTTGAGCCTGACCCTTCAGCTAATTGTTCACCCATCATGTTGTCTACATGTCTAGCTGTATGGTGGAAATTTTGTCCAGAAGGATACTGTGAAAGATAGTATCAAAAGCTTTGCTAAAATAAAAAAAAAACCACCCAAACACATCCACTGCCTTCCCTTTGTCCACTAGGAGGCTAAGCTTGTCATAAAAGGATATTAAGTTAGTAAGGCATGACTTTCTCTTCATGAACCCATGTTGGCTTTGACCGATGACTGCATTGTCTTTCAAGTGTTTTTCAATAACTCCCAGAATAAACTTCTCCATAATTTTACCAGGCACTGAAGTGAGACCGACAGGCCTATAATTACCAGGGACTTCTTTCTTACCCTTCTTAAAAATTGGAATAACATTTGCTAGCTTCCAGTATACTGGGACCTCTCCAGATTCCCAGGACCATTAATAAATACCTGAGAGAGGTATTGCAATAACATCAGCCAACTCTTTCAGTACCCTGGGATGAATCCCATTGGGCCCTATAGAATTATGTGCATTCAGTTGCAGTAGCAAATCCCGTACAAGTTCAGAGTCAACTGGGAGCTTATCCACGACCCCAGCCATGGTCCTCCAACCCAGGGCTCATCACTGGTGTTAAAGACAGAGACAAAGGCGGCATTAAATGTCTCTGCTTTATCTTCATCCTTATTTGTGAGGTGACAACCTCATCAAGTAACGGATCAATGTTTTCTTTAGTCCTCCTTTTGCTGTTAACATACTTTAAAAAGCCTTTTTTGTTATCCACCACAGTACTGGCCAGCTTCAACTCCAGTTGAGCTTTGGCCATATGAATTTTCTCCCTATAGTGACAAACAGCATCTCTGTAGTCCTCGTGGGTAGCCTGACCTTGCTTCCAAAGTCCATACACTTTCTTCTTCCACCTCAGTGCCAGAAGGAGATCCCTGTTCAGCCAAGCCGGCCTTCTGCCCCACTTGCTTGACTTCCGATGCATTGGAATTGCCTGCTCCTGCGCTCTTAGAAGATGACTCTTAAAAAGTGACCAGCATTTATGGTCTCCAATCCAAAAGCAGATTGGCAGGGGACCTTACTAACTAGTTCCTTGAGCAGGCTGAAGTCTGCTCTCCCAAAATCCAGGCTAGTAGCTCTGATGAAAGTTTTTCTCATATCACCAAAGATTTTAAACTCAACCATTTTATGATCACTATGGCCAAGACAGCCACCAATCATCACTTCACCCATGAGACCATCTCTATTTACAAACAACAGATCTAGGAGGGCACCTTTCCTAATCAGCTCCCTTAGTACCTGTATCAAAAAGTTATCTTCAACGTGCTTCAGGAATTTCATGGACCTGTTCGTGTCTGCTGTATGATAGTCCCAGTTAACATCTGGGAAGTTGAAGTCACCCATAAGGACAAAGGCAACTGATCTAGAGATTTCCCTTAATTCCTTATAGAATAACACATCGGTGAAATTGTTAATTGTCTCCATAAGATAGTTCCTGAAGTACAGGGATGGCATCAATGCAGGGCCCAAATGTGACACCAAACTGTGTGGAGCAGTCGACATGCTGGAGGGAAGGGATGCCATCCAGAGGGACCTGGACAGGCTGGAGAGGTGGGTCTGTGCAAACCTCATAAAGTTCAACAAGGCCAAGTGCAAGGTGCGGCATGTGGGCTGGGGCAATGCCATGCACAAATACAGGCTGGGCTGAGAATGGATTGAGAGAAGCCCTGAGGAGAAGGACTTGGGGGTGTTGGTTGATGAGAAGCTCAACATGAGCTGCAATGTGCACTCACAGCCCAGAAGGCCAACCGTATCCTGGGCTGCATCAGAAGCACCATGGCAAGCAGGTCAAGGGAGGTGATTCTGCCCCTCTATTCCACTCTCATGAGACCCCACCTGGAGTACTGTGTACAGCTCTGGAGTCCTCAACATAAGAAGTATATAAACTGGTTGGAGAGGGTCCAGAAGAGGGCCACGAAGATGATCAGAGGGCTGGAGCACTTCTCCTAGGAAGACAGGCTGATAGAGTTGGGGTTGTTCAGCCTGGAGAAGAGAAGACTCTGGGGAGACCTTATAGCAGCCTTCCAATATCTGAAGGATGCCTACAAGAAGGCTGGAGAGGGATTTTTTACAAGGGCATGTAGTGATAGGACGACAGGTAATGGTTTCAACCTGGAAGAGGGTAGATTTAGAAAAGATATTAGGAAGAAATTTTTCACTCTGAGTGTGGTGAGGCACTGGAACAGGTTCACAGTATCACAGTATCGTCAGGGTTGGAAGGGACCTCCGGAGATCATCTAAGTCCAACCCCCCTGCCACAGCAGGGACACCTACAGCACGTTGCACAGGACGGCGTCCAGGTGGGTTTTGAATGTCTCCAGTGTGGGAGACTCCACAACCTCTCTGGGCAGCCTGTTCCAGTGCTCTGCCACCCTCAAAGTAAAGAAGGTCCTCCTCATGTTAAGATGGAACTTCTTGTGCTCAAGTTTGTGCCCGTTACCTCTAGTCCTATCACTGGGCACCACTGAAAAAAGGCTATTCTCATCTACCTGGCACCCTCCCCTTAAGTATTTCTAAGCATTGATAAGATCCCCCCTGAGTCTTCTTTTTTCTAGACTAAAAAGCCCCAAGTCCCTCAGCCTTTCCTCATAAGAAAGATGTTCCAATCCCCTAATCATCTTAATACCTCTTTGCTGGACCCTCTCCAGCAGTTCCCTGTCGTTCTTCAACCGGGGAGCCCAGAACTGGACACAATACTCCAGATGTGGCCTCACCAGGGCAGAGTAGAGGGGGAGGATGACCTCCCTCGACCTGCTGGCCACACTCTTCTTGATACACCCCAGGATGCCATTGGCCTTCGTGGCCACCAGGGCACATTGCTGGCTCATGGTCATCCTGTTGTCCACCAGGACTCCCAGGTCCCTTTCCACACAGCTGCTCTCCAGGAGGTCAGCCCCCAACCTGTACTGATGCATGGGGTTACTGATGCATGGGGTTATTCCTCCCCGGATGCAGTACCCTACACTTGCCCTTGTTGAACTTCATCAGGTTTTTTTCTGCCCAACTCTCCAGCCTGTCCAGGTCACGCTGTATGGCAGCACAGCCTTCCAGCGTGTCAGCCACCCCTCCCAGTTTTGTATCATCAGCAAGTTTGCTGATGGTACACTCCATCCCTTCATCCAGGTCATTGATGAATATATTGAACAGGACTGGACCCAGTACTGACCCCTGAGGGACACCACTTGTTACTGGCCTCCAACTGGACTCTGCACCATTAACGACAACCCTCTGAGCTCTATCTATCAGCCACTGTTCAGTCCACCCCACTGTCCATTCATCTAACCCACACTTCCTAAGCTTGCCTGTGAGGATGATGTGGGAGACGGTGTCGAAAGCCTTGCTGAAGTCAAGGTAGACAACATCCACTGCCCTCCCCTCATCCACCCATCTAGTCACGCCACCATAGAAGGCTATCAGATTAGTCAGACATGACTTCCCCTTGGTGAATCCATGTTGACTACTTCTGATAACCTTCTTTTCCTCCAGATGCTTGGAGATGATGCCCAGAACAAACTGTTCCATCATCTTTCCAGGGATGGAGTTGAGGCTGACTGGCCTGTAGTTTCCCTTGCCCAGAGAAGTTGTGGATTCCCCATCCCTGGAGGTGTTCAAGGCCAGGTTGGATGGGGCTTTGAGCGGCCTGGTCTAGTGGAAGGTGTCCCTGCCCATGGCAGGGGGGTTGGAACTAGATGATCTTTAAGGTCCCTTCCAACCTAAACCATTCTATGATTCTATGAAATACCAGATTAGGCTCAAAGCTACTGCATTTATCATAATTCTCCCAGGCAAAACACCACCAAGTGCTACACAGCACAGCAAACTGCAAAAGCCAAAACCAGCCTTTAACAACCTCTCAAATTTGATGTACAGCAAAAAAGAGAGCATGGCATGGATCAGATAAACCAATGTTGAGAACAGATAAGTCAACATCATGATCAGCAACTGTTAAACAGATACAATAATTATAAGTTCCCTCTAATATGCTCTGTTCAAATCTGCTGTTATCTCAAACTGTCCAAGCCCCTGTTCAGGTGCCAGAAAGGACTGTTGTGTTTTAACCCTGACCAGCAGCTAAGCACAACACAGCTGCTTGCTTATTCTCCCCAGTGGGATGGGGGAGAATCAGTAGAGTAAAAGTGAGAAAACTCGTCGTTGAGATAAAGGCAATTTAATAAGTAAAACAAACCAACCAAAGAAAAAAAAAACAACCCAAAGAAAAACAAAACCAAAAAAACCAAACAATGTAAAAAAATCAACAATTGCTCACCACCAGCCAACTGATGCCCAGCCATTCCCTGAGCAACAGCGGCACCGGCAGACTTCCCCCCTAGTTTTTTCTTGCTGAGCACAACGTCTTATGGTATGGAATATCCCTTTGGTGATTTGGGGTCAGCTGTCCTGGCTGTGTCCCCTCCCAGCTTCTTGTGCACCCCCAGCCTACTTGCTGGTGGGGTGGTGTGAGAAGCAGAAAAAGCCTTGATGCTGTGTAAGCGCTGCTCAACAACAGCTAAAACATGTCTGTTATCAACACTTTTCATCACAAATCCAGAACATAGCACCATACAAGCTACTATGAAGAAAATTAACTCTATCCTAGCCAAAACCAGTACAGCCACGAAATGCATTTTAGAAACTTTGACAGCCAAAGATTAAGTTGATTTGAGTCAAAGAAAAAAAGAAAATGCTAAGCTTCTTCAAAATGTCTTGCTTAGGTTTTTCCAGTCAACCCATAGGCTTTGTCATCCACTGGCAGGGGTACTGACATGCAGAGGTAGGTATCAGACTAAGACACAAGAAAAACTCCCAGGAGTTAACTTAAAATCAGGCATATTTAGAATGAAAAGAACAAAAACAAAGCATTGAAATTCTGTACACTTTCTGAAGATGACTGTGGGAGAATTAAACTAATATGAAAATTATACTCTTATAAGCCTTAGCATGAAATTTATTTGCAGTGGTTAACAGCCCATCTCCTAAAACTTGGAATGGGGTTACAGTACTCTCCTAATGGTCCAAATAAACAGCATAATCAATGGCTATGCTACATAAAAAGAACTACTGAGTTTCTGATTCATTTTGTTCTTGATTGGTATGCACTACTGTACTGGGTCTTGCTAGGATGGAGTTATTTTTCTTATCCTATGACATATGCAGAAAGATTACAGCTGTCTTCCAGCAAAAAATGGTTAGCTGGTTGCTCTGATTCTGGGATATTGGGGCCCATCGTCAGGAACTGAAGGATAAGGAAGCCCAGCAGCTGGGATCCCTCGCTAGGGACCGGGGAATTGACAAAGGGGTTGGAAGAGGGGCAACGATCTGCAGCCTCTCAAGGTGGCTCCTGTCGAGCATGAAGGCAAGGTATCCTCTCAAGGAAGATCTTGTAAACTATGGAGGCAAGTGGACCACCACTGAGGAAGGTATCCAGTATCTGAGGGAATTAGCGGTGGTGGTGGTCTACAGTGACCTGGACAACAACCAAGTCTCCAAAGATCTGGATGATGTCCAGTGTACACGGGCCATGTGGAAGAAGTTTGTATGGAACACACTGGTGGTGTACACCAGTACCCTGGCGATGATGGACTGGTCGGACCTCGATATACCAACTGTGGAGAGACTGTCCTGCTGTCTCTGGTGATTCAAAGAGAACCTCTCTTCCTTCAGGTCCCCACAGGGCAGTGCCTTGACTGTCAGGGGTGCCCCATGGAGTCAGCCTCCCCCAATTGGAGGGAAAAAGAGTCCCAGGCACATGCTGCATGGCACCCTCTGGTTCTTCCTGCGCAACCAGGGAGAAGGACAGGAGGAAGTGGGATGGTACATGCACCTCAGAGCTAGAAGCCCATGTATGTGAAATGTGCGGGAAGACAGCCTCTAAGAAGGGTCCACCCAAGAATTACTGTGCGAGTTGCCATCAAGACAGTGGAAGACAACCAGCAATCCCCCAGACGTAGAAGGGCCAAGAACACCTCTCCTCGTGATCTTGGTGAAGAGACTTCTGGTCTGGCACTGCAAGGGTCAGATATGCTTGGGCTGGCGTATGGTCCTGCCATTACTGCTGTTCCTGTGCTCTGTAAGCTACCTTGCAGAGAGAATGAGGGATTACACCTCCCTTTTCTCATCTAGGATGGACATGTCCATATTTTTTGCATGGTCTCCCAAGTTTCTTAAACATCCATACATAAGCTGTGTGATCATATTATCCAGCATCATTGACTTGTTGTTGGGTGTGTGGAACCTGGTTTGCTCTTGGTGTAAGAGTAAGCAAGTTGTTGGTGAGGCAACAGAGAAATGTGTCCTGAGGTGGCTGAATCCCTGGGTGGCAGGATATGTGAGAGGATTTGGGCAGGTGCCTAGGGAAATTATCATCTCCAATAGCCTGGGATTTTGTGCCTGAATAGGCATGCAATCTTGTTGAAATGGCACACCACTTGAAGGAAGGCTGCCTTGCCTACCCCAATGAGACCCAGCAGCTTCCAGCAATGTTTTGGAGATTGGCCTGTGCCTATCGAGCCTCTGTACATCACCATCAGAGGAGCAGTGGAAGGAGGGCCTCTGCATCTGAGGACAGCATGGTTGAGACAGGGACCCAACCCCCAGAAACAATAGTTGCTCTTGTAGTCAAGGAGAAACACTGTCGACAGGTTCATATCACCGGTTAGTAAGGGAGTAATAGAATAGAATAGAATAGAATAGAATAGAATAGAATAGAATAGAATAGAATAGAATAGAATAGAATAGTTCAGTTTGAAGGGACTTACAATGATTATCTAGACCAACTGCCCGATCACTTCAAGGCTGACCAAAAGTTAAAGCAAATTATTTAAGGGTATTGTCCAAATGCCTCTTAAACACTGACAGGAAGGGGCATCGACCATCTCTCTAGGAAGCCTGTTCCAGTGTTTGACCACCCTCTTGGTAAAGAAATGCTTCCTAATGTCTAGGCTGAACCTCCCCTGGTGCAGCTTTGAACTATTCCTATGCATCCACTGGACATCAGGGAGAAGAGATCAGCACCTCCCTCTCCACTTCCTCTCCTCAGGAAGCTGTAGAGAGTAATGAGGTTGCCCCTCAGCCTCCTTCTCTCCAAACTAGACAAACCCAGTGTCCTCAGCTGCTCCTCATAGGACATGCCTTCCAGCCCTTTCACCAGCTTTGTTGTCCTCCTCTGGATGCATTCAAGGACCTTAACATCCTTAAATTGTGGGGCCCAAAACTGTGCACAGTACTCAAGGTGAGGCTGCACCAATGCTAAATACAGTGGGATAATCACCTCTTTGACTGGCTGGTTATACTGTGTTTCATGCAACCCAGGATGCAGTTTGCCCTCTTGGCTGCCAGGGCACACTGCTGACTCATATTGAGCCTGCTGTCAACCAGCACCCCCAGATCTCTTTCTGCAGGGTTGGTTTCCAGCCACTCCTCTCCCAATCTATACTTGTGCCCGGCATTACTCCGTCCCAGGTGCAGAATTTGGCATTTGTTCTTGTTAAATTTCATGCCATTGATGGTTGCCCAATACTCTATCTAGATCCCTCTGCAAGGCCTCCTGTCCCTCAAGAGAGTCAACAGCACCTCCCAGTTTGGTATCTTCAGCAAACTTGCTAATGGTGCATTCAACTCCTGCATCCAGATCGTTGATAAATATATTGAACAGAACTGGCCCTAGAATTGAACCTAGAGGAACATTGCTGGTGACCGGTCACCAGCCAGATGTAGCCCCATTCACTACAACCCTTTGAGCTCTGCCCTTCAGCCAGTTCTTCACCCAGCGCACTGTGAACCCACTCATCCCACAGTTGGACAACTTGTCCAGAAGGATGCTGTGAAGGACAGTATCAAAAGCCTTTCTAAAATCCAGAGAAACTACATCCACCACCTTCCCTTCATTCACTAGGTGGGTAACCTTACCATAGAAGGATATCAAATTAGTTAAACAGGACTTTCCCTTTGTGAACCCCTTGAGTATGCCTAATGATCGCATTGTTCTTTAAATGCCTTTAAATGACTTTTGGCACACAGGGTTTGTCTGCTCCTGTGCTTTTTAAAAGGTGGTTCTTACAAACTGACAAGCACTCATGAGTGAGCAGATAAGGAAGTTTTGCTGACACTGTAAAATTTATACTGCTTATTCTGATCTGTGGAGCAATTTAAATACAGATTTTCTGATGCAGTTCTATAATCTCAATTTATCTTTTAAATATTTACCAATAAGGTAACTAGAGATGGAATTTAGAGCTAATAGGATAGTATAATATATTTTTCACAAAAAAAAATATTAAAAACATTATTTTAGCAGTTCTAATAATCTCTTCAGGTTTCTGGGAGACAATTTGATCAATGTTCTGAACATATGACAAGCTTCCATGAAAAGTCTTATTTCCCTTCTACTTATCAACCAGCCAAAGGCTGATAATGAATGCTGTGATCTTATCTTGCAAGAAAAGCAGATACAGAAAATGTTCTTTCGGATTAAAAAAAACAACTATGAAAGCACAGAATTTCTATTGCTTTTTTCCCCAGCAGCCTGCTTTTCCATGTTCCTATTGCAATGTCTTGTTATATACTAGAATATACTTTCTTGAATAGATTAAATTTATGTGAAAAATATACCAACTTAAAACTGTTTCTATGTGTGGACTTTTCCAACTAGTTTACACCTTGAATTTCCTATTTAACACCAAGTAGATTATATTTTGTTTTCATCTCTGAAAATAGTTTTCTTAGAGCCTGAAGTGCTCCATACATGATGGAATTGTCATTTTATACATCGATCAGGTGCTTAGATCAAGATAGAGTTATAAGATGTTTCCTGTGTCACATCTGAGGAGAAAATTGATTCTTCTGTTGTAGCCCCCAAAAAACCTCTAGTTTCTCTGCATTTTTTGACAATTTTATCTTGACTCTCTTGTCTAATGCTCAGTCTCATACGGAAAAGAAATACCTTAACTATGCCTTGAAATTTATGATTGGTGGGATCTTAGCAATATTGAGGAGAAAAGACACAAACTGCTAAGAATGCCCTGGTTTGAGGTAAAACAGGACCAATTTTGTTCAGTAATTTTGCTTCTTAGCTGGGCGTCTTCTAATACTGAAATTAACAGCATATTGTGCAGACAATGTTCACTCTCTCAGAGTGATAAGACCTATGTTTATAGTTGATGCCAAGGAATGGTATGCAGAGAGGCTCTTGCTTATACTTATTGCTATAACAAAGTTAGCTGTCCTTGGTTGTTATGTGACATATTGGAGGGTCTGAAGCGGAAAAGCATAGAGGGGTTGCACCTGCGGGGAAGAGCAAACAGGACAGGTGACCCAAAACTGACCAACAGGGTATTCCATCCCATCTGCCTCATGCTCAGTATAAAAGCTGAGGGATCAAAGGGTCAGTCCTCTTTCTTCAATGGCCGGCATCCATGAAGGACTGTTCATCTGCCTTTGATCCCAATTTGTGCGTTCCTGAATCCAGATCCGGAATCCAGTTGCTGTCCATCGCTGAGTCCAGCCTGGGACTTTCCCAGTGCCTGTCGGTGACACGATCATCATACTGGGAGCTCAATACTGGTTTTGTATATATCATATATATTTCATTATTTTATTTTTTTATTAATATTTTCATTAAAGTAGTTTAGTTTCTTCTAAACTCATCTCTCTCTCTCTCTCTCTTCTTGGAGAGATAGGTGGCAGAGAGCATCTGTCATTCACTTTCAGTGGCCAGTCCAGCCCAAATCATGACAAAGATACAAATGTAACACCCTGGTAGGTACTTTGGGAGGACTTGTTTTCCTGGTGTTGTCAGACCAAGTAACTATTTATTGTCAGTTCAAATGTCACCTGAGGATCTAGGTGATGTTCTGAGGATCTAGGCAAAATGTTTAGTTCCTGAGCTTTTAGATATGAAGTGCTGGCTCAATAGCTTGAAAGTCATAAAGTTCTCCCAAGCTAGGTCAGATTTGAATCCTAGGACTGAGACTAGGATTCAGGTAGTTTGAGCTCCCTGGCTGTATCATCACTTTCCCTGGAACAGAATGACTTCCCAGCAGAGAACTCACCAGTGACAGTGTGTACAATGTGGCAGTTAATGTCGCTTTTGTTCTTGATTGCTGTACCTGTCACCTGCCTGTCAAATTATGAGACACGTATTTAGTGCTGTAGTTCAATTTCTTCTTTCTGACTTTTCATATGCAGCTTTTGGTTAAATCTTGCATTTTTTTCTGTATACAGTATTTGTTTGTCATTCTTAAAATAAAAACACTTGATGCAGGGTCTCATGATTTCACATCTGTTATTGCAACAGATTGCAACATTTCATCTTGTTCTGTCCACAGCCATCTGTCAGGCTAGAAAGATAATCCAGAAAGATCATCACATCAGGCTTTAGAGAGCTGCATTTATGTCTGACACACTTATACAAGTTTGCCTAAATGTCTACGTTTGTTATGTATCCGTGTGTATGAGTGTAATGTAGTATGTATGAGTATATTCATACACATACATATATGTGAATATCACAGACTCACAGAATGGTAGGGGTTGGAAGGGACCTTCAAAGATCATCTAGTCCAAACCCCCTGCCAAAGCAGGTTGAACTATAAATACACTACATGTACAAATGACTTGAAAATTACTTTTTGGTAGAAAATAGGACTTTTATGGTAAAATATTATTTATGAGGAAAAACACTGAAAAAACTTGACATTTTCAATATTATGCAGATCATTATTCTTTTATACAACATTGCTAGCCTCTGAAGATCTTGTAATTTGGAAATGGGATACAATTTTTAAATTTGGACTTTGGACTTTGATCTTTGTTCTTTTAAAAAAGTTTCCTTTTTTTATGTTTTACACAAAAACCAGCTATAATTAGATAATGAATATAAAATATTCTTTAACCCCATAAACCTGCAGTAAGAAAGAACAGAGCTGCTATGGATCAGCTGACAAATTGTAACCTGAGAGAGATTTTCCTCCCATCAGTACCTAGATTCACACATGAAACAAAGCACATTTGAACAGATGAAAGGATAGTGGCTAGAGTGGGACAAAATAGGGAGGGCTAACAAATGAAAAAATATCAGCTTCATTTTTTAAACATTAGATATTTTGATCATACAGCATTTCATTATTAATTGATAATCTTCAGTTTGGCTTTTACCACCATTGCTATTAGACCTTAGTTTCAAATATGTTCATAAATTAGACAAAGAAAAAGACTATTTTTACGTAATGTACAATTAGTACATATATTATGATAGTGAAAAAGTTGCTAATCCAATTTCACCAGGTTCTCATAATGCTCATGATCATGGCATCTGAGAATTCTTATGTTTCTCCAGTTGTGTCTCCCAAAAGACATTTCTGCATTTAACAATTTCAATAAGTAGATCACAGCAGCTGTACCCTTAAAAATAATAATGAAAAAAAGGAAAGCCGTCACTGTATGTGCAAAATAAAATTTTGAATGTAGCTTTTTTTATCTTGTGATCAAGACTACCCACTACTGTAGTTGCATGAAATGTTTGGAAAACGTGTCTAATGAGAATTTTTGAAATTAAGTATGATGAAGTAGAAGCAAAGCAGCTGAAAATTCAATTTCTGGTAATTCAGAAAGAAAAGCATATCCATTCAATGCAGATGGAATTTCTGACTATATATCTCAAGCTACATGTAATACTTCCTCAAATACAGAGAATGCACAGGCTTCAGTACGTATATTCTGTGAATATGGGTCTGGCAGAGTATTGACAAACACAACCAGGGCTTATGATTGTGAGGCTATTTCCAGTTGTCTGTAGGTGGCCTCATCGAATCTCTCTTCCTGATCTGGTGGTCTGTAGTAAATACCCACAATAGTGTCTCCCATATTAGCCTGCCCCTTAATTCTTACCCATAAGTTCTCAACACGTTCTTCATCCACCCCTAGGCAGAGCTCGATACATTCCAGTTGCTCATAAATAGAGCAACTCCACCACCTCACACCCCTGGCCTGTCTTTCCTAAAATGTACATAGCCCTCCATGACAGCATTCCAGTCATGCAAGCTATCCCACCATGTCTCTGTAACTGCAATGAGATCATGGCCCTGCGACTGCACACAGATCTCTAGTTCTTCCTGTTTGTTCCCCATGCTATGATGCGCAGAAACAAACTCTACAACTCATGGGGAGTTATAAAGCAGGTATGTTTATTGCAGCACTGGGTGCAAGGGGGATCTCTCCTTCGAACTTGCACACCGTATCGCAAAACAGGCGCTTATTTATGATGCAGAAGCATACATATTCATTATTAGCTCTGGAATAGGCATAACTATGGTAATTATTTCTAGGAACTCATTACCATAAGTCTCCTCCTCTTGCCGCATGTGCACTGCCATCCGGTTGTCGTCTATTGGGGTCTTTTGGAGGAAGGCTCATAGTCTTCTTCACTGTGTACCTTCATCTTTGACTCAGAATGCTGAGCTCCAAACTGCAAGACCAGTTCTACCCAGATGGTTGTCCCTCACAGACAATAGGGCTCCAGTTAACAGTTCTCGTTATCTCTATAGCTCCAAATGGCTCTGCTCATCTGCTCCTTCTAAGGTCGAGCTGCCCTAGTATTATCATTCAGGAGCCTCTTATCTATACGATTCTTGCTGATGACTGAGTTTCAGTATCTTGCTAAACTATTATGTTGTAGTGCCTAACTGAATGTTATTTTCCATATCAGCTGTGTGCATTGGTGTACAGGCATTTCAGAGAGGTAATTGAGCATGCAGTTTTCCCTGGAGGGGAGCAAGAGGATCCACCATAGCCATACACACCCTTGAGATGGTTGGCCTTCTGGATCTCGTATTGGGAGGCAGCTAAGGAACATTTGTCGCTGCTGTGGGTGGCCTAGCTTATTCCCCAGTTGGATAAGATGGCATGAGCCCTTGGACACTACCCCCACCCCCACTCCTTCAGTTTAAAGCCCGCCTCACTAAGTTGGCCAGCCTGCTGCCAAAGATTCCCTTGCCTCTTCTAGACAGGTGGATTCATCAAGGAATGTCCCATTGTCATAAAAGCCAAAACCCTCATGATGGCACCAGCCACGTAGCCAGGAGTTGATATGCATTATCTGTCCATTTCTGGCTGCTCCCTTTCCTCTAACTGGTAAAATGGAGGAAAAGATAACTTGGGCACCAATTTTTTTCACTTGCACCCCCAGGGCTTTATAGTCTTCCTTAATTCTGCCCAGGTTCCGGCTTGCGGTGTCATTCATGCCGACATGAAAGAGTAACAGTGGGTAGCAGTCTGTACTTCTGACAAGATGTGGCACCCTCTTGGCAACATCTTGAGCTCCCAGAAGGCAGCATACCTCACATGAATCCCTATCAGGACAGCAGACGGGCACCTCAGTGCCCTTTAACAGAGAGTCACCCACTACTAGCACACGTCATTGTTTTTTACGATATCTACTGTGTGCTGCTGGTAGAAGTCCTTCTGGCAGACCTTGCTCCTGGGTGTCTATAGCTGTTAAAGCTTCATACCTGTTTTTTGTTGTGATGCCAGAGGGTGGGGACTGGAGTCCTGCTTTTGTGGGTCACCAGGGTCCAAGGTGCCTCATTCTTAGTGGTATCCGCTACAGGAACATGGTTATGAAACCACCTATCTCTGTCTTGGCTCCTCTGATACTGCGCAACCTTTGAACTCTTTCTTGCAACTCGGCCACCTGATGCAACAGATCATCAACCTGTGCACACCATGTGCAATTACTTACCTTTCTGCCAGGAAAACAAAAAGGGTCTGGGCACTCACTACAACCTACCACCTGTACTGAAGTCTCCATCCTTACTAGTTCCATCTGGGTGGATGCATCAGACATCTGAGGGACTTTCTCTGTAAGAGCACTGGTTTTAGCTCTGAGGAGAGTGCCCACCATTTTGGCAGAGACCTAGAGCACTTCCCTGGGTTGTGGACCGACAAGCAGTTTTCAGGGCCCTTCCTGCCCACCCTTCCATGCAAACTGCTGCACCACTCCCTGACTGACCTGCCGCGCCCTGTTTGCCCGCCCTGTTCACAGCACTCCTGGTTGTTAGAGCTCCCTAGGGCCGTTTAAATTTCCCTTGGTTGCTTCCGGCAACGCCCACATCTTCACATCAGCCTTGCTTGGGAGAGCTGCCGGCTCCTGGTGGGGCTCTCTGCTCTTCCTCATTTTTCCCTGGCTCTGGGAACCCCCCGTCCGCCTCGATCTAGCGCCCAGCCATAGAACTTACCGTTGTCACCGCTGCATTCCTCGCCGACTGAGGAATGTTCAGATGTGGAGAATCTGTTGTATAATTTTGTAAGTTCTTCCAGAGAATAATTATAATTTAAAAGTAAGTGCTTTCTTAATATCTTTAATTTGCTATCTTAGCTTTCAGCTACTGGATTTCGGTTTTGTTTTTTTACCTGTAGACTAATGGTGATGAGTTCACTTGCTGCTCTCTCTACTAAAGAAAAGAATGTTTGTCTAAGAACTGACATTTGAGGACATGACTAAAAGATTTGTTTAGCAAGTCTGTTTACATGGACAATTTATCATTTAGGTAGCTTTTATTTGAGGCATAACATTCATTTTTGCATTATTTTAGTTTTTTCATCAAAATACTGGACAATACTAGTCAGATGCTTTGTAGACAGTTGTAAACATTAAAACATATCAAATCAAGAGCTATTTTTCATACTATGTTGATTTGGACTAGTGATATTGTTAGCGCAGAGACAAACACATAACCAGTTTTCTTCGGTTATATGCGGTGCTTTATTTCAAGGCGCCGGGAACCAGGGGTACGCACCCAAATCTGGCTCCAAAGACGGCCTTGCCGAGTACCCATTTTATATTCTTTTGGTTACACAATCTCATACATATTCAACAAGTATTGCTACATTATCTTATACATATGCATTACGGATTACTTCATCCTATTGCGACATCAGCCTCCTTCTCTGCGCATGCTCGTCTTCCCTCTAGTGGTCGTCGGTGGTCGTCATGATGAAGTAAGAAGTCTTCCTCAGATGAAGTAAGACGTCTTCCTCGCTTTGTACTTTTCACCTCACTCCTTTTTGACTCGATTCCAGTGCCTGTTTTCTGCCAAGTCTTTCAAGGTTCTGCTTGACTCCCCTGGTATCAGGTCACACTGTTCTCTTAGGTACCTAAAGATCTTAGAATACATTCTTTCCCGTTACAGTTAATTACATTTTCCCATCACCATTGGTTACCTTTGTTTGGTTATTATGGTTGCACCTTACAAACACACTCTAATATACAATACTACTTGCTACTTAACTCTTGTATTTCCTAACATTTCCCCCCTTTGAAAATACTTCAATTATATGCAAGTATTTTCACAAAATTTAAGCTACATCTTTATATGACGGAGGGGGTGTTATTTCTTTCAGATGTATATCCTTTGGATATTCTCTGGCTACTGCCCCTACCAGACGGTGGGTCCATGCTCTGTTTCTTTCAATGGTTCTTCACTCCAGTTCCGGACATATACTCGATCTCCAGGTTGAATGTCGTGTACTGGGTTTTCCAAGGGTAGAGGTCTATTCCATATCAAAGTGTTCTGCAACTGCATTAAAATTTTTCCAAGAGATAAAACATAGTTATAAACATCTTGATTCCCTTTAATGTACATATTCGGATTTGGATTTGGGGCTTCATATGGTTTACCATAAAGGATTTCATAAGGACTTACTGACATTCCACTTCGGGGCTTAATTCGAATTCGTAACAAAGCTATAGGTAAAGCTTGGGGCCACTGTATTTTAGCCTCCTGACAAATTTTACTCATTTGTCTCTTTAATGTTTGATTCATCTTTTCTACTTGCCCACTGGATTGTGGTCTCCAAGGGGTATGCAAATCCCAAGCAATCCCTAAAAGTCTACTTACATCCCGAACGATGGCTGCGATAAAATGAGACCCACGATCTGATGACATTCCTAATGGAACTCCAAACCTCGGAATAATTTCTTTTAACAAACATTTTACTACTTCTTTAGCCTGATTTGTGCGACAGGGAAAGGCTTCTGGCCACCCAGAAAAGGTATCAACCCCTACTAGCAAATATTTATACCCTTGGGCTTTAGGTAATTCTGCAAAATCAATTTGCCAATAATCTCCAGGCTCCATTCCTACTTTGATTTTCCCCATTTGGACTGATTTCCTAACTATCGGATTATTTTTCAAACAAATTTCACACTTAGATCCTATTGCTTTCGCCATTGTTAACATCTGTGTAGAAATCATACCTCGTTTTAGGTAAGTTACTAATGCTTCTGCACCCCAATGACATTTCTGATGCTCTGTTTGCAAGATTTGTCGCATCACAGCGGGAGGGACTATTACTTGCCCAGTCGCGGTAACATACCAGCCTTGCATGTTCTTTCGGGCTTTTAATAGCTCTGCTAATTTTTCATCTTCTTTAGAATAACCAGGATCCTGAGTAAGATATGTCTGAAGTGGACTCACCTTTAGGGGTACTAAGGCCATTATGTTGCTCCATACCTGGCGAGCTGCTTGTCGAGCTGCGCGATCTGCTAATGCATTCCCTTCAGATATCTTAGACGGTTCCTTTTGATGTGCTTTGCAATGCATTATAGCCACCTGGTTTGGTTTTTGTACAGCAGCTATTAGTTCTAATATCTCTGTTTGGTACTTTATATTTGTACCTTGTGCGGATAACAATCTTCATTCCTTCCATAGGGCTCCATGGATATGTACCACACCAAAAGCATATTTTGAGTCTGTCCATATATTAACTTTCTTGTTGTCACTAAGTTCTAACGCTCTCGTCAGAGCAATTAATTCTGTCCTCTGGGCTGATGCTCCCGGAGGCAATGCTCGTGCCTCTATTACCTCTTTCCAAGTGGTCACTGCATATCCCGCGTATCGTGTTCCACTTTCCATGAAGCTGCTTCCATCGGTAAACAATTCCCAGTCCGGATCTGCAAGGGGTATATCCTTCAGATCAGCTCTAGTCGCGTAGGTATGTTCGATGACTTCCACGCAATCATGCTCGAGAATTCCTTCCTCTGAATCTGTTCCAAGAAAAACTGCTGGATTCAGTAGATTAGTAGTTTTTAAGCTCACATCATCTTGTTCTGTTAAAATTGCCTGGTACTTCATCATTCGGTTGGGAGACAACCAATGCCCCCCTTTTTGCTCTAAAACAGTTGTCACCATATGTGGTACGAACACATCTATGTGCTTACCCAAAGTCAGCTTCCTGGCCTCCTGTATTAAGATCACGGTTGCTGCCACGACTCTCAGACAAGAAGGCCATCCTGCACTTACCGAATCCAGTTGTTTAGAGAAGTAACCCACAGGTCTCTTCCAGCTGCCCAACTTCTGGGTCAGTACCCCTAAAGCCAGTCTCTGTCTTTCATGGACGTACAATTGAAATTCCTTGGCCAAGTCCGGAAGGCCTAAAGCGGGGGCTGTTTTCAGTGCTGATTTTAGCTTCTCAAAGGCTTCTTTCTGTGGTTTACTCCAAACAAATACAGGTGATTTCTGAACTTCATACAGTGGTTTAGCAATAAGCCCATAGTCCATTATCCACAACCGACACCACCCTGTCATTCCCAAAAAGGTTCTTAATTCATGTAAATTCCTAGGCTCTGGAATGGCACATATGGCCTCAATTCGATTGATCCCCAATCTTCGCTGTCCTTGTGAAATTTCACAACCCAAATACAATACTGTTTGACATGCTATCTGTGCTTTTTCCTTGGAGACTTTATATCCGTTTAATCCCAATTGATTCAATATTGCTATTGTAACATTTATACATTGGAATCTATCCTCCGTTGCTATGAAAATGTCATCAACATATTGCAATAGCAGATACTGTGATCTGGGTACCTGAATATCTCCTTGGGTAGTCCAGGTCTCTAGCTCCTTAGCTAGTTGGTTTCCAAAGATCGTCGGGCTGTTCTTAAATTCTTGAGGAAGCCGAGTCCAAGTCAGTTGTGTTTTTTGTCCGGTGTAGGGGTTCTCCCATTCAAATGCAAACAGTTTCCTACTATCTTTGTCAAGTGGAATGCAGAAGAAAGCATCTTTTAAATCAATTACTATAAACCATTTATATTTCTCTCCCACAGATGTCAGCAACGTATACGGGTTCGCTACCACAGGGTGGATATCTTTGGTAATTTCATTTATTGCTCTTAAATCCTGTACCAATCTATATTCACCGCTTGGCTTTTTAACAGGGAAGATAGGTGTATTATATTCTGATTCACATTCTTCTAGGATCCCATATTGCATAAACTTTTCTATGATTTTCACAATACCCTGCCTAGCTTCTAATTTCAGTGGGTACTGTTTAACCCTAACTGGCATTGCCCCCTCCTTTAGTTCTACTACCACAGGTGAAGCTAATTTTGATTTTCCTGGAATGTCTGTTTCCCAGACTATAGGTATTACAGCTTCTTCCACTTCCTCGGGGATGTGTGTTTTCGGTTGTTCCTTAAGTACCAATATCTGTCCAACTTTTGATTCTGGAATCTGCATTTTCAATTCTCCATTTTCAAATATTATTTCTGCATTCAATTTTGCCAATAGGTCCCGTCCCATAAGGGGAATTGGACATTCTGGTACATATAAGAACTCATGAGTTAATTCTTTTCCTCTAAACCTTAAATCCAGGGGTTGTAGGAATGGCTTTTCTTTCTCTTTCCCTGTGGCACTTACAATTGTAATTGTCCTTTCCCCCAATTTTCCACACAAATTGTTTAAAACCGAGTATGTTGCTCCTGTATCGACTAAAAATTTTACCTCTTTCCCCTCAAGTTCTATTTTCACCAAAGGCTCTTTATCTAGTCAGCTTTGATGCGTATAATCCCCCAACACCATCGTCTTTGCGGTCTCTGCCCCTGGTCCGAAGAAAGGATTTCGGGGAGAAGGAGGTTGCCCCATTCTCACTGGACACTCATTCTTCCAGTGACCCTCCTGTCCACAGTTGGCACACTGATTATATCCTAACCTGTTATAGCCCATTCCTGATCGAAAGTTAGTAAATCCTCTTCCTCGCCCTCTTCCTCGCCTACCACTTTGCCCCCTGCCTCTGGAATTCATATGATTCTGCTCTTTTCCCTGTATTACTGCCAATAAGTTTTGCTGTTGTCTCCGGGCTCCCTCTCTCTCTCTATTATTGTACACCTTCCAAGCCACTTCCAACAATCTGTCCAGATCTCGCAATTCTGCTCCTTCTAGTTTCTGCAGTTTCTTCCTAATATCATCCTGAGACTGTCCCAAAAAGATCAACGCCAGCTGTGCTCTAGCCTGCTCAGTTTCTACATCTAGATCTGTATATTTCTTTGCTGTTTCTTTAAGTCTCTCCAGAAAAGCCGAGGGCGACTCTGTCTTTTCCTGTCTAACATTTTACAATTTCGACCAATTAACAGCTTTAGGCATAGCATTCCGAATTCCCACAACTATCCACTCCTGATATCTCCGTAAACTTCTCATTCCCCCCAGTGTGTTATCGGGTCCTCAGTAGGAAAATTCTGATCTGTAGTTCCCTGGACCAATCCTTGCCTTACGTCCTCCCGAACTCTTTCTCGTGCTGCTCTCAAAACCATTTCCTTTTCTGTTGAATCCATTAAAGTATCTAACAACACTTGTATATCGTCCCAATCTGGATTTTGTGTCTTCATTATCATTTTAACTACACGAGCCACCTTGTCCGGGTTTTCCCTATACGTCCCTGCCAACTGTTTCCAGATAACCAAATCTCCAGGGGAAAAAGGTACTTTAACATACACAGGTCCTTCTGTCCCGACGCCCTGTCTCAAAGGAGCAATTACAGCACTAGTCTCTGTTTGATCCCTCCGCCTCGTTCTGTGTGCTACGGGAGGGGAGGTAGGATCATCATTATCACTGTTAGTGTTGCAATCACCATTGGCCGGTGGGGCCGACGGGGCAATCATCAGGTCTATATTTTCCGCGCTTTCCCGATGTTGCTTGCTATTGTCCATAGCCAAACATCCCATACACTTCTTTCCAGTTTTGCAACCCTGACAGTGAGGAGTATTACTGCCTGCTTGTAATGTCATTATCCCGCAAGATTTCTGCCACTCTTGATTATTCCTTAAACTAAAGAAAAGATCCACATAAGGCACTTCATCCCATTTCCCTTCTCTTCTGCAAAACAACATCAACTGCAAAATGGTATTATAATTCAAAGTCCCATTCTCAGGCCACTTCTCCTGGTCATCTAATTCATATTGAGGCCACCAATCATTACAATATTCAATCAACTTATTTTTCCGAAAGGCTTGTTCAAACTTTCCCTCCTTCCAATGACTTAAAATACAGCCTAACGGAGTTGCCTTAGGTATTTCTGGCATTGTGAAATTACAGTATTATCCAACAATCACAGTAATAACAACAAATACCAGTCCTGCAGACCGGATTTTAAAATTTCTCAGTCTTGCAGCTAGTTACAGCAAAATTACTCTAACAACCACAGTGCTCAACCAAACAATCACAATAATACTGGATTCTTAATATCGGCAAATATTAGTCCCGCAGACTAAATATTACCAACTGCCAACCCCGCAGGCTGGACTTAAAATATACAACCAAACGTTACCGTACAATTCCCAATTGTTATTTATAGTTGCAACTTTTTACCATACCATACCATACCCATTACCATACCAATTGCCGAACCTGCAGGGCTTTCGCCCTGTCTGACGGACAGCGCCTAGGCTTACCACCCGGAGCTCCTCAGCCCAACCACGCGCAGCTTTCGCCGCGTCTAACTGGCAGGCTATTACTTACAGCGGTACCGTTCCCTGTTACTAAAATAAAGCACCTTTCTTACCTTATCAGAGGTCCGTCGTGAGCAGCGGAGGTCGGTCGCGGCTGATGGCTCCCCGAGAATTCCTCGGCGCCGGCTGGAGCAGGATCAGTACGCGATCCGCCTCAGCAATGCTCGCGAGGTCCCATCTGGGTCGCCAAAACTGTTAGCGCAGAGACAAACACATAACCAATTTTCTTCGGTTATATGCGGTGCTTTATTTCAAGGCGCCGGGAACCAGGGGTACGCACCCAAATCTGGCTCCAAAGACGGCCTTGCCGAGTACCCATTTTATATTCTTTTGGTTACACAATCTCATACATATTCAACAAGTATTGCTACATTATCTTATACATATGCATTACGGATTACTTCATCCTATTGCGACATCAGCCTCCTTCTCTGCGCATGCTCGTCTTCCCTCTAGTGGTCGTCGGTGGTCGTCATGATGAAGTAAGAAGTCTTCCTCAGATGAAGTAAGACGTCTTCCTCGCTTTGTACTTTTCACCTCACTCCTTTTTGACTCGATTCCAGTGCCTGTTTTCTGCCAAGTCTTTCAAGGTTCTGCTTGACTCCCCTGGTATCAGGTCACACTGTTCTCTTAGGTACCTAAAGATCTTAGAATACATTCTTTCCCATTACAGTTAATTACATTTTCCCATCACCATTGGTTACCTTTGTTTGGTTATTATGGTTGCACCTTACAAACACACTCTAATATACAATACTACTTGCTACTTAACTCTTGTATTTCCTAACAATATTATGGAAAAATAATTCCTTAGGAGCATTCAGAAGGCAAGAGCAAAATTAATTTATCTTGGGCCTGAAGTTTTATCCAGGTATGTTTTTAGTCTTTTAAAAGTCTGTTTTTCATAAAAAGCAACATCACAAAACCAATAAATTGTGCAGTGAAATGAAAACTTAATTCGAAGCAGTGAGCTTGGATCAAATACAGAAAAGCATGAGTGTCTCCTACCTGTTGTTTCATGGATGGCCTTTTGTGACAGACTATTTTTTGCATTTTATTTTTTTTAATGCATTTTAAATATCAGTTTTGACCTAAAGCTTTCATTCATCAAAATACATCCAAAAACGTCTTCATACATCTGTTGCGTGAAAGGGCAGAACAGTTTGGCAGAAAACAGACCCCCTTGCGTTCTAACACTCCTCACCGAGGTGGGAGGCTAGGTGCGGCTGGGTTTGAATTCTGAGTGATGCTCAATTGGTGTTAAAGGGCGAATTAATTTGGCAGAAAACAAACCCCCTTGCGTTCTAACACTCCTCACCGAGGTGGGAGGTTAGGTGCGGCTAGGTTTAAATTCTGAGTGATGCCCAATCCACCACTATCAGTCCAGTCGCGTTTAATATATGTATTAAACTATCACGATTCTGGATACACTAATAGTGGACTGCACCCTCAGTCCAGTCGTGCTCATGAACTACCACGGCCACTTTTATGGTCGCGTTCAATGAGAAACCAAAACGACCAGCTACTTAAGCAGCGCAGTTTATTTTAGCAACAGTACATAAGTTCTTATGGATTGCCGGTGATAAATACACTGTCTGCAAAGCACGTGCAAATAAAAGTGTTGTTAGTTATACAAAACGCGCGACAAAGTTATATATATAATACAGCCTGGCTACAAACATAGGAAAAAAGACTGTCTAGAGAGATTTCTAAGTTTTTGAGGAAACACTTGGTATAGTTTAAGCCTTACCCAAAGGCATCCCTATGGGGGGGAAGAAAGGCTCAGCCCGTCAGCTGGTCCTGGAAGTCGAAGGCAGTTTTGATGGAGTCCTCCTCGACTCGTTCACGATGGTGTCTTCCCTGATATTCCCCCTTTCTTGGGCTATTTTTATACTATTTTTTACCTTCAAGGTGGAGTTTGAGTGACTCTAGTCATAAATACTTTTATTATGATTGGTGTAAAATTCTCTCACTTCACATTTAAAGGTATAGTTTATCAAAAATTCAGGGCGCAGACTCAAGGAGGAGTGGTCGCACCTTGGAGGCGGGTAGCCTTTGGGATGGAGGTGTGTTTAGGTATTATAATGACATTATAATGAGCAAAGTTCACACAAAGGACAGCATTTTGTCAAAATTTGACAAACTGTTGGCTCAGGGTAGCAAGTGTGCAGCTTATCAGTTCCATAGGACCATCTCGTTCCCATATCTGCTGATTATCACAGGGCTTGGCCGTGGAATCTCCACCCCACTCCATCCCCGTGTTGCTCTGCGAGCGATATTGTGCAGGGAATCACCTATGTAGTGTATTCTTCGCATACCAGCTGCGGCTGTATTCTACCTTAGGAACCTCTTTGATTTTAAGCTTTTCCTTAATGTGTGAACAATGCTGTATTTTGGTTATTTTAGTAATTATTCCACATAAACTTAAACTTAGCATTTTTTGCATGTAGTTCACCTGCCATTTTCAGATTTCAAAATGGGAAAAAAAGTCTTATTCCCTTTTGTGGTTTTTTTCCTCATATTTTCAGGGACTGTGATGAAGG
This sequence comes from Pluvialis apricaria, assembly GCA_017639485.1. NCBI lineage: Eukaryota > Metazoa > Chordata > Aves > Charadriiformes > Charadriidae > Pluvialis > Pluvialis apricaria. Next base: position 24,229,820 of record CM030043.1, on the reverse strand, counting down.
AACATACAAAGACAAACCTAATATTTTGTATGCTTGGGCAAGAAATGCTCCACCCACCAGGCTACCCAAAGTTATTGTGCCTTTAATGTGATGTTCTTGCATATGGGGGCAAGGGAATGCAAGATGATGTGGAAATAAGCACCTGGCATGTCTAGGAACTTCCTCTAGTATTTTTATTTCATCTAAGCTAACGGGGACTGTATAAACTTTAAGCTCATGAATTGTGCATATATTATTCTACGTAATTTACCTGAGGGGAGGGGGTAATCCTATTTGACATAACATTATGGGCTTAAGTAGGGAAAAAAACGCTAAAGGAGACATATCCAAATAATAATATAATGCTTTATTTTTATATATCTTTAATCTTGCATTTCCTACATTTTTTCCTCTGGGCAGCCTGTTCCAGTGCTCTGCCACCCTCAAAGTAAAGAAGTTCCTCCTCATGTTGAGATGAAATTTCCTATGTTCAAGTTTGTGCCCGTTACCTCTTGTCCTATCACTGGGCACCACTGAAAAAAAGACTCTTCTCATCTACCTGGCACCTTCCATTTAAGTATTTATAAGTATTGATAAGATCCCCCCTCAGTCTTCTTTTCTCTAGACTAAAAAGACCTAAGTCCCTTAGCCTTTCCCCATAAGAAAGATGTTCCAATCCCCTAACCATCTTAGTAGCCCTTTGCTGGACCCTCTCCAGCAGTTCCCTGTCCTTCTTGAAATCAAAGTATTGAAAAAACAGGTGACCTTCCTTTTTTCATCTGAATTCAGCAACACCAAAATGAACTGAAGACTATCAGTGGGTTTCTTTGCTTTTGTTCTCTACAGCTCACCTCCTTGAAAAGCTGTTGAACATTCCACCCAAGAGAACTGACAACAGCAAGACTATGTGAATTAATGGTGCCAACTCCTTTAGAACTTCACGGAATCATGGAATTTTCAGAGTTCGAAGGGACCTCTAAAGATCATCTAGTCCAACTCCCCTGCTAAAGCAGGATTGCCTAGAGCACGTTACTCAGGACTGCATCCAGGTGGGTCTTGAAAATCTCAAGAGAAGGGGACTCCACAACCGCCCTGGGCAGCCTGTTCCAGTGCTCTGTCACCCTAACCGTAAAGAAGTTTTTCCGTGTATTTGAACAGAACTTCCTATGTTCCAACTTGGGCCCATTGCCCCTTGTCCTGTCACCGGGAACCACTGAAAAGAGTCTGGCTCCATCCTCCTTCAACCCACCCATACTTGTATGCCAAAATAAGGTCTCCCCTCAGCCTTCTCTTCTCCAGGCTAAAGAGTCCCAGCTCTCTCAGCCTTTCCTCATAAAGGAGATGCTCCAATCCCTCAATCATCTTTGTTGCCCTACGCTGGACTCTCTCCAGTAGTTCCCTGTCTCTCTTGAACTGGGGAGCCCAGAACTGGACACAGTATTCCAGTTGTGGCCTCACCAGGGCAGAGTAGAGGGGGAGAATGACCTCCCTCAACCTACTGGCCCCACTCTTCCCTATGCAGCCCAGGATTCCATTGGCCTTCCTGGCGACAAGGGCATATTGCTGGGTCATGAATAATTTACTATCTACCAGGACCCCCAGATCCTTCTCCTCAGAACTGCTTTCCAGCAGGTCCACCCCTAACCTGTATTGGTGCCTAGCATTCTTCCTCCCCAGGTGCAGGACCCTACACTTGCTCTTGTTGAACCTCATTAGGTTCTTCTCTGCCCAGCTCTCCAGCCTGTCCAGGTCACGCTGGATGGCAGCGCGACCCTCTGGAGTGTCAGCCACCCCTCCCAGTTTGGTATCATCAGCGAACTTGCTGAGGATACGCTCTGTCCCCTCATCCAGGTCATTGATGAATATATGGAACAAGATTGGACCGAGTATTGACCCCTGGGGGACACCACTGGTTACAGGCCTCCAACTGGATTCTGTGCCGCTGATCACAACCCTCTGAGTTCTGTCACACAGCCAGCTCTCAATCCACCTCGCTGTCTCCTCATCTAGCCCACACTTCCTCAGCTTCCTAATGAGGATGTTATGGGAGACAGTGTCAAAAGCCTTGCTGAAGTCAAGATAAATGACATCTACTGCTCTCCCCTCATCCAGCCAACCAGTTATAACATCATAGAAGGCTATCAGATTGGTCAAGCATGATTTACCCTTGGTAAATCCGTATTGACCACTTCCAATAACTTCCTGTTCTTCAATGTGTTTGGAGATGACATCCAGAACGAGTCGCTCCATTACCTTCCCAGGGACAGAGGTGAGACTAACCGGCCTGTAGTTCCCTGGGTCCTCCTTGCCTTTTATGAAGATTGGAGTGATGTTGCCCTTCCTCCAGTCCTCAGGCACCTCTCCTGTTCCCCATGACCTTTCAAAGATGATGGAGAGTGGTCTAGCAATAACATCTGCCAGATCTCTCAGCACTCGCGGGTGCATCCCATCAGGGCCCATGGACTTATAGATGTCCAGCTTGGCCAAGTGGTCTCTGACCCGGTCCTCCTCAACTGAGGGAAAATCTTCCTCTCTCCAGACCTTCCCCCTTGCCTCCAGGGTCTGGGATTCATGAGGGACAGCTTTAGCAGTGAAGACCGAAGAAAAGAAGGCATTCAGTAACTCTGCCTTCTCTGTGCCACAATGGCACCCATCTCATTCATCAGTGGGCCTACATTTTCCCTAGTCTTCCTTTTTCTATTGATATACTGAAAGAACCTCTTCTTGTTATCTTTAACTGCAGTGGCCAAGCTGAGTTCTGCTTGAGCTTTGGCCCTTCTAATTTTCCCCCTGCATAGCTTCGTTACATCTTGGTATTCCTCATAAGTTGCCAACCCCCTTTTCCAAAGAATGTAAGCTTTCCTTTTTTTCCTGAGGTCCAGCCAAAGCTCTCTATTTGGCCAGGCTGGTCGTCTTCTTCCCCGTCAGTTCATTTATCGGGACACGGGGATGGCCTTCTCCTGTGCTTCTAAGAGTTCCTGCTTGAAGTATGACCAGCCTTCCTGGGCATCTTTGCCCTTCAAAACTGCCCCCCAAGGGACACTCTCAACCATGCTCCTAAACAGGCCAACGTCTGCCCTTCGGAAGTCCAAGGTGGCAGTTCTGCTGGCTCCCCGCCTTGCTTCACCAAGAATTGAAAATTCTACCATTTTGTGATCACTGTGCCCAAGACGACCTCCAGCCTTTACATCCCCCACAAGACCTTCTCTGTTAACAAACAGTAGGTCCAGTAGGGCACTTTCCCTAGTTGGTTCCTTCACAGGCTGTGTTAGGAAGTTGTCTTCCTCACACTCCAGGAACCTCCGGGACTGTTTCCTCTCTGCTGCGTAGTATTTCCAGCAGACATCTGGGAAGTTGAAGTCCCCCATGAGAACAAGGGCAAGTGATCACGAGACCTCTGCCAGCTGCTTATAGAATATTTCATCAGTTTCTACATCCTGATTGGGGGGGGTCTATAACAAACTCCCACCATGATGTCTGCCTTGTTGGCCTTCCCCTTGATTCTTATCCATACACACTCGACACTATCATTCACATTGTTGAGTTCTAGACATTCAAAACTGCCCCTCACATAGAGGGCCACCCTACCACCTCTCCCTCCTTGCCTATCCCTTGTGAAAAGTTGGTAACCATCAATCACAGCACTCCACTTGTGTGAGTCTTCCCAACACGTTTCTGTTATGGCAACTATATCAGTTTCCTTGCTGTACAATGGCCTCCAGCTCCTCCTGTTTATTCCCCATGCTGCATGCATTAGTGTAGATGCACTTCAGCTGGGCTAATTGTCCTGCCACTTTTTTGGGGGGGACAAGCCCTAATTCCCACCTGATCCTGCTCAGACACTTCTGTAGTTACCAAATTATCACTACCCCTCATGTCTTTGCTGCCACACAGATCACCATCCCCCACCATCACTGTGACAGACTGCAAGACCTTGCTAACACTTTTACCCAGAAGCACTGGCATGCTGCTCCCAGGCACCACTTTAGTAATCCTGGTTTCATCCCCATCCCCCTTCAAACCTAGTTTAAAGCCCTATGAATGAGCCCTGCTAATTCTTGTCCCAGGATCTTTCTTCCCCTTTGGGTTAGGCTTTCCCCACCTGTTGCCAGCATGCCTGGTTTCCTGTAGATGAACCCATGATCAAAGAAACCAGAGTTCTGCTGGATGCACCAGTCTCAGAGCCAGGAGTTAATTTGCTGGCTCCTCCTATTTATCCCCTCATCAACCCCTGCAACTGGTGGGATAGAGGATAATGCTGTTTGTGCCCCTGATCCCTTGACCAGCTGTCTCAGGGCCCTGAAGTCATTCTTCATTGTCCTTAGACTTCTGGTAGCTACCTCATCACCACCTACTTGGAATATCAGGAGTGGGTAGTAATCTGATGTCTGAACCAGAGTAGGGAGTTTTCTCTGTATATCCTTAATCCTGGCCCCAGGGAGGCAGGTGACTTCCCTGTGGGATGGGTCCGGTCTACAAATAGGGCCCTCTGTTCCCCTCAGAAGGGAGTCACCTACTACAATTACCTTTCTATCTTTCTTGGTTGAGGAAGTCCTAAGGCATGGGGGTGAGTGACTAGCCCTGGGCAACTCACTGGATGGATCATCCTCTCTATCCTCAGTCACCTGGTCCTCGATTTCCAAAGCCCCATACCATTTATGCAAGGGCAATTGGGATGGTGAGGGGGGGCCGGGAGGGGTTTTGCTTGCCTCTCTGAGGAGGGATCTGACTCCCCTCCCCCTTATCCCTTAAATCCTCTCCTTCTGCCTGGTGACAGGAGGGAAGGGGATCATCCACTTCTGATAGGGCCTCTTCCTGCTGCCTTTGCCTCAGGGTATGGCTCCACCAATCTATTTCATTTTCACAGTCTCTAATACTTCTTAGCCTTTCTACCTCTTCCCTCAGTTAAACCACCTGCCTGAGCAGTGTCTCTGGCTCCCTGGGGGAGCAGTGCCAGGCTCAGGCATTCGTTGCAGCCTGAGACCTGTACAGCCACAAGCTTGTGCAGGAGCTCAGTCTGAGTTCCCACATTCTTTCTTGCAGCAGCTTTTGGCCATTTTGCGGCCATGTTCTTCTCTTGTGCTGGGAGGTGATGAATCACTGCTGTCAGCTTCCCACATGCCCCGAGCCCCTGCACGCCGATGTTCCTCCACTTGCGCTTGCCCAGCTCATGACCTGGCTTAGTCACGAGGCTTTCAGCGACCTACCGTGCAAAATGCTGCCCGCTGAGTACACAGCAGCCTGCTGCTGCTTTCCAGGACCGCCCGTTTAGAACTGTTGCGGGGTGTTGTCTCCGCCCCTGCTGCGTCAGCAGCCCGCCCCCGAGCTGCCAGTTCCAGCACGAGCTAGCTGCTTTTCCCGGCTTCGAAAGCCCCCAAAAAGAGCCCTTTGCCGGCCTTATCCGCCACGATCCCCTTCCCCAGTGCGGTCTTACCTGCACTGGAGCTGGTCTCCTCGGCGATTGACTGTGAGACCTAAGCAGAAATATTCTTAAACATTGCACAAACCAAACAAAATTTTAAAGTCTTCCTCCTAGTCTGTCAGTCCAGCTTGTCTAACTACTTTGATTTTATTTTTTCTTTCAGATATCCAGCAAATATGCACCTCTCTAGGACAAATAAATTATTAACTTCTATTTATGCTGTGGCAAAAAGAGGAAAGTGTATATACGTACCTCACAGACAGGTTTATCTCAAAGACAATTCTCCATGCAGAGTTTCCAACATAAATCAAACCTGAATCTGTGCTTACCACTGCCTTTTGTGTGCTGTACAAATAGAACAGTTATGTATTTACCAGTGTAAAAAAATATTAATCATGCATTTTAAAGCCTAATACTGGCTTCAGTTTTTAAATGTATAATTTATTGAAAAAATTTGTACATGATAACTTTATAATGGCAATTTTAAGTTATACTGCAACCATATGTTTGCAGTTATATCACCTATGCTACTAATGTTATGTTTTCTAGGAGAAATATCTAAAATACTAGAAATGGCCAAAAGTTATCAGATGAAACATGAATAGCTGAGAATATACAAAATTATTTTAATCAAGGTACTCTAATGTTAAGCCTTCTGGTTATCAGAGAGAAGCATGCTATATCCAGTGTTCAAGTAACAGTAAAACTCAAATGACAGCTTACAATTCACATGTTTATGAATAAGAGACCACAGTTACTTCTAAGATATCTCCCAGCTTGGCAGCCAAAATTAATTAGACCCCTCAATCAAACCAAACCAAACCACAAAACCAGTTATATCTGTGGTACTTTATGTAATGAGGGTAACATAAAAATTGTGAGGAATGACAGCCGAAAGAAAGAAATCTATATTTAGTGAAGTATATGAGTTTGAAGGAGGAGATGAGACCACAAATATTATGTGTCCCTTATGATAAACAACCCCCCCACCAGCAAGGTGAACAAAACCTGCTCCAGCATGAGCTCCTCTCCACAGGGCCACAGGTCCTGCCAGGAGCCTGCTCCAGCATAGGCTCTCCATGGGGTCACAACTTCCTTCAGAGCACAGCCACCTGCTCCGCCGTGGGGTCCTCCACAGGCTGCAGGGTAGACATCTGCTTGTCGTGGTTTAGACTGGGCTGGCTACTAAAAGAACAACAGATGCTCTCTTTTAAATTCTCTCCCTTCTCAGAAGAGCAGGAAGAGAGAATAAGGGAGAGAGACTTATGGGTTGATAAGAAAACTAAAACTACTTTAATGACATATTAATAATAAAAAGAAAATATAAAAATATCAATAAGGAAAAAAATGAAATATATACAATATATACAAAACCAAATGTTGAGCTCCCAGGATGATGATCACATCACCAGCAGGCACGAGGAAAGTCTCAATGATGGACGGGAACTGGATTCCAGATCTGGATTCAGGAATGCACGGATCAGGATCAAAGGCAGACAAACAGACAGAGTCCTCCTCGGATGCCAGCCATTGAAGAAAGAGGGCTGACCCTTTGATCCCTCAGCTTTTATACTGAGCATGAGGCAGATGGGATGGAATACCCTGTTGGTCAGTTTGGGGGTCACCTGTCCTGCCCGCTCCTCCCCACAGGTGCAACCCCTCTACACTTTTCCGCTTCCGACCCTCCAACGTGTCACACAACAAAGTTAGCTGTCCTTGGTTGTTATAGCAATTATTATAATCAAGAGCCTCTCTGCATACCATTCCTTGGCATCAACTATAAACATCAGACCTTATCTGCTAGAAGCCAACACTGTCTGAAAAATATGCCGTTAATTTCAGAGAGTTAGTTAGAAGAGACTTAACTGAAAAATGAAATTACTGAAAATTGGTTCTGTTTTACCTCAAATCAGGACAGGTTGATATCTCAATAGACAGGGAAAAAGCTTCTTTTATATCATTCGTAAAGTTTGAAAACATCTCTATAATTTGTTGAAGGTTCTATGTTAAATAGCCTTGAATACAGCAATCAGGGTTTAGGCGATTTAAATTATATTTTTATCTAGTCAAACTGGAATTTTCAATGACAGAATAAATTAGAAACATTTTCTTCCCACAGAAGTGGCACAGAAAGTAGATAATATTTCACTTTAAAAATAAGATACCAGATTACCAAGTATAACAGGCACTTGAAATAAAAACGGAAAGCATTCTGTCATACTCTGCTGAAATAGTACATGGCAATAGTATCATTGTACACAGATACTCTAGGCAAAAAAAAAGTCTGCTGGGGGGTTGATATAAAAAGTTTTAATTTCAGGTGCTAACATATTTCACTGTAGTTTCTCTAAGTAGACAAGGGGTTTTTTTGACTAGGAGATTTGATTACCAAGTTGATTTACTGATTACAATTTCCAAAAACATCCTCAACTAATGAGTAATAGATGTTACTCATCTGTTTCCATGGACTGGTTTGTTTTAAATATAACTACATACACACAAATTGTACTTAGGAGTGAAGATGAACTCTTACTGTCTCCAAGCAATAATGAAGAGCAGGCTCTCACCTAACATTTTTTCTTTAGAGGTTCGTTACCTTAATTATTCATTATTTTGGCAGGCAAAGAATATAATGGTGTGTTCTGGTCCATCTGAACTGTCTCATGAAAACTAATTCTTTCAACTTTCATTGTGCACATGTGCTACCTCCATTTAAACAGTTCTGGCACGCTCAATTTATCCCTTCCTCCTCCTCCTCAATTATTGCTGCTGCCATTATGATACATTCCATCTTTGTGTCATGGTAGAAAAGTTACCTTCAACTTTAGACAAGTTATTAAAGATTGTAGGACACTGGTGCTGAAAAATCTTGGCAAGTATTGTCCAAATCTTGCAAGAGGTGCACAGAAGAGAGTCTGTGTGGCACTGGGAAGCTGCCAGCTACAGGGACACTTCTCTATTCAGAACTAAGTAAAATCTGTGGATCATTTACCATGGCATCACACAAGGATTCAGAGGCCACAGGCATAGCTTCGGAATTACTGGTGTAATGCACGTCCCTCCTTGTTCAGTATGCCTCCTATAGTTTTGAATTCCATTTTGTTCTTGTTATATCTATGGTTTATTTTGAAGTGACTTCTACTTTCTTCTATCAGCAAAAGGAAGTTATTCTCTTTTGTAATAATATTGCAACCAAGAAAAAATTTTAAAAATTTCTAGCTATGCATATTTTTAAAAAATCTAGCTTTTGCTACTGTTTATTTATTTTGCTATTATTTAGTTTACTTCTCCTTTCTTCTTTTAATCCCAACATTTTTATTACCACTTAAACAATGAGGATCTTCACATTCTTGTTTAAATTTTATGCCGTAATATATCACAGCAGAGTTCCAAGAGAATGATGATGCACAAATATATTTTTTTCTGGAATACATCAGGGGCTCTAAAGCAAAGTTTCCACTTGGCAAATGATCCGCAAAATAAAAATAAAAATTCATGCTTCTTGAAGGTGTCAGAATAAGGCATTTCCTGTTTAAAGAGCACAGTACTTCATGAAATATATATCAGGAAAATGGTACTTAATCTTGTCCACCAGACCCCCCATACCAGCAACATATCTGCATTAATGAAATCTAAATGCTCATTCACAACAATCAACAGTCATGCCTGAAAGGATCAAGTTTCATCTTGTTTTGAAAAATCAGAATAAACTATCTCCAATAGGTACAACTTTTAGAATTCCAAGAACTTATATTTTAATTGACTGACAAATATATCTTGTCTTTCTTCCGTCATCTTATCACAGAAGCTTATTTTACTTTAGTTAAAAGCAGCACAAAGAATAAGCAAGATAATGCACCTAATCATTACTACATAGAGTTAACTACAGTGATTAAGAAAGATACATCACCAATTGCCCTGATACTTCACCATCATCCAGATCCGTGCTTCAGCTGGGGAGCCCCGTCACAGCGAAGGATCGGAGAACCGCTCCCGGCAATTGGGAAATCCTATGCAGTACGTCCACTCGTAGGTGAAGTCTCCGTCTTTGCTGTGAGAGGGTCCTGCTTATATACAGTTTAACAAACAAATCTATATGTCAAAAGGCACAGAAACATCTGGCGGATTGGTTTGCCTCACTTGGGCACGTCCAGGATCTGGCCAGGATCCCGGGCGCATCCGAGGAGTTCCTTTCTCCTGGCTTAGGTTTAAAGGTTTCTATTTCTATCTTTTACGGTTTCCAGGGTTTTTTCCCATGGTTGTATTTCATGGTGATATGATGCTGGTTGGGAGGTTCACTCAGAAGTCAACTTTGGTTCGAGGCCTATGGTTTAGGCCTTTTTATGTCAGTAGTTTAGTTTCTTCTGAACTCATAAGTCTCTGCCTCTCTTTGGAGAGGTAGGGGAGAGCATCTGTCATTCCGCCTAAGTGGCCAATCCAGCCCAAACCACGACAAATAACCAGTGATCTTAATCTTTGCAAATGTCAGTAACAGTGAAATTATTTTTTTTCAGATAATGTAAATATTTGTATATGCCCTAAATTTCTCTAAGTAATATAACTTATGGAATGAAGTTCTGAAAACCATAACTCTAAATGCACTGATATCACCATAGTGTACCTGGAGCGCAAAATATTTGCTTCCTGTTTCTCCTCCGACTCTGAATCAAAAACCTAATAGAAGGAAAAAGCATTAATTTTTCAGAAAAAATAAAAAGCGAAACGGTTCACTGCTGCTGACCATATCTAAAAATACAAGTGACTGCAGTTGCTACTAGTGAAGGGGTAGAAAATGTCAGTGAGATATCAGTGAAGAAAATGGTCATAGAATCATAGAATCGTTTAGGTTGGAAAAGACCTTTAAGATCATCAGGTCCAACCGTTAATCTAACACTGCCAAGGCCACCACTAAACCATGTCCCTAAGCGCCACATCTACACATCTTTTAAATACCTCCAATGACGGTGACTCAACCACTTCCCTGGGCAGCCTGTTCCAATGCTTGTCAACCCTTTTGGTGAAGAAATTTTTCCTAATCTCCAATCTAAATCTCCCTTGGTGCAACTTGAGGCCATTTCCTCTCATCCTATCCCTTGTTACTTGTGAGAAGAGACCAACCCCTACGTCGCTAAAACCTCCTTTCAGATAGTTGTAGAAAGCGATAAGGTCTCTCCTGAGCCTCCTTTTCTCCAGACTAAACAACCCCAGTTCCCTCAGCCACTCCTCATAAGACTTGTGCTCTAGACCTTTCACCAGATTCGTTGCTCTTTGGATGCATTCCTGCACTTCAACGTCTTTCTTGTAGTGAAGGGCCCAAAACTGAACACAGTACTCGAGGTGCGGCTTCAGCAGTGCCGAGTACAGGGGAACGATCACTTCCCTAGTCCTGCTGGCCACACTATTCCTGATACAGGCCAGGATGCTATTGGTCTTCTTGGGCACCTGGGCACACTGCTGGCTCATATTCAGCCAGATATCGACCAACAACCCCAGGTCGTCTTCTGCCAGACAGCTTTCCAGCCACTCTTCCCCAAGCCTATAGTGTTGCATGGGGTTGTTATGACCCAAGTGCAGGACCCAGCACTTGGCCTGTTGAATCACATACCATTGGCCTTGGCCTATCAATCCAGCCTGTCCAGATCCCTCTGAAGAGCCTTTCTACCCTCAAGCAGATCAATACTCCCACCCAACTTGGTGTCATCTGCAAACTTACAGAGGGACCACTTGATCCCCTCATCCAGATCCTTGATAAAGATATTAAACAGAACTGGCCCCAATGCTGAGCCCTGGGGAACACCATTTGTGACCGGACACCAGCTGGATTTAACTCCATTCACCACAACTCTTTGGGCCCTGCCATCCAGCCAGTTTTTTACCCAGCAAACAGTATACACATCCAAGCCATGAGCAGCCAGTTTCACCAGGAGAATGCTTTGGGAAACGGTGTCAAAGGCTTTACTAAAGTCCAGGTAACCACATCCACAGCCTTTCCCTCATCCACTAAGCGGGTCACCTTGTCATAGAAGGAGATGAGGTTAGTCAAGCAGGACCTACCTTTCATAAACCCATTCTGACTGGGCCTGATCACCTGGTTGTCCTGCATGTGCCTCATCATGGCACTGAAGATGATCTGCTCCATGACCTTCCCCGGCACTGAGGTCAGACTGACAGGCCTGTAATTCCCTGGATCCTCCTTCCAGCCCTTCTTGGAGATGCGTGTCACATTTGCTAACCTCGTCAGCTGGGACAACCCGTTTTAGCCAGGACTGCTGATAAATGATGGAAAGTGTCTTGGTGAGCACTTCCACCAGCTCCCTCAGTACCCTTAGGTGGATCCTATCTGGCCCCATAGATTTGTGTGTGTCTAAGTGCTGTAGCAGGTCAGTCACCATTTCCCCTTGGATTATGAGGGCTTCATTCTGCTCCTTGTCCCTGTCTTCCAGCTCAGGGGGCTGGGTACCCAGAGAACAAGTGGTCTTACTATTAAAGACTGGGGCCAAGAAGGCATTAAGTACCTCAGCCTTTTCCTCATCCTTTGTCACTATGTTTCCCCTTGCATCCAATGAAGGATGGAGATTGTCCTTAGCCCTTCCCCAACAGCTCATCTTTCGGCACATGGGGATGGCCTGCTCCTGCACCTTTAAGATTTCCTTCTTGAAGAATGTCCAGCCTTCCTGGACTCCTTTGCCCTTCAGGACTGCCTCCCAAGGCACTCTGTCAACCAGGCTCCTAAACAGGCCCAAGTCTGCCCTCTGGAAGTCCAAGGTAGGAGTTCTGTTATAGCATAATCTAAATCCTTTTTTATAAACCAAGGATAACAATAAAGTTCTTTACTGCAGCAGACCAAAAGAGAAGAGGAAGAAATTTTGGATCAGGGTATCTACTTGCATAGTTCTTGTATCAAATAAGGGACTAATTAGTATAAAATATTCATAAATTATATCCTGATTGTTAATGATTGTGGGAAAATAATGGAAGATTTGCAAGGAGGATTGTAAACACACTCAAGTGACTTGCAGCTAGGGTGTAGAAAAACATATATCATACTAATTGTTGTTTGGCCTTGTGTGTTTCACAAGTAAAACATCTGTGCTCGGATAATATAGGCCTGTGATAGAATTAGAGGCACCCTATTGAACATGCTTGAGGTTCCTGCCATTCTGTGAGAAAGATCAAAGCACAGTGATAAACTATGCCTGCCTCAATCCTTGATGAACAGGCAAAAGCATCAGGCTTGTTGATCCTATAGCATGGATTGACATCTGTGGTGGCTGTGTCCCTACCTGTGTGCCTCTGCCCAGGTGCTGCTTCAGGGATCCCCCAGTTGGCGAGGTAATGAAAATAAATTTACTCTTTTCATTTCATCCATGGTTTTGTGGTTGTTCCTGTGTCCTGCCTGTGCTGGCTCACACAATGATTAATGCAGGGGGTTTTTGTTTTCCTTTAACTGATGCAATTTAATATGTTCTGTATGATTAATATTATTGAACGCTACATAATGAATAATTCATAAAGCTCCATATTTAAAACTTATCTTAGTCTATTCAAGATTAATATTTCTAGAAATATATATAATTCTAAAATTTTTTAAGCTTATTCTGGAGCATAATGATCTAGCCGCTTGCAAAGACATTTCAAGTTTCATGCTGACAAGATGTTTCTCTCATAAGTGCATCAGCATTTGGTCGAGGCTCATGTTGTCAGTTTGTTTTATTGAATTCATTGGTGTTTGAGACAAAAATAGTTTTCTTTAAGATTCTTTTTTAAAAAGTCTTTTCCGTTAACTTTGAAATATATTTCAAAGCCCAATATCTGCAGTGCAGTCTTTTTTGCTGAGACTACTACTTGGTATACCACCTCATCTAACAAGTTTCTATGGAAACGGGCTTCATTGTGTTGTCCATTTGAAGTTAGTTGGGTTGATAATGTGAGATATCAAAACACAGTAGTTGCAATGAGACAACTTTGTTTCATGTTGTTAACTGTTATTTTATGATAAATTCTCCCATCAGCAGCACAGCTCCAATTTTACATCATTATAGCTCTGACTTCAGTAAACTTATGTGTATGTAAGCAGATAAAGCAAAAGGAAAAATCAGATCAGGTTTGGTTTTCTTTTTGTCTCCCAATACAGAAAATTGTATGGCTGTTTAAGAAAGTGCTTTTGGCCCTACAAGCACATAGCAGCTGGTAAGATACACTGGGTAAATCAGGAGCCTGAAAGTGGTCTGCTAAAATCTGCCTGCAAAAATTTCATGCAAATTGGAGTCCTGCTTCTAGCCTGATTTTGTGGGGCAAGTTGTTTATGTAATTGCATTGCCAATTTTTCCAGCTCCCCCAGTAAGTTTAGTGAGTTAGCCAATGCCAACCAAATTTGAAAGAAGTCTTAAGAACCTGAATGCTCTTCGTTTTTTTGGGGGGGATCCTCTAACACATGCACACATCCTCTAACATGTGTGCAAACACACACATAGACAAATAAATACTGAGGTAAAAGCTATAGCATAAATTTTCCCTTTACAGTCTGGCATGAAAATCTTTATAGATGAGAAGCTTGTCTTCAAGACAAATCCACTAAAACTCAGGGTTTGATTAGTACTATTGCTTCTGAGCTGTTGCTTCGTAATTCCACCTTTGATTTGCTCTGAAGATAGTACTTCAATGATTTTTCCATAACTCTTTGTTTTACCTTGCATATTTCTTTTTTTCTTGATGACTAATTATTTTGTGGAAGCTTCATTTTCCCTTTCTTAGTTTCAGATAACTGAAATGAACACTGCTATTTCACTAAAACTGAAATATTGTTAAATAATGTCCTAGAAATATTTACAAATCTGGGGAGCACATAAGATAAAGGGATGATCAGGGAGACAAATTTTGGTATGACTAGTATTAACTCCAAGCCTTTGCATCAGAAGAAAAGTTTTCCTCAAGGAAAAAACAAAAAAGTCTGTGTAGTTGTGATGGTGTGCTCTGCACACACACCCCTCGCCCTCGACCTGACCTTTTCCTATAACCCTGCTCAAGCGATAACTACCAGTGGCAGTCGTGATGGATGCATCTGGTCAAAGTGGATACGGGGGAGACAGATAATGACACAATAGCCAAGGGCTAATTTATGGCAGTGCGCTCACCTAACCACTGTGCTGGTCAATGTCTGACTCAAGCCAAATTTGGAAGAAATTAACATCTGCAGTCGGTATGCAAATATGACTATGAGTCAATCATCTTACGCCCATAAATAGTGAACAGCCCAAGAGCCTTTTGAGCTCTCCAGGCTGTACGCCAGGATCTCCTCTTGAGTAGGGACGCCTCTCAAGGTTACTTCTCGAGACTGAGAGATTCCTTGCCGCAACAGATTCTCAGTAAGTGATTAATAGCATGCTAAACTTTGAAATCTTAGCTAAGTGACATAAAGGATTGATTGCGCATATATAATCCTTTAGAAATAAACCGTATTTGAGTGCATATTTGAGTGTTTCCTGTTCCTGCTGAAGCACAAAGTGTCTTTTGTTCAGCAAGATAAAAGGATGATAAACAGGATTTTCTCTGAGATGCAGCAGCTTGAAGAGCCCCAGACCCCCAAAGCAGTAGAGAAGCAGGCAGTGTCTATCCCTAGTATTAAGGTAAGTGCAACCTCTGGAGAAGGTGAAGAATGGAAGCTGGTGACTTCTGGCACCAAGAGGAAGGCTCCTGCCCCACCTAAGGTCTTAAAAATAGGTTCACCTCCCTCAGAGTTGAAGAGAAGCCAGATGTGCCTTCAAAGCAAAGGATCCAGTCCACCTAATCCTAAACCATGCAAGACCACCAGAATCACAGAATCACAGAATGGTCAGGGTTGGAAGGGACCTCTGGAGATCATCTAGTCCAACCCCCCTGCCACAGCAGGGACACCTACAGCACGTTGCACAGGACGGCGTCCAGGCAGGTTTTGAATGTCTCCAGAGTGGGAGACTCCACAACCTCTCTGGGCAGCCTGTTCCAGTGCTCTGCCACCCTCAAAGGAAAGAAGTTCCTCCTCATGTTAAGATGGAACTTCCTATGCTCAAGTTTGTGCCTGTTACCTCTAGTCCTATCACTGGGCACCACTGAAAAAAGACTCTTCTCATCTACCTGGCACCCTCCCCTTAAGTATTTCTAAGTATTGATAAGATCCCCCCCCTCAGTCTTCTTTTTTCTAGACTAAAAAGACCCAAGTCCCTGAGCCTTTCCTCATAAGATGTTCCAATCCCCTAATCATCTTAGTAGCCCTTTGCTGGACCCTCTCCAGCAGTTCCCTGTCCTTCTTGAACCGGGGAGCCCAGAACTGGACACAGTACTCCAGATGTGGCCTCACCAGGGCAGAGTAGAGGGGGAGGATGACCTCCCTCGACCTGCTGGCCACACTCTTCTTGATGCACCCCAGGATGCCATTGGCCTTCTTGGCCACCAGGGAACATTGCTGGCTCATGGTCATCCTGTTGTCCACCAGGACTCCCAGGTCCCTTTCCACACAGCTGCTCTCCAGGAGGTCAGCCCCTAACCTGTACTGATGCATGGGGTTATTCCTCCCCAGATGCAGTACCCTACACTTGCCCTTGTTGAATTTCATAAGGTTCCTCTCCGCCCAACTCTCCAGCCTGTCCAGGTCATGCTGTATGGCGGCACAGCCTTCTGGCGTGTCAGCCACCCCTCCCAGTTTTGTATCATCAGCAAGTTTGCTGATGGTACACTCCATCCCTTCATCCAGGTCATTGATGAATATATTGAATAGGACTGGACCCAGTACTGACCCCTGAGGGACACCACTTGTTACTGACCTCCAACTAGACCACTAACCACAACCCTCTGAGCTCTATCTGTCAGCCACTGTTCAATCCACCCCACTGTCCATTCATCTAACCCACACTTCCTAAGCTTGCCTGTGAGGATGATGTGGGAGACGGTGTCGAAAGCCTTGCAGAAAGGCAAGAAGCAGCGAGTCATCCCTGCTGAGGAGGACAGAGGCATCCATCTGTCAACCTGACCTATCATCTAGAGAGACTTGCTGCCTGCCGGGGGGCCCAGATCCAGGATGTTGTGGAGCGACTGTCAAAGCTCGTCTGACCTTCTGACTACTACCCCCTGCTGTTCTTCCACATGGACACAAATGGTACTGCTAGGGGAAACCTGGATAGGATCAAAAGTGACTACAGAACTCTGGGGGTGGTAGTCAAGGGCATGAGGCCCGGGTGGTGTTCTCCTCAGTCCTGCTGGTGAGGGGATGACATAAAAAGGCCTAAACCATAGGCCTCGAACCAAAGTTGACTTCTGAATGAACCTAGAAGTTGACTTCTGAGTGAACCTCCCAACCAGCATCATATCACCATGAAATACGACCATGGGAAAAAACCCTGGAAACCGTAAAAGATAGAAATAGAAACCTTTAAACCTAAGCCAGGAGAAAGGAACTCCTCGGATGCGCCCGGGATCCTGGCCAGATCCTGGACATGCCCGAGTGAGGCAAGCCAATCCGCCAGATGTTTCTGTGCCTTTTGACATATAGATTTGTTTGTTAAACTGTATATAAGCAGGACCCTCTCACAGCAAAGACGGAGACTTCACCTACGAGTGGACGTACTGCATAGGATTTCCCAATTGCCGGGAGCGGTTCTCCGATCCTTCGCTGTGACGGGGCTCCCCAGCTGAAGCACGGATCTGGATGATGGTGAAGTATCAGGGCAATTGGTGATGTATCTTTCTTAATCACTGTAGTTAACTCTATGTAGTAATGATTAGGTGCATTATCTTGCTTATTCTTTGTGCTGCTTTTAACTAAAGTAAAATAAGCTTATCTTTTTAACTTGGTGTCTGTGTCCTTTCTGCTGACCCCATCGATTGGCAAAACAGGGCAAAGGGTGTAAGGAGGAGGAAACTGCTAATGCAGGTCAACAATTGGCCATGGAACTGGTGTTGGCGATAGGGTTTTGGGTTCTGTGACCACGGGACATTGCTTGCAGATCAGCATCTGCTTGGGAGACATGGGATCCACCTCACTAAGTGGGGCAAAGCTATTTTTGCCAGTAGGATGACTGATCTCATAAGAAGGACTTTATATTAAAAATGATGAGGGAGGGAGACATTAACCAGCAGCCCTGTGAGGGAGTGACAGATAGGATCAACAAGCAAAGTGCCTGGGGTGATGTGACAGGAAGGGATCACGAAATCACCAAAAAAAGGGCTTAAGCGGGGTCACCTCCAGCATTTGCATTGAACCAAGGAAGTACCTACAAGGCCTCATTATGGAGAAATCCCCAAAACGCTTTCTAGGGAGTCAAGTTGCTGAAGTGCCTGTACACTAAGGCATGCAGTATGGGGAATAAATATGAGGAGTTAGAGATCTGTGTGCAGTTGCAGGGCTACTGTCTTGTTGGGATCACAGAGATGTGGTGGGATGGCTCACATGACTGGAGAGTTGCAATGGAGGGATACAGGCTTTTTAGGAAGGACAGGCTGGGAAGATGAGGAGGGAGAGTTGCCTTTTATGTGAGAGAGCAGTTGGAGTACATGGAGCTCTGCCTGGGGATGGATGATGAACCAACTGGGAGCTTATGGGTTAGAGAGGACAGGTAAGGGTGTCATTGTAGTGGGTGTCTGCAATAGGTTGCCTGACCAGGAAAAACAAGTGGATGAGGCCCTCTACAGACAGATAGGAGCAGCCTCACAGTTCACAGGCTTTGGTCCTCATGGGAGATTTCAACCACCCTGATATCTGCTGGAGGGACAACACAGCAGGGCATAAGCAGGTTCCTGGAGTGCATTGATGATCCTCCTCCATGTGATAGAGGAGCCAATGAGGAGAGGTGCTCTGCTGGACTTCATGCTTACCAACAAGGAGGAGCTCGCTGGGAATGTAAAGGTCAAAGGCAGCCTTGGCTGCACTGACAATGAGATGGTGGAGTTCAGGACCCTGATGGGAGGGAGGAGGGTAAAAAGCAGGCTCACAAGCCTGGATGTCAGGAGAGCAGACTTTGGCCTCTCCAAAGACCTGCTTGGTAGATTCCCATGGGATAAGGCCCCAGAGGGAAGAAGGATCCAAGGAGGCTGTTTAATATTCAAGGATAACCTCCTCCAATCTCTAGAGTGGTCCATTCCAACAAGCAAGTAGTCAGGCAAAAATGCAAGGAGGCCTGCATGGATGAACAAGGAGCTCCTGATCAAACTCAAACACAAAAAGGAAGCGTACAGAGGGTGGAAGCAAGGACCGTTAACCTGGAAGGAATATAGAAATATTGTCTGAGCATCCAGGGATGAGGTTAGGAAAGCTAAAGTCCAAATGGAATTGAATCTGGCCAGGGATGTCAATGGCAACAAGAAGGGCTTCTGTAAGTACATAGGAAACAAAAGGAAGTCTAGGGAAAACAGGGGCCCACTGTTGAAGGAGATGGGGAACCTGGTTACACAGGACATGGAAAAGGCTGAGGTACAGAATGCCTTTTTCACTTCAGGCTTTACTAGCAAGACTGGCCTTCAGGAATCATAGAATGGGTTGGAAGGGACCTCCAAATATCATCTACTCCAACACCCCCCCCTCCCAGCCACGCACCCACCCCCGTCCCCCCCGCCTTGGGCAGGGACATCTTCCACTAGATCAGGTTGCTCAAAGCCCCATCCAACCTGGCCTTGAACACTTCCAGGGACGGGACACCCACAACTTCCCTGGGCAACCTGTTCCACTGCCTTACCACCCTCAAAGTGAAAAACTTCTTCCTAATGTTTAATCTAAACCTATCCTCTTCCAGTTTGAAGCCATTCCCCCTCATCCTATCACTACATGCCCTTGTAAAAAGTCCTTCCCCAGCTCTCCTGTAGGCCCCCTTTAGGTACTGGAAGGCCACAATAAGATCTCCCCGGAGCCTTCTCTTCTCCAGGCTGAACAGCCCCAACTCTTTCAGCCTCTCCTCATAGGAGAGGTGCTCCAGCCCTCTGATCATCTTCGTGGCCCTCCTCTGGACACGCTCCAGCAGGTCCATGTCCTTCTTATGTTGGGGGCTCCAGAGCTGGATGCAGTACTCCAGGTGGGGTCTCACGAGAGTGGAGTAGAGGGGCAGAATCACCTCCCTTGACCTGCTGGCCACACTTCTGATGCAGCCCAGGATACGGTTGGCTTTCTGGGCTGCGATTGCACATTGCTGGCTCATGTTGAGCTTCTCATCAATCAGCACACCCAGGTCCTTCTCCTCAGGGCTGCTCTCTATTTGTATTCGGCCATTCCCCTCCGAGCCTGTATTTGTGCTTGGGATTGCCCCGACCGAGGTGTAGGACCTTGCACTTGGCCTTGTTGAACTTCATGAGGTTGGCACGGGCCCACCTCTCCAGCCTGTCCAGGTCCCTCTGGATGGCATCCCTCCCCTCCAGCATGTCTACCTCGCCAAACAGCTTGGTATCATCAGCAAACTTGCTGAGGGTGCACTCGATCCAGCTGTCCATGTCACCAACAAAGATGTTGAACAGCACCAGACCCAGTACCGACCCCTGAGGAGCACCACTTCTCACTGGTCTCCACTTGAACATCGAGCCGTTGACCACAACTCTTTGAGTGCGACTGTCCAGCCAGTTCTTTATCCACCGAGTGGTCCATTTGTCGAATCCATGTCTCTCCAATTTAGAGACCAGGATATCATGCGGGACAGTGTCAAACGCTTTGCACAAGTCCAGGTAGATGACATCAGTAGATCTTCCCTTGTCCACTGCCGCTGTAACCCCATCGTAGAAGGCCACCAAATTTGTCAGGCAGGACTTGCCCTTGGTGAAGCCATGTTGGCCCCAATCTCCTCCTTATTTTCTATGTGCCTTAGCAGAATTTCAGGAGGATCTGCTCCATGATCTTGCTGGGCACAGAGGTGAGACTGACTGGCCTGTATTTCCCCGGGTCTTCCTTTTTTCCCTTTTTAAAAATATGGGTTATGTTTCCCCTTTTCCAGTCGGCAGGAACCTCACCAGACTGCCACGACTTCTCAAATATGATGGCTAGTGGCTTAGCAACTTCATCTGACAGTTCCCTCAGGACTCACAGATGTATCTCATCAGGTCCCATGGACTTGTGCACCTTCAGGTTCCTCAGGTGGTCTCTCACTTGATCTTCACCTACAGTGGGCAGTTCTGCATTTTCCCAATCCTCGCCTTTACCTTCCGCATTATGGGCAGTGTGGCTGCAGTCTTTGCCAGTGAAGACTGAGGCAAAAAAGTCATTGAGTACCTCAGCTCTGTCTCTGTCCCAGGTAACCAGTTCTTGCGTTTCCTTCCGGAGAGGGCCCACATCTTCCCTAGCCTTTCTTTTCTCGCTGACATACTTATAGAAGGAATTTTTGTTTGTCTTAATGTCCCTGGCTAGATTTAGTTCGATCTGGGCTTTAGCTTGCCTAACCTGATCCCTGGCTGCTCGAACGATTTCTCTGTAGTCCTCCCAGGCTACCCACCCCTGTTTCCACACCCTATAGGCTTCCTTTTTGATTTTGATCATGTCCAGGAGCTCCTTGTTCATCCATGCAGGCCTCCTGGCTTTTCTGCCTGCCTTCTTCTTTGTAGGGATGCATTGCTCCTGGGCTTGGAGGAGGTCATCCTTGAATATTAACCAACTTTCGTGGGCCCTTCTTCCCTCCAGTGCTTCATCCCATGGCACCATACCAAGCAGATTCTTCAAGAGACCAAAGTCAGCTCTCCTGAAGTCCAGGGTTGTCAGCTTGCTGCGCACCTTCCTCGCTGCCTTGAGGATTTTGAACTCGATCATTTCATGGTCACTACAGCCCAGGCTACCCTTGAGCTTGACACTGCCTACCAGCCCCTTCTTGTTGGTAAGGACAAGGTCCAGCATAGCTCCTCTCCTCGTTGGCTCCTCAACCACTTGGAGAAGGAAGTTGTCATCAATACAATCCAAGAACCTCCTGGATTGTCTATGTCCGGCTGTATTACCCTTCCAACAGGTATCAGGGTGGTTGAAGTCACTCATGAGGACCAGGGTCTGTGAACACGATGCCACCCCTATCTGTCTATAGAGGGCCTCATCCACTCGGTCTTCTTGGTCAGGTGGTCTGTAGCAGACCCCCACTGTAATGTCCCCTGCTCCTGATTTCCCTTTAATCCTGACCCATAGGCTCTCAGTTGGCTCTTTATCCATCCCAAGGCCAAGCTCCATGCACTCCAGCTGGTCGTCGACATATAAGGCAACACAGCCTCCTCGTTTCCCCTGCCTGTCTCTCCTGCAGAGCCTGTAACCTTCCATGCCAACACTCCAGTCATAGGAGTCATCCCACCACGTTTCTGCGATGCCAATGAGATCATAGCCTTGGAGGCATGCACACGTCTCTAGCTCCTCCTGTTTGTTCCCCATGCTACGTGCATTTCCATCGAGGCACTTCAGCTGTGTCTTCGTTGAGGCTGACTGGGCTGGAGCAGTTGTAATTCCTTTGCGCTGCTCTCCAGGCAGCATTCCTTTGCAGTGTATTAACAGTGCCTCCCCATTGGCTCCTGTTGCCCCAGGAGCTCCTGGCTCATCTCCAAAAGACTTTAAGCATGCTGCAGTGTAGGCAGCACATTTCAGAGCAAACGGCTGCAGGCCCTCACTAGCACCCCATTCCTCTTTCCTCTTTCAAATGGCTTTGAAATTTCCTTTTTCCTCAGTCATCAGATTATATAGATTAAGAATGTTCTATAAAAATGGATTTCTCAAAAGTATCCTTGATAAAAGACATGTTGAAGCCAAAAATAGTCTAAAATACCTCCCTTTTAGACTAATATTGAGATACCTATGTAAAACATGACAAGTTTCTTTCCCTCACTTCCACCATTGAAGGAAGAAGGAGGGATCAGAGACAGAGCTGCACATCACTGAAGACTGAGTCAGACCTATATCTAGCTGTTTTGCAAGGAAGTTGAGAGCTGGAATACTGAATTTGTGCCATCCCTAAAGGAATTGTATTCAATTAGACTACAGCACTGTTACACCTAAAAATGAGTTAGAAGGCTGACATAGGTATTAGAATACATGGTCTAGAATATGCTGGGGTTTATTTCTTATTTATAGAAAGATGTTTTAAAAAAATCATAGAATGGTTTAGGTTGGAAGGGACCTTAAAGATCATCTAGTTCCAACCCCCCTGCCATGGGCAGGGACACATCCCACTAGACCTGGTTGCTCAAAGCCCCATCAAACCTGGCCTTGAACACCTCCAGGGATGGGGCCTCAACAACTTTTATGGGCAACCTGAGTGCCTCACCACCCTCACAGTAAAGAATTTCTTCCTGATATCTATTCTAAATCTACCCTCTTCCAGTTTAAAGCCATTGCCTCTCATCCTATCACTACATGCCCTTGTAAAAAGTCCCTCTCCAGCCTTCTTGTAGGCCCCCTTCAGATACTGGAAGGCCGCTATAAGGTCTCCCCGGAGTCTTCTCTTCTCCAGGCTGAACAACCCCAACCCTTGCAGCCTTTCCTCATAGGAGAGGTGCTCCAGCCCTCTGATCATCTTTGCATGTTTGCATACATTGATGAGATTACCCACTGAGCCTTCTCTTCTCTAGGCTAAACAGTCCCAGCTCTCTTACCCATCTCTAGATGTTCCAGTCCCTTAATCGTCTTTGTGGCCCTTCTCTGGACTCACTCCAACAGGTCCATGTCCTTCTTGTGCTGAGGACTCAAGAGCTGGACTCAGTACTCAAGGTGGGGTCTCACCAGACAGGAGTAGAGGGGCAGGATCACCTCCCTTGACCTGCTGGCCACGCTTTTTTTTCATGCAGCCCAGGATACAGTTGGCCTTCTGGGCTGCGAGCGCACATTGCTGGCTTATGTTGTGCTTCTCATCCACCAACACCCCCAAGTCCTTCTTCTCAGGGCTGCTCCCAATCAATTCTCCACAAAGCCTGTATTTGTGCTTGGGATTGCTCCAACCCAGGTGCAGGGCCTTGCACTTGGCCTTGTTGAACTTCATGACGTTTGCACAGGCCCACCTCTCAAGACTGCTGAGGTCCCTCTGGATGGCATCCCTTCCCTCCAGCGTGTTGATCACACCACACAGCTTGGTGTCATCGGCTAACTTGCTGAGGGTTCACTCAATCCCACTGTCCATGTTGGCAACGAAGATGTTAAACAGCACTGGTTCCAGTACCAACCACTGAGGAACGCTGCTCATCACTGCTCTTGACGAGGTGAGTGAGTCCTGCTGATCACTCCTTGGCTCTCCAATTGATGAATTAGCTAATGGGTGGGACTCAGGGAGTCTCGGCTGGCGCGACATTGCCGCCCATGCACTGTTGTGGTAGTGATTGTCACCTGTTGTTCTTCGACCCTCAGCAACCCCACTGGGTTCAGAAGGGCCCTCTGAGAGACCGGGTAAGGCAGACAGCTGTTTAATTTCCTCCGTCTCCATGGCAGCTATACCAAAAGCCCACTAGTACCCTCTTCGGTCCTTGAAGTCTCCTCTCCTGAGGTAGTCTAGGCCAAGGATGCACGGACCATCTGGGCCAGTCACAATGGGGCGCTTTTGCCACTCATTCCCAGTTAAGCTCCAAGATAGTTAACTGTTCGGACCACCCTGTCACTCCAGAAATACAGATGGGTTCTGCCCCTTTATAGCTTGATGGCATTAGAGTACACTGTGCGCCAGTGTCCACTAGAGCCTTATACTCCTGGGGGTCTGATGTGCCAGGCCATCGAATCCACACAGTCCAGTAAACCCGGTTGTCCATTTCCCCCACCTGGCTGGAGGCAGGGCCCCTCTAGTCCTGATCATAGTATTCATTACAGACAAATGGGTTTGTGTGGTATGCGTGGGTTTGAATCCCATCCTTGTTACTCACTTCTTGTACACACAAATCGGAAGTTCCTTCAAGAGGATCAGAAGCCCTTCTACTTTGTCGGGGGAGCTGTCCTCTGGAAACTGGAAAACTGGAGCAGCAATTTTCCTGGAAGAACCCCCATTTGTGATTGTTTTTCCTTGCAACTCACATACCCGTGCCTCTAGGGTCAAGGTAGGTTTTCCATTCCACTTCCTCACGTCCTCTCCATGGTCACGCAGGTAAAAACACAGGGTGCCTTGTGGTGTGTACCCTCTATATCCTCTCTCTTGAGCAGAAGAACGCTTACTCCTAATAGCTGAGATACTGGTCCATACAGGCAGGGAATTGGACATATCCTCTTTAAGTTGCCAGACCTCCCAGAACAGTTTTTCAAACAGGCTTTTGGATTTTTAGGATAGTCTTTCCACAGCCGAGATGCAGGCCTCTAGGGAAGTAGAAAGATTTTCTTTGTATTGCCAGAGTTGTCCAGCCACTACATCTACCATTGGTGCCTCTTCTTCTTTCCAGCCCAGTGTCGCCAAGGAGTTGGCATATGACGATGATGTGGTCTGTACAAAGTTCAACCACATGGGTCGGGTACATTGGACTTCATTTGGATCTGTGAGTGAATGGGGGTTGTCCAGGTCATTATAAATCAGCTCCCGCACAGCTATTTCCCTCAGGTACTGGATACCTCTCTCCATGGTGGTCCACTTGCCTGGGTGACATATAACATCTTCCTTGAAGGGATACCTTTCCTTCACAGCTAATAGAAGTCGCCTCCAGAAGCTGAGGGCTTGTGTCCTTCTTCCAAGTACCTTGTCTATACCCTCTTCCCTAGACAGGGATCCCAGCTGCTTGGCTTCCCTACCCTCTAACTCCAAGCTACTAGCCCCCTTGTCCCAGCATTGGAGCAGCCAGGTGACAATGTGCTTGCCTGGATGACGACTGAAATCTTTTCATATATCTCAGCTCACCCAGGGGTAAGGATCAGGTGATTACCTCTGGTTCTTCTTCCCGTTCTTGTGATGACCCCGGTTCATCTTCACCCCTGTGATCTAATTTTTTTGCGTATTTCTTTTTCTATATCAGGGCAACTGATACCAGCACGGGTTGGTTCTCTGGTTCAGTAGCTGCAATGCCTGTTGTTGGGGTTTGAGTAGCCGCAATGCCTGTCACCGAGGTCGATCTCTGGGTGGTATTCTTAAATAGTCGTTTAACCCTAAACAAGACCTGAACCACATTCAGGAGTCATAGCAGTAGGAATATGCTGGTTTGAACATCCCAAGGATATTCAACATTCTCAAGAGCTATTGTAATTAGCCTGGAGGAGAAGGGGAATATGAAGGAAAGTGTCTCCCCCATAGATTGGCTCTCTGAGGAGAAAAAGGAAGAAGTGTAATTATTAATAGTTTCCCATAGATGGCTCCCGAAGTACAGAGGTGATGGCAATGCTGAGTACAAATACCAGATTGGTCTCACGACCAACAATTTTATCAGATCATAAGCCAGCATTACAAAGTACAGCAAAATTATAATCTTGACCCAGTTCCCAGAGATTATAAACAGCAAAACAGGGAACATAAACAGCAAGGTATATAGAACATATACAGTAAGGTGTTACATAACACAATTCCGAGAACAAGCACAGCAACTTTGAGAGCAAATAAATCAACATTGTGACTGGCAGCTATTAACCTAATATAATGAATGCTTTTAAGCAATTTGTTCTAATGCACTCTGGTCATATTTGTTGTTATCTCAACCCCTCGTGCCCCACGTTGGGCACCAAAAAGGACCATTGTAGTTTAACCCCAGCCAGCAACCAGGACCACGCAGCCGTTCAGTCACTCCCATCCCCCGCCTAGTGGGATAGGGGAGGAGAATCGGAAAAAAATGAAACCTCGTGGGTTGAGATAAAGACAGATTAATAGAACAGCAATTAAAGAGAAGATAATAATAACAATAATGATAAAAGAATGCACAAAATGAGTGATGCAATAAAATTGCTCACCACCTGATGATCGATTGCCCAGCCTGTCCTGAGCAGCGATCGCAGATTCCTGCCCTCCGGCCAACCCCCATTTATATACTGAGCATGACCTCTATGGTATGGAATATTCCATTGGCCAGCTTGTCCTGTCTATGCTCCCTCTCAGCTTCTGTGGGAAGCTGAAAAAGTCCTTGACTGAATATAAGCATTCCTTAGCAACAACTAGAACAATATGTGTTATCAACATTATTCTCATACTAAATCCAAAACACAGCAGCTACTAGGAAGAAAATTAACTCTATCCCAGCTGAAACCAGGACAGTTCCATTGCAGCTTGATGGTGTTGGAGGGGAGAGGAGGATGTTGGCTGAACCCTAGTTTTCCTTGTTTGGGCTTGTTTTCTACCGCTGCCACCTCTCTAGTAGGACTGGCATAGGACATGAGAATTAAAGAGGAGAAGCTGCTCTCTCTTTCCAGCTCCGGAGAAGAGCACGGAAGAACATGGAAAGAGTCTTGGTTAATAAGCAGTTGTGTCAGAAAGTTCAATGGCTTCTTTTCAAATTTAATATTTGGCTACGGTACAGCTCAGGGGGAAGCTTAAATGTGATTATAAAACATTGCATGCCAACTGCTGGGTTTGCAGTGGGGTTGTGGTAGGAGAATGTGGAGTTTACACTATTGCAGGTGCTGTTTGGCAAGTGCACCATCCATTTGCTGTTTCAGGCTTGCTTCTGGTAGTTACCAAGGGATGATGTTAATCTGTGTCCCTTTTCTTTCAGTCAGACACATTCTCTGTTGTTACTGAATAACCTAAATTTATCAGTTGTTTAGTCACTTAGGTCACAAAGGAAAACATTTTGGATATTCTCAGATCAAGTCAGTTAAACTAAGTGTTGACCAGGGGCTAGGCTGCTTATTTCTGAGTCTCTAGTAGCATATGTGGGAAATGACATAGCAAATCATTTACATGAAGTAAAGGTCTGCTCATAAAAACCAAATTCTTTCTTACCTGTGTTTCAGAAAGAAGTTACCTGCTGTTCTAATTCCTTGAGTTAAAGGTGATCTCTTATGTTATCCTGTATTTTGAGGAATGCATTAGATAATAGCCTGAAAATCTTCCTGCAATCCATAATTGTAGAGATGCAACGTTATCTGAAATTGAACAGTGAGATTTCAGATCAAACATTTGTGCCCAAATGTCTTTTTATTTTTAATCATTCATCTTTTCAGAAAATCATCATACACCTTCAGACTAATGAGCTTCTAAAATTGTATCCTTGCCTGTTTAAACTTCGATGTGAAAGTGGAATCTTTTGCAGTTGATTCTTTCCAAGGCATTCAAAACATGATGTTACATTTAGTTAATTTAACACCAAAGAGGCTTTTCAGCTCAGTAATACTTGCAGCATTAATCTTCTTCCTTTTCTAAGCATACCAGCATTTGACAAAAGTTTTGCTTGATAATTCTTGATAATACTGCGTTTAGAGTGGTATTTGCTCTAATGGTTACATCTCCTTGCAAGCAGATGACATTGATTGCCTTCCCTGTTCTTTGTGCGTTGGGAGGCAGAAGACCTGCTGATGCAATCGTGTACCTTCAGTGATTGTATTTCTGAAGGTAAGGCGTGTGATTTCTCCTGATTTTTAGAAAATGAGATCTTGCATAGACAATCAGTCAAGAAGCAGATGCTGTGGCATGATGTTCCAGTGTCTGTTGGAGACACAACAATCTGCACCAGGAACTGCGCAGTAGAGCGGTTAGTTTTCATTTTCTTCAGAAGGAAAGTAAAAAAGTTTAGACTCAAAGAATGTTAGTATGGTTTTAATAGGATCAAACCTAATACTTTGCTATCATTCAGGTAACAGGTTTAATGGACAGTATTGAACATTGAAGTGAAGGTTTTAGTATACCAACCACAGTATGCTAGATGTATACAAATAATTTATAAATTCATAAAAATACTGAAAATGAAAAGTGATAGAGAATACATCCTATAGATATGTTGTGACCTTGAACAAAGTCACTTAAGCTCTGTTTGTCTGTTCCATGCATATAATAATAATAATAATCTTTATTGTTTGGTGTGGTATCATTGCATTGAATAATAAAATGGTTTGAACTTACCCAACTATCAGCCGACATGAAGGGGACAGACAGGTTCTTTTAGTGATCCTTGGCAGAATGATGACAGCACTAAATCATAGTTACAATTAAAGCTTTATTTTTTTTAACAGGATTTTATGATTAGCATAGCATAGAATTTATAACCAGAATAGCACAGGATTTCTACAAGCGGAATCAGTGTAGCACAATTTTATAAGTAGCATAGCACAGAATTTTATAGCACAGCTTAGCTTATGGTTTCTAATCACCTGGACCCTCTGCAGATCAGGTCAAATTTTAATACTTGGCTTGCCGTATCAATATAACAATCATAATCTAGAATTTAAAAGACATAAAAGAATACGAGTCACTTAGTCCTCAGAGGAAACAGATGATGGTGGAGGTGTCCCGGGCCACCAGGAAGTCACAGGTCTCACTCTCCAGCAGCAGTTCCAGTCCAAGTTCTCACTTAGGACTTGTAACTGCTTGATTTTATAGAAAATGCTCTGTGTGCTGCTATGCTTCCCCCTGTTCTGTGATGGGCTCATCAACAACACCTGGTTGGCCGGGTGCCTGGGACCTTCAAGGCCAGTAAGGAGGGGAGTAGTCAGCCTGGCACCCAGGAATCTTGAGGTCAACAGGGAGGGGAAGAAGAAATCTGTTTGATTTGTCTACTTGGTTCACAGGACCTTCAGGGCCTGATAATGAGGGGAAAGGGGGCTAATACGTGACCCGCTCGGTCACAGAGAATGGCCATCCGGCTTATAAAATGGCATTAGTTATGTGCTAACCATATTACCAGGGGTCAGGAGAAGCGAGTACCGGTCACACCAACAGAGGGGGTCCAGAGGAGGCATGAAAGTGCAGGAAATGTGGTTATTCTGTACACTTACATTATGCCTTCTTATTCTTTGGGGAAGATATTCAGGAAATGTGGGCCATCCTTTGTAGAAGGCTTTGTGACTGTACTACAGCTCCGTTCCTACTTCTGTTTGATCACAGCTCCTAAACCTAAAGGAGAAATTAACTGGAGCTGGGTGGAGTGGAAAAGTAAGACTTTGGATCCTAATACATTTTTGAGGGATTTCTGATCAATGTAGTTGGAAGTCTTTGTGCTCTTCTCCCTTGAGGGAATCATGACTCACTTTCTTGAACTCAAAAGATGCAATCTAGAGAAGCCTAAGACCAGTAATTTGACCTTGACTCACATCTTTTCTTGAGGTCTATAAAAGGTGACATTCAAATGTAGTTCTACTATCAGAGGAAACTTTTTCTTCTGTCTTAAATTTCTCTTGTCTATCCATTATTGTAATGAATGTTTTGTAGCTCCAGAAACACTACGTATGTATAAAGTGGTCCCAACTCTACTAGAGGGACACACATCTTCAGTTCTGTGTCTAATCCTCTTCCTCCTCTCCCAAACAAAACTTATTCTGCAGTGTATCTAGGAATTGTTTTTTCTTTTAACGTTACGGATTTTTGCTAATGGAATAAGGTGTCTTTGACCTATAAGCTGGTGGTCATTACTCATTTAAAATGAGAGGCAAAGAATGAAAAATGAGTTCTTTTTGCCATCCTTTGTGGTGCTTTCAAATGATAATCTCAGGGGCTTTTACGAAGCAGGACAGATGAAACAGTCAAGATACCAGAAGAAGCTGTAGCTCTGCGATCACATTTGTATGCGGAGCTTTACATGTGTCTTTGGATTCAGTATATGTAAAGTCTCGCAGAAGGCCAGTTCTGTCAAGCAAGTGAAAGGAGGAGAATTAATAGGCCCCTAAGGGCAGCATTATTCTCTCTAAGTAATTCTCATAATAATTGTCATTAAAATGAGAATGATCCCTATAGGGTTGATTGATCCTTAAGAGTTATGCTGTTCCAAAAGCAAAGAGCAAATAAACTTGAAAATGCAAAATTAGCAAAATCAAAAAGCCCCATTTTATCCTCTTTTTGTTTTAATGAGAAAGTAAGGGGAAGAAAATAGAAGAGTCAGACTCCATATAATCTCATACTCCCAATGCTACAGAGTTTGATGGTAACATGTCAAGACCTAAACCAGAGCATCTGGCACTTTTAACATAAAATGGTGAAAGTGTCTTAAGTATTTTTTTTCCAGGTGTATTTGTCTGGCCAATACTTCTGTCTTCAAATATGATACTGCAGAGGTCCATGATGAAAGCAAATGAGAATGATAGTATTTAATTACCATGACCACAGTTAAGTACTGCAGCTGTATTATGTTTCTGATAGCCTGACTGAAAGTATGGTATTCTCTCAACTTGTATTTGCCATGAGACACTTGGAACAGAAGTCTGTTACCATAGTTTATCAGTATACCCATTCACTCCAGTATAAGTTCCATCTCCAGGAAGTTCCATCTTAACATGAGGAGGGACTTCTTTACTTTGAGGGTGGCAGAGCACTGGAACAGGCTGCCCAGAGAGGTTGTGGAGTCTCCCACGCTGGAGACATTCAAAACCCGCCTGGACGCCGTCCTGTTCAACGTGCTGTAGGTGGCCCTGCTGTGGCAGGGGGGTTGGACTTAGATGATCTCCAGAGGTCCCTTCCAACCCTGACGATACGATACTGTGATAAGGCATACAGCAATATGTTGGTTGTAGCAGAGAGAAACAAAAATTGTTCTTATGCACAGAAAACCTTTTTTGTTCTCTAGCAAATAAATGTCTCCAGGTTATTCATTATTCACTTAGTTAAGGTTGTTTGTGACAAGTTTAATTTCTGAAATCTGGGAGTTTGGAACACTGAAATCTCCAATCTGAATGGGTCAAATGTGATTATCTTTCAAGTGTAACTCCAAGGTGTATTGGCAGGCGTGTAGGTGCTAAGAGGAAAGCAAACCCAGCCATCCCCGGAAACCCTCTTAATTGCTTCTTTGATGTAGGTACAACAATTCTATGAAGTGCCTCTTTTCTCTCAATACTTAATTATCTCTGTCCTTTGGTGATTTCAAACCCCAGGTATTGGACCTTTTCCTTCCTGATCTGAGCTTTCTTCTTAGAAACTCGATATCCTGCCAGGCCCAGAAAGTTAAGCAAACTGATGGTGGCTTCCAAACATGCCTCATAACTGTCAGAACCAATCAGTAAATCAGCTACTTATTGTAACAATGTTACACCATCATGATCATTTTGCCATTGTTCTAGCTAGTTCTGGCTAGTACGTTACCGAACAAGGTGGGGCTGTTCTTAAATCCTTGGGGAAGGACAGTCCAGCAGAGTTGTGTCTTTCATCTGGTAGTCGGATTCTCTTACTCAAAGGCAAAGATGGTCTGGCTCTGTTCATCCACAGGTATACAGAAGAAGGTGTCCTTTAAATCCAATACTGTAAAATAAGTATTACTGTTAGGAGAAATTAATGCAAGGACGGTAGATGTCCATCCGGTGGTTCCAAATCCATACACCCTCCTTGCTACAATCCCTAAGTCCTGTGCCAGTCTATATTCTGAAGAATGGGGTTCCTTTATAGGTAAAATTGGAGTCTTAAATTCTGATTGACACTCCCGTAACAGTCCATGTTTTAAAAAGGAGCTTATTATAGGTTCTAATCCTTTCCGGGCCTCTAACTTAATGGGATATTGTTTTTTTCTTACCAGTTGAGCTGTTGAGCTCCTGGTTTCAGTTCAATTTTTACCAGAGTCACATTCTTTGCTTGTCCGGGTATCTTCAATGCCCACACCAGAGGTATGACTGCATTCAGTATTTCCTCTGGAATATTTATTTCCTCATTAGGATCCTTTTCGGTTAACAGACATATCTGGGCTTTCCAGGCAGCTTCTGGAGGAATATGTAACTGAACAGAGTCTTCAGTAAAGGTTAGTTGTGCATTCAGTTTACAGAGTAAATCCCGTCCAAGCAAGGGGAGGGGGCATTCTGGCATACAGAGGAACTCATGAACTAATTTAGTGTCTCCAATTGAACATTCCATAGGCTGTAAAAACGGCCTTAAAGTCTTTTTTCCTGTTGCACCAACAATGCTTATCTTAGTTTTACTCAAGGGTCCCTTACAGCTAGTTACGACAGAGTATGTGGCTTTG
The DNA here is from genome assembly GCA_017639485.1 of Pluvialis apricaria. NCBI lineage: Eukaryota > Metazoa > Chordata > Aves > Charadriiformes > Charadriidae > Pluvialis > Pluvialis apricaria. Next base: position 24,197,476 of record CM030043.1, on the reverse strand, counting down.
CTGTCAATCAAAAAATCTATTATCTCATTCCCCAACTTAACTGGAACCAGAGGATCGGCTGGCAAAAATTTAGTAAATTCCTCCGGTCCCCTTCAGTCCAACCCGATCTCTGCCATGACCCCCGTGACCTCTTCAGTTTTTCTTTCCTGACTATTCGAAAGGCGCGGACAATCCTTTTTCCAGTGTCCCTCTTGCCTACAATATGCACACTGATTCAGTCCCAAAAGAATGGCACAACAATTTCCATTATAATTCTCACGGCTCCTTCCTTGGCCCCGAAATCCACCCCGCATATTTCCTCTACCTCTCCTTGTTCCTGGTCCTTCGGTCAAGGCAGCCAGCAAAGAAGCCTGCAGCCTTGCTCATCCTTGCTTCTCCTTCTCTTCTACTTCCTCCCAATTATTATACACCTTATATGCAATTGACAGTAGCTGTGAGATTGTCATGCCATCCACGCCCTCTACCTTCTGCTGCTGCTTGGCCTATAAAAAGCATGTTAAACGACTTTAAATTACTAGCATCCTCCGGATCCAGATCTGTCCATTTCCGAGCCACTTCACACAATCTCTCATAAAAGGCTGCCGGCGTTTCCTTATCCCCCTGCTTTACCTCATACAGCTTAGACAAATTTTTAGGTTTCTGAACTCCATGCTGAATCCCATATAAAATAAACTTCTGATATTCCTTTACCTTTTGTATACCTCTGCTTGTATTTGGATCCCACCCCGGATCCTCTTTTGGGAGATATATATTGACATTAGGCACCCCCCCCCCCCCAGCTGTTCGGTCAGTCCCTCTCTAGCCTTTTCCAAAACCGTTCTCTTTTCCTCGGAGGTAAACAAATATTCTAGGAGAGCCTGTACATCTCCCCAGTTAGGATTATGAGTCATCATTACAGTCTTGTATACAGTATGCATTCCTTTTGGGTTACTTCGGTAAGGTCCGACCGCCTGTTTCCAATTCAATAAATCAGAGGTAGTAAAAGGTACATGCACGTATACCGGCATTCCTTCAGGCCCTACAGCCTGTCTGAGGGGAGCTTGAACTATGGGTCTCTGTCCCCTTGTTCTTCCAGATATGGGGCTCATAATTTCGTCTCCCTCATCACTTTAAATTGTCAGATTTTGGTTGTCTTGGGGAGCTACCAACAGCTGAATACCCTCGTCCAGATTTTCCTCAGCTCCCCTTGTTTTACGACCGGTACAACAAGCATTTTCCCTTTTACTCCCTTTCTTATTTAATGCATATATTCCGATTTGATGCTTAGAATCCACCAGACCACATTTTTTCCAAAAATCCCAATCATTTCTTAATGCAAAGAACATATCCACATAAGGTATTTCATCCCATTTTTCAGTTCTCCGACAAAACAACATTAATTGCAATATAGTATTATATTTTAAGGATCCATTTTCAGGCCAATTTTCACCATCTTCCAATTGATATTGTGGCCACCATTGATTACAAAACCATATTAACTTATTTTTAGTCATGGGATCCCCTCCAAATTTATTCCAATTTTTCAGGATGCATCCTAGAGGAGAGCAAAGAGGTGTCTCCTGGGAAGCAGCAGTGCCCATTTCAGTACCGAAAAAGATTTCCTAACCCAACGTCTCTTACACAAACCAAAACGAGGGCCGTCTCCCATCGTTACCAGATTTAAGCTCCTGGTGTGGGCCTCTCCCGCCCGGTGTTGAGAGCTAACCGAAACAAATCAAACCAACGTGTACATGAACTAAAACGAGGGACGACTCCCTTCGTTATCAAAACAACTTATGCTAGCCCAAAATGAAACAAATATTATTTAAGCACTGCATTGTTGAGAGGAATTTTTACCAAATGCTACCTGCTTCCCGAGAGATTTCACCCCTTCCCCCTTTCCTCGTATTCAAAAAAAACCCCAAAACCTCTTTTCAGCAGCAGTAGCATTGTACAGTTGTGTCGCATACCGCCCGACGGCAGGAGAGGAGCCAATGGAATCCCTGATCAAAAGGTCGGTGCGCACTGGAGTCCAGTCAGAGCGCTGCTCCTCGTCACGTACAGCAAGACGATCCGGGCAAGGCTGTCAGCGCAGACCCATCTGGGTTGCCAAAAACTGTTGTCCCAAAGCAGGGTCGTTTACCTGGTGTGCAAAATGCCAATATACACACAGAGCAGAGGCATTTATTTATATCATTTCTGCAGAGATGAGTGCTAGGTGGTAATCCACAAAGCTAGCACACAGGCCTACAAATGCCTCGAAATATTTATACGGTTCAAAACACAGAAATATACGTCCTTAATTATAATTATTGGTTAGTACCTTATCTTAACAATTTCTATTGGTTAGTACAGTCTCTTGCTTTCATTTAAAGCTATAACGCCCTTTAATTGATATGCGCATGCTCCAGTGTAGTGGGGGGCCCAGTTCTGTTCAGTCTCTAATTGAGTCCCACTGCCGCCTTTACCTTTCCCCCAGTCACTGAAGATCTTTGTTGCTTTTAGCAGTTGTCTGGTTCTCTGCCGGTTTTGTTCCCTTGTTACCAGCCTTCTGTTCTTCTTCAAGGGTCTATTCATTAGCAAGGCATGCATTGTTTATACAAAGGGTCCTGTTTCACAAGGCCTTGTAACCTTTTTACAGCTCTTTGCTCTCGCTCAGTGAGCGATTCTACCTTCTACCTCCTTCTAAAGTACATCAATTTATCTTTGTTTCTGAGCAAGATATACTGACCAGCAGGAAAAATGAATAGTTTGCCTATTTCAGCCGTATACTGAACTAAATTCTTCTCTGGTATAGGTCGGGTAATTGTACCATATACAGTACTTTGAGAAGATTCTATATGTTAATGTGGCTGTAAAATGACTAATACTACTAGGTTTGGGGTTTTTTTTTAGATTCCTACCATCACAGAAACTCACCTTGAAGTATTTTTCTAGCCTTCTCATCAGTGTGATGAAAAGAACAGAATTGAAAAAGAGAGAACACTTTTTTAAAAACATATTGACAGCCTCACGCTAATGTTTCATGCATAAAAATGCTTTCTTTGCTTCATTTGCTTTATAGCAATATATAGTTCTGTTTTTATACTTCCTTATATTTCATAAAATTAAATGTATCAGTTGTCCCTAATACATTAGTAACAGATTGTTAATGAAATCTGGCATAACTTTTGGATGACTCTCACGTACACACTTCATGTTTGGAATTGTCTTTATAAATATTCAGTAAAATATGTCTAGTTTCAAGCAGTGTGACTTATGGAAGCATTAAACTAAATATAACCTTTCATCTTTTCATAAAAGACATTAAAATATATTCAACGAGCAAGTATAGTTTGCATTGATTTAAGATAAATACATGGCTCTAGCATGGCCCATGATATGGGGCATGAGCCTAGTCCAAAATCTGAGGCAGTCAGTGAAATTGTTTCCACTGACCACAGGCTTTGGCTCAGGCCCAAAGTTAGCTAAAAATAATCCTGCCTAGGTTTTGTAAAATGGTTTCTTCCACAGTGCTGTACTATATAGGGTATAGTTTTATTCTCCTGTGTTTCTAGAACATACATTTTGATGAATCTGTAGATTATTTTGGTTTTTAAATCTAAGGAAAATTATATTGGCTTGGCCTTTGTATTGTCATCTGTTTCCAGTGTGCTTTTCATTAGAAAACATGTTCATGTTGGTAAAATTTGTAAGGGTACATGCATGAGAGAGCATCTGCTCCCCTAAGGTTATCTGACCAAGGACCTTGTCAAATGGGATGACAAGGAAAAGGGGGAAGCAATACACATAGAGGCACAAAGCTGACTGACAAACTTTAACAGAGACAATAACAAGAACCAGACCTGGTCAGTTACACTAATTGATAAGGGCATGTGGAGTGTGAGAATGTTTATTTCAGTAAGATTTTCTGATTGAGGTCTTTGTCAAATAGGATGGTAAGGAAAAGGGGGAGGCACAGACCTGACAGATGGGGACAAAGACGAGAAACCAACCTTTTCAGTCGCACACTAACTGATGGGCTATCAAGAAACTGCAGGCATCACGTCAAAGAGAGCCAAGCTGGACTTTGCAACTGATAAGGATGCAAACCTCTGGGTCCCGGATACTGAGGGGGGTGGGAGGTGGTGCGGGTGTCGGTGGAACTATGCAAACTGATGAAGGAATATGCAGGGAAAGGGAATCAAGGAGGAACAGCAGAGGAATAGACAGAAAAGGGTATAAAAGGGGCTGGTCATACACATGTAAACTGTGTTGGGTCAGTATGCTTGTCTGACTGAGCCACGTGCTTGATCACTGCAGTCTGTCCTATCTTCTTATTAAATCCTTTCTTAACTATCTGTGTAATCTCACTCTCTGTCCTGTGTGTGTGAGTGCTGTAAGGATGAGGTGCCAGCTAATGGTGAGACCGGCATGAGTGGATTTGGGGCCAGCAACTGGAGTCAGACTGGGGGTGTAGGTGCACCCAGGCCTGTAGTACCAGCACCTGGAGCGACCGAGGGTCTCGGCTTTAGTACTTGGAGGGGCTATAGCTCTTAGGAGCACCTTGATGCATCCTACAGACTTTGTGTCTGGAGTGCCAGTTACTGGGGGGACCAGTGTGAGTGGATTTGGTGGCAGCAACTGGAGTCAAGCCAAGGGTGTAGGCACCCCAGCCTGTGGTGGCAGCAACTGGAGCGAGTGGGGGTCTCAGTGCCAGTGGCTGGAGGGAGTAAGGGTGTCCCAGGATGGGACCAGCGTGTGTCCCAAGTGCCAGCTACTGGGAGGGACCGGCACAAGTGAGGCAAGTGAGGAGCTCGGTGCCAGTGGCTGTGAATTTGGAGAGTGTCATGTGCGTGCCTTCTATCTCTACCAGCCAAAGAAGAGGAAGGGGACTTGGCTGTCTATGCTTATGTTTTATGTGAGTCCTATATGTCGGTGCTGTTGAAGGCAGTGCCTTGTCTGTGGCAGCCTGTGTAGCTGGCCGTGTCAATGTCCTATGTGTATCCTTTGTGTGTCTGTGTGTATGTGTGTGTCTCTGGGCTACACGCTCAGCTTTACTACTGGTTGAACCTGCAAACCGCATCCATTGGCCTGGGGCAGAGACCCTCTGGTCTGGGCTCCAGCGGCCAGACAGGACAAATCCCTGGGCCTGGAGGTGCTGGAGACGACAGCTGCTTTTAACCTCTCTTAACAAAATTGTTTATATTTTTGAGAAGTTTGGGCATAAAGAACAAATTTTATGACTGTGAGCTTGTACTTCACTGCTTTTATGGAAGGCAATACATCAGGTTCTGCTGTAGGGGAAAAAAAGAATTAAAAAATAATAATTTGCATGATGATAAATGAAATTAGATCTGTGAGAGAAAAATACCTTCAGACTGCTCAGTTTGTCACAAAGTCGTCTCTGAGAATTCAGCATTTTCTTTGCTATGTAATTTCCCCTCCTCCCCTTCTCTTCCCTTTCCTCACATACACGTAAAGGAGAAAAGAAAATAAAACCTTTATCTAGTTCTGCTATGTTATGTCAGAAAAAATGGTAGTCGGCTTAGTTTTAAGCGCATAGTGATTAGTTCTGTTTCTAATTTTTAAAGCTTCTATTTTTGAACTTTTTCTTCAGCAAATTACTTCAGATTCTTTAGGTGTCAATTGATTCCAGTTGATGATCTCAACTTTAAAACCAACCAAACAAAAAGCCAAAAACCAGAACAAAACACAAACCCTTCCTCCTTGGTGGGGAGGGGGGGCGGTTGTGTATAAAGTAGGAGCACAGTATCTCCAGAGAAAATGTAAAATGCAAGATAAAGGAAATTTTTAGGAATGAATTAGTTGCTAGTGAACATAACAAATGAATCACATTAGAGCTCATTAAGGAACTTCCTTCAATTTTGAATGATTGATATTCCAATAATGGAATCACAGAATCGTCTAGGTTGGAAGGGACCTTTAAGATCATCTAGTCCAACCATTAATCTAACACTGTCAAAACCATGTCCCTAAGCACCACGTCTACCCATCTTTTAAATATCTCCAGGGATGGTGATTCAACCACTTCCCTGGGCAGCTTTAACTGATGCTGTTACAGACTTTGAAAAATTAAAGCAAATCTTGTGAAAAATAAGATTCGTTCTTACTGTATCAACAAATTTCAAACATTATACTGTGTTACAAAATTATGGCTGCAGAAAGGGAATATATATGCATATATTTATATATTTTAAAATAAGATTACAAATTAGAACACTGAAAAATAAATTTTTTCTTTAAGGTTGCTTATGTCACGTTGGTTTGGTTCACTTATATTCATGCATTATAAAATTCTTTTAACTGAATGTCTATTTACAGTAGTTTCTCTTACAGAACCTCATTTGATACAGATGATATACAGAACTACAGAAAGAGCAGCTCTTGGGTATTTTGGATTTTATTTCTATTAGTCAATGTGTGTGTGGTCTCTGTACTTTCACGATTACTTGCTGAACTTTGCTTTGAACGCAGAACTACTGTTTACTTGGAGTGGTTTGTCAAGGATTAAAATTGACATGTCCCCTTCCCCAACTCTGGCCTTGACCCTTTTAGGCAATATCTCTGTCCACTGTAATGGAGAGTCATGCTCTCTCCATTTTTAATTCAATTTAAAGTTGAAATAGCTTCAAAAAGAAAGTCTGAGATGATTTCACAACCTGTATCCGAACAGCTGGGACAGTAAGATGGAGATGTTGAGCTGAATCAGCTTTGTGCTTGAGAAGAGACTTAAAACAAGTTTGTTATCCATGGTGAATGATCTGATTGTTGAGCTGCTAGAAGAAAAAAAAAAAGGTATCAACATCTCATTTTCCTGTGTGTTGTGGGAAGCCTGATCAGTTAGTTCTCTATGAATTTTTCCATCCATGTTGATTGGTTTATGGGTGCTGAGGCATTTGAAAGGCTATTTTGGTGCTTTGGGCAATGCTGGTGTTTTTGGCCAAGTGAAGAATTTTTTTGTTATGCAACTTTTGGATGTCTAATATAAGAAACATAGCTTCTTATTTTTAAACATGCTTGTCATTACAGAGAACTTTGAGTTAATTGGTTATTAGTTGCAGCTTTGAGGATCCAGGTCTTTGGAAAATCAAACTCTGAAGTATGGATCTGAAAGCTTAGAATGTGAAGACAACAACAACAAAGAGCGTGGTTAACTTCATGCAGCAATTTTGTCAGAGCGCTATGAAAAATTAAAATCTGATTTTTCATTTCCAAAAAATGAGGCAGGAAACTGTATGAAAATAAAGCATTTTGTGCTACTGCTGTCCATCCCTGGTGCATAGCTGTACTTTGCACTGAAAAATTTAATAGCGTGGTTTTTGGAAGGGTAAAAAAGTAGCATATGATCATGGAGTTAGTGCATCATAATACATGTGCCCAAAGAGGAGGAATTAAGTTTGCTCCAGTCCTTACTGTTAGTTTTGGTGCCTGTTGATGCTTTTGCTCAAACAACTGAAAACAATCACTAGAGTCTGAGTTTGCCAGACCAGAGTGGTACAGATCACTGTATTGGGTTTGTGTGGCAAGCCTTTAGTAGCGGGGGTGGGGAGCTGTAGGGGTGGCTTCTGTGAGAAGACACCAGAAGCTGCCCCCATGTCGGACAGAGCCGGTTCCAGCCGGCTCCAAGACAGAGCCGCTGCTGGCCAAACCTGAGCCAATCAATCAGTGACGTTAGCAGCACCTCTGTGATGACATATTTAAGAAAAGGTATAAAAAGCTGCACAACAGCAGCTGGGAGAGAAAAAAATGTGAGAGAAACAGACCTGCAGGCACCAAGGTCAGTGAAGAAGGAGGGGGAAGAGGTGCTCCAGGTGCCAGAGCAGAGATTCCCCTGCAGCCAGTGGAGAAGACCATGGTGACGCAGGTTGCCCCCCTGCAGCCCATGGAGGTCCACGGTGGAGCAGGTATCCACCCTGCAGCCCGTGAAGCACCCCACGCCGGAACAGGTGGATGTGCCCTAAAGGAAGCTGTTACCTCGTGGACAGCCTACGCCAGAGCGGGGTCCTGGGAGGAACGGCGGCCCGTGGAAAGGAGACCACGCAGGAGCAGATTTTCTGGCAGGACCTGCGGCCCCGTGGGGGACCCATGCTGGAACAGTGCTTTCCTGAAGGACTGTCTCCTGTGGGAGGGACCCATGTTGTAGAAGGTTGTGAAGGACTGTTCCCGTGGGAGGGACCCCATGCTGGAGCAGGGGAAGAGCATGAGGAAGGAGTGACAGAGATGAAGTGTTATGGATTGACCGCAGCCCCTCTTCCCCATCCCCCTTGTGCTGCTCGATGGGTTAGGAAGGTAGAGAAGTTAGTCAGGAGTAAAGTTGAGTCTGGGAAGAAGGGAGGGGTGGGGGGAAGATGTTTTTAGTTTTGTCTTTATTTCTCACTATTCTACTGTATTTTTAATTGGCAATAAATTAAATTAATTCTTCCCCAAGTCAAGTCTGTTTTGTCTGTGACGACAATTGGTAAGCAATCTCCATGTCCTTATCTCGACCCACGAGCTTTCCATCGTATTTTCTTCCCTTGTCTTTTTGAGGAGGGGGAATGAGTGAGTGGTTTGGTGGGCCAGCCAAGGTCAACCCAGCATAGCGAGAAAGAAAGAGAGCAAGAGTGGTAAAGCGAGAGAGTGTGGGCCAGAAAGCTGTCCTGGTTTGAGATAAAACAGAACCAATTTTCTTTTCAGTAATTTTACTTTTCAGTTAAGTCTCTGAAATTCTTCATTGTCTGCTACCAGGTAAAGAGAGCATCTGTCATTCATTTAGTAGCCAGCCCAGCCCAGCCCAAACCATGACAAAAGCGCACGAGAGAGAAAGAGCAGGCAGGAGTAGTCAGCATGGATTCACCAAGGGGAAATCATACTTGACCAACTTTATAACCTTCTATGGTGAAATGACTAGCCTGGTAGACAAGGGGAGACGAGTGGACATTGTCTACCGTGACTCCAGTAAGGCCTTCGACACTGTCTTCTAGAAGATCCTCATCAAGAAGCTGCTGAAGTGTGGGCTGGATGAGCAGACAGTAAGGTGGACTAAAATTAGCTGAATGGCCAGGCCCATGGCATGAAGTCTAGTTGGAGACCAGTCACTAGTGGTGTACCCCAGGGGTCAGTACTGGATCCGGCCTTGTCCTGGTGGACGCCGAGTTGAACATGAGCCAGCAATGTGCCCTTGCAGCAAAGAAGGCTCATGGTATCCTGGGCTCCCTTAGGAGGAGTGTTGCCAGCAAGTCAAGGGAGGTGATCCTTCCCCTCTACACAGCACTGGTGAGGCCACACCTGGAGTCCTGTGTCCAGTTCTGGGCTCCTCAGTACAAGAAAGACATGAACATAATGGAGGGAGTCCAATGAAGGACCACAAAGATGATTAAGGGACTGGAACATCTAGACATGGGTAAGAGAGCTGGGACTGTTTAGCCTAGAGAAGAGAAGGCTCAGTGGGTAATCTCATCAATGTATATAAACACCAGAAGGGAGGGTGCAAAGAAGATGGAGCCAGGCTCTTTTCAGTGGTGCCCAGTGACAGAACCAAAGGCAATGGGCACAAACGGAAACACAGGATGTTCCATCTGAACATCAGGAAATACTTTTTTACTGTGAGGGTGAGTGAGCACTGGCACAGGTTGCCTGAGAGATTGTGGAGTCTCCCTCCTTGGGTAGATATTCAAAAGTCTTCTAGACAAGTTGCTGGGCAATTTGCTCTAGGTGGCCCTGCTTGAGCAGGGGGATGGGACAAGATGACCTGTAGAGGTCCCTTCCAACCTCAACAATTCTGTGATTCTGTGATTGCGAGGTGAGAGCAAGAAAGCAAGCATGAAAGTGATTAAGCAAGAAAACATTAAAGCGGTGATAAATTGAGTATGAAAAAGTGATAGCATGAGAAAGCAAGCAAGAGCATGAGTGAGAAAGCATAAGAGAAAGTGACAGTGAGCGAGCAAGCAATTGCAAGTGAGCAAGCAAGAGAGAACAACATAGTGAGAGAACGAGCAATCAAGAAAGCAAAAAAAATGAGCTTGCGAGTGAGAAAGTGCGAGCATGAGAAAGCAATAGCGAGAAAGCAATAGCGAGAAAGCAAGTGTGAGTACATTAAAGTGAGCGCTGGAGAGCGAACATGAGAGAGCAAGGAGACAGAAAGCAAGAGAAAATTAGACAGTGAGAATGCAAGAGCAAGAGAGAGTGCGAGAAATCAAGTGAGAGTGAGCAAGAGTAAGAGAAAGTGTGCAGGAGAGCAAAAAAGCAAGAGCAAGATCATGTGAGGTAATGCATGAACAAGTGAGCACGAGCAAGAAAGCAATCGTGTGAGCGCAAGCAGGAGAAAGAAATCAAAGGAAAGCAAGTGTGATCTTGCTCGAGAGTAAAAGCACGAGAGCATGAGAGCGTGAGAAAGTGTAAGAATGCCTGAGAAAGCAAAAGAAAGGGAAAGACAGAGTGAGAGCAATGAAGAAAAGCAAGCAAAAAAGCAAGAGCAAGCTCTAGTGAGAGAAAGCAAGTGTGGGTGAGAGTGCAGATGAGAGAGTGAAAGCAACAGAACACAAGCGAGAGAGCAAGAGAGCGGGAGTAACAGTGTGAGCGAGAGAGTGAGAGAGACAGAGAGAGAAAGTGAGCACAAGATGGCAAGTGAGAGTGAGCGAGGGAAAGCAAGAGATAGAGACCAAGAGAGACTGAGAATGAGAGTGGGTGCAAGAGCAGGAAAGTGAGTGTGTGTGCATAAGTAAAAGCAGGAGCATGAGAGAGAAAGAGATTGAGAGCAAGAACAAGAGAGAAAGCAAGAGTGGGAGAGACAGCAAGAAAGCGAAGTGTGAGAAAGTGAGAAAACATGAGAGAGAGCAAGCATGAGAAAAGTGAATATGTGACAGAAAGCAAGAGAGAGCATTGAGAGCAAGAGAGAGAAAGTGACAGTGAAAGCAAGCACAAGAAAGCGAGAATGGAAAAGTGAATGCCACTGCACTAACACAAAAGCAAGAGTGAGAGCACGCACAAGAAAGTTGGAGTGTGAGAAAGTGAGAGCGTGCAAGAGAAAGTGTGGTGGGTTGACCTTGGCTGGATGCCAGGTGCTCACCAAGCTGTTCTGTCATTCCCCCTCCTTAACTGGACATGGGAGAAAAATTTAAAAAAAGGCTCGTGGGTTGAGATAAGAACAGGGAGATTACTCACCAATTACTGTCACGGGCAAAACAGACATGACCCGGGGAAATTAGTTTAATTTATTGCCAGTCAAATCAGAGTAGGGTAATGAGAAATAAAAACAAATCTTAAAACACCTTCCCCCCACTCCTCCCTTCTTCCCAGGCTCAACTTCACTTCCAACTTCTCTACCTCCTCCCCCCCAGTGGCACAGGGGGACGGGGAACGGGGGTTGCGGTGAGTTAATCACACATTGCCTCTGCCGCTCCTTCCTCCTCATTCTCTTCCCCTGCTCCAGCAGCTTCCAAGGAAGCAAGCAGAAGAAAGCAAGTAAGAACGAGTGAGATCACGAGCAAGAGTATGAGAATGCAAGAAAGAATGTGTGAGAGAGTGAGTTACTGAGAAAGTGACAGTGAGAAAGTGAGAACGAGAAAGCAAGTGCAAGAAAGCAAGAGCGTAAAGTGAGAGAATGATCATGAGAAAGCGAGCTGGAGAGTGGGAGTGCAAATGAGAAGAAAGCAAGTGCCAGGAAGTGATAAAATGAAAAAGCATTAAAGTGAGAAAATGAGCATGGGAAAGTGAATAGGAGCGAGTGAGCACAAGTGAGAAAGCATGAGATGAAGTGAGTTAGTGAGAAAGCAACAGTGAGAAAGCGAGAGTGAAAAATGAGTACAAGAAAGCAAGTGTTAAAGCGAGAAAGTATGAGTGCAAGAAAATGAGCAAGAAAGTGGTAACTGTCTGTGGAGAGCTGGCTAGCCAAGCGAGGGCATATCAACATCGAAATGTTGACTCATCAGGGTCTCAAGAAATACCGAGAGCAGCTCCTGTGAGAACTAATAGATAACAAGTCATCTGGACTTCAAGAAATACCGGGAGCAGCCCCCGTGAGAACTAATAGATAACAAAGACAGTCTGCCCTTGTTTATTCCAACAAAAGCTAAGTAAGGAACTTGTGATTAAAAGAAATGAGAGTTATGTGCAGTGATAAGATGTGTATGCAAACATAGACCTTGAGATGCCTAACCAATAAGGAGCTTGGCTTTTGCAATATGTATGAGCTAATTAAGACTGTTATAAAAGGTGTAACCGTGCTTTAATAAACGAAGTTTGCTGATCCCTCATATTGAGTGACTGCTTCTTCCCTCCGTTCCGGCGAATGGCACGACAAATTGGCGCCCGAACAGGGACCCCGGCGACCCGATAGCGGAGTCCGGCCCGGCGACCCGATAGCGGAGTCCGGGAGCCACGGTCGGCGGAGAAGTTGAGTGCGGTCCTGTAAGCAGCGCAGGAGGCGAAAGGGATATCTTCCCCGCGCCTGGGAGCACCTAGAGAGGCTGTCCCGCCTGCCACGCGCCGCCGAAGTCTGCAAAGGCTGCAACAGCGCGCTGATAGAGGTATGAACAGACAAGCGGCGTATAATCTGCTCAAATGCTTCTTAGAGAAGCGGGGCACTGAAGGAATAGACTTGAAAAAGGAACTTCCTGATCTGTTAGGCTGCTCGCAAGTATTCTCTCTAAGAGAGGGGATTGAGACAGCGCCAAAACAGCTGATTAAGCGGATTAAGTTGGGACAACGGTGGGGGCATTTTAAAGATACGCATATGTTGTTTTCCCCCATGGAGTGGCGATCTTTCGGTGATATAATGTGGGAAAAAATGATAACCGGGAGTGAGAAAGAGGATGTCGTGGTTTAGGCCAAATCAGCCACTGGGGACATAGGGGACCCCAGATGGGACCGACAGATGCTCCCCTCTACCCCTCTTCAAAGAGAGAGGCAGAGGAGGAAAAAGAGACTTACGAGTTTAGAAGGATCTAAACTACTTTAATGAAGTATTAATAATAAAATAAAAGAAATAATGAGAAATATACAAAACCGTATCAAGCTCCCAAGATGACAATCACGACACCGGCTGGCACTGGGGCAGTCCCAGGCTGGACTCAGTGACGGACGGGAACTGGATTCCGGATCTGGATTCAGGATCGGGTCCAAAGGCAGACGAACAGACAGAGTCCTCCTCAGACGTCAGCCGTCGAAGCAAGAAGGGAAAAAGAAGGGCGAAAAAGCCGGGCTGACCCTTTGCTCTGTCAGCTTTTATACTGAGCATGAGGCAGGTGGGATGGAATACGCTGTTGGTCAGTTTTGGGTCACCTGCCCTGTCCGCTCCTCCCCGCAGGTGGGACCCCATTATGCTTTTCCGCTTCCGACCCTCCACCGTGGCAAATAACACAGCCGGTTGGCCTTGGGTGTTAGAACAATAAGTGTAAGCAAGAGCCTCCCTGCATACCATGTCTGGACATCAGCTATAAACATCGGTCTTATCACTCGGAGAGAGTGAACATTGTCTGCACAATATGCTGTTAATTTCAGTAGTTAAAAGAGGCCCAGCTAAGAAGCGAAGCTACTGAACAAAATTGGTCCTGTTTTACCTCAAACCAGGACAGAGGAGAAGGAGATAAAGGCTGTTCGCGAGTTGTGGCGCACGGTGTTAGAGACTTTAAAGGCCATGAAAGTAGAGACAGAAGTAGCCTGTGCTGCCGCTCAAATGCTGGGTCCGGAGAGCACGGAAACGAAACCTGGTGCGTGGGCACGGTTCTTCGGGCGGCCGGCGGTGAAAGGGATGACTGGAATTACGTGTAAAACTGTTGCCGAGGTCCGCGCGGGCGCCGACCCTGCTCCGGCGACACCCGAGATGCCGGGGGTGCGGCTGCAGTCGCCATCGCAGCCAGGAGGAGAAACCTGACGACCTATGCCTTCGGCTCCTCCTCTGCCCCCCCCCACCCCCACCCCCACCGTCGCCGCCGCTCCGCGGTCGCCCATGCTGGGCCCGGCCTCGGCCCGCGCCGCCTCTCGGTCCGCCTCGCCGTAGTCCCGCCGCAGCAGCGTGAAGCCCTGCCGGCAGCACAGCAGCCACCACAGCCCGCCCGGGAACGGCATCGCCCCGCCGGCACCGGACGGGACACGACGGGACCGGAACGCGACGGAACCGGCCCGCCGCGAACCGGCCGCCGCCACCGGGACCGACCCCGCCGCCGCCCCCCCCCCCCCTTCGGCTCCTCCTCTGATACAGACAAAGTGTTACGAACAGTGCTGCAACGTCTTGATGATGGTCTATTTCAGACGCGAAAATTCGCCCGCAAAAGACAGACTTAACGACTCAATTGAGGACATTGACAGACGTACAGACTTTACTAGGAGACATTCAATGGGTGTGCAACTGCTCTTGGAGTTGCCTATTTCTCTGTTAATTTGTAATACTGTTGAATCGTCGTATGCAGTTATTTGTCAGTGGCAAACAGGAAAGGGGGAAATTCTCCCCCGCCCCCCCCCCCCACCTGTGCCACTGACAAATCATCAGCTGACAAATCATCAGCTGACAAATCATCAGGAGATATGTTTAAGATTTTAAAATGAGTCTTTTTAAGAGTACAACCCAAGTCTAGCATTCAAACAAGACCGGAGGCAATAGGAGAGTTGATCAGGAAGGGCAGAACAGGAATCATAGAGATTAGTGGAACGGAACCTGATGATGTCAGTATTCCAGTGAATGGTGCCAATTTAGAATGGTGGTTGCATAACTCAACCTCCATCCAAGAAGCATTAATAGGCTATAATGGTCGTATACATTCGCAACAACCAAAAGAGAAAATGTGGCAAGTATTAAAACGAAATCAGTGGATGGAAAAAGCGCATCATGTATGCAAGCATTTACTTGCATGCTTTGCCGTGTTAGGAGTGCCCGAACAGATTAAAACAGACAACGGGCCTGCATACATTAGTCAAAAGGTAAGAACTTTTCTACTGAGATGGGGAATTAAACACATAACGGGAATACCCCACTCACCAACCGGGCAAGGCTTGGTTGAGCGAACCCATCAAGTGCTAAAAGATTATCTAAATAAGCAAAAGGGTGAAGACACAGATGCACAACAGCGATTACACAGAGTATTGTTTACGCTAAATTACTTGTGTCTTATGGGCGATCAAGAGGCACCGCCAGTAGTGATACACCATCAAAACATTAAGCTGAATAGTACCACTACCCTACCTAAATTTATGGTACATTATAAAGACCCGACCACCGGAGCATGGGTGGGACCAGTGCCAGTCACTTTTAATGGTCGAGGGTACATGTGTGTCTCTACAGGAACAGGCCCAGTGTGGGTCCCGAGCAGAGCAATAAAACCAGCATTGGAAAGTCGACGGACAGACCAAGACCAGGAGATGGCGCAACAGAATGGGCCCAAAGAATCTTAAGAGCTTGCTAATAAGTAGTTGCATCCTTCTTTTGGATGCAGAAACGGCAGGGCTTGATCACCCCTGCAGTTTCAAAGGAATGTCTGTGTGGCCTTGGCAAATATGACCGGTCAAGATTCCATCTGCCTATCCACAGCATCACCCGAGAATCCATTTTCCACCTGTCTAGTCGGTCTTCCGTCTGACCAACGGCCTTCCAACTTACAAACGCAATTCCTAGGTAATGGCTCTACAACTCTTGCTGATAGCTGGGATGGATGGGCTGCATATCTGCCACCCCTCCATGCCGAGCCGCAAGAGCTAGAACTTGTAGGATCACTCATGATAGATAGCTGTGTGTACTACACAAACAATTTTTGCCTTGTTTTTTTTTTTTTTTGCACTAGGAGTAGCAGCAGCACACGCTTTAACCACGCTTAATAAATTAGGATATTGGCTTGCTAAACAATCTAACGCTACACTCCAGAATAAGGCTGCCATAGATTTTTGTTATTAACGCATGTCATGGGTGTGAAGACTTTTGACAGGATGTGTTGTATGAACCTCTCAGACCACTCCAAATCAGTACACCAAAGCATCAGAGAATTATATCAAGGAATGCAAAAGCTGAGAAAAAATGATGAATGGGGATGGTTGAATCAAATACTATCAGGTTGGGGAGTCAAAAGTTGGATAGCTATGATTGTGAAAACTAGCTTGCTTATATTGCTCATTGTAGTTGTTATAATATCAGTTGTATTATGTATCTTCTCTTGTCTACAGCGCATGCTCATGAAAATTGTGCACCAAGCCTGGGTTGCTCAAAAAGAAGAAGGGGGAATTGTGGAGAGATTCTTAAATGAGAAAAGGCATGGTTTGGTTCTGGTGAGCAACCCAGGGTTTGAACTAAGCACCTGGATTGAGGGAGAAAAGATCTAAGTAAACAAGAAAGGTGACATCACCCTGCCCGGGAGAAGAGTTAAACAGAGGCGCGTGAACAGAGGGTCTTAGCCAATCGGTTGGGGGACGTTGTACGTGAACAGGGGAGCTGGACCAATCATAGCGTTGTTGAATATGCATGCTTTGCTGCGAGTCTATATATACTCTGCTAAAATATGCAATAAGGGAGGACAATCATACTCACATTGAGATCGCGTCGTTACTCCATCGCGGGTTATGGAATATAAGCCGCCTTAAGTGGACGCAAAACAACGTGAGCGAGTGGCTTGATAACTATGACAAGTGGGACGATAGCCTCCCAATAGGGCCGCCTCCGCTAGAAGTAGAACTGGTAGACTCGCTGAACGCTTCTTATTGTCTGTTTATAAATGCGAGCTCCGACCATTGTGCCGGGGAGCCATCTTCCCTACCATGTAGTGCCATAATACCCACACCCGTGTCCCCAATTGGAAATGAGTCCGACTGGGAACATTGGTGTAGCCACATCCTTAGAAACCGGTCTCATGCAGCCCCGGGCACATTACACCCAAGACGACTCCCTGCTGGGCTTTTCCTCATCTGTGGTAACCGGGCTTGGAATGGAATCCCCTCCGAGCCCGAAGGGGGCCCCTGTACAATTGGTCGTCTAAGTCTTGCTCTGCCGCATCATCATCCTAAAAAGAACAACCCCGTAAGATGGCGCAGAGAAGTGGCGCAGGTATTGGATAATACTTGCAACGACAATGTCAATCTTTGGAGTAAATGGGAGATAGTTTTCGCTTCCTTTTTTGTTCCGGGCATAGCGGCGGCCCGCGCACACCGAAATTTAGAGACACTTTCATGTTGGGTTGTCAAGCAAGCTAATTTAACTAGCAGGGTACTGTCTACAATGGCAACAGAGTTAGACTCTGTGCAGCACGCTGTTTTGCAGAACCGCATGGCTATTGACTTTCTGCTTTTAGCTCACGGCCACGGGTGTGAAGATTTTGACGGGATGTGTTGCATGGATTTGGAAGATAACTCTAGCTCCATCCACAGGGAGATTAAGCAACTGATGGAACACTCACAGAAAATACAGAAAGACGTTGGATTTTTTGGGCTAGAAGGCCTAACTAATTGGTTAGGCCTAGGAGGGTGGCTAAAGGAGCTAATTCAAAGTTTAGTATTGGTCTTGGTGATAGTTATTGTAGGGCTCTTAATGTTTAGTTGTGCTTTGTCATGTATTAAGCGGCTTATAACGCAAGTTACCAATAACGCTTGGCTGGCACAAAATAAAAACGGGGGAATTGTGGAGAGCTGGCTAGCCGAGCGAGGGCATATCAACATCGAAATGTTGACTCATCAGGGTCTCAAGAAATACCGAGAGCAGCTCCTGTGAGAACTAATAGATAACAAGTCATCTGGACTTCAAGAAATACCGGGAGCAGCCCCCGTGAGAACTAATAGATAACAAAGACAGTCTGCCCTTGTTTATTCCAACAAAAGCTAAGTAAGGAACTTGTGATTAAAAGAAATGAGAGTTATGTGCAGTGATAAGATGTGTATGCAAACATAGACCTTGAGATGCCTAACCAATAAGGAGCTTGGCTTTTGCAATATGTATGAGCTAATTAAGACTGTTATAAAAGGTGTAACCGTGCTTTAATAAACGAAGTTTGCTGATCCCTCATACTGAGTGACTGCTTCTTCCCTCCGTTCCGGCGAATGGCACGACAACTGTCACCTGATACTAAAGGAACAGAGGTTCTTTAAGGGATCCTTGGCAGAATAATGACGGCACTAAATCATAGTTACAATTAAAGCTTTATTTTTTAACAGGATTTTATGATTAGCATAGCATAGAATTTATAACCAGAATAGCACAGGATTTCTACGAGCAGAATCATTACAGTACAATTTTATAAGTCGCATGGCACAGGATTTTATAGCACTGCTTAGCTTATGGTTTCTGATCACCTGGACCCTCTGCAGATCGGGTCAAATCTTAATACTTGGCTTGCTGTATCAATATAACAATCATAATCTAGCCTTGTAAAATATGTGTGGGAAAATAACAGAAGATTGGCAAGGAGGATTGTAAACACGCTCGAGTGACTTGCAGCTGAGGTGTCGAAAAACACATATATCATATTAATCATTGTTTAATCTTGTGTGCTTGACAAGTAGAACATCTGTGCTTAGATAACATAGGCCTGTGATAGACTCAGAGGCACCCTATCAAACATGCATGAGATTCCTGCCCTGCTGTCGGAAAGATCAAAGCACAGTGGTAAACTGTGCCTGCTTGAATCCCCGATATACAGGTGAGAACAGCAGGTTTGGTAACACTCTCTAGCAAGGATCAAGCTCCACAGCGCCTGCATTCCCACTTGTGTTCCTCTGCACAGGTGCTGCTTTGGATACCCCAGTTCGCGAGGTATCGAGATTAAATTTACTCTTTGCATTTCATCTGTGGTTTTGTGGTTCTTGCATCCTGCCTGTGTCAGCTCACACAACATATAAAAGAATATGAGTCACTTGCTCAGTCCTCAGAGGAAGCAGACAATGGCGAAGGTGTCCCTGGCCACCAGGAGGTCATGGGTCTCTCTGTCCAGCAGCAGTTCCAGTCCAAGATCCCACTTAGGACTTGTAACTGCTTGGTTTTATAGACAGTGTTCTGTGTGCTTCTCTGTTCTGTAACAGGGTCATCATCACCACCTGGTTGGCCAGATGCCTGGGACCTTCAAGGCCAGTAAGGAGGGGAGTAGTCAGCCTGGCATCCAGGAATCTTGAGGTCAACAGGGAGGGGAAGAAGAAATCTGTTTGATTTGTCTACTTGGTTCACAGGACCTTCAGGGCCTGATAATGAGGGGAAAGGGGGCTAATACGTAGCCCGCTCGGTCACAGAGAATGGTCATTTGCCTTATAAAATGGCATTAGTTATGCTAACCATATTACCAGGGGTTGGGAGCAGAGGGTAGCGGTCACACTAATGTGAGAAAGTGAGCTAGAAAGTGGTAAAGCAAGAAAGCGAGAGGGAGAGTGAAAATTTGAGAGAGCGCAAGCTAGAAAGCAAGTAAAGCGAGAGCATGAGAGAAAGCGGAGTGCGAGCTAGGATGTGAGCAAGGGGGCACAAGCGAGTGCAAGTGAGAGAAAGTACAAGCAAATGCTTTTGCAAGAATGTGTGAGAGAGAAAGCAAAAGAGAGCGTGAGAGCATGTGAGAAAGCTTGAGAGTGAGAAAGTAAGCGCAGGCAACAGTGCAAGCAAGAGAGTGGAGGTGAGAGCGAGAGAAAGTGAGAAAGCACAAGAAAGTGAGCAAGTGAGTGCAAGAAAGAGTGAGCAAGAGAAAGCAAGCTCAAGGTGAGCAAGAATGATAGCGAAAATGTGTGAGAGAAATCAAGAGATCAAGTGAGAGTGAGAGACAGCAAGTGAGAGAAAGCGAGAGACAGAAAATGTGAGAAAGTGAGAAAACAAGAGCGAGCAAGCAAGAGTGAGTAAGCAAACGAGAGTTCAAAAGCACTAGAACAAGAGAGATAGTGAGAAAGTGTGAGAGCAAGTTCGAGCGCAAGTGAGAAAGTGAGAGCAAGAGAGTGAGAATAGTGATAGTGAGAGCAAGAGTGGGAAATCGAGTACAAGCACATGAACAAGAGAGAAAGTAAACACAAGAGAGAGCAAGAGTGACCGACAGAAAAAGAAAGTATGAGAGAGAAAGTGAGAGCAAGAGAAAAGCTAGAGCAAAAGAAAAAGTGAGAGAGCGAGCCAGAGAAAAGGCGTGAGATAGAGAAAGCAAGAGGTAACGCAACAGAGAAAATGAGAGAGCAAGAAAGTGAGAGAGGAAGAAAACTAGCATGAGAGTGAGTGTGAGAGTGGCTGAGAGTGTGCGTGAGAGAGAGAGACAGCATGCAAGAGAGCACAAGAGAGAGACAGCAAGAGCAGCACACAATTAAGGACAAAGTTTGTGACATAACATTGTCTCTTCCATCTAATTCTCACATCATAATGATTTCCAGGCTCATGTTCTCCTTACTTTGGGGAGACAGTTTATTTTGAAAAATATTTCTTGCGTGAAATATTGTTTCATAGTTTATTTTCTGCTAATTTATATTTGGACTGAAACTATACGCTCTCTCACTCTTCCTACTCTTGTAGTACTGCCCCTTTCCCTCTGAGGTTTTTCTTTTTTTCTTCATCCTTTCTCTCTACATATTCTGGTGGATTCTCCTTTCTGCTCTCCCACTCAGAAAAGGAAAGCACTGTGCAAAGTTTTCCATGTTTGTCCTCTCCCTCTTTTCACTCCAGATGAACTCTTTGATAAGTAACATCAATGTAAATTCAGACAACTATCTCCTAAAAAGGGATGAAATGTGATGTGGTGGGTTGACCTTGGCTGGACATCAGGTGCCCACCAAGCTGCTCTATCACTCTCTTCTTCAGCAGGACGGGAGGGGGAAGAAAATAAGATGGAAAAAACCTCATGGGTCAAGATAAAGGCAGTTAATAAAGCAAAAGCAAAGGCCACGCGTGGAAGCAAAGGAAAACAAAAGATTTATTCTCTACTTCCCATTAGCAGGTGATGTCCAGCCACTTCCTGGGAAGCAGGGCTTCAGTATACATAGCGGTTGCTCCAGAAGACAAATGTTGTAAATAACAAATGCCCCTGCTTCTTCCTCCTTTCTCTTAGCTTTTATTACTGAGTAGACATCATATGGTATGGAATATCCCTTTGGTCAGTTTGGGTTAGCTGTCCTGGCTATGTCCCCTCCCAAGATCTTTCCCACCCCCAGCCTACTGGGTGAAGGGGGGGAATGTTGGAGAGACGGCCTTGATGCTGTGGGAACACTGCTCAGCAGTAGCCAAAACACTGGCATGTTATCAACACCTTTCTAGCTATCAATACAAAGCACAGCACTATGAGGGCTGCTATGGGGAAAACAAACTCCATTTCAGTCAGACCCAGTACATGTGATCAGTTAATTAACTTTTGTTTTCAAGTCAGACGATTCTGTTGGGTTTTTTTTCCACAAACTGACAGTCGTCTTTCTTCAAGTCTTCTAATGTGGCCTAGATAATTTCTCTGTACATTTTCTTTGATGCCATTCTCTACTGCCAATGTACTAAAGCTAAGAATAAGTTAAGAAGAATGCAAAACAGACTGGATTTTGAAACATCAGGTGAATGTTCCCTCCCTCAAGACATCCCACAAAAACGCAGAAGATAAGCAGGTTTAGCACTTCCACTACTGGAGCAGGAGCAGTAAATCTTAACCACTGCCATGAAACCAGAGATTCACAAGCAGCCAAATGCAAGAACCAAAGGCAACTTCTGAGGAACAAGTCATTGATAATGATCCATGTGTTCTAGATGGGGAAACTAAGGTGATTGTTGATTGAATTGTCATCAGTCTGATGCAAAGAAAAATTGCCAAAGAATTGCTTGATAATGATTTTTCAAACACAAGATAATTTTTATGAATCTGTGATGCTCAGTTACCTGCATCTCATAACTCATCCTACACCTCCCAAGCTACTCCCACAGTTAGAGGCAGATGAAAAGGTCTACAAAAGTAGCTCACAAATATTTCTATACTTAAGTATCATATATTTAACAATGATGCCCAGCTTTTACAAGATTAGAAGTGAATAGTTCAGACAACTTGGGACTCTCCCTGCTCCTTTCAAAAAAGGGAAGTTTTCAATATTCTAGTCCTGAAGGTACAGCTAGATTTTGCCTGAGAGCCCTTATAGAATCATAGAATCGTCTAGGTTGGAAGGGACCTTTAAGATCATCGAGTCCAACCATCAACCTAACACTGCCAAAACCACCACTAAACCATGTCCCTAAGCACCATGTCTACCCATCTTTTAAATATCTCCAGGGATGTCGATTTCACCACTTCCCTGGTGTAAGAGAGGACTTGTAAACTCCCCAAAACAAAGACTGAGAGAAGCAGCCTGAGGAGAGATGAGGAGAGATAAGGAGGGGGGGAGGCCCTCTGAGCCTCACTGAGGAATGTCTCAAACACTCACAAGCACCTTGAAATGTAGCTATAGCTGTGGGATGGATAATGCAGAGTCTGGATAATGCAGGCCTTGTGCTCAAAGAACTGATAAGGCTAACGCTTGTCTCTTGTGTGACTCAGGTGAGAAGAAAACTCTGAATAACACAGGATGCATCTGGGGGGGGAAGTCTTGTGGAGACAGGACTTTCTGCTCAACTTGTGAAGCTTGTTAGTTCTCTGTTTTCGGGACCATCGTGTCCGATGAATGACCTTTGCCTCATTATCTGCGAAATGCATATTAAAGTTGACAGATTATAGAGATCATGCTAAACATATGTGACTATAGTCTCTCCACCCAAATCATGCTACACATGTCACCTGGGGGGGGGGGGGGAGAGAAACCTGAGATGAAACTGCCACAGTAGCCATAGGGCGGGTCATACTGATACCTCGAACATAAAAGGGGAAAATAAGTACCACAAAGTGGGATCCACAGAGGAGCATTCCTATGAACCAGACACACACACCTCCCCACCCTGTGTTGGCTGGACCAATGCTGGAACCAGGACTGGTGATCTCTTTATCTCTCCCTCTCTCCCTCTGTTTCTCTTTTCCCTTAGAATTGTTAAGTAACTCAAGGCGTACCTTACAGCTTGCCATAATATGTTTTACCCCTTGCCATAATTTATTATATACCTAACCAATTATTGTGGACTTAGTTAAGACATATATTAATCACTGCAAGAATCTAATAAATGTTTGTATATGGACCTTGAGAGTTGTCTCACCTTAGTCCGTGCTGCTGGGGATTTGCAAATCTGAGTCACTTCCCCCCACTCTTTTCTGAGTGGGGTGTGACAGCTGGGCAGCCTGTTCCAATGTTTGATAACCCTTTCTGTGAAGAACTTTTTCCTAATATCCAATCTAAGCCTCCCCTGGCGCAACTTGAGGCCATTTCCTCTTGTCCTATCGCTTCTTACTTGGGAGAAGAGACGGAACCCTCCCCTCGCTACAGTCTCCTTTCAGGTAGTTGTAGAGAGCAATAAGGTCTCCCCTGAGCCTTCTTTTCTCCAGACTAAACAACCCCAGTTCCCTCAGCTGCTACTCATAAAACTTGTTCCCTAGACCCTTCACCAGCTTCGTTGCCCTTCTCTGGACATGCTCCAGAATGAAGAGGGAAGAACAGGAAAACTTCACTGGCAGAATAATCGGGGGGAAAAGCATAATCTAAGGGTTGTCAGCAATTTGGAAAGTTGGAATTAACCTCTGGCTAAAAACTGTGATACAATACAGACAAAAACCAATTATGCATACTTTATCAAATGTGTCCTTCTGAGGATCTATCGGATATGTTTTTGCCACACTATTACAGTGTTCAGAGTAATCACCCATCATTACTCAATTAAAAGACCAAAGCACTGCAAACCACTCATGCAAACTGTCAATCCCCCAAAAGGATAATCATTAAAATCATATTTGCTAACTGCTCAGACTACATGCAAAGAAACATGCGCTTTTGTCTGTCAAACTTTATTTAACGGTATTAGCATTGTAATAACTACTTACATTTCAATTTTAGATCTGATTTTTCCTACAATAGCTAAACTTACTACTCGGTTACATTTCTGTAACATTGCTCCACTTTAGTCTTCCTCTCAAAGATTTTTTTCTAGTTTTTTCACTTCACTCAGACCAACCTCCCAAGCATCCACAGTTTCAGAATTTGATCATGTACATTTTCAGTTTCAGATTCTTTGGTACCATTGAAAGAGCTGGAAACAATAGTGATGTTATCCATTAACAACTCTTTGATTAGGAAGTATTACCTGCAGTATTGACCTTCATACTACAAAGACCCGTTTGATCCATAAAACTTAACATTACTTTGTCATTGACCTTAAGGTTGGTGGTGCTGTTTTTTTAACTGTGACTTAACAAATGAAAATACACTTTGAAACGCACTTTGATTTGTTTCAGTCAATAGTTTTGTGCTCTGGATAGCTTTTTAGTCTTTTCAAAAGCAAATTATACAACCTGACATGGCCTAACTTTATCTGAAATTAACCTGTTATCAGCTCACATTTCTCCGGGTACTGTGGATTTTGGAAATCTTTTTTATGCAGCTTATAGCCCTTCTGCTCTTTTCTTGTAAGTCTTCTTAAAGATTATATTTGCCCACAAAACCCCAAAATTATATATGCTGCAATCACTGAACCACTCAGAACCTTCCTCCATCTCCAGACAGTAACGTCTGCATTTTGAGCAGTTTAAGAATAACTGTTCTCCACTCACTCCTCCGTTCTTCCTAGAAGAAACAATATGCCTAGTAGAGCACTTTTAAAAAGAGTTTTAAGAGTTTGGTTGTTACTTGGTTCGCAATACTTTCTAGTAGCTCCAATCAGCAATTAAGTCCCACTGCAATAAGCATGCTCAGCAAGAGAGAGCATCACCCAAGAAAACTGACCAATTATGAGTCAGAGTATATTTTGGTATATTTTAAAATAGGCTATTAGTGTCCCAAAATTTATGATTTGTCTCAGTATCCCAGTTTATGCACTTGTACTTGATTCCAAATCTGCTTTGGTATTAAAGGTCATTCAAACAGAAGATTAGGCAAGCAGCTCTGGTGCTGGCACGATCCACGGCGGAGCGCTCTAGCGCAGTGTAGAGGTGGGTTTCCTGAACCGGGGAAACCTCACGGGAGCGGAAAGAGCCGCCAGGAGCCCGCAGCTCATGTGAAAGCAGCTGATGAGACCTGGGCAGGGCCAGGAGCAACATCGGTCAAGCCCCCACACCTATAAAAGAAACCCCAAGGGAGCACTAGTGACTAGGAGTGCTGCAAACATGCAGTGGTGCATCAGCAAGGGCGTGGCATGGCGTGGGGTGGGGTGGGGTGGTGCAGTGGTTTGCACAGAAGGGTGCTGTAATTTTCTTGCTCGACCAGGGAACAATGGTATCTACCTGGCAGAAAGTCATGTCCTCTCTAAACTCTGCACTTGCCACGACTGATGGAGCTTCCCAGAGCTCTGGTGGGAACATGCTGCTACCCAGGTGTCAGGCTGCAGGGTGTGCCCTACTCTTATGCTGGTACTGGATGGCTGCAGTGAGTGTACCTGTGGGAGGTGCGCCCAGGTAGAGGAACTCCTCAGCTTAGTGGCAGAGCTCTGGAAGGAGGTGAGTAGCCTGAGGAGTATCAGGGAGTCTGAGAGGGAGATTGACTACTGGAACCCCACTCTACCTTCTCTGGGACAGACCTGTCAGGCAGACAGGATGCATGATACAGAGGATCCCCTATCCTCTCTCCATCTGGCAGAAAGTGGTGACTTAAAGGACAGGGGGCAATGGTAACAAGTTTCTGCCCAGTGCAGCAGGTGCATCTCCTCTGTGACTACCTCACTTCCCAGATGCCTTTGTACAATAGGTATGAGGGTCTGCAAGTGGAACCAAACAATGATGAGGATGATGGTCCATCTAGGTTGGAGGTGTTGTCAAGGTAAAGTCAGCCTACAGCCTGCTTCTAAACCACTTCCATTAAGAAAAAAAGATGAGTTATTGTCATAGGAGGCTATCTTCTGTGGGGAACAGAAGCCCCAATATGTCAAACTTCTACTTCTCTGGGGCCCAGGTTAAAGATGTGAAGAGAAAACTTCCTACCCTGGTACAGCCCTTGGATTATTATCCATTATTGCTTTGTCATGTAGGCAGCGATGAAGTTGCAATAAGAAGTCCAAGGGCAATCAAAAGAGACTTCAGGGCCTTGGGGTGATTGGTTAAGGGATCAGGAGCACAAGTAGTTTTTCCCTCTATCCTTTCAGTTGCAGGGAATGATGCTGGAAGAAACACGAAGAGCCAGCAGATCAATACCTGGCTCTGAGCCTGGTGTCACAAGCAAAATTTTGTATTTTTTGATCATGAGTCGGTCTACCAGGCCTGCTAGCAAGATATGGGGTAGACTTGTCTCAAAGCGGGGAAAAGGATCTTTGCGCAGGAATTAGTAGGGCTCATTTAAAGAGCCTTCAACTAGTTTTGAAGGGGGGAAGGGATAAAATCAGGTCTGCTAGAGATAAGCCTGGGGGCAGCATGCCAGTGTTTGAGGGCTGATGTACTAGTGAGGTCCTTCGGTCTGCTCCACGATGTGCTGAGTACACTGGAGCACATTTGAAATGTCCCTATACTAATGTGCGCAGCACCTTTGCTATCTCAGTGGGGGTAGGGGATGGAGATCCATGTGGCAGCAAAGATGCAAGGGTTGTCAATGCGTTAGAAACCATGGAAGCACCTGAGAATAGTCACATAGGAATTAGGGCTTCTCCAAAAAAGGTGGCAGGATCAGTAGCCCAACTGATGTGCATCTACACCAATGCACACAGCATGGGAAAAAAACAGAAGTTGGAAGCCGTTGTGCAGCTGGAGAACTATGATGTAATTGCAATCACAGAAACATGGTGGGATGACTCACACAACTACAGTACTGCAATGGATGGCTATAAACTCTTCAAAAGGGATAGACAAGGAAGGAGAGATGGTGGGGTAGCCCTGTATGTTAGGGAGTATTTTGACTGTCTAGAGCTTGACAATGGTGATGAAAGGGTTGAGTATTTATGGGTAAGAATCAGGGGGAAGGCCAACAAGGCAGATATCATGGTGGGAGTCTGTTATAGACCACCCAACCAGGATGAAGAAGCAGACAAAATATTCTATAAGCAGCTGGGAGAAGTCTCAAGATCGCTAGCCCTTGTTCTCATGGGGGTCTTCAACTTACCAGATGTCTGCTGGAAATGCAATACAGTGGAGAGCAAACAGTGTAGGAGGTTCCTGGACTGTGTGGAAGATAACTGCCTGACACAACTGGTGAGTGAGCCAACTAGGGAAGGCGCCCCGCTGAACCTGTTGTTTGCGAATAGAGAAGGACTTGTGGGGGATGTGAAGGTTGGAGGCCATCTTGGGCATAGTGATCATGAAATGACAGAGTTTGGATTCTCAGAGAAGTATGGAGGGGGGTCAGAAGAACTGCTACTTTGGAATTCTGGAGGGCAGACTTGGGCTGGTTTAGGGGCCTGGTTGACAGAGTCCCTTGGGAGGCAGTCCTGAAGGGCAAAGGAGCCCAGGAAGTCTGGACATTCTTCAAGAAGGAAATCTTTAAGGTGCAGAAGCAGGCCATCCCTATGTGCTGAAAGATGAGCTGGTGGGGAAGAAGATCAGCCTGGCTGAACAGAGAGCTTTGGCTGGAACTCAGGGGAAAAAAAAGAGAATTTATGACCTTTGGAAGAAGGGGCAGGCCATTCAGGAGGACTACAAAGATTTCATGAGGTTATGCAGGGAGAAAATTAGAAAGGCCAAAGCCCAACTAGAACTCAATCTGGCTACTGCCGTAAAAGACAATAAAAAATGTTTCTATAAATTAGCATTAACAACAAAAGGAGGGCTAAGGAGAAATCTCCATCCTTTATTGGATGTGGGGGGAAACATTGTCCTGGTTCCGGCAGGGATGGGGTTAATTTTCCCCAAGGATGGGGAGGGGACACAGGTATTCCCTACCATGTGAGCCATGCCCGGGCTATAGGGGGGAGCTGGCCGGGACCCTGCAGAGTGGGCTGCGGTGGTCCAGGTCCGGTCGGTGAGTGACGGTACCGTAATCGCATTTGTATATTCCTTTATCGGTGTTATTGTTACTGTTTTCTCTTCCCTTTGCTGTTCTGTTAAACTGCCTTTATCTCAACCCACGAGTTTTGCCTTTTTCTTCTGATTTTCCCCACGGCTGTGGGGGTGGAGTGAGCGACCGCGTGGTTCTTTGTTGCCGGCTGAGGCCAAACCATGACAGTCCTTTTTGGCGCCCAACATGGGGCAACAAGGGTTGAGATAATGACAGATCCAACCAGAGCTTGT
Organism: Pluvialis apricaria; assembly: GCA_017639485.1. Taxonomy (NCBI): domain Eukaryota; kingdom Metazoa; phylum Chordata; class Aves; order Charadriiformes; family Charadriidae; genus Pluvialis; species Pluvialis apricaria. The sequence goes on along the minus strand of CM030043.1, from coordinate 24,169,346 downwards.
TAACATGAGTTTGTTATATGCATTTCCCATATTAGTTAGATGACAGTTGCCGGTTACAATGCTGCTTCATTTGTTTGCGTGGCTGTGTTATGTAAATTATTACATGTTCTATGTACTCCCCGTGATGCTGTTTGTTACCTCGGGGAGAGGGATCAGGATTATCATTTTGCTGTTCTGTGCAATATCAGCTTATGACATGATAACATCACTGTTCAGGTGGTTATGTTGGGGTGTTTATGCAGTATTGCTGTCCTGCCCATACCTTGGTCACTGTCTCTCAGAATTTATTAATAATCACACCCAGTCTATGGGGGAAAGAGGGGAGGATACTTTCCCCAGCTCTTTAGCCTCCTTTTTCTCCTTCGGGCCAGGTATGACAGCTTTTGAGAATTTTGAATATCCTTGGGATGCTCAAACCAGCATGCTTCTATTGCTATGTCTCCTGAATGTGTTTCAGGTCTTGTTTAGGGTTAATCAACTATTTAAGACTACCACCCAGAGATCTGTCCTGAGGCTGGATAGTCATGGGTGGCATGGCATGTGGGAGAATACGGGCAGGTATCGAGAGAACTTCTCACCTCCAATGTTTTGGGACTTCACCCCTGAACAACTACAGGACCCTGATAAAGTGATAGAATTTTTAAAAGGAAAATGCTGTGGCTATTCCAGAGAGGCACAACTCACTGCACTGTGCTGGGCCCTGGCCAGTATCTACCAAACACTGCTCAGTATTATGCAGCACCATCAGGGGAAAGAGGGGGGAACCAGACCAGTAGGCACTGCAGCTATTCCAACCCCTGCAGCAGACACTGCAGCTATTTCAACCCCTGCAGCAGACAATTCAGCCACTCAAACCCCAGTGGCAGACACTACAGCTGAACCAGACAACCAACCCATGCCGGTATCAGTTGCTCCTATACAGAAGAAGAAATACACCAAGAAATCAGTTCGCTTAGTAAGGGATGACGATGAACCAGGGCCATCAAAAGAACGTGAGGAAGAGACAGAACCAGAGATAATCACCCGATCCCTATCCCTGAGTGAGCTGTGAGATATGCGAAAAGATTTCAGTCAACATCCAGTTGAGCACATTGTCACCTGGCTGCTCCGATGCTGGGATAATGGGGCCAGTAGCTTGGAATTAGAGGGCAGGGAAGCCAAGGAGCTGGGATTCCTGTCTAGGGAAGGGGGCATTGACAAGGCGATTGGGAAAAAGACACAAGCCCTCAGCCTCTGGAGGCGACTCCTGTCAGGTGTGAGGGAAAGGTATCCTTTCAGTGAAGATGTTGTATGATGTCCAAGCAAGTGGACCACCGTGGAAAAAGGTATCCAGTACCTGAGGGAATTAGCCATGCGGGAGATGATTTACTACGACCCAGATAATGCGCAGTTACTCACAGATCCTGATGAAGTCCATTGCACAAGGCCCATATGGTGGAAGTTTGTATGGAGCGCACCATCATCGTATGCCAACTCCTTGGCAGTGATGGAATGGAAAGGTGAAGAGGGACCAACAGTGGATGAGGTAGCTGGCCGACTCCGGCAATATGAAGAAAGTCTCTCTTTCCCCCTCATCTCAGCTGTGGAGAAACTGTCCCAGAAGGTCCAGCAACTTGAAGAGAATATATCCTACTCCCCACCTGTACAGGCCAGCATCTCAGCAATTAGGAGCAGGCGTTTCCCTACTCAAGAGGGAGAGTATAGAGGGTACAAACCACGAGGCACCCTGTGGTTTTACTTGTGTGACCACGGAGAGGACATGAGGAGGTGGGATAGACAACCTACCTCGACCCTACGGGCACGGGTACATGAGTTGCAAGGAAGAACAATCACAAAAGGGGATCCCTCTAGGAAAAGTGCTGCTCCCGTTTCCAGCAGGCAGCTCCCCAGACAGAGTAGAAGGCCTGACCTTACCTCTGATCCTCTTGAAGGGACCTCCAAGTCATTTCTGCAACAAGTGAGTAACGGATACTATGATCAGGATTAGAGGGGCCCTGCCTCCAGCCAGGTGGGGTAAAGGGACAACCGGGTTTATTGGAACGTGTGGATTCGATGGCCTGGCACATCAGACCCAGAGGAGCATAAGGCTCTAGTGGACACTGGTGCACAATTTACTGTAATACCATCAAGTTACAGAGGGGCAGAACCCATCTATCTCAGGAGAGGGTACTTCAAGAACCCAAAAGGATACCAGTGGGCTTTTGGCATAGCTGCTTTGGAGACGGAGGAAATTAAACAGCTGTCTACATTGCCTGGTCTCTCGGAGGACCCTTCTGTGGTAGGTTTGTTGAGGGTCAAAGGACAACAGGTGCCGATTGCTACCACAACGGTGCATCGGCAGCAATATCGCACTAACCGAGATTCTCTGATCCCCATCCATATGCTGATTCGTCAACTAGAGACTCAAGGAGTGATCAGCAAGACCCGCTCACCCTTTAATAGTCCCATATGGCCAGTGCAAAAATCTAATGGAGAGTGGAGGCTAACAGTGGACTATCGTGGCCTGAATGAAGTCACGCCACCACTGAGCGCTGCCGTGCCGGACATGCTAGAACTTCAATACAAACTGGAGTCGAAGGCAGCCAAGTGGTATGCAACAATTGATATCGCCAATGTATTCTTCTCAATCCCTTTGGCAGCAGAGTGCAGACTACAGTTTGCTTTCACTTGGAGGGGTGTCCAGTACACCTGGAATCGACTGCCCCAGGGGTGGAAACACAGCCCCACCATTTGCCATGGACTAATCCAGACCACACTGGAACAGGGTGAAGCTCCGGAACATCTGCAGTACATTGATGACATCATTGTATGGGGCAACACAGCAGAAGAAGTTTTTGAGAAAGGGAATAGAATAGTTGAAATCCTTCTGAAAGCTGGTTTTGCCATAAAACGAAGTAAGGTCAAGGGACCCGCACAGGAGATCCAATTTTTAGGAATAAAACAGCAAGATGGATGCCGTCAGATCCCAATGGATGCGATCAACAAAGTAGCAGCTATGTTTCCACCAACCAGTAAAAAGGAAACACAAGCTTTCTTAGGTGTTGTGGGTTTTTGGAGGATGCATATTCCAGATTAAAGTCTGATTGTGAGCCCTCTATATCAAGTGACCCGGAAAAAGAATGATTTTAAACGGGGCCCTGAGCAACGACAAGCCTTCGAACAAATTAAGCAGGAAATAGTTAATGCAGTAGCCCTGGGGCCAGTCCGGGCAGGACAAGATGTTAAACATGTGCTCTACACCGCAGCCAGGGAGAATGGCCCTACCTGGAGCCTCTGGCAGAAAGCACCAGGGGAGACTCGAGGTCGACCCCTGGGGTTTTGGAGTCGGGGATACAGAGGATCTGAAGCCCGCTATACTCCAACCGAAAAAGAGATATTGGCAGCATACGAGGGGGTTCGAGCTGCTTCGGAAGTGGTTGGTACTGAAGCACAGCTCCTCTTGGCACCTTGACTGGCAGCGCTGGGCTGCATGTTCAAAGAAAGGGTCCCTGCCACACACCATGCAACTGATGTCACGTGGAGTAAGTGGATTGCACTGATCACACAGCGAACTCGAATGGGAAACTCCAGTTGCCCAGGAATACTTGAAGTGATCATGGAGTGGCCAGAAGGCAAAGATTTTGGAATATCACCAGAGGATGAGGTGACGCGTGCAGAAGAGGCCCCACCGTATAATAAGCTCCCAGAAAATGAGAAGAAACATGCCCTGTTCACTGATGGGTCCTGCCGGATTGTGGGAAAGCATCGGAAGTGGAAGGCAGCTGTGTGGAGTCCCACACGACAAGTTGCAGAAGCCACTGAAGGACAAGGTGAATCGAGCCAGTTTGCAGAGGTGAAAGCCATCCAGCTGGCTTTAGACATTGCTGAATGAGAGAAATGGCCAGTACTTTACCTCTATACTGATTCATGGATGGTGGCAAATGCTCTGTGGGGGTGGTTACAGCAGTGGAAGCAGAGCAACTGGCAGCGCAGAGGTAAACCCATCTGGGCTGCTGAATTGTGGCAAGACATTGCTGACCGGCTAGAGAATCTGGCTGTGAAAGTACGTCGTGTAGATGCCCACGTACCCAGGAGTCGCGCCACTGAGGAACATCAAAACAACCAGCAGGTAGATCAGGCTGCTAAGATTGAAGTGGCTCAGGTGGATCTGGACTGGCAACATAAGGGTGAATTATTCATAGCTCGGTGGGCTCATGATGCCTCAGGCCATCAGGGAAGAGATGCGACATATAGATGGGCTCGTGACCGAGGGGTGGACTTGACCATGGACACTATTGCACAGGTCATCCACGAATGTGAAACATGTGCTGCAATTAAGCAAGCCAAGCAGTTAAAGCCTCTTTGGTATGGAGGACGATGGCTGAAATATAAATATGGGGAGGCCTGGCAGATTGATTATATTACACTCCCACAAACCCGCCAAGGCAAGCGCCATGTGCTCACAATGGTGGAAGCAACCACTGGGTGTCTGGAAACATACCCTGTGCCCCATACCACCACCCAGAACACTATCCTGGGCCTTGAAAAGCAAGTCTTATGGCGACATGGCACCCCAGAGAGAATCGAGTCGGACAACGGGACTCATTTCCGAAACAGCCTGATAGATACCTGGGCCAAAGCATTGAGTGGGTGTATCACATCCCCTATCACGCACCGGCCTCAGGGAAGATAGAACGATACAACGGACTGTTAAAGACTACGCTGAGAGCCATGGGTGGTGGGACTTTCAAACACTGGGGTATGCATTTAGCAAAAACCACCTGGTTAGTCAACACCAGGGGATCTGCCAATCGAGCTGGCCCTGCCCAATCAAAACTTCCACGTACAGTAGAAGGGGATAAAGTCCCTGTCGTGCACATGAAGAATATGTTAGGGAAGACAGTCTGGGTTAGCCCTGCCTCAGGCAAAGGCAAACCCATCCGTGGGATTGCTTTTGCACAAGGACCTGGGTGCACTTGGTGGGTGATGCGGGAGGATGGGGAGGTCCGATGTGTACCTCATGGGTATCTGATTTTGGGTGAGAATAGCCAATGAATCAAATTGTATGATGTTAAGTGCTAAATAACCCTGTCACTGTATGTCATCATTACTATAACTGCTATCAATGGCGCTACAGTAAGAATCACCCAAACCAATGACAGATGGACTTTGATAAAGCAGAATGAAGTGCAGCAGTGATGTAATAAGAACTGACCTCATCAGCTGGCGCCCAGCAACTTCCTTGAGATCGACATCTTCAACCTGCGAACTGTGGGCACGGGCCGCACCGGGTACACCAGCCGCGAGCTCCGAATGCAGCATGCACCAGTCCAGCACCACACACCATCTCGCCTGCCCTGAGAGACTGTTCTCACAGATGGGGCCCACAGTGATGGACTAAATGAACTCAATGTACATTTTGGAGGGATAGCCCATAGACTATGGGAATTAAATCTGTATGTGTATATATGTACATATATATATATAAAAGACAGGGGAAAGTGGTGGTAATTGATTGGGAACTGTAAGATCTGGGCATGGCGCAGATGGTATGGAATAAGGGGTGGATAATGTCCTGGTTCCAGTGGGGATGGGGTTAATTTTCCCCAAGAATGGAGAGGGGACACAGGTATTCCATGCCATGTGAGCCACACCCGGGCTATAGGGGGGAGCTGGCTGGGGGAGGGGACAGGAAGTCACTGCCCAGAGCGGGCTGCAGCGGTCCGGGTCTGGTCGGTGAGCAGCGGTACCGTAATCGCGTTTGTATATTCCTTTATCGGTGTTATTGTTGTTATTGTTTTTTCTCTTCCCTTTGCTGTTCTGTTAAACTGCCTTTATCTCAACCCATGAGTTTTGCCTTTTTTTTTCTTCTGATTTTCCCCACGGCTGTGGGGGTTGAGCGAGCGGCCGCGTGGTTCTTTGTTGCCAGCTGAGGCCAAACCACGACAAACATATTCCATCATTTATCAGCAGTCCTGTCTAACTGGGGAGGTCCCAGTTGACTGGAGGCTAGCAAAAGTGACACACATCTACAAGAAGGGCTGCAAGGAATCATAGAATCATAGAAGGGTTTAGGTTGGAAGCGACCTTGAAGATCATCAAGTTCCAACCCCACTGCCATAGGCAGGGACTCCTCCCACTAGACCAGGTTGCTCAAAGCCCCAGTCCAGCCTGGCCTTAAACACCTCCAGGGATGAGGCCTCAACAACTTCTCTGGGCAACCTGTTCCAATGCCTTACCACCCTTAAAGTGAAAAATTTCTTCCTAATGTTTAATCTAAATCTACCCTCTTCCAGTTTAAAGCCATTCCTCCTCATCCCATCACTACATGCCCTTGTAAAAATTCCTTCTCCAGCTGCTCCCTGCTGGAGGATCCAGGAAACTACAGGCCTGTCAGCCTGACCTCCGTGCCAGGGACGGTTATGGAGTAGATCATCTTCAGTGCCATCAAATGGCATGTACAGGACAATCAGGTGATCAGGCCCAGTCAGAATGGGTTTATGAAAGGCAGGTCCTGCTTGACTAACCTCATCTCCTTCTATGACGAGGTGACCCGCTTAGTGGATGAGGGAAAGGCTGTGGATGTTGTTTACCTGGACTTTAGTAAAGCCTTTGACACCGTTTCCCAAAGCATTCTCCTGGTGAAACTGACTGCTCATGGCTTGGATGAATGTACTCCTCACTGGGTAAAAAACTGGCTGGATAGCAGGGCCTAAAGAGTGGTGGTGAATGGAGTTAAATCCAGTTGGCAGCCGGTCACACATGGTGATCCTCAGGGCTCAGTATTGGGGCCAGTTCTGTTTAAAATCTTTATCAAAGATCTGGATGAGGGGAGCAAGTGCACCCTCAGTAAGTTTGCAGACGACACCAAGTTGGGTGAGAGTATGGATTTGCTTGAGTGTAGAAAGGCTTTACAGAAGGATCTTGACAGGCTGGATCAATAGGCCAAGGCCAATGGTATGAGATTCAACAAGGCCAAGTGCCGGGTCCTGCACTTGGGTCATAACAACCCCAGGCAGCACTACAGGCTTGGGGAAGAGTGGCTGGAAAGCTGCCTGGTGGAAATACCTGAGGGTATTGGTAGAATATGAGCCAGCAGTGCGTACAGATGGCCAATAGCATCCTGGCCTGTATCAAGAAATAGTGTGGCCAGCAGGACTAGGGAAGTGATCATCCCCCTGTACTTGGCACTGGTGAGGACGCACCTCAAGCAGTATTCAGCTTTGGGCCCCTCACTACAGGAGGGACATTGAGGTACTGGAGCATGTCCAGAGAAGGGCAACGAAGCTGGTGAGGGGTCTAAAGAACAAGTCTTATGAGGAGCTGCTGAGGGAACTGGGGTTGTTTAGCCTGGAGAAGAGGAGGCTGAGGGGAGACCTTATCGCTCTCTACAACTACCTGAAAGGAGACTGTAGCGAGGGGGGTGTTCGGTCTCTTCTCCCAAGTAAGAAGCAATAGGACAAGAGGAAATGGCCTCTTAATTAATTAAAAATAATATTAATTATTGAATTATTTGGTTGAATAAAGTCCAGCCAAGATATTTCCAAGGCTCCTGACTTTGAACTTTTTCTGGCACCACTTGCAGCCCTGATAATTCTTAGTTATTCAGTAAGTGCTGCGAGGTCTGGTGTAATGTTAGTGAATCTGCGGCAGCAAGTAGAATATCGTCCATGTAATGATAGATACATGCTTTAGGAAATTGCTTTCTTGTTGGTTCTGTTGCCGCTGCAAGTACAATTTAACAAATAGCGGGACTGTTCATCAAACCTTGAGGCAAGACAGTCCATTGATAACGTTTCATTGGTGCTTGATTATTTATATCGGGCAGAGAGAATGCAAAATGCATACAATCATCTGGATGAAGAGGAATTGTAAAGAAACAATCTTTTATATCAATCACATACAACAGCCAATCAGCGGGAATCATAGTTGGATTTGGAACTCCAGATTGCAGCGCACCCATAGGGTGCATAACTGCGTTAATTGCTCAGAGGTCCTGCAACAGCCTCCATTTTCCTGATTTTTTTTGAATCACAAAGATAGGAGTATTCCACGGGCTCGTGGAGGGAACTATATGTCCAGCTTTAAGTTGTTCTTCCACTAATTTCTCATCTTGTTGTAATTTTTCCCCTTTTAGGGGCCACTGGTCAACCCAAACAAGACTTGAGGTAAGCCAAGTCAGTTTGAGCAGGGACATACGGACTGTGGCCCCATGGCTAAATTTGTAGCCATTGCTGCAGTTAAGGACATTTGCCACTGAGCAAGCAGATCTCTTCCCCATAAGTTACACGGAACTGGCATAATATAAGGACGCAAGGTCGCTGTCCTTCCTTCAGGCCCTGTGACTACTAATGTTGCAAGGCTCTGCATCGGTGTCTGAACACCGCCGACACCCAACACCGTAGCAAAAGCAGATGTTACAGGCCAGGTTTTCGGCCATTCTGTATGTGAAATGATGGAAATGTCGGCTCCTGTGTCTAGGAGTCCGGTAAAAGTATGATCTTTAATTTTTAATGTTAACAGCGGTTGCTGCAATGTTACCTTTTGTGCCCATAGAATTTTTGGCACTTCAGTACTGCCAAATCCTTTTTCTCCCCTTTGAATATTCAAGGCTTTTGGAACAAAATAAAGAAGCAACATTAATTGTTCAATACGATCCCCTTTTGAAATCCTGCATGGAGGATGTAATGTCCAAACCATAACTTTTAACTCCCCTAAATAATCAGAATCAATCACTCCAGGTAATACAAAAAGACCCATTTTCAATACTGAAGACCGTCCTAATATAAGGCCACAATAACCTGAGGGTAAAGGTCCGTATACATTAGTTCCAATAAGAACAACCTCAGTATTTAAGATGGTTGTATTGGTGGATGCGGCCAGGTCCAATCCTGCGCTACCTCATGTGCTTGCTGACAAATCGGTAATGCTGCGTTGCGGGGTACAAAAGCTTGACTGGGACTGCAACTGCAAACAGATGGTGTTGAGATGTGTGCAGGACAGACCCTGTTGGTTTGAGGGGTGCCGGGTCTCATGCCCCGCTTGAAGTTTTCCGACAGCGGTCTGCCTTGATTATCAAATCTAGATTGGCACTGATTCCCCCAAAGATACCCCTTTTTACAGCGAGGGCACAACATTTGAGGTTTCTTGTCTTTGTTTCCCCCTTTTTTATCTCTGGTAGGGCAGTGTTTTTGAATATGTCCTTCTTGATTACACTGAAAGCATTTCACTTTTTCTGCAGGACTATTAGAGTTATTAACAGAGAGGTGCTGAGCTAAAGCTACTGCTAAGACATTAGCTTTATGCTCCTCTGAACCCACATCTTGACATGCTCTTATGTAATCTACAACTGTTTGTGCTGAGCCTCTTACCGACGAGAGGGCTTTCTTACAATCTGAATTAGCATTCTCATATGCTAGTTGAAAAGTCAATACCTTCGCTGCTTCCTCGTGTTCCGCTTGTTGGTTAACAGATGTCTGCAGCCTATCAATAAAATTTATATACGGCTCATGGGGACCCTGTCAAATAGCGGCAAAAGGAGAAGCTTGCTGACCTGTTTCTGGGACCTTTCGTAATGCCTTTAGTGTTAGTTCCATAGCTTACTGTAGTGCGTTTCTCGGCAATCCTGCTTGAGCCTGGGGAGTTAAATATTGCTCTTCCCTCAACAATTCTGCCATACCTACATTCACTGCATTGGTAATATTATCCATTGTTTGCACTCTGACAAGATCTCTGTATTCAGCCTGCCAGGCTGAATACTGAGCGTATGTTAGAATCATCTTTAATAAGGCTTTCCAATCATATGGAGTCATGGTGTAACTTTCTCCAATGGTTGTTAACAGAGTCGTTGTGTAAATACTTTGCAAACCGTAATCTTGGACCGCTTTCCGTACTTCTTTAGCCATTTCATATTGAATATGTTCAAATTGAGGAGGCCGGTTGGGACGATATACTACAGGCATTGCCATTAACATGGACACATCTCCCCATTTCACAGCCTCTTTACGGCAGGAATCAATTAGCATACAAGGCTCTTGTGGCACACGAGGGCTTAAATTGTTAGAAAGATTTATAAGCGGCGCTTTCCTAATTGCCTGTGTACGTGGTAAAGAATATTCTGGCAGCGCACTAGGCGCTGTCGGGGTGAGGGGGGGCACAGGAGATTTTTTCTCTATCACAGCAGATGGTGCCGCGGCAGCTATAGCTTGAATAGGGGTAAAGGGTGGGTATAAATTAGGTGCCTTATCAGGATTTATGGGACTAGGGTCAAAAGGATTTAAATCCGGTTCCTCTGTGGAGCGTACTTCATCGTAAATAGAGTCGCTGTTTAAGGTATCAGCAGGCACCGCTATTTTAGATTGCAAAATTTCCTCTGCGGGTTGCAGCACCTTAAGGGCAGTAAACACCGTTTTCCATGTTATTATTATTTCATCAGATACTTCAAACTGCAACTCCTTTTTCGTTTGTAATTCTTCCCCTACTTTCACCCAAATCTGACTATCGCAGGTCCCCGTGGAAGGAATCCAACTACAATGCGTTTTAATCCATACAAGCAAAACAGCTAGCTTTACTGGTGACACCTTAAATCCTTGTTCCTTTAAAATACATTGCAACACTTCTATATACAATTTATGTTCTTGAGAGGCCATCTGGCCCATGTTACCGCAGCTGCGTTACTTACTCATTCAACAAGAACTGATGCACGCGTTTCTGACTCCCTTCAGTTCAGCTGCGGAGCCGCCACCGGATTTAGTCGAGTCCCTGTTTGCGCGCCATTTGTGGCAAGCTGATCAGTACGGACTCAGTGTTGTGAACCAAGCCAAAGTTTATTAACACGAGCAGCTGTTATATAGTTACAGATACGGATCTCAACTATGCAGCCAAACAGGATGTTCACGTACTTCGCATTTTTCTGTTCCCCATACATCAAAACGCTGTCCTTGTGTTCCAGGACATTATCATCCACTCCCGCACAACCAGTGTTCTGATCATGCTCTTTTCACATACAAACAAACACACAGAGCTGTGTACTTTTGAACACCTGTTATGATCTGGCTAAGATCCAGTTCTACTTTTTTATCTATGTCTTTGTATACTGCTTCTCAGACTCGTCAGCGATACTGCTCTCTGCCTTGCATTCAGAGGTGTTGCCACACTACTGTTTGCCATGGACTGATCCAGACTGCACTGGAGAAGGGTGGGGCTCCAGAACACCTGCAAATACATTGATGACATCATTGTGTGGGGTAACACAGCAGAAGTTGTTTTCAAAAAAGGTAGGAAAATAATCAAAATTCTTCTGAAAGCAGGTTTTGCTATAAATAGAGGTAAGGTCAAGGGACCTGCACAAGAGATCCAGATCCAGTTCTTGGGAATTAAGTGGCAAGATGGGCGTCACCAGATCCCAATGGACGTGATTAACAAAATAACATCTATGCCCCCACCTACTAACAAAAAGGAAACACAAGCCTTTTTTAGGTGTTGTGGGTTTCTGGAGAATGCATATTTCAGGGTTATAGCCAGATTGTGAAACCTCTCTATGAAGTGACTCGAAAGAAAAATGAGTTTATGTGGGGGTCCTGAGCAACGAGAAGCCTTTGAGCAAATTAAACAAGAGATTGTGCATGCAGCAGCCCTTGGACCAGTCCAAACTGGGACGGGACATTAAAGATGTGCTCTACACCGCAGCCGGGGACAATAGCCCTAACCTGGAGGCCTCTGGCAGAAAGCACCAGGAGACTCGAGGTCGACCCCTAGGATTCTGGAGTCAAGGGTACAAAGGCTCCGAGGCCAACTATACTCCAACTGAGAAAGAAATCTTGGCAGCATATGAAGGAGTTAGAGCTGCTTCAGAAGTAATTGGTACTGAGGCACAGCTGCTCCTGGCGCCCCGATTACCAGTACTGGGCTGGATGTTCAAGGGCAAAGTTCCTCCTACTCATCATGCCACCGATGCTACCTGGAGTAAATGGGCTGCCTTAATCACACAGCGAGCTCCAATAGGAAACCCAAATCGTCCAGGTATCGTAGAAGTGATCACAAATTGGCCCGAAGGCAAAGACTTTGGGATGCCACCAGAGGAGGTGGTGACACGTGCTGAGGAAGCCCCACCATATAATGAACTCTCAGATAATGAGAAACAGTATGCTCTGTTCACTGATGGATCTTGTCGTATTGTGAGGAAAGCATCATCGAAGGTGGAAAGCTGCTGTGTGGTGTCCCTACACGACGAGTCGCAGAAGCTGCTGAAGGAGAAGGTGAATCGAGTCAATTTGCAGAGGTAAAAGCCATCCAGCTGGCGTTAGATGTTGCCGAACGAGAAAAGTGGCCAATGCTCCATCTCTGTACTGACTCATAGATGGTGGCAAATGCTCTGTGGGGGTGCTTAAAGCAGTGGAAGCAGAGCAACTGGCAGCGCAGAGGTAAACCCATCTGGGCTGCTGGATTGCGGCAAGACATTGCTGACCGGCTAGGGAACCTAGTCGTAAGGGTACGTCATGTAGATGCCCACGTACCCATGAGTCGGGCCACCGAGGAACATCGAAACAATCAGCAAGTGGATAAGGCTGCTAAAATTTTCCAGACAGACTTGGACTGGGAACATAAAAGGTGAACTATTCTTAGCTCGGTGGGCCCGTGGACGCTTCAGGTCATCAAGGAAGGGATGCAACCTATAAATGGGCCTGTGAGCAAGGGGTGGATTTAACCATGGACGCTATTGCGCAGGTTATCCACGACTGTGAAACATGCGCCGAAATCAAGCAAGCTAAACAGTTAAAACCTTTGTGGTATGGAGGACGATGGCTGAAATATAAATATGGGGAGGCTTGGCAAATTGACTACATCACACTCCCTCAAACCCTCTAGGGTAAGCGCTATGTGCTTACAATGGTGGAAGCAAGCACCGGATGGTTGGAAACCTATGCCGTACCCAATGCCACTGCCCAGAATACCATCCTGGGCCTTGAAAAGCAAGTCTTGTGGCGATATGGCACTCCAGAAAGAATTGAGTCAGACAATGGGACTCATTTTAAAACAATCTTATAAGTATTGGGCAAAAGAACATGGCATTGAGTGGATATATCATATCCCCTATCATGCACCAGCTTCTGGGAAGACTGAGCGATACAATGGACTGTTAAAAACCACCCTAAAAGCAATAGGGGGTGGAACGTTTAAAAATTGGGACAAGCATTTAGAGCAAGCTACCCTGGTTAGGTTAACACCAGGGGATCCATCAATCGAGCTGGTCCTGCTCAATCAGACCTTTTACATACTGTAGAAGGGGACAAAGTCCCTGTGGTGCATAAAAGGAATACGTTAGGGAAAACTGTTTGGGTTTTTCCTGCTTCAGGCAAAAGCAAACCCATTCGTGGGACTGTTTTTGCTCAAGGACCTGGATGTACTTGGTGGGTGATGCTGAAGGATGGAGAAGTTTCAATGTGTACCCCAAGGGAATTTAACCTTTGGTGAGAATACTCAATCCTGCGCTGTATGATGCTGATCACTACATAATACTGACAGTGTTCAATAAGTGTTTTTCAGGATAGCATTGTGATGATGAAACCTGAGCTAGCTTCATCAAGTGGCGTCCAGCAAACTCTTCGAGATGGATATCATACCTGTGGGCAAAAACCACAATGAATTTCATACCATCTTTCCTGCCCTGAGATGAGATCCTGCAATCATGAACTAAATTGAACTTAACGAACTTTTGTATATAAAGATAAATCGTAGATGAATGACCTGCATGTATCCATATATATATATCTATCTATCTGTGTGTGTATAGATTTGATAGATAAAAGTAATACTGATCTGAGCAGGATGCAAAATTGGTATGGAATAAGGGGGTGGAATGTCCTGGTTTGAGGTAAACCAGGACGAATTGTGTTCAGTAACTTTGCTTCTTAGCTAGGTGTCGGAGTGGGATTGGAACCGGAATAACGACGCGATCTCAATGTGAGTATGATCGTCCTCCCTTATTGCATATTTTAGGCAGAGTATATATAGGCTCGCAGCAAAGCATGCATTGTCAGCAACGCTATGATTGGTCCAGCTCCCCTGTTCACGTACAACGCCCCCCCAACCCGATTGGCTAAGACCCTCTGTTCACGCGCCTCTGTTTAACTTTTCTCCCGGGCAGGGTGATGTCCACCTTTCTTGTTTACTTAGATCTTTTCTCCCTCACTCTGGGTGCTTAGTTCAAACCCTGGGTTGCTCACCAGAACTAAACCATGCCTTTTTTCATTTAAGAATCTCTCCACAATTCCCCCTTCTTCTTTTTGAGCAACCCCGGCTTGGTGCACATTTTCATGAGCATGCGCCTGTAGACAAGAGAAGATACATAATACAACTGATATTATAACAAATACAATGAGCAATATAAGCAAGTTAGTTTTCACAATCATGGCTATCCAACTTTTGATTCCCCAACCTGATAGTATTCGATTCAACCATCCCCATTCATCATCTTTTCTCAGCTTTTGTATTCCTTGATACAATTCTCTGATGCTTTGGTGCACTGATTTGGAGTGGTCTGAGAGGTTCATGCAACACAGCCCGTCAAAAGTCTTCACACCCATGACATGCTTTAATAACAAAAATCTATGGCAGCCTTATTCTGGAGTGTAGCGTTAGATTGTTTAGCAAGCCAATATCCTAATTTATTAAGCGTGGTTAAAGCGTGTGCTGCTGCTTACTACTCCTAGTGCAAAAAAAACAAGGCAAAAATTGTTTGTGTAGTACACACAGCTATCTATCATGAGTGATCCTACAAGTTCTAGCTCTTGCAGCTCGGCATGGAGGGGTGGCAGATATGCAGCCCATCCATCCCGGCTATCAGCAAGAGTTGCAGAGCCAATACCTAGGAATTGCGTTTGTAAGTTGGAAGGCCATTGGTCAGACGGAAGACCGACTAGACAGGTGGAAAATGGATTCTTGGGTGATGCTGTGGATAGGCAGATGGAAACTTGACCGGTCATATTTGCCAAAGCCACACAGACATTCCTTTGAAACTGCAGGGGTGATCAAGCCCTGCCGTTTCTGCATCCAAAAGAAGGACGCAACTACTTATTAGCAAGCTCTTAAGATTCTTTGGGCCCATTCTGTTGCGACATCTCTGTGGTCTGTCCGTCGTCTTTCCAATGCTGGTTTTATCGCTCTGCTCGGGACCCATACTGGGCCTGTTCCCGTAGAGACACACATGTACCCCTCGACCATTAAAATGACTGGCACTGGTCCCACCCATGCTCCGGTGGTCGGGTCTTTATAATGTACCATAAATTTAGGTAGGGTAGTGGTACTATTCAGCTTAATGTTTTGATGGTGTATCACTACTGGCGGTTCCTCTTGATCGCCCATAAGACACAAGTAATTTAGCGTAAACAATACTCTGTGTAATCGCTGTTGTGCATCTGTGTCTTCACCCTTTTGCTTATTTAGATAATCTTTTAGCACTTGATGGGTTCGCTCAACCAAGCCTTGCCCGGTGGTGAGTGGGGTATTCCCGTTACGTGCTTAATTTCCCCATCTCAATAGAAAAGTTCTTACCTTTTGACTAGTATATGCAGGCCCGTTGTCTGTTTTAATCTGTTTGGGCACTCCTAACACGGCAAAGCATGCAAGTAAATGCTTGCATACATGATGCGCTTTTTCCCCTGGTAATGCTGTAGCCCCTATTATTTTTGAAAAGGTATCACTTGTAACATGTACATATTTCAATCGGCCAAATTCTGTAATGTGTGTTACATCCATTTGCCATACTTCCAGCGCCTTTTAACCCTTTCGGGTTCACCCCTAGTCCCCACTCCTGGTCCATGATTCCCACACCTAGGGCATGCTTGTATAATAGAGCGTGCTTCATTTTCGGTTAATCCAAATTGCCTTTTTAAACCTTTAGCATTTTGATGGAAGTTGTCATGAGTTTGCTTGCTGAAATTTATCAATTGGAGGTAAATGTCGCACTGCACTGACCAGGTTATCGGCAATTTGATTACCCAATCCTAAACCTAAATTCAACCTGATGACTGCGAATATGGATGATACAACAAGACGCAGTTCGTTGACCCAGAGTGGATCTCAGCTGGATAAATAATTTTCCCAACCTTGGGTTGGTTGTTTCCCTAAGGAGGGTATCTTCTAGTTGTGGCACTACCCCAGCCACATACAGGGAGTCTGTTACTACATTTAAGGGGGCTGTCAGCCAGTTGGTTAGTGCCCAGACTACCGCAGTAAGTTCTAATGTTTGAAGGGAGTCTTGTGGCTGCCCCTCCAGTATGTGCTGGCACATTGTCCTTTATCCTGCCAGACACACACCGCACGGCAAAGCCGCTTTCCAGCGTCTGTATACACTGTGAGACCATCAGCCAGTGGTTCTCGCGTGACTTTTGTTTTTGTCATCCACTGATTTCGTTTTAATACTTGCCACATTTTCCCTTTTGGTTGTTCCGAATGTATACGACCATTATAGCCTATTAATGCTTCTTGGATGGGAGTTGAGTTATGCAACTACCATTCTAAATCGGCACCATTCACTGGAATACTGACATTCATCAGGTTCCATTCCTCTAATCTCTATGATTCTTGTTCTGCCTTTCCTGATCAACTCCCCTATTGCCTCCGGTCTTGTTTGAATGCTAGACTTGGGTTGTACTCTTAAAAAGACCCATTCTAAATCTTAAACATGTCACCTGATGATTTGTCAGCTGATGATTTGTCAGTGGCACAGGTGGGGCGGGGGAGAATTTCCCCCTTTCCTGTTTGCCACTGACAAATAACCGCATACGGCGATTCAACAGTATTACAAATTAACAGAGAAATTGGCAACTCAAGGATACGCCGGGCTGACCATGCTCCTGTAGTTTCTGTAGAATTTTGTTGCAATGTGGCTTGCTGTGTTGTTGACAGTGTAACGATGTCGGCTGGTTGTCGTCCTCGTAACAGTTCTGTTAATGGTGCAATTGCGGTGTTCGAAATGCCATGCAGTTGCGCACCATTGGATGTCTCCTAGTAAAGTCTGTACGTCTGTCAATGTCCTCAGTTGAGTTGTCAAGTCTGTTCTTCTGCAGGCGAATTTTCGCGTCTTGAAATAGACCATCATCAAGATATTGCAGCGCTGTTCTTAACACTTTATCTGTATTCTTGTGTGATTGATCCTGGCAGTCGTCAACAGGTGGTGTTTGAAGGATCAGATGGGTCAGTGGGGGGGGGGCAGAGGAGGGGCCGAAGGCATAGGTCGTCAGGTTTCTCCTCCTGGCTGCGACGGAGACTGCGGCCGCACCCCCTCTTCGGGTCTCCTGAGACACCACTTCCGCGTTTTGTTCAGTCGGTCTGCCTCGGCTTGGGAGCGGCGACTTCCGCCCTTTGTGTGTCGCCGGAGCAGGGGTCGGCGCCCGCGCAGACCTCGGCAACAGTTTTACACGTAACTCCAGTCATCCCTTTCACCGCCGGCTGCCCGAAGAACCGTGCCCACGCACCAGGTTTCGTTTCAGTGCTCTCCGACTCAGCATTTGAGCGGCGGCACAGGCTACCTCCCTCTCCGCCTTCATGGCCTTTAAAGATAACATCGTGCGCCAGAACTCGCAAACAGCCTTTATCTCCTTCTCCTCTTTCTCGTTCCCGGTTATCGTTTTTTCCCACATTATATCACCGAAAGATCGCCACTTCATGGGGGAAAACATCATACCGTATCTTTAAAATGCCCCCATCGTTGTCCCAACCTTAATCAGCTTAATCCGCTGTTGCGGCGCTGCCTCAATCCCTCTCTTAGGGAGGATACTTGCGAGCAGCGTCGCTGTTGCTTCAAGCTCCATGATAGCAACTTCACCTTTTTAAACCTGGAAGGCGAGAGGCCACCTCGAACTGTGGTCTGCCGTAGTCTATGCTCCCAAGCAGCACTCCTTCCAGCCGTGTTTCCCACTCCCCTCCTCTCGCTGCTTACCGCAGTCTCGGAGAACTCAGTGCTGCTGAAGGGTTTACAGTTGACATCCTCTGCTACCAGATGTCGGAGTGGGATTGGAACCAGAGTAACGACGCGATCTCAATGTGAGTATGATCGTCCTCGTTTATTGCGTATTTTAGCAGAGTATATATAGACTCGCAGCAAAAGCATGCATAGTCAACAACGCTATGATTGGTCCAGCTCCCTTGTTCACGCACAACACCCCTCAACCCGATTGGCTAAGGCCCTCTGTTCACGCGCCTCTGTTTAACTCTTCTCCCGGGTTTGGTGATGTCACCTTCTTGTTTACTTAGATCTTTTCTCCCTCAGTCTGGGTGCTTAGTTCAAACCCTGGGTTGCTCACCAGAACCAAACCATGCCTTTTTTTCATTTAAGGAATCTCTCCACAGCTAGGCCTCTTCTAACTACTGAAATTAACAGCATATTGTGCAGACAATGTTCGCTCCCAGAGTGATAAGACCTATGTTTATAGCTGATGCCAAGGTACTGTATGCGGAGAGTCTCTTGCTTAGACTTATTGCTATAACAACCAAGGGACAGCTAACTTGTTATTTGCCCCGTTGGAGGGTCAGAAGAGGAAAAGCATAAAGGGGTCCCACCTGCCGGGACAAGCGAACAGGACAGGTGACATGATTGTCATCCTGGGAGCTTGATATGGTTTTGTATGTATTTCATTATTTCGTTTTTATTTTATCATTAACATTTCATTCAAGCAGGTTTAGTTCCTTCTAAACTCATAAGTCTCTTTTCCCTCCTCTGCCTCTCTCTTAAAAGAGGAGTAGGGGGGGAGCATCTGTCACTCGGCCTAAATCATGACAGAGGGGGAAAGGGGAGGTGAAGCAGTACCTGCCCTTTCTAGAGCCTCCACACAACTAAGCTGCTCTATTGAGGCTTGTGTCTTGTCTCCCTATCTCACACAGCATCCTCTTCAGACGCACCTGCAGGGGCTTAGGGATTAGTCGTCTTCACCCAGTATGCCCTGCAGGGGGGGGGCTATCTCTTTGAGTTAGTTGTCAGGGCAGGCTCAAGATGAGAAACTAACCTTAGGATTCAAAGGCTCTAGCAGGCAGTAGTTTGAAGGGGCTGAGCTCTGCCTGCTAGCCAATTTTATTAGCTCTACTAATAACAATGGCAGCCCTAGACCTAATATTTACAAAACATCACCTCCTTTGAATGGATACTCGCATAACCATGTCATATACTTTTGACTGTTTTAATATAAAAATATTCGGGTTTTTTATGATTCTTTTACGATTTAAACGTTATACTACTACATCTGTCCTGGTTTGAGCGGACACAGGATTAATTTTTCTTTTAATGCTTGGGAAAACTGCACTTTTAGAAGGACTAGTGTCTGAATTTGTGAAAATATTTACTTTGTAGCCAGCTATGGTGTGTGGGTTTCAAGGTCTCAGTGTTTTCCGAGCTCGCCAGGTTCAGGGATGAGGAGTGAGGACCTGGGCACTTGACCCAAGCTGGCCAACAGGATTATTTCGTACCATGAACATCACATTCAATATGAATTAGAAAGTTTGCTGCAAAGTGCTCTCTGTCCCTTAATGGCTGCAATCCTGAGAACTTCTTGCCCCAGTGCCAGACCCCCTGAGGCCTTCCCTTCCTCCCAAGGCCATAATGCTCGCAGTGTTCGACCTTTGCTGTTCACTGCTGGGACGTGCACAGCTTCCTACTGATATAGTTGGCCGAGTATAATCCTTGTATATTTTTATCTTGGTATTGGGATCAATATTGGTTCTTTAGTGCTATTAATGTCAATTATCTAATCTTATTCTGTTAAATCTGTTTATATTTAAACCCTTGGGTTTCCTTGTTTTTTCCCGATTCCCCTTCCCGGGTGGGGGAGGGGTCATTGGGTGACAGAATAATTGTCTAACTGACAATAAATTGTTGTGGATTTTCTCGAACCATAACAAACTTGGCGCCCAACATGGTATTGCAACAAATTTGGTACTCGATGTGATATTTTGCACTTAATTCAAATAGTGCTGGGAGAACCATAGGGCTTTAATTTGAGAGTTCTGAAGGGTTGAAGTTTTAAACATATTTGATCAGATTTGCCAAACAGTCATAATGACTCTGTTGGAATGTTTTCAAAAGAATATAGCCGGAGTCCACTGCTATCTCTGTATAGACTTATATTGGGAGCAATGGGAACTGTGGGGGAGTTCATTGCCGTTGGTCACTGGTTTAGGGCAGCTTCTAGTTTCTAAATGTGGAGTTAAAACCATCGCCTTGCTATTTTGTATGGCGGTATTTTGCTATGTTATTGGGTCTTTTGTAATCTTTCCAGTTTTTGTCACTTATGTAATGGCATCTCGCGAATCGCCGCGGGTCGGACTCACCTTGCGACAGCGGGAGGCCTCTGCCTGGGCAAAGTACATAATAACACCTTGGGTTATATTACGGCCAATTACCAAGGTGTGTGGGGGATGTCTCTTGACGATTTGTATGTTCCGGTGAGTCTAATAGCAACAGTTTTTGAGAGTTTAAAACGCCCTTGGATTTTTTTAATTACTGTGCTTGTGTTGTTAAGTTTTGCCGGGGCTTGTTCTTTTACATCGGGCTGGATCTGCTGTAGAGGGACAACGTCTGGTAGAGACCCTGCCAGCCCCTGCAAACAAGACATCGCACCTCTGCAGACCCCACAGGCCCCTGCAACATATATTAGCACCTTGCGCAGATCCTGCCGGCCCCTGCGATATACAGCGCACCTGCGCAGACCCCGCAGCCCAACTTTTCTACCAACTCCTGCCTATTCCTTGAGATGGATACCCAAACTATTCTAAGACAGCAAAAAAGGCAAATAGAGAGAATATTAAATTGTTGCATCGCATGAGGTAACATTCAGATGGAGCAAGAACAGAATTTAAACACAGATCTTTTTCAAAATTAAACATAAGAAAATAAAATTATGCATAAGGTATATGTTATGGTCCTGTAGGCCACAAGTATTGTGGTTTAACTCAGTAGGCAGCTTCCACCCCACACCAACGCCCCCAAGTCCCCTCTCCTCAGGGCTGCTCTCCAGCCATTCTCCACCCAGCCCTGCATTTGTGCATGGGGTTACCCTGGCCCACATGCAGGACCTTGCACTTGGCCTTGTTGAACCTCATGAGGTTTGCACAGGCCCACTTCTCCAGCCTGTCCAGGTCCCTCTGGATGGCATCCCTCCCCTCCAGCGTGTCGACCGCTCCACACAGCTTGGTGTCATCAGCAAACTTGCTGAGGGTGGACTCAATCCCAACATCCATGTCACCAACAAAGATGTTGAACAGCACCAGACCCAGTACCGACCCCTGAGGAAGACCACTTGCCACTTGGCCATTGAGCCGTTGACCACAACTCTTTTAGTGCGACCATCCAGCCAGTTCCTTATACACCGAGTGGTTCATCGGTCAAATCCATGTCTCTCCAATTTAGAGACCAGGATGTCATGCGGGACAGTGTCAAATGCCTTGCACAAGTCCAGGTAGATGATGTCTGTTGCTCTCCCTTATCCACCAACGCTGTAACACCACCGTAGAAGGCCACCAAATTTGTCAGTCACGATTTGCCCTTGGTGAAGCGGTGTTGGCTGCTGCCAACCACCTCCTAATTTTCCATGTGCCTTAGCAGAGTTTCCAGCAGGATCTGCTCCATGATCTTGCTGGGCACAGAGGTGAGACTGACCGGCCTGTAGTTCCCCAGGTCTTCCTTTTTTTCCCCTTTTAAAAAATGGGGGTTATGTTTCCCCTTTTCCAGTCAGCGGGAACTTCACCGGACTGCCACGACTTCTCAAATATGATGGATAGTGGCTTGGCAACTTCATCTGCCAGTTCCCTTAGGACACGTGGATCAATCTCATCAGGTCCCATGGACTTGTGCACCTTCAGCTTCCTCAGCTGGTCTTCTCCTACAGTGGGCGGTACCTCATTCTTCCAGTCCCTGCCTTTGCCTTCTGCAACTTGGGCGGTGTGACTAGAGCCCTTCCCAGTGAAGAGTGAGACAAAGACGTCATTGAGTACCTCAGCCACCTCCATGTCCCAGGTGACCAGGTCTCTTGTTTCCTTCTTGAGAGGGCCCACATTTCCCCTAGTCTTCCTTTTGTCGCTGATATACCTATAGAAGGCTTGCTTGTTGCCTCTGGCTCTATCTGGGCTTTAGCTTTCCTAACCTGATCCCTGGCTGCTTGGACAACTTCTCTGTATTCCTCCCAGGCTACCTGTCCTTGTTTCCACCCTCTGTAGGCCTCCTTTTTGCTTTTGAGTGTGTCCAGGAGCTCCTTGTTCATCCACACAGGCCTGCTGGCATTTTTGCCCAACTTCCTCTTTGTTGGGATGCATCGCTCCTGAGCTTGGCGGAGGTGGTCCTTGAATATTAGCCAGCTTTCTTGGGCCCCTCTTCCTTCCAGGGCTTTATCCCACTGTACTCCAGCAAGCGGATCCCTCAAGACGCTAAAGTCTGCTCTCCTGAGGTCCAGGGTAGCGAGCTTACTATGCTCCCTCTTCGCCACCCTAAGGATCTGAAACTCCACCATCTCATGATCACTGCAGCCAAGGCTGCCCTTGAGCGTGACATTCCCCACCAGCCCCTCCTTGTTGGTGAGAACAAGGTCCAGCATGGCCCCTCTCCTCATTGGCTCCTCCATCACTTGGAGAAGGAAGTTATCATCAATGCATTCCAGGAGCCTCCTGGATTGCTTGTGACCTGCTGTGTTGTCCTTCAAACAGATATCGGGGGGGTTGAAGTCCCCCATGAGGACCAGGGCTTGCAAATGTGAGTCTGCTCCTATCTGTCTATAGAGGGCCTCATCTGATCGATCTTCCTGGTCAGGTGGCCTGTAGCAGACCCCCCACTATAATATCACCTGTTCTTGCCCTCCTTTTAATCTTGACCCATAAGGTCTTGGTTGGCTCCTCATCCACCCCCATAAAGATAAAGACAGTTTAATAGTGTCCTGGTTTGAGCAACACAGGACTGATTTCTCTTCTAGTTCCTGGGAAAACTGCACTTTTAAAAGACTCTAGTGTCAACAGGCATTGATCCTGTGCAGACCCCGCTGGCCCCCATGACACGCATCGTGCATGCGCAGACCCCATAAGCCTCCGCGACAGACATTGTATCTGTGCAGACCCTGCTGGCCCCTGCAACAGATATCACGCCTCTGCAGACCCCACAGGCCCCTTCAACATATATCGCACCTGCGCAGACCCAGCCGGCCCCCACGATATACATCGCACCTGCGCAGACCCCATCAGTCCCCATGACACACATCACGCCTACGCAGACCACACAGGCCCCCGTGACAGGCATTGATCCTGTGCAAACCCCGCCAGCCCCTGCGACAGGACCCACAGCTGCAACGAGTACTAAACCTACTCTGACCTTGGTGATGGATGATGCAGCTGACCTACAGACTCAATCAGTGCCAGTATCAGTCAACCCTGTACATAAGAGGAAATGTGCAATAACTCCAGGTAGCGATGGTCAACCAGGGATATCACGCGATGAAGTAACAGAGGTAACCACTCAGTCATTAAGCCTAAGTGAGCTGTGAGACATACGTAAGGATTACAGTCATCAGGAAGACAAGCAAGTGGTTTCTTGGCTGCTCCGATGCTGGGATACTGGAGCCAAATGTTTGGACTTAGATGGTAGAGAAGCCAAGCGGTTGGGACCATTGGCTAGAGAATCGGGTATTGACAGGGCTCTTGGAAGACCACCACAATCCCTCACCCTCTGGAGGCGACTCCTGTTAAGCGTGAGGAGCAGGTATCCCTTTAGGGATGATGTCATATACCACCCATCCAAGTGGACAACTATTGAGAGAGGTGTTAAGAATCTGAGGGAAATAGCTGTGGGGGAGATGATTTTTACAGATTTGGACAACCTGCAGACACGATTAGATCCAGATGACCTCAAAATTACTGGACCCCTTTGGCACAAGTGGGTACTGAGTGCACCATCGGCGTATGCTAAAGTAATAGCATTATTTTGCTGGAAAGACGATGAGGCACCGACGGTGGGTGATATGGGTGCTCAAATGCAGCATTATGCACATAATCTTCTTTCCACGCCACAGGCTGGTGTCTCAGTGCTGGAGAAATCATTTGACAAGGCCGCTGTCTCAGTTGAGGAAAAAATCATTTGACAAATGGTCTCCCATAATATCATCATAGATAAGCTTAGGAAGTGTGGGTTAGATGAGTGGACAGTGAGGTGGATTGAAAACTGGCTGAATGGCAGAGCTCAGAGGGTTGTAATCAGCGGCGCAGAGTCTAGTTGGAGGCCTGTAACTAGTGGTGTCCCTCAGGGGTCAGTACTGGGTCCAGTCTTGTTCAATATATTCATCAATGACCTGGATGAAGGGATAGAGTGTACCATCAGCAAGTTTGCTGATGACACAAAACTGGGAGGAGTGGCTGACACACCTGAAGGCTATGCTGACATACAGTGAGACCTGGACGGGCTACAGAGTTGGGCGGAGAGGAACCTAATGAAGTTCAACAAGGGCAAGTGTAGGGTCCTGCACCTAGGGAGGAATAACCCCATGCACCGGTACAGGTTAGGGGTTGACCTGGGAGCAATGACTGGCTCTGAACCTGGTGCTACTGGCAAGGTTTCGGGTTCTTTGATCACGGCCTGATTTACAGAACACCAGGCCTGCTGGTAGCAGATGGGAAAAGCCTATCTCACAGGGGGAAGACGGTTCTAGGACTAGAGTTAGCAGGGCTCATTGAGATAGCTTTAAACTAGATTGGAAGGGGGATGGGGATGTAACTGGGCTCACTAGAGAGGCGCTCAGCTGTAATATCTCAGCACTTCTGGGGCAGGGTGCTAGTATTTTTGGGGAACAAGCAAGAGGAGTTAGAGATCCGTGTGCGGTCACAGGGCCATGATCTCATTGCAATTACTGAGACATGGTGGGATAGCTCACATGACTGGAAAGCTGCCATGGAGGGCTATGTTCTCTTTAGGAAAGATAGGTCAGCAAGGAAAGGTGGGGGAGTTGCTCTTTATGTGAGAGAGCAACTGGAATGTATTGAGCTCTCCCTGGGGGTGGATGAAGAGCAAGTTGAGAGCTTGTGGGTAAGGATCAAGGGGCAGGGTAACAGGGGAGACACTGTTGTGGGTGTTTATTACAGGCCACCTGATCAGGATGGGGAAGCTGATGAGGCCTTCTACAGACAGGTGAGAACTGCCTCACAATAACAGGCCTTGGTTCTCATGGGGGACTTCAACTACCCTGATATCTGCTGGGAAGGCTGCACAGCTAGGCATGTACAGTCCAGTAGGTTCCTCCAGTGCACTGATGATAACTTTTTGACTCAGGTGGTGGAGGAGCCCACAAGGAGAGGTGTACTACTGGACCTAGTACTGACAAACAAAGAGGGACGTTAAGGTTGGGGGCAGCTTGGCTGCAGTGATCACGAGAAGATAGAGTTCAGGATTAAGCGCAGTATGCACAAAATGACAAGTAGGGTTGAAACTAGGGTTTAGGACTAGAGGTAACGGGCACAAACTGGAGCACAAGAAGTTCCATCTTAACATGAGGAGGAACTTCTTTACTCTGAGGGTGGCAGAGCACTGGAACAGGCTGCCCAGAGAGGTTGTGGAGTCTCCCACACTGGAGACATTCAAAACCCGCCTGGATGCCATCCTGTGCAATGTGCTGTAGGGGTCCCTGCTGTGGCAGGGGGGGTGGACTTAGATGATCTCCTGAGGTCCCTTCCAACCCTGACGATACTGTGATACTGTGAATCCTTAGACTTCAGGAGGGCTAACTTTGATCTCTTCAAGGAATTGATGGGAGAAATCCCATGGGAGAGGGCTCTAGAGGGTAAGGGGGCTCAAGAGAGCTGGCTGGTATTTAAGCACCAGCTCCTCCAAGCTCAGGATCAGGGCATCCCAAAGAGCAAGAAATCAGGCAAGGGAAACAGGAGACCTGCATGGCTGAGCAGGGATCTTCTGAAAAAGCTCAGGTGGAAGAAGGGAGTTTACAGTATGTGGACGAAGGGGCTGATGGCTTAGGAAGAGTATAAGAATGCTGTCAGGGTATGCAGGGGTAAAATGAGGAAAGCCAAGGCAGCCTTGGAATGGAACCTGGTGAGGTATGTTAAGGCCAATAGGAAGGGTTTCTTTAAGTATATAGGAGACAAAAGGAAAACTAGGGAAAATGTGGGCCTGCTGTTGAACGAGACGGGTGCTGTGGTGACAGATGATGCAGAGAAGGCAGAGTTGCTGAATGCCTTCTTTGCTTCTGTCTTCACTGCTCAGGCCAGCTCTCGGGAGTCCCAGACTTTGAGGGTAACAGAGAATGTCTGGAAGAAGCATGACTTTCCCCTGGTCGAAGAAGAACAAGTTAGGGATCAATTAAGTAAACTGGATACCCACAAGTCCATGGGGCCTGATGGGATGCACCCGCGAGTGCTGAGGGAGCTATCAGAAGTCATTGCTGGGCCGCTCTCCATCATATTTGAAAGGTCCTGGAGAACAGGGGAGGTGCCTGAGGACTGGAGGAAAGCCAATGTCACTCCAGTCTTCAAAAAGGGCAAGAAGGATGACCCAGGAAACTACAGGCCTCACCTCCATCCCTGGAAAGATGATGGAACAGCTTGTTCTGGGCATCATCTCCAAGCATCTGGAGGAGAAGATGATTATCAGAAGTAGTCAACATGGATTCACCAAGGGGAAGTCATGTCTGACTAATCTGATAGCCTTCTACGATGGCGTGACTGGATGGGTGGATGAAGGGAAGGGCAGTGGATGTTGTCTACCTTGACTTCAGCAAGGCTTTCGACACTGTCTCCCACATCATCCTCACAGGCAAGCTTAGGAAGTGTGGGTTAGATGAATGGACAGTGGGGTGGATTGAACAGTGGCTGACAGATAGAGCTCAGAGGGTTGTGGGTAGTGGTGCAGAGTCCAG
Organism: Pluvialis apricaria; assembly: GCA_017639485.1. Classification (NCBI taxonomy): domain Eukaryota; kingdom Metazoa; phylum Chordata; class Aves; order Charadriiformes; family Charadriidae; genus Pluvialis; species Pluvialis apricaria. Next base: position 24,142,479 of record CM030043.1, on the reverse strand, counting down.
TTGGAGGCCAGTAACAAGTGGTGTCCCTCAGGGGTCAGTACTGGGTCCGGTCCTGTTCAATATATTCATCAATGACCTGGATGAAGGGATAGAGTGTACCATCAGCAAGTTTGCTGATGACACAAAACTGGGAGGGGTGGCTGACATGCCAGAAGGCTGTGCCGCCATACAGCGTGACCTGGACAGGCTGGAGAAGTGGGCGGAGAGGAACCTAATGAAATTCAACAAGGGCAAGTGTAGGGTACTGCATCTGGGGAGGAATAACCCCATGCATCAGTACAGGTTGGGGGCTGACCTCCTGGAGAGCAGCTGTGTGGAGAGGAACCTGGGAGTCCTGGTGGACAACAGGATGACCATGAGGCAGCAATGTGCCCTGGTGGCCAAGAAGGCCAATGGCATCCTGGGGTGCATCAAGAAGAGTGTGGCCAGCAGGTCGAGGGAAATTATGCTCCCCCTCTACTCTGCCCTGGTGAGGCCGCATCTGGAGTACTGTGTCCAGTTCTGGGCTCCCCAGTTCAAGAAGGATAGGGAACTGCTGGAGAGGGTCCAGCAAAGGGCTACTAAGATAATTAGGGGACTGGAGCATCTTTCTTATGAGGAAAGGCTTAGGCACTTAGGTCTTTTTAGTCTAGAGAAAAGACGACTCAGGGGGGATCTTATTAATGCTTATTGTCCTGGTTTGAGGTAAAACAGGACCAATTTTGTTCAGTAACTTTGCTTCTTAGCTGGGCCTCTTCTAACTACTGAAACTAACAGCATATTGTGCAGACAATGTTCGCTCTCTCAGAGTGATAAGACCTATGTTTATAGCTGATGTCCAGACATGGTATGCAGAGAGGCTCTTGCTTATACTTATTGCTATAACAACCAAGGCCAACCAACTTTGTTATTTGCCACGGTGGAGGGTCGGAAGCGGAAAAGCGCAGTGGGGTCCCACCTGCGGGGAGGAGCGGACAGGACAGGTGACCCAAAACTGACCAACAGGGTATTCCATCCCATCTGCCTCATGCTCAGTATAAAAGCTGAGGGATCAAAGGGGCAGCCCTCTTTTCTTCAGTGGCCAACATCTGAGGAGGACTCTGTCTGTTCGTCTGCCTTTGGTCCCGATCCTGAATCCAGATCTGGAATCCAGTTCCCATCCGTCACTGAGTCCAGCCTGGGACTGCCCCAGTGCCATCCGGTGTCGTGATTATCATCCTGGGAGCTTGATAGGGTTTTGTATATTTTTCATGGTTTCCTTTTATTTTATTATTAATATTTCATTGAAGTAGTTAAGTTCCTTCTAAACTCCTAAGTCTCTTTTCCCTCCTCTGCCTCTCTCTTTGAAGAGAGGTAGAGGGGAGCATCTGTCAGTCCCATTTGGGGTCCCCTATGTCCCCAGTACCCGATTTGGCCTAAACCACAACACTTATAATTACTTAAGGGGAGGGTGCCAGGTAGATGAGAAGAGTCTTTTTTCAGTGGTGCCCAGTGATAGGACTAGAGGTAACAGGCACAAACTTGGGCATAGGAAGTTCCATCTTAACATGAGGAGGAACTTCTTTACTTTGAGGGTGGCAGAGCACTGGAACAGGCTGCCCAGAGAGGTTGTGGAGTCTCCTTCTCTGGAGACATTCCAAACCCGCCTGGACGCCGTCCTGTGCAACCTGCTGTAGGTGTCCCTGCTCTGGCAGGGGGGTTGGACTTAGATGATCTCCAGAGGTCCCTTCCAACCCTGACCATTCTGTGAGAGAGCCCATTTTTAGGAATTAAGTGGCAAGATGGGCTTCGTCAGATCCCAATGGACGTGATTAACAAAAGAACAGCTATGTCACCACCTACTAACAAAAAGGAAACACTGTATTGTATTAGAAGAGCGTTAGGGGGGAGCATCTGTCAGTCCCATCTAGGGTGCCCCACGTCCCCAGTAGCTGATTCAGCCTAAACCCCAACACCATCCCTGGAGGTATTTAAAAGATTTGTAGATATATTGCTGAGGGACATGGTTTTAGTGGTGGACTTGATGATCTTAAGGGTCTTTTTCCAACCTAAATGTTTCAATGATTTTATGCTTCTACCACCTTCACTCTTTTTACCTTCTGGAAGATATCTATAGGCCACAGGCCATTGTTTTCTCCGTACAACTTTTTGTTTTAATTTCTTAGAAGAATAACGAGAACTCTGTATTCATAGAATGGTTTAGGTTGGAAGGGACCTGAAAGATCATCTAGTTCCAACCCCCTGCCACAGGCAGGGACATCTTCCACTAGACCAGGTTGCTCAAAGCCCCATCAAACCTGACCTTGAGCACTTCAAGGGATGGGGCATCCTCAACTTTTTGGGGCAACCTGCTCCAGTGTCTCACCACCCTCACTGTAAAAAATTTCTTCCTTCTATCTAATCTAAATCTACCCTTTTTTAGTTTAAAACCATTACCCATTGTCCTGTCACTACAGGCCTTGCTAAAAAGTCTCTCTCCATCTTTCTCTTTTATGTATTAAAAGGCCCCAATAACGTCCAGAGCCTGATATTTAATAAAGATCTCATTTTGATTATTCAGTATTGTTCACATTTGATTTCATTTTAGTAGTCTAATGAACCATCTTGCCTCTAATTTTAATAGATTTGTTTAAGACTATAATTATCAAAACTAAGACAAGATTAAAAGCTTTATGTCTAAGATTTTGCTTCTTTTATAAGTAAAAACAGGAAATCACTAGAAGAGTTTAATTAAGAACATTAAAAATCCAACTTAAAAAAAATATGGCTATTGAGTGATTATGTAGTATGCAAGCGAACTGTGATTCTAAACCAGTTAAGCAGTGTTATCAGATGCAAACACTTTCACAGGCAAGCCACCAGACAGAAAAAAAAATACTAACACATTTTTAACTTTTGAACTTGGCAATACATCTATAGATGTAACTATATAGTTACTGTACAGGACCAAAGTAACAACATGCACCAGATGTACTAACAATTGTATGTCTGATTTCCTGAAACAGCAGAAGAATCTGTCTAAATATTTCACAGAAGTTTCCTGCTTTCAAGTTTTAATGATTCCTGGTCTAAATTTGTATTTTTAAGTATCCTCATTCTTCTACACAGAAAAGACTCCACAAAAATAGCTATTTATATCATTTATTTTTCAGCCAGAAATACATTTTCATAGGTAATTTCAATAAATAGTGGTGTTTATTCCTTAGACAAAACCTCTCTCTCTTTGGCATCTGACCATATTCTGTTTTTCAAACTAAAGACTCCATAGGAAAAGTTTACTTTAGAGATCATTGTTCAATACATTAAGTTTACAGAGTTGCAGTTAGTTCTTTAAAATAGACATCAGTTGTAAATGTTCTAATAAGTCAGAAAACATTAACCAAACTAGTAAAACATAGTCTACTGGGCTCCTCTTCACTGCCTTTGGTTACAATTGTGGAGTAAGTGGCAGAATGAAAAGAACTCTTCGTTTTCCCCAACACATGCACACTGACTAGTGCTTGCTACTTATGCCGAAGGAGAAACAGGAAAAAACCCTGAATTGTACCAGGAACAACTGATGAAATAAGTTATGTTTCAAAACAACATGATCTTAATTTTAACTTCTAAATGAGTAAACCAAAACAAACTTGCACACTGCTTCAGTAATAGATTGCACCTAAAGCATTTAAAAATTAAAGTTTTTGGACATAAGTTACCAACATGTTTTAAATATATCTAAGAATACAGCGTTAAAACTGCATTTGATGTCATATTTGGACAAAAAATTCTTAAGCAACAAATTAAGCCAGTGTATTTAATCTACTCTGTTGAATAATACAGAATCAGCTCTTCAGGGCTGCTATAGAAACACTTCACTTGCACTCCATCCAAAAATCTGCCTTCCAGATCATGAGTGTTCACTGCTTCAAGTAAACTAAACTTCCAAAGCAATACTAGAGTTATTTGGCATCTTCCATTACTATACTATATAGAAATCATGAATTAAAATGAAAAACTTTGACATACTGATGCAGACATTCTAGTGTGTTTACTGGAATCTGAAGTGAATCCTTGTTTACATGTCAAAACAATGTAAAAAAATAAGTCGTATTAACAAAAAAATCTAAACCCTTCACTCTCAAAAATATTTTTTAGTATTCCAAATACTTATTCCAAACTAGTTTTATAAAACAGGGGGCAAAACAATTACTTCCATGCAGAAAATAAAAAATAATTTAATAGGTTTGGAGTAGCAAATGAACAAAGGTTTACTTTATGAGTGAATTTCCTCCTCACCACCAGTGCAAACCCAGTTTCAAAGTGTTTGAATGGGATGGTTTAAAGTAACAAGTGATCCAATTTAGCCAAGCTCACATTCCTTCCTATGATGTAAAAAGTCATACATACATTTTGTTGTAGAATACAGTAAGAAACAAAAAGATAACTTGAGTACTTATCCAAGAGCAATTTCTAACATCAAGCCAAAGTTAGCAACAACCAAGCAGACCATCAATTTTTCAGTATTAAATTACCATAAATACTAGATAACTGTACAAAAAAAGAAAAAAAAAAACAAACCCAAATCCAAAACCCAAAAGCCTTTTCTTTGTTAAAAGGTGTCCAAAGAAATATTCACCAGATGCAGTCAAATTTGCCTTAGAAGCTGCTTGCTCTGGAAAAATATTTTTCCCCTCCAAGTATTTGTAACACAATGCACTGTCAAAATCCTATTCAAATAAACTACTTTCCAATAAACATTTAGCTGATACCACCTACATTGTGGACAGTCATGTACACAGTATGACAGTGGATTTTTGCAGCAACAGAGAAATAAACAGAAAATGGTTCTAAATTCTAGATTATAGTTCATATGTTATTTCTTGCAAACATACAGTCCCCTCTAAGGGTAAGGTGTTGGAGCTGGTATTGTAGCATGTCTGTGTCAGCAGGTTCTTTGATGCTCATTTTGTCTAAATTGAGGTAGTCCAGGGATTTAGAGTGAGCCCTTTTACCTTTTAAAAGGCAAAGAGGCAGGGGACCATGAAGTACCTTGTAAGGTTCACATGGTAAAGCCTTAGTGCATTTATCCCCTGAGCTGGGCATCCGTCTCCTCCTCCTCCCATTTACTGCTGGGATCTCATATGGGTGATAGTACCTACTTCTAGTTTTGTACAAGCGGGAGGAAGCAAGTCCTGAATCAAGCTGTTCAGAGTGCAAGTTAGGCCTGGATTCCCCTTTATTATCTTCGCTTCCTGTATACTTTTGGGCTAATTTTAGCAGCTCCTCTCCAGTTGCAAAGCCAACCAGGTAGTTAGAATCCATACGAAGGATCTGATAGCCTGAAACTGTCCGTCGCATTGGTGAGCAGGGGGTACTGGAACATCGTGGTTTCTCTGCTTCTGTTTTGCCTGCAGAACTGATCTCTGCAAGAGGTACAGGGAGGGTAGATATGGTAGTTCTGGACTCTCCGTTTATGTCCATTTTAAGCAACGTGCTGTCCTCCTAAAAATTAAAGAGATTTATCACAAACAGAGCCTTTAGCCAATAAAGGAGCTGAGAGAGGATCTCCGAAGTCAGATTTTTTTTTTTATCACTCAGAAACCATAACCAGTACTTCTCTATTCGGTTTTGTCTTATACTCTACAGAGTGTCTCATAACAAAACTATCACTGACATCTGCTTTTTAAAATTATTTTGGTCCCCTTTTTAATAACAAAGACTATAAATATATTCTCGATATTCTTCACACTGTGAAGAGGAAGGAGCAGCAGAGTACAAGAGTCAGGAGCGAAGTTGAGTCCAGGAAAAAGGGAGGGGTGGAGGGAAGGTGGTGTTTCTCGATTTGCTCTTATTTCTCATTATCCTGCTCTGTGATTAATTGACAATAAATTAAATTAATCTTTCCCAAGTCAAGTCTGGTTTGCCTGTGATGGTAATTGGTGAAAACGAGAGGCGATACGCTCTGTTCACTGATGGATCTTGTCGTATTGTAGGAAACCAGCGAAGGTAGAAAGCTGCTGTGTGGAGTCCTACTCAACAAGTCGTGGAAGCGGCTGAGGGAGTGTGTGAGTTGAGTCAGTTTGCATAAGTGAAAGCCATCCAGCTGGCTTTAGATATTGCTGAGTGAGAAAAGTGGCCGGTGCTTTATCTTTATACTGACTCATGGATGGTGGCACATGCCTTGTGGGACTGGTTAAAGCAGTGGAAGCAGAGCAACTGGCAGCACAGAGGTAAACCCATCTGGGCTGCTGATTTGTGGCAAGATATTGCTGCCCAATTAGAAAAGCTGTCTGTGGAGTTATGTCACGTAGATGCCCATATACCCAAGAGTCGGGCCACTGAGGAACAACAAAACAACCAGCAGGTGGATCAGGCTGCTAAGATTAAAGTGTCCCAAGTAGATTTGGACTGGCAACAAAAGTGTGAATTGTTTTTAGCTCGGTGGGCCCATAACACTTCAGGTCATCAAGGAAGAGATGCAACATATAGATGGGCTCGTGACCGAGGAGTGGATTTGACTATGGACAACATTTCAGAGGTTATCCACAATTGTGAAACGTGCTGAAATTAAGCAAGCTAAACAATCAAAACCTTTATGGTATGGAGAACGGTGGCTGAAATATAGTCAATTTGCCAGGCCTCTCCATACTTGTATCTCCCTTCCATGAACTCACCAGGGCAAACACTATGTGCTTACAATGGTGGAAGCAACCACCAGATGGCTGGAAACATATGCTGTGTCTCATGCCACTGCCCGTAACACTATTTTCGGCCTTGAAAGACAAGTGTTGTGGCAACATGGTATTCCAGAGAGAATTGAGTCAGACAATGGGACTCATTTCCGAAATAATCTTATAGACGCCTGGGCTAAAGAACATGGTATTGAGTGGATATATCACATCCCCTATCACGCACCAGCCACCGGGAAGGTCGAATGATGCAATGGACTACTGAAGACTACCCTGAAAGCAATGAGTGCTGGAACATTTAAAAAGTGGGACGAGCATTTAGCAAAAGCCACCTGCTTAGTCAACACCAGGGGAACTATCAGCCAAGCTGGTCCCACTCAGTCAGAGCTTTTACCTACTGTAGAAGGGGATAAGGCCCCTGTGGTGCATGTAAAGAATATGTTGGGGAAAACAGTGTGGGTTATCCCGGCCTCAGGTAAAGGCAGACCCACTCGTGGGGTTGCTTTTGCTGAAGGACCAGGGCATACCCGGTGGGTGATGCAGGAGAAAGGAGAAGTTCCATGTATACCTCAAGGAGATCTGATTTTGGGTGAGAATCCTTAATTTGAAAATATATGGTGTTAATTGTTACGTAATACTAACAGTGTTCAATAAGTATTTTTCAGGATAACAGTGGTAATGAAACTGAAGCCAACATCGTCGAATGGCATCCAGTGACAGGGAATATGCTAGCCATGAGCACAACACATTGTATTGCTGCGCCCAACTCCATACATCTGTCAGTCTGTATTGAGGCCTGGTCCCGATCTGACAACTGAGTGAATGCCACATCACTTGTTCCTACCCTAAAAGATTATTATGACAGATGGAACTCACAGTTTTGGACTAAAGGAATTCAATGAACCTTTTAGAGGAATAGTTCATAGCTTTAGAGGATTTTATTTGTTTGTGTATATATATTAGAAGACAAGTGTAACAGTAACTTGAGTGTAACATATACAGTATGAAATAAGGGGTGGAATGTCCTGGTTTGAGCAACACAGGATTAATTTCTCTTTTAATGCCTGGTAAAACTGCACTTTTAGAAGACTCTAGTGTCTGAATTTGTGAAAATATTTACTTTGTAGCCAGCTATGGTGTGTGGGTTTCAAAGTCTCAGTGTTTTCGAGCTCGCCAGGTGCAGGGATGAGGAGGAGCAAGACCTGGGCACTTGACCCAAGCTGGCCAACAGGATTATTTCGTACCATGAACATCACATTCAATATGAATTAGAAAGTTTGCTGCAAAGTGCTCTCTGTCCCTTAATGGCTGCAATCCTGAGAACTTCTTGCCCCAGTGCCAGACCCCGAGGCCTTCCCTTCCTCCCAAAGCCATAACGCTCACAGTGGCTGACATTTGCTGTCCACTGCTGGGAGTGCACAGCTTCCTACTGATATAGTTGGCCAAGTATAATCCTTGTATATTTTATCTTGGTATAGGGATCAACATTGGTTCTTTAGTGCTATTAATGTTAATTATCTAATCTTATTCTATTAAGTCTGTTTATTCTTTAACTCCCAGGTTTCCTTGTATTTTCCCGATTCCCCTTCCCCGGTGGGGAGGGGTCATTGGGTGACAGAATAATTGTCTAAATGACAGTAAATTGTTGTGGGTTTTCTCAAACCATAACAATCAAACGTACCCCTCTCAGTGCTGCTGCACTGCCAAATTTATGCTTCTTTTATTCCACTGCAGTGTTAGCTTTTGCAAAGATAATTTCAATTATAGGAATCTGTTACTCAGTTTTGAGTGTGACATATATGTTCTTCTATTACTAGTTGTTGATTAACATGTTTTGCCCATGATGGCAATCGGTGTCCTTATCTTGACCAATGAGCTTTTTCA